>CM077083.1:207631422-208875589 GCA_039513925.1 Platanthera zijinensis
GCCGCCTAACCACGACTAACCGCGCGGACTGCTGTTATTGCAAATGTTGAGTCAGGAACAAAACCCGTTGATTGACCGTGAGAACTGCTCCGCTTATCCTCAACTCCAAGGAAGAGACCAAACCGCAAAGTCCGCAACTTGCTGTTAAACCGTTGGCTGTAACCGTGAACTATTGCACACCAATGTTCCCGCTAGTCGTCCAGCCGTCTGGTGTCAGCCGCACAACATACACAGAACCCACTTCCTTAGTCGCGGCGGTTAGAAAACCATAACCGCAAAATCAAGCGAGAGCTTGGTTTTACTATTCACTATTTTTTAATGACGAGCTGAGGGGTCCTATTTATAGATGTGAGGAGAAGTGTCGTCACCACCTACAGTGATAGGATAACCGCCCATCAAACCTGTCGGCTAACACACAGTATCCGCATAGAACGGGCACCAAACCAGTTCGCTAGGTCACGCCAATCAATACTGCCGGATAGACGACCAGTCTGGCTAACCCCGCGTACACCACTACAAGTCCGCGTATCCGCAGCCCATGACTTGGACAATCCATCCAGCTAATACTGCTGAACTCGGCGAACACAAGAGCAGTCCGCCCAAGTGAACTCGACGAACACTGACTAGTCCGTACCAAGACGAACTTGGCGAATAGGCAACTAACTGGACTAAGACTTCCCCCAGACCAAGTCCTCCAAACTCCGCGGTCCTCAAACTTAATCGCGCCACTTGATACCAAGATCGCACCCTACTGAACAACTTCAGTTCGCCACCATGCGGACTGCTCTATCATTCCGCGCGACTTTTGGGTAATCTGTCCGCGCAACTGTGCTTACTCCACGATCCAACACCCATACCGCAAGTATAGCTCCATGCTGAACACCGACAAGCTCCAAAGAGTCCGCAACAAACCCGCGGATAAACAAACCTATCTGCCCGGTTACACCACACGAGGGCTTGCCGGTCTAGACTGCCAGAGAAGAACCACAGTCTAAACCGGCTGCCCGGCTAGGCTATCCGCCTAGTCCGTGTGGTCTCTGCGGTTTGTGCGGACTCTCCAACTTGTCCGCCCGAATTCCCCCAACTTCACACTTCAACAATTTCAACATTGCAGTCTATTCAACTGTATTCAAAAGGGTACAAGTTGAGTTGAAATGGCTCGAAAGCTCGATGAGCTGGCTCGAAAAAAGCTCGACATGAGCTCGAGCTCGATTACGAGTCGAGCTCGAGCTTAGATATGATTGTTCATGAGCTCGTAAGCTTTTTATTTCTACATTAAAAAAATAAAGATAATAAGGCTCTTAAGCTAAAAAAACTCGTGAGCTGCTCGAGCTCAACTCAAGCTTGTGAGCTCGAAACTTGAGCTTGAGCTCGATAAGTAGACATTGAGCTCAAGCACATGGCAGGATAGAATGGGTTCAGCGAGCTCGAGCTCAAACTCAAAATGATTAGCTTGATCTCGAGCTTGAAAATTTTGCCAAGCTCGACTCAAGCTCGGCTCATTTGCATCCAATATTGTTTCTGCCTCAACATATTTATAAAATCATATTTATCGTTCAAAAAAAATAATTGTTTTGTCATGGAAATGAGTGAAACAAAAAATAACAACACATAAGACACAAATTTTCTTAATTCACCCAAATATGGGCTATGTCCACTGTGGTTAAATTGTTTGTTGGGTACACTGAAAAATATGTACCAGATTTGGAGAATTTTCATCTTACTCAATAATATACATCAATTTGTATTTGATGGATGTTTGAGTTTCATTATGCAGGTAAAAGGTTTGCAAGAAATTTTTCTAAGTACAAGTGTCGACACTTGTGAAGAATTGTGTCGACACCCAGAAGTTGTGTCGACACTAGAAGCATGGCATGTGTCGATGTAACACCCCTATCCGTCGCATGGTATATAGAAGTAGGTCCGGCCGGGGCCCGACGCCATACACTATAGACAGACCGAAGAGTTACAGAATGAAATCATTCTCCCAATCATAAACGTCATACACAGAGCAACTAGCAGAAGCTTTTAATTAGTTGAAAGAACCCAAATAACAGATAGAATGAAACATAAATGTCCACTAACCACATTAGGAAAGAAATATCACAATACATAAAAGTACTCGGCCATATGGCCTTACAAATGTTCGCTTAACAACATAGTGTTTTACAGACATCGGCTCGCAGGCCGGCCACACATGACAGAAATAAAACAACAGTTCGCTTTGGCATTCGAGGGCCAGCACAGCAGCTTGAGCTTCAGCCCGCTATTTGGTACTTGGTTCCGCCGTACCTGCAAGCAACATTCCACCGTATGGTGGCAAACAAAGCAACGGTCAGCTAAAGCTGACCAAATTATAACGACCCCAACCCTTATTCGGGGCGGCGGTGCTCCTTCCATGCATTTCATTAGCCAACTAAACAATTAAGTGCATAAGTATATTTCGCCACAAGTGTAGGCTCGCTCGACCCAACACCCCGTGCACTCAGGGCACATTCTCAGTGAATCCGGTCACCGTGGCTTCACTACCATCCAAAAATCATAGTGAAAGTACAACCTAGCACAGTTCACCACAGGTGGAGGCTCACACGGCCGCCCACCCCGTGCACTCAGGGAAAATTGACGGTGTACCGGACTTCCCGGATACCACCTCCGTTCAGAGGTCATTGACTTGACGGATTACTTTGAGCATTTCAGTCTTTACGACCCCTGGCCTGAGACTCTCATTATGCCACCGACGAGAGCTAATTTCCCCTACTCTCATGTCATAGTCCACATAACGCAGGTACAGCTCCACCATTTCCCGTTGCTCAAGTCGCCCTACCGTCTCCGAATACAGTAGTACTCATGGCCAAACCTGTAGGGCGCGGGTCGGTTTTGTCTTTCCTTTTCGGCTCCCTGGCCTAATAATTCTGAACCCCATGGGCTCACCGTTTTCCAAAGAAAGACCCTACATGTCTCCTGGAGACAGGTCTCGCACAAACAATCCCAATTATACAAGGTTGGCCCCAGGCTACCTAGTTGGCAGGAATGCGTTTCCGCCCAGTTTTCCGGGTGCACCTTAGAGTTAGTCCCCAAGGCTCCCTGTTGTAATCTACCGTGTAGAAAACCCGAAGAACAACATAATACGGAGTCTTCTTTGACAATCAATGCACAATGCAACATCACCGATCCAGACAAACACGTCCGGGTAGGCTTCACACACAATTCCTATGCCCGTACTTTGATTCCAGACTCTAAACAAGGGAGACTTCACATATCTACCCCAAGGAACACCGCACACTCACAACACACTCGCGGGAGCGGGTTTCCCATGCATAAAGGAAGAGGACTTCACATGTCCAAGTTGAGAGTCGTTACCCTTGAAGTCCATTTTGGCGCCATGAGAAACTAGCCGGATGGAAAGCTTCGTAACGAGAATGCCTCCGCGGATCCGGTCTCAGTTTTCGATTTGGTGCTCTGATGCTCCGCCGGCGGTTGGGATCCTCCTCCTCCTTCTTTCTTGCTTTCTCCTCTTTCTAAGACTTAAGAAAGAGAAAGGCCAAGAGAAAATGAGGAGTTTAACCCCCACTCCCGGCCTTAAGGAAGGAGGATTAATCCTAAGCCGTCAGATCTTATTTAAAGAAAACGAATGTCTCGGATCCAGCCAAAAAGTCACTAAAATAAGCCGAACACGGCTTTGCATACGGCCGTGTGCCTGGCCGTGTACCCTGCTTGCACACGAAGTCGTCGATCCAGATCAGGTTACGGGTCGAGACACGCCTGTGTCTCAATCTGACACGCCTGTGTCGGGTCATCGACACGCCTGTGACTAGGGGCGTGTCACGCATAACCGCCACGCCAACCGTCACGTCCCTTAGTGGACACGGGTGGCCACACGCCCGTGCCGAATCCGACACGCCCGTGTCATACAGTACACGCATGTGTCATACAGTACACGCCCGTGTACCCCGGCCGTGCACTCCTGACAACACACCCAGGGTTTCAACCCGAGAAGAACACGAGTGGTGACACGGGTTAGGACACGCCCGTGTCACCCCTGGCACGCCCGTGTCACTACTGTTCAAAACTGTGTTTCCTGCCGTGTCCTTTCCTGGACACAGCCCAGCCAACACAGAAGGACACGACCATAGACACGCCCGTGTCTCAAGCCGTGTAGCCCTATAAAGGAACCAAAAATTCCTTAGGACGCGACCGACTCATTTACAATTTTCAGGGCGTTACAAATCTCCCCCCCCCCCCTTAAAGAATTTCGTCCACGAAATTATGTAAAGATACACAACCTAAGATTTACCCAAACGAAATCACTCGGGGTATTCCTCCAACATAATCTGCTCTCGATCCCATGAAAGATCTTCACGACCGCAATTATTTCAACGGACTTTAACCATACGGAAACTTCTTATTGCGGGTTCGTTTGACTTCAAAGTCTTCAATACATACGGGCTTGACCTTCGTCGTCATCCCACAATCAAACAGCACCTGACCGGCCGTAACCACATGTGAAGGCTCTAGCACTGCCTTCCGAAACCCCGATATGTGGAACACATCATGTAGCCCACTCAAGTTCACTAACAACTTCAGTCAATACCCTGCTTCACCACTCCGCACCAGGAGCTCAAATGGTCCAAGGTACCTCGGACTAAGCCTCCTCAGGCGTCGAGCTCGCGAGACACTATTGAACGGCTTTATTTTCAACTATGCTCAATCGGCAACAGCGAAATCCACGTTCATATGCTTTGGCGTTACAGTATTCTGCTTATCTGTCATGATCGATCTGCAACCATTCCTGAACTGTATGTACCGTTGAAGTGACGTCTTCCATTGTATGTCGTTTGTACAACATCGACTCACCCGTCTCCAACCAAGATGACGATGTGCGGCCTTTTTCTCCCATACCAGGTCTTGACAGGCGCCATTTGTTTACTCGTCTGGTAGCGGTTGTTACTCGCAAACTCCACCATGTACATGTGATCTTTCCACTGTCTTCAATAATCCAAGACGCACATGTGAAGTATGTCCTCCATCGTTTGCTGGCCCATTCGGTTTGAACATCCTTCTGCGAACGGAAGACCGTACTGAAGCTTAGCTTAGTTCCCAACAATTTATGCACCAACCTGGTATCATTGGACGTGAAGCGTTCATCTCAGTCACTTACAATACTGTGGGGTGCACAATACAACTGAACAATGTTATCCATGTAGAGTTTGGCTAACTTTTCCACCGGATCGTCCTTTTTCAGTCCGGGCCATCAGAACAACTTCTTCAAACCCTTAAACATTTTGTGCACTTCAGGTGAATTGAGTACTTGGTATAATGAGCCTCGTACATCAAGTCCTGCCGCTGACTCTCCACACTTGGGGCGCATAGACGACTGTCCTTCCGCAATAGTCCGTCTTCAAAACCATATTGGGGATTTGACCTATCAAAAGCATCATCCGTGATCTGCTTGACCACGCAAGCGATTTACAATATCTCCAAAACTTGCACCAAAATGTATGTCAAAGGTGTTGTCCCCCAATAAATCAATCCACCTCTGCTACCATAAGTTTAAATCCTTTTATCCAATAAGTACTTCAAGTTCCTGAGATCGATTTAGATACCGACCTTTCCACCGTTTAGGTAGTGCCTTTATAGCTTCAGGGCGAACATCACGGTCGCTAACTCTAAGTCATGGACCAGATAAATCCTCTCGCGTACCTCTAACTAACACGAGCTATATGTTATTACACTCCCACGCTGGAGCAGAACACCATACAAGTCACTGCCCCAAGCATCGCTGTAAATCTCAACTTCTTCGGTCCTACTCGGTGAACATGGAATAGTCACCGAGGTCAACCAACTTTTCATCTCTTCGAAAGCTTGTGCGCACTCCAGCGACCATACAAACTTTTGATCTTTCTTCGCCAAAGTCGTGAGGGGTAATGTTATCCGCTAGAGGTTCTCTATGAAGCGTCTGTACTAGCCGGCCAGTCTTATAAACTTCAGACTTTTCGCCAACGCAGATAACACAAGCAACTCACGTATCGCAAATATCTTTGACGTGTCCATCACGACACTTTCTCCGCACAAGACGACCAAGAAACGCTACTGAGGGTAACCACAAAGCTCGCACTTGGAGAATTTAGCATACAACTGATTTCTCCTTAACGTCTCCAATGCCGAATCCAGATGCTTGGAATGATCACCCTCATACCGAAAGTATACCAGTATGTCGTCGATAAAGGTTAACACAAACTGGTTCAGGTACTCACTGAACGCCATATACCTCAAATTCATAACACAGACGACACATTTGTCAGCACAAGCGGCTTAACGATGAACTCATAATGCCCATATCGTGTGCTGGACGCCGTTTTGGGAATATCACTTTCCCTTAGCGACAAATAATAGTATCCAGACTTCCGATTCAACTTGAGTACACTCTTGACCCATTAAGTTTATCGAACAGATAATCACTCCTTGGGTTGGATACTTAATCTTTTCCCGTTAACTTAATCAACTTCTAGCAACCATTACATAGTTGTAAGCTTCCATCCTCTTTTAAAAAGAGGACTGATGTGCCCAAGGCAATAAACTTGGACGCAAATAACCCTGTTCTACCAGCTCTTGAAGTAATACTTCAGTTCCGACATCTCACAACCATAGTTAGTACCAAACTGACCACCTTACGTTTGAAATTGATGTACGCACGTTGCTCCGAGAGACAATCATTCCAAAGATTACATTGAACTCTATAGACAGCAGTAGCAACACTTGCAAGTCAAAACTCCTGACTCCCTAACCGTAAATTCAAACAACAGGCTCTATTCGGGTGTAAAAAGTACCTATTAGGCAGCAGTACTCTCGATTTGACTCTTGCCATCGAAGAATGAACTTTGATGCACGATACACGTCCTTTGGGCAAAAAGGAATGGGAAGTTCCCATAACGAACAATGTTTTTGTCGGACACTTAGAAAGTCAATACAAATTCTATCATAACCAAACACAGGCTAATATGCGTAAGACAACAAGTATCTAAAACTGACATACCAAAAAAATTAAACCATACCTGTCACCATGTAAGCATATTCCATAACCTCCTAATGGCCAAAGTTGTATCCTCTAGGTTGGGATAGAGCATACTAAGATGTAGCTGCCTCCAACCTCTTGCCTTTTTCTTCGTAGGTTGCTCTAGGCTTCTTATCTGACTCCAGACGTCCGCTTCGACACACTCGGGCAAAGTGTCCCAGCTTTCCACAGCAAAAGCATACGTCCATTGTAGAATCTATTAACTATAGTCTACTCGTTCTCCAAATCAAACCCTGAGTAGCGCCTTATGATAAGAAATGCCTGCAAATACTCCTCAACTGAGTACGTACCCTGCACTAAAAGCATGTTCAACTGTTGATCCAAAGGTCTTATACATGACAGTTGTTCCATCATACCACTCGGTGTTGAAGTCACCCCAGGGACAGGGGGCTGCACTTGCCCTCCAAGTTGTGCTTTAGTCACCGCGAACACAACTTCAACTATACTTCTTATGGTTTCAACAGAAAGCTGGGTCTCAGGCACACTGTTAAGTGCATTACTCTCCGTGGAGTGCTGACCTTGCGTCTACCCCGCACCACTCGTAGTCCCCTATAAAGCATAACTATCGATTAGACGACATACAAATTGCTAAAATCAATCATTGGAACTCTCAGGTTCCTCAAAAACAAGTGTATTTTCATTCCTAAGTGGACATTCATGGGTTCTTTTATGTTATAACGATGACGCACATACATGTGCTCACCACCTTTTAAAAGAATTCGCCCACAAATTCCAATAAGCAAGACCGAAACCGGTATTCTGATACCAAATTGTAACACCCCTATCCGTCGCATGGTATATAGCAGTAGGTCCGGCTGGGGCCCGACGTCATACACTACAGACAGACCGAAGGGTTACAGAATGAAACCATTCTCCTAATCATAAATGTCCTATACAGAACAACTAGCTGAAGCTTTTAATTAGTTGAAAGAACCCAAATAATAGATAGAATGAAACATGAATGTCCACTAACCACATTAGAAAAGAAATACCACAATACATAAAAGTACTCGGTCTTATGGCCTTACAAATGTTCACTTAACAACATAGTATTTTACAGACATCGGCTCACAGACCGGCCACACATGACAAAAATAAAACAATAGTTCGCTTTGGCCTTCGAGGGCCAGCATAACAGCTTGGACTTCAGCCCGCTATTTGGTACTTGGTTCCGCCGCACCTGCAAGCAACATTCCATCGTATGGTGGCAAACAAAGGATCAGCTAAAGCTGACCAAATTATAACGACCCCTCCCCTTATTCGGGACGACGGTGCTCCTTCCCTGCATTTCATTAGCCAGCTAAACAATTAAGTGCATAAGTATATTTTGTCACAGGTGTAGGCTCGCTCGGCCCAACACCCCGTGCACTCAGGGCACATTCTCAGTGAATCCGTTCAATTCCGTGGCTTCACTACCATCCAAAAATCCTAGTGAAAGTACAATCTAGCATAGTTCACCATAGGTGGAGGCCCTTGACTTGATAGATTACTTTGAGCATTTCAATCTTTACGGCCCCTGGCCTGAGACTCTCATTATGCCACCGACGAGAGCCAATTTCCGCTACTCTCATGTCATAGTTCACATAACGCAGGTACAGCTCCACCATTTCCCGTTGCTCAAGTCGCCCTACCGTCTCCGAATACCGTAGTACTCATGGCCAAACCTGCAGGGCGCGGGTCGGTTTTTCCTTTCCTGTTCGGCTCCCTGGCCTAAAAATTCTAAACCCCATGGGCTCACCATTTTCCAAAGAAAGACCCTACATGTCTCCTGGAGACAGGTCTCGCAAAAACAATCGCAATTATACAAGGTTGGCCCCAGGCCACCTAGTTGGCAGGAATGCGTTTCCGCCCAGTTTTCCGGGTGCACCTTAGAGTTAGTCCCCAAGGCTCCCTGTTGCAATCTACCGTGTAGAAAATCCGAAGAACAACACAATACGGAGTCTTCTCTGACAATCAATGCATAATGCAACATCACCGATCCAGACAAACACGTCCGGGTAGGCTTCACACACAATGCCTATGCCCGTACTTTGATTCCGGACTCTAAACAAGGGGGACTTCACATATCTATCCCAAGGAACACCGCGCACTCACCACACACTCGCGGGAGTGGGTTTCCCATGCAGAAAGGAAAAGAACTTCACATGTCCAAGTTGAGAGTCGTTACCCTTGAAGTCCGTTTTGGCGTCATGAGAAACTAGTCGGATGGAAAGCTTCGTAACGAGAATGCCTCCGCGGATCCAGTCTCGGTTTTTGATTCGGTGCTCCGATGCTCCGCCAGCGGCTGGGATCCTCCTCCTCCTTCTTCCTTGCTTTCTCCTCTTTCTAAGACTTAAGAAAGAGAAAGACCAAGAGAAAATGAGGAGTTTAACCCCCACTCCCGGCCTTAAGGAAGGAGGATTAATCCTAAGCCGTCAGATCTGATTTAAAGAAAACGAACGGCTCAGATCCAGCCAAAAAGTCACTAAAATAAGCCGAACACGGCTTTGCACACGGCCGTGTGCCTGGCCGTGTGCCCTGCTTGTACACGAATTCGTCGATCCAGAGCAGGACACGGGTCGAGACATGCCCGTGTCTCAATCTGACACGCCCATGTCGGGTCATCGACGCGCCTGTGACCAGGGGCGTGTCACGCATAACTGCCACGCCAACCGTCACGTCCCTTGGTGGACACGGGTGGCTACATGCCCGTGCCGAATCCGACACGCCCATGTCATACAGTACACGCCCGTGTACCCCGACCGTGCACTCCTAACAACACACCCAGGGTTTCAACCCGAGAAGAACACGGGTGGTGACATAGTGAGGACACGCCTGTGTCACCCCTGACACGCCCTGTGTCACTACTGTTCAAAACCGTGTTTCCTACCATGTCCTTTCCTGGACACAGCCCAACCAACACAGAAGGACTCGGCCATAGACACGCCCGTGTCTCAAGCCGTATAGCCCTATAAAGGCACCAAAAATTCCTTAGGACGCGACCGACTCGTTTATAATTTTTGGGGCGTTACCGTCGACACCCAGGCATTGTGTCCACACCTGAAGAAGAAGCTGTGTCGACACCCAGAATTGTGTCAACACCTAAGGCAGGAATTGTGTCGACACTTAAAGTAGAAGTTGTGTCGACACCCAGGAGCTATGTCGACACCATAAGAAAGGCATATGTCGACAATCGGGAATTGTGTCAACACCTGAAGAAGATTTGTGTCGACACACAGGACTTGTGTCGACACACACTCAATGTCATTTATCTACAGCTAAGTCAAGACCAGAAGCAGTTGTGTCGACACACAGGACTTGTGTCGACACACAGTCAACGACATCTGGATGACACTCAATGCCATCTAACAACAACTATACTTTGTCAGAAGGCTTGTGTCGACACACAAGACTTGTGTCGACACACACTCAATGACGTCTCGACACACACTCAACGACAGCTGGATATACATTCAACGCCATCTGTCAGCATCAGTTATGTCAAGACCAGGAGCAGTTGTGTCGACATACAGGACTTGTGTCGACACAAACAAACAGAAGCTGTGTCGAGTAGCTGAAGAATGATTATGTCAACACATGGAGTGTTATGTCGACATCTTCAAGACTTGTGTCGATACTTAGTCTATTTGTGTCGACACATGTGAAGCAGTTTGCTGAGTGATTATGCTGAGTTGTAAAGTCTTTAAGGAACCAGCTGTCATGACTGGTGACTCGATAACTGTCATAACCAACATGTCTGACACCTTTGTCAGAACTGTCAGAAGGTTGTTACAAATCGGATCAGCCGGTAACCATGAGGAAACTATATATAAGGACTGATCCTTGACAACCAAAATAAGAATAGATCTAAGGAAGTAATCAAGCTATTTTTTCCAGGAAAGAGAATCTGACATCAAGTAAAGGGGAAACCCTTAAGAAGACAGATCCAGAGCAGTCTGCAAGAGAAGATTCAGATCTTATTCTGAATTCAAAAAAAGAGCTGACGGGAGATCAACTTCTACAACAAGAAGAGTTCAACTTTATTTTGTTCTATCAAGAAGCTTTGAAACAGCTAAGTTGGGTTGAATCTGAAGATTCAGTTTATTCAAAAACTAATCAAGAAGCTCACACCTATAGAGAGATCTATCTGGTGATATCTTTTTATCTCTTAAACAATTAATTACTTGTATAATCTTTTGTAAGATCTGAGTTGTAAGCCTATAATTATAAAGGCTGAGGTAGGGCTAAGGGTCTGAGGTATATGACTTGTGATAGTCGAAGTTATAAGCTTAGTGATAAAGGCTGAGGTAGGGCTGAGGCCTGAGGTAGGATTCTTGGAAAGAATCTGAGATAAGACTTGTATAAGTCTGAGCTGTAGGAACCAATCTGGTTCTGAGTTGTAAGATCTGTGGATGTGAGCTAGTGGAAGTAAGTTGGGCTGAATCCAGATCTCTACTGGATATGCAAAGGGGGAAAAGTGGATGTACCCATACCTTGGGGAACCACTATAAATCTGTTATTTGCTGTGCTGTGATTTCTGTACTGTAGATTGTATTTCCTGTGCTGTGTTAATACTATTTAATTGCTTGAATTATAAAAGAAAATTAGAACCTATTCACCCCCCCTCTAGGTGTCTAGGCTCTTGAAATAAGTCTTTCATTTTTGATGTGGAAGTGGACGGCCTGAGGAAGGCAGACCGCACAGTCTGTAATAATCGTTGCGGGTTAGCACAATTAGATATTGGTGGATAGCGGGGTTGTGGTTAGTGTTCTTTTCTTGTGGTCTGTCTAAGTAAGCACCCTGGAGGTAACCGAGCAGTTAGAGTTGAGCTAACCGTGAATTTTGTAGTCTGGATTGGGAGACCATGGAGACCGATCAGTTGGCGAGTTCTCTGGTTTGTGTGGAAGCCGCGCGACTAGCATGGTTAGTGGAGGTTAACCGCAGAGCTCAATTTGGTATGTCTGCACAGTCTATAGCCAGAGTTCGTTGGGTTTGTGGACTTGGTCACGGTGATGCGCCAAGTCTGTATTGTTGCCTAGTTCACGGATACTGCATGGGTTGCGCGGTTTTTGTCGGGTTCTGGTTACGACCCGGCTTTGTGGTCTGGTTATGGTGTCCGCACTGATGTGTATATAGGTGATGTTAGCCATAGTTGATAAGCGGTTACTCTATCGCTTATGGGCGGTGACCGCACTCCCCCGATCGCCAATAAATAGAGGTCACTGACTTGTCATATATAACAGGAACAGTGAGAACTCAGCTCGTATTTTGAACTTGCGGTTAGACTTTGCTAACTGCGCGACTAAGTGAAGATTGTCTTGTGTCGTGCACGCTATGCGGCTATCACCGGGTGTCTAGGAAATTAGTTGGAGGCTCAGTGTGGAATAGTTATGGATAGTAGTTTGCGATATACAGCAGGTCGCAGCATGTGCGACTAGAAGTCTTCTTCCTTGGGGTTGTAGATAGTTCAATAAGACAGTTCGCCCGGTCTTAGCGGGTAGACAGTTTCCCAGTTCACCAGCATCTATTTATGGTTAGCTTCAGCGGTCAGGCGAGCAAGAAGTGACTGATAGGGTTATTCTCAGGATTCAATAAGCAGGCAGTCTGTCTGGTTAGCTAGAGAAGCAGTGTGATAGTTCGACGGTTTTAGCGGTCTGAAGCTGTTAGTAGTGACTTGGCAGTTTCAACGGATAACTTTGGTGGATAGACGGCTTGGGCGGTTACTGGGTTTAGTCCGCCAGTTTTACTCTTGCTTGTATTTTTTGCTTCCATCAAGTGCATTGCGAAATCATGTCTCGCAATGTATGCCTCACATTGTAAAGAAGATAGTTGATTTAATTACAGTTCTTGTTCTTCTACTGTTTTTGGTTACTTGCCTTGGTTTGGTTGAATGTTCCTGTAACCTTTCTCAGCTTCCCATAAATTTTTACATGGTATCAGAGGGACATATGAGTTAGCAGTGATCAACCTCATAGGTGTGCTAGTCCTTTAGAAGTCTTGAGTAAACCAGAGTTACAGTAATGGAAGACGGTTATGCAAGAGATCTGGGAATTGAGCTTTTGACGCAGACTAACTTTAAAAACTGGAGGTCGTGCATGGAGAACTATATTTTGGGAGAGGACTTTTTTCGAGGTCGTCGATGGAGACGACAGGCAAGTGGTTGTTGTTGTTAGAGAGAATGCTGAGGTGGTGAGGGCTCAGAGGAGAACAAATGCAAAGGCAAAGTTCACTCTAAAGCAACAATCTCATCGAAGCTTTTCGAGCACATCATTGGATATCGGTCGGCTACTAAGATTTGGACGACCTTAGATGACCTGTTCAAATAGAAGAATGTAGCTCAGCTATAAATCTTGGAGAATGAGTTGGTAAAAGCAACTCAGGGGGAGTTGTCCATATCATCTGTTTTTTGAAGATGAAGAACATATGCGCTGAAATTTCTGCATTAGACCCGGAAGAGTCTATCTCAGAGGTGAAGCTGAAGAGACACATTATCTGCATGTTGTAGAAGAAATATGTTGCCTTTGTTACTTCTATGAAAGGCTAGACTAATCGACCATCTTTGCTTGAGTTGGAAAATATGATGGCTTCCCAGGAGAGCTTGACGAGGTAAATGACTGTAGTTTCTATCTCTAGAGGAGATAGTGAGGTTCTTTACTCAGAGAAGAAGAAGAGATGGGATAGAAAGAAGAATTCATATGTTGGAGATGGTCCTTCAACTTCATCATAGCATGAGAGGAACAAGGCTCCTAAGAGAGATGGAGGGAAGAAGGGAGTATCAAGGTGTTATAGGTGTAACAAGATTGGTCACATCAGGAAGGACTGCAGAGTAAATCTTTAGCCGGGTCACACTGCAGGAAAAAGGAGAAGCTAAATCTAGGGATGAAGAAGGTGGATGGACGAATGCTTTTATGACAACAATGTCTATTCGTGCATTAGCCTCCATCAACAATCAGGAGAACTAGATCGTTTACTCAGGGCGTGGACATCATCTCACCAGGGATGAGTCAAAGTTTTCTTCTCTACAAGCGTACAAAGTTAATGATGTTATTATTGCTACTAACAATAATGTGCATGCCGTCGATAAGGATGGTACAGTCTCTTAAGACAGTAATAAGGGTCCACTCACATTAAGGAGTTTGTATCACATGCCGGGAATGAAGAAGAACATCTTCTCCATGACCAATGCGGTTGATGTTGGGTATCACGTTTTGTTCGACCTGATAGAAATGAAGTTTCTTCGAAATATGTCAGATGTGAAGACTGACGTAACTTATGTTGCGAGGAGAGTAAGGAACTTGTTTGTGCTACCGACAAGTTCCTATGTTGAGAACATAAGGGCTAATGACAACAACGCTGTTATCTGGCATGAGAGGTTGTGACATGTTAGAATGGATAAGCTAAAGAATACAGAGGCGAGACATGACCTGCCAAGTCTTTCATCATTTGGTGATGGTCATGTCTGTGTGGGTTGTCAGTATGGAAATGCTCATCATATTTCATTTCACAAGTCACAAATAAGGTGCAAGGCACTGTTGGAATGTATCCACGATGATCTAACAGGATATACCATCACCCCCAGTCTCCGAGGTAGCATATATATGTTGGTTCTAATTGATGATTTTACCAGATATACTTGAGTATATTTTATAAAGGAGAAGTCAGAGGCATTCCAGAAGTTTGTTGAGATCAAGGAGTACGTGGAGGGCTAGTTCAGCCTACAAATAAAGAAGTTGAGAACCGACAATAAAGGAGAGCTCAACTCAAATGAGTTCTCCAACTTTTGCATGAAGCACATAATCTGGAGAGAGCTTACTTATGCGCATACTCCATAATAGAACGGAGTTTCAGAAAGGAAGATCCATCATCTAACGGAATTTATAAGTGTTGACTTCACTCCAAAGGAATTTTCAAGGTCTATTGGACGGAGGGAATGACCTGCTGAGCTTATGTCATCAACAGGGTGCCCTTAAGTCCCAACAATATGAAATCTCCACATGAATTGATGTTTATGTAGAAGCCTAGAGCGGAACATCTTAGGGTTTTCGGGTCTACCTGCTACGTGCACGTTTCAGACCCTCTCAGGACAAAGCTGGATGCAAAGACGAGAAAATTTGTCTTCATTGGCTATGATGAGAGGAAGAGGGGTTGGAAGTGCATTGGCCTTATAACACAGAAGTTTATGGTCTCCAAAGATGTGGTATTTGACGAATTGACATCGTATAAAATAGTTCATCTGTGGAAATACAAGAAAGTAGGTCAGACGGATGACAAGGTGAAGCTACTCAGAATTTTCTAGTAGAGTTATCTGTATCACCAAGAGCTCTAACTATATCTCGCTCTTCGGCAGGTACTTCTGGGTTTTGAAGCAGGGGGAGTGATGCTCCTAGTGTGCCCGGGATAAAAGCTTGATCTAAAGAAGCAGCAAAAGTGATGGTTCAAGGTCAAGCCCTACGGAGGTCCAAAAGGACCATTGTTTCATCAGCTCGGTACAGGGACAAGAATATGATGAGTTTCCTCTCATATTTATTTGCTGGTCCCTTAGATGAGCGGGAGCCGTCATTGTTTGAGAATGTCACTAGGATCAAGGAGTGGGAAAATGTTATGGATGAGGAGATGACCGCCCTCAGGAAGAATAAGACTTGAGATCTTGTGTCCAAGGTCGATGACATCACTCATGTGGCATGCAAGTCAGTGTATAAGCTTTAGAAGAAGACTGATGCCAGTATCGAGCAGTACAAGCTCGTATTATAGCTCGGGAGTTCTCGTAGCAGTACGAGGAAGACTATGAGGATACATTTAGTCTAGTGGCCAAGATGACTTTAGTATGGGTGGTGATTGTCTTGGCACCTTGCCAAGGGTTAAAGATTTAGCAACTCGATGTGAAGAATGCATTCCTTTACTGAGAGATTGACAAGAACATCTACATGGTGCAGCCACCTGGTTATGTTTTTGAACAACATCCAGAACACGTCTGTAAGCTCAAGAATGCTCTTTATAGCTTGAAGTAGGCGCCTCGAGCATGATATGAGAAGATTGCATAATACTTCCAATTCTGCGGATATTTTGTTGCAGACTTTGATTCAAGCCTGCTCTTTAAGAAGAGAGGGAGCTTCAAGTCTTGGTGTTATTATACATTGACGATATGATCATCATTGGGAACTCGGAGGAGGAGGTAGATAGGCTCATGGCGGAGCTGACCATCAGATTCAAGATGATGGATCTTGGGGAGCTCCGCCATTCCTTTGGTCTCAAGGTGGAGAGGAAAAAAAGCAGTGTGTTTGTTTCCCAGAAAAGAACGGATCGTTAAGCGGTTTGGCATGTAGGAGGGGAAGAGCAGCTCAACTCCACTAGAGGTTGATCTTAAACTTCGACGTGATGAGGGAAGGGTTCTTCCAGATCCTTTGATGTTCCGGGCTCTGGATGGGAGTCTCATATATTTGACGATTATAAGCCCAAATATTGTTTATGTTATAGGGCGAGTAAGTAGGTATATGCAGGAGCCACAGAAACCTTATCTGGTGACAACTAAGAATATCTTGAAGTACATGAAATCCACCTCAAATATGAGTCTCTTCTATAAGAGTGACACGTGTTTCAACCTACATGGTTACATATATGCTGATTATGGGGGAGATATAGACGATCGGAAGTCGACGTCTAAATATGTCTTCATATGCAGATCGACATCTATCTCATGATGCAGCAAGAAGCAGGATTCAGTATCTGTCTCCACTACAGAAATGGAATACAAGGTTTCGGCCTTGGCAACTCAGGAGGTCATCTGGATTCGAAGGTTAGTGGATGACATCCATGAGTAAGTGCGATGTCCTATTATGCTATGCGGTGATAATGAGAGTGCCCTCAAACTAGTTAATAATCGAGTTTATCGCACGCGGATAAAGCACATCGAGATTGAGCATCACTTCGTTCGGGAGAAGCAGTCGGAGTGGTATCTGATGGTAGAATATGTGCAGTGCCAAGACAACGTCGCAGACATTTTCACGAAGCTAATATCGAAGGGTCCCTTTATAATGTTACGGGGTTCGCTCAGGTTGGTTTCCACTTTCCACTTCAATGGGTGTTGGGTATTGCATCCACAATAGACCTAATTTGAAGAAGCCCCTGAACAAGCTAAGGTGAATTGAAAATGTATTTGACAATTCTATCAAGTTGTGCTTGCAGCTATTCCATGCTAAGTACACACCAATGTCAGGGTACAGTGGGTCAATATACACGGGTCTGCGCAACGTAATCTCTCGTTGCGTAGATCAGTGTGTTGATTCACGTGTGCTCTCTCTATTGGAGTGTACTTATTTTCAAGTACAGGGTCAAAGTAGATCAAGAGCAGAAGAAAAAGCAAAGATAGGTCAAAGACCAAGTCATCAAAAGAAAGAAGAGAGAAAACTCTTCTAAGTCGAAATCGACGGGAATCGCTAAGTGATTCCCGCCGACTTCGACGGGAATCGCTAGTGATTCCCGCCGACTTCGACGGGAATCGTTAGTGATTCCCGCCAATTCGTCGAGAATCAGATAGCTTTTTGTTGGGTATTGTATCCACAATGTACCTGATTTGAAGAAGCCCCTGAGCAAGCCAAGGTAAATAGACAGTGTGTTTGATGAAATCTTTTAAGTTGTGCTTGCAGTTATTCCACGCTAAGTACACACCAATGTCATTGTGCAGTGGGTCAATATACACGGGTCTGCGCGACGTAATCCCTCGTTGAGCAGATCGGTGTGTTGGCCTACGTGTACTCTCTCTATTGGGGTGTACTTAATTTCAAGTACAGGGCTATGATAAAGCAAGAGCAAACAAGGAGCAAGGATGGGCCAAAGACCAGCTCACGGGTTGAAAGACGAGAATCGTCTAAGTGTAAATCGTCGAGAATCACTAAGTGATTCTCGCCGATTCGTCGAGAATCACTTGTGATTCTCGACGAGTCGTCGAGAATCACTAGATGATTCTCGCCAGGTTGGGCCGGCTGTCTCGACGCAGTCAGAAAATCCTCTTAAGGCAGAATCGTCGAGAATCACTAAGTGATTCTCGCCGATTCGTCGAGAATGACTTTGCATTCTCGACGAGTCGGCGAGAATCAAATGTGATTCCCGCCGATTCTCCCCGGCCTGTATAACCTGTGATGCCAGAATTCGCCAAGTAGAATTCGGCGAGAATCGTAAGTGATTCTCGCCGATTTGTCGAGAATCACATACGATTCTCGCCGAATTTGACTTGGGTAAATTTCCGACATTTCCTGGACCGGTCCAGGTTTCCAGCGGTATTTCGAACCGGACTTAGGTCTTTGCTTTGGTGGGGCCCACAACGGTCATCCTTATGACCTAGTGTATAAATACACAAGTATTGGTGTACAGTGTTTTTACTCACGGATACAGAATACGAAAGCGAGCGGCCGTCAAACCCAAAATTCGCGAACCTGCTTCGTCTCCGTCGCCGCCGCTCGTACAGTGATCACCGTTGCTGATCTCGATCTCCTCCAGATCCCCGGTGATAGAAGCCAAGTCTTGCTCAGCGTCTCACGTGTCTAACCAGAGATCTTTTGTCTCTTGATTTGAGATAGGGAAATCCATCCCCGTCCGAATCGATCGAGACGATCGATCCTAGTGCGACCGTTGGAAGACCTTGCCAACTTCGCTAAGAAGATTGAATCTCCAGTGCTTTGCTGCTGTTTTCAGTTGCCGCCGCCAACACCGAGAGCCTTGCCGCCGCTCGTCGCTGCCGCCGGTCTCGGGGAGATTCTCTCCAAGAAAGATCTAGGGTTGTGGACTTTTCGTTGCCTACAAGAACAAGTAGTCTAACGAAAAGGGACACCTAGATCTTCAAGTTGTTTGTATTTTCTTATACACTCTAATTTCGTTTTCATTATAAAGGAACATTTGGTTCCTAGTTGTAGGGTTGGGTGTAACCCGTGTTGTGGGAGTGTTGACTCCTACGTGTGGAAGGGTTCCTTCCGATAGTGCAAGGATTGGGTTTCAATCCTGTTGGTGAAGTGACCGAGTCGTCCCTGGATTGGGAGATAGGTCGAAGGGGGAAAGTGGACGTACCCAAATCGGGGAACCACTATATATTGCCTGTGTTATTTTCTGTGCTGTGTGTTTTGTTTTGATTCTGCAGGTACACTTTTAATTCCGCAAATACGCTGCAAGTCACCTATCCCCCCCATAAGTGAAGGTAGTTAACACTAGGTGGACTTTCACTTCTCCCACCGAATTCTTCCGGCTGACAGATTTCATCAGGGATTCTGCCAAGGCAGAATCGACGGGAATCGTGAGTGATTCCCGCTGACATCGACAGGAATCACCAATGATTCCCGCCGATTTTGCCTTAGGCAAATTTCCTCCATTCGCTGGACTGAACCAACTTGCCGTGCGCTATTTCGGCCGGGGCTAAGGCTTCTCCTTGTGGGTCCCACAACGGTCTTTAGGGTTGGCTTCTGGTATATATATATACGCGTATTTTGAACCTCTAAGGACAACCATTCACAAAAACACGAAAGAGGCCGAATGTGACCTAGCGTATCGCGAAAGCTGCCGATCGCCTGTAGCCGTTCGCAAGTTCGTCGCCACCGTTGATCTCAGTGTTTCTCTGATCTTCCAACAATAGTACCGAGGCAAGCAGAGCGTCTCACGTATCTCTCTTGAGATCTCTTGTCTTCTGATTCGTAGAACGAGACTTGTTCTCTATTCCGAATCGGTTGAGACGATTGATCCGACTGAGATCGCTTGTAGACCTAGCTTGCTTCGTCAAGACGTTTGGATCTACAAAGCATCGCCGCCGCATTTACTTGCCGCCGCCGATCTTGACAAGATTCTTTCCAAGAGAGAAGTCTGGTTGTGGACTCTTCGTAATCTTCAAGCAAGCTTCAACGAACGAAGAAGGACATCGGGATCTCCAAAAGCATTGTTTGTATTTTCTTTTACATTCAAATTTTGTTGTAAAGGAATTTTCATTTCTAGTTATAAGGGTTGGGTGCAACCCGTTGAGGTGGATTTGTATCTCCATTGTTGGAAGGGTTCCTTTCGTAGTTAGGGGAGCGTTGCTCCTAGTGTGAGGATTGGATTTCAATCCGGTTGAAGAAGTGACCGAGTCATCCCTTGGTGGGAGATAGGTCGAAGGGGGAAAGTGGACGTACCCAAATTGGGGAACCACTATAATTCTTTGTGTACTTTTTGTGTTCTGTTTGTTTATTTATGAAGGTTATTTTAATTCCGCAAAAAACTGCACGACACCTATTCCCCCCTCCCCCCATAGGTGGATTAGGTCGACACTAGATACTTAAAAGTGGTATCAGAGGGAGGTTTCTCATCAATAAGATTAACACCTTGTGTAAGATCTCGTGTCTAGTGTCAAGAAGAAAGAAGATCTAAGGAATGGACGGACTCAAGTATTCAGGAAAGATTCAAGTATGCACCAAGCTGAATTTTCCCATCTGGAAGGAAAGGATCAGGTTCTATATGGAAGCAGTCGATCCCCGACTCTTCATGATAGTGGAGGAGGGCCCTTATATGGCTTAAAACAAGCTCCTCGAGCTTGGTATGAGACTCTGTCTAGTTTTCTTCTTGAGAACAAGTTCTCGAGAGGAAAAATAGATAAGACATTGTTTCTTAGAGAAGTCAAAGACAAGATTTTGCTGGTGCAAATCTATGTCGATGACATAATCTTCGGCTCAACGGACAACACTCTTTGCAAGAAGTTTTCTAAACTTATGCAAGGAAAGTTTGAAATGAGCAGCATGGGAGAGCTAAAGTATTTCTTGGGATTTCAAGTGAAATAGTCTGAGGATGGAATTTTCATTTCTCAGACGAAGTTCACAAATGAACTCCTCAAGAAATTCAGAATGGAGAGCGCAACCTCTATGAGGACTCCAATGGGATCCACTGTGTCTCTGGATAAGGATGAGAAAGGGAAACCTTTTGATGAAATCGAATTCAGAAGCATAATTGGATCTCTGCTTTACCTTACTGCTAGTAGACCGGATATTATGTTTTCCACATGCGTTTGTGCCAGATATCAAGTGAACACTAAGGAATCTCATTATGTCGCTGCAAAGCGGATTCTTAGATACCTTAAGGGTACACCAAATCTTGGCTTGTGGTACCCAAGAAACAATGATGTCGAGCTGATAGGATTTTCAGATGCTGACTTTGCAGGAAGCAGGGATGATAGGAAAAGCACTTCCGGAACATATCAATTCCTAGGAAGAAGGCTTATATCGTGGAACAGTAAAAAGCAGAACTGTGTCGCAACCTCTACGGTTGAATCTGAGTATATCTCAGCAGGAAGCTGTTGCGCACAACTTCTATGGATCAGAAATCAACTCGAAGATTATGACTTGCAGTTCAGAGAAGTTCCTATGTATTGCGATTCCTCGAGCGCAATTGCAATTGCGAACAATCCAGTGTCGCACAGCCAAACAAAGCATATTGAAGTGCGTTACCACTTCATTCGGGAGCATGTGGAAAACAAAGATATATCTCTCTGCTATGTCCCCACGGATAAGCAGATTGCAGATATCTTCACAAAGCCACTAGACGAGGCCAAGTTAAGTCTCTTCAAAACTAAACTCGGCATGCTGAACTATGAAGATTGAAGACTGAAGGGCTCAAGGCTCTTGGATCAAGGGGAAACATCTGCTAGGAACTCAAGATCGAGCACGGATGCAAGAACTGAGGGGGAGCATTTTGCTCCAAGTGAAGTCCCAGATTTGCAGAAGCCGAAAAGGGGGAGATTACCCTCTCGGCCAAGTCTAAGGTGGCTGCCAATGCTAAGTAGGCCACAAAGGCTATGTTGCTCTCAGGAAAATGATAATGAATTTCACTCTCAACTGAACTTTCAGTTTATGATTTTCATTCCCATCTGTTCTATTCACCTTAGCTTGTAGGGTTTTGGCTTCTTCAAATAAGTGGAGATTGTTGGGTATTACATCCACAATAGACCTGATTTGAAGAAGCCCCTGAACAAGCTAAGGTGAATTGAAAATATATTTGACAATTCTATCAAGTTGTGTTTGCAGCTATTCCATGCTAAGTACACACCAATGTCAGGGTGCAGTGGGTCAATATACACGGGTCTGCGCAATGTAATCCCTCATTGCGTAGATCAGTGTGTTGATTCACGTGTGCTCTCTCTATTGGAGTGTACTTATTTTCAAGTACAGGGTCAAGGTAGATCAAGAGCAGAAGAATGAGCAAAGATGGGTCAAAGACCAAGTCATCAAAAGAAGGAAGAGAGAAAACTCTTCTAAGTAAAAATCGACAGGAATCGCTAAGTGATTCCCGTCAACTTCGACGGGAAACGCTAGTGATTCCCGCCAACTTCGACGGGAATCGTTAGTGATTCTCGCCGATTCGTCGAGAATCAGATAGCTTCTCCCGCCGACTTCTTCCGGCTGACAGATTTCATCAGGGATTCTGCCAAGGCAGAATCGACGGGAATCGTGAGTGATTCCCACTGACATCGACGAGAATCACCAACGATTCCCGCTGATTTTTCCTTAGGCAAATTTCCTCCGTTCGCTGGACCGAACCAACTTGTCGTGGGCTGTTTCGGCCGGGGCTAGGGCTTCTCCTTGTGGGTCCCACAATGGTCTTTAGGGTTGGCTTCATGTATATATATACGCGTATTTTGAACCTCTAAGGACAACCATTCACGAAAATATGAAAGAGGCCGAACGTGACCTAGCGCATCGCGGAAGCTGCCGATCGCCTGTAGCCATTCGCAAGTTCGTCGCCACCGTTGATCTCAGTGCTTCTCTAATCTTCTGATGACAGTACCGAGGCAAGCAGAGCGTCTCACGTATCTCTCTTGAGATCTCTTGTCTTCCGATTCATAGAACGAGACTTGTTCTCCATTCCGAATCGGTTGAGACGATTGATCCGACTGAGATCGTTTGTAGACCTAGCTTGCTTCGTCAAGAAGTTTGGATCTACAAAGCATCGCCGCCGCATTTACTTGTCGCCGCCGATCTTGACAAGATTCTTTTCAAGAGAGAAGTCCGGTTGTAGACTCTTCGTAATCTTCAAGCAAGCTTCAACGAACGAAGAAGGACATCGGGATCTCCAAAAGCGTTGTTTGTATTTTCTTTTACATTCAAATTTTGTTGTAAAGGAATTTTCATTTCTAGTTATAAGGGTTGGGTGCAACCCGTTGAGGTGGATTTGTATCTCCATTGTTGGAAGGGTTCCTTCCGTAGTTAGGGGAGCGTTGCTCCTAGTGTGAGGATTGGATTTCAATCCGGTTGAAGAAGTGACCGAGTCGTCCCTTGGTGGGAGATAGGTCGAAGGGGGAAAATGGACGTACCCAAATTGAGGAACCACTATAATTCTTTGTGTGCTTTCTGTGTTCTGTTTGTTTATTTGTGCAGGTTATTTTAATTCCGCAAAAGACTGCACGACACCTATTCCCCCCCCCCCATAGGTGGATTAGGTCGACACTAGATACTTACAATGAGGATTGCTAAAATTTTTGAAGTGGAAGCGGGTAGTCTGAGGAATGCAGACCGCACAAACCGTTGTAGCCGCTTCCGTTTAGCACGGTTAGATATTGGTGGATAGTCGGGTTCTAGCTAGTGTTCTTTTCATGCGGTATGTCTCAATAAGCACTGTGGGGGTAACCGAACAGTTAGAGTTGAGCTAATCGTGGCTTTTGCGGTCTGGATTGGGAGACCGCGGAGACCACTGAGTTGGCGGGTTCTCTAGTTCGTGTGGAAGCCACGTGACTAGTGCGGTGAGTGGAGGTTAACCACAGATCTTGCTGCGCTCTGTCTGCATGGTTTATAGCCAGAGTCCTCTGGGTTTGTGTACTTAGTCACGGTGATGTGCTAAGTCTGTATTTTTTCCTAGTTCGCGGAGACCGCATGGGTTGCGCGGTTTATCGCCAGTTTCTGGTTGAGACCCGGCTTTGCGGTTTAGTTATGGTGCCCGTACTGATGTGCGGATAGGTGCTGCTATCCGCAATTAATGGATGGTTACACTATCACTTATGGGCGGTGACCGCACTCTCCTGATTACCTATAAATAAGGGTCCCCGACTCGTCATATATAACGAGAACAGTGAGAACTCAGCTCGCATTTTGAACTTGCGGTTAGACTTTGTTAACTATGTGACTAAGTGAAGATTGACTTGTGTTGTGCAGGATGTGTGGCTAGCACCGAGCAACAAGACAACTAGTTGGAGGCTCATTGTGGAACAGTTGCGGATAGCGGTTTGCGGTATACAACAGGTCGCAGCTTATGCGATTAGAAGCCTTCTTCCTCGGGGTTGCAGATAGTTCAATAAGGCAGTTCAGCCGGTCTCAGCGGGTAAACTGTTTTCCAGTTCACCAGCATATGTTCGCGGTTAGCTTCAGCGTTTAAGCGACCTTGTGGTCAGGCGACTAAGAAGTGGTAGACATGATTGTTCTCAGCATTCAATAAGCAGGCAGTTCGCGCGGGCGGCTAGAGAAGCGGTGTGACAGTTCGACGATTTCAGCAGTCTGAAGCTGTTAGCAGCGACTTGGCGGTTTCGGCGGATAGGAGGATTGGGCGGTTACTGGGTTCAGTCGGCCGGTTTTACTTTTGCTTGTATTTTTTGCTTCCATCGGGTACATTACGAAATCATGTCTTGTAATGTATGTCTCGCATTGTAAAGAAGATAATTGATTCAATTACAGATCTTGTTCTTCTACTATTTCTGATTACTTGATTTGATTTGATTGAGTGTTCTTGCGACATTTCTCAGTTCCCCAAAAATTTTTACACATGAATATAATGTATGTCTTGTAAAGAAGATAATTGATTCAATTACAGTTCGACGGTTTCAGCAGTCTGAAGCTGTTAGCAGCGACTTGGCGGTTTCGGCGGATAGGAGGATTGGGCGGTTACTGGGTTCAGTCGGCCGGTTTTACTTTTGCTTGTATTTTTTGCTTCCATCGGGTACATTACGAAATCATGTCTTGTAATATATGTCTCGCATTGTAAAGAAGATAATTGATTCAATTACAGATCTTGTTCTTCTACTATTTCTGATTACTTGATTTGATTTGATTGAGTGTTCTTGCGACATTTCTCAGTTCCCCAAAAATTTTTACACATGAATATAATGAGTTCGTTTTTCACTAGATTAAATACATAGAATAGACAGTCAAATAAAGTCTTTTGTTTTTCAGATTTCCGATTTTTCCAAATTCTAGAACAATATACAACGCTTTGTACATTTATAAAATGGACGGAATTACACACCTAAAATATACCTAAAATTACAAAAAAGTGGGTCTCACACACAATAAAATAATTTATTTGGTTTTTTTCACACTTTTTTGATTTTTTTGGGTGTATAAAATAAATTATTTTATTGTGTATGAGTCCCACTTTTTGTGATTTTTAGACATGCTTTAGATGTGTATATAATTATCCTTACAAAAAATTCAAAATACCACCTATAACTTCGTGCCAAACTGTCAATCATCTTCTTTGAGTTAGAACTCGAGCCATATAATTAACAAGGCTTTTATTAAAAAAAATATAATTATAATCTCCTAGTAATATATCGGGTCATAGCTCGGGATCCGGATCCCCTGGAGTTCGTACGGAGAACTTCAGGGTGGAGTTCGATCCAACGTGCGAGAGCGATTCATCTCGGCACTCCTACGGCGAGATGAATACATGCGCTAAAAGACAAAAAAGTGAACAGTAAAAAGCAATAAAAATATTTTTAAAAATGGGAAATCTCGACGCTTGAAATGGATGGAACTCCACTCTTAAGTTGTCCGTACAAACTCCAAGAGATCCAAATCCCATAGTTTGGGAGATCTTCCAACAATCTTAATTCTGGAGCGGTCTTGACTCTTGATGGCGAAGTAGATTCATGGGTTCTCATTATAACACTCTACAATTAGAAATATTTATGCCTCTATTTTCTATCATAAATATTTGAGAAGAATGTACCCGCTGCATATCCCAGCAAAAAAAAAAAAATTTAATACAACAAGCACATTAATTAATTAATTAATTATTAGCATGCGCTTCGCTTGGATTGGTTGGAGCCAGCACGGGCCACGTGATGCCAAATGGAAGACAATGTCTCTTTTTGGAATAATAATAGCTCTGGTAGCACTTTTTTTTGGGTGCTGTTATCATCAAATCCTATTTGATTTTTAGTAAATTATTAGTAGTAGTAAATTCCTAATTTTAAAAATAGTTATTTGAAAAACATTTTGTTACTAACAAACCAACGTAAAATATTTTAAAAAAATATTGTTTAAATCAAAATAACCCACTACATATAATGACATTACAAATTGGTTTCAAATCTAATGTTAGTACTAGAAATTAGCCAAAATGTTGTAAAATTGTGTTTAGTATGTCCAAAACTTCTTTTTCAACAAAATATCATCATTTGCTCCAAAATTTTTAAACAAAATATCAGCATCATCTGCACAAAATTAATAGTAACTATTAGCAATTTTATGTTTAGTAATGCCTCTCCAATGTAAATGTAATTGACAATTGTTTTTCTACTTGAAGCTCACCTAAAGACGAAAGTCAAGAAATGCAAAATTCAATTGTCTTTTTATAGCAATTACGTCCAATGACCACACTTCCACCCGCATCCGAAATTTAAATCATTTATATTGTATCGCAAAATAAGTTAATATAAAGAAAGTATATAAACAATATTTCACTTATATTTCATTCCTTTTTGTTGAGAATGCATTCTCATGAACTTCTAACTTGTGTGTTATATCTCCTCCAAGGAGAGTATAATGGTGGAAGTGAAGTTCCTTCTTTCATGCATAATTTGACAAAATGATTACCGTCTATGAATCCAATCCAAATAGTGTTTGGTACGTGAGGAATTAGTGTGTCAAATGGTAAGAATGTTAGACTTTGATTTTTTGAAATCAGAGCAACGCATATATTGTAGCAACTTGAAATCACCAAACTCATATCCGGAATCGTCATCCACTTATCATATATTCATATGGTGTTGGCGTGTTTTCACAATCAAGAGAGTTGAATAAGACTTGTTTTCTCGCGCTTCCGAATATTGAATCATATAAAATAGGTCTTTTCTCCAATTCATTCATCAGATCTAGTCGAACCTGTTGCCAATTATCTCCCATGTGTAGTGATTCACTAATAACTCGGAACCCACAATATGGTATTTGACTTGCGATAAAGGTTTGACAATGCTTCGTATAAGCCATCATTTGTACGAAGCATTATCCGCACAAAGCAATCTCTGCACAAAACACCAATCTGCACGAAATGTTGAAACCAAAAACTTGGTCTCTGTGAAGTTCGACCCTTGGGGAAGGGGTGACCTCACACCTACTACACTCGGGGGGATGTCACGGACAAAAGACTTGGGAAACTAGGAACAGACCCTCGGCTCTAGCGCGGAGGTCCCACCACACACCCGGAAGGTCACAAGAACACTTCCCCTCGCTTACCAATGAGAGCGAGGTACCTTGGAGAGTTCTCTCAACTCTACCAAGAAGAAAGCTAGGGAGGAGGAAGCCAAAAGCCAATGCCTCTCCAAAGGTACCCAAGGGGGTCTATTTATAGTTTTTCCAAGTCCTGAGATCAAAATGACCAAAATGCCCCCAAGGCAAATAAGCCTCTAGCCAATAGAAAACATCCACACTGGAGGGTAAAAGGGAAAAATCCCCCCAGGGGGTAATATGGTAAACATGACAACAAGAGGTCCAGGGGGGAGGGGAGGCCGAACCGTGCTCCTCCCCCTTACCCCCACCTCGGACACTCAAGTCGAGCTCGCCCGAAGGGGAAGGGCGCCCGGGCGAGCTCCAGGCCGCCGACCGAGCTCGCCCAAAGGGCAGGGTGCCCGAGCGAGCTCCAGGCCGCCGGCCGAGCACGCCCAAGGGGCAGGGTGCCCGGGCGAGCTCCAGGCCGCCGGCCGAGCT
Source organism: Platanthera zijinensis (assembly GCA_039513925.1). Classification (NCBI taxonomy): domain Eukaryota; kingdom Viridiplantae; phylum Streptophyta; class Magnoliopsida; order Asparagales; family Orchidaceae; genus Platanthera; species Platanthera zijinensis. The sequence continues at coordinate 207,659,389 of CM077083.1, forward strand.
CGCCCAAGGGGCAGGGTGCCCGGGCGAGCTCCAGGCCGCCGGCCGAGCTCGCCCAAGGGGCAGGGTGCCCGGGCGAGCTCCAGGCCGCCGGCCGAGCTCGCCCAAGGGGCAGGGTGCCCGAGCGAGCTCCAGGCCGCCGGCCGAGCTCGCCCAAGGGGCAGGGTGCAGGGGGTGAGCCCTTGGCCTCCGTCCGGAGTACCGCTCCCTCATCGCGCATAGCAAGCCCGAGGGGAGATGCAGATTTTTCCTTCCCCTACTAGTATATTTCCAAGTCCAAGCCAAAATTGGCCACCAAGAGTCCAAAATCTCTAAAAAGCTTAAAAACTTAAAACTGGCTCTGCGCCTGCCGAAAGTACCCTACTTTGCGAATACGGGGTTGTACACAATCCCCGCTCTTTTCGAGGTTGGCACAAGCTCGGAAAGAAACATCCAACCCAACGTATTCGCTGAGTCAGCCTATCATACCAACTAATAGGAGCCTGGGTGACGAGGCAGCCTCGGGGTGAAAACACTTAGCCTCCCGAGGGGTCAACCTGTCATGCCAGCTAATGGGAGCCTGGGTGACGAGACAGCCTCAGGATGAAAACACTTAGCCTCCCGAGGGGTCAACCTATCATGCCAGCTAATGGGAGCTTGGGTGACGAGATAGCCTCGAGGTGAAAACACTTAGCCTCCCGAGGGGTCAACCTGTCATGCCATCTAGTGGGAGCCTGGGTGACGAGACAGCCTCGGGGTGAAAACACTTAGGTGGCGTTTGGCTGAGCTTATTTGTTGCGGTGCGGTGGAAACGCAACGCAATTTTGTGAAAAAGCAGCGTTTGGCTCGGCTGATTTTGGAAACCCCGTTTATTACCCTCCGCAGTTTTATATTATGGCGCAGACGCAATTCCTTTCCCCGTTCCGCCGCAACATTCATTTCCCCGCGGCTCTTGACCTAGCGCGATAGCAGCGGCCTTCCCCGATCGACGACAATCCTCGCCGTCGCGGTGTTTGTTGGATCCAGACTCGATTCGCTTCCCCGTGCGCCTCCTCTTCCCGGTGTTTCCTCGATCGTTATCTGCGCCTCTTCTTCCCGGAGCGGTAGCAGCGGCGTCCCCGATCGATGACGATCCTCGACGACGGCTAGCACCTAAGTTCCAATTTCCGGAGGTTATTGCTGGATGCGAGTGTTTTCTGGAGGTTATTGCTGGAGCCGCTGCGCCTCTTCTTCCCGGAGCCGCAGCCCTTCTTCTTCCTCACGCAGCCGCCATTGTAGAAGGTATCTATCCTCTTCTTTTTCTCCTTGTCACCTGCTTGTTGGAGAATCTGGTAAGAGGCCGCACATGATAGCTTCTGCTGTCATCCGGTACATCCCGAGACCCTTGTTCTCTGCATTTGTTGAGTCTTTTGCCCCAAATAGATTTATAATCTTGATAAAAGAACCTGTATATGTGACAGCATTAGAAAACAACAGCTGCCGGCATTCTTTTAATACTTTTATATGGACTCTATAATAAATTGTTAAATGTAAATTTGTGTGTGTATGTGTGAGTGTGTGTATATTTGTGTGTGTATGTGTGAGTTTGTGTATGGCAGAGTTTGTGTATGTGTGAGTTTGTGTATGTGTGAGTGTGTGTGTGTATGTGTGTTTGTGTGTGTGTATGTGTGAGTGTGTGTTTATAAAACTTGAGTGTATGTATATGATTGTTTATGTGTTTTTTTTGTGTTTATGTGTGAGTGTGTATGTGTGTTTATGTGTTTATATATATGTATGTGTGTTTATATTTATGTGTGAATGTATATATGTGTGAGTGTGTATATATATGTGTGTGTGTGTGTATATTTGTGTGTGTATATATGTGTATGTGTGAGTGTGTACATATGTGTGTGTATGTGTGAGTGTGTGTTTATAAAACTTGAGTGTATGTATATGATTGTTTATGTGTTTTTTTGTGTTTATGTGTGAGTGTGTATGTGTGTTTATGTGTTTATATATATGTATGTGTGTATGTGAGTGTTTTTTTGTGTTTATGTGTTTACATTTATGTATGTGTGAGTGTGTGTATATTTGTGTGTGTATGTGTGAGTTTGTGTATGTCAGAGTTTGTGTATGTGTGAGTTTGTGTATGTGTGAGTGTGTGTGTACGTGTGTGAGTGTGTGTATTTGTATGTGTGCATGTGTGAGTGTGTATATCTGTATGTATGTGTGAATGTGTGTATATATGTGCTTCTTCTGAGTATGTAGTGGTGCATTAACAACAAGTTCTATTTTTGGAATATATGTATATGTGTATTTATTGATTTTGAATATTGAATTCATATTTATATATTGCCTTGAAAAGATGGGCAAACCAAAAGACGGTGGGGTGGCAGCAATGTGGGACAATTCCGACGTTCTACTCTTTTGTGATATATGCATAAGAGAGATAGAACGTGGGAATCGTCCGACAACACATTTCAGTAAAGAGGGATGGTCCAATATAATGAGAAAGTTTGAAGAGTCGACTGGAAAGAAGTACGATAAAGTGCAATTCAAAAATAAGTGGGATCATCTGAAGAAGGAGTGGAAACTGTGGACGGAGTTAAAACGAGGTGAGATTGGCTTGGGTTGGAACACTTCAAGGAAAACGATAGATGCCTCGGATGAGTGGTGGGACGAGCGCTTGAAGGTATTTGTGTGTGTTTAAATTCAATTATTTCCCTTAAATATCTTTTATATACCCGTTTTAAATAATTGATTTTGATATTTCAGGTTGTTCCTGCGGCAAAGAAGTTCCGTTATTCCGGAATACAGCCGGAATTGGAGGAGAAAATGGACATGATGTTCAGCTCTGTTGTAGCGACTGGACATCATGCTTGCACCCCTCATTCGAGGAATGTTGGCCCCGAGTCTACGGAGGATAGAGCATTGTCAAACGGTGGACAAGAAGACGCTGATGTCACTGGAGTACCTCCTGTACCTGAGAACACAGCAACATCCGAGGTTGGCCACAGAAGGAGGAAAGGACAGAAGAAAGACATTACAGCGGTGTTAGAGGATATGGCAGAGTCTTCTAGGACCATGTGCCGATTCATGCAGGAGCCACCGAAGAGCAATTCCTCGTTCCCCATTGCACAGGCGCTTGAGAAGTTAGGAACTTACCATGAAGTGCAGTCAGATAAGGCCTTCCACTTTTTTGCCATCACTTATCTGATGGACAAAAATCACAGGGAGACCTTCATGTGCCTGCCAGAAGGTCTGAATGTTGAGTGGCTTCGTAGTCGCTATACCAGTGGCGTGTAGTTGAGACATTTATCTTCTTTTTTTGAGACTGTTATGTTATTTTTTTGGATGTTAATTTGTTTCTTACTGCACTTGACTGGACATTATGATGTTTTATTTGATTATTGACATCTGCATGGTTGAATGCTTATTGATATCTGGATGATTAATATGTTAGTGTTTTATTTGTTTATCCTAGAATATGTCGAGCGAGGACTCTGACGGTTCCACGGAGCAGTATGAAATAGCTAGAAGAAAATGTGTTATTGCTCAACAGACTATAGTAGCAGCAGCATGTTTGGCCACTGCACACACCACTTCATTAAAGAGTCGAGTCCCACGCATGACTTCGAAGCAGACAGGCGATAAGTGGGTTGGAGAGATACTTCGAGGATCTACTGTGAGATTCCATGACTCCTTCATGATGAGTCAAGACGTATTTCTCGATCTACTACATTACCTGGAGGCAAGGTGTGGACTCCAGGGGACAAGAAGGACAACTTCCAGAGAAGTCCTAGCATTGACCTTATACATATTATCGCACAATGAATCGATGAGGAAAACAATAGAGCGCTTTCAACATTCAACGGAGACTGCTAGCCGATTTTTCTCTCAGGGTATTTGTGCTTTGCTGCGGCTAGGGGAGGAAGTTATCCAGCCATTAGACAGGTCTTTCGGAAGCACACCACCAGAAATTATGTACGACAGACGCTATATGCCTTTCTTCAAAGATTGTGTTGGAGCTATAGACGGGACACATGTTGACGCGTGCATAGCAGTTGGACAGCAGGTACCCTATATTGGGAGACGGGGCAATCCAACACAAAATGTCATGGCTGCTTGCGATTTCAACATGTGCTTCACTTTCGTCATGGCGGGTTGGGAGGGATCTGCACACGATAGCCGCATATTCAATTATGCGTTAAATGATCGTCAATATAAATTTCCTCATCCACCTCGAGGTAATGTTAACTGATCCTTTACTGTATGTCTCGCTTTAATTAATTTGGGTGGTTAATTAATTTTTAACAAATTAACAGGAAAGTATTACTTGGTCGATTCTGGATATCCGTTGCAGAGAGGATATTTGAAACCTTATCAAGATACCAGATATCATCTGCCAGACTTTGCACGTGGTGGCCGTCGAGCAGAGGGACGTCGAGAGATGTTCAATCATGCACACTCATCGCTAAGGAGCGTGATAGAACGATCGTTCGGCGTTTGGAAGAAGAAATGGGCCATACTGCGGGACATGCCGAGCTATAGCTTCGCGAAGCAGGCGGATATTGTGATGGCCACGATGGCATTACATAATTTCATTCGCCGACACCCTTCCCGCAACGATATAGATTTCAGTGAGTGCGAGCAGGAAGGGCAAGAAGTTAGGGTGGCCTCGCAAGGGCGACAAGAAACCTGCTCTGACACTGCAGGTGGAGTAGAGGAGATGATCGCGCTACGTGATAGTATAGCGGATCAGTTGTATGAATCGAGAGCATAGCTCGAGATTGCGGGTGTACTCGGATTTGTTGTGTTATGTTTTTATTTAGACTAAAGTTTTCTTTTTTTTGAAAAAAAATTTCAACTCAAAACTCCATTTTGAATCCAAACAACTTATTCAAAACTCTGTTTTCAAAACTCCATTTCATCCAAACAGTTTTTTAACAAAACTCCGTTTTCCAGAATCAGCACTTTTTCCATCAGCAGCTTCTCATCAGCAGCTTTCCATCAGCAACAGCCCAACCAAACAGACCCTTAGCCTCCCGAGGGGTCAACTTGTCATGTCAGCTAGTGGGAGCCTGGATGACGATACAGCCTCGAGGTGAAAACACTTAGCCTTCCAAGGGGTCAACCTGTCATGCCAGCTAGTGGGAGCCTGGGTGACGAGACAGCCTCGGGGTGAAAACACTTAGCCTCCCGAGGGGTCAACCTGTCATGCCAGCTAGTAGGAGCCTGAGTGACGAGACAGCCTAGGGGTGAAAACACTTAGCCTCCCGAGGGGTCAACCTGTCATGCAAGCTAGTGGGAGCCTGGGTGACGAGGCAGCCTCGGGGTGAAAACACTTAGCCTCCCGAGGGGTCAACCTGTCATGCCAGCTAGTGGGAGCCTGGGTGACGATACAGCCTCGGGGTGAAAATACTTAGCCTCCCGAGGGGTCAACCTGTCATGCCAGCTAGTGGAAGCCTGGGTGACGAGACAGCCTCGGAGTGAAAACACTTAGCCTCCCGAGGGGTCAACCTGTCATGCCAGCTAGTGGGAGCCTGAGTGACGAGACAGCCTCGGGGTGAAAACACTTAGCCTCCCGAGGGGTCAACCTGTCATGCCAGCTAGTGGGAGCCTTGGTGACGAGACAGCCTCGGGGTGAAAACACTTAGCCTCCCGAGGGGTCAACCTGTCATGCCAGCTAGTGGGAGCCTGGGTGACGATACAGCCTCGAGGTGAAAACACTTAGCCTCCCGAGGGGTCAACCTGTCATGCCAGCTAGTGGGAGCCTGGGTGACGAGACAGCCTCGGGGTGAAAACACTTAGCCACCCGAGGGGTCAACCTGTCATGCCAGCTAGTGAGAGCCTGAGTGACGAGACAGTCTCGGGGTGAAAACACTTAGCCTCCCGAGGGGTCAACCTGTCATGCCAGCTAGTGGGAGCCGGGGTGACGAGACAGCCTCGGGGTGAAAACACTTAGCCTCCCAAGGGGTCAACCTGTCATGCCAGCTAATGGGAGCCTAGGTGACGAGACAGCCTCGGGGTGAAAACACTTAGCCTCCCGAGGGGTCAACCTGTCATGCCAGCTAGTGGGATCCTGGGTGACGAGACAACCTCGGGGTGAAAACACTTAGCCTCCCGAGGGGTCAACCTGTCATGCCAGCTAATGGGAGCCTGGGTGACGAGACAAACTCAAGGTGAAAACACTGGGCTTTCGCGAGAGATCAACCGGCCTTGTCAGCTAGTGAGAGCCTGACAGCGGAATCATCACGGAGCTAAGGACTGAGCTTCCACGAGAGATCAACCGGCCTTATCAGCTAGTGAGAGCCTGACAGCGGAATCATCATCGGAGCTAAGAACTGGGCTTCCACGAGAGATCAACCGGCCTTGTCAGCTAGTGAGAGCCTGACAGCGGAATCATCATCGGAGCTAAGGACTGAGCTTCCACGAGAGATCAACCGGCCTTGTCAGCTAGTGAGAGCCTGACAGCGGAATCATCATCGGAGCTAAGGACTGGGCTTCCACGAGAGATCAACCGGCCTTGTCAGCTAGTGAGAGCCTGACAGCGGAATCATCATCGGAGCTAAGGACTGGGCTTCCACGAGAGATCAACCGACCTTGTCATCTAGTGAGAGCCTGACAGCGGAATCATCATCGGAGCTAAGGACTGGGCTTCCACGAGAGATCAACCGACCTTGTCAGCTAGTGAGAGCCTGACAGCGGAATCATCATCGGAGCTAAGGACTGGGCTTCCACGAGAGATCAACCGTCCTTGTCAGCTAGTGAGAGCCTGACAGCGGAATCATCATCGGAGCATAGGACTGAGCTTCCACGAGAGATCAACCGGCCTTGTCAGCTAATGAGAGTCTGACAGCGGAATCATCATCGGAGCTAAGGAAAAATGAGCCACCCCCCGAGGCACTCTCGACCCTGCTAGCTGGTGTGAGCCTGGTATGAGGAGATCCTCCCGGGGGTTGGGAGCTGGACATGTCACCTAAGCTTTTTCAATTCCAACATCCTCTAACGGGGAAAAAAGATGGGTTACATGACCCCCCCCCCCCCCCGACTCTACGGGTCGGGGGCGGACTCCTTACAACAACATAAAAGAAAGATACATTACTCCGCCGAGGCGAGGCTTCTTCAGGGGGTCCGGGCATGGTGGTCGCCATCCGATTACTTCCCACTGGATACCTCCATCCGGCTCAGGCTCTCCATGATCTTCTCCATCTCCTCCGCCTTAGCCAACCAAGAGATGGTGTTGACAGCCGTGACGTAGCACTGCCTCGCCATCCTGGAGTCTCCCTTGATCCTGACCTGGATCCCTTCTGAGTTGAACTTGAGGCACTGGTGGAAGGATGAGGGCACACACCGGAAGGCGTTGATGAGGGGCCTTCCGAAGATGGCGTTATAGCTGCTTGGAGCGTCAACAATGACGAACCTGCAGTTCCTTGAGGTCCTTCCCAACTTCACCTGGAGTCCGACTCCACCTTCCACCTCCTTCCTCTCCCCTGAGAATCCAAACAGTGGTCCGTCTGACGCCAGTACCCTCCTTGGCTCCACCTTCATCCCCTCGAACGCCTTCTTGAAAATGACGTTGACAGAGCTTCTGTTGTCAACCAAGATCCGGGAGACGGTGAAGCCTTCGACGGCTGCCTGGATGACCAGGGCGTCGCAGAATGGGTCCTCATGCTCCGGCATGTCTTTTGACGAGAAGGTGACCCTTTCTTCCGGGGGAGGGGTCTGGGATGTCGAGGCAATGCTCCGTCGGTACATGACGTGGAGGCTCGCCGTCCGAGTGGCCTCGATACCCACCCCAGCGTGGATCACTGCTATGCCTCCTCGGTGCCCTACATCAACCCGATCCTCGCATATCTCATCACCCCCTCCTTGGGGTAGAACTCCTTCAACCTGTGCCGGCGGCTGAGGCTGGTCAGGGCCTCTCGCCCCCCTTACCTCTAGGAACTCGGGGCAGGTAGTCGTGGCATGACCCTCCAACTGGTGGAAGTCGCAGTACAGTAGTGCCCTTTCTCCCCTCTTTCGACAGGCTGGGCGATCTCTCCTATTACCTCTTCCTCCTTCGCCTATCGCCAAGGCCTGCTGGGGTGGGGGCAGGAGCTGTCTCGGGGCTTGCCTTTGGAATTCAAACCTCCCTTGGCCCGCGTGAAAATTCCCCCCTCCCTGAACGAGAGCTCTTCTTGGACCTTGGGCGGGTCCTCCCTACCGCCTCCAACCTGGTTCTGGACCCTCCTGTCCCTGGAACCCTTGAGCCCTCTGCACTTCTCTCTGCCTTCCCTCATGATGTCTCGAGCCACCTTGCTCCTTTGACTCTGCCTCCGTCAACTTTTTCAACCTCTTGACAAATGTCGGGTTGGCCGCCTCCATTGCTATCTCCTCTGCCGCCCTTTCCATCAGCTCCTCGAAGTGAAGGAGGGCCTTCCGAGTCAAGCTCATCTTGAAGAAGCCCTCCTTCAGCCCAACGGTGAAGGCCATCTGGAGAGCATATCCCGGCACCTCCTGAATATCCAGGATCTCCTCTTGGAACCTGTCAACGTAGCGGGTCAGCGACTCCTCAGCCCTTTGCTTTATCAGGAAGAGGGACTCAGGACCTTTCTTCCTCTTCTTGGAGGTGGAGAAGCGAAGCTGAAAGCTCCGGTTCAAGTCTTCGAACCCGAAGATGGACCTTGGAGGGAGTTGATGGAACCAGTCCCTCGCCTTCTCTTTCAAGGTGATCGCAAATAGACGGCATTTGAAGGCGTCCGTCATTGGCATGATGGATACGGCATCCTCAAACCACTGCAGGTGCTGGATGGGGTCATCCTTCCCGGTATAGTATGCCTTGTCAAGTTCCCTGAACCCCTCGGGAACGGGAGCTGAGATGATCAGCTCGCTGAAGGGTGACCCTCTGAGGTGTGGTCTCGCGGTCTCTACTGGCGCGACCTGGTCGCCTAAGGGGCGAGCACTCGACGGGCTGGGGAACAACTCCCGGCCGGGGAGGTCTCGCTCGACCCCCTCTCCCATCCTTTCCTTTCCAGGTTGCCTCCCTGGGGCACTTCCTTCTCCCCCTGCCGGGGTGATCTCGCTTAGATCTCTAGGGGGCAGCTCACTGAGATCCCCGTGAGCCGGTCCCTGGGGGGTGGGAGCTGAGCTGCCAGCCCGAGGGGCAATGCTTCGCAACATCTCCATGATGCCGGAGATGGAAGCCATGAACTCTTCCCTTCCTACGAAGGGTCCTGGGTTGGGGAGACCGCCGAGGTCATCACTACCTCCCTGATCTCCAGCCATGACACTCTCCCGAGATCTTCTGTGCTGGTCACTTTCCACGCTCACCGCACCAAAATGTTGAAACCAAAAACTTGGTCTCTGTGGAGTTCGACCCTTGGGGAAGGGGTGACCTCACACCTACTACACTCGGGGGGATGTCACGGACAAAAGACTTGGGAAACTAGGAACAGACCCTCGGCTCTAGCGCGGAGGTCCCACTACACACCCGGAAGGTCACAAGAACACTTCCCCTCCCTTACCAATGAGAGCGGGGTACCTTGGAGAGTTCTCTCAACTCTACCAAGAAGAAAGCTAGGGAGGAGGAAGCCAAAAGCCAATGCCTCTCCAAAGGTACCCAAGGGGGTCTATTTATAGTTTTTCCAAGTCCTGAGATCAAAATGACCAAAATGCCCCCAAGGCAAATAAGCCTCTAGCCAATAGAAAACATCCACACTGGGGGGGGGGGGGGGGGTAAAAGGGAAAAATCCCCCCAGGGGGTAATATGGTAAACATGACAACAAGAGATCCAGGGGGGAGGGGAGGCCGAACCGTGCTCCTCCCCCTTACCCCCACCTCGGACACTCAAGTCAAGCTCGCCCAAGGGGCAGGGTGCCCGGGCGAGCTCCAGGCCGCCGGCCGAGCTCGCCCAAGGGGCAGGGTGCCCGGGCGAGCTCCAGGCCGCCGGCCGAGCTCGCCCAAGGGGCAGGGTGCCCGGGCGAGCTCCAGGCTGCCGGCCGAGCTCGCCCAAGGGGCAGGTTGCCCGGGCGAGCTCCAGGCCGCCGGCCGAGCTCACCCAAGGGGCAGGGTGCCCGGGCGAGCTCCAGGCCGCCGGCCGAGCTCGCCCAAGGGGCAGGGTGCCCGGGCGAGCTCTAGGCCGCCGGCCGAGCTCGCCCAAGGGGCAGGGTGCCCGGCCGAGCTCCAGCCCGCCGGCCGAGCTCCAGGCCGCCAGCCGAGCTCGCTCAAGGGGCAGGGTGCCCGGGCGAGCTCCAGGCCGCCGGCCGAGCTCGCCCAAGGGGCAGGGTGCCCGGGCTAGCTCTAGGCCGCCGGCCGAGCTCGCCCAAGGGGTAGGGTGCAGGGGGTGAGGCCTTGGCCTCCGTCCGGAGTACCGCTCCTTCATCGCGCATAGCAAGCCCGAGGGGAGATGCAGATTTTTCCTTCCCCTACTAGTATATTTCCAAGTTCAAGCCAAAATTGGACACCAAGAGTCCAAAATCTCTAAAAAGCTTAAAAACTTAAAACTTGCTCTGCGCCTGCCGAAAGTACCCTACTCTGTGAATACAGGGTTGTACACGAAACACCGCCTCATTCCTGAGGTGTCAGCCGACTTGTCGCAAGTCGAACTCCATCTCTACTCTGGTTCACCTGTGGGATGTCAACACATCCGGATCGCAAAAACTGACTCGTCGAACTCGAGCCAAAGAAGAACGATCCACTGCACCACCTCGACCATCCATCATCTCACCCACAAAAATCATAGGTATACCACCTCGCACTGTGGTTCCTATCAGTCGGTACAAAATGTCAAACTACACAACCTTCATGAGCACGATACACTCGTGTGACACCGTCAGAACTTCTTTTCTCGCCGCAAAACTGTCGTCACCCGAGTCCAAATTGTCAAACGATATCAAATTCTTACGCAGCTTGGGCATCATATGTACCCGCTCAAGCCTGTGCATCACCCCCATCATGCATCTGTATGTCCACTGTCCCTGTATTTGTAACCTCACAACCAGAGTCGTCACCCAAATAAAACGACTCAGTCGTCACCTCCAATGAACTGAACATCGACGCATCCGAGCATACAGGTTGCAATGCGCCAGAATCTAATATTCATCTGCTGTTAGAGTCGTCATAACTCTCTGTGATGGTATAAAGATCATGCAGCACTCTCCACTCCTAGATATAGTGTGATCACACCTACAACCTGGACGTCTCCAAAACTCTGCGCACGCTGCGGACAATTTCTTATGATGTGGCCGCTCTGTCTACAGTGGTAACAAATAACTCCCTTCTTTGATGCTGACCGAGCTCGTGCACCCCTCTATCCCCTATCGAATGTTCTCTCATGTCCATCTACCACCAAAATATGCTCACCCTTAGTAGTGGGGTCCTTCAGCATCTGACGAGACAGTAACGCCAATGTGACCTCCTCCATCCCCACTGCATCCTTCTCATACATGAGCGTTGTCATAATGTGTTTAAAGGACGACAGAAGCGAGGTAAGAAGTAATAGGGTCTTATCTTCTTCCTACACCTTTGTACCAACCACGTGTAATTTGTTTAGAAGTCCGTTGAGCACATTAAAGTGCTCCTACAGATTGCCACCCTCATACATCTTCAGCTCATACAATCGTTGTTTTAACAACAACTTGTGGTTAACGACTTGGCCAGATACAATCTCTCAAGCTTCTCCCAAAGCTTGATTGTAGACTCCTCGATGCCAATATTAAAGAGCATCTTGTCGTTAACACACATCCTGATGATGCTACTGACACGCTCATCCAAGTCAATCCACTGCTCGTCTTTCACTTCAACAGTCAATTTTTCTCGTCCCTGCAATGCTCGTATCAGCCCCTACTCGACTAACATATCTTTGATGTGAATTTGCCACGAGCTAAAATTTTTGTTGTCATCGAACTTCTTCACCGAGTACCGAGCCAAAATTGCATTCTCCTCTGCATATACACACACACACGGACACAAGCACACACACGCGCACACGCGTGCACACGCGTGCACACGCACACACAGCACCATCTACCATAAGAACGAATAGAACTAATTTCGTGATTGCGCCTGCTACATATATAGATATAGAGCCTCTCTCTTTTCTTTTTCTGTTTCTTTCCTTACTCTGCTAATTAAGGAGAGCGGCTTCACACCTCTCTTTACTTAATTAATTTAGGCGAGTCTCTCTCTTTTATGTTCTTTCTTTCCTCCAATCTCAGAGGGTCATAACTTAAGTGTTTGTTAATGATGCGGTTCCCCTGAGCGGGTTCGATCAAACTGTGGATCCAGTGAGCACAACCGCGATAATCTCCAGCAAAGAGCGATCCCGCGACATGGCCGCCGGAGCCGCTCTGCAGGGACTTCTCGAGCGGCAATCGCCCTACGCGGCGAAGGTCGCACGTGGGAGCCCCCCCCCCACGCACACGGGATTAATCCCGCGCACCGTGCGAGCAGGAGTAATCCCACGCACAGTGCGCACGCGGGATTAATGTCGGGCACAGTGCACGCACAGGATTAAACCAGCGCGCGCACGGATTAAACCCACGCACAGTGCGCGCGCGGGATTAATCACGCGCAGTGCGCGCAGGATTAAGGATTAATCCTGCGCGCGGGATTAATCCCGCACACAATACACGCGGGATTAATCCCTCATGTGTCCATCCAGCCTAGGGGTGTGCATAAAAATCGGGCTCGGGGGGCTGGCCCGGCCCGGTAAAAGCCTGGCTAGGCCCGGGCTAGGCCCGCCCCGGGCCAAGGCCGGGCTATGGGGCCTAACAAGACCCCATATAAGAGCATTTGCCCGGCCTGGTGCCCGGCCCGGGCCAGGCCGGGCAAAGCCCGGTTTCTAGGCCCGGGCTAAGCTCGGGCCCGGCTCCTACGCGCTTTTTAAAACTGTGTCTTTTAGGGGCATTTTCAGGAGAAGCGTTCAACATGAAAGTTGTAGATCTCGACGATATCTACAACTTTCATGTTGATTACTTTTTGATTTGAAGCAGTTTAGACCCCTGATTTAGGCCAGGGCCTAAACGGCTTCAAATCGGGGGCCTAAACGGCTTCAAATCAAAAAGTGTTCAACATAAAAGTTGTAGATATTGTCGAGATCTACAACTTTAATGTTGAACACTTCTCCTGAAAATGCACCTAAAAGACGCAGTTCAAAAAGACGCGTTTTTTTTTATAAAAACAGGGCCCGGGCTAAGCCTGGGCCCGGCCCGGCCCTGGGGGCCTTAGCAGGCCCCCTCCCGGAGCCAGAAGCCCGGCCCGGCCCGGCTGCAATCAGGGCCCGGGCCCGGTTCAGGAAAGCCCGGCCCTGGGAGGCCCGGTTTAGGCCCGGGCTCGGGGGGCTTTTTGAACACGACTAATCCAGCCAATGGGGATTACTCCCATTGGTTGGTGAAGGCGCTGACCAAGTCAGCGCCAAAAATTGGCACTGACTTGGTCAGCGCCCATTTTAGCCTCCCTGTTGGGAGTGCCATGCACTCCCAACAGGGAGTCGTGGGTTAACAGTCGCACCACTCCCGGGGTGCGGCTGTTTTTGTGGGGGATGTCGGCATTCGCCAGCGGCGCGTCTCCCCATCTTTTGTCGGACGTCGTCGCCATCATCTCTCAGCGCCACCGTCATCTTCCAATTCCGTGGCCGTTGTCGTCTCCCAACGTCATGGCCGCTGTTGTTTCCTAACTTCATGGTCGTCGCAGTCGTCACCTCCCAACGCCACGGCCGCCGCCGTCGTCTCTCAACGCCACGGCCGCCGCCGTCTCCCAACGCGGCGGCCACTGCCGCTGCCGCCGTCTCCTAACTCTACGTCCTCTTCCATTGTCGCCGACCTCCTCTGCCGTCGTCGTCGGCCTCTTCCTCACCAATTTGCCAATCTCCCCCTCAGATCGGCCAACCTCCGCCACCGACTGGAGTTCGTCGTCGGTCGGCCCCGCCGCCCGGATTCTTGGTCATCATCGATTCTCCACCGTTCGATCGCGCTCTTGTGATCGCCGCCGTCGGTTAAGTGGGTAACCACCCACGTAACCGGCCGCATGATCTCCCGTAATGGAGATAATGCGTTGCCAAAAATAGAACGGTCTGCGTATAACAAGATTAATGCGCGTATTAAATTATAATCCCACAAAATATTATAAAAATAATTATAATATTTAGGTCTATTAATAGCAGTCATGGTGATTATGGGATGTGGATAACCGCGTAACCTCTATAAAAACTCATGAAGCCTATAAAAAGGGCCTCAGACCCCCCTTTTTTATTCATTCTCTCCTTTCTCAGGAAATCCTCCTACGGATTTTCTCTCTTCTTCCTCCTTCATCTCCTCCTTCCTCGAGAAATTCTCCTACGGATTTTCACTCTCCTTCCTCCTTCATCTCCTCCTTCCTCGAAGATCTTCAAGCGCTCCTTGAAGACATCATTCGTCTTCGACGCCTCCTTCGAAGATCTTCATCTTTTTTGTCCGGGAAATCCCCCTACGAATTTTATTCCTCCTCCATTTCTCTTCCTTGTGCACTCCCGCGCGCATCGCCTCCCTGCGCGCTCCTGTGGGCGTTGCCTTCCTTGCGCGCTCCCGCGCGCGTTCTCTTCCTTGCGCACTCCTGCGCGTGTTTCCTCCCTTGCGCGCTCCCGCGTGCGTTTTCTTCCTTGCGCGTTCCTGCGCGCGTTGCCTCCCTTGCGCTCTCCCACGCACGTTCTCTTCCTTTCGCGCTCCCGCGCGCGTTGCCTCCCTTGCACGCTCCCACGCGCGTTCTCTTCCTTGCGCGCTCCCGCGCGCGTTGCCTCCCTTGTGCGCTCCCACACACGTTCTCTTCCTTGCGCGCTCTCACGCGCGTTGCCTTCCTTGCATGCTCCTGCGCGCTATCACACACGTCGCTCCCTTACGCAGGTCTCTTTCCCCCACTCTCCACACACTCTCCTTCTGCAAGCTCCCCACACTCTCTCTATTTACCTGCAACCACTCAGCGCGCCCTCCCACAACAAGCGCCTAGCGCGCTCTCCTCCAGCAAACTCCCAGCGCGCTCTTTGCCAACAAGCGCACCACGCGCTCTAGAACAAGCGCTCCATCTACCGATAAGATGACCAAATTACGCTTCTCCAAAAGACAATCAGAGACAAGAAGCAGAGGGTAAGACGTGCTAAGCGCGCCTCCGAGCCTCAAAGCTCCAGACATCAGAACGTGTACAGCAAGCTACTCCCGCCTCCAAGAATTATTAGAAGACTCCAGAATACAACGAGCGCATCGCTCCCCGCAGCATTCGAAAAAATAATTAGCCCTGTGAGTGGTGGCCTGTCACCCTCTAGGTTCTCTCCCCCCCCCCCAATAATTGTAACGAGAGGTGACCTGTCGCCCTCGAGTTTTTGAAAAAGACCTGTAACAACACTCAGATCTAGTGGAGGTTTGGTCGACACAGATCCAGTCACGTGATTTTTCACCTCTTTTCGGGGTTTTCCACGTTAAAAAAATTACCTTGTTAACATTCTATTTTCATTGGCAGTGTGCGCGCTCGACCGTTCCGAAAGCTAAGACGCTCCAAGAATTCCGGCCCGACCGGGATGTCGAATTAATCCGCAACAGTTTGTCTCCTTCTGTGGGAATAGAGTTCACAGCATGCTCAGAAAACAGTACCCTCAACATAGTGGTACTCAAGACTAGAGATCATGGTGGGAGAAGTTACCCGCACTGCAGAAGGGATAACCTTTGGGGGGCACGTCAATCCAATTTCCCCTCACTTGTCTGTCAACATGCTTGAAGCAGAACCCCCCTATGTGGACATTCAAGGTCACAAAGCCTGTCCTGCCAGAGAACCTGAAGCTCAAAATCACTACAACTACCTTGAAGTAGCGAGCCTCGATAAAAGGCTCACACGTGAAGAAGTTCTCAACTTGATCACACAAGAGCGCGAGCGAGCCAAATAGCGTGCCACTTTGGCAAGTCGCCCTCTCCATCATTGCTTGCCATTCACACCTGAAGTTCGGGCACATCCAATTCCCCACGACTTCAAGCTCCCAAAGATCAAGACATACGACGGAACGGGAGACCCGTCAGAGCACGGCAGACACTTTGCAATCATGATGCAACTTTGCAATGCCCAAGATCAACTATTGTGTCAAGCTTTCCCGACAACTTTGAAAGGGTAAGCTCGCATATGGTTCATGTCCCTGAAAGAATGAGAGATCAAGGATTTCGCAGAACTAGCACAACAATTTACGGATCAGTTCATCGCTAGCCGCCAGATATTCAACGATCTTTCCCACCTGTCCGGTATCCGTCAAATTGAAGGGGAAACCCTTAAAGATTTCTTCCGTCGTTTCACCACTAAAGCACGACGAATCCCTAGAATAAAAGTGGAACTCCTACTGGGATTTCTTCTTGGAGGGCTCCACCCTGATGGCTTCCACTCTGCACTAGTACAAGAAACTACACCCAGCTATTTCGATCTTGTTCAACGGATCGATGCCCAGATCGCCACTGACGCTGCAATCGAAGCACACCGCCAACAATTCAAAAGCAATTCAAAGAGACAACGGGAGCAGGGTTGACACCAATATTGGTTCCCAAAAAGAGCAACTCGCGTCGTGTCAACTCTCGACGGGCTGTGGGGCATCACCAACATCAAGCCTTCACTCCCCCAACACTTCCCGAGCGGAAGTGTTGCTCCCACTCGCATTTCCTCTCTGCGTGTGTTGCCTTCTTTGTGTGCTCCCGCACACGTTCTCTTCCTTGCGCGCTCCCGCGCGCGTTGCCTTCCTTGCGCGCTCCCGCGCGCGTTCTCTTCCTTACGCGCTCCCGCGCGCATTGCCTCCCTTGCGCGCTTCCGCGCGTGTTCTCTTCCTTGCGTGCTCCCACGCGCGTTGCCTTCCTTGCTTTCTCCCACGCGCTCTCACACACGTCGCTCCCTTACGCGGGTCTCTTTCCCCCACGCTCCACGCACTCTCTTTCTGCAAGCGCTCTGCGCTCTCTCTATTTACCCGCAACCGCTCAACGCGCCCTCCTATAGCAAGAGCCTAGCGCGCTCTCCTCCAGCAAACTCCCAGCGCGCTCTTTGCCAACAAGCGCACCACGCGCTCTAGAACAAGCGCTCCATCTACCGATAAGATGACCAAATTACGCTTCTCCAAAAAACAATCAGAGACAAGAAGCGGAGGGTAAGACGTGCTAAGCGCACCTCCGAGTTTCAAAGCTCCAGACATCAGAACGTGTACAGCAAGCTACTCCCGCCTCAAAGAATTATTAGAAGACTCCAGAATACAACGAGTGCATCGCTCCCCGCAGCACTTGAAGAAATAATTAGCCCTGTGAGTGGTGGTCTGTCACCCTCCAGGTTTTCTCTCTCCCCAATAATTGTAACGAGAGACGGCCCATCGCCCTCGAGTTTTTTTAAAAAGCTCTGTAACAGCACTCATATCTAGTGGAGGTTTGGTCGGCACAGATCCGACCAGGTGATTTTTCACCCCTTTCCGGGGTTTTTCACGTCAAAAAGTTACCTTGTCAACATTCTATTTTAATTAGCTGTGTGCGCACTCGACCATTCCGAAAGCTAAGACGGTGTAAGAATTCCGGCCCGACCGGAACGTCGAGTTAGTCCGCAACAGTTAACAAAGAAAAAAGATTCTTAGCTTCATGTTTTATGGGGAAAATTGGTTGCAAGTTAACTTCATGGGAGGGAGATTCTTTCCTACTAGAAGTGGGATTAGCAGCCAATGCCTTAACTCCCATAAACATGTAGTTGGCATTGGCTGAAAAAAGACATGGATTCCGGGTACGAAAGTGCAGGAAAGACATTCGCTCCTTCATGAGTTTTAGCTATTCAACCAAAGGGGTTCCTGTTAGTTTTTGTCTTTGTTTGACCGGGTCAAACAAATTTTTATACTTATGATGGAGTATGGCGGAGGAGAGAGAAATTTTTTGTTATTTTGTGCATTTATTGTGGAGTTATGTTGAGTGCCAAGTGGCGGCTCCTTACTTGTTGGCCAAACCTATATATAGGCCGGTTGTATAAGTTTTGAAATAGAAAATCTTTCCCATTTTCATTATCTCCCGCAGGAGTGAAATAGAGAGAGAGTTAGAGAGAGAGAGTAATTGAGAGAGAGAAATTGAGAGAGTGAGAGAGCTCACGGGAGAGAGAGAGAGAAACAGAGTGAGAGGGAAAGAAATAAAGCGAGAGAGAGAAAGAAATAGAGCGAGAGAGAGAGAGAAATAAAGTGGGAAAGAGAGAAATAAATTGGGCGAGAGAGAGAAGCAGCGGGAGAGAGAAATAGCGAGCGGGAGAGATAAATAGCGAGGGCGAGAGAGAGAGAGTAGCAGCGGGCGAGAGAGAGAAATAGCGAGAGCGAGAGAGGATATTTTCCCGCAGGAATATCTTAGCCTTTCGCCATTGTTGTTCTCGCCGGAGCAAGTGGTGCTGGAGCTCGCGCCGTCATCTCGCCGGAGTAGTAGTGAGTGGTGGTCTCGCCGTGGTAGAGTGAAGCTCGCCGGAAACTGTCTCGCCGGAAGCTCTCGCCGGAGGTTGACAGCTTGCCGAGAAGGTGGTCTCGCCGAAGCTATGGAGTTGGCTAGGTTGAGCACTCGCCGGGGTAAGAGTCTAGCTGAAGGTTCTCGCCGGAGTAGGCTCTCGCTTTGGTGGTAGTCGCGAGGTTGTGGTAGTCGCGTTTCCAACAACTGGTATCAGAGCGAGGTTCGACCCTTGAAGTAGTTCGAAAGGTTTGAAGTGAGAAGAGATGGAGACAGGAGGAGCGATGCCGGGGCAAGTCCCCAAGTTGACGAAGACCAACTACGGCAATTGGAGTATCCAGATGAAGGTGTTGCTCGCCTCGAAGGAGCTATGGGAAGTAGTCGAGGAAGCCTATGAAGAGCCTGATGCTGAAGCAGAGGCGGTATTGACCAACACGCAGAGGACGGCGTTGAGGGAAGCGAGAAAGAAGGATAAGAAGGCATTGTTCACCTTATACCAAGGAGTGGATGAAGCCACCTTTGAGAAGATCTCGGAGGCAGTGAGCTCAAAGGAAGCATGGGAGGTGTTGCAACGCTCCATGCAAGGAGTAGACAAGGCGAAGAAAGTGAAGCTGCAGTCTCTCCGGGGAGAGTATGAAATGCTGAGGATGCAAGCCACGGAGAAGGTTGGAGACTTTGTGACCCGTCTGCGGACGCTCACAAATGAGATGAAGAGAAATGGAGAAGCGATAGATGATGTGAGTCTCATGGAGAAGCTCCTGAGGGCCATGTCAAGGAAGTTCTGACATGTAGTGGTGGCAATCGAGGAGTCAAAGGACCTCACCCAGATGACCGTAGATGAGCTTGTAGGCTCATTGCAAGCTCATGAGTACAGAATGCAGCAGGATGATGACGAAGCGAGTGGCTTGGGAAAAGCACTCCAGACCCAGTTGAACTTTGGGGAAAGCTCAGGAAGAGGAGGCGGCCAGCGTGGCCGAGGTCACCAAGGTAGAGGCCGAGGTAGAAGAGGAGGTAGAGATCAAGGGAGGAATCAAGGTTTCCAAAGAGAGGCGGAGCGACCTCAAGGAGGTTGGCAAGAAGGAAGAGGAAGAGGAAGAGGCCAAGGAAGAGGCCGAGGAGGAAGAGCCCAAGTTCAGTGTTACAACTGCAACAAGTTTGGGCACATGAGTTATGACTGCTGGGCTCCCAGGAAGAGAGAAGAAGCCAACCATTATGCGGAGGCCAGGAACAATGGGAACAATGCTGGGGGAGGAGACCCAATGATGTTCTTAACCTACCGAGGTGCAGAAGAAGGAAGGAATGAAGTGTTGTACCTGGACACAGGGGCAAGCAACCACATGTGTGGAGATAAGGAGATGTTCTCTAACCTTGAACCCAGTGGGGGTGAAGTTAGCTTCGGGGATGCTTCGAAGATTTCCTTGGAAGGAAAGGGCCTGGTGGTAGTGAAACTGAACGGGGAGAGAGTACACTTGAATGATGTGTACTATGTGCCAGGGTTGAAGACCAACATCTTAAGCATTGGGCAGTTAGTGGAGAGAGGCTACTGCGTGCAGATGAAGGATGGGTCTCTGGCAATGAAGAATGATCAAGGGAAGGAGGTCGTGAAGGTGAAGATGACGGCGAACCGTCTCTTCACACTGAAGATGGATGCTCAAGAGACGGTTTGTCTCGCGAGAACAAAAGAAGAGGAAGAAGCATGGCTATGGCATCATAGGATGGGCCATTTGGGATTCACAGGGTTGAAGCTACTATCCCACTCCAGGATGGTGGCGGATCTGCCTATGATCTCCCCTCCGCAGAAGGTGTGTGAAGCATGCACGAAGGGGAAGCTCAAGAGGCAGACGTTCGAAGGAGGAAAGTCCTGGAGAGCAAGGCGGCAACTTGAACTGGTTCACTCGGACATTGCAGGTCCGTTTGAGACCACCTCAATAGGCGGAAGTAAGTACTACATCACTTTCACGGATGACTATAGTCGGAAGTGTTGGGTGTATTTTCTGAAAGAGAAGTCTGAGGCCCTTGACAAGTTCAGGGAGTTCAAGGCGATGGCCGAGAAGGAGAGTGGGCAACCATTGAAGGTGCTTAGGACAGATCGAGGTGGGGAGTACACCTCGAGGCTGTTCGATAGTTTCTGCAAGGAGAATGGGATATCACACCAGCTGACGGCAGCGTACTCACCGCAGCAGAACGGAGTGGCAGAGAGGAAGAATCTCACCATCATGAACATGGCGAGAAGCATGGTGAAGGAGAAGGGGCTACCGAAGATGTTCTGGGCGGAAGGAGTGCAATGTGCGGTGTATCTACTGAACAGATGCCCCACAAAGAGTGTGAAGTTCATGACGCCATTTGAAGCATGGAGTGGCTGGAAGCCGAGTGTGAAGCACCTAAGGGTCTTCGGGTGTGTAGCTCATGCTCACATCCCGGACTAGAGGAGGAAGAAGCTCGATGACAGAAGTGAGAAGTGCATCTTCGTGGGCTATGCTCCGGAGAGCAAGGCGTACAAGTTTTACAACCCGGTGACTGGGAAGGCCATAGTCTCGAGAGATGTGGTGTTTGAAGAAGACAGCTGCTGGAGCTGGGATGAGGAGACAAGGAACATGAAGGGGATGTTCTTCGAAGATGAGGAAGAAGGTGGTCATGAAGCGGAAGCTGAGGATGGTGGAGCTGAGCCACCATCACCACCGAGTGGAAGTTCAGGGGGAGCTTCTACCCCCTGCTCAAGTGGAACAAGTACAAACGGAGGAAGTCCTAGTGGAGCGAGCACTAGCCGAGGCAGTTCTGACCGTCCTCAACCTAGGATGAGGAGGTTGGAGGAGCTTTACGAGGAGACGGCACCGACTCTTAACAATTTCTCTTTATATTGTTTGTTGGCAGATTGCGAGCCGCACTCCTACGACGAAGCTGCCCAGGAGAAATCTTGGAGGACGGCGATGGATGCTGAGATAGCTTCCATAAAGAAGAATGATACTTGGAGGCTGGTTGATCCACCCGCAGGCCACAAACCCCTCGGGGTGAAGTGGGTCTACAAAGTAAAGAAGAACAAGGATGGAGCTGTGGAGAAGCACAAGGCTAGGCTCGTGGTGAAGGGCTACAGGCAAGTTCAAGGAGTGGACTACGACGAGGTCTATGCCCCAGTGGCGAGGATTGACACCATCAGGTTGATCATCGCACTGGCGGCTCACTATGGGTGGACAATCATGCAAATGGATGCGGTGGCGGCGTACCTGAATGGCTACCTGGAGGAGGATGTGTATATTGAGCAGCCTCCGGGGTATGTTGTAAAGGGCCAGGAGAAGAAGGTGTGCAAGTTGAGAAAAGCACTGTACGGGCTGAAGCAAGGGGCAAGAGCTTGGAATGGGAGGATAGATACATTCCTCCAAAAGCATGGCTATGTGAAGTGCCCATATGAGTATGCTCTCTACATGAAGGTGGAGAAGAACGGGGATATCATGATCTTATGTCTATACGTGGATGACATGATATTCACCGGGAGCAACCCTGCGATGTTCGAAGAGTTCAAGAGGCTGATGAAGAATGAGTTTGAGATGACAGACCTAGGAGAGCTGAGTTACTTTCTAGGGGTGGAAGTACAGCAGAGAGAAGATGGGATCTTCATCGCGCAGAAGAAGTACGCGGAGGAGATCTTGAAGAAGTTTAGGATGGAGAATAGCAAGCCTATCTCCACTCCTGCTGATCCCGGAACGAAGCTGAGGAAGGATTCTGAAGAGGAAGGAGTGGACCCAACTATGTTCAAGAGTCTGGTTGGGAGTCTAAGGTATTTGACTTTCACCAGACCGGACATCATGTATGCGGTTGGGGTAGTAAGCAGGCACATGGAGGAACCTAAGCAGGACCACTTCACAGCAGCGAAGAGGATCCTGAGGTATGTGAACGGGACCCGGGACCATGGCTTGATGTACTCACCTGGAGGAGAGTTGAAGCTAGTTGGCTACTCGGATAGCGACTATGGAGGAGATGTGAACGACCGGAAGAGCACTTCCGGGTATGCGTTCAACATGGGAACCACGGCGTTCTCATGGAGTTCTAAGAAGCAGGCTACTATAGCCTTATCATCTTGCGAGGCGGAGTACATAGCGGCGGCGGCATGCGCTTGCCAAGCCATCTGGCTAAGGAACCTTCTAGAGGAACTACATCATGTGCAGGATGGCCCAACGACCATGTTAGTGGATAACATGTCGGCTATCCAACTTGCAAAGAACCCGGTGCTACATGGGAGGAGTAAGCATATCGAGACGAGATACCACTTCCTTCGCGAGCAAGTGGAGCTGAAGACAGTTGAAGTTGTGTATTGCCCCACCGGAGAGCAGGTCGCGGACATATTCACCAAGGCGTTGAAGGTGGAGACGTTCGAGAAGCTCAAAGGCAAACTCGGCATGTGCTGCCAAGTTTGAGGGGGAGTTTGTTAGTTTTTGTCTTTGTTTGACCGGGTCAAACAAATTTTTATACTTATGATGGAGTATGGCGGAGGAGAGAGAAATTTTTTGTTGTTTTGTGCATTTATTGTGGAGTTATGTTGAGTGCAAAGTGGCGGCTCCTTACTTGTTGGCCAAACCTATATATAGGCCGGTTGTATAAGTTTTGAAATAGAAAATCTTTCCCATTTTCATTATCTCCCGCAGGAGTGAAATAGAGAGAGAGTTAGAGAGAGAGAGTAATTGAGAGAGAGAAATTGAGAGAGTGAGAGAGCTCACGGGAGAGAGAGAGAGAAACAGAGTGAGAGGGAAAGAAATAAAGCGAGAGAGAGAAAGAAATAGAGCGAGAGAGAGAGAGAAATAAAGTGGGAAAGAGAGAAATAAATTGGGCGAGAGAGAGAAGCAGCGGGAGAGAGAAATAGCGAGCGGGAGAGATAAATAGCGAGGGCGAGAGAGAGAGAGTAGCAGCGGGCGAGAGAGAGAAATAGCGAGAGCGAGAGAGGATATTTTCCCGCAGGAATATCTTAGCCTCTCGCCATTGTTGTTCTCGCCGGAGCAAGTGGTGCTGGAGCTCGCGCCGTCATCTCGCCGGAGTAGTAGTGAGTGGTGGTCTCGCCGTGGTAGAGTGAAGCTCGCCGGAAACTGTCTCGCCGGAAGCTCTCGCCGGAGGTTGACAGCTTGCCGAGAAGGTGGTCTCGCCGAAGCTGTGGAGTTGGCTAGGTTGAGCACTCGCCGGGGTAAGAGTCTAGCTGAAGGTTCTCGCCGGAGTAGGCTCTCGCTTTGGTGGTAGTCGCGAGGTTGTGGTAGTCGCGTTTTCAACAGTTCCAACCTCAAAATTAAGAAGAAATAGACGGAGCATGAACACATTGAGATTGAGGCGAAAGAGCGAGGACAAGAAGGAACTTCAACTTAAGAGCCACGGGAATGATCTTGATTTAAACCCTCTTTCTTGTTTTTTGTTTGTTTGTAATGTAAATTAGACTACTGCAATTGGTATAAATCACTTGGTTTGAACAAGAAACATTCTCCTTTGTAGGAGCCATGTTCGTGCTCAAGAATAGATCCCAACAAAATGGCTCTACTATGTACATATAATTACAAGAAATCCCCCCTTACAATAACTAAAACAAGGAGTGCTCAACAACTCCATTCATCGAAAAAGAATAATGTAATTCTGGTAATTCCAACGAATCCAATATCTCAGAAATATCAAACACTATTCCTCCAAGAAATTTGTGAAACATTCTGCGAGCTGAATTCGAAAAAATATGGTGATGGATTAATGAAAAGTTAGGATCTTTGTATTTTCTTCTCCACTTCCCATGTTCTAACCATCCTCTGTATGAATTCCTCCGCTCTCCACATCAACTCCTCATCCAACTCTCCATTATCATCCTCATTAGTGCCTCTATCGACCTCCGGTTCATTCGCAGCTACACTTTCCCCATCTGCATTTCGACGCTCCTCCACATCGTCGCTGCAGGCCGACACCTCCTTCGGTTCGCCTGAGCTCGGACCGCCGCGTCCCAAGTTGATCAGCAGGAGAAGAGCAATGATAAAATTGCAGAGACAGAAGGCGTCAAAAGTCGTGTTGACTAATGTGGAGTAGAGCTCCATCATGTTGTTTGCAATTTTTTTTGAAGAAACAAGTTGCTCAGGTGTCTCTGTGGTTTATATAGGCTTCTATGCCTTGAAGCTGGTGAGGACTCTCAATCACATAGAAATAGTTTAAGGTGGAAAACTATCTTAAATGCTGTTAATTTATTACTGAGAAGGGGATATAGCGTGCAGTTTAAGAAAACTTAGTGAGGCAGTGAAAGTAAGGTGGACTCTCTTTGATTTTTTCATCCAGTTGCTGAATGATTGGGAGTTGACTGATTCATAGCTTGTTGTGCAAGAAAGAGGGACTTCTTACAAAATGCAAAAGGCAAAAAAATGCAATTTCAGCTCCCAAAATTTTCACCTCTTTGAAAGTCTTTCCTAATATTATGTTTTTACAACATTTCAATCCCACTATTTCATTAAACAGGTGAAGGCTCCGTTTGGGGGGTGTTGCGGCCAAACTCGGCGCTCCGGTCGATCCGTACTAATTTGGACTGCCTTAGCCCACGGAGCGGTCGAGCGCGCACACAGTCAGTTGAGGAGGGGAAATGTACACATGGAGTTTTAACGTGGAAAATCCTTCAACCGGGTGAAAAACCACGTGACCAGTTCGCTGCCAGTCAAAATCCACTAGATCAGGGTGATTACAGTATGTTGAGTGAATCGGGGCGACAGACCGCTCCGTTACAGCTTGTGGGGAGAGAGGATGGCTATAACTGCGGGCGGGCAACAGACTGCTCCGCCTAAGTGACTTAAATGGTGGAATGCGCGGGATGCTTCTGACGCGTGCGCCTGGGGGCGGCGCGCTTGCGGGCTTCGACTGTCTCCTTTGCTCGGCTTCCTCTTACTTTGGGGGCCTCCTTCCTAACTGCGCGTTGGTGGGGTGCCAATAACCGATGACGGGTGTTGATGGCCGCTGGAGGTCGCTGGTGGCCGCCGGTGGCAGTCAATGGCCGCCGGTGGCTGGCGGCGAGAGATGGCCGACACAGTGGAGGAGGCGGGAGAGCTCTCACCTGAGGAAGAGGGAGAAGAATCGTAGGAGGAAAAGATGAGAAATGAAGAGCCCCTGGGGTCCTTTTATAGGCTCCAAGGGGAGATCATGGTGGGTCCCACCACTAACGTAGTGGGTTAGTGGGTGGTTTCCCCTTGATTGGACGGTTGTGGTAGCGCGCCATGATCGGATGGTGGAGGTTCGGGCGGCGAGCCACCGGCTGGCGGTGGACAGACGGAGGCGGCCGGGCGGCCGGGCGGCGGGCGGCGGGCGGCGACGGTTGGTTGCGGCGGCGGTGCCCTCTCTCCCCTATTTCCCTTTTTTATGGATCTCATTTTTGTTGGGAGAGAAAGAGGGGGGAATTGGATGGAGGAGATGAAAGATGAGAGAAAGTGGGCCCTCCACTTCTCCCATCATGAAGGGAATCATGGGGTTGACTAGTCAACCCCATGATTTCATTTTGGGGATTGCTATTTGCACCCCTAAAGCTAAAAATGGATCCAATCCCTATCAAATGCCCCCCAAATCCTTTGTTGTTGGTGAGCCGTGTGAGAGACAACTTAGGATTTTTAATCTTCTTCTTCTCAGCTTCCCAGTATTTCTCCGGAGAGAAGGCCGAGAAGGCGAAGAACGGTGCCTCGAAGGCATGCTCGTACTTATACGATTGGCGACGGTGGTGCTACATCAAATTGAAGGAGCGTCGACGGGGGATTAAGGCAAGGTGCTGGCGAATCCAATCGCGAAGGGGTCCGTGCGCTGGACGGTGCGGAGGCGCGCCGGCGCAACGGAGGGCGAGTGCAAAGGCACGCCTGGAAGCGCGCGCGAGGGCGCGCTTGCGCAGCCATACGCGCGGGTGCGCACGCCCGACCTAGCGCGTCCGCGCTTGCGGGTGCGCGTGCGCGACCCAGCGCGCGGGTGCGCGCGCGCGCGCACAACCCAGCGCGCGGGTGCGCGCGCGATCTTGCGCGGGGGTGTGCTCGCGCGCGACCCAGCGCGCGGGTGCGCGCGCGCAACCCAGCGCGCGGGCGCGCAGGCGGGAGCGCGTCCCTGCGCGCGGGTGTGTGCGCGCGCGGGTGTGCGCGCGCGTGGCCCCACGCGCGTGCGCGACCCTCCGCGTGGGTCCTTGTGCGCGCGGGTGCGCGTGTGTGTGCGAGGGCGCAACCCCATGCGCGGGTCTGCGCACGTGCGACCGTGCGCGCGGGGTGCGTGTGTGCAACCTGTGTGCGCGTGTTATGCGCGCTGATTCTGCTGGCGCGAGGGTGGCTCGTGGCTTAGGTTGCGCGCGAGTTGCGTTCGGCTTAGCGTGCGCGAGGGTTGCTCGCGGCTTAGGTTACGCGAGGGTTGCTCCCGACTTAGATTGCGCGAGGGCTGCTCGCGGCTTATATTGCGCGAAGGTTTCTCGCAGCCTAGATTGCGCGAGGGCTGCTCGCGGTTTAGGTTGCGCGCGGGTATGGAGGCAGTTGCTGTGAGGAGCGCGCTGCACAGAGGTAGTTGCTGTATGGAGCGCGCTGCACAGAGGCAGTTGCTGTATGGAGCGCGCTGCACGGAGGCAGTTGTTGTAAGGAGCGCGCTGCCCGGAAGCAGTTGCTGTATAGAGCGCTTTGCACGGAGGTAGTTGTTGTGAGGAGCGCGCTGCACGGAGGCAGTTGCTGTACGGAGCGCGCTGCACGAAGGCAGTTGTTGTAAGGAGCGCGCTGCACGGAGGCAGTTGTTGTATGGACCGCGCTGCACGGAGGCAGTTGCTGTGAGGAGCGCGCTGCACGGAGGCAGTTGCTGTATAGAGCGCGTTGCACGAAGGCAGTTGCTGTGAGGAGCGCGCTTTACGGAGGCAGTTGCTGTAGAGAGCGCGCTGCACGGAGGCAGTTGCTGTAAGCAAGGTTGTCAGGATCGAGATCCTAGATGGGATCGTTTTGAGGTTGGATCGGATCGGATCGAGGATCGTAAGATCCTACAACATTCATAAATTAAGACTAAAATAAAATAAAATTGAATTTTGTATCATTAAACTGCATGCTCAATTACTAAAAAAATCAATAAATTGAGTAGTATGTGAATAACTATATTAAAATTTTTGAATAACTAAATCAAAAAGATAATATCATATTAAGTTCAATTTCAGTTTCAGATAAGACACTCTATGTTTACTAACAATAAAATCAAATCTGGACTGAAAGCGATCGACGAAATCGCTTTTGGCCTCTATTTGTAATCGGCAATCAACACCTGGGATATAATAAAGCACCAACATATGATTTGTGATGGGGTATGAGAGCGGGATTGGTATAAGGCTAAACAGTGGGTTATGGACGTTGGACCGATTAAATGGGGTCAGGATAGAGTTGGACATGTTTCTAGTTACCTTTGGACATACCGGTAGAATCGGGTCAGGATCGCGATCCTAAAGATCCTAAGATCCGGATCGCGATCCCAGTCGTAGATGTGCCGATTTAGATCCTAGGTAAGATCTGGATCGATTTACAAAATATGGATCGTAGGATCGTAAGATCCTAAGATCCGGATCGCGATCCTGATAACCATGGTTGTAAGGAGCGCGCTGCACGGAGGCAGTTGCTGTAAGGAGCGCGCTGTACGGAGGCAGTTGCTGTATGGAGCGCGCTGCACGGAGGTAGTTACTGTGAGGAGCGCACTGTACGGAGGCAGTTGCTGTACGGAGCGCGCTGCACGAAGGCAGTGGCTGTAAGGAGCGCGCTGCACGAAGATAGTTGCTGTATGGAGCACGCTGCACGGAGGCAGTTGTTGTATGGAGCGCGCTGCACGGAGGCAGTTGCTGTATGGAGCGCGTTGCACGGAGGCAGTTGCTGTATGGAGCGCGCTGCACGGAGGCAGTTGCTGTAGGGAGTGCGCTGCACGGAGGCAGTTGCTGTAAGGAGCGCGCTACACGGAGGCAGTTGTTGTATGGAGCGCGTTGCACGGAGGCAGTTGCTGTAAGGAGCGCGCTGCATGGAGGCAGTTGCTGTATGGAGCGCGCTGCACGGAGGCAGTTGCTGTGAGGAGCGCGCTGCACGGAGGCAGTTACTGTATGGAGCGCGCTGCACGGAGGCAGTTGCTGTGAGGAGTGCGTTGCACTGAGGCAGTTGTTGTATGGAGCGCGCTGCACGGAGGCAGTTGTTGTGAGGAGCGCGCTGCACGGAGGCAGTTGCTGTATGGAGCGCGCTGCACGAAGGCAGTTGTTGTAAGGAGCGCGCTGCACGGAGGCAGTCGTTGTATGGAGCGCGCTGCACGGAGGCAGTTGCGGTGAGGAGCGCGCTGCACGGAGGCAGTTGCTGTATGGAGCGCGTTGCACGGAGACAGATGCTGTGAGGAGCGCGCTGCACGGAGGCAGTTGCTGTAAGGAACGCGCTGTACGGAGGCAGTTGCTGTAAGGAGCGCGCTGCACGGAGGCAGTTGCTGTAAGGAGCGCGCTGCACGGAGGCAGTTGCTGTATGGAGCGCGCTGCACGGAGGCAGTTGCTGTGAGGAGCGCGCTGCACGGAGGCAGTTGCTGTACGGAGCGCGCTGCACGAAGGCAGTGGCTGTAAGGAGCGCGCTGCACGAAGGCAGTTGCTATATGGAGCGCGCTGCACGGAGGCAGTTGTTGTGAGGAGCGCGCTGCACGGAGGCAGTTGCTGTATGGAGCGCGTTTCACGGAGGCAGTTGCTGTGAGGAGCGCACTTTACGGAGGTAGTTGCTGTAGGGAGCGCGCTGCACGGAGGCAGTTGCTGTAAGGAGCGCGCTGCACGGAGGCAGTTGCTGTAAGGAGCGCGCTGCACGGAGGCAGTTCCTGTATGGAGCGCGCTGCACGGAGACAGTTGTTGTAAGGAGCGCGCTGCACGGAGGCAGTTGCTGTATGGAGCGCGCTGCATGGAGGCAGTTGCTGTGAGGAGCGCGCTGCACGGAGGCAGTTGCTGTATGGAGCGCGCTACACGAAGGCAGTTGCTGTGAGGAGCGCGCTGCGCTGAGGCAGTTGTTGTATGGAGCGCGCTGCACGGAGGCAGTTGTTGTGAGGAGCGCGCTGCACGGAGGCAGTTGCTGTACGGAGCGCGCTGCACGACGGCAGTTGCTGTAAGGAGCGTGCTGCACGGAGGCAGTTGTTGTATGGAGCGCGCTGCACAGAGGCAGTTGCTGTGAGGAGCGCGCTGCACGGAGGCAGTTGCTGTATGGAGCGCGTTGTACGGAGGCAGTTGCTGTGAGGAGCGCGCTTTACGGAGGCAGTTGCTGTAGGGAGCGCGCTGCACGGAGGTAGTTGCTGTAAGGAGCGCGCTGTACAGAGGCAGTTGCTGTAAGGAGCGCGCTGCACGGAGGCAGTTGCTGTAAGGAGCGCGCTGCACGGAGGCAGTTGCTGTATAGAACGCGCTGCACAGAGGCAGTTGTTGTGAGGAGCGCGCTGTACGGAGGCAGTTTCTGTATGGAGCGCGCTGCACGGAGGCAGTTGCTGTGAGGAGCGCGCTGCACTGAGGCAGTTGCTGTATGGAGCGCGCTGCACGGAGGCAGTTGTTGTGAGGAGCGCGCTGCACGGAGGCAGTTGCTGTAAGGAGCGCGCTGCACGGAGGCAGTTGCTGTAAGGAGCGCGCTGCACGGAGGCAGTTGCTGTAAGGAGCTCGCTGCACGGAGGCAGTTGCTGTGAAAAGCGCGCTGCACGGAGGCAGTTGCTGTGGGGGTAGAGGGACGTCTTCGTACTTGGGCAAAGTGAGTATGCATTTCGGACTGAACGGGTGACGCTTGACGTCAACAGGCTTAAAATGAGAAAATGTTAACTTTTTAGAGTTACAGTCGTGAAACTGTTCTTGTGGGAACACATAATTTATAGGAAATTAAAATTAATAAACGCTATAATAGATAGAGCCCTTCTGAGGTGCGAAGCCCTCTCTTGGTTTGGTCGTTTTAGGGGTTGCCCCCCAGTCCGGTCTAGCAAAACGGTGGGCCGAGTTCCTTTCTGTGGACTTGGTTCCTATCCCCGTAAGAATCTCCCCAGGAGGCCTTGTTTGATGAGATACTTGATCTCCTCCTTGAGCTTTGAGCATTCTTCCGTGTCATGTCCTTGTCCATGGTGAAATTCACAGTACTTTGTCTGGTCCCCAGTATTTTTAGCGAGAGGTCTGGGCTTGCGGAGCGCCTCTTTGCCTTGGATTGCATAAAATACATTTGTCCTGGAGGTGTTGAGGGGTGTGTACTCCCGGGGCGGCTGATCTCTCTGATGGTTACGGCACAATCTTCCTTCTTGGTGTTGAGGGGCCGGCTCATTTTCCCTTTTTCGCTTCTGGTTATCGTTAAACTGTTGACGATGAGCTTCAATAGCCTCGTCGGCAGCGATCTGAGCCTCTACGCGGTGCACGAGGTCGGGGTAGCTAGCGACGGTTTCCCTCATTAATGCTGAATAGAAGCTGCTCGGGCGAAGACCTCCGAGGAACATTCCTCTTAACAGTTCAGGGTCAACCCCTGGGATTTAGCGGGCTTCTATGGAGAACCTGCGGAAGAAATCCTTCAAAGACTCTCCTTCGTTCTGGCGGATACCTGATAAATGGGAAGGGTCGCGGACGATCCTCCGATTTACTATAAACTGATCTGTGAACTGTCTCGTTAGTTCTGTGAAGTTGGCGATAGTGCCCGCTTTCAAGGAGTGAAACCATGTGCGGGCTTGCCCCTTGAGAGTGGTAGGAAACACTTGGCAGAGTAACTGATCAGGTGCGCTGTAGATCCTCATAATGGTAGTGAAGTGGTTGACATGTTCGAACGGATCGTCAGTTCCATCGAAAGTTTCGATATCGGGCAGTTTGAAACCGTGAGGAATTGGATGGTCCAGAATCTGGGGTGTCAGCGGGGAACCCTAGCAGAGTGGTCGGCGGGTACAAATATCTCTTGCACCTGCTTGATGATATTCTTCGGCGATGACCTCTCGAATTTCCTCCCGAGTAAATCTTTCTAACGGATGTAGGCGGACTTCATTGGCGGGCTCATGATGATGATCTGCTCTCGCTCTCCTCTGGGCCGAGTGAGCGAAACTTGCAGCTTCAGCATATTCTTCAGATATTTCCTGCCTTGGAGCAACCTCTTGGGCTCTGTCCTGATTTTGTTGCGGCGGTGGATCCACACGAGCTGGTTGCAGCGGGGGAGCCGGAGGCGCTTCCAGGTTTCGCAGCAGGGTGAGCATTTCAGTTTGAAGTTCTTCCATTTAGCGAACGCTTCCCTCTATATATAGGAGCAAAAACAGCTTCAGCGGTCAGTGGTGCGTCCACCAAAGAGTGGGAACGTGCAGGCTCGGCCTGCCTGCCAAGGGCGGAGCCTTCAGCGATACGGGTGCTTCTCTTTGTCATTAAGATAGTACTTGGAGGGGGCGATGCTGATGATCTTACGCTTCAAAGGATGTTGGGAAATCGTTTCCCACAGACGGCGCCAAACTGTTGCGGCCAAACTCGGCGCTCCGGTCGATCCGTACTAACTTGGACCGCCTTAGCCCACGGAGCGGTCGAGCGCGCACACAGTCAGTTGAGGAGGGGAAATGTACACAAGGAGTTTTAACGTGGAAAACCCTTCAACCGGGTGAAAACCACGTGACCAGTTCGCTGCCAGTCAAAATCCACTAGATCAGGGTGATTACAGTATGTTGAGTGAATCGGGGCGACATGCCGCTCCGTTACAGCTTGTGGGGAGAGAGGATGGCTATAACTGCGGGCGCGCAATAGACTGCTCCGCCTAAGTGACTTAAATGGTGGAATGCGCGGGATGCTTCTAACGCGTGCGCTTGGGGGCAGCGCGCTTGCGGGCTTCGACTGTCTCCTCTGTTCGGCTTCCTCTTACTTTGGGCGCCTCCTTCCTAACTGCACGTTGGTGGGGTGCCAATAACCGATGGCGGGTGTTGATGGCCGCTGGAGGTCGCTGGTGGCCGCCGATGGCAGTCGATGGCTGGCGGCGAGAGGTGGCCGACACGGTGGAGGAGGCGGGAGAGCTCTCACCTGAGGAAGAGGGAGAAGAATCGTAGGAGGAAAAGATGAGAAATGAAGAGCCCCTGGGGTCCTTTTATAGGCTCCAAGGGGAGATCATGGTGGGCCCCACCACTAACGTAGTGGGTTAGTGGGTTAGTGGGTGGTTTCCCCTTGATCGGACGGCCGTGGTAACGCGCCATGATCGGATGGTGGAGGTTCGGGCGGCGAGCCACCGGCTGGCGGTGGACAGACGGCGGCGGCCGGGCGGCCGGGCGGCGGCGGCCGGGCGGCCGGGCGGCGGCGGCCGGGAGGCGGCGGCCGGGCGGCCGGGCGGCGGCGGCCGGGCGGCCGGGCGGCGGCGGCCGGGCGGCGGCGGGCGGCGATGGTTGGTTGCGGCGGCGGTGCCCTCTCTCCCCTCTTTCCCTTTTTTTATGGATCTCATTTTTGGTGGGAGAGAAAGAGGGGGGAATTGGATGGAGGAGATGAAAGATAAGAGAAAGTGGGCCCTCCATGTACAACCTCGGGCTCACAAGAGGGAACCCAGCAGAGAGGGGATTAGAAGAATCC
Organism: Platanthera zijinensis; assembly: GCA_039513925.1. NCBI lineage: Eukaryota > Viridiplantae > Streptophyta > Magnoliopsida > Asparagales > Orchidaceae > Platanthera > Platanthera zijinensis. The sequence goes on from CM077083.1 coordinate 207,692,278, forward strand.
TCAAAAGGAGACAAGGCCCTAAGCGAGAGAGGTCTAAAAGCTGGGTCCACTCGCAATAGGCGAGAGGAGCCCAAAAGCTGGGTCCACTCGCAATAGGCGAGAGAAGCCCAAAAGAGGGTCCACTCGCAATAGGCGAGAGGTGCCCAAAAGCTGGGTCCACTCGCAATAGGCGAGAGGAGCCCAAAAGAGGGTCTACTCGCAATAGGTGAGAGGCGCCAGAACGTGGGACCATTCGCCTGGCGGGTGGGGGTCAAAGGAAGATTGTCTACATGTCGTCTGAGGGTCTCGCCCGCGAGGTAATCCTTTTCAGTCACGGGGTGGTCCTCTCGCCAAGCATCGGGTCGGCAGGAAGAGATAAGACCGGTTCAGCAATTGGGTGGGGACCGGTTCACTTAGCAAGAGATTCATCCTTTTTGGCCTTTTTACTCTTTTACCCTCGGGGGTCTGCTCATAGCCCTTCAGAACAGCGGAGTTTGGCTGTTGGCAGACCCAACCCAGGGTATTCAGGTAATTTCACAGATGCTTGTTTTGGTTATTTGCAGTTCAAATCCTGAAGCCTATAAATAGACCGGTAAGGTGCCTGAGAAGTGGGGTGTGGAACCTTCTTTTTCCTTCTCACTCAGGCACCTAGCTCAGCATTGGCTAGGGAGGGGAAGGATTCTAGTCCTTCTGGGTGAGTGGTGGGACCTCCGAGCTGAAGCCCCCGGTCTGTTCCCTTAGGTGTCTTGTTGGGAGCGTGGTTCGAAGAAAGTAAGCGTAGGTTGCAGCCTTAGATCCGAGCTTTTAGGAGAAACTAGTTCTACTGGTTTCAACATTTTTGGTGCGGTGAGCGTGGATCGCAGCCTGCGTCGAAGAACTTTGGATCATCTCATGGCGGGAGATCTAGGAGGAGGAGATGAGGGCGGAGGAAATGAGGGCGGGTCCCAGAACCCAGGAGGATATGTTGGGAGGGAAGAATTCATGGCATCCATCGGGGGCATCATGGGGATGTTGCAGCAGATCTCGCAGCGAGGCGAGTGCGTGACCCCTCTACCTCAGGGGCCGGGCCTCTTGCCTCCGGAAGGAGCCGTCTCGGCAAGGGTAGGCGAGGATGCGCCAGGGGGGCGGCCCGGAAAGGAGAAAGTGGTGGAGGGAAGCGGGCGAGACCTGGCAGGAAGGGAGTTGTTCCCCAGCCCGGCGAGCGCCGTCTCGCCAGTAGATCTCGTCGCGCGAGTGGAGACGGCGAGACCCCTGGCGAGAGGGTCCCCCTTTTGCGAGCTGGTTCTTTCGGCTCCCGTCCCGGAGGGGTTCCGCGAGCCTGAGATGGTTTATTATGTGGGGAAGGATGATCCCCTCCAACACTTGCAATGGTTCGAAGATGCGGTCTCCATCAGGCCGATGACGGATGCATTCAAGTGCCGCCTTTTCGCGATCACCTTGAAGGACAAGGCCCGGGACTGGTTTCATCAACTCCCAGCAGGGTCAATATATGGTTTTGAAGATTTGAGTAGGAGCTTCCAACTGCGCTTCTCGACCTCGAAGAAGAGGAAGAAGAATCCGGAGTCCATCTTCCTGATCAAGCAAAAGGCAGACGAGTCCTTAGCCCAGTACGTGGATCGCTTCCAAGAGGAAATCCTGGACATTCAGGAGGTGCCGGGATTTGCTCTCCAGATGGCCTTTACTGTGGGTCTCAGGGAAGGTTTTTTCAAAATGAGCCTCACCAGGAAGGCACCCTTATCATTTGAAGGGTTGATGGAGAAGGCAGCCAAGGAGATAGCGATGGAAGCAGCGAACTCGGCTTTTGCCAAGAAATTAGCAAGGCTGACGGAGGTAGAGTCCAGAGAACCAGGAGGAGCGAGGCAGCAGGAAGGGAGGAGAAGGGAGGAGCCAAGGGGGCCGGCACCGCAGGAGTTGAGTTGGAGGCAACCGGAAGGCCCGGTTCAAGGGCAATGGAGAGGTCTCCCCCCGGGGGGAAGGAACTACTACCATGGAGGAGCAGGAAGGTTGCCACAGCTGGGGTGGAGACAGGGACCTAGGCCACTCCCACCCCCGCCTCAGCAGGCTATGGCTATAGGCCGGGGAAGAGGAAGAGGAAGAGAGCGAGGAAGGGGGGGAGCCGGAGCAGGGAGGAGAAGGAATCACCAAGAAGGGAGGCAGGAGGGGGAAGTAGCTATACCATTCTGTGACTTTCACGAGGAGGAAGGTCACGCGACAGCTACATGTCCAGAGTTTCTGGAGCTGAAGGGGAGAAGAGGAGCGGGAGAGCAGCAGCCACCGGCGCGGATAGTAGAGATGACCGGAGTGGGGGAAGAGGATAGATGTGTAGATCGGTCAGATGTGGGGGATAGAGGGGGGATCGGGGTGATTCATGGTGGGGTGGGAATCGAGGCTACCCGAAAGGCCAGTCTTCATACAATGTACCGTCGAGGTGTCGCCTCGACGTCGCAAGCCCCGCCCCCGGACGAGAAGATCACCTTCTCCAGGAAGGACTTGCCAGATCACGAAGACCCATTCTGCGACGCGCTGGTGATTCGGACGGCTATCGAAGGTTTCACGGTATCAAGGATCTTGGTGGACAATGGGAGCTCGGTTAATGTCATCTTCAAAAAGGCATTCAATGAGATGAGGGTGGAAGCCAGGAGGGTGTTAGCAGCAGACGGACCGCTGTTCGGTTTCTCAGGAGAAAGGAAAGAAGTAGAGGGGGGAGTCGGTCTCCAGGTAACCCTGGGAGGGCTGTCCAGGAACTGCCGCTTTGTGATAGTGGACGCTCCCATCAGTTACAACGCCATCTTCGGGCGCCCCTTGATTAGTGCCTTTAGGTGTGTACCATCATCTTTTCATCAATGTTTGAAACTCAATTCAGGAGGGACCCAGATCAGGGTGAGAGGAGATCCGAAGGCGGCCCGGGAATGTTATGTGACAGCAGTAAACACTATCTCATGGAGGGGGGATGCGGAAGAGTTAGAGAGAAGACTGGAACGGGAGGAACAAGAGGAGAGTAGAGTGGAGGAGCTGGGAGGTGGCATTGCGGAGGAGCCAGTAATGGCAGGGGAGTCAAGGGTCGGAGGAGAAGGAGAAGAGGAGGAGAATAGAGTTGAGGAGCTGGGAGGTGGCATTGCGGAGGAGCCAGTAATGGCAGGGGAGTCAAGGGTCGGAGGAGAAGGAGAAGAGGAGGAGAATAGAGTTGAGGAGCTGGGAGGTGGCATTGCGGAGGAGCCAGTAATGGCAGGGGAGTCAAGGGTCGGAAGAGAAGGGAAAGAGGAGAGAGGAAGGAAAAGAAAAATAGGAGAGATGGAAGAGTCAGTGCTAGGAGGAGGCCCGGTGCGGGTGGAGGAGAGGTTCGTAGAGAAAGTAGACATGGCAGTGGAGAGAAAGGAGGGTGGAGAGCAAGAGCTCGGAAACCAGGAGGAGGGGCTGGCAAAGGAAGAGGAGATTCCGAAAGATCAGGAGGAAGAAGAAGAGCCCTCGAGGCTGAAGGCTGCAGTTGAGCTACAGGAGGTGGACATCCTAACAAAAGAAGGAAGGAAAGAAAAGATCAGAATCAGTGGAGAACTCGGTCTTGAGGATCAGGAGGAGATCCGAAAATGCGTGCAGGAAAACATTGATGTCTTTGCGTGGAGCGCGGCCGACATGCCATGGATTGACGCAGATGTGGCATGCCATCGTCTCAACCTTGACCCCAAGGTTCGTCCCATCCAGCAGAAGAAAAGGGCCATCGCCTCCAGGATGGCCAAGCCTATCAGGGAGGAAGTGGAAAAGCTGCTCCAGGCGGGGTTCATATCTGCAAACAAGTATCCAGGGTGGGTGAGCAATGTTGTGATGGTAAGGAAGGGGGAAGGGAAGTGGAGAATGTGTATTGACTTCTCTCTTTTGAATAAAGCATGTCCCAAGGATTGTTACCCTTTGCCTCGAATCGACGCGCTGGTTGATTCAGCCGTCGGTTTTTCACTAATGAGTTTTTTAGATGCCTTTTCAGGATACCATCAAATACGCATGCACCCACCGGACATCAAGGATGTCACCTTTATCACCGAGGATGGATGCTTCAGCTATAACATGATGCCTTTTGGGTTGAAGAATGCGGGGGCGACCTACCAACGGATGATGGACCGGATCTTCCGAGAACAAAAGGGGCGGAACCTCGAAGTCTACGTAGACGACTTGATGATCAAAAGCCAAGATCTCAAGTCTCATATTGCGGATCTGGAAGAAACGTTTGCAACGGTAAGGAAGTACAAGATGAGGCTTAATCCGCTGAAGTGCGTATTCGGGGCCTGTAGGGGAAAGTTTTTAGGACATCTCCTCACCCCATCAGGAGTAGAGCCTAACCCGGATAAGGTAAGGGCTATCCTAGAACTAGAGTCTCCAACGAATACCAAAGAGGTCCAGCGTCTTACCGGCAAGTTGGCGGGGCTCAGCAGATTCCTTTCCAGGGCAGGAGAGAGGTGCTCACCTTTCTTTCGGACATTGAGGGGGGGAAAGAAATTCGAGTGGACCTCCGAGTGCGAGAGTGCTTTTTTAGCTTTGAAGCAGCAGCTCACCAAGGCACCACTACTCCAGGGCCCGAGAGAAGGAGAGACTCTATTCTTGTACCTAGGGGTAGGGGCAGGGGCAGTGAGTTCTGTCCTCGTGCGGGAAGAAGGTAAAAAGCAATTCCCGGTTTACTACGTAAGTAGAGTCCTCAAAAAGGCAGAGCTAAAGTACCCTATCCTGGAGAGACTAGCCTTCGCCCTCGTTATCTCAGCTCGGAAGCTCAGGCCCTATTTTCAGGCCCATTCCATCCAGATCGTGACGGACCACCCTCTCCGCCGTATTCTGGAAGGGGTAGAGCACTCAGGAAGATTAGCCAAATGGTCGATAGAACTCAGTGAGTTTGACCTTTCTTATGTTCCTCGGTTGGCTATCAAGGCGCAAGCTGTAGCAGATTTCCTGGTAGACTACACGGTGGAGGTCAAGGAGGCCGAGACGTCTCCCATAGTAGCTTGGGAGATGCTAGTAGATGGGGCCTCGGGTAAGAATTCTTTCGGAGGAGGGATGGTTTTGATAAGTCCCGAGGGAACACGGATCGAACAGGCCCTGAAGGTTCATTTCACTCTCACCAACAATCAAGCGGAGTACGAGGCCATTATTGCAGGGCTGAGGTTGGCTCGTGAGCTCGGTATACAGGATATCAGGGTCTCCACGGATTCTATGATAGTGGCGAGGCATATAGAAGGGGAATTTGAGGTAAAAGAACCCACCCTCCAGCTGTACTTAACAAAGGTAAAGAGGATCATTGGTCAGTTTCGCAGTTTCTCAGTCCAACACATCCCAAGAGAGGAAAATACTCGGGCGGACCTGCTCGCCAAGCACGGTCCCCGGGCCGGAGAAACCATGACGGAGCTCTTTAGGCCCTCCATCGAAGAAGGAGAGCTGATGGAAGTAGATCAGCAGGGGTCCTGGATGGATCCATTTACCACCTACTTGATAACGGGACGTTTGCCTGAGGGAGAGCTCGAGAAGAAGCAAGTCAGGTACAAGTCGGCATACTACCTGCTAAAAGAAGGGATCTTATACCGTAAGACGTTGTCGGGGCTGTTGGCTCGATGCGTATCCGAGAAGGAGGTCGCGAGGGTGCTGGAAGAAATTCATTCTGGAGAGTGTGGCAGCCATTCCGGGAGTCGGACCTTGGAAGGAAGGGTGTTGAGGCAAGGCTATTTCTGGCCCACCCTTAGGAAGGATGCCGAGGAATTCGCAAGGAAGTGCAGAAAGTGCCAGGAATTTGCCCCTCTTCAGCTCCTCCCGGCCCAAAGGTTGCGCACGATCACAGCTCCGTGGCCCTTCGCCATATGGGGGCTAGATCTGGTGGGTCCATTCCCTCAAGCCAGTGGCCAGAGGAGGTTCCTGCTGGTCATGGTAGACTACTTCTCAAAATGGCTGGAGGTGAAGGCATTGGCGAAGGTGACGTCTCAGGTGGTCAAAAGCTTCATATGGGGGGAAATCATCTGTAGGCATGGGCTCCCCCTGGCCATTGTTACGGATAACGGACCGCAATTTGCCAGCAGAGAGTTCGTGGATTTCTGTATACGACTAGGTATAGACCTTCGGTTTGCTTCAGTGCATCATCCTCGAAGCAATGGGCAGGTGGAAGCCGCGAATAAGGTCATCGTGAATCTCTTAAAGAAAAAGGTGGAAAACTTGAGGGGAAGTTGGGTGGAGCAGCTCCCCTCCGTCCTCTGGGCCTTGAGGACCACGCCAAGTTCCGCCACGGGGGAGACACCGTTCAAACTTTCCCATGGCTCTGAGGCCGTCTTACCTGTTGAGTTCGAGGTTGAGTCACCTAGAGTAGCCGCGGCAAGGAAGGGAGATGAGGAGTGGCTGGTAGATAATGATGAAGAGCAAAGGCTCTCCCTCGACTTGGTGGAGGAGCTTAGAGAGCTGGCATCTATCCGACAGGAGGAGGTCAAGCGCCGGATGTCAAGATATTTTGATAAGCACGTCAGAGTCAAGCAGTTTGAGAAGGGAGACTTGGTCCTCAAGAAGGTGGATGCAGCAGGGAGAGGGGCTTCGGTAGGGAAACTCAACCCCAACTGGGAAGGTCCTTTTATCGTAAAAGAGGTCTTGAAATCAGGAGGGTATCACCTCCAAGATGTAGACGGGACACCCCTGGATCGCGCCCGAAGCGGCGACGACCTAAAGCGTTTTTATCCTTAATACTTTTGTTCATGTTCATTATCTATTATGAATGAGATGTAGTTTTCTTTGTTTTTCTCTCTCACTTTCCAATGTTAGCCAACCTGGCAGGACCTTCTGGCACTGCCACACCGTTCCAAGTAGCTGTCCCCTCAAAGCAGGAAGATTTTATTTTGGAGAGGAGACCCCGAGAAGACCCGCTGTCCAGGCTACCATCGAGCTGGCAGGTCTGTAGGCTCACTCGGTGGTTGGAGTTGGTTTTGGAGAGGAGACCCCGAGAAGACCCGTTGTCCAGGCTACCATCGAGCTGGCAGGTCTGTAGGCTCACTCGGTGGTTGGAGTTGGTTTTGGAGAGGAGACCCCGAGAAGACCCGCTGTCCAGGCTACCATCGAGCTGGCAGGTCTGTAGGCTCACTCGGTGGTTGGAGTTGGTTTTGGAGAGGAGACCCCGAGAAGACCCGCTGTCCAGGCTACCATCGAGCTGGCAGGTCTGTAGGCTCACTCGGTGGTTGGAGTTGGTTTTGGAGAGGAGACCCCGAGAAGACCCGCTGTCCAGGCTACCATCGAGCTGGCAGGTCTGTAGGCTCACTCGGTGGTTGGAGTTGGTTTTGGAGAGGAGACCCCGAGAAGACCCGCTGTCCAGGCTACCATCGAGCTGGCAGGTCTGTAGGCTCACTCGGTGGTTGGAGTTGGTTTTGGAGAGGAGACCCCGAGAAGACCCGCTGTCCAGGCTACCATCGAGCTGGCAGGTCTGTAGGCTCACTCGGTGGTTGGAGTTGGTTTTGGAGAGGAGACCCCGAGAAGACCCGCTGTCCAGGCTACCATCGAGCTGGCAGGTCTGTAGGCTCACTCGGTGGTTGGAGTTGGTTTTGGAGAGGAGACCCCGAGAAGACCCGCTGTCCAGGCTACCATCGAGCTGGCAGGTCTGTAGGCTCACTCGGTGGTTGGAGTTGGTTTTGGAGAGGAGACCCCGAGAAGACCCGCTGTCCAGGCTACCATCGAGCTGGCAGGTCTGTAGGCTCACTCGGTGGTTGGAGTTGGTTTTGGAGAGGAGACCCCGAGAAGACCCGCTGTCCAGGCTACCATCGAGCTGGCAGGTCTGTAGGCTCACTCGGTGGTTGGAGTTGGTTTTGGAGAGGAGACCCCGAGGAGACCCGCTGTCCAGGCTACCATCGAGCTGGCAGGTCTGTAGGCTCACTGGCAGGTCGGTAGGCCCACTCGGAGGTTAGGTAAAGAGGCAGCGTATGGATAGGAGTTTCATAATTTGATCAAAAGCAAGATCCTTGTCCCAAAGGAAGAAGAGGAGGAAGGAGTCGGTCCCTCAAGATCCTCTCGCGCCAAGGGGCAAGGCGAGTGGAAGGGTACATGGCTATTCGCACCTAGAGTAAGGGGTCTGCTCTTCGGCCAAAGGGCGAGAAGAGGAGTACCTTCGTCTCGCAAACAAAACCAAGCATAATAACGATTCAAGACCCACTCGCGCCTGGGGTGTCCGGGGATAAGGCGAGAGGGAGTGATACGTCCCTATGCGAGAGCACTGAGGGCCCGCCCACTCGCGCCACAAGTAAAGCTAGCCTCTCCATCGTTAGGCGAGACAAGCCGTGATCTCGTTCCGCAAAGTGAAGAGAGGGTAGGCATGCAGGAGAGATGAAAAGAAGGGCCGTAAAAATAAAATTTATATATGTCATCCACAAAAAAGGCTGTAATACAAAAATGCCTCAGCAGCAAGTATCCAAAAGAAAAAAGGGGGGGAGAAGAGGAATATACAAAAACACTGAAAAATAAATCCTCTATTCTTCCGCGCTGGAGGACGGGCCGTCTTCCTCCTCGCCATAAATCTCTGGTACCAGGTCGCGGGCAGTGACCTCCTCGCAGCCTTCCCTGATAACTTCCATCTCCTTCATCATCTTCACGATTAGTTCGGCGGTCCTGATGTTGGCGTCCTTGCAGAGTCCCACGACCTCGGCATGAGAATAATGAGAGGGAGGAGGCTGGGGAATCACCACGCGAGAAGGCGAGAGAGCAGCCTCCTGAAGCCGAGTGATCTCGGACTCCATGCTTTTAACCTCCCCTTCCAGAGTAGCTATGCGCGAATGCATCCTATCGGCCGTCTCGGCATCCTGCAAGAGGTTTATTCATTAGGGTAGTTGAAGGTGAACAAAGAAAGGGAAGGAATTGAGAATGGGGAAACTCACCACACCACCCCGCGCCTTGGCGAGAAGGTTTTCGGCCACGGCCAGCCGTTTCTCAAGATCCGTAGACTTCTCGCGCTCTGCCGCCAGGCTCGCCTCTGAATCCCTCCAGCTCTTATTATTATAAATCAGACGGCGTGAGACCTGGTGCGATAGCTCTAGCGAGCGCATCTGGGATTGCGCGGCCCTTAGGATCAAATCCCGCGAGGGGGGCTCAGCGGCAACTTCTCGCTCTGCGCCTCCATAAAGGCCAAAGCCCAGAGAGAATGCATGGGCCGTGGGTTGGTCTCGCTCCATCCAGGGAGGAAGGAGGGTGGAGATAGAGACCCGGTTCGTCTCCTTGTCCCATATCAGGGTTGGCTCACCGGCAGCATCCGGGATCGCTGGGCCCATATTGAAGTTCAGATGAGTGGAGGGAGCCGGGCGGCTGGAAGAGCCCACCTCGCGAGTAGGAGATTTCGGGGGAATGTCGTCAGCAAGAGAATCAGGTTGACCCGCCCCGCCAATCGGCGAGACGGTCCGCTGATCAAGAAACCGAGAAGGGGATTGGGGAGATTGAGAACCCAGAGAGATGGGGGATAAGGACCCCGACACATCCACCATCTCGGCAGGAACTTGCTTCGCCTTTCCAGAGGGAAGAGACGCTCCTTTCTTGACCTTTGCTTTCTTCGAAGGACTCTGGCGAGACGGGGCGGAGCCTCCTGCAGGCCTCTTCTTTAGGGAGAGGGGTAGGTTTTCTCTCGCCGCCTCAGCTGCCATCGTGGCGAAGGCGACGTCTTTGGAGGGTTTGATGCTGCTTTTATAAGGCGGGCGAACGGGAACATTTCTTTCTCCTGGAAACGGCGAGACGAGGCGTTTATAACAGCTATTCGTTAGACCTAGGCGAAAACAAAGGGCCCCAGCATTTACCTTCGCCTGGAAGCACAGGAAGGAGGGAGTCGAGGCCGCGCCTCAGGAACTGTACCTCGAAGTTCTTGCCGATGAAGAAGTCACAAAGAAGCTTGTCCGTGCCACTCACCTGGGGAGTGGTATAGAACACCTCGGCTGGCGACACAGGCGCCAGCGGAATGCCACCCATGTTGCCGCGGATGAAGACGAAGCGAGTGATCCAATGATGATTCTTGTTAGGCGTCTCGCAAACCTTGAGACCCAGCCCCGTGAAATAGGAAACGCCGTCGGCATTGGCATGGTAGACGAAAAGCTTGCGGAAGGAATTCAGGCTGAACTCGATTCGCTCTCTGCGCATGTAGCAGGCGAAGGCAACGAGTACAGAGATGGCGTTTGGGTTCAGCTGCGCAGGAACAGTCCCGAAGTATTTGAGAACCTGTTTCACTTCTGGCCAGAGGGGCAACCTCAGCCCCGCTTCGAAATGCGAGACGGGGAAGGCGAGTTCACCGGGATAGAAAGTGTTGATTGACTCGCCCACTTTCGGAGGGCGGGACTCAAAACCTTCCGGCAAGAAATCGCGAGTAAAGGCGTTGTAGTCCTCCTCGGAAATCCGGCCGGGAGGAAAATCATGGTCACCAAACCGCCTCCCGCATCGGCTTCGCCCCTCGCCTTCTTCAGCCTTCTTTTTCCCCATTCTGGACAGAGAGAGCGAAAAGGAGGATGCGAGAAGAGCAGGCGAGACGAGGCACCAGCAGGATCAGTTCGCGAGAAAAGGGAGAGAGAGATGAGGTTTAGGGCGCCGAGACAAATCAAGAGCATGACCCAGGTCCCAGGGATGGGGGGGTATTTATAGCCCGTTGAATAAAGAGAAAAATACGAAGAGGTGGAAAAAAAAATATATAGTGTAAAGGAAGGGGAAGAGTCGGCCGTCCTTCTCTCTCTCCTAGTCTCGATTGGTGTAGCCTAACGTAAGCCCCAAGCCGGGGGCGAGGCGGTATCCTAGAAAATACAATAGAAATAAAAAGAGAGTAGTAATTTAAGCACAGATACAACGCGCGAGTCACAGAGTAGAAAAGCGCGGTACTAGAAGCAAAATTATTAAGCCGACCCATTTAGTAGATCCAAAGAGTTCGGGCGGTAGCCGCGAGAGGAAATGTTATTACAAAACAAAGAGCGGTACAAAGAAAATAAAGGCGTTGGGTAGCGCGAGGGATTCAATCCTTATGCCACCGCCAGCGCCCCCCACCGCGAGACCTCGCGCAGGGAGGACGGTGGGGGAGGTGAAAAGCACGAGCCGCATCCACGCCGCGACGCGCGAGGCGGAGTTGTTGATCGACCTCGTTCAAAATCGCCTGGGGATCGGTCTCGTCTATCTCAATATCAGCATCAACTTCGGAGGTCAAGCGGGCAACCTCCACCTCTAGCCAATCAATCTGCCGGTCGGCCGTTTGCTTGTCTTTCTCCAACTCTTGAATCATGATCGCGTGTTTTCGGAACAACTCGGCCACCCTGCGCTTCATCGCCAGCGGATCCATAGGGTCGCCAAGGTAATCTTCTATCTCGTCCAGGGGAGGAGGAGGCGAGGAGACCGCTCGCCTCGGGCGCTCCTCAGCAGGCGAGTCTTCGGCAGATGAGTCTACTCGCACATCTGCAAAGGCAAGAACAGAAGGGAGGACATAATAAAAGGTGGACGGCCAGAGAAGGCTAGAGCCAAGGGTAGGGGATTCCTAACCAGAGTGGCGAGAGGTCCCAGCGACATGGGAAGGCTCACCATTCTTCCCGCCAAGAGTAGAAGGAGGAGTAGAAGGAGGAGGCGAGACAGGGTTTGGATGATGGCTGGCGAGATGAGTTTGCGTGCTACCAGACTGACCGTGGGGAGCGTGGCTTTTCTGAAAAACAACAGCAAAAGGAGCAATGAGAGATAGATAACGAACAGATGAGGTATACAAGGACCTTACCTCCTTTTCTTGGGGAAGCAACGGTGTAGGGGGGATGCGTCTTTCCGGGGGATCCGGTAAGAGTCCTCCCGACGAGGGAACCAGATCGGTTGTTCTCGCCTTCTTTGGGCGAGAAGACGAGGGCGGAGGTGAAGAAAAAGTGCGGGCGGGAATTAGGTTCAAGGCAGCCGCACTCGCCTTGTTCCGCTGGCGCACCAGCGCGATACGATCGCGAAAGCTTTTGCTAAGAGACATGGCAGCAGGATAGATGTAGCGGTTACAAAGAAAGGAGGCCAGCTGCACTTGGGGAGGATCCCAATATTTATAGACTCGTGGGGGGGGAATCTCACCCGAAAAAGATTCCGCTTTAAAGTCGCTGAGGTGACGTGAGCCTCGGTTGGACTCTTCTTTTCGGGCTTAGACAACCCCGAAAAGAGCGGGGATTGTGTACAACCTCGGGCTCACAGGAGGGAACCCAGCAGAGAGGGGATTAGAAGAATCCTCAAAAGGAGACAAGGCCCTAAGCGAGAGAGGTCTAAAAGCTGGGTCCACTCGCAATAGGCGAGAGGAGCCCAAAAGCTGGGTCCACTCGCAATAGGCGAGAGGAGCCCAAAAGAGGGTCCACTCGCAATAGGCGAGAGGTGCCCAAAAGCTGGGTCCACTCGCAATAGGCGAGAGGAGCCCAAAAGAGGGTCTACTCGCAATAGGTGAGAGGCGCCAGAACGTGGGACCATTCGCCTGGCGGGTGGGGGTCAAAGGAAGATTGTCTACATGTCGTCTGAGGGTCTCGCCCGCGAGGTAATCCTTTTCAGTCACGGGGTGGTCCTCTCGCCAAGCATCGGGTCGGCAGGAAGAGATAAGACCGGTTCAGCAATTGGGTGGGGACCGGTTCACTTAGCAAGAGATTCATCCTTTTTGGCCTTTTTACTCTTTTACCCTCGGGGGTCTGCTCATAGCCCTTCAGAACAGCGGAGTTTGGCTGTTGGCAGACCCAACCCAGGGTATTCAGGTAATTTCACAGATGCTTGTTTTGGTTATTTGCAGTTCAAATCCTGAAGCCTATAAATAGACCGGTAAGGTGCCTGAGAAGTGGGGTGTGGAACCTTCTTTTTCCTTCTCACTCAGGCACCTAGCTCAGCATTGGCTAGGGAGGGGAAGGATTCTAGTCCTTCTGGGTGAGTGGTGGGACCTCCGAGCTGAAGCCCCCGGTCTGTTCCCTTAGGTGTCTTGTTGGGAGCGTGGTTCGAAGAAAGTAAGCGTAGGTTGCAGCCTTAGATCCGAGCTTTTAGGAGAAACTAGTTCTACTGGTTTCAACACTCCACTTCTCCCATCATGAAGGGAATCATGGGGTTGACTAGTCAACCCCATGATTTCATTTTGGGGATTGCTATTTGCACCCCTAAAGTTAAAAATGGATCCAATCCCTATCAGAGGGGACTTATTTTCAGCTGTCAAGCAGTTACGACATTACAACATTTAAGACATTTAAGCGGTTACATGCAGTTGTAACCACTTGACCGCTGAAAATAAGTCCCCCCAAACAGAGCAAAAAGGAGTCCCTTAATCCATTCTTTTCATTAATTGTAAATGAATAGAACATTAAAACAGTGGCTGGTTTCTTCCAGAGGGCCAAGTCCAAACGTTGTGTTTCAATATCACTAGGAAATGAAATCTCAATGGCTGTACAAAAGAATGGAAGTTCATTTCAAAGTTATTGTAGAAGCGTGAGTAGAAAGATCAAACAAACAAAAAAATCATAGCAATGAAGTGTAAAATTTTAAGAATGAGAGGTCGCAGGAACACTCTCAACCAACCAAGAGCAAATAAACCGCAAGTAAAGAAAATGCAAGAATAACACTTGTATTATTTACTGCTTTACAAAGCGGGACATACAAGCGCGAGACATGATTTCGTGTTGCACCCAATGGAGATCAAAAAACTGACAAGTACAAAACTGGAGAACTGAAAAACACAAGCTACCAAGCTGTCGTTCGCATTTCAGGTCACCTGGACGCACCAAGCCGCCCCTCACCAGTCTGGACTTCTGGTTGTCTAACCGCAGAGGTCGCCCAACTGCAGAAGTCAGTCCGCAAATGTCAGACCACAGAGGTCGCCACGAACAGAACACTTGGACTTGTTGGAGTATTGACCACACAAGTCGCGCGGACTAAGCCTTCAAGTCACGCGACCTGATCTAAACCGCCTGCCTGAGAACTGTGAACTGCACCCAAGGAAGAAGATTGATCCAATCGCACAGCCCGCGACTTAGCTACTTAACCGTCAATTGTTGTCTGATAGCCACACTGAGACTCCACTGACAGACCGCCAGTACTAAGCGCCGCCAAATCCCCGTTCCTTTGTGGTTTCTCCTTTTCCCCCTCACCTCTGAGGGAGGTAAAAAATTTCTAAACTTATCTCTTGTTGTGTGGTACGATTAGCAAATGTTTGTGCAAACGTAGAAATCTCGTTAAGTCGAATGTGGTTTATATATATATTGATCTTCAGCAGATATTCAACTAGAGTCATTGACTTTGGTTGCGCCGCTTAGCTGTCGCCAACATTTTCGGCGTCATCTTATGGCAAGTAGAGAATTCTCTCTCGCTTGCAAACTAAGAGTTTAAATTCCTTATATATGTTTCTAAATTTATTATCGGTATCTGACAACACCAAAATCACTGTTTATTAGCATGTCATATTAAGTTAAAAATCTCTAAAGAAAATTATGAAATACTTAGGTCTTGAGTGTCATAAACAGTCGTGGAAGGTAGGGTTTAGATGGTGTATTGCTTTGTTTGCATGGTCACGATAAGCAGGAAATACTTTTCTTTTCTAATAAGACTTACGCTTGAACTTGAGTGTGAATCATGTGCGCCCATAATAAACTCTTATGCATTTCATCGATTACAACTTATGTCGTTGCCAGAACAATTATGCTAAAACTCTGAGGTAAGCTAATAAATTTTAGATATTTCTGTTGACTCAGTTACTTGCATGTTTACTGACTCGCTACAAGATAAAGTGGTACTTCAATATTGTCTGTTTACCGTACATTAATTCTATAACATGTGTATTGCTTAAACTAATATTTTGAGACATTTTCCTTCTTGTTTTGGATTTTGTCTTAGGTTCCGTGACTGCGGCGACTGCTTCTTGAGCTGTTCAGCGCTGAGTTCCTGTGTTCCTGGAGGTTTATTTTGTTGTTGCGCAGTTACGTTCTATGTATTTTGTTCTTGTACTGTTAGATTTCTTCATTATGTACTAGTTGTGTCAGCCATTTTCATTTGTGTCTTAGGCAACTGTTAAGTTGTATTATCATTCTAGATTTCAATAGTAATAACATATGCATCTTTTTGATTTATTGCATTAATATTTTGTACCAACAAATGTGTGACAAGAGATTTTATTAAAGTACATGTGCATTAATTTTTTACATTTCACCACTCATTATTAAAACTTCTGCATAATCATAAAATAGTATTCTTTTTTCTTAATTTATCTATTTTAAAACTAATAACATTAACTCTACTTCCGCCTAATAGACATAGAACTTCTTCCGCCCATGCATATGGCATCACGACCCGCCAGAAGCGCACTATGATCTTTGCTCTTAGACGGGTCGTGACAACACTTGATGAGTTCTAGTTAACTTTAGAAAAACAGTAATCATGACATTCCACATAGGAACACAGATATAGCGACGGTGTCCATAAATTCATAAGATCACTTCTTTGAAAACAAATAATTGATTCTAAGGTAGAACATGTAATACTCTATGAATTGAAGGTGTTCTCTTGGTTAATTAAAGTACTACGTTCTTACACGTAGAATTAGATACTCCTTACGAACTCTTCGAACACCGCCATTGTCACAAAGTCACTTTCTCTCACGGAGTTGCTGACTCCTGCCGAGTTGCCGACTATTTCCTCATTCTCGCCTTCATTCACCATCTCGCTTGCTCGTGAAACTTTTCTCCTCGATTACGATTCATGCTCACCGCACCAAAGTATTGAAATCGGGAAAATTCCTACTCCAAAATTCGGATTAAGACAGTCTAAGGTTACCGGTTCAGCGATCGGGCTCAACGGCTGATGGGTTATGACGCAAAAATAAACAAGTAACAAAAAGGACCCTAGGAGCGACACTACTGCTTTATCATTAAAAATAGTATTAGATATGTTTTTCTCAACTCATGAATTATCTATTTCAAGGCTAAGATCGTGCAGTGGATAGGGATATGACGGAGCCAGTAATATGCAGGGGATATATAAAGGCCTTAAAAGTTTAATACCGAGAGAAAATAAATCTGCTCATTATGTACATTGTTTTGCTCATCAGTTGCAACTAACACTTATTAGAGTAGCAAATAATGATTGTAAGATTGCAATGTTATTTTCTTTGATGACCGGCATATCTAATATTGTTGGAGCATCGTGTCAAAGAAGAGATAGTCTTCGAGAAAAAGAAGTTGCTAGAATAACAGCAGGACTGAATAATGGTGAAATCTCCAGTGGACAAAATTTAAATCAAGAAACTAATATCAAGAGAGCAGGTGATACTCGTTGGAGTTCGTATTTTAATTCTATCTTAAGCTCGATACTCATGTTTTCTTTTGTTATAGATGTGCTTGATGATATTCGATTGAGAGACAGATTTTAAAAAAAAGAACTGAAGCATATTCTATTCTGACTTTTGTGCAAACTTATGAATTTGTTTTCAACTTACATTTAATGAAAACTATTTTAAGAATGACAAATGATTTGTCACAAACTATACAAAAGAAAGATCAAAATATCATTAATGCAATGCATTTAGTAAAGATATGTTAAAAGTAGCGAACAAACGACTAGAAAACAAGCCGGAATTTTGAATAATTGAAATTTTTATTATTCAAAAAGATATCATTTACAAAGGTATGGCCTCCCTTTTATAGAATGGAGGAGAGAGAGAAGAATACAAATTAACAATGTGGGACTAAAGCTATACAACAGATCTGGGCGGCTAGAATAAGAGACCGGAACAGGCCGCGCGGTTAGACAATGTTCTAACCGCTCGGCAACACCAGAACCAAGAGGGAGAGATGCGGTAGGAGACCGCTAGACCGGCCGGTTTCCAAGCCGCCAGAGATAAGCCGACAGACCGCCGGATACCATACGGCGACAGCCTGGAAATCAACCCGTCAACCTCAATCCGCCAGGCACAAACCGCCAGACCGCCCGGTCAACAAACCGCCAGGCTCAAACCGCCAGACCGCCCGGTCTCATACTTCGACACTCCCCCTCAAGCTGGAGCATAGATATCAATCATGCCCAGGTTGTCACAAATATGGAAGAAGGAAGTAGAAACCGGCTTGGTGAAGATATCAGCCAACTCTTTGTCGGAGGTGACGAACGGAGTGCAAATCTGTTTCTTCAAGACCTCTTCTCGGATGAAATGGCAGTCGACCTCTATATGTTTCGTTCTCTCATGGAAGACCGGATTTTTGGATATGTATATAGCGGCTTTGTTGTCACAAAACATAGGCAGAGGATAGTTGTAGACCTCTCCTAGGTCAAGCATGAGAGCCCGCAACCATTTTAACTCACACGTGGTTGACGCCATACTCCGGTATTCGGCTTCTGCACTGGACCTTGAGACAACAGACTGCTTCTTGCTCTTCCAGCTCACAAGATTACCTCCAACAAATGTGCAGAAACCCGATGTAGATTTACGGTCACCTTTATCATCCGCATAGCTTGAGTCTGAGTAGGCTTCAATTCTCAGATGACCATGCTTCTGAAAGAGTAGCCCTTTCCCTGGTGCTGCTTTGACATACTCTAGTATCTTCAAGGCAGACTGAAGATGACATTCCCTGGGAGCTTGCATGAACTGACTGACCTTGCCTACAGCATAGGCAATGTCGGGTCTGGTTACCGTGAGATAAATGAGTTTGCCCACCAGACGTCTGTACCTCGTGGCATCGGATATAAGCGGTGAGTCATCTGTCCATGTTTTGTCTTCTCCAGTGGCCATGGGATACCGGGCCGGTTTGGCCCCGGTCAATCCTGCCTCTTGTAGAAGATCAAGCGCATACTTCCGTTGGGAGAGAACCAACGAGTCGGGCTTCCGAGAGATTTCTATCCCCAAAAAATATTTCGGGGAGCCCATATCCTTCGTGACAAGGTGTTGACGGAGGTGTTTCTTTGTCAAGTCCACCCCAGCCTGGTCATCGCCGGTAAGAAGGATATCATCCACATATACCGCCAAAACCACAAGGCCAGATGCGGTTTTGCGAATAAACAATGAGTGATCGGCGGAACTTCTTGCAAAGCCAATTGCAGCCACAATGCCACTAAACTTGTCAAACCACGCCCGAGGGCTCTGCTTTAGGCCGTAGATGGCCTTCTTCAACTGGCATACTCGTGTCTCCCCCTGAGCAACATACCCTGGAGGTTGCTCCATATAGACGTCCTCCTGAAGATCCCCATACAGAAAGGCATTCTTGACGTCAAGTTGAGAAATGTCCCACTCCCTGTTGACGGCCACAGAAAGAAGAACCCGGATGGTGCTGAGGCGAGCAAC
Organism: Platanthera zijinensis; assembly: GCA_039513925.1. NCBI lineage: Eukaryota > Viridiplantae > Streptophyta > Magnoliopsida > Asparagales > Orchidaceae > Platanthera > Platanthera zijinensis. The sequence goes on from CM077083.1 coordinate 207,710,501, forward strand.
CGGAGAGAAAGTGTCAAAATAGTCAACTCCATAAGTCTGAGTAAAGCCTTTGGCCACCAGGCGGGCCTTGTAACGATCCACAGTGCCGTCCGGGCGAAACTTCACAACGAACACCCAGCGGCAGCCAACCACATCAGTACCGATCGGTGGAGGAACAAGGTTCCAGGTACCTCTTTCAGTAAGAGTGGCAATTTCCTCATCCATGGCAGATTTCCAATGAGGAATAACAAGAGCCTCCTGGTAAGTGCGGGGAGTGGTAGTAGCCGAGATGGCCAAAGCAAAGCACCTGCGAGAGGGAGTAAGCCGATCATAGGAAACAACAGCCGCAAGCGGGTGTTGGGTACACGCCCGCACCCCTTTGCGAAGGGCAATGGGACGATCCAGGTCGTCTTGTGCCTCAGGGACCGGAGCATCCGTGGCAGAGAAGGCTGGCCCGGGACTAGAGAGAGACGGCCGCGGAGACGAAGGAGGGGAGATAATAGGGAGAGGAGGAGACGGAGGAGGAGACGACATAGGAGGGGAGACGTCGACTTGTGTGGAAGGCTCACAGAGAGATGGTGGAGAGTCAGAGACAGCAGGAGGAGGTGAAGATGGGAAAGAAAAGTAGGAAGCATTTTCAAAGAAGGTGACGTCTGCGGAAACAAACTGTTTGCGCAGAACAGGATCAAAGCAACAGTAGCCTTTTTGAGTTGTCGAGTAACCCAAAAAGACACATTTGGTGGAGCGGGGGGAAAGCTTGTCGCGAGTAGCAGACGGAGCATGCACGAAGGCCGTACACCCAAAGATACGGAGAGGAAGAGGAAAGGGTTCCTTGGTTGGGTAGAGAATGGAGAAGGGGGTCTTGCCGTGAAGAACAGAAGAGGGAATGCGATTGATGAGATAGCAGGCAAGGAGAACAGCATAGCCCCAATAGGAGCGAGGCACCTGCATCTGTGTCATCAGAGTGCGAGCGATATCGAGGAGATGGCGATTTTTACGTTCCGCCACCCCATTTTGCTGGGAGGTGTAAACACAGCTGGTCTGATGAATAAGACCATGTTGCATACAAAAAGATGAAAACTCATGACTGAGATATTCCTTAGCATTATCAGAGCGCAATACTTTAATAGAAATAGCAAACTGAGTTTTAATCATATTATAAAAAGATTGCCATACAGATAAGAGTTCAGAGCGATCTTTTAATAGATACACCCAGGTACATCTGGAGAAATCATCAATAAAAGTTACAAAGTAAAAACTACCCCGACCAACAGTGGGAGTAGGAGCAGGACCCCAGATATCAGAATGAATGAGATCAAAAGGGCGGGAGGAACCACGGCCTTGCTTCTGCGGGAAGGAGGAACGGTGATGCTTGCCGAGCTGACACGCATCGCAGTTGAGCGGAGGACTGGGTTGAGGTAAGTGGGGAAGAAGCTGATGCAGAATCCGAGGAGGAGGATGTCCAAGGCGAAGATGCCATTGAAGCAGATCAGTAGACGAGGAAGAGAAGGCGGACAGAGCGGAAACATTGTCGAGGAAGTAGAGGCCGCCGCTCTCAGTCCCAGTAGCAATCGTCCGTTGGGTTCTCGGGTCCTGAAAACAACAAGAAGTAGGAGTGAATAAGACAGAGCACTGAAGTTGCTTGCATAAAGTAGTAACGGAGAGTAAATTGCAAGGGAACTTCGGGACATAGAGAGTGTCCGCTAAGCGAAGCGAGGGAGTGACTTGAACCATGCCCGTTCCATGAACAGGGGAAGGCGAACCATCCGCAACTAGAACCGGGGGTAACCGAGCATGCGTCTCTAGGAGAGAGAAGCAGTGAGGGTTTCCGGTCATGTGATTTGTAGCACCAGAGTCAATGAGCCATTTACCTTGGGTAACGACGTGTGCACTACCTGAGGTGGTGGCCACAGAAGCAGACTGCCGAGAGGAGGAGGAGGTTGAGGAAGAAGTATCACCGGAGGGACGAAGATGAGGATGTTTTTGCCAGCAGCGGTCAACTGAGTGGCCGGTACGACCACAGTGAGAGCAGAGGAACCTGGACGGACCGCGCGAGCCAGATTGGCTGCGACCACTATTGCCACCCCGCTGGACTTGGTGAGCATAGGAGTCCGGTGGAGGAGGGGAAGACAATAGAGGACGTTGGAGCAGTGAAGTAACCGCGGCGATGCGAGCTGCGGTGGCATCCAAGGTGGGAGACTCGGCTTCGCCCAAGATCTGCTGGCGGATCATATCAAAAGACTCAGGCAGTCGGAGAAGATAACAAACAACCAGGAGTTCCTGGAAGTGTTTGTGCTGTTCGGCCAAGTCCGCGGAGAAGGGGCGATTCTGGAGGATTTCGGCCCCAAGAGCCTGAACTTGCTGATAAGCCGCAGCAGGAGACATGGAAGGGCGAGCGAAGAGATCCGCATAGAGAGTATAAATGCGGGATGTCTGGGCCCCCTTTGAGTAGAGAGCAGCAAGGTGAAGCCACGCGGTCTTGACCGTCTCATCATGGCGTATGACAGGAAGACATTCATCAGAGAGGCTGTTAGCCAACCACGTGCGGACAAGCGCATCACTAGCATCCCAGTCATCAAATTCAGCAGAGTCTGAGGGAGGAGGGTCATCGGTGAGGTGATGACGTTTGCGCTGAGAGCGGAGAAGAAAAGTGAAGGAGACGCTCCAATCCGGATAGTTGGAGCCAACAAGTTTAGAAACCGTGCCAAGGTTGCCAGAGGGTGTAGGAAGCGGCGCCGGAGTGGCGATAGGAGTGGTGGTGGTGGAGGTCTCAGAAAGGGCCATAGGAGATAACTGCGAGAGGCCGCGCGGTTAGAATATAAGCCGCGCGGATAGAAAGAAGACGAGCTGCGGCGGTCAGGATGTTCGACACCAGCGGCCAGAGAAGCCACGACCAAGCCGCAGGTCCAAGACGGGGAAGAGGTCGAACGGCTAGAAGATAGACCGCGCGAACGGAAACTGCGAATAAAGAAGCAGGTCGCGACGAACAAGGAGACAGGTCGCAGCGACAGAAGGGCAGGAGAAGGAGGACGCGCGGATAGGGCGCAAACAGCGAGAACAGGTCGCGAGAAGAAGGGGCAAGCCGCGCGGACAGGGCGCACAGAATCAGGAGGAGAAGATCGATTCCTCTGATACCATGTTAAAAGTAGCGAACAAACGACTAGAAAACAAGCCGGAATTTTGAATAATTGAAATTTTTATTATTCAAAAAGATATCATTTACAAAGGTATGGCCTCCCTTTTATAGAATGGAGGAGAGAGAGAAGAATACAAATTAACAATGTGGGACTAAAGCTATACAACAGATCTGGGCGGCTAGAATAAGAGACCGGAACAGGCCGCGCGGTTAGACAATGTTCTAACCGCTCGGCAACACCAGAACCAAGAGGGAGAGATGCGGTAGGAGACCGCTAGACCGGCCGGTTTCCAAGCCGCCAGAGATAAGCCGACAGACCGCCGGATACCATACGGCGACAGCCTGGAAATCAACCCGTCAACCTCAATCCGCCAGGCACAAACCGCCAGACCGCCCGGTCAACAAACCGCCAGGCTCAAACCGCCAGACCGCCCGGTCTCATACTTCGACAAGATAACAAAAACACAACTGCAGATGTTCAGAGACAGGGGATGGGAGAGTCTGATGTTAGAAGTCAATCTATTTTGTGATAAACATCAAATAGAATCTTTGGATATGAATGATTCATTTTGAGCTTTGGGAAGATCACGTCGTAAGGTTGAAGAGAGAATAAATTTGCATCACTATCTGGTTGATGTTTTTTATTTAGTAATTGATTTACAGCTTAATGAGTTAAATCACAGATTTAACGAGGTCAATAATGAATTACTCATTTGCATGTCATGTTTTGATTCAAGTGATAACTTTCCAGTCTTTGACATACAGAAATTATTATGTTTAGCAAAGTTTTATCCATCCGACTTCTCTCAAATTCAGCTTATAACACTTCAGAGTTGAGACTTATGTTTTAGACGTCATATCACGTGTTAAGTTTTCTGATTTTAATGGTATCAGTGATCTTGTTAAACAGTTTGTTAGAATCAAGCTGGATATCACATATCTTTTGGTATATTCACTGATTAAATTAGTATTACTGCTACCAGTTGCAACAGCTACTGTTGAAATAGCATTTTCTACGATGAAGATTATAAAGACCCGATTGCGCAATCGGATGAGTGATGAATGACTTAATGACACTTTAATGACATATATTGAGAGAGAAACATTCAAAACTGTTGATAACGAAACAATTATTAAGCGTTTTCAAACAATGAAGACCAGGAGAGTATAAATTTGATCAAATATAACAATGTAAGTGATTATATTTAAATGTTGTTATTTTGTTTAAATTTTTTTGGATTATTCATATATAATTGATAAACTTGCATGAATTTGAATAATAAAAAATTATAATTAAATTTAGCACCCCATAAACAAAATTCTTGGCTCCGCCTCTGGTTACCACCGCATGAACCGGACTTTATTAAGGTTCAATTCATGCGGTCGTAACCGTTTGACTGGTGAAAATAAGTCCCCCCAAACCGAGTCTAAGTCTCCGTTTGGCACGGTGGTGTTGGTGATGACCATGGAGGGTTAAATTGTCATTCATCAACGTCCATCTAAGAAACTTCATTCGCTTTTATGATGATGTTTGTTAGGTGATATATCCTTAACGAATGATGATTTAACCTATGCGTTTACGACCTTCATCACCCTGCCAAACGGAGCTTATAAGTTTTCTCCTTTTTCAAACCTGCTTAAATGAATAAATATCTTCCAATATCATTAGTTTTTTTTACCCTCATTCACATTTTATCTCAAAATATTATTAAAAAATATTCATAACCAATATTATCCAAATTCAGGCTTATATTTCATATCATAGAAAGAAAAAAAAAACATCTCCGTATATAACATTATTCATTATTCTTTAAGATCCTTCCGGTGCATAATTCCATTATATATTTTTACTATACATAGATATATTATTATAAACCAATATTTATTATTAAACGGACTAATTAATATTTAGTGAATATATAATTATATATAAGAATATTATTAATTTACTGGAAGGCCCATGGGTGTTCATTTCTGATGGCGGCTTCTTCCTCGGGAGTGAAATCATTTTGAATGCCAAACGTTGCGCGGATAACTTCTGGGCTTTTTCCTCTTACCAAATCCGCCACCTTTTGGTATATCAGATTTAGCAGCTCTTTCACTTCCAAATAATGTGCTCCCTGCATGTAAGTATAAACAAATTAAAATAATAATAATAATAATAGCATATATCAGCAAGCAGCTAGCAATACATGCAATTTATTTAATATAAAAAAAACTGTACATTTATATATAATTAATTTTAAAAGTTGGCTTTAATTCTAATTAACATTCAAATTTGTCACAAGGGCGCTGTTACGTGCACATCACTTTTGGTTATGTGTACATCATTGATATGTGCACACCATAAATTTTATTTGTAGGCCAAAATGTCAATTAAATATCATAAATTTTATTTATATGCCAAATTGTTAAATAAATATCAAAATAAAGTTTGAGTTTTTTACTTCAAATATAAAAATTTCTTCTCTTTTACATTTCAAACCAACAAAAAACAAAAAAAAATAATAATAAAAAAATCTCAAATCATTTTCATCGATATAATTAAAAATTTGCACGGTTCATTTTTAAGTTCATGTAAACATGCACGGACATAAAGATATAAATATTAGTTGTCTTAAATAAATAAAATATTTGCAACTTACTTAAAATTGAATATTAATATATGCACGGTCATTTTGCTTGTTCAAGATTCCTTTTGGTCGTCCCTTTAAGCGACCTATAACCAAAAGTACTATAGTTTGACTTGCTGTAAGATCCAATAGCTCGCATAGTTTTCTTTTTAATTCATTTTTTTGAATAGCCGATGATGTATTGTATTTTTGAAGTATCTCATTCAACTCTACTTGTACGTCATGTGAAGCGAGGCTGAAGCTGGGGCGAGGGTAGGGTTTTAGCTTTCAGGAGAAAATAGGAGTGGGGTGTGCGCTTAGATTTAATATGGGTGGGATTGAAAAAAAGGAGTGGTATTGTTTATTTTAAGAGTTTGGTGTGCACATAGCCAAAAGTGATATGCACGTAACATCGTCCTTTATTTTAAGAATTTGGTTTGCATATAACCAAAAGTGATGTGCACGTAACAGCGCCATATATATATATGGCCTTATACTTTTACCAGAGAGAGAGAGAGCATGCATGAGTTACTAACCATAAGAAGGAAGTAGAGGGTGTTGGTGTCCACATCCAGAAATTTTTTATCAAATTCCTTGAGCACCTTGTGATTAGAGGAGCCTGCTCCTGAGTGCTTCTTGCAAAACACGAAGATCTTAGAGAGCACGTCGCTGGTCACATTAGGGATTGGTATGATGTTTTGATCAAAGCCGTCTTCAATCAAGGGGCGTAACGTCAGCGACTGCAAAGCCGCCGCCGCTTCCACAGACACAATCTTCCCGTCGGAGCACCTCATTCGTATTACATCAATCTTCGGCAGCATCCTCTCAGACGTGGAGCGGATTTGTTGTCGTGACAAAGGAATTTGAAATGACTATAGTAGTGTTCAATTAGGTGATAGAGAAGCAGTGAATGAATATGCATGCTGCCATGCATGCCTATTTATAATTAGAATAGTTGGTTAATTTGGTGTTTAGAATTTAGAAACATAATAAATATTTTATTTTGTAATTTGAGGGTGTTGCAATTTAATATTTAGCACCTAATATATATATGGTCTTTTATTTTTAATAATTGGTCGCATATATATATTTGATCAGATGCATGCATAATGCAATTGCAATAATGTATCGTATGGCACGGCGGTGACAGTCATGAATACGATAAACACGATTGTTATGAACCGTCGTTCGTAACCAACTATGACGTGGGGTTTTTTGTTCAAACTGACAGGAGCAAAAACAACACACCAAAGAAAGCCTATGGAAGATGTTTGATTATAAAAGCTCAATCCCGAGTATATATTTGTGATAATTTGATCCTATCCGCACATCTTTAAAAAAATGAAAACTATGATTCGAATTTTTGTGAATATAACTAATAATAAATATAATTAAAGGCCGATTATTTGATTGTTTGTATGGTGAAATTGTATGGCACCTCTCAATGCTTATCGTCGGATCACTTCAATTCTAGTTAATTTAGGCTCCGTTTGGAGAGACTTATTTTCACCGGTCAAGCGGTTACAACCGCATGAACCGGACCTTAATTATGATCCGGTTCATGCGATCGTAACCGCTTGATCGGTGAAAATAAGTCCCCCCAAACGGAGCCTTAGTTTGTGTGTGCGGGGGGGGGGGGGGGGGGGGGGATAATTTTTGGGTCTGCTACTCGCTCCCTGAGAAAGGAGCGCGGGTAGCGATCTCGCCGTTCAATTGTGTTTCAAAATTTGTACTTTTTTTTTGTTTTTCGTTTTTTTATTTCGGTGAGATCACGGATGTTGGATAAGTGAGATCAACACACACACACCTTCTCTCAGAGAAATGAGTGTTACCCATTTTTTTATTTCGGTGAGATCAACAACTTATATTTAACCCGCTCTCAGAGAAAAGAGTGTTACCCATACGCAATTATTATTCGTGTGTGAGTGTGTGTGTGTGTGTGTGGGGGGGGGGGGGGGGGGGGGGGTCTTCTTCTTTTGAAATTGTAATATAAACAGCCCACAAAAATTATTTACGCTATTTAAGGGTTCAAAAAAAGCATGACAACCATTGACAGGCCACATGAGCGCCTCCTGTAAGGGGGGCTTAGTCATACATAACATCTCATTGGAACGCGGTTGTTATACACAGATGTGTATAGCTTTTTCTATACACACTCATGTAAGATTATGACACGTGGCGGGCCCATCAAAAACTTGGAATACACCGGTGAATCATCCTAAAATCCCTAAAAAAACAATCGCGTAGACAGCCGCCCCTCCTCTTTCTCTCTTGTTCGCTCACGTGAGTTTAGAGGAATCGAATTGTGAATCCCTCCGACATATCCGGCGCCGACGACAGCGGGGGTCCGAGGTGTGCGGAGATAAGAACACCTGACAGTGTTCGTCGAGCTGAGCTCGACGATCGTCGAGCTCAGCTCCACGAATCGTCGAGCTGAGCTCGACGAAGTAATCCCTGTTGTCGAATTCTCATCTCACGAATTCTCAGCATTGGATCATCCAAATATTCTCAAATAATTATATTGGGTTTTAATCACAGAAATAGGATGCTATAAATTTTTCCATAATTATTCAACAGTGTTTTCCCATACTTTAAAATTAATTTCCAAAAAGGGTTTTCCCATTATTTAATTAAGTGATGACAATCTTAATTAATATAAGGTTGGCAAAGTACTATAAAATGAAAGCTAAATTGAAGGCACTCAGCCAATTTGATCCCGGATTGGGCTGCTGGGTCGGGGCCTACTGATCCCTGAAGGCATCGAGGATGGCCGTCAAAGTCTGACCCATCTCCGTCTGCTGGAAAGGTGTGGTAGTTGGAGGGGGAGGGATCACATCCTGCGGTACAACGACATGTGGGGGCTGCTTAAATGTAAGGTTTATATTAGGATTGGCCTAACTCATTGCTTAAATGGACTATTTTCTGTGACTTTTACACATGGGCACATCATTGCTTCCGCTTCATAGTTTGTCCGCAAACTAATGCCCGAGCATTTTAAATTAATTTCCAAAAAGGGTAAAATTGTAAATCTACTACATACACAAGATATAATCCTCGAATAGACTTATAAAAAAAAAGTAAAATCTATGAGCAGTCCATCAGTATTTTGCAGTAATGTTTGGAAGACATGAGTGATAATGCAGAACTAAACAACCATCATGCTCATTGCAGATATTTAATTCCCGAAAAAAAAAATTAGGGTTCACCTGCGCCATCGGAAGAGGAAGGAGAAGGAGGAGGGGCCGACGGCTGTCTCCGCGAACAAGAGAGAAGGAGGAGGGGACGGCGGCTGTCTCCGCGAACAAGAGAGAAGGAGGAGGGGCCGGCGGCTGTCTCCGCGAACAAGAGAGAAGGAGGAGGGGCCGACGACTGTCTCCGCGAACAAGAGAAAAGGAGGAGGGGCCGGCGGCTGTCTCCGCGAACAAGAGAGAAGGAGGTGGGGCCGGTGGCTGTCTCCGCGAACAAGAGAGAAGGAGGAGGGGCCGGCGGCTGTCTCCGAGAACAAGAGAGAAAGAAGAGGGGCGACTGTCTACGCGATTGTTTTTTTTAGGGATTTTAGGATGATTCACCGGTGTATTCCAAGTTTTTGATGGGCCCGCCACGTGTCATAATCTTACATAGGTGTGTATAGAAAAAGCTATACACACATGTGTATAACAACCGCGTTCATTTCATCGATCTCGGTTGATGCCCATATTGGAGGACGTACAGTTAGATCTTATTGGCCAGATGACCCGATATGAATTGGTATATACACTACAAGAAAAATTCTAATTAGCAAGAAGCTAAATACCTTGCTAATTAGGTAAATTCGTTGCTAATTTTAATTAAAATTAGCAACGAATTTACAAACAAAAAAAATTCCTACCTAATTTGCTCCTAGTTAATTTTAGCAAGGAAACTTTTCCTTTCTATATTGCAAGCAATTTTTAGGAAGGTATTTTATTTGTTGCTGATATTTAATATTTTTATTTAATAGTTCTGTTAAATTAAAAATATTGTTTTATAAATATTTAAAAAAATAATTCATTTATTTGCATCTACTAGGATTTGAACCCATAACCTATTTCAAACAAACAATCACTCTTACCAACTGATCCAACCACTTTATTTGTTTATATAGACCGATATTATTAATATATAATTATAATGTTTCTGTAATTTATAAAATTATAATTCTTTATATTAATTTATATAACATTTATATTAAAATTAATATTCTATAAAATTATAAAGTTCATATAATTATATTACTTTATAATATATAAGTGTTTATATATATATATATAATCGGATCTATATACACTTAACGCGTATATAAGGATATACGCGCCTTCTTGAACTGTGTCTTCTATGTGCGTTTTTAAGAAAAGTGTTCAACATGAATGTTTTAGATCTCGACGATATCTACAACTTTCATGTTGAACACTTTTTGATTTGAAGCAGTTTAGGCCCCCGATATGGTCCCCGAAAAAAAATCACGCGGAACAGTTCCGCGTGATTTTTTTCGGTGGCCAAATCGGGGGACTAAACTGCTTCAAATCAAAAAGTGTTCAACATGAAAGTTGTAGATATCGTCGAGATCTAAAATATTCATGTTGAACACTTTTCCTGAAAACGCACGTAGAAGACACAGTTCAAAAAGGCGCGTATATAAGCATATACACTTAACGCGTATATACAACATACCCATATTTAATAATTAATATTATATATAATATTATATATAGTTCTTTATTATAGATTTTGTTTATATAATTTATATATATTTACAATTATTTTTCAATAATAAATTAATAATAATTTATAAATATATATAGGTATTTAAATAATTTATAAAAATATTAAATTATATAAAGAATTATATATATTATTATTTTTTTGGTGAATAAAATAATTTATACTATTTTATAAAAATATTTATAAACAATAATTATGTTTTATGAGAGCGAATAATTTTTTAAAGAGGCACACCATTTTTTGGAATAGATTTTTTTTACTCAATAAATATTTTCCAACAAGAAAAATTGTTATTGTTTAGCAACATAAAATTTGCAACAAAAAATTTCGTTGCTATTTTAGCAACACAAATTTTGCATCAAAAAAATTTGTTGCTATATTTGCGATAAAAAATTTCCTTGCTATTTTCGTAGGTAAAGTAAAAAAAAAATCCTTGCTAAATTTGATGCTATTTAGCATGGAATTGTTGACCCTTCCTAATTTCCCTTGCTAAATAAGATTTTTCTTGTAGTGATATACACATGATTTTTAGAATGCCCTCCACAACACTCGGCTTTGCCATTGTTAGAGACATAGAAATATTTTGTAAATGAGAGGCGGCCTGTTGTTCTCTGGAAAACTGATATATGTTCTCAACTGATACTAGTAGATTTTGTCGGAATTGAGCATGGTCCTGTGATTTTTTCCTTTTTCATGTAAAAATCTCGTTGTTTGTTGTTATATCGTTTTCCAGTTTGACGGTTTGCACGCTCAGCTCATACTCAAGCTAAGACGATGATTCGCTTCGACTGATCCGTGAGGGTACTGGGCGACCTGCAACAAAATTATATAAAACTATTTTAGGAGGATAAATTTAAATAGATGAATATAAATTATCATACAGCCATCCCACCCTACCTAGGGGTGTAACTCGGGTAGATTCGGATCGGTTCCACCCAAAATCAAGAACCGATCCATGTAAGTTTGGTTCTGACTTTTGAGACTGGAACCGATCCATATACCCGATATATAGAACCCGATCCGAACCGCAAAACTCGGTTCAGTTCCGATTCAGTTCTTGGTTCTACTTAGGCTTCAAAATTATTTTTGCATATCATTATACATGTAATCATTTCTAATGATTAAATTTTTTTTTATAAAATCAAATACTTTATCTTAAAGAAAGAGAAACTCTCAAATGTTATATAGTTGGATGTATTTTTAATCATTACAAAAGTACTCACAAATTAATGAATCACACAAATTATAATTTAATTGAATCAAATTTTATGATAACTATATAAATTCATAGACGTATTTTCATTAATCGGTTCCGGATCGGTTCGAGCATAAGAATCGAGAACCGAACCAAACTACTCGGTTCTAAGTTTTGTGAATCCGGAATCGAACCGAAACTCATGAGAACTGATCAGAATCGGTTGGTTCGGTTCAGTTTCGATCCGATTCTCAATTCTTCCATTATTTCTGCACGCCCAAACTCTACCTTTTCTTTTATAACAATAATAATATAATATTTAAATTTCAATTGCAATATGATAATATTCTCACGCAATAATCTATCAAGGAGAAATTATTGGGCCCAAAAAAGAGAGAAAGTCCGGAGCCAATTGTATCTCCCTGGTTTTTTTGGGTGTTTATATTGATAGCTCCTATATGGCTATTGACAGCCCAACAAAACAATAAAAAATACACATACTATGGCCGCTAATAGCAGACCAAAACATGGAACACGCGTCTTTTGAAAATAAGCCTATTATATGACATTTTTATAAAAAGTGTTCAACATGAAAGTTGTATATCTCGACGAGATCTACAACTTTTATGTTGAACACTTTTTCTGAAAATATCATATAGTAGGTCTATTTTCAAAAGATGCGAAACCCGGGCGGAACTATGCGATTCTTAATAGTTCCATCCGGTGCCGCGCCTTTTGAAAATATGACTACTATATGATATTTTTAGAAAAATTGTTCAACATGAAAGTTGTAGTTATCGTCGAGATCTACAACTTTTATGTTGAACACCTTTTCTAAAAATATCATATAGTAGATCTATTTTCAAAAGCCGCGGAACCTAGACGGAACTATGTGATTCACAATAGTTCCGTCCGGTGCCGCGCCTTTTGAAAATACGACTACTATATGACATTTTTAGGAAAAGTGTTCAACATGAAAGTTGTAGATCTAAACTTCTCGTTGAGATCAACAACTTTCATGTTGAACATTTTTTCTAAAAATGCTATATAGTAGATTTATTTTCAAAATGCGCGTGCAACTCGTATTTAGCTAATTCGGGGTTCCGCATTTTTACACTTTTCCTAAAAATGTCATATAGTAGGACTATGAACTGTTATCTCTGCTTTTTTGAGTTAATCTAGTAATTAACAATAGTTTGTTATTTTTTAAAAAACTTAATTTTTAAACTGTTAGTATCCATCGGGATGTCAAAAGCCATTTGTTGGACTGTCATCATCTTTGGGCTGTCAATAGTCATATAAGGGCTGACAATATAAACGCCCTTTTTTCAGATGATATTCCCATATATTTCAAAAGGGACAAAAGCTTAAGAGGGAGGAAATGAAGACCGACCATATCAAAATATGAACATTAGCCCTATCACTTAAAACTGAAAATAAAAAATTGAATCGAAATCGTACAGAATCTGTTCGAACCATTCACAAATTATTCAGGTTCCGATTTGTAATTTTGAAACCATGCACAACAATGGTCCATGTGCAGTTCTTTCATTTTATTATCCGGACCGAAACCAATACCATATCATACAAGTCTTAAACGATTTCAGGATATTTAGACCCGATTTAAACCGGACCAAAGCAGAACTGAACCGAAACGCGTTTATTATTATTACTTTTGTACAAGTCTTAAACAATGGTCGTGGACATTGTTTATTGCGGGCTGGTGGTGTCCGCTGGCATGCAAACTGGCTTCCTGTCCGGCCTCATTTGATAGCAGGCGGATAGGCTGGTGTCCGGCCTTGTTCATGCGGACTGGGCGGACTGCTCTGTGCTAGCTGCGGGCTGGAGTGGTGTTTCTATCTACTAGGGCGGTGATCACACTCCTCTCTGTGCCTATAAATAGGACCCCCATATGACATCATAACTAACTGAATGAACAGTAAGTTGAACGTGGGTTAATAGCTGCGGCCTCGGATTTTCTGCCTGCACTGTTTGAGAAGGTTAACCGTTTTGCTATTTGCAGGTTGTGCGGCTAGCATTGAGAAGCCAGGATTTTGGTGTTGACTGCGGTCGGGGATCAGTGAAGCTTGCGGCTAACAATCAGTGGTTCTGCAGCAGGTCGTATTTGTGGCTAGCCGGTCTTCTCTCCAGTTTTCCAGTTCAATAACTTGTCCGCCGGTTTCGGCAGTCTGTTCTTCAGTTTGGCAGCGGCTCTTGTTCGCAGACCCTGACAGCTAGGCAACCTCTACGGTTAGGCGGCTTGTAGAGAGCGGACAAGGTGTTCAGCAAAATAACGGGTTGTCTGCGGTCTTTGTAGACTCCATAGCTCAGTTTGGTGCAGCAGCGGCTTGGCGGTCTCAGGGGTCTCTGAGGCTGTCTGCCCGGCTTGTTCTTGCTTTGATTGTATGCACTTCTTTTGTATATTGGCGAATCATGTCTCGTCATGAATGTCATGCCTTGTAAAGAAGATTATTGATAATACAAGACTTGTTTTTTTCTTCTATTGTATCTGGTTTATTGAGCTCGGTTTATGGTTGGAGTGTTCATGCGTCTGGTTCCCGCTTTCCGCTTAATCAAGGTGTCATCTTGATAGCTCTGAAAGTTTTACTTGGTATAAAAGCTATCTCCTGATCATCTTGAGAAATTTTAACATGGTATCAGAGGGAACAGAGACTTGAGCAGTGATAAACCTCAGTTGTGCTCTGCGCTTCTGGAAGCTAATAGATCAGTGGTTGTTGCAATGGAAGGTAGTTACGCAAGGGGTCTTGGTATTGAGCTTCTTACATTGACTAATTTAAAAAAGTTGAAGTCGTGTATGAAGAGCTATCTTCTGGGTGAAGAGTTGTGGGAGACGACAAGCAAGAAGTTACTATTGCAACTCGTACTGCTGAACAAGTGAGAGCTTGGAGAAAGACCAACACGAAAGTAGAGTTTGCTCTCAAGCGGGCTATCTCACCTGAACTCTTTGATGACATCTTAGGATGTGAGTCTGCTGCTGAGATTTGGATGTCCATCGATGGATTGTTCAATAGGAAGAATATAACAATACTACAATTCCTGAAAAATGAGTTGGCTAGAGCAACTCAAGAAGATCTGCTCATCTCAAAGTTTTTTCTAAAGATGAAGAACCCATGCGCTGAGATCTCAGTGTCGTACCCTGATGAGCCCATTTATAAAGCCAAGTTGAAGAGACACGTAATCCATGTTTTGCGGAAGGAATATGTGACTTTCGTGACCTCGGTTCAAGGCTGGGCTACTCAACCACCTTTGCTAGAGCTGGAGAGCCTGCTAGCTTCGTAAGAGAGCCTAGCTAGACAGATGGCTGGGGTCACTATCTCTGAAGGAGGTAGTGAGGCTCTCTTCACAGGTAAGAAGAAAAAGAGATGGGAGAAGAAGAAGATGACTGTTGCTGAGGATGAGATTTTAACTTCCTACCAGCAAGAGAGGAGTGTTGCTCCAAAAAGAGCTTGAAGGAGTTAAAGTGTTACAGGTGCAATCAGCCCGGTCACTTAAAACGAGATTGCAAGGTCAAGCTGCGGTCTGGACATGTTGAAGATACGGAGGGAGTTGGTTATAGTGCTGAGGAAGCCGGGTGGGGAGGAGCTTTTCTGACAAGAACGTGTGTCTATGCTCTTTCCACCGTCAACTACTAAGATGACTGGATATTTGACTCGGGGTGTGATCATCACCTCACTGGAGACGAGTCAAAGTTCTCATCGCTGCAAACATTCTCAGGTAATGAAGCTATTATAACCGTTGATGATACTGTTCATACTATAAAGAAGGAGGGTGTAGTATCTTTGGGTAGTACTCAGGGTTCACTCACATTAAGGAGTGTCTATCAAATACCTGACATGAAGAAGAATCTCTTCTCTGTGACCAATGCGGTTGAGGCGGGTTATCACGTTCTGTTCAGTCAAACAGAAGTAAAGTTTCTCCGCAACGTATCAGCGGTAAAGGCTGATGTTGCTCATGTTGGAAGTAAAGTAAATGACTTGTTCGTTCTATCAATAAGCTCCTATGTTGATTGGATGAGGGTCAATGATAGAGCGGTTATCTGACATGAAAAACAAGGACACGTGGGGATGGAAAAGTTGAAAGCCATGACAGTGAGGAGCCTTGTGAAAGGCTTGCCTAAGTTGTCACCCTACGGTGATGGCCACGTTTGCGCGAGGTGTCAATATGGAAAGGCACATCTCCATCCATTTGACAAGTCACAAACAAGGAGTAAAGCATCATTGGAGTGTATCCATGGTGATCTGATGGGGCCAACTATCACCGCCAGTCTTGGAGGTAGCAGATACATGCTAGTGCTGATTGATGACTATTCAAAATACACTTAGGTGTATTTCATGAAGGAGAAGTCAGATGCTTTTCGATTGTTTATGGAGTTCAAGGAACTGGTGGAGGGTCGGCTTGGCCTGCGGATCAAGAAGTTTAAAACAGACAACGGAGGTGAGTTCGTTTCATCCGAGTTCTCTAACTCATGCAGGAAGCACGAGATCTAGAGAGAGCTCACTTATGCTCATACTCCACAACAAAATAGAGTAGCAGAGCGGAAGATCCGTCATCTGACGGAAACCTGCAAGTGTTGGCTTCATGCGAAAGGCATTCCTAGGTCCTTCTGGGCAGAGGGAATTTCATGCGCATCTTATGTCATCAATCAGATGCCTCTGAGTCCGATCAACATGAAGTCTCCCGTTGGGATGATGTTAAAGGAGAAGCCCAGCGTGAAACACTTTCAGGTGTTTGGCTCAACCTGCTACGTATACATCCCAGATGCTCTCAGGACTAAGCTGGATGTGAAAGCAAGGAATCTTGTCTTTGTGGGCTATAACGAGCAGAAGAAGGGATGGAAGTGTATGGATCCAGTGACGAGGAAGTTTGTTGGGTACATTGGAAAATGTGTACCTGATTTGAAGAAGCCCAACCTAGCTCAATGATATACATCATGTTGTATTTGATGTTGTTTTGAGTTGACATGTGCAGGTAAAGAATTGTTAAAGTTTACAGAAAAAATTCTAAGTCCAAGTGTCGACACAAAGGAACATGTGTCGTCACATAGAAGAAAGTTGTCGACACAACACTGGGAAAGTGTGTCGACACAGAAGGTGTAAGTCGACACTACTCTGGGAAAAAGTGTCGACACATAACATAGTCTACAACAACACTGGGAAAAAGTGTCGACACAGAAGAAGTAAGTCGACACAACACTGGGAAATTGTGTCGACACAGAAGAAGTAAGTCGACACAACACTGGGAAATTGTGTCGACACAGAAGAAGTAAGTCGACACAACACTGGGAAATTGTGTCGACACAGAAGAAAAACGTCGACCTCAACATTGGGAGAATGCGTCGACACTGAAGAGTATAGTCGATCTCAAGTTTGTCGACATCATCTGAATATGTCGACACAGAAAAAAATAGTCGACCACAAGTTTGTCGTCACCAGCAGAATGTGTCGACACATAGTGAGTAAGTCGACACATTATAGCAAAGCTAAAAAATGAATATGTCGACACCTGAAGGCTAAGTCAACACTTACTAAAGTTATGATTCTACAACAACTGTGTCGACACACAGGACTTGTGTCGACACACTGCAGAGTCAAAGACCAAGTTATTTTCAGAAGAAGATGTGTCGACACAAAGGCAATTTAGTCGACATCACTGAAGGCAGTGTCGACACCAAAGTCAATTGTGTCGACACAAATAGACAGATGGTCTCGACACTTTCTGACAGACTGTTTCAACACTAAGGCACAGGACTTGTTTGAAGACTTGACAGCTGTGGGTTATCACCAGTTAACTGAAGTTGTCAGACTTGTCAGAAAACGGTTAGAAACCGGATCAGCCGGTTACCATGAAGAATGTCTATAAATAGACAGATTCAGAAGGAGAAAAGTAGACAATTAACAACATATAGAACTGACCCTTTGAAATACATTGGATCAGAAAGTGGAGAAGGATTACATTCTACTCATTTCAAGAAAGTGCTAGGCACTTAAGAAGATCTTCTCCGGGAGATCTAAGAAGACTATCTAAGGGTAGATCTAAGAAGAGTTCTAATCAGAATTCAGAAGAATCATTCAAAGTTCTGGATAGAGAGAGATCAAGTCAGAATTTGAAGAAGAAGAAAGAATCCACCAGTGGATTCTCAAGAAGCTGTTTGGAATCAACTCAGCTAAGTACATTTTCAAGAAGCTTTGAAGAAGGCTAAGAAATAGTTGATTGCATCAGCTGATTAAGAATTGTCATTGCCTTTTCTCTCTCAACTTGGCAAGACAATCTAAACAATCTTTTCTATATTTCTGTAGGATCTGTTTATACAGATCTGAGTTGTAAGCCTATGTTATAAAGGCTGAGTGTAGGAGTGTTGAACTCTGAGTGGTAGGGCTGATTGCCTGAGTGTAGGAGAAGGATATTCTCTGAGTTGTAGGCCTTGGGGCAAGGCTGAGGTAGGGCAGTTGTGCCTGAGTTGTAGGAACCAGTTGGGTTCTGAGTTGTAAGATCTATTGATCTGAGATAAGTGGAAGTTTGGCCGAATCTAGCATACAGCTAGATAGGTGAAGGGGGAAAGTGGATGTACCCAGACCTTGGGGAACCACTATAAAACATAGTGCAATCTGTGATGTTTTGTTTTCTGTGATTGCTGTGTTTTTATATTAGTTAATAAATTGAATTCTGTCTAGAAGTTTTAGAAAGAGAAGCAGAACCTATTCACCCCCCCCCCCCTCTAGGTGTTTAGGCTGCCTTGAAAGTTAAACTATCAAGTGGTATCAGAGGGAGGTTCCTCAAAAAGGACTTAACAGTCTGAGGTAGATCTGATAGGCAGATTCAAGAATCAAGAAGATGGGTTCTGGAGAGAATCATAAGGAGCTAGGGTCAATGAAATTACCCATATGCAAGAAGGAAATCTTTGGGATCTGGAAAGAAAGAGTCAGATTGTTTATGGAAGCATCTGACCCAAGGATTTACATCACAGTACAGGAAGGCCCCTTCATACCAATGAAGATATCTGTTCTTGATGCAAATATCCAAACACCAAAGACTTATTCTGAAATGACCAAGGATGAAATCATCTTGGCAACCATGGACAAAAGGGCACAGAACATCATTGTCAGTGCCATAGATGATTCAACATTTCAGAATCTGATTCACTGCAAGACCTCCAAGGAGATGTGGGACACATTGATTGTCTACATGGAGGGATCAGAAGAAGTAAGGCTGGACAGAAAATCTATGCTAAATCAGGAGTATGAAAGTTTTAGACAAGGAAAATCTGATAGCATAACTGAGTGCTATAAGAAATTCTATAGAATTGTGAATGAGCTAATTTCCTATGGAAGAGTCTTCAGTACCTATGAACTGAATGACAAATTCTTAAGATCCTTATCAAAGGATTGGGATACAAAGATCTGTGCCATAAGAGAAGTGGCAAAATTGGCAGAGATATCTCCTCCAACTCTGTTTGGAAAGTTGCTATCCTATGAAATGCAACTTATGGTAAGGAAGGAGGAGGAAAGAAACTCAAGAGGAGAGCATAGAGAAAAGACTGTGGCATTTAATGCTGAAGCCACCAGAAAGAATAGGAGGAAATCACCATCTCCTCCTAAGGAAGTTGAAGAAGGTAGTTCTGAAAATTCAGATAAGGGTTCAGTCAGCAGTGATTCAGATGCAGACTTTGCTGCATTCACTAGGCAATTTCAAAGGTTCTTGAAAAAGAAGCAATGGAAGTCTAGGCCTTCCTCATCACAGCAAGTAGATGACTATTATCAGAAAAGAAGGTCATCTAGGAAAGAGAAAAGCAGGTCAAAGCCCAGCAAAGCCACTACTTCAAAGATTGTCTGCTATTGTTGCAATAGGCCTGGACATGTAGTGGCTGATTGTCCTGACAAAAGGAAGGAATCTTCAGAAAAGAAGAAGACTTATCAGAAAGGCAAGAAGGAGAAATCCTTTGTAGCAAAGAAAGATAAAAGTCTGTCAGACCAGTCAACTTCAGAATCAGGATCTGAAGCTGAAGCATATATTGGATTATATGTTGCATCTGAGGAAGAGGAGTTTATGCAGTTGCTAGACTCCATCAATGAACATCAATGCATGGGTTTGATGACTAGATCAGAAGAGGACCTATGCCAGAATCAGTCTGGTCCTAATGAGGTAAACTGTCCTTCCAGTACATATGTTTGTAGTACAAGTGAAGAATCAGCTACATCTGCATCAAGTGATGAAGATGCATCTGGATCTGAAGGAGATGTCTATCAATTGATAGACAAGTATGGGGACTTGTTGCAGGCCCTTAAGAAAAGCAAGAACCTGGTTAAATCACAGGCTCAGGAAATTGCTGATCTAAGGGTTGCAACAACTGAGTTAGAAAAAGTCCTTGATCAAAAGTTAGCTGAAATTGCCAAGCTGAAGAATATAACTATTATTCAGATGGGCACAATTAATTATACTAATGATCAAGTAAAGAGTCTGGAGGACAGACTTAGAATTGAAAGGGATTTAGTGGCTAGTTACTCTAAGCCAAAATCTGTCTTACCCTTGATAGATGAATTTGTCACTCAGAAGGGTAAGGCTGGATTAGGATTTAAGGGTAACTCCAGGGCTGGCAGATTCAAGAGGAAAGGCAAAGCCCCTATTCAGCCACTAAACCTTTCAGTCCCCATAAGGTTTGGTAAGGAGAAAGTGCCTTCTAACATATATGATCATGAAGACATTCAGGATCATATCAAGACAAATGTTCTGAAGAACAAGGGTGTTAAGGCAAGCAGGCCTACCTATGGTCATAAGCCCTATGGTTTTAAGAAACCAGTAGAAGAAGTTGCAACAGCACCAGCAATGAACAGAAATGCTTCTGACAAGGATGTATCTAGATCTAGATACAATAAGTTTGAATGTTGGTGCTGTGGCAAGAGGGGTCATTTTGCATTGGACTGTTGGTATAACACAAGTGTTATAAAGAATAAGAGTCTACCTGTTAGAAGAGGTTATGATAACTTTATTAAGGCTAACCTGAACCAAGGACCCAAGACTTACTTGGGTTCTAAGGGTAAGTAATTCTGTATTGCAGGTGAATCCAAGTTACCATGCCCCTATATGGTACTTGGATAGTGGTTGTTCCAGGCACATGACTGGAACAAAGGGGCTGCTGAAGGAGTATTCATCTGTCAAAGATGGACATAAAGTGATCTTTGGTGGATCTGAAAAAGGAGTCATCAAAGGATTTGGTAACATCTCTTCAAACCTAATTACTATCACCCAAGTGGCCTATGTAAAAGGTTTGAAACATAATCTAATAAGCATAAGCCAGCTGAGTGATCTAGGATATGACATTTCATTTGGTAAGGATGGATGTCATATCAAAAGGTCAAGTGATCAAGAGATCATATTGACTGGGTATAGGAAGAGAAATGTGTATTGCCTTAATTTTGAATGTGAGAATAAGGCATCCCCCATTTGTCTTGTAGCTGATGACAATGCTTCTCATTGTGTTAAGTGGCACAAGAGATTGGCTCATCTAAACTACAAGACAATTGGCCAACTCTTTAGTAAAGAACTAGTGAGGAATGGGCCTCAAGTTAAGTGTATAAAGGAAGGGGTATGCTCAGCTTGTCAAAAGGGCAAGCAGACAAAAACCTCATTTCAAAGCCTTGAAAACAAGGATTCTGTGAGGTGCTTATACCTCTTGCATATGGATCTTTTTGGTCCTATGCCAGTTCACAGTCTAGGTAGGAAGGTCTACACACTAGTGGTTGTAGATGACTATTCTAGATTTACATGGGTGTTCTTTCTGAGACAAAAATCTGAAACCCCAAGTGTATTATTTAAGTTTGTAAAGCAAATTCAGAATGAACTGAACAGTACAGTGGTCAAAATCAGAAGTGACCATGGTACTGAGTTTCAATCTGAAAGCATAACAAACTTGTGTATAGACTTTGGGATTTTCCAAGAGTTCTCCTCACCTAGAACACCTCAGCAAAATGGAATTGCTGAAAGAAAGAATAGATCATTAATTGAAGCTGGTAGAACTCTATTGAGTGACACCTCTCTCCCAGAATATTTTTGGGCTGAGGCAGTTAACACTGCTTGTCATGTCATCAATAGGGCTTCTATCACCAAAAGCCACAGGAAGACTCCCTATGAGATTGTGAAAGGCAGAAAACCAAATCTATCCTATTTTAGGATCTTTGGCTGCAAGTGCTATATACTTAACAATGGTAAGTCTTATTTGACTAAGTTTGCTGCCAAATCCCAGGATGGGATATTTGTTGGGTACAGCACAAATAGTAAGGCCTATAGAGTCTTCAACTTAACTACTCAAGTTGTTGAAGAATCTGTGCATATTGTATTTGATGAAACAAGATTAATCAATTGTGAATTGTCTTGTAGATCAAATGACTCAACAGGTATAAGCAAGAAGATGGACAAGCTCTCCATTGCTGAAGCTTCAAAGGAAGAGGGAGCATTGGAAAATGAAGGCTGCTGTCCAGGGGGAGTACAAGAGATAATGGAAGCTGATGAAAACCAAGAGGAACAGCAGAATGAAGAAGCTGGAGATGCTCAACCTGAAGGGAATCTACCTCCAGCTATAAGATATCTAAGAGATCATCCTACTGATCAGATAATTGGTGATCCAAGACAAGGAGTGCAAACTAGAAGCAGAAATCAAAGCACAGTTTTGCATTCTAGTTTCTTGTCTCAAATGGAACCTAAGAAGTTTGAAGAAGCTATCCAAGACCAGTACTGGATTGATGCTATGCAAGAGGAGCTGAATCAGTTCAGAAGGTGCAAGGTCTGGGAGCTTGTTCCTAAACCAAGAGGCCACAACATAATTGGGACTAAGTGGATCTATAGGAACAAGCTAGATGAAAGTGGAATAATAATAAAGAATAAAGCAAGATTGGTTGCAAAAGGATACAGGCAGGAAGAAGGGATTGACTTTGATCAAACCTTTGCTCCAGTAGCAAGGCTGGAGGCAATCAGAATGTTCCTTGCCTATGCAGCCTACCAAGACTTCAAAGTATACCAGATGGATGTAAAGTCAGCATTTCTGAATGGTGATCTTAAAGAAGAAGTATATGTAGAGCAGCCATCAGGTTTTGTAGATCCTCTTAAACCTGATTCTGTGTATAAGCTTAGGAAAGCTTTGTATGGGTTAAAACAAGCTCCAAGGGCTTGGTATGAAACCCTGTCTACCTTCCTCATTGAGAATAAATTCTCAAGAGGAAAGATAGACAAAACTCTATTCCTTAGGGAATCCAAAGGAAAGATCATCTTAGTCCAGATCTATGTTGATGACATAATCTTTGGATCTACTGAAAACAACCTTTGTAAAAAGTTTGCCAAACTTATGCAAGGGAAGTTTGAGATGAGCAGTATGGGAGAACTTAAGTTCTTCTTGGGACTCCAAGTAAGACAGACTGATGATGGATTGTCCATATCCCAGTCTAAGTTCACCAAGGAATTAATTAAAAAATATGGTATGGAGTCATCCTCCTCCATGAGAACTCCTATGGGCACAAGTATGCCAATATGCAAAGATGAGGCAGGTAAACCTGTTGATGAATCATTGTATAGAGGAATAGTTGGGTCACTACTATATCTCACTGCTAGTAGACCTGACATTATGTATGCAATATGTGTCTGTGCTAGGTACCAAGCCTGCCCTAAAGAATCTCATTATACTGCAGTAAAAAGGATTCTGAGATATCTAAAGGGCACTCCTACTCTAGGTCTTTGGTACCCTAAGAATAGAGATTTTCAACTAACAGGCTATTCAGATGCAGATTTTGCAGGATGTAGAGAGGATAGAAAGAGTACTACAGGTACTTGTCAATTCCTGGGAGGAAGACTAATATCTTGGAGTAGTAAAAAATAGACTAGTGTGGCAATTTCCACAGCTGAGTCAGAGTATATTGCTGCAGGAAGCTGCTGTGCACAGCTATTATGGATGCAGCATCAGCTTAAAGATTATGGTATTCAGGTAAGTAGAACACCCCTTTTATGTGATTCTAAGAGTGCTATTTCTATTGCTAATAATCCAGTTTCTCATAGTAGAACTAAGCATATAGAAATCAAATATCATTTTCTTAGAGAACATGTAGAAAAAGGTGACATCTCATTGGAATTTGTAAAAACAGATTATCAAATAGCAGATGTATTTACTAAGCCTTTAGATGAAACCAAATTCAATAAATTCAAAATTGAATTAGGTATGTTAACCATTGATTAATGTATTAAACAAAATCATTAACAATGCTATTGAAATGGTTTATAAGTAAGTAAAAGTAGTAACAACATAATCAAGTGTTAAAAAGGACACATTGAAGTTACAGAAATTGGCTAAGTAAGAATGTGTCGACACATTCAGTAATAATGTGTCGACTCAGAGAAATTATGTCGACAAGTCAGAAATATTGTGTCGACACAGAGAATATGTATCGACACTTAAGAGTTTTATTGTCGACTTAACCAGAAATGTAATGTCGACTCAACCAGAATTATGGTGTCGACACTTACAAAATATGTGTCGACACTTGTCCTTAGTGTCGACACAGAATTTCTGTCTTTCTACTATGTATCCAAGGTGTCGACATAACCACAAATTGGTGTCGACACATAGTAGGCTGAAGAAATGTCGAGTTAATAGAAGCTTGTGTCGACACATTCCGTCTGTGTCGACACATTTAGACTGTTTTTGGCGCCTTTTGAACTTCTTTCAACAGAAGCTATAAATAGGTCAAAAGCTCTTTGTGTCGACACGCTTTCAAGGTTTTCGAGACTCAAACCCTGTGTCGACAGTCTTTCTTTCTCTCTTCTCTCAAGCTTTCTCGACACAACGATGGCGCCAAGGATTGAAGATAACATCAATGAAGGATATGAGTTAGTGCGCCAGGCCTTTGCAGAGGCGCCGCCTGATGTTCAAGGAGTTATCACCCTTCTCTCTGCATCAGGGTTAGAATTTCTCATTTCAGAACCAACTAAGATCTGGAAGAAGGAGGTGCACGAGTTCTTTACCTCTGCATCAGTCCATTCTACTGGCCTCAAGATTAAGTCCACTATTCAAGGGACGAAGGTAAAGATTACTCAAAGAAGTTTACGAAAGATCTTCCAACTGCAAGTGGTTGAGAATGAAGAGGCAGTTCCTATATCTAAGACAAGGGAAGCCCTTCAATGGTGTGGCCTGGATTCAGGATTGAAGATAGGAGCTGCATTCAACAGAAAGGGAATGAATCAGCAAGGGAAGTTCTTGTCGGAAGTTGTTGGAAAGGTAATCCTCTGCAAGACAGGTGGACATGATAGGATTTCTGCCTATATGTTCAGCCTGATGACCAGGATAGTTTTTACTATTCCTACTGATTGGTCAAGAGTACTCTTTGACAAGATCAAAGAGGGAATTAAGAAGCCTAACATGGCTAGGATCATGAGTCTGTACTTCACTGGGGTGATTCCAGATGTGATGCAGCAGCTGCAAGGGAGTAAGATTAACCATATGAGAAGAATGGATATGAGACTATTCACCAGGTGGGATAGGGTGCTGTCAAAGGATGTGCCTGAAGAGAGCAGGCCAGACACCCCTGTGCAATCCTCTACACCAAATCAAGAATCTGAACAAGTACAAGAAGGGACACAGCTTGCCTCAACTGTGGTCCAGGAAGTATCAACACCTGCCCAGATGCAGGGGGAGCCAGTTTCCACTTCTGCTTCAAAGGTATCTACTCCTGCTTAGGTTTAGGGGGAGCTAATGTATTTTACTATAAAAGACATTGCTCAAATTATTATTACTGCACAGGTTCAGGGGGAGCTAGTGTCCACACCTACTCCTGCCACTACAAATATTGAGGTGCAAGTCCAAGAGGAAGCACAGTTAAACATATCTCAAGATTTAACTGCTGCAGATGTGACCACTCAACTGGAATTTACTATGGAGGAGTTATTCCCAGATGTTGATACTGCTGCTGATAAAGAAGGAGGTGGACCAGATATTGAGAAGTTCATAGGAATGGACATTGATCAGGAAGCTGCTGTGGAAACACAGGTTGAGGATGAGCCAGTGGATGTTGAAGCTGAGCAACAACTCCCTGGCACAGAAAGAATTCATGTAGATACTTCCTCTGACACAGAAACTGAAGAAGCCAGGGTGGCTAAGAAAAGAAAACTTGTTGTCTTTAAGAGAAGAAGCAAGAACTACAAGCAGGCATTGCAGACAACAACTCCACAAGTTTCTCCAGCCTTTGATTACAATAAATTTATGGTAGATCTTCAAGTAAAATTGGATGACCAAAGGATGGCTCTGGAGAAGTATGTTGATGAAAATAGCAAGTCAGTTCAGTTTGACTTAGCTCAGGACATCAAGTCCATCCAATTTCAAGTCAACTTGCATAAAACTGAAATGACAGATTGCTTCCACAAGGGTGGCAATGCTGTAGTTTATCTGGCTAAACAACAGCAGGCTATCTCTACAAAGGTGGATGATATTGCTTTGAAGCAAGGTTATGTTCTGGAAAATCAAATAAGAATAAATGACAATTTAACTGAATCTCATAATGAGATCATTCAAGAGGTGAAGAAGATTGTTCCAGGGATGCCTGCAGATAGAGCCAAAGAAATGGAAGAATTTGATAAGAATTTTCAGGCTGCTATTGCATCTGTTAAGACTGTCATCACAACCTCTCAACAGGAAATATCTGAAAAGCTTCAAAAGTTAAGACCATTTTTCAAGGAGGGAGTGAATTATTTGGATGGCCAAATTCGATTTCAGAAAGAAGATCTTAGAGATCATGTATCAAGAGAAGCCATAAAGGGGGAGAGGATGCTAATTCATGCAGGCTCTGAGCATGCCAAATGGGTGACCAATAGTATAAGAGCCACATTGGGATATCCACCATTGTGTGATGATAACATGGTGGCTGAGTCAGGTCTACAAACAGGACTACTTGAAGGTGACCAACCTGAGGTTGCCCAAGTCATATACCCCCCTCCAGATTTTGATATATTGGATCAGCAAGTGCAATATATGTATAGTCCTTCAAAGGAGGTTGTAAATGTTATCTTTGGAAAGGTTGATAAGCCTGAGGTAAATTTGCAAGAACAGCAAGATGCTCTACTGTCAAAGAAATGATTTAGAGAGCAGGCTGAGCTGAAGCCAGATTTTGAGCAGTGGAGTCCTACTTCCAGAAATATAATACTCACTGCATGGAAAGCTGTCAAAGATCAAGTTCATGAAAGGGGCAAGTGGTACAATGAGCAGGAATGGCAGAAGTATGAGGCAAGACAAGAAGCCATTGTACAATTCAGAAGGAAAGCTAAGCTGGGAAGACTTCCACCTGATGCTATGGAGCCAAGCAAATACTTCCCAAAGCCTTTTCACTATTTTGAAAGGCAAAGGCTCAAGGAAGAAGCTAAGAAGAAAGCTGATCTTAAAGGAAAAAAGATGGCTGAAGAATCAGAAGCTCCTGTGACAGCTAAAATTAAATCTGGCCAAGGGATTGTTATTAGAGAGCCTGATCAATCCTGATAATGTTTTAGTTCTTTCATAATGTTTTGTAATGATGTAATGTGATCAGTCAAAGAAAAACCATGTAATCAAACATTACCCAGTAATAAACAAAATATTGTTAAATCTGTGATAGATTGTTTTATCCATGATGTTCTTATTATTTTGTTTATAATTAAGTATCCCTGTGTATTGTCATATATCATCACTTTATACTATTTATAAATGGTGTATATCATTGGCTATAAGGGTTATGACTTCTCCAAATAGGGGGAGATTGTTGGGTACATTGGAAAATGTGTACCTGATTTGAAGAAGCCCAACCTAGCTCAATGATATACATCATGTTGTATTTGATGTTGTTTTGAGTTGACATGTGCAGGTAAAGAATTGTTAAAGTTTACAGAAAAAATTCTAAGTCCAAGTGTCGACACAAAGGAACATGTGTCGTCACATAGAAGAAAGTTGTCGACACAACACTGGGAAAGTGTGTCGACACAGAAGGTGTAAGTCGACACTACTCTGGGAAAAAGTGTCGACACATAACATAGTCTACAACAACACTGGGAAAAAGTGTCGACACAGAAGAAGTAAGTCGACACAACACTGGGAAATTGTGTCGACACAGAAGAAGTAAGTCGACACAACACTGGGAAATTGTGTCGACACAGAAGAAGTAAGTCGACACAACACTGGGAAATTGTGTCGACACAGAAGAAAAACGTCGACCTCAATATTGGGAGAATGCGTCGACACTGAAGAGTATAGTCGATCTCAAGTTTGTCGACATCATCTGAATATGTCGACACAGAAAAAAATAGTCGACCACAAGTTTGTCGTCACCAGCAGAATGTGTCGACACATAGTGAGTAAGTCGACACATTATAGCAAAGCTAAAAAATGAATATGTCGACACCTGAAGGCTAAGTCAACACTTACTAAAGTTATGATTCTACAACAACTGTGTCGACACACAGGACTTGTGTCGACACACTGCAGAGTCAAAGACCAAGTTATTTTCAGAAGAAGATGTGTCGACACAAAGGCAATTTAGTCGACATCACTGAAGGCAGTGTCGACACCAAAGTCAATTGTGTCGACACAAATAGACAGATGGTCTCGACACTTTCTGACAGACTGTTTCAACACTAAGGCACAGGACTTGTTTGAAGACTTGACAGCTGTGGGTTATCACCAGTTAACTGAAGTTGTCAGACTTGTCAGAAAACGGTTAGAAACCGGATCAGCCGGTTACCATGAAGAATGTCTATAAATAGACAGATTCAGAAGGAGAAAAGTAGACAATTAACAACATATAGAACTGACCCTTTGAAATACATTGGATCAGAAAGTGGAGAAGGATTACATTCTACTCATTTCAAGAAAGTGCTAGGCACTTAAGAAGATCTTCTCCGGGAGATCTAAGAAGACTATCTAAGGGTAGATCTAAGAAGAGTTCTAATCAGAATTCAGAAGAATCATTCAAAGTTCTGGATAGAGAGAGATCAAGTCAGAATTTGAAGAAGAAGAAAGAATCCACCAGTGGATTCTCAAGAAGCTGTTTGGAATCAACTCAGCTAAGTACATTTTCAAGAAGCTTTGAAGAAGGCTAAGAAATAGTTGATTGCATCAGCTGATTAAGAATTGTCATTGCCTTTTCTCTCTCAACTTGGCAAGACAATCTAAACAATCTTTTCTATATTTCTGTAGGATCTGTTTATACAGATCTGAGTTGTAAGCCTATGTTATAAAGGCTGAGTGTAGGAGTGTTGAACTCTGAGTGGTAGGGCTGATTGCCTGAGTGTAGGAGAAGGATATTCTCTGAGTTGTAGGCCTTGGGGCAAGGCTGAGGTAGGGCAGTTGTGCCTGAGTTGTAGGAACCAGTTGGGTTCTGAGTTGTAAGATCTATTGATCTGAGATAAGTGGAAGTTTGGCCGAATCTAGCATACAGCTAGATAGGTGAAGGGGGAAAGTGGATGTACCCAGACCTTGGGGAACCACTATAAAACATAGTGCAATCTGTGATGTTTTGTTTTCTGTGATTGCTGTGTTTTTATATTAGTTAATAAATTGAATTCTGTCTAGAAGTTTTAGAAAGAGAAGCAGAACCTATTCACCCCCCCCCTCTAGGTGTTTAGGCTGCCTTGAAAGTTAAACTATCAAGTGGTATCAGAGGGAGGTTCCTCAAAAAGGACATAACAGTCTGAGGTAGATCTGATAGGCAGATTCAAGAATCAAGAAGATGGGTTCTGGAGAGAATCATAAGGAGCTAGGCGGTACGTTCGCGTGGGCGAACGAAGAT
This sequence comes from Platanthera zijinensis, assembly GCA_039513925.1. NCBI lineage: Eukaryota > Viridiplantae > Streptophyta > Magnoliopsida > Asparagales > Orchidaceae > Platanthera > Platanthera zijinensis. The sequence goes on from CM077083.1 coordinate 207,739,964, forward strand.
TGAAGAGCAGACTGGAGAGGGCGGGGGGCAGCGGAGGCGAACAATCATGCTCGTTGAAATTTTCTGCGGAGTGGTCTTCTACACGATTTTCCGGCGATACTTCTTCGGCGATGCCGACGTCCCCGACGTCGACGCCCGCACTTCCGACCTGTCCTTTGTCGTCGCCGATAGGTCTCTGATTCATAGTTCCCTCGGTATTTCCTTCAAACCCCTTCAGCTAACTCTGTGAATTGATCCCAAACGTCATAGGTTGGAGAAGATTTATGGAGGTAAAGCGTACGTTGGGCTTAGGATTCCCGATTCGGAGACCAGTGCTCGGCAGCACATCGACGTTGTTCTGGCTACCAAGAGGTTGAAACATCTTACTTCTGCGATGCATATGCATATCGATCCAGTTCTACCCGTTTTAAGGAAAATCTAACATGTTCTATTTCTGTCCCAGGGAAGTGATGGTGGTGGCGGTTAGGAATTTCACCGGACTTGTGGTCAGTGAGGGTGGGAACTGGGCTTGTATAAGGGACAAGAAACATAAGTCCGAGATTTTTCCTGATCCGGTAAGCTTTCTATGAAAGGGATTGCCGACATCTTGAATTACCATGTTTTGTATTTCAGCATGAAACTGGATTCATGCTGATTGATTTGTGTTAACACTTAAGTAAAGATAACCGGCGTCTTCACGCCACATAAAATCAAATTTTCTCATACTTTTGATCTGAAATGATCTCTCATGACTTCGAAATTCATGATTGGTTTCAGTTAATAATTCAAACTAGTATGTTCACCCTCTTCATATGTTTTGATTCACATACTAGGTTAGCTTTTAGTTATCTACTATGTGGCTTTGACCGTGTGTGTTATTTTTACGATTTAGTGCTACTATTGTCAGTTGTATGAAAAATCAAAGGCCTATTATAATGTTGTTGACACATGTTGGCTCCCATTGGAATGTTCTTTATGTTTGAAGAGTAAAACTGAAGAATATGAATTGTTAGACATTATGCATACAATCAATTTTTCTCATATTTTTGATCTGAAATGATGTCTCCTAACTTCGAAATTCATGATTTGTTTCAGTTAATAATTCACACCACTAGTATGTTCACCTTCTTCGTATGTTTTGATTCACATACTAGGTTGGCTTTTAGTTATCTACTATGTGGCTTTGACTGATTGTGTTATTTTTTATGATTTAGTGCTACTATTGTCCTTTGAATGAAAATCAAAGGCCTATTATAATGTTGTTGACACATGTTGGCTCCCATTGGAATTGGAACTCATGCGACAATTTTTATTTTGAGACTCGAGTTCTTTATGTTTGAAAAGTAGAACTGAATTGTTTGACAATATGCATAGAATCAATTTACCTCATATTTTTGATCTGAAATAAGGACTTGAGGTCTTTATGCTTGAAAAGTAAAACTGAAGAATATGAATTGTTTGAGAGTATGCATAGTGTGGAAAGAAGTGGAAGAATAGGTAGAAATTTTATTAATCCAAAATAATCACTTTACAACTTGACAGTGTACACATATATATAGGAAGAAAGAGGGTGGAAAAATTACAATACAAGATGTGAGACTAAACTTCCTAGCTAAGTGAGTAAAGGAGCCTTCACTAATGAGCCTTTACATATTTCCTTCAACACCCCCCCGCAAGCTGGAGCGTACAAATCATAGGCACCAAGCTTGGACAAGAACTAATAGTAAAGAGGTCGAGGTAAGGCCTTGGTGTGGATGTCAACAACTTGCTCAGCAGCGGGAACATGCATTAACTCTATATTCTTCAACTGAACCTTCTCTCAAATGAAATGACAATCAACTTCAATGTGTTTCGTTTGTTCATGGAAGACATGATTCTTGACAATGTGTATGATAGCTTGACTGTCGCAAAATAAAGTTGCAGGTGAAGAGCGCTTGACTCCTAAATCATCAAGAAGACCCTTAAGCCAAGTAAGCTCAGACACTACCGCTGCCATTGAACGATACTCGGCTTCAGCAAAAGAGAGAGTAACAACAGACTGTTTCTTGCTGCGCCATGTAATGAGATGTCCTCCAGACTAAGTGCAGTATCCACTTGTGGAACAACGATTATCCAAAGAACCAACATAATCAACAGCTGAATATGCACTCAAAAATAAGGGAGATAAAGAGGGCTTGTATACAAGTCCTTGTCCAGGAACAGTCTTCAAGTATCGAAGACTGCGCTCGACTGTCTGGAGATGAGAAATACGTGGCTTATGCATGAATCGACTGACAACTCCAACAGCAATGATATATCAGGTCTAATAACATCGAGATATATCAACTTTCCCACAAGATGACAATAATACTCTGGTTTTGGAAGGAGCAAAGGAGCAAATCAGAGTCCGAGGCATGAGCACAGAACTTGTGATTGCTATCCATGGGAGTGTCAGCAGACTTGCATCCAGAGTAGCCCGCATCATGAAGTAAGTCAAGAAAGTACTTTCTTTGAGATAACACAAGCCCATCAGGTCTTCGAGCCACCTCGAGACCAAAAAAATATCAAAGGTTTTCCAGGTCCTTTGTTTGAAACACAGTCGCCAGTTGCTATTTAATCATATGTATTCCTAAGATCGTCTCCTGTAATCAAAATATCATCCACATTTACCAAGAGAATCACTGTGTCTGTTGGACGATGACGAGTGAATAAAGAGAAGTCGACTGAACTCCGAGTGAACCCAACAACACTAACAGTCTTACTGAATTTTTCAAACCATGCCCGAGGAGACTGTTTGAGACCATAAAGTGACTTCTTCAGACAACAGACAAGAGACTCCCCCGTGGTCTCAAACCCGGGAGGTTGTTGCATATAAACGATCTCTTCTAAATCACCATTAAGAAAGACTAATTTGACATCCAATTGGTGCAACAACCAGTGACGATGAACAACGAGAGAGATCAAAACACGAACAGTATTGAGTTTGACGACTGGAGAAAAGGTCTCATCATAATCTAGACCTTGTTATTGAGTAAAATCACGAGCTACTAGACAAGCTTTCAAACGTTGATCTGTCCCATCCGGACCCTGTTTGATGGCAAACACCCACTTACAACCCATACAAGTCTGTCCAGGAGGAAGGGGGACCAAATCCTAAGTGTGGTTTGCCCAAAGAGCAAACATTTCTTCATCCATAGCTGCCTGCCCCCTGGATGTTGGAGAGCCTTCTACACAGAAGTAGAGATGGTAATAAAAGATAAAGAAAGAACACTTTGTCGGAGTTCCGGAAAGAGGCAGTGTAAAGAGACATGATTGGCCATCGGGTGAGCAGTAGAACCGATTGCCGAATCTGCTGGCTCCAAAAAATCATTAGAGGGCATCTCCTGTAGGGCAGTAAACGAAGGAGGACGACGAGTATACACACAGAAGATGTGGTTTGGGTGGGATTGGTATAAGAAGGAGAGGTGGGTTGGTGGGATTGGCGTGGGAAGGAGAGGTGGAAGGTTTGAAGTAACATGGATAGCAGGCCGCGAAAGAGGTGGCAGAAGTGGAGAATCAGCTGGTTGAGAATGATATGGCTGATCTTCGAGAAAGGTGACATCAGCAGAAGTAATAACCTTGCGATCTTTGGGGGAGAAACAAACGCAGCCCTTCTGAGTACGAGAATAACCAACAAACATATATTTAGTAGCACGTGGAGCAAGCTTGTCAATGGACAGACCGAGATTATGAACAAAGCACGCCCAACCAAACACGCGAGGGGTGATGGAAAAATGAGTTTTGGAGGGGAAAAGAAGATTTTAGGGAACCGCAAAATTAAGAATAAAGGAAAACATGCGGTTAATAAGAGTGCAGGTGGTGGAGACTGCAAAATTCCAATATTGTTTGTGAACATTCATTTGAATCGTAAGAGAGCGGGTGACCTCAAGCAGGTGACGATTCCTGCATTCAGTAACGCCATTTTGTTTGGGGAGGGGATATAGGCACACGAGGTTTGATGGATGGTCCCAAACTCAACACACAGGTTGGCAAGCGCATGACTAGTGTATTCACGGACATTGTCTGTTCAGAGAGTTTTAATTGTAGTGGAAAACTGGTTGCGAGTTTCAATGATAAAAGTACGAAATACATCAGGCAGTTCAGAGCGGTTACGAAGGAGATACAACATGCCACCCGAGAGTAATCATCGACAAATGTGACAAAGTAACGATATCCAAAAACACTAGCGATTTTGTAGGGTCCCCAAATATCCAAGTGAACTAGATCAAAGGGAGCTGGACTCCGAGTAGGATGTGGTGAGAACGTAGACCGATGATGTTTGTCATAGATACAAGACTCACACGTGAAATCTTGGAGGGAAACATCGGGACAAGATTTCTATAGTATGTTTAGAGGGTGACCAAGACGCCAATGCCATTCAACAGAGCTAAAAGAGGACAACACCGTCGGAGGAGAGGGGTCAAGGATGTAGAGACCATTCGACAGATGCCCTTTTCCAAAGATAGATTGCGTCTTGCGATCCTGAACAACACATGAGTTGGAAGAGAATGTTACGTAACAATCAAGATTTGTAGTGAGACGATCAATAGAGAGAAGGTTGAAAGGAGAGTCCGGAACATGAAGAGCTGAGCGAAGAGTGATGGTGGGAGTAATGGAAATGTATGTTGAGCCAGAAACGGGAATGGTGTCCCCAGTAGCAATAGTGATGAACTTGGGATGCACAGAGTTCAAGTATTGTGGTGGTTTCCGTAAGGTAATGTGGTGTGAGACCCCTGAATCCAAAATACAGGATGAGCTATGAGCAAGACATGACCATCATCTGAAATAGATACCACAGAGCCCGAAGAACAGCCGATCATCCGCTGAAGTTGCCTGAGTTGGGAGCACAAGGCATCAGGGTCAATTTGAATGCTGTTTGGAGAGGACTGGGCAGTCACTGGACAAGAGCCAAACATAGCAAAATCAGTTGTAGTCGATCTTGTAAGAAACCAGGCAAGAAAACTATGACGAGAAAGCTTGAGGCGGCTAGAATCGAGAAGCGTCAAGGAACAAGATTGCTGCGGACTGGCGGTAAGATTCCCGCGGGCTGGCAAAGGAGGATCAGACGAACTGGTGACAAGGATGTTGTAGTCGACCTTGCGGCCTGGCGAGCTGAAGCCGGTGACCTGATGGCTGACTGGAGCAGCAAGGCTCGCTGCACGCGAGAAGAAAACGAAGCCGCGATCTTGCAGAGAACTGGAGGAGCTTGCGATCAGGCCTGGAGCCGGTGGCGGGTAGAAGATCCGCCGTTGCAGACAGAGAAGAAACCGTGGCTAAAGGAGCCTGCGACAAGAAGGCAGCAACGAGAGGCGACTTGAGACAAGCACGGCCGGAGAGGGTGCGACAGCCTAAGAACTGCCTCGGCTTGACGACTAGAGAAAGAGCCAGCAACGATCTGAGGATCTGTGGCCTGAAAGAGCAGCAACATGCTGAGGATGGTAAGGAGAACATGCAACTGGCGGTCTAGAGAAAAAAAGCAGATGCGGTGGATAATGCAGATAGCGGCAAGACAGGAAACCACAGACTATTCAGCAAGAATAGCAAGAGGAAACCGCGGAGCAGTTCACAAGAATTGCAGCAGTTTGCAAAACAAAGTCGCGAGTCGAATTCAGTAAGAGCAAGACTTAGCAGCGGCCTGGAGCAGCGAGGGGTAGTGGCCTGGAGCAAAGGACTTAGCAGCGGCCGCAGAAGGTCACAAGAGGACTAAGCCGCAGAGGGCCGCAAGAAGAACTGACAGACTGCGGAAACCTCGGTGAGCAGGCGGATTGAGAGAGGCGGCCTGCGAAAATCTCGACAAACAAGCGAGAGATCGCAGCGAGAAGGAGAGTGGGGTGGAGCCTACTAGTCAGAGAAGAAAGGCTATAAAAGCCAGGGGCAGGGAGAGAGGATTTGCGGTGGAACCACGAAAGAGAGATTGCGGGTAGAAGAATCCTATCTGCGAAAGTCCAAAGAAGGCTGTGGGTGTGGTTTAGAGAAGAATGAAACTGCGGTTAGCAAAATGCTAGCCGCCCAGAGCTGAGTGAGGATGCAGTTAGAAAAAAATTCTAGCCACGACAAGAAGAGCAGGAGAAATGTGGAAGCCACGGGAGAGAGGAGAGAACAAGCAGACGGTCAGAAAAATCCTAACCGCGGAGAGGATGAACCTCCCTCTGATACCATGTAGAAAGAAGGTGAAGAATAGGTAGAAATTTTATTAATTCAAAATAATCACTTTACAACTTGAGAGTGTACACATATATATAGGAAGAGAGAGAAGAGAAGAATCCCAATACATGATGTGGACTAAACTTCCTAGCTAAGTGACTAAGGGGGCGTTTGGCGCGGCTTATGCTCTGCGGAGCGGTTCAGACGCACCGCAATTTTGGCAATAAGCGCCGTTTGGCGCGGCTTGTTTTAGAAACTCTGTTTGGGTGCAGCCGCGTATTATGTATATCGCTCAGCCGGGGTTATTTTTCACGTCCAGCCGCTGCTTCTCCTCCCGATAACCTAGAGCGGAGTCGAGCGGAGTCCCGCGCAGTACTTCTTCCACGATCGACGACAGGATCCGCCCCTCTCCACCGACGGCCGGCGATTCTCCTTTGCTTCGCGTCCACGAAGAAGGCCGGCGCACATCGGAAGCTTTCCCCGACCCCGCGGCATCTTCTCGCGCAGTTCCGTCCCGACATCTTCGGCAGCCCTCCACTTTTCGTCCTCAACGATTTCCTCCCGAATCGGGCGCAGTTCCGACGAAGTTCCCTCCCGATTCTGGAAGAAGGCGCAGTTCCCTCCCGATTCTGGAAAAGTCAGGCGCAGTTCGCTCCCGATTCTGCATATCTCTTACCTCCCGATTCTGCACATCTCGGTGAGAACTGTTGCTTTTTCTCTGAAATCAAGCGCCATGCTTTTTCTTCTTCTTCTTCTTTTGTCTGAATCACTTTTTGAGGGGGGTTTTGCCAAATTTGATTAGGGTTGCTGATGGAAAATATACCAAATTTCTCTGGCATTCCTGTGAATTTAGCAAAAGTTTCTCATATTTTCTTGTCTTGGGAGTATGGATTTTGTGTTTGTTTGTGATTTCCATGTCAAGAATTCTCAAATTTTTTGATAATGCCTTGTGTGTGTGATTTTATATGTGTGTGTGTGTGTGTGTGAGTTTGTATATGAGTGTGTGTGTTTGAGTGTATGTGTGTGTTTATGAGTGTATGTGTGTGTGAGGAAATGAAATGTATGTGTATGTGTGTTTGTGTATGAGTGTGTGTGTGTGATTTGAAATGTGTGTGTGAGAGAGTTTGTATATTAGTGTGTGTGTGAGATTGTTTATGAGTGTGTATGTGTATGTGTGCTTGTAGTTATATATGATTGTAAGTGGGTATATATGTGTGTGTGTGTATATGAGTATGTGTGTGTATTTGTGAGTGTGTGTATATTTGTGAGTGTGTGTATTTTTGTGTGGCTGTGTGTGTATGTATGTGTGAGTGTGTGTATATTTGTGTGTGTATATATGTGTGTGTGTGTGTGTATATGAGTATGTGTGTGTATTTGTGAGTGTGTGTATATGTGTGAGTGTGTGTTTATAAAACTTGAGTGTATGTTGAAAATCAAAAAGCTCTGTTTAGTTGTGTGTGTGTTATGTGTGTTATGTGTGTTATGTGTGTTTATAAAACTTGAGTGTGTGTATATATGTGTGTGTGTGTGTGTATATGAGTATGTGTGTGTATTTGTGAGTGTGTGTATATGTGTGAGTGTGTGTTTATAAAACTTGAGTGTATGTTGAAAATCAAAAAGCTCTGTTTAGTTGTGTGTGTGTTATGTGTGTTATGTGTGTTATGTGTGTTATGTGTGTTTATAAAACTTGAGTGTGTGTATGTGGTTTGTGAAGTTTGTGAGTTATGTGTGTGTGTGTGTATGTATATATATATATGTATGTGTGTGTATATATGTGTGTGTTTGTGTGTGTGTGTGTGTGTATATGTATATGTGTATTTATTGATTTTGAATATTGAATTCATATTTATATATTGCCTTGAAAAGATGGGCAAACCAAAAGACGGTGGGGTGGCAGCAATGTGGGACAATTCCGACGTTCTACTCTTTTGTGATATATGCATAAGAGAGATAGAACGTGGGAATCGTCCGACAACACATTTCAGTAAAGAGGGATGGTCCAATATAATGAGAAAGTTTGAAGAGTCGACTGGAAAGAAGTACGATAAAGTGCAATTCAAAAATAAGTGGGATCATCTGAAGAAGGAGTGGAAACTGTGGACGGAGTTAAAACGAGGTGAGACTGGCTTGGGTTGGAACACTTCAAGGAAAACGATAGATGCCTCGGATGAGTGGTGGGACGAGCGCTTGAAGGTATTTGTGTGTGTTTAAATTCAATTATTTCCCTTAAATATCTTTTATATACCCGTTTTAAATAATTGATTTTGATATTTCAGGTTGTTCCTGCGGCAAAGAAGTTCCGTTATTCCGGAATACAGCCGGAATTGGAGGAGAAAATGAACATGATGTTCAGCTCTGTTGTAGCGACTGGACATCATGCTTGCACCCCTCATTCGAGGAATGTTGGCCCCGAGTCTACGGAGGATAGAGCATTGTCAAACGGTGGACAAGAAGACGATGATGTCACTGGAGTACCTCCTGTACCTGAGAACACAGCAACATCCGAGGTTGGCCACAGAAGGAGGAAAGGACAGAAGAAAGACATTACAGCGGTGTTAGAGGATATGGCAGAGTCTTCTAGGACCATGTGCCGATTCATGCAGGAGCCACCGAAGAGCAATTCCTCGTTCCCCATTGCACAGGCGCTTGAGAAGTTAGGAACTTACCATGAAGTGCAGTCAGATAAGGCCTTCCACTTTTTTGCCATCACTTATCTGATGGACAAAAATCACAGGGAGACCTTCATGTGCCTGCCAGAAGGTCTGAATGTTGAGTGGCTTCGTAGTCGCTATACCAGTGGCGTGTAGTTGAGACATTTATCTTCTTTTTTTGAGACTGTTATGTTATTTTTTTGGATGTTATTATGTTTCTTACTGCACTTGACTGGACATTATGATGTTTTATTTGATTATTGATATCTGCATGGTTGATTATTGATATGATGTTTTATTTGATTATTGATATCTGCATGGTTGAATGCTTATTGATATCTGGATGTTATTCCAGAATATGTCGAGCGAGGACTCTGACGATTCCACGGAGCAGTATGAAATAGCTAGAAGAAAATGTGTTATTGCTCAACAGACTATAGTAGCAGCAGCATGTTTGGCCGCTGCACACACCACTTCATTAAAGAGTCGAGTCCCACGCATGACTTCGAAGCAGACAGGCGATAAGTGGGTTGGAGAGATACTTCGAGGATCTACTGTGAGATTCCATGACTCCTTCATGATGAGTCAAGACGTATTTCTCGATCTACTACATTACCTGGAGGCAAGGTGTGGACTCCAGGGGACAAGAAGGACAGCTTCCAGAGAAGTCCTAGCATTGACCTTATACATATTGTCGCACAATGAATCGATGAGGAAAACAATAGAGCGCTTTCAACATTCAACGGAGACTGCTAGCCGATTTTTCTCTCAGGGTATTTGTTCTTTGCTGCGGCTAGGGGAGGAAGTTATCCAGCCATTAGACAGGTCTTTCGGAAGCACACCACCAGAAATTATGTACGACAGACGCTATATGCCTTTTTCAAAGATTGTGTTGGAGCTATAGACGGGACACATGTTGACGCGTGCATAGCAGTTGGACAGCAGGTACCCTATATTGGGAGACGGGGCAATCCAACACAAAATGTCATGGCTGCTTGCGATTTCAACATGTGCTTCACTTTCGTCATGGCGGGTTGGGAGGGATCTGCACACGATAGCCGCATATTCAATTATGCGTTAAATGATCCTCAATATAAATTTCCTCATCCACCTCGAGGTAATGTTAACTGATCCTTTACTGTATGTCTCGCTTTAATTAATTTGGGTGGTTAATTAATTTTTAACAAATTAACAGGAAAGTATTACTTGGTCGATTCTGGATATCCGTTGCAGAGAGGATATTTGAAACCTTATCAAGATACCAGATATCATCTGCCAGACTTTGCACGTGGTGGCCGTCGAGCAGAGGGACGTCGAGAGATGTTCAATCATGCACACTCATCGCTAAGGAGCGTGATAGAACGATCGTTCGGCGTTTGGAAGAAGAAATGGGCCATACTGCGGGACATGCCGAGCTATAGCTTCGCGAAGCAGGGGGATATTGTGATGGCCACGATGGCATTACATAATTTCATTCGCCGACACCCTTCCCGCAACGATATAGATTTCAATGAGTGCGAGCAGGAAGGGCAAGAAGTTAGGGTGGCCTCGCAAGGGCGACAAGAAACCTGCTCTGACACTGCAGGTGGAGTAGAGGAGATGATCGCGCTACGTGATAGTATAGCGGATCAGTTGTATGAATCGAGAGCATAGCTCGAGATTGCGGGTGTACTCGGATTTGTTGTGTTATGTTTTTATTTAGACTAAAGTTTTTTTTTTTTTGAAAAAAAAATTTCAACTCAAAACTCCGTTTTGAATCCAAACAACTTATTCAAAACTCTGTTTTCAAAACTCCATTTCATCCAAACAGTTTTTTAACAAAACTCCGTTTTTCAGAATCAACACTTTTTCCATCAGCAGCTTCTCATCAGCAGCTTTCCATCAGCAACAGCCCAACCAAACAGACCCTAAATGAGCCTTCACTAATGTGCCTTTATATATTTCCTTCAACACATAGAATCAATTTTCCTCACATTTTTGACCTGAAATGATCTCTCATGACTTCAAAATTCATTCCCCCCTCCCCAAAGAATGATGTATTGGTGAGTTGAAATAATATTCCTCCATAGTGGTGATTATTTTGGAAGAGCTTATCATACAAAAATGATGAGCTATGTTATAGATACGTTCAAAAGATTAAAGCAGTGTTAACTCCAAAGATACGCATGATGAGATACCGTTTGAGGTTTGAAGAGCATGGGGGGATACTACAGTGGATTGGTTAGAAAATCTTTGTAATGGAATTTTGAGGACTTCTGTTTACATGGTTGAGAAGTGAGGACAATAGACCTCCACACCACAATAGCTTGTTTGTTTTTTTATTTTTCTCTCAATCACTAGCCCAAGCCCCAAGGTGGAGGTTACGAGTGACCAAGATTGATTTCCATAGATCAACACTACTGTGGTGAAAGGGAAGATCTTTTAGAAGATTGCAATGAAGGAGAAAAGGATAATGCATTTCAACCTTCAAAGTTGCATTATACAGAGTGGATCAAATGAGTACAAATTGGAAAAACTAATTATTTCTTACCACGATATAGAGAAGACAATACAATGAGCCCTAAAACAAATTTTTTCCTCTGGCCAAACCCATCGCCAACTTGATGTAGAAGTTGACTGTTTTTAGCAAGGGCCATAGATACTTGTATAACCAATGGATTGGGAAGTAAACAAATTTATATGAACTCTAAAAATGGAACCATAAGCATTGCCTTTAAAGTTTAAGTGGTCAGCCTCCTCGCCTATAGTAGCAACAAACATTTCGATATTTTTCAGCGGATGACATATAATACATGCAAAGATCATGCAACATGGGAGACTGTTCCAGACACCGACGAGACGGAAGAAGGCGAAGGCGTCTGTTACGTGCCGAAGACTGAGATCGAGTCTGTCGGCGGTTATCAGGAAGATTCTCCAGTTTGGAGTGGCGGCGGCCGGCGGTGAGGGTAGCGGGAAAGAGAGGGAAGAGAGGGAGAGGGAGAGAATAGATGAGAAAGGAGATTTTTTTTAACTTTTCTCTTTGATACTGATCCTTCCTCTTGGAGGATATAAATAGGCAAAATAATACTAAAAGAAACGGCCCCCCATTTAGGCTTAAACAATGGGAAATAAGAAACTCATAAAGAAATACTAAAAGTAGCGACCCCCCATTTGAGCTTAAACAATGGGAATAAAAAACAGGGAAATCATACTAAATTTAGAGGATACTAAAATAGGCGGATAATTAAAAGTGCGATTTCATGCTTGAATTGGAGATCCCGTATTCCGTCGGTGGTAAACCCGCCCCCAATGCGGGTCCGGATCCGTATCTTCCTCCTTGGTAGGTGCCGCCAAGTCTTCGTCCAGGTCCGGTGCCGTAACATCTGCTTGCTCGTCGAAAGACAGCTTGTCCTCAAGCTGAGGTGGGATTTCCACGAACAGCGAGGTGAGTGGTTCGCCATAGAAACGTTTTAGTTGTGAGACGTGGAATACGTCATGGATGCGCGCCTCTGGCGGTAATTGTAGTTGGTAGGCGACTTCGCCGATACGTCGGGTCACCTGGAACGGTCCATAGAAGCGTGGCCCCAGCTTGGCCGAAGAATTGTCGGGTGCAGTGTCGCCTGGCGGTAGGGGCGGCGTTTGAGCCATACCCACTCCCCTACTGCGTAGGAGACGTCTCAGTGGCCTCAGTTGTACGCCGTCTCCATGTGATGTTGAGCTCGGAGAAGATGCTTGCGGGCGGTGGTGAGCAGGCGGTTCCGGTCGAGTAATTGTTGCTCCACCGTGGTTAGTGTGGCGAGTCCATGTCCGTAGGTGATGACCTTGGGTGGGTCACGCCCATAGATGAGCCGAAACGACGTGGTTTGCAGCGCCGAATGATAGGATGTGTTATATCAGTATTCAATCCATGGGATCCATTTGACCCAATCCTTGGGGTGCTTGCCTGCTAAGCAGCGAAGATACATTTCGACGGTGCGATTAACGACCTTTGTTTGGCCGTCTGATTGGGGGTGATATGCAGAAGAAAATTGTAGTTTCGTTCCGCTCAACGTGAATAGTTCTTTCCAGAAACGCCTTGTGAAGGTCTTGTCACGATCAAACACAATACTTTCCGGAGTCTGTGTAATCGAAAGATGTCTTGGAAGAATAGTTGGGCCACCCGTTCTGCTACGAGAGGTTGGGCTAGAGGAATAAAGTGTGCCCCTTGGAAAATCTGTCCACAACCACCATCACCACAGACTTGCCTCTACTTTGTGGCAATCCTTCTACGAAGTTTATAGAAATGTCGGCCCAAATTTGGGTGGGCACTGGTAACGGTTGTAGAAGCCCGGACGGTAGTATGTTGGCCGATTTATGTTGTTGGCATATAGCGCATTGTGCGATGAACTCCTGGACCTGGCGTCGCTGTCCCTTCCAGTAGAATTCGGCCTGGATGCGGTGGAGAGTTTTGTGGATCCCTTCATGGGAGCGATTGTGGATCTCTCCCATAATGGAAGGAATGTGGGGTGATGTTGGCGGCAAATAGATACGATCCTGATAGAAAATGACGCCATCGCGCGCCTTCCATCCGGGCGGTGAGAGGTCCTCCTGCGTCCGATGGTACAACTCGGTGAGGGATGGAGATTAGCGGATTTCGCTCCGGATGTTGTCCATGAGCGATGCGGTCGGTCTGGAGACCGTGTATATGTTGGCTGTGTCGTCGGAGTGTCGTCGAGAGAGGGCGTCTGCGGATCTGTTGAGAGCTCCGACCTTGTATTCCACGGTGAAGTCGAACCCCAATAGTTTGCTCACCCACCGTTGTTGTGGCACGGTAGTTAAGCGCTGCTCCAAGAGATATTTCAAACTATAGTGATCCGTGCGGATGACAAAAGAGCGTCCCCATAGGTATGACCGCCAATGTTGGACGGCTTTTGTTAAGCCGATGAGTTCTAACTCATAGGCCGGCAATTTCTAGTGGTGGAGCGCGGTGCGACGACTTAAATATGCGAGCGGGTGCCCTTGTTGGTGGAGAAATGCACCGCAACCCAGAGCTTAGGCATCACATTCAATATAGAAGGTCTCGTTGAAGTCCGGGAGCTGTAGGACCGGGGCGGAAACTAGAGCTGCTTGGAGCATTTCGAACGCCTGTTGGGTCGTGTCGTCCCATACGAAGGCCGTCCGTCGTAGGAGGGTCAAGAGGCGTCTGGCGATCGTGCTGTATCCGCGGATGAACCGTCTGTAGTATCCGGTCACCCCCAAGAAGGCTCGGAGGTCGCGCTGCGAGTGGGGTACCGGCCATGCGGCAATGCCCTGAGTTTTTTAGGGTCGGCGAACACTCCGCGGTCATGTACTATGTGGCCGAGGTAGGATGCGCTCGGCTGTCCGAAGGAACATTTGGATTCCTTGAGAGCGAGTCAGTGGAGCTGGAGTATGTTGAGGACTTCGCGAACATGGTGGAGATGCTCCGGCCAAAACTTGCTATAGATCAAGATATCGTCAAAAAAATACTAGCACAAATTTACTGAGGACGGATTGGAATACCTCGTTCATCATTGATTGGAATGTAGATGGCGCATTGGTCAGATCGAAAGACATAACGAGAAATTCAAAATGTCCATGATGTGTTCGGAAGGCCATCTTTTTCATGTCTTCGGCCGCCATGCGAACTTGGTGGTACCTAGAATATAAGTCGAGCTTGGAGAAGAAGCGTGCGCCGTGTTGCTCGTCAAGGATCTCCTCGATGACTGGAATGACAAATTTATCTTTGACGGTCTTGGCGTTGAGTTCCCGGTAATCGACGCAGAAGCGCCATGTTTTGTCCTTTTTGTGGACTAGTAGAGCTGGTGATGAGAATGAGGATACGCTCCGTCGGATGATGCCCTGTTGTAGCATCGCAGTGCATTGACGCTCAATTTCATCCTTCTGAAGGAACGGGTAACGGTAGGGACGTACCACCATTGTAGCGACTCCGGGAAGTAGACAGATGCGGTGATCTTGTGGCCGATGTGGAGGCAATGTCTCCGGTATAGTGAAGGTGTCTCCAAACTCTTGTAAAAGTAGCTGCAGGTTGTTGGGTTGGAGTTTCGCCTGATCATCCGTGCCATTTATGAGGAAGGCCTGCTGTTTGGCGGTGGGGGCGAGACATTGCCACTCCACCCTCCTGGAATTGTGGTACCACTGCATGGTGAGGTTGTCGAAATTCCAGGTCACCGGTCCCAGTGTACGTAGCCAACGTACCCTGAGAACAATGTCAAATCCGTCGAGGTCGACGACCAGTAGATCGATCTCGAATGTCCGGTTGTGTATCGTCAGTGACACGTGACGGCAAAGGCCGGAGCATGTCATGCTATGGACATTAGCCACTGAAACTTGAAGCTGGTGGCGGGATGTGATCGGTAGTTGAAGAGTAGTCGTGTCTTGTGTCAGATGAAATTGTGCGTACTGTCGGAGTCCAACAGGGCTACGAGAGTGGAGCCCGCTATCTTGACAGGAAGTTGCAGCATATGGCCCCCTTGTGGGCCGACGATCGCGTTTACTGAGATTTTCGGTGCCTCCGAGTCCGGGTCCTCTCCGTTGTCGTCGGAGGGATCGTCCACCTCAATCCAGAAGAGGCGCTTACAACGATGCCCAGGCCCAAAAAGTTCGTCGCAATTGAAGCAAAGTCCTTTGGCGCGACGTTCCGACATCTCTGCATGGGAAAGACGGCGTCGGAATGACGGTCTGGTTGAATCAGTGGGCTTGGCTGCGGCGGGTGCAGTTGTCAGTGGGCCTTTGAGAGTTCCTCAGGAGGACTGCCCGTGCTCTTGACGGGGCACGTATTGGCGGTCCAAGAATATGCGGCACTCACATGTCCGGGCGAAGTTCATGGCTGTAGTGAGATCTGAGGGGTCTTGGAATTCCACGTCCAGGCGGAGACGCTCGTGGAGGCCACCGTGAAGAACGACACTTGCTGGTCCAGGCGCACCGTGGATGCACGAGCAAAAACTGGAAGCGGTCGATGTAGTCCTCGAGAGCGCCTGTTTGGCGAAGGGCGATGAGGTCGTCAAGAGGATTTCCGCGGATTGAGGGGCCAAAGCGAAGCATACACGCGGCTTTGAACTCGTCCCACTGTAGGTATGGGCGTTCATGTTGTAGTTGAGAGAACCACAGTTGGTAAGCCAGACGAGGGGGTCTTCGCGTCCGTCAAAGACCAGAAATTCTAATTTCACATACCGCGGAAAGGCTCCGCCTTCGTGACGGTGGCCGAAGTGTCCATCGTGGGCCATTTGGTCCGGGCGGAGTGCTGGCTTATGGGAGGGTCAGAGGCGTGCAGGCCGACGCTTAGGTGCGCCATGCGGGTGTCGACTTCGCCGAGGCGTGAGTCCATTTTGTCGAGGCGGTCCAAGATCAGTTGGAGTATGTCTCGATCCGACATGTCGGGGCGCAGAGGGTGCGGTGGTAAGGGCAGGAGTGGTGTGCTGTTCGGTTCGGCGAGGCGGAGCGTGGTGGCGCACCGAAGTTGCTCGGCGGTCGGAGGTGCCTCTGATACCAGTTTGTTACGTGCCGAAGACTGAGATCGAGTCTGTCGGTGGTTATCGGGAAGATCCTCCAGTTTGGAGAGGCGGCGGCCGACGGTGAGGGCGGAGGCCGGCGATGAGGGTAGCGGGAAAGAGAGGGAAGAGAGGGAGAGGGAGAGAATAGATGAGAAAGGAATTTTTTTTTAACTTTTCTGTTTGATACCGATCCTTCCTCCTGGAGGATATAAATAGGCAAAATAATACTAAAATAAGCGGCCCCCCATTTAGGCTTAAACAATGGGAAATAGGAAACTCATTTAGAAATACTAAAAGTAGCGGCCCCCATTTGGGCTTCAACAATGGGAATAAAAAAAAAGGGAAATCATACTAAATTTAGAGGATACTAAAATAAGCGGATAATTAAAAGTGCGATTTCATGCTTGAATTGGAGATCCCGTATTCCGTCGGTGGTAAACCCGCCCCCAATGCGGGTCCGGATCCGTATCTTCCTCCTTGGTAGGTGCCGCCAAGTCTTCGTCCGGGTCCGGTGCCGTAACAACGTCCTTCAGTGTGGCGAGTTGTTTGACGTCACGAGCATCGTGCCAGTAACGTGTCGGCTTAGCCGAACGTATTGGGTTATGTTCTTGTATCTCTTTTATGTACTTGAGCACGACACCTATATAAGCCGATAATTATTGTATTTTGGGTATCTGTATTTTGGAATGAAAACTCTCGGGTCTTCTATCTCTCTTAATTTCTCCTCTCTTCTCCCTCCCACTCTTTTCCCTAGTCAAACAATTTGGTCCTACCTAGCCTCCCTCCCACTCTTTTCCCTCGTCAAACATCCATATCTGCCGATCGACCACCCTGTCCAGCCGATCCTCCATTTCGTCCAAACGATTGATCTCCTCGTCCAGATCTGTGGTTTTTTTTTCTGGTCCTCGTCGATCACCGCTGTCCCAGCGTTTCCGTTTGCCGTCCAACACCTACTTCTTTGTTCCTTGTTGAGTGCATGCCATCGCAGCTATGCTCGATGACCCATACCATCGCCTCGACACCCGCCCCTTCGACGGATCTGACCATCCTCCGTCGCCTTGAGGGTCATGACGACAACATCGCATCCCTCCAGGCCCTCATGTTGCGCAACTTGCGCATGGGCGTGGAACTCGATATCATCATGGACGACCGTCCTAGTACGTCCGCGACTTCCAACGCCGACTCGCCGTCTCTCCTCGGAGCCCCCCAGACCCGTACAATGACCCAACTCCTCCAACCACTGTCTTCTCTCTGGGACCTCGTTCCTTTGATGTTCCCTCCTTCAATGGCACTGACCCATAGGATGGATTGCCCGAGTTTACGTGGGGAATGAAGGTGGATGTGTGGTCGCGGACGAAGGGGGTGCTCGATCAAATGATGGGAAATAAAGAAACTAGGTTTTAACACCCATCTTTTTACGGATTCGTCAATGTGAAATGATCACAAACTTTGAAATTGCTTCAAATTCTTCAATACCCACAACTGAACTCGACACACCTATTTATATGATAGAGCCACAAAATGAATGACTATGATTGGCTACCGCATTATACACAACGGCATACAAAAATAATGTGTGAAAAATGAAACAAACACATAAAAAATATTCCGTCGACGCTTTGAACGCGACAACGAGCTTGGATCGTCCATATGACGACCCCAATCCCTCCTCCTGCGAGTATAAACCCGAATGTGCCCGATGCGGGTCGGCCTGCCCGTGGACTATGATCCCCATCAGGTAGGCTGATTGACTTTGGACACCCTTCTTCCTCATGCGCAACCTAGCTCGTGGGTGAGGGGATATTATAACCCTCAGATTTACATCCTTCGTCATATCTCCGATGATTTATAGTGCGTCGGTCCAACCCTTTGGGCTCTCCTTCCTTGGAGCGATGAGTTCGCAGTCCGCCTAAGTAGACATCGAGAGAATCAGCCGGGAGCAAGAGCGTAATCCGAAAAAAAAATTTGGATCGAATTATTGCTCTGATTGTTAACCCAAATCCTGCGACAGCTGATGCTATCATCAGACAACGGGGACAGCCTACCAGGCGATCATTTCCGGAGTTCACAGGGTGTTCAGGCGGACGTTTTGGATGTCCGCGAACGTTGTCCGGTTCGTAGCGGGGTTCGGCGCGAACACTCTTCAGGCAACCCCGGGGCGTGCATCTGGCAAGCGGTCTCTCACAAAGCAGTTTCGTGGACCCGGCCCAAAGGTTGCGGCAGGCACTTCTCCGGGAGCCCGCACAGAAGGTACGGCGCGGTTACGTGCGGTCTCTTCTCTCAACCCCCGCCTCCTGACTCTTCGTGTACCTCGGGCGGCTGCGCATTTAATGCCGCAGTTAATGAGGCGTTAAAAGCCCGTCGGTTCGTGAATCGTCCGAGCCGCCTAGCCTCGAGTATAAATAGGGACCAGGGAGGCTTGGATTGGACACACAAACTTAGCCCAGAAGTAGCCTAGTTGCTGGTGCGAACACTAAGTCTAGTCGAGTTTTCTCTCTTATTCCCCCTTGCACTCGCTCGTACACTCCTGTAATCCTTTTTGCAATTAATCAAGAGGCCCTTTGCAAGAAAGACATTCGCTGCGGCGGGTCAAATCTGGTGTTCGCTGCTGTCAGCGGCACCTTCTTTTCACGCTTTTTTCACTCACTTAAACCGTCTGCAAGGCCAGTAACCGATCGCTTGCGAACCACTCTTTCCCATGCTGACCACCCGACATAGGGATAACTCGCGGAGAGTTGGTGACATTTTTGGCTCCAACACTGATACCATGTAGAGAAACACGAACGTCAGAAAATAAGAAGAATATTTTATTAATTTCTCATGTACATACACATATAGATACAAGAAGGGAATGAGTTTTAGGAAGGGAAAGAGAAACCCCAATCTCATTCTATGATCTGTGACTAAACCCTAAGAAGGGAATGAGTTTTAGTTGGGCCTTATAATGGGCTTTCGTATAGATTTATTTTAACAATCCCTAATGATTGGCCATGAAATATTGGTATTAATATGTCTAAGATGATTTTAGTTAATTCTAATTTTCTTGACATCACCATATAGTGTCAACCACCATATAGTGTCAAATGTCATTTTCTGTACTCCGTAAAGAATATTTCTGATATATTATACACTTTATCAAGTAGGATAATGCAATATCTGGAGCAATTAAATCTTTTAACTAATGTTATTTACCGTGGATTTGATAATAGACGCATTATGTAATTCATCATTATACATTTCCTTTTAATCATAATATGTCATCTTCGTGGTATCATGATATGCTGATGCCTAATACTAGGTTTTGGAAGTTGCAAGACAAACCGAAATCCTAGAGTCATATTTGGAGCTACGGGGCATATCTTTACCCAAGGGGTGTTTGATGGGCAAAGTTATTCTCCCAAATCCAGACTGCAGGTAAAACTAGAAAGCAGAAGTTTGCATTTTGACCATAAATTATAAGGGAGCTTCATCTCATACAATTAAGTTCCATATCGTCTTTTTTATTGTTAAATTCTACCAGGGTTTATTTCTTCGGTAGATATTTGTAAAAGAAAGTTACAAGTGACAACATGATATTTATGCAGTTAGGAATAGTAAAGATCGGTTTTATTATAAAAACAATTTTCCACTTGGTGACTTTTTTTAAGCAAATTTCATGTTTACAAAACCTAACTAGTTTGAGGGTGTTCTCCTTGCTTTTCCTGGCTCAAGTAATTGGGGTTTGAGGTGAGTTTGTAACCAACAGATCAAAGTTAAAATAGGAGAATGTTAGTATTTGATTGCATGTTTTTAAAAATAAGTTTATATGGAACTTGGCCTTTTCCATGTTAAAAAGCTCTTTTTCCTTATTGATCTGAAAGTCTATGTGATGCAGGACGATGCATAGGGTTTGCGCTTCTGTCGGCTTTTTCTAGAAAATCCTAAATGCGTGCAATGGAATATGGATTTTGCAAAAAAAAATTGAGCGGGCGTTGCGCAGACTTTATGAAATTAATCAACGTTTTTTTTTTATAAAGCACACAAAAAAACTCTTTTGTTTTAAAAAAAGATTTTCTTAAAATAATAGTTTGATTCCAAATCCGGGGAAAGAAGGTTTGCAACTTTCGTTCTTTCCCCTTTGTCGTAGCAAATCGAAAATCGTAAACTCAAAATACGTTTTCGTTTGGAGTTTTCGACGTAGCGCTTGCTCACAAAATTCGGGCAAAAATTCAACAATGAATCTAAAATCCTAAGAGAAAATGCAGACGCACGCAACGGAAAGGATAGAAGCAAGTTACCCAAAGAAAGTGGCGTCTTTCCGCAATCGAAGTCGACGGCGATCCCGTGAGGAATTTTCTCGTCACCTTCGATCTCCCTCTCCGAGGTCGGCCGCTACGCACACGGGCACCACAGAAATATTTCGCTCACTCACACAAGGTGGTTCCACGGAATCACTCACTCAGTAGAGTAAGGAAGCCACCAACTAACTACCTACAATTCACTCACTCTCACACAAGTGGCTTCACGAAATCTCTAACACACGAACTAAAATTCACTCACCCTCACAAGTGGATCCACGAAATCTCACAAGCACTGTAGTGGCTCCAACGGACGTCACCAAGCACACAAGGGAGCTACTCTATTAGCAAACCTAACTCTAACAGGTTCAAACACTTCACAAATTTTTTTCATTCACATCTACCACATCATCACCATCCCCTCCAACGGGGATTAACTCAACTAAACCGGAATTAAACAATTAACCCCTAATCTCATTTCACCTACTCTGAAGCAACCGAAACACCTATCACTTCCACTGTTGATCTCCCCCCTCAACGGAAAGCAAACAACATACAAATTCTAAACTCCTCTACAGGAAACCACAAATACAAACTGCACTTCCAAAAAGTATCTCAGAAATCATACATCCAATCCCTAACTGGAAACTACAGCAAACAAAACTCATCCAATCCCTAACTGGAAACTACAACAAACAAAACTCACACAATTTCAAACGGGAATCACAAAAAAAAAAATAAACAGCAGGTTCTACTAACTCCTACTGTTTATCTTCTCCAAAACACTCAACTATAGGAAGCAAAACACAGTCTCACAGCAATCTTCATAAATCAACATCTACTATTCATCATCTCCCTCAACGGAAGGCAGTAGCAGTGTAGCACACAACAACATTTAAATACATTTCAAAAATCAGCAACCAACAATTACAGAACTTCCTCCTCTTATAGGGTTTTAACATGCCAATCAAAAACGAAATGGAAATGTAAATCCAACCGTCAGCGTTGTGGAGGAAGTCGATAAGACTGAAGCTTCCGCGGAGCGGGAATGGCGGAATGTGCAGCGGTTGCGCATGAACGTGGCCGTCGTGGGCTGAAGTCGAGCGGGAGTGGTGCGACGCCAATGTCGGGAAGAAGTTGCGGCTAGGAAGCCCTAGTCCACCCATCCAGCGAACCGGGAGAAGAGGCCCGTGACATTTGAGACAGGAAGAAGCTGCGACTTTTACAAGCACTGACCCGACTGAGAGAAAAAACTTAATAATAGCTAAAATTTTTATATAAATATACATATATCTCTACTAATATACGAAAACTACTCTTTGGTGAAACATTGTCTGATGTCCCTATATTGCCCTTATAGTTGTATTCATAATTACACAATTATACCAAATTTTATATTAGTATATTATAAAGACAATATCTTTTTAGGTAATTACACAGCTTTACAATATTAAAATACAAAAAATAAAAATACTAGATACCCTAAACCTATTGTCTCTAGCTAGGAATGACAAGAGAAAAATTAATGTTTTAACGTTAAAATATAATTTGTTTTACAAAATAAAAATTGTATTCTTGATTTATATTTTTTTACGGTCATTTTGAGTACTCATATGTATATGTTGCGGGTCGGGCAGAGCCCGCCGGGAGCGGGCGGAGCCCGCCGGGAGCGGGCAAAGCCCGCCGGGAGCGGGCAAAGCCCGCCGTCGTCGGTCGGGTACTGTCGCGCGAGGCCATAGGGGTGGGTACTGTCCACGACAAATGTTGCCGCCCATGACAAATGTCGCCGCTCACGACAAATGTCGCCGCCCACGACAAATGTCGCACCACCGGCGAATGTCGCATCCCGGCGAATGTCGCACCCCACCGAATGTCGCACCCCGCCGATTGTCGCACCCCCGCCGAATGCCCCCAGGGCCGAAGGCCCGTGCCTGTCACTTGTATATTTATATGTATATATATATATATATATATATATTTACACATTAGAATACTTGCAAAGTCACACAAATTTTAAATGACCAAAAATGTAAAAATGACACAAAATAAAAATAAAAATGCATGATTCGGGGTCGAAAGAGGTCCGGACGGGTGCTGCGTCGGGCACTTTTGCGTCGACCTGATCGGGGCTGGCCTCCACCAACTCTCCCCCTCTCGAAACCGCTCATCTCTAGTGAGTGCTCCGAGCGGTAGTGATGTAGAAGATCAACATCCATGCGCTGTAACTCCTTGGCCAAAACCCAGCTGGTCTCGGTCTCTGGTCTGCCATGTCAACGAACCAAATATCTCTGGAAACCACCATCAGTAGCGGTTACCGTCTCATCATCCAATATCTGCTCTGGAACTAAGATCTGTCGCGGAAGTCTGTCAGCGGCTCTGGGAACTGGTATGGAAGAATCAAATGGAGTAAAAGACAAAGGAAAATCTAAACAATCATGTGAGTTATCGTGGAATAAAGTCAGATCGGCTACGTTAAAAACCGGATTTGCGCCCCAAACAAAATGCATCTCAAGTTCATACGTATTTTGCCAATCCGCCTTACTACGTGAAAGAGTCCAGTTTTATGGTCAGCTAGCTTCTTTACGATACCCGAAGGTAACCGTTCCGGATTTAGTCGAACCATAACCAAGTCATCCACTTTAAAACTAGTAACTCTTTTGTGCTTGTTAGCTTGAGTTGCGTATAGATCATAAGTACTATGCAACTTCCGCTCAATCTCTTTATGCAAATCATGCAAATGCAATGCATACTCATGCGCAAACTGGCTAGTCCTAAAAGTGGGTGGTAGTGGTGCTAAATCTAGCGACACTCATGCAGTGTGACTATGAACAACCTCATTGGGTGATAAATCCGTTGATCTATTCTTCGAATTATTATACGCCAACTGAGCGTGCAAAAGAATTACATCCTCATTTCCCTGGTGATCTCCTACCAAACTTCGCAATAAATTTCCTAAACTTCTACTCACAACTTCAGTTTGACCGTCGGTCTGTGGATGATAGGCGGTAGAAAATAGAAGCTTGGTCCCTAATAGTCTCCAGAGTGACTTCCAGAAATAACTGGTAAACTTAACGTCTCGATCGGTAATGATAGTCTTAGGTATTCCTCGGTGTGCGACAATCTCTTTATAATAAGTACGAGCTATATGAGAGGCGTCATCCGTTTTGTTGCAGGGGATGAAATACGTCATTTTAGACAACCGATCAACCACTACAAGTATGGAATAGTGTTTCCTAAAAATGCGCTGCAACCCAAGCACAAAATTCATGCTAACATCATCCCAAAGAATACTAGGCACCGGTAAAGGTGTTTATAATCCAGCAAGCTGTTTATTGCCCTTCGCTACCTGACAAGTGCGGCAGCTACTGACAATCTGTGCGATAACTCGCTTCATCCCGGGCCAATAGAATCGCTTTTCTACTAAGGCTATCGTCTTATCACGTTCAAAGTGTCCACCTAAACCTCCGCCATGTAATTCCCATAAAATGAAGTTTCACAACGAGATGCGGGGAATACACAGACGGGTCCCACAAAACAAATATCCATCTCGAATGAGATAATCGGTCTCATCGTGATAGGAATCCGAATGCATCGCATCATAGATACCGCTAAAATCAGGACAACTTGTACAGTCATCCTTGATGCACTCAAATCCTATCACCTGAGTACGTATATGTGACAATACGAGGGTGACTCAACTAAGGGCGTCGACAACCCTATTCTTTGTTCCCATACAGTGCTTGAGAACGAAGGTGTATTCATGTAAATATGATACCCACTGAGCCTGTTGAGGGTTCAACTTATGTTGCAAATTGATATAACGCAACAC
This sequence comes from Platanthera zijinensis, assembly GCA_039513925.1. Taxonomy (NCBI): domain Eukaryota; kingdom Viridiplantae; phylum Streptophyta; class Magnoliopsida; order Asparagales; family Orchidaceae; genus Platanthera; species Platanthera zijinensis. The sequence goes on from CM077083.1 coordinate 207,764,352, forward strand.
CTGATGATCAGAGTGAAGGACAAACTCTTTAGGCAACAGATAATGCCTCCAATGACGTAACATCTATACAATCGCATAGAAATCGCACTCATAGTTGGAATAATTCAGCTTCGGGCCTGAGATCTTGCACCGAAAAATCCAACCGGGTGACCCTCTTGACTAAGTACACCTCCTATCCTAAGTCCTGAGGCATCACAAGATATCTCAAACACTTGACTACAATCAGGGAGTCTCAAACAGGTGCAGTGAACATTTTATCCTTGATAATCTCAAGGGCACTAGCTGCCGATGACGTCCACTGGAAACTTCCCTTCTTCGTACACTCAGTGACAGGTGCCATAATCGTACTGAAGTTCTTAATGAATCGACGATAAAATGTGGCTAGTCCATGAAAACTACGGACATCGTGAATGTTCTGAGGGGTAGACCACTCACGAATCGCTCGAACTTTTTTGGGATCCATAGTGATACCAGCGGAGCTCACTATATATCCAAGAAAGATAACATACTCTACCATAAAAACACATTTCTTCAAGTTGATATACAGTCGCTCGGCTCGCATGAGCTCAAAGATAGTACGTAGGTGAGTTAAGTGCTCACTCTCAGTTCGACTATATATCAAAATATCGTTGAAATAGACTACTACGAACTTCCTTATATAAGGTCTGAAGACCTGGGTCATCATCCGAGCGAAAGTACTAGGGGCACTGGATAACCCAAAGGGCATCACAAGCCATTCATAAAGTCCATCCTTCGACTTGAAGGCAGTGTTCCATTCGTCTCCTTCGCGTATGCGAATCTGATGATAACCACTACGAAGGTCGATCTTAGAGAAGATCGTGACGCCAATCAACATATCCAACATGTCATCCAGTCGGAGTATCGAAATCTGTATTTCATAGTGATCTTGTTGACATCACGACTGCCAATGCACATTGCCAAGTACCATCCTTCTTCGGAGCAAGGAGGGCAGGCATCGCAAATGGACTAAGACTATGACGAATAAAGCCTCTATCAAGTAACTCTCCAATTTGTCTCTACAGCTCCTCATGAGCGGTAAGATTCAATCGGTAATGCGGTAAATGTGGGAGGGAAGCTCCAGGAACAAGATCTATCGCGTGTTGAATACATCTCATGGGAGGTAACTCAGCTGGAAGCTCATCAGGATGTATATCCTGGAACTCCTCTAAGAGTCTCCTAGCTGGTATAGGAATAGACTCGTACCTCTCCAATATGTCTGCCTGTAAAATCACTAAGACATAATAAAAGCCTCCATCAAAACTCTCTCGATGGAACTCAGCGCCTCTTATAATGCTAAGAGTCTTCTTCCTTTCGGTGGGAGGAAGAGATTCTTTCGCATTATTACTCGTGTGGGATGTTAGTGTTGTGGGTCGCACCGGGTTCAACACTACTCTCTTTCCGTCCAATAATAAGGAACAAGTGTTGGACTTGCCATGTATGAGGACATCTCGGTCATACAACCAAGGTCTCCCTAGTAATACGTGACACACATTCATAGACATAACGTCACACCAAATCTTATCGGAGTAGGGACCGATAGTGATGGACACTAAACATCTTCTAGTTACTGATAATGTAGTCTTTGTGACCCAAGCTACCTGAAATGGGGATGAGTGCGGCTCAACAGTGAGTCCCATGCGGGCTAAAACTCTCTCAGCGATGACATTCATACAACTCCCGCTATCTATTACTAAACGACACACTTTCTCCCCGGCCTTGAAGTAGGCCTGGAAGATGTTCGTCTGCCAATAATCGACTGATTCTTTCGGTGTAGATAACATACACCTGACCACTAGAACGCCGAGATCTATCTCCTCATCACTATGTGTACCGTACACTTCATCGTTCAAAATGTGTGAGTCCCTTTTGACTCTAACTTTTTCTACAGGCTCATCCTCCTCAGCCACCTCATGAATAACTAGCCTGCCTTTCCTCTTGGGACAATCCCTAGATATATGACCCATCTGCTGACACTCATAACATCGGATCTGTGAAGGGGTCACAGTTCTCATGGGGGACTTCCCTTTTTGATCTCTCGTATAGGTTGAGGTAGGCTTTGACGCACTCTCCTTACCTTTCGGTTCTTCTTTCTTATAAGGGGTATTCGTTTTGTTTTGAGATTTGAACTGGGAGGTTCTCTTTTGGCGCTCTTCTATATCGATGGTGATAGATACGGTCTCAGCAAAGGAGTAGTGGTCATATCAAATCAATTCATCGCGGATCTCAGATCGCAGTCCACACTTAAATTTAGATAATGTATCTCGTGGGTGTTCGACTACGTTGCACCTAATCATAAGATCCTTCATCTCAGTTAAATAATCAGAAACGAATTTGGACCCTTGACGTAGAGACGTCAACTCGTCTCGTAGATGGGTTTTGTAGTGCTGGGGAATATACTGCTCCTCCAATATGGCTTTCATGTGTGCCCAATGTGTAATAGGATGACGTCCATTCTTCTCTAGACTACGCTCCTCACCAATCCAAAAGATTTTCGCTCGCCCAGACAACCTCATCTTGACAAACTGAACATTTTGGTCTTCCGTCATACGATACCACTCAAAATAGGTTTCTATATCTATAACCCAGTCTGAAAAGACCTTGGGATCCATAGATCCATCATAAAGTGGCAGATCTAACTTCACAACGCGTGTGAGATCCGTCCGCCTATCCCGGGGAGGATTGTTGTAATCATCATCGTAAGGATCATGATTGTCTCGACGCCGTAGGGGTGGCGATCGATGCCAATCTCTAGGTCGATCATGATGATGCATGACCGGTATAGGCCTTCGATGATCTCGCAGACGCTTTTCTCCATCTAAGTCATTATAGTGTCTCTCCTGATAATGATCTCGCGTACCTAGAAGGCTTTCGTTGGGGTTCAGGAAAATTCCTCGGGCAATTCCTACCATGGTCGTACTCAAAGTCAAACTTATCTATGAGATTTCTAACCTCTTCCTCAAAAAGAGGATTTCTCCTAAGTGTAGACCTTTCTCCATAAGGTGGTGGGATATCGTAATGGGGCCGCACAGAATGCTCATCTCGAATTAGATGGCGATCCCGCAAGAAATTTCCTCGTCACCTTCGATCTCCCGCTCCGAGGTCGGCTGCTATCGCACACGGGCACCACAAAAATATTTTGCTCACTCACACGAGGTGGTTCCATGGAATCACTCACTCAGTAGAGTAAGGAAGCCACAAACTAACTACTTACAATTCACTCGCTCTCACACAAGTGGCTCCACGAAATCTCTAACACGAACTAAAATTCACTCACCCTCACAAGTGGATCCACGAAATCTCACAAGCACTGTAGTGGCTCCAACGGACGTCACCAAGCACACAAGGGAGCTACTTTATTAGCAACCTAACTGATGCTGAGCATAGACGGGCACTTGCAGTGGATGACGAGTTTTGGGCCCATTCGGGGCTGGTTTGGCGACTTTCCATATATGACGTGTCCGGATCGACGATCGGACTCCACAGATGTGTTCGGATTTGCGTTGCGAATTGATTTGATATATTATTTCACTACTTTGCATTTTATTTTGATGTATTTAGGTAGCCCCACCTTCAGCCAATCGTAGCCATCGATGGTGGGATGCCCTAATCCTCCTTTTATTATAAATAAATGGTTTGTGGGCTGGTTGAAGGCATTGCAGGTTTTGGAGAAAGAAAATCCCGGAACTTCGCGATCACCCCCGGTGCCGATGCCGTGGAACCCTTGGTGACGACTCCTAGGTGCTCAAACTCCTCCCCAAAATACTACCTACTCATACCCTCCTTTTTGCCACCACAAAACCCTCTTCCCCCACCTAGAAACTCCCCCACCTCCTGCTGAATCTGCGGCTCCAGCAAGCCCTAAAACAGCCGACTACTGTTTCACTAGTACTATTCAAAAATATCATTTACTGTTCATTTATATAGTTTTATTAAAGCTTGAACCACGGTCTGCTGCTTCCCCTTTCCTCAATCTCCCGACCCTCCTCCGTCAGAACTGGAGCCGACCACCCCTGGTACTCCCTCAACCGCATCCTCTTGCAAACCACCCCACCGCCAGCCCCTAAATCCCTCCCGCAAGCCACCAGATTTTCCCCTCCCCTCCAGATCTACACCCGCCTCTCCCTCTATAGCCTTCTCCCAAGCCGCCAACCCTCCCTTCACGTGGATCCACCGCCCCGTCTTCTCGTTTCTCAAGATTAGTCCAGATATGAGAAACTTCAGCCCCCGATCTGCTATTTCTACCACCCGTCCAACACTCCCTAATCCCGATCCGTTACTACATCATCGGATCTACCCACCCCCGCCCGGATCGGCACCTACGTGGTCGGATCTATCCATTTCCGGTCCATTTTCATTTTCCGCCCCCGAGGACAGCCACCTCCATTATCTCCACGCCGTCGATTCCACTCTCGATCGCCGATCCACGCATCCATCTCCGGAATTTTCATTGCCTTAGTCAGCCCACTATTTAGTGAGTATTGTTGTATTGGATTATTATTTTTCAGCATTTATTTATCGGATTGGACATCATATTGGCTTGGATATCTCGTATGGTAGTAGTTTGTTAGATAAATATTATGATTTTTCAGGACTTTATTCGCCGTGCGCTCTAGCTTTGGCCCTCCACACGGAGGAAAACTTAAGTTTTGCTTTTGCCCAAATAAATTATTATGTCTTGCTTTTGAATTATTTGCGTGAGATGATTTTATTTATTATCCAATTGTGATCTCACCGTCGGACTTTTGCATAACATGCAAGGTTAGGTCGCAGATTACTCGCCGCTTATAGATTCACCCTGCGTCAATTGGTATCAGAGCCAGGTTGCGCGCAGTCAAATTTCGCACACTTTTTGATACGCAATCGTAGAGTCTATCGGTTTTTCGTTATGTCTAGGTGTCACAATTATTCTTCTCCTCACTTTGGAGGTCTCGAGTCCACTTGCACCCGCTCTCACAGAGCCCCGTCAGGGAGTCCCTCACATTACTACGACAGTTATCCTCGATTGCAGCACACCACTTTAGAGATCGTGTTGACCCACCGACACGACCCCACTACACTAGAGAAGATCAGTATGATGTTTGTCGTCGTTCATATCCTTGCACGCGAGCGGATCGAGTTGATCCTTTGACACAACCCGATTACCTTAGGAATGACTACTATGAGGATCGTCGCTTTGAGAGTGATCTTGAGAGTTAGTTTCGTACTGTTGCCCCTCCCTTTGATGGCTCATCGACGCTCGAGTCTTTCAGTTATTGGCTCGTGGATATGGAGTATTATCTTGATCATTTGAGGTATTCGATGAGCGTCGCGTCAATTTTGCGAAACTTAGGCTTTTTGATCAGACGAGCACATATTGGGCTAGCGTTGAGTGGACCCGCGAGCGAGACCGTCTACATCGCATCACCAATTGGGTGGACATGAAGCGTACTTTATGTCAGAGGTATCTGCCTTCGTCGTACCGGAGTCGCTTGCTTGACCAACTATTTTCCCTTCAACAAAGATCCATGTCTGTCGCTGAGTACAAGAACCGTTTTGATGAATTAGTGGTGAGGAGTGATATCCGAGAGGACCCAGCCATGACCATTCCCCGATTTCGGTCTGGACTTCGGTCTGACATACATACTAAGGTAGCTTATCATAACTCGAAGTCCCTCAAGCAGTCATATCAACTCGCCCTTCGTTATGAACAACCATTGAGATCCGCAAGAGCTGGTCGATGGGGTTCTCACCTTGACCTCCGCAGTACGAGTCTCTCTCATACTGATGTCACCACGACGTCTACCACTTTCCTGTCAGCTACAACGGAAGTGATACCCGATGCGGATTACTCTCACCCCAGTGAGGTGCTTAACCCAGTGAGTGACCTCTCTTGTGACCCCGACTGAGAGCGAGCATGAGCGACCTACTAAGTCTGTAGTGTTGTGTCCCTCACCCACACCACCTCTGTCATATGTAACACCCCAACTTAGTTTAACAACCAATCAGCCGTCCGGCCAGGTCCAACGATAAGAAGTAAACTAAGAAATAATATTAAAAATGGTACATAACAGACATAAGTGAAAAGAACTGAAATGAAAGCTTACAACGGAAGCTCAAAAAAAAAAACTAAGGGTAAAAGTGTACCTCATCAAACTGAATTTCACAGAACCACTAGAAAGAAAAGAACCAAACCACAAAAAATCTGAAATACTACACAAAGTCTGGAACAAACACAAATTCTTAAATATTAATATTACATGTCTCACAAACTAAACAATAATGATATAAAAGTAAAATATCAACCGAAAGGAAACAAACTATAGGGCGACTCCAAAACACGTTCATCCTAGGCGCAGTTTCCTACTCGGGTCCCCTGAAAAAACATGTCCGAACATGGGTTAGCCCAAAGAGAGAGTAAGCAAAATTATTCCTCCTAGTTTCACTAAATTTGTTTTGAAAGAAACTTAAACATGCTTTGAAAATAATTCTTGTGCTATAGAAAAATTGTATGCTAGTGTACTATGTATGATTTCCTAAAAATAAAACTAGCAAAATAAATGACTATTCTAATTATTCATAATGCATGAAGCTTACTCAAGTTCCGAATAATTTGGTTAACTAGGAGTTTCTAGGGTTCAGTCTAAACTTGAGTTCTAATTCCACTTATGGTTGTCTTTCAACAAAGTTCTAGGCAGAGTAGCTCCTATCGTGCAATACCAGTCTAACGATTTGAGTCTTACTAACGAACTCAAGTGTTCTAGTGTCTCACGTACATAGACTCGAATCTACTAATCTTCTAAATCAGGATACATCCCCCAAACAATTTGACTCATAGGGTATACTACAACCCACAAGACGGATAGTGCGTCTCTATCAAATACGGGAGAAGATCTCTACCGTGCCTACACAACATTTTCTATCTAATGCTACTCTGCTTGTGAACATGTGCATATGATTAAGGCGATTCACCAAATTGATTTAAAACGACTAGAATCACAATTCTAACTTTAATGATTCATGCTCTAAATATATACGACTATATTGTTCGTATGGTCTAGTTGTCTTGGGACGTGTTAAAATTTAAAGACATACTGCATATACTAGCCTTACAACAATTGTATTACCAATTCTATTGATAGTAGAAATTTCATACACTCAAATTGGTCTTACTGAATTATACTGAACATAACTATATAAGTTGTCTGATATGTCTAGTCATAAAGAAAAAGAATTTCTTACCGCAGTATTGCGACGCTCGTATAACTGACGCGACGACATAACTTCCTTTGAGAAATAAACTGAAATCCTAATTGATCACTGGTTTACCCTAAAAAGGAAAATGATCACTACTAAATAAAATCACTAATATATATCTATGAACATTATCTCAAACAAAAGGAGCTTACCACTCTTCTAACAGTGGAAGATAAAGATTTTCTGAAACAGAACAATTACAATTAAAATTGAATTTTCTCGTTCCGACGATCACCTAGAAGATCCAATTTTTGAGGTAGGGCTTAAGTGTAAATTTTTAAATAAACCCAAGGAAAACCACTAAAAATCTTAATTTCTCAAAGGAGAAAAAAATGGTATCACCTAAAGATGAGAGAGTCGGAGGTAACATGACCGCGACCAAACCCTCCGGCCTCCACTAGGGTTGATGTGGAGGACAAAAATTAAACCCCTAAGCTCAAAATCTGAGAAAGAGGGATGAAAACCTTGAGCCCTAATTTCAAAAAATGAGATGGGAAAGCAAAGAATTTGAGAAACAAAAGGGAAAGAAGGTAGAGCCACTACCAGAAAATCCCAAACTGAGGAAGGGGAAGGAACTGTAGTCGCCAGTTCAGCGCACGCCAACTGGACAGAAAAACCCTCTCTGGGTGGCCGCCGATTGAAGGAAACAAAGGCGGAGGCGGCAGAGCCTCTACCGACGCCGGCTAGAGGTGGAAATCTCAATCAGATGCAGAGGGGAGTGCTGCCGGAGGAGGGAACGTCGATCATGAGAGGAAGAGGGCTCAGCGGCTTACAAACAATAAAAAAAATGAAAGGGTTATGGGATTAAAAGGGACCGAGCGACGCTTCCACGATTCGGGCGGTTACGTAAACCGCACTATGGAGAAATGAACCGACACTTCCTCTAGAGCTAAAATTAGGGATTTAGAGTTTATTTCACCATTATTATTTTCCAAACACTTAGAGAATTTTATGTGATACGCCCTCGCGTCTAAAATAAAATAAAAAAATGCGTTGAACATAAACTCAACGATTAAAATTAATCCCTAAAATATTGTACAAGATTTAACCGTATTAAATTCGTACGTCAACAAGACCCAGCCTCGATCGAGAACATTCGCGATCTGATCCTGCAATTTAATTTTATTTTCGCGTCATTTTACGGTTGTTACATCATACACCAGGTTAGTTAGCACCCCAAACACAAACCCATTTCCTGACACCGCACCCACGGTTCCATTCTTGAGTGTAGGTTTGTGTTGCTCTCTCATTGTCATTACCCTTAGTCACATCACGACCGAGAGCCCAGAGCCTGATGTTGATCTCGTAGTGGCTATGTCACCCATTCAAGGGGACACTACCCCTTGCGGTGATACTCATCTGGAGGACCATGACCCTAGTGACGAGTTCTATGACGACCCCCCTGTTGAGCCTCCTGATGAGCCACCACATCCTGATGAGGATGAGATTCAGGTGAGCCCCGCATGTGTGAGTATCGATTTATGGAATCCCCTTACATTATCGTCCTTGACCCCGCCCTAGAGGATGGATATTGTGAGGAGGATCCAATATTTAGGGCACCACCTGCTGACACATCGCACTCTCGTTGAGTTTTAGGATGCACCACCTGCTGACCCACCATACGAGTTTTTTATTTTTTGGGATGATCACCACACTATAAAGTCACAACTTCTGGTCTTTGTACACGATTTTCACCTAAGTGGTCGTCTCGTCCGCGATGACTTTTCTTACACACCTCCTGGTGAGCCCCCTGATGTGCTACGTTCCCCGATAGATATTTGGCTCTTTACGAGCTCACATTTGAGTATATATGTCTCTCACCGTCATCTGAGCACTCGTCTCACGCGAGATGAGTTTTTCTACACCCCACCGAGAGAGCTTCCTGATTGGCCACCTCCCTTGATAGATTTTCAGATCATTATTAGATTTTCCCATAGAGTGCATGTTGTGCCGGTCATGTTTTATTTGCATCATTTGCATGAGTCTGTTGAGTCATTTCTTCATCATTTGCATGTATCTGTTGAGTTATTTGTCCGTCGTTTGCATATGTGGCATGAGTCGGTCCGACGGAGAATCCATAATGATAATTAATTTTGTAAGTCACATGCGGATGTTCACTGGCAAGAGCAAGTACTTTATGAAGGCGAGCAGGTGATGGTGGGAATCTGCGTTGTGAGGCTCCGTGCGAGGCTTGCTAAAAGTTTGAGCGTTAGGCGAATGAATCCCTATATAATCTTGAGATGAATCGAAGCAAACACCTACGATCTTGATATTCCTGCAAGTATGGGTATCCACCCGGTATTTAGTGTTGAAGATATGACGCCGTACAACGAGCCTCGCGAATATGTGGACCCAAGCAGTGGGGATTTCCAGCCGCCCACACCTCCACTCCCGTTGTCTTGCCACCCTCATAGCCCATCTATGTCTGATGGCCTCCACTACTCACCTACTTCTAACACTCACCCACTCAGGGAATCGTCTTCTTTGGTTCTACCGGAGGCGTCGCCGATCGCACCGGGATCCACCACTCGTGAGTTGAGTGTTGAGAACATTATGGAGACCAGACTCCACCAGTGCATTCCCACTACAGACGTTGGTGACTCTTGGATACTTGCAACAGAGGTTGATCGATTTGCCCCTAGACTTCGACTTTAGCACGACCGTCCCCATTCACCGGAGATGACAACTTTTCAGTCAGGGGGAGTTGATTGGCATTACACTTTTCCAGCGACGACACTTGATCGACCTCTGGTGGACTTCTTCGAGTTTTACCTGGCACGCAACTCGAGAATTCTGATCCCTATTCATCGGGAGATGAATTCTTTCAAGCCGGGGAGATTGATGCGGAACATAGACGAGCACTTGCAATGGATGACGAGTTTTGGGCCCATTCAGGGCTGATTTGGCGACTTTCCATATATGGCGTGCCCGGATCGATGATCGGACTCCGCAGGTGTGTTCGGATTCGCGTTGCGAATCAATTTGATATATTATTTCATTATTTTGCATTTTATTTTGATATATTTAGGTGGCTTCACCTTCGGCCAATCATAGTCATCGATGGTGAGATGTCCTAATCCTTCTTTTATTATAAATAAATGGTTTGTGGGCTGGTTGAAGGTATTGCAGGTTTTGGGGAAAGAAAATCCCGGAACTCCGCGATCACCCCCCGGTGCCGACGCCGTGGAATCATAGGTGACGACTCCTAGCTGCTCAAACTCCTCCCCTAGTTACCACCTACTCATACCCTCCTTTTCCCCACCACAAAACCCTCTTCCACCGCCCAAAAACTCCCCCACCTCCCACTGAATCTGCGGCTCCAGCAAGCCCTAAAACATCCGACTACTGTTTCACTAGCACTATCCAAAAATATGATTTACTGTTCATTTATATAGTTTTATTAAAGCTTGAACCACGGCCTGCTGCTGCCACTCCCCCAACCTCCCGACCCTCCTCCGTCGGAACTGGAGCCGGCCACCCCTGACACTCCATCAACCGCACCCTCTTGCAAACCACTCCACCGCCAGCCCCTAAATCCCTTCCGCAAGCCACCAGATTTTACCCTACCCTCCAGATCTACACCCGGCTCTCCCTCTGCAGCCTTCTCCCAAGCCGCCAACCCTCCCTTCACGTGAATCCACCTCCCTGTCGTCTCGTTTCTCAAGATCGGTCCAGATCTGAGAAACTTCAGCCCCCGATCCGCTATTTCTACCACCCGTCCAACACTCCCTAATCCCGATCCGTTACTACATTATCATATCTACCCACCCCCGCCCGGATCGCCACCTACGTGGCCGGATCGCCACCTACGTGGCCGGATCTATCTATTTCCGGTCTATTTTCTTCTTCCGCTGCCGAGGACAACCACCTCCATTATCTCCACGCCACCGGTTCCACTCTCGATCGCCGATCCACGCATCCGGCTCCGGAATCTTCATTGCCTTGGTCAGCCCACTATTTAGTGAATATTGTTGTATTTGATTATTATTTTTCAGCATTTATTTATCGGATTGGACGTCATATTGGCTTGGATATCTCTTATGGTAGTAGTTTGTTAGATAAATATTGTGATTTGCAGGACTTTATTCGCCGTGCGCTCTAGCTTTGACCATCCACGCGGAGAAAAACCTAAGCTTGTTTTTGCCCAAATAAATTATTCTGTCTTGCTTTTTAATTATTTGCGTGAGATGATTTTATTTATTATCCAATTGTGATTTCACCGTCGGACTTTTGCATAACATGTAATGTTGCGTCGTAGATTACTCGCCGCCCATATATTCGCCCTGCATCACTAATTCTAACAAAACACTTCACAATTTTGTCTTCATTCACATCTACCACATCATCACCATCCCCTCCAACGGGAATTAACTCAACTAAACAGGAATTAAACAATTAACCCAATCTCATTTCACCTACACTGAAGCAATCAAAACACTTATCACTTCCACTGTTGATCTTCCCCCTCAACTGAAAGCAAACAACAAACAATTTCTAAACTCCTCTACAGGAAACCACAAATACAAACAACACTTCCAAAAAGTATCTCAGAAATCATACATCCAATCCCTAACTGGAAACTACAGCAAACAAAACTCACATTATTTCAAACGGGAATCACAAAAAAAAAACAGCAGGTTCCACTAACTCCTCCTGTTTATCTTCTCCAAATTACTCAGCTACAGGAAGCAAAACACAGTCTCACAGCAATCTTCATAAATCGACATCTACTATTCACCGTCTCCCTCAACTGAAGGCAGTAGCACACAACAACAATCAAATACATTTCAAAAATCACCAACCAACAATTACAACCGTCGACGTCGTGTAGGAAATGTAAATCACCAACCAACCATTTATAAGATTTTAACACACCAATAAAAAACAAAATGGAAATGTAAATCCAACCGTCGACGTCGTGGAGGAAGTCGACAAGACTGAAGCTTCGGCTGAGCGAGAATGGTGGAATGTGCAACGGTTGCGCAGGAACGTGGCCGTCGTGCACCGTCGTGGGCGTGGTTCGTGGGCGGAAGTCGAGCGGGAGTGGTGCGGCGCCAATGTCGGGAAGTTTCGGCTAGGAAGCCCTAGCCCACCCATCCAGCGAACCAGCAGATGAGGCCCGTGACATTTCAGACAGGAAGAAGCTGCGGCTTTTACAAGCATTGACCCGGCTGGGAGAAAAAAACTTAATAATAGCTTAAAATTTTATATAAATATACATATATTTAGATGTATAGATATATATACACACACATTAGAATATTTGCAAAGTCACACAAATTTCAAATGACCAAAAATGTAAAAAGGACACAAAATAAAAATAAAAATGCATGACTCAGGGTCGAAAGAGGTCCGGACGGGTGCTGCGTCGGACACTTTTGCGTCGACTTGATCGGGGCTGGCCTCCACGACCATGTCTTCTAGATTTCTACACACTAAATTTGCAGGTATCGGCACCATTAATTTTCTTCTTGTCATAATGGATTGGCTTTGCTTGAAATAAAATCCTCATTAATTATTGTTTGAGTATGTCTATAGCCATTGGTCAGATAGTTTCACCCTTTTATTCATTTCCTTAGATTTCTAAAATCCAAACATAACTGCAAGGACTCTGTATAATAGAACATATGATATTTCTGTCATTTTTAAATAGAAGTCCTTTTTCTTATCACCAAAATATACCATATATTTGATTCAGTATTTTGTATATTGATCTCAACTTTGAATCAAACACATTCTAAGAATGTTGTAAAATCTCTAGGCCAGCATATTCTATTAGTTTTCAGCCTGAAGTTATTTCTTTTGACAAATGGGTGGGGCTGAAATCAGAAATGAAACCTCAATTTTTTTCTTGGATCAAAGAAGTTTTTCATGGGAGCAAAGGTGAAGCACATAATGATTGGCATGAGAAGCTTCACTTTACTCTTAACACAACTCCAATGTGGGACAGGTATAAGATCCCACTCTATCTTTTTATTTTGAGAGTGGATTACATTAAGCATTTCTTTTGGAATCTTTTTAGGAAATGATGTTGTTGGTTATAAATGGGTTTGTAATGTAAAGCCTTTCAATGGTGATATGTTTTGCAGATAATTTTCTTTTGTTTGTTTGACCTTTCACTTCAAACTTAGAAGTTGTTGTATACTGAATTCCGTGACCAATATCCCTGAATTGTTTCAATATATGGCTATTGATTATTGATGAATTCCATCATGTCATAAAATAATAGCAAGTGGCAGGATATTAAGAGAAGGTTTGAATATCTATTGACTGATGCCAAATCTTTAGTCTAAAGGAGCATCGGCCAAGTAGAAGATAAAATAGAACAAATAAATATGTACTGTCTAAGGAGAACATAAATATATTGTGGATTTTATGTTGGTAGCATGAATTTTTTCAAGTATGTGGATATAAAAAATATATTGGAAATATTAATAATCTATGAGCAATGTCACACTCCTTACTAGACGATACACATAAAATGAACTAGTTGGAAACCCGCATTATGTGCAAGGTCTCAACCGGCATTTGTATTTGATGGGATAGCTAAAACTTTTATCAAATCACACACATGACTTAGTGCAAAGCAAACTTCTAAGAATTTTATTAGAGAAACGCTAACAAAATCCTATGTTTGCTATAAAATAAGATATAATAAAATCAAAGGTTAAACAAAATAAGAGTAAGGTAAAGTTTCATTTGAAATTTATCAAAATCCAACTTGGTTTGACCTCTAAGCAATTGATTGGCCTGGGGTAGTGATGCATGAAGGATGTGAGAGGGTGTGCTTATATCCTAATGGGACTCTAATGAGTGAATGCATGATACGAACGGGATGGACCTGGTCGAAGGAATGCGTTTCACGCGCGTCTATACTAGGAGCACGCGAGGTACGAAGATGGCATGAGCCCGCGCAGCACTTGGCATCCTAGTATCTATTTTTCTTTTCGTATTTTATTTCGTAGTGTCTGATTGTGTTGTTTGGCCGATCGGCCTTGTTGGTCTCTCCTTATATAAGGGAGATATGTACTCTGTTATGTATGCTTGGATCAAGGTTGTCAGGATCAAGATCCTAGGTGAGATCGTTTCGGGGTTGGATTAGATCGGACTGTAGTAACGGATCGAGGATCGTAAGATCCTACTACATGCATAAAGTAAGACCTAAAATATTAAATTGAATTTGATATCATCCAATTATACAAAAAATCAATACAAATGAATAATCATAAATCAATTTGATTGATCAACTAATGGAAAATGGAAATGTAATGCATCAAGCCAGAGGAAATCACGTAAAACAATATTAGATAATATTCATGCCTCATAATTTTTCTTTGTGAGTCTATCCAGGAATGGAGAATTCTTCAATTGCTTAAATGCTCTCTGACAATGCCCTCAAACCCCCCAAACTATTAATATAACTGCATATAAATCCATGTTGGTTGAAAATAGCATAATTATAACTTACAAATTATCTTATAACTATAAGTTCTACAATAAATCAATAACAACTAAGAGGTGCATACGAGAGAAGATTATAAAGATCAAATAATAGTTTATGCTCATCCAATGGTCAATGAAAAGCATCAAGCATCAATACAAATCCTGAATCGGTACGTCGACCATATCCTCGTCATCAAGTGTCACATTTTCCTAGAACCAGATGCATTCTTTCGAGACTTTTTTTTCCAACGGGATTTGAACCCGACCCGGAAGCAGACATCTACAAGACAAGTAAGCATTCAAGAATATAAGATGCGGGAAACAAACCAAGAGAATTCATTCATAACTATACATTCCAATGCAATACTGCATTCATAACTATATGGACTCACTGTCATACAATAAAACTACAAGCATTATATGTTTATAACATTTTAAGAAACTCGAAGATGCAGAAAGGGCATTCCATTTTCTACAAAAAAAGTAAAATATATAACAGTGGTTGTCTGCTACAAATAGCACCAGCAGGCTATCCGAGCTGATCGAAGGCCATGTCTCTACTTGCAATAAAACATCCTCTAGATGCTATCATTATTTTTCATTAAAAAAACCTTGCCCGACCTCCAGGTTTTGATTCATAACCTGGCAGAAAACTATTGCATCTCAAACAAAGTTTAATACTTCCCACAAAGCATTTACCCAAAAGTAAATGCTAGAAAGGGCTTTTCATTTTATGGAAAAAAGTAAAATATACAAGGAGCCGGCAAAAAAATGAAACTTGAAGATACAAGGGCAGAAAACACCGAAGAGAACACTGGAAAGTAAAATTGAAATCTTAGAATACCTTTAATGAGGTTCCTGTAGCAAAACAAAGATGAAGAAGAGAGGCCAAGTCTTAAAAACTGAAACTTAGTAACCGAAGAGAGGCCAAATCTTTAAACACCTGAAGCCGGCATTTTGGGGTTAGGATGTCGGAGCAAGCTGGAGAAAGACGAAGATGAAAAATCTGAACCTAGGTAAAAAATCAACAATAAAGAAATACTTGAAGCCGGTATTTGGAGTATTATGAGATGATCCGGCCTTGATCTGACAGCCGACAATGTTGTCGTTTTCTGCAGAGGTGGAGGAGCCGCACACGGATGGGGCTTAGCCGTCTGGAATCGTCGATGGTCGGCGAGTGCAAGACAAGGAGGAAGTCAAAATGAGTGGAATAGGGTTTCTAAGTGGCGAAGTGAAATAAAATGAAATGAGGGCGGTCCGGCAGGTCGCGTGATTTTAATACCGTTGAACCGGATTGTAGGATCGTGTGAGGATCGCGATCCTAATGATCCAACGATCTGGCGCGCGATCCTGCATGGACGAGGCTTATTTTCGATCTGGATCGAAATGTTTCATCTGGATCGTAGGATCGTGCGATCCTATGACCCGGATCATGATCCTGACAACATTGGCTTGGATTAATTTGATATTTTGAAATTGAAGAAGGGAGAAACCGACCCAGCGGTTCCCCCATATCTTGCCCTAGACGCAGGTTCCTCTCCCCCCTCTCCACGTCCACGCCCCCCCCCCCCCACGACGCAGCCGATCCTCCGCCGCCGCACCCCAACGCCCTGCTAACAACTGGTCCAACCTCCTTCGCGCGCCGCCCTCCTACCACGTGTTACGTCCTGCTGTGCCTCACACATTGATTTCTTCCGCTCTCCCGCGCGGGTTTTCTCCCGCCGCTCGATGCTTTCTCCTGCAGATCTCGCACACTCGGCTTCTCGGCTCCCCCCTTTCGTGGCCTCGGTGCATGCCACTTATCCACAACATGGTGCGTGACGCCGATCCGGCTGCCGCCATGGCGGCGCTCTCCAATCGCCTCAACCAGGTCGATACGACCTTATCGGACCTCCAAGTTGCCGTCCGCGACATTCATGCCCTCCTTGCCGCCCGTCCCCGGCTGCCTCACTGACCCCGCCGCTAGCAAC
This sequence comes from Platanthera zijinensis, assembly GCA_039513925.1. Taxonomy (NCBI): domain Eukaryota; kingdom Viridiplantae; phylum Streptophyta; class Magnoliopsida; order Asparagales; family Orchidaceae; genus Platanthera; species Platanthera zijinensis. The sequence continues at coordinate 207,781,019 of CM077083.1, forward strand.
CACGGTGTCGGCTTGCAACCCCGACGATCTTCCAGCCGGCGTTCATCTCCTGCCCGATCTTTCTATTGGCGCTCTCCGCCGCCTCGAACTGCCGGTGTTCGACGGGACTGATCCCTTGGGTTGGCTCGCACGGGCCGAGAACTACTTCGACATCCAAGGAACGCTCGCGGCACAAATGGTTCCCCTTGCCACGATTTACATGGAGGGCTCGACCCTTCATTGGGTCCGTTCGATTCGCTAATCGTCGTCGGCCTTGACCTGGTCGCTACTCAAATACGAGTTGATCCGCCGCTACGACAACCTCCACGTCGACAACCCTTATGAGTGCCCGAGCAACGCCCTCCAGTCCGACTCCGTGGACGCCTACATCAAGGTGGTAACGCACGTCGCCGACCTCTCGCCGGACCACTACCTGGGAAGTTTCTCGCTGGGTTGCGGCCGCACATCCCTAACCATCTTCGGGTCCACGACCCCACTACCCTGTCTCGCGCAATGGAGCAAGCGCGTTTTGTGGAGGCCAACTTTGCCACCGTCGCCCCCGCCCCCGCCGTCCGGTGCACACCACCCATTCCGGCCCCCTCCCGGCCTGCCGCGGCCGGCTGCCGCCTCTTCTGGGTCGAATAACCCCGGCTGCCGCCTCTTCTGGGTCGAACAACCCCGGCTGCCTTGCCCACCTTGGGCTGCCCCCCGCCACAGCCGTAGCCGCCACTACTACGGGCTCGACCCCCCCGCCCCATCGGATCTCTCATCAGGAGTATCTTTACATTCCGGGCAAGGCCTTTGTTTTCGCTGCAAGGGGCCGTACTCGTTGAGCCACGAATGTCCCAACAGGGACCTCCAGATGTTCCTAGGTGTCGAGGAAGAGGAAATTGTGATGGTCGACTTTGAGGCCCTCGAGCTCGAGGATGAGGGGCTTAATGTGGTCGAGTCGGGGCCACCTAGCGACCGGAGGTTTCTTGCTACTCGGTGTGTGGCATCACCGGCCCGTGCCCCATGAAGTTGGCGGCCACCCTGCAACAGATGACAATGGTCCTTATGATCGATAGCGGCGTCAGTCACAACTTCATCTTCCGGGACCTTGTCGAGACACTCCGCCTTACGGTGACTCCATCCCCAGGCTTTCATGTCTCCCTCGGAGACGGCCGCCGGAGCCGCACTGACGGTAGGTGCGTCGGCCTGCCATTTTCTATCGGCACTTACTCGGGCTATGCAGACTTCTATGTCTTCGGCCTTGGCGAGTTGGACGCGATATTGGGCGTGTCCTGGTTGAGCACGCTTGGGGACTGCAAGCGCAATTGGGGACTGCTCACAATGGACTTTGAAGCAGCGGGCGCGACTCTTCATCTTCAGGGCGATCCCTTCCTAGCCTGTTCCCTGACCAGCCTTTGATCCATCCTTCGCACGCTCGACCCAGATCTCAACATTCTCATGGGGCACGTGGAGCATGGACCGGATCCGACACCACCACTTGTACACCTGAACGTCCACCGACTCCTTGACGACTATCCGACGGTTTTCACCATACCGTATGGGCTGCCTCTGCCGCGCGCATCCGACCACATCATAATCCTGCAGCCTGGCGTGGAGGCAGTCTCAGTCCTCCCTTACTGATACGACCATGACCAAAAGAACGCCATGGTGGAAATGGTGGCTGAGATGCTTAGCGCAGGCATCATCCAGCCGAGTGTCAACCCATTCTCCAGCCCGGTTCTGCTCGTGCGAAAGGACGACAGTTGACGGTTTTGTGTCGACTACAGAGAGCTGAACAAGCTTACAATGCCGAATAAGTACCCCATTTCCATTATCCAGGAGCTGTTGGATGAACTGCGGTGCGTTCTCTATTTCTCCAAGTTATACTTACGTTCGGGCTATCACCAGATCCGCGTGCGAGCAGAGGACGTGCCAAAGACGGCCTTCCAGACACATGATGACCACTACGAGTTCTTGTTATGCCGTTTGGCCTAATGAATGCCCCAACCACCTTTCAGTCCACCATGAACGACGTGTTCCACCCACACTTGCATAAGTTCATTATGGTTTTCTTTGACGACATTTTGGTTTACAGTTCTTCTTGGCAGCTCCACCTGACACACCTCGCCACCGTCCTCTGCCGCCTGGCCTCCCACCAACTCGTGGCCCATCGGAAGAAGTGTACGTTTGGCCAACCCCAAGTCGAGTAATTGGGTCACATCATCTCGATCGAAGGGCTCGCCATGGACCCAAAAAAGATCGATGATGTCCTACACTGGCCGACGCTGGCGAGCCGTCGGGCCATGCAGGGATTCTTGGGACTCACCGGCTACTACCGCCGCTTCATCCGCAGCTACAGGACTTTGGCACGGCCACTGACAGACCTCCTGAAGAAGGTGCCCTTCCTGTGGGATTCTACCACCCAAGAGGCCTTCTACAACTTGCATCGCACTCTTGTGGCGGCACCTGTCCAGAGCATGCCTGATTTTTCCCAGCCGCTTGTCGTGGAGTGTGACGCCTCCGAGAGGGGGGTCGACGTCATCATCATGCAGGAGGGCTGCCCCATAGATTACTACAACAAGACCTTCACTGACCGGCAGAAGGTGGTTTCCGCCTATGGCAGCGAGCTACGTGCATTGGTGTTAGCATTGCAGCATTGGCGCCCTTATCTGCTTGGGCGGCCCTTCATCGTCAGAACCGATCACTACAACTTGAAGCATCTATGGAGCCAGAAGGTCTCCACCCTGTCCCAACAGCTCTAGATAGCCAAGCTCTTCTGCTACCAATCTCGATCGAGTACATGATGCGCCCTGCGACGCATCTTAACTTTGTTACTTTTTGCATTTGTCATTTATTTTTGCATTTGTTTAATTTAGCCTAGATGTACTTCTCATTTTCCATTTGCAGCTCTTTGGGTTGACCGTCCGTTGAGACTTTTATTAAAGAGGTCTTGTAATATAGTAATTAGGACGGAGGCGGCAAACCTAGGTTATTTCAGGAAAACATAAAATTAAATCTTAAATTGGAACATCATTTTGAATAAAAGAAATTAAATGGGGACAACCAACTTTTCCTTATTAAAGTTAATTATTACTACCAAATCAATGTCAAATATCTCATGCCAAATCAACATCCTTGTTATATAATAACCTGTGAACAAGGGTTAGGGATCCCGGACAAGAGCAGAAAACATGATTCTTGTTTTCTGCACAGTGTCGGTCGTTCCTTTCACCCTCCTGATGTCGATACTGCCGCTCATCTTCCAGTGGTGAGTCCCCGACAAACTCCTCCCAGCGGCAAACCCTTCCAGCGCCCTACGACGCCGGCCTCTCTCGCGACTTCCCCGTCAGCGCCGCTCTTCGCCTGGGCGTGCAGATCGCCATCGACACCAACGCCCGACTCCGACATCCATTTGAGGCTGTGCCATCGCGACTCAGGAGAAAACGACGCATTCAGCTTCCCTGCCTGACGGACTTTGGGCGGGCCAACCTCGTTTGGAAGATCTTTGGGTACCTCCGCTCCAATTTGTCACTTTAATTTTTGTGTTCTTGCAAATAATCCTAAGCTTGCCGCCAAACGTTCAATTACTTGTTTACCGTATTTTTTTCATAAATTATTGTTTGTAAATCCGGCTTGTAGTCACATAGATTTCGCGGAGGATTTGAAACCCTAAAACGCATAAGAGTTCCACTTGAACGAGATTAACCAAACTCATAAGCCCGGAGCAACGACGTTAGATTGCGCGCGCAAAATCTCTATTTGGCGGCTCGACATTTGTGTTTCTCAAAATATCAGCCCTAATTTCCTATTTTCATAAAAGAAAAAAATAATTTTAATCCAGAAAAAATTTAATTAACCTTCCAAACCCTAGATTTGAGTTTACATCAGTTTGGTATCAGAGTGTTTTGTGATTCGCTCCTATCGCGAATCACGCGATCCGGCTTTCAAATTTTTTTTCCCAAAATTTTATATTTAAAAATTTTCGAGTATTTCTTTTTTTTTTAAAAGAATTTGTTTTTCTTCATAAAAATCATTTTTCTCCCGCTCGGGAGCGTTCTCTTTTAAAAATAAAAATTTTTCAACAACAAATTTTTTTTTTTGAATTTTTTGATGGAAAAACGGGTCAATCAATTAGAAAACAGCGTAAGAGATTTGGCCCGACGCATTAGTGATTTGATGAACCAGGGTGTGCACGGGGGAAGAGGAAGGAAGTCCACGATGGAAGAGGAGGGAAGTCCACGATGGAAGAGGAGGGAACCTTCTTGGAGCCTATAGGACTATGGCGGCCGACAGTGGCTTGCGGCTTGCATCGGAGAGGAGGATTGGCGTGGGATGCGGAACCAGGGTGTGCGGCTAGGACGCTCACCACCGGTATGGGTAGTGTCACACATATCATGAACGGACTGCGCACTTCAGTTAATAATATCGAAGAAACCTTGCACGTCAACCCAACACCTACCTCGTTGGTCGAAAACAACCCTGACCATAGGCCTCGGGAACTCGCACACCCCGACTTGGAAGCACATAACGAACCACGTCACCAACCCCTTTGGGATATGAGAATCAAGCTGGACGTGGGTGATTTCGAAGGGCGAATAGAGCCCGAGAGTTGTCTAGAGTAGTGTGAAAGGATGGATCGTTTCCTGGCTTGGAAGCAATTGCCCCAAGCTAGGCAAGTTGAGTATATCATGCTTAGACTTAAAGAATCCGCGTTAGTTTGGTGGGGACAGTTAGAACGGTTTAGGTTCAATTTAGGTATGCCCCCGATCACAACATAGAACGACTTCAAAACTCAACTGCGTAAGAGATACGTTCCGTCTGATTATATGCAAACCATGTATCATAAATTCCATAATCTACGTCAGGATAAATTATCTGTCGATGAGTACACAAACGAGTTCCTAGTCCTGCAGTCTCGCTTCGACCTCCAAGAGGACGATGACATGACCGTTTCCCGTTACCTGAACAGGTTACGTTATTCCATCAGAGATCAATTAGAACTTCTTGACTATAAAGACTTAGGAGAGGTGTCGAGTCGCGTGCGTAGAGTAGAAGCACTGCAAAAACGAACATCTGAGAACAAGTCTACTGATAGGTCCCACTCGACTCACACTTCCACTTCTACCGGGCCTCCTCGACCAACAGTATCCACGAGCACCCCAACACTCCCCGTCCCTCCCAACAAGGGTAAGGAGATTGTAGGCACTAGACCTCAGCCTGGGACGTTTAGATGTTTTAAGTGTATGGAGCCGGGCCACAAATCTTCTGAGTGTCCGCGACGCCACTTCGTCGCCATCATCGATTCTGAGAGTGGATCAGAACCTGAGTATGAGGTCTTTCTTAGTGACTCCCAGACTGACCCGACCCTTGAGACTGAGTTAGAGAGTGAGTACAAAGTTGAGGGAGAACAGACTGAGCAGTTAGTGTGTGTTCTCCAACATAGTCTCTTAACTCCCAGGACTTCTACTGACGACGACTGGTTGAGGAACAATATCTTTTGTACCACCTCCCGCATACAGAGACAGTTCTGCTCCATCATTATAGACAGTGGTAGTATAAAGAACTTTGTTTCTCAACGCATGGTGGATAAGCTGAAATTAAAACGCAGCCCTTAGGGAAACCCTACGGTCTGTCATGGGTCACTAGTATTACTACCATTCCTATCACGCACCAGTGTCTCGTAGAGTTTTCCATTGACAGTACGTACCAGGATGTTGTATGGTGTCATGTAGTTACTATCAAGGTCTGTCACATCTGGCTAGGACAACCTTGGCAGTACGATAGACACATAGTTCATGATGGTGTAAAGAACTCTCACTCCTTCGAGTGCAATGGTCGCAAGATCGTTCTTCTCCCCCAGAAGAATGATCTTGTTCCCAAATCCCCAGAGAGGACTTCACCTCCTTCTACCACTGTCTCCGCGATATCCTTTCCCTCTGTCACCATGTTACTGACTGAATCTCAATTCCAGGAGGAGATGAAGGATAGTGAGGTCGTCTATATGTTATCTGGTATCGACACCACCCCCGCTACATTAGACATCCCTAGTACGGTGCGTCCTCTCATAAATGATTTCTCTGAGATCATTCCGGAGGAGCTTCCCGATCAGGTACCCTCGATATGAGACATACAACACTGCATAGACCTCATCCCAGGCGTTAGCTTACCTCATTTGCCCCACTATCGCATGAGTCCGAAAAAACATGAGGAGATACATAGGCAGGTGACCGATCTGATTTCGAATGGTCACATTAGGGAGAGTATAAGTCTGTGCGCCCCAACGCTTCTAGTTCCTAAAAAAGATGGGACATGGCGTATGTGTGTGGATAGTCGAGCGATAAATAAGATTACAATCAAATATCACTTTCCGATTCCCCGGTTGGATGACATGCTAGATATGCTTAGTGGATCCCATGCATTTTCAAAGATTGACTTAAAAAGTCGATACCACCAGATTATAATTCGACCCGGGGATGAATGAAAGACTGCGTTTAAAACTAAGGAAGGATTATACGAGTGGCTGGTGATGCCTTTTGGGCTCTCCAATGCTTCCAACACATTTATGCGAGTGATGAATCAAGTGTTTATGCCACTCATAAGAGTTTGTGTAGTGGTGTACTTTGATGATATTCTGATTTATAGTCTCAATCACGAACAACACATGATTCATCTTAGGCAAGTCTTAGAAATACTACGTGAAAATAAATTATATATAAATTTGAAGAAGTGCATGTTTATGACTGATAGCCTGACCTTCCTAGGATATATCGCATCTTCTGAGGGCATAAGAGTTGATAGAGAGAAGGTCAAAGCAATAGAATCATGACCTAGCCCTAAGACGATTACTGAGGCTCGGGGATTTCATGGGCTGGCATCTTTTTATCAGCGGTTTATTCGAAACTTTAGTACCATGATAGCACCTGTGACTGGTTGTCTAAAGAAGGGACTGTTTGTCGGGACTGAAGAAGCCGAACGAGTGTTTCTTTTGGTTAAAGAGAGACTCACGAGTGTGTCTGTGTTAGCGCTGCCTGGTTTTGAGAAAATTTTTGAGGTTGACTGTGACGCATCGATCGTAGGCATTGGCGCAGTTTTGAGTCAGGAGGGTCGACCCATCGCATTCCTTAGTGAGAAGTTGAACGAGGCGAAGACTAGATATTTCACCTACGACTTAGAGTTTTACGCTATCGTTCAGACTCTCCGACATTGGAGACACTACCTGATTCAGCGCGAGTTTGTGCTGAACACTGATCATGAGGCTCTGAAGCATCTGAACTCCCAGAAGGAGATCAGACGTCATGCCAAGTGGGCTGCTTACCTACAGGAGTTCACGTTTCACTTGTAGTACAAACCCGGAGTCACGAACCGCGTAGCCGACGCACTTAGTCGACGCACCCATTTATTAGTCACCCTGCAGCCGTGCATTACTGATTTAGATTCACAACGCGACCTATACGCCACCGATCCGTTCTTTCACGATATTTAGATCTCATGTCAGCACAGTGAGACTGATCCCACCACACAGTACGTCGTGAGTGAGGGTTATCTGTTTAGGGGCAATCGTCTTTGCGAAGGACCACTTCGAGAGACATTACTTCGGGAGCTCCACTCATCTGGGTTAGGGGGACATGTAGGTCAATCCAAATTGATAGATCTCACTAGTGCACGATATTATTGACCCAACATGAAGCACGATGTCATCGAGTTTGTTAGACATTGTATGACTTGTCAGCGATATAAAGGGCACGCACAAAATACTGGATTATATACCCCTTTACCGATACTTGAGCGACCATGGGATGACATCTCGATGGACTTCGTGGTAGGACTTCCCCGCACTCAGAGGAAAGTCGACTCTATTTTTGTAGTTGTGGATCGTTTTTCGAAAATGACACTTTATTTCATGTAAGAAAACCTCTAGTGTTGTGCACGTCGCCGAACGTTTTTTTAAAGAAATCGTTAGGTTGCACAGTATTCCTAGGTCGATCACTTCTGATAGGGATACTCGCTTTATGGGGTATTTTTGGAAAACACTGTGGGCCCGACTAGGTACCAAACTTGAATTTAGCAGTGCATATCGCCCTCAGACCGATGGGCAGACTGAGGTCGTTAATAGGAGTTTGGGGGATCTTCTCAGGTGTTTGACGGAGGAGAATCCGAAACAATGAGATCTTATACTGCCACAAGCTGAATTTGCGTTCAATAATTCTACTAACCGCTCCACTGCTAAATCTCCTTTCGAGATCGTTTATGGGTTCCCTATACCGCATATACTTGATCGTCATTCTCTGCCGACTCATGAACGTATTTCCTTTGATGCGCAAGCCCATGTTGATTATTTAACGAAATTGCATAAAAATATTACTAATAAATTGCGAGCGACTTCTGAAAAATATAAATCCATGGCCGATCGACATCGGCGGGAGTTGTACTTTTCAGAAGGAGATTGAGTATTTGCTTATTTTAGGAAGCAAAGATTCACTCCAGGTACCTATCACAAGCTCCAACAAAGGAAGTTTGGTCTTTTTCAAGTCCGGAAGCGCATGGAGAGAATGTGTATCTCCTCGAGTTGCCCGTGGAATTCGGTACTTCGCCGATATTCAACGTGGCCAATCTGACATCGTTCCATGGAGACCCTCCGAGTTCTAGTTCCAGTCCACCGACCGCAGCTCCAAAGATACCACCAGACTTGGCACCAGCACCCACACCCATAGTGGAGGAGATCGACCAGGTTCTCGATGTACGTGAATTTCGCACTCGTCACGGGACATATCAACGCTACTTGGTCTCATGGCGGGGATGAGATATACAGACAGCTCTTGGATTAACACTGATGAGTTACGGCGACGACGACCATACCTCTCCGTTGCCAGTTTCTGCGAGTCCTCGTCGGGGTCGAGCTCTTTCAACCCCAGGGGAATTGATGCGCCCTGCGACGCATCTTAGCTTTGTTACTCTTTGCATTTGTCATTTATTTTTGCATTTGTTTAATTTAGCCTAGATGTACTTCTCATTTTCCATTTGCAGCTCTTTGGGTTGATCGTCCGTTGAGACTTTTATTAAAGAGGTCTTGTAATATAGTAATTAGGACGGAGGCGACAAACCTAGGTTATTTCAGGAAAACATAAAATTAAATCTTAAATTGGAGCATCATTTTGAATAAAAGAAAGTAAATGTGGACAACCAACTTTTCCTTATTAAAGTTAATTATTACTACCAAATCAATGTCAAATATCTCATGCCAAATCAACATCCTTGTTATAAAATAACCTGTGAACAAGGGTTAGGGATCCCGGACAAGAGCAGAAAACATGATTCTCGTTTTCTGCACAGTGTCGGTCGTTCCTTTCACCCTCCCGATGTCGATACTGCCGCTCATCTTCCAGTGGTGAGTCCCCGACAAACTCCTCCCAGCGGCAAACCCTTCCAGCGCCCTACGACGCCGGCCTCTCCCGCGACTTCCCCGCCAACGCCGCTCTTCTCCTGGGCGTACGGATTGCCGTCGACACCAACGCCCGACTCCGGCATCCATCTGAGGTTGTGCCATCGCTACTCAGGAGAAAACGACGCATTCAGCTTCCCTGCCTGACGGACTTTGGGCGGGCCAACCTCTTTTGGAAGATCTTTGGGTACCTCCGCTCCAATTTGTCACGTTAATTTTTGTGTTTTTGCAAATTATCCTAAGCTTGCCGTCAAACGTTCAATTACTTGTTTACCGTATTTTTTTCATAAATTATTGTTTGTAAATCCGGTTTGTAGTCGCATAGCTTTCGCGGAGAATTTGAAACCCTAAAACGCATAAGAGTTCCACTCGAACGACATTAACCAAACTCATAAGCCCGGAGCAACGACGTTAGATTGCGCGCGCAAAATCTCTATTTTGCCGCTCGGCATTTGTGTTTCTCAAAATATCAGCCCTAATTACTTATTTTCATAAAAGAAAAAAAAACAATTTTAATCCAAAAAAAATTTAATTAACCTTCCAAACCCTAGATTTGAGTTTACATCAGTAAAAGATCGGGCGCACGAACTCGGCCGCAGGCGCCTTATCCCACCGCGAGCATGGCGGCACCTTGGTGGCGATCTCTCTTTGCCGGTGGCGGGACGCGGAGGTTCTCCAGGAGGAGATACGGGCAGATCCCCGTTACGGCCGCATGATCGATGAGCTACAGAGCGTGCCAGATGCGCACCCTCCCTTACGACTAGTGGGAGACAGAATCTACTACCGTGACCGCCTAGTCCTCGCTGTATCATCACCATGGATACCGCGCCTACTGGAGGAGTTCCATTCCACACCGGTAGCGGGAAACTCAGGAACTTATCCGACCTACCGGAGATTGGCGTCCACCCTCTACTAGAGAGGCATGATGAGGATGGTACAGCAGTTCGTGGCCAACTGTTTGGTCTGTCAAAGGGCCAAAACCAGACCCTCTCCCCCCCGGCCTGCTGCAGCCTCTGTCGGTGCCCGATCGGGTTTAGGAGGACATCAGATTGGATTTCATTACCCGCCTTCCACGCTCCCATGGATACGACTGCCTACTGGTGGTGGTCCACCGCCTCTCCGAGTACAGACACTTCATACCTGTCAAGCACCCCTACACGGCAAGCTTGGTGGCCCGAGCCTTCATTGGCGAGATCGTTCGCTTGCATGGGTTTTCCCGCTCCATTTTTAGCGACCGCGACTCGGTCTTCATGAGCACTTTCTGGCAGGAGTTGTTCCGCTTACAGAGAACGAAGCTACAATTCAATACGACATATCACCCTCAGTTTAATGGACAGACGGAGGTCCTCAACCGCTGCATGGGAACCTACCTTCGTTGCTTTGCTACCGTGCAGCCCCGCCAGTGGACCCAGTGGGTGGCATGGGCAGAACTGTGTTACAACACCACCTACCAATCGACGGCAGGTGTCACCCCCTTCCAGACAGTTTATGGGCGGCCGCTCCCAACTATACTGGCTGGTCTCGCCAGGGAATGCCAGGTCCAGGCATTGGCAGAGTACTTACAAGATTGGGATGAGGCCCTACGACAGTTGAAGCATCATCTCCGCCGCGCTCAGGAGAGAATGACCCAGTAGGCCAACCGACACCGCCGTGAGGTTCTCCTCTCACCGGGCGAGCATGTGTTCGTCAAGTTGCGGCTGCATTCCCAAAGTTCCTTGACCGGTCACCTCCATCCCAAGCTCCCTGTGCGGTATTTTGTCCCATTCCTGGTTGTGGAAAAGATAGACAAGGTGGCATACATACCGCTTGCAGCTCCCTCCCGATAGTCGAATTCATCCGGTATTCATATGTCGTAGTGAAATTGGGCGTTGGGGAACCACCCCCTCCAAGACACCCTGCTTGGATACCTGAGTAGTGAAGTCGCCCCTCGTTATGAGCCTGAAGCGGTGTTGGGCGACCACACTGAGCATGTTCAAAGCCAACCCATGAGGCAAGTTCTCATTCAGTGGAAGGGACAAGCCAAGGACGAGGCAACATGGATACTGGCGGAAGAAGTAAAGGCTTAGTTTCCAGATTTTGACCCTGAAAACAAGGTCGTTGAGAACCCCGGGGTAGTTGATACGAACGGGGCGGACCCTGTCGACTGAAGGCGTTTTGCGCGCGTCTATACTAGACAGACACGAGGGATAGAGACGGCGTGAGCCCGCGCAACACTTGACGGGCCTAGTATCTATTTATTTTTTCGTATTTTATTTTGTAGCGTCTGATTGTGTTGTTCTGCCGATCGGCCTTGTTGGTCTCTCCCTATATAAGGGAGGTATGCACTCTGTTATGTATGCTTAGATTAATTTGATATTTTGAAATTGAAAAAGGGAGAAACCGACCCAGTGGTTCCCCCGTATTTTGCTCTAGCCGCAAATTCCTCTCCCCCCTCTCTGCATCCCCCCCCCCCCCACGACACCACCGATCCTCCACGCCTCCACCGCTGCATCCCAACGCCCTGCTAACAATGCAAGTATCAAATGTTGGGGATTCTAAAATGATGCAATTCGCTTGTGATTGTCCAAAATATAATCACAATAGTTTCTGAAATTATCTTACACAGTGCTAGCTTGCACGATTGAGATTAGACTTGAGACAATGAGCAAGTTCTAATAAAAATTTAAAGTGAGATTTCTTTAATTAATTACTCAGCGAATAATTCTCTTAAGTAGGTTCGATTAATCGAGCAAACTTTTACGAACTAGTATTCCTAAATTATATGTTTTCCAACAAACTTTCATCGCAGAGAAAAATAAATTCCAAATTTAAAATTGCATAAGCATTCAAGACCATATTGGCAGGTTATTTGCAGTTTTCAGGCTTGGACAGGAACCTATTTAAAATTGCATAAGCATTCAAGACCATATTGGCAGGTTATTTGCAGTTTTCAGGCTTGGACAGTGGTTCCGAGGGGATTATGTTGCCAACGACAACAAAATTTATGAAAATTTTGCATTAATTTGATGTCCAGTCATTGTTTCCTGCAGCTAGAATGTGGAGTATTGGACTCTTGTAGAGGTAGAACACAATTTAGGAATTGGGCAATAGCATAATCAACTCTTGACAGGGGCTCGGTGGTTGAGAGGCGCACGTCTCTCTTTTCTTATGGGAGAAAAACCGCAGAACCGCAGCCCGACGCCTTCCGTTTTCGCAAGCGACGACGCCTCCGCTGCCCTAGCCGACGCCCGATTCTCCTCCAGAAGTCCACTCCGGCTTCTCCTCCTTCCTCTACGAGCCCCGGTGAGTGTTCCTCTTCATTTCTTGGTCGTGGAAGTGTCGGGTTTCAACCCTAGCCGGTGGAATCAAAGGCTAGGTCAACGATTGTGGTTCTGGTGAGTTCTATGTCTCCCTTCTCCTTATTCCTACATGGTAATCAGTTGATTTGGAAGTTAAGATAGACTAAGTTTTCATTTCCTTTGCTCTATTTAGGTTTTGGGATTCGAGTTCCACCGCGGAATTTGTGTAGGGCATTTTGGGAGCCTCACTCCCCTCCCCGTTAAGGTAATATCCGAAGTTTAGCACTTGTATTTTACAACCCTAGTTATATAGAAATTTTCCTCCGGGAAATTGTAAGGGAAAAATTATGAAATTAGGGCTGCCCTTTTTTTGCAGGACTTTGGAAGGGTCGAGGCAGTTTTCTGAAGATCCCCAGCAGTAGGTTGTCCTTCGGAAAAGCTAATGTCGCCGCGCCGAGTCTACGAGTGCCGCAACACCGTTGTAAGGAAATTTAATTCCTGTTAGTTAGACGTAACAAAAATTATATTTTGTATACGCATGAGTAAGTTTCGTACAAGCATCATAACATGCATAGGAAAGTTGTGACGGTAGGAAAATGGTCGAGGAAAACGTGTAGGATGACGCCCTTTTCCATGCCCAAGTTAGCCAAATTATGAACAGTCGTTTTAGGTACGAAATTTCACCCGCGTACGTAAGTTTGGAATTTGACCAACCAAGGGCGTGAATGTCCCTTCTAGTTGACCACAAGAAAGTCAAGGGTCGCTCAATAGTACACCAGAAAAGATATCCCAATCAGAGTAGCATCAGACCGAAAGGTCAATGAGCACACAAGTCTTTCCGTGCTCGGTAGAGGCGCACTACCTTTCTCATAAGGCATATGGTATCTTGTGAGCAGTATAGTCTTGTGAGTTTACTTCCCTTTGAGACAATTAGTAGATTCGAAACCGTGTCCGCGCGACACTAGAACAATTGAGTTCGTAAGATGGTCTCCAGTCGCCAGTTTCAGTTGCGCGTTTGGAGCTACTCTGCCTAGAGCCTTCCAAGTAGATGTGCAGGTTAGAAGCCACCTAGAACTCAAGTATAGACCTGACGTGAGACAGTACACTAGATAGTGAACGCCAGGACTTGGGTTAGTGAACTAAAAGTCACGTACATAGACAAATAGATGGTTTTGACCAGGAAGTAATGCGAAGGCATGCATATCATATAGCATAAAATGTTTTTAATGCACAAAACTGTTTTTCTAAAAGTATGCATTCATCATATGAAAACTGTTTTTAGTGTCATTAGGAGGAGTTATTTTCTTTACTCTGACCCCTCGTGGGCAATGTTTTTCAGGTGACCCAGGTGGGAAACTACGTCTAGGATGAGCGTTATGGTGGCGTCAGTTTGTAGTATTTTTCCCATTCAGTTTACTTTATTTTAGCATGTACTTGTAGATGTGGACAATGTACCTGGTTAATATTTTATATAACTTGTATCAGATTATTAATGTTATACAGATTTTCAGTTATTTCGATTCCATTCATGTTTAGTGGCTCTGTGAATCTAGATATGAGGTATGTGTTTACCCTTAGCTTATTTTCCTAGCTTCCGTTGTAAGTTTTAAATCTTTAGTAGATGTTTCTTTTACCTGCTGTATATTAGTTTTTAATACTGTTTCCTAATTTTCTTTATATCGCTGACCCGGCCGGACGGCTGATTTCTGAAATACTGGGAAGGGGTGTTACATGATTAATACAATAAACAAAGTTCGTGCCCACTGCTACTTTTCCATTGATAGCATCTAGACATGGTACAAATGTCAACAAGATGTTGTCTCTACCTTCTAGAGAGTACACGATTCTGCCAATGCAGTGCATTGTTGGTCCTTTTGTCTTCCGAAGATATCTCACCACTTTTACATTTCGAAGAAGGGTTCTTCACGGCCAAGGAAAGTTGTGTAGGATTGTCAATATAACCTGACCATTCAATTAATTTAGTTTAGTTACTCACTACCATAAGGAATAACTGAGGTGATGTAGAAAATTCCATATCTTCCTGACCACTTAGCATTTATTGACAAAATTTACTTAATCTTTTCATTGTTAGTTGAATGTGTTAAGGATAATAATATTCTTATACTTAATAACAATTTAGTCCCTTTATTATAAGACCATATAGAGCCTCTCATCATTCATTTAAGGGTTTTTTTATCATTTATTCTGTTAGATCGAATGTGATAAGGATAATAAGTTCCTTTAGCGTATGATCAAATATGAGTACTTCAGTAATGTATTCATATTATTGAAGTTAAATAGTTACGTTACCATCATTTTCCTTGGTTCTTTCTATTTTCTATTGACTTAAATATCATTAATTCTGCTACACACACTTTGCTACATGTTTCTTAGGATATCCTCAAGACTTTCAGGTCTAACTGATTCATTTAGGGCCTTGAGAC
Organism: Platanthera zijinensis; assembly: GCA_039513925.1. Classification (NCBI taxonomy): domain Eukaryota; kingdom Viridiplantae; phylum Streptophyta; class Magnoliopsida; order Asparagales; family Orchidaceae; genus Platanthera; species Platanthera zijinensis. Next base: position 207,796,150 of record CM077083.1, read on the forward strand.
GGATGTTGGATGGATGCTGGAAGATGATTCTGCATGGTTGATCACAGTCGAGGCCGAAAAATGGAGTAGGACTCTTCGTTCCCGTCCAGGAAAGGATCGAAAGCCCTAGACAAACTCAGAACCAACAAGAGAGTCTTCGTTTTTGTCCAGGAGTGAGGCACGGATCCTCATCGAGCGTTGGGTTAAATCCAGCGGCCGTCGCTCTCATACATGAAGGGGAAATTAGGGTCGACAATCTCTACTAGCAGTGATTCTTCTCAAGCCAAGGTTCAAACGCTCGATTGATGGTTACCATTGATTCTTCGACGATGCTAAAACTCGATGCAGGGTCCACGTTCTTCTCCAACAAGGATGTCGATGCAAACCCGACAGTTTCCTGTGTATTCCGAGCAGTTACAAGAGTGTAAAACCTGAATTCGGCGGTTTCTGGACGGTTACGAGAAGAATCACAGGTTTTCGTGGGGGAATGAAGGTGGATGTGGGGCCGGGGACGAAGGGGGTGCTCTCTCAAATGATGGGAAATAAAGAAACTTGGCTTTGGCACCCATCTTTTTATGGATTCATCGCTGTGAAATGATAACAAACTTTGAAATCGCTCCAAATTCTTCAATACTCGCAACTGAGCTCCACACACCTATTTATATGATAGAGTCACAAAATGAACGACTATGATTGGCTACCGCATTATACACATCAACATACAAAAATAACTCACAAAAAATAAAACCAACCCATAGAAAATATTCCGTTGACGCTTTGAACGCGACGATGGGCTCAAATCGTCCATATGACGACCCTAATCCCTCCTGCGAGCGTAAACCCGAATGTGCCCCGATGCAGGTCGGCCCGCCCGTGGACTATGATCCCCATCAGGTAAGCTGACCGACTTTTGCCATCCCTTCTCCGTCATGCGCAACCTAGCTCGTGGATGAGGCGAGATTATAACCCTCAGGTTTGCATCCGTCGTCAGTTCTCCGATTATTCATGATATGACAGTCCAACCCCTTAGGCTCTCCTTGCTTCGAGTGGCTCATTGGCAGCCTTAGGTTGCCCTTTCACACTCTCATTTTTATTTATTTTTTCGGGAAAGAATAGGATTCTCAAATCTATTGCTTCATCCACTGATCTCCATTTGTTGCTAATATTGCTCTATTCCGATATAAAGGGCAATATCATCATATTTTTTTTGAATTATTGTCCATTCGACCATCAAAAGCTTGATCTATCACATCCGATGAACGTTTGACTTCGAGATCTACAAGATGGTATTTGCAGATTGATTATCAAATTTTTCTGATGAGATTACTGTCAGATCACTACAGGCCATGTTTCCACACCCCCAGTTCATACTTACTCCTAGTAGGTTCGTTTGATCACACATAGGGGAATCTATTATGGTCCCTCCTCAATTATCTAGTTAATTAATATTTTATGTAGTCTTTCTTTTATGCTTAAGGGTTTAGGGTGTAGTCATTATGTAGTCCTTTTTATTTGTTTAATATTTCATGTATTTAGTTGTAACGGGTATTTACACTCATGCCCTTCGCGCCTTATTTAAGGGGGGCTTGTCTTGTATTTGAATCAAGAAATGAATGAATTAAATTTCCTTTATCTCTCTAACTTTCTCTTCCTCTCTCTCTAAGCCGTCTCCTCCTCTAGGGTTTCATCTTCCTCTTCCCCCAACTTCTTCTTTCACAAGCTCTAGGGTTAAACCCCCTTGTATCACCGCTGTCCGTAACAGAATCCTCATTTGAGCATAATATGTACATGGGAGGATGCAATTTATATCATCCTTGGTTGATAACTACGAAGATATTATTGACAGAATTTGGACCCCCATTTTAAAAAAACTATAATTAGTCCCTCATGATAGTCATGGAGAGGAGATTTGGAGGATTTTAGCCAACTATGAAGAGTGTTTGGATGCTCTAAGAGACTCTTCGAGCCACCACCTAAACACTTAGAAAAACAAAGCAACCTTTGCTCACGCACTGTGTTCATATACCTCTCTCTCTTTTGACTCTCCTGCATATCCCATGTCAGATATGTCTCTTGTGATATGACATGGCTATTTCCATACATGTCAACTACCACTCAACATTTACTTTGGCAATGAACTTAGTTGCTACTCACATTATCCAAATTGTATTAAATTTTCATCAGTTGAGAAGATTGCATCTTGTATTATCCTTTTAATAGTGAAAGCATTTGAACTGGGCAGAGGCCCGCGAGTGGTGCGGTTTGAGCCCAAACCGAAACCGCACCGCAGGGATGCGGTTTCTTACCGACCAAAACTGCACCGCGCCGAAACTGTGCGGCGCAGTTTTGGATCGGTTTTTGCGGTGCGGTTTATGTTTTTGGCAGTTTTTTGTCCCTTCTTTAATTTGGGAAAGGCTCTTCTATGAAAAGTTGAAAATCAGTAACAATCGCTAGAGTTTAACTATCAACTATAATTTCCAATGTTCAGTCATTCAGTTGTACATTCAGATCATTTGCTACATTGGTTGTAAATATTTTTTCTTTCATTCGTACTGGTGGTCTTTGCTAATTCTTATTTGTATCTTGAGTTTCACTTTACAATAAAGATAAAAATGTAAAATTATGCCACTAGAAGGTTAGGAAATTTTCTAAGGTGCTTCCTCTGCTTGGCTAATTTGATTATAATGGCCCTTTTAAATAACAGATCTCCTTCCTCATTCAGTCATATATTCACTAAATCTGTAATGCTGTATTAAATTAAATTATATAGTTATATTATATATGTTATATAAAATATTTATATTTTATGTATTATATAGTTATATTGAACCTAGGTGTGGTCCTTTTCAAAACTATTGAACCTAGGTGTGGTCCTTTTCAAATTGGAATGACCTTATTTTATTTATCAATAAATTTAGTGCTATTACATATAGTAGTACTGACCGGAATTGACATATTTGTGTTTGACACCCCATATCTCTTCCTCAGTCCGGCGGCAGAATAGCAGAGCAAGTATTAGTAGCATGGAGAAAATGTATTTTTTATCATTAGTATCTGTAGAGAAAGATGCAAGAGAGAAAAAATCACCCAGAATTTTATTATATGTTTTAATACATAAATACATACACTTGTATAAAGAGAAAGAGAGCCTTCTACATCGAGTGAGATTAAATAGAGCATACATGAGCTCCTCCTAATGAGCTTTTTCATTACATCTTAACACTCCCCGCAAGCTGGAGCGTACAAGTCGTAGGCACCAAGCTTGAATAAGAACTGATGATATAATGTCTGAGAGAGAACTTTCGTGAATATATCAGCAACTTGTCCTGACGTAGAGACATGCTCTAACTCCAACTTCTTCGATTGAACTTTTTTCGAATGAAGTGACTGTCAACTTCAATATGCTTTGTTCGTTCATGAAATACAAGATTATTGGCAATATGTATGGTTGTTTGACTGTCACAGAACATGGTGGTCGAAGAGGAGAGTTTGAGGCCCAATCACTGAGAAGACTCTCAAGCCAGGTGAGCCCAGATACAACCGCTGCCATAACACGGTACTCGGCCTTAGCAAATGAGCGGGCAACAACGGACTGTTTCTTGCTATGCCAAGTAATATGGTGTCCACCAAGGTAGGTGCAAAAATCAGTCGTGAAACGCCTATCATCAAGGGAACCGGCGTAGTCAGCATCAGAGTACGCAACAAAGGACAAAGAGGAGGACGGTTTGTAAACAAGTTCTTGTCCTGGAGCAGTCTTTAAGTATCTGAGAATCCGCTCGACGACTTGAAGATGAGATGTCCGAGGAGCATGCATAAATCGGTTCACAGCCACAATGACAAATGAGATATCACATCGTGTAACCGTAAGATAGATTGTTTCCCTACCAAGCGTCGGTAGTACTCGAGATTTGTAAGAACAGGATCAGTTCCAGATCCATGTGTAGACAACTTGTGATTCACATTCATAGGAGTGTCTGCAGGTTTGCATCCTGAGTAGCCCGCATCTTGCAAAGATCAGTGCAGTACTTCCGTTGGGATAAGACAAGTCCATCAGGTCTCCTTGCAACCTCAAGCCCAAGGAAATATCGAAGATTGTCCAGGTCTTTTGTCTGAAAAACTGAGTTTAAATGTTGCTTTATGTTTCGGATCCTGATGGTTTCGTCGCCTGTTATTAGAATGTCATCAACATACACAAGGAGGATTACAATGTCTATTGGTTGATGACGAGTGAAGAGAGAGAAATCAGCACAGCTCCGTGTGAAACCAACTTGGCGAACCACGCTACTGAATTTGTCAAATCAAACGCGAAGAGACTGTTTGAGACCATATATAGATTTCTGAAGATGACAGACACGAGACTCCCCCGTGGTCTCAAACCCAAGCGGTTGGTGCATATAAACAGTCTCTTGGAGATCATCATTGAGAAAGACATTTTTGATGTCCAGTTGATGTAGGGGCCATTGTTGATGCACAACAAGGGAGATCAGGACTCAAATAGTATTCAACTTGGCTACCGGGGAGAAGGTTTCGTCGTAATCGAGGCCATATTGTTGGGTGAAACCTCTGGCGACAAGGCGGGCTTTGAGACATTCAACAGTGCCATCTGGAGCATGCTTGACAACAAAGACCCATTTGTAGCTAACACAAGTTTGGCCTGGAGGGAGAGGGACAAGGTCCCAAGTCCGGTTAGCCCAGAGTGTTGTCATTTCTTCGTCCATGCCCGCACGCCATCCCGGGTGTTGGAGAGCTTCCTGCAAAGAGTGAGGAACAAAAATGGTGGAGAGAGGGCAAATTTGAGAAGAGGAGGAGATAGGAAATGCAGTGAGACATAATTCGTCATTGGATGTGCCGTAGAGGATGATGTCGGATCGTCAGGCCGTGGGATAACATCGGTAGAAGAGAGCTGTTGTAGGGCATTTGTCTGGATGAACGTCGAGTATAGACACGGAGAAGTAGAGGTAGTGGAGGTAATGTTGGCACTGGAAGTGGAGGAGGAGTAGCTGTGTGAGGCAAAATCATGACGGGAACTGCCGGACGAGCAATAGTGGAAGGTGGAGGTAGTGCGGAAGAGGTGGAGTAAAAGGGATGATCCTCAAGAAGGGTGACATCAACGGAGACGAGCATCTTTTCGTCCGCAGGAGAGTAGCAGACATATTCTTTCTGAGTACAGAAATAACCAACATACATTTCGTGGCTTGAGGGGCAAGTTTGTCATTCGATGGTTCAAGAGAGTGGACATAGCAGGTACAGCCAAAGACACGGGGCGTGTGGGAGAATGGAGACTTGGAAGAAAATAGAAGGCCGAATGGAGAAGTGAAGTCAAGTACGGAGGAGAGCATGCGATTGATGAGATGGCAAGTAGTAGAGACAGCAAAATTCCAATATTTGGTGGGCACCTGCATTTGCAACATTAGTGACCGAGTGACATCCAGAAGATGTCGATTCTTCCGTTCGGCCACACTGTTTTCCTGGGGGGTATAAGCGCACGAGATCTGATGAACAATCCCAAACTTGGTGCATAAATTTGAAAAAGTACGGCTAGTATATTCACGAGCATTATCAGTGCGAATTGTTTTTAAGGTAACAAAGAATTGCGTCTCAACAATAAAGGCTCGGAAGACAGGTTAGTTCAGTACGATCACGAAGTAGATAAAGCTATGTGAGACGAGAATAATCATCAATAAAGGTACCAAAATATTGATAATCAAAAACACTGGGTTCTTTATAGGACCCCCAGATATCAGAATGTACTAAAGAGAATGGAGTATCACTCCGATTACATGTATGTGAGAAAGAAACACGGTGTTGCTTGCCAAAGATACATGATTCACAAGAAAACTCATGCTCCGGAGAGGAGCATGACCAAGACGAGGATGTCAATCAACGAAGGGAACTGCAGAAAGGATGGTAGGAGGAACATCCAAGAGATAAAGCTCATTTAATAACCGTCCTTTACCAATGATATTCCGTGTTCGACGATCCTGCACAACAAAAGACGAAGGTGAGAAGATTAGACAGCAATCAAGGTCCCGAGCAAGCCTACTAACAGAGAGTAGATTGATGGGAGATCCCAAAACCTGAAGGACCGAGGACAAGGAGAGAGTAGGAGTGAGCCGCAGGTCAGCAGCTCCAGACACCAGAGTTGTGTCGTCATTTGCCACAGTGATGTACTTAGGATAATCATAGTGCATGTACTGAGGTGGCTTTTGGGAGGTAATGTGATGAGTATCACCGATGTCCACGATCCGATGAGAGCTATGGGAGAGACAGGATATACCTTCAGTGGAGAAAGAAGCAACCGAGCCAGATGAGCGATTAACAATGCCTTGGAGCTGCTGAAGCTGTAGGCAAAGGTCATTGATATCTTATTGGGTAGACGAGCGTGACTCGGTTGAAGTAGAGCCTGGGTGATGAGGTGTAGCAGCAGTTGTAGTAGTAAGATGAGGAGACAGTCCATGCTTGCGGTAGCAGGCGGCTTCAAGATGACCATCCTGACCACAGTGAGTACACTTGAGAGTAGTTCGCCCCGCACGTCCTCGATCTTAGGACGCGAAGCAACCTCCCCGATTAGAAGAGCCACGAGATGGAGGAGTAGGTGTAGGTAAGAGGGGTTGCTGGAGCAGAGCCGGAGAGAAGCTGGAAGGCACCTCGGATGGTGGTGTAACCTTGAGCAACATAGAGCAAACATCAGATAAAGAGGGCGTAGTGGAAGAGGAAAGAACTTGAGACCAGACACTGTGAAGATGACTGGGAACACGGGCCATCATCGTAACGATCCCAACAACTTTCTTCTGTGCCCGTTGAGTTGAAAGATCGGTGGAGGGGGACTGATTTTGTATCCAGAATTCCACGAGAGTTTTAGCCTTCGCAACAAAGGAGGTTAAGTCGCCCGTGGCTCCAGGGTCCAGTGATTGAAGTGCAGAGATAATGTCAAACAGGTGTTGTAAGCTGTCCTTGCCAGAGTAGAGAGAGTGAAACTCATCCCACATGTCCTTGACCGTTTCATAATGTATGGTCATTCGGTACGGCTCGACGTCCATGGAATTAAGAATCCAAGATTGGACCTGTCCGTCATCACGGAGCCAATCATCGGTAGGGTCAGTAGGTTAGCCTAAGTGAGATGATGGAGAAGACCCTTTGTCTGTAGAACACGTCGGACCGAATGTACCCATTCGACAAAGTTAGCCTTCCCGCTGAGAGAGATGGTGGCTATGTTAAGCTCATCACGAACTTCAGAAGGCGGGGCAGCAACACGTGCGGGAAGGGAGGGAGTTACCGTAGAGGACATGACGGCTAGAAGAGTGGTTGGGCGGCTTGGAAAAAAACGTCCGGGCGGCTAGAAGACGGCGATCTGGCGGTTAGAAGCAGGCAAACCGCAAACAAGTGGCCAAAGAGAACTTCGGGCGAACACAGAGAGGAGACCGCAGGTCCTGTGGAAGACCATCCAGCGGCAAGAACCGCGGTTAACAGTAGCACGGACCACACCAAGCGGCAAGGACAAGCAGACCGTAGCGGTGAAAGGAAGGGCAGACCGCGTCGACAAGAACGGGCCGACCTGGCGACTAGAATAAAGTGGTCGGGCGGATAGAAGAAAACCGGTCTATCGGTTAGAAGAGGACAGCCTGGCGACCAGAAGAGGGCAAGCCGCAGATAAGAGAAGTATGCCAAGAAAAATGCTTCTAGGAGAGCTCGCAACGACCTTGCGACTAGAAGAGGGAAAGCCACGAATAAGAGTAGGCCGATAAAATGTGGCTAGGAGAGCTCACAGCTGGTGGAAGGCGGCGTTAGAGAAGAAGCAAACCGTAGCGAACCCGCAACGAGTAGAAGAGCAAGCAGGACACATGCGTGGCGAACAGAGAAGTCAGTCTGCGGCGAACAAGAAACCAGTCCGCGGCGAACAGGGCAGTAGAGAGCTCGGTGGGTCCCACGAGAAAGTATAAAAGCCGAGGGTGGGGTGTGGCAATAGAGGATCCACGGGGAGAGGGACGGGGCAAGCCGGCGGATAGAAGAATAGAAGCCGATATAGAGGAGCGGACTGCGGACTGTTGTTAGAAGAAAGAGAGATCGCAGTAGGCAGCAGACACTGCGAGAGCGGTTAGAGAAGAGGGAACGCGGTTAGCAAAAACACTAACCGACTAGAATAAGACTGATGGCTCTGATACCATGTAGAGAAAGATGCAAGAGAGAAAATCACCCAGAATTTTATTATATGTCTAAATACAGGAATACATATACTTATATAGAGAGAAAAAGAGGGAGAGTCTTCTACATCTACAATGTGGGACTAAATAGAATATATATGAGCTTATATATGAGCTCCTCCTATTGAGCTTTTTCATTACATCTTAACAATATCAATGTGCTTGCTCACTGTATTTGTAGCCTATCATCAAACTGTTATGGGTCTTCCAATGTTGGCCGAAGGAGAGGTCGACGGAGATGATCGGAGGTGGCCGGTTGAAGAGATGAGGGGCGGTGGAGATGGTGGCGGGATACTACGGAGCCGTGACTTTCAAGTTGTTATGGGCCTTCCAATGTTGACCGAAGGAGAGGTCGACGGAGATGATCGGAGGTGGCCGGTTGAAGAGATGAGGGGCGGTGGAGATGGTGGCGGGATACTACGGAGCCATGACCGCGGCTGGCTAAGCGGGGTTGCTCGTCGGAGGAGAGAGCCACCAAGATCTCACAATGGAAGATGAGAATTAGAATATTTTTCTTGCTTAATTCAAACACACATCCCATGCCTTTATATAGGCTACAACTCATAAGAAAACAAAACGCTCATGATGACACCTAATACTAGACCCGGGGCTCGAGGCTCCCACATAATAATAACAACTAGACACCTAACATAATGAAATGATAATAAAGATACAACAACATGATTGACACCTCATAATAAAATACATAATACGACACAATACGACGCATAACAATGACACGTAACACATACATCCATATTTAGGAAGGAGTTCCCATGTGACAAGACTCAACTGCTTGACCCTGGTGTAACAGGAGGCATCCCCATTCTTTGCCATTATTCTGCACTAATGTATTCCTTTGAGCTTCAAGATACGAGCCATTGATCCCTGTGATGGGTCTAATAATCCTTATGAGCACGCTGATCACTATCAAACTATCATGAGCATCCATCACATTTCCAACTTGCTTGTGTAGATACTCTAAAAGGGTCTGATGGGGATCATCCGCGTGATCGATAAAGGAGATCGGTCCACCACTCGGTGGGATCCTCTTTTGCATATTTGTATGAGATGCATTGATTGGATCAGCGATATGAGATCGTGAGCACGTCCGAAGCTTTGTTTTACTATTTATATGTATTTTGTTTTTTTATTTGGATTTATATTTAGTGTTTTAGGAAATCGAGTATAATAGACAATCATAGCCGTTCACACCGGGGGCCCAACCGCCCCTCTCGTTATGAATAGAGGTGGGTGTTCTCATTTTCAGACATTGTTGAATTTGTGAGCGAATCCAGATCCGACAATCATTCGGGGCGCGACGCTGCGAGACCCCAAGATGTGACGTCCTGGTTTATTTTCAGTTTTTCCATTTTCGTTCCCTAAATCCCTCAACCCATTTACATGTCGTGGAACCATCTAACTGTTTGAAGCCTCTCAACTACACGATCTCATTCCATCTGCATTCGAACCATCCACTGTTCATCATCTTTCCCACTTCGACAAACCCATTCCTGGAGGATTCCTGCCCACAAAATCTCGAAGACCCTCTCATTATAAAAAAGGGTGAATGTTCTCATTTTCAGGCATTGTTAAATTTTTGAGCGAATCTAGATCTGACAATCATTTTCCGTGTGACGCTACGAGACCCCGGGGTGCTACGCCCCAATTTATTTTAGTTTTTCCATTTTTGTTCCCTAAATCCCTCAACCTACTTACATGTCGTGGAGCCACTTAACTGTTCGAAGCCTATCTTAACTGCACGATCTCCTTCTGTCTGCATTTGAACCGTCCACTATTCATCATCTCTCCCACTTCGATAAACCCATTTCTAGAGGATTCCTGCCTGCAAAGTCTCAAAGCCCCCATGCTCTCCCTTCCTTCTCATACTCTCCCTTTCCACGCTAGTCCATCTCCGACAAACAACCCCATGCTTGATCCTGTACTGTTCTTCTTCCCTATCGTGGAACCTACAGTAAGCCACAACCCGCCATTTACACTATTCACCTTCATCGCCAGCAAACCACACACTTCCTGTTCTGCTCCGTTGATCTGAACCGCAAACCCCATATGCAACAGCCACGTCATTTTCGATCACCTCCTTCCTCTGCCCTCTACTCTACAGTCTGCCATGTCCTTGTTTCCATACCAGTCAAGCCCATCATCGGCTGCCCCTCTTAACTCTAGTTCTCTGTTGCTCAGCCGCAATCTCCATCCGTATTTTCAACAGCCACTCCTCCTCTTTTTCATGAAGCCGCCAACAGCCACTCCTCTGTTTCATGAAGCCGCCAACTAGTAATATCCCATCAGCCAAGTCAACTCCGGATGCAACTAGTAATATCCCATCAGCCAAGTCAACTCCGGATGCAACTAGTAATATCCCATCAGCTAAGTCAACTCTGGATGCAACTCCAACTCGACTTCACAATCCTGCCACCGGATTCCTCTTGTTTGTGAGTATTATTGTAGTGTATTGCCTCGTCCTTTATTGATGATTGGATAACTACTTTTATTTGCTTGGGAATCAACTTTGTTGTGCTATTGTTTACTTTTCTTTTAATTTTTATAAGTTGTCATTTGTGAAGTGGTAGTGGAAAACACCACTTGTGAAAAGGAATGTGATTTTGCTTGTGCAGCGGAAAATCAAAGTTCACATTCTGTAAATTTACTAACTTAAATAATTTCATTTTTCTAACATTTTGTTTCAGAATTTGTCAAAACAATTACACATCACATAGTTTTAAGCTTGTTTGAATGCATTCCTTACTCTCACTTAGGAATGCATTAGCGTTGGCACACCCACGTCTCACGGCCTATCCCGTGTCATGGTCAAATTCAGACATGTTCTACTCTTTCCCTCGTAATCTCATCAATTGTTTAACAAAATTAAAAAGGATCTATACTGAATGTTGACCGAGAGAAAATTTCATATATTGCAAAACAAGGACACCTCTATTTATAGAGGTGTTACAATTAATAAGCATAAATAAGTAATATAATCTAACACTCCCCCTCAAGTTGGGCAAGTGATGTTGATCATGCCCAACTTGTCCACAATCTTGCTAAATGTGTTCCCACTTAATCCTTTCGTGAGAATATCTGCTAGCTGCCTGTTGGAGGGCACGAAGGGAGTACACACAATCCCTCGCTCAATATTCTCCTTGATGAAGTGTCGATCCACCTCGATGTGTTTCGTTCGGTCATGTTGAACGGGATTGTGTGCGATACTGATGGCCGACTTGTTGTCACAATACAGAAGGATGAGTCCTTCTTCTTCGAAACCAAGATCACGCATTAAGGCACGAAGCCATAAACCTTCACAGACCCCTTGAGCCATAGCTCTGAACTCGGCCTCAGCACTAGAGCGTGCCACAACTTGCTGCTTCTTGCTCCTCCAAGTAACATGATTGCCTCCAACGAGAGAACAATATCCCGAAGTTGAACGTCTATCATCAACAGATCCTGCCCAATCAGCATCAGTGTAGACTTCAACTTTTAGGCCGGTGTTTGGGGCAAACAGGATACCCCTTCCTGGTGAAGACTTGAGATACCGTTAAATTCTGTGAGCAGCATCCACGTGTCGGGTCTTGGGAGCATGCATGTACTGGCTCACAACACTCACTGCATAGGAAATATCTGGGCGAGTATGGGACAGGTATATCAACCTCCCTACCAATCTTTGGAACCCTGAGACATCTTCGATGTCCACTCCATCATCCCGCGATAGACGGTGATTTGCTTCAATTGGAGTGTCAGCCGGTCTGCATCCACTCATTCCCATCTTCTCAAGGAGATCTAACGTATACTTTTGTTGAGAGATGAAGATCCCCCGCTTAGATCTGGCAACTTCTATTCCCAAGAAATATCTGAGTTTTCCCAGGTCCTTGACCTCAAACTCTCCAGCTAGCTTTTGTTTCAAGCTCTGAATTTCTTCCATATCATTACCAGTTATGACAATATCGTCAACATACACAATGAGAGCAGTAAGTTTTCCAAATCTACGTTTAATGAACAATGTGTGGTCAGCATTGCTCTGATAGTACCCAAAGGACATCATGGCCTTGTGGAACCGGCCAAACCATGCTCTTGGGGACTGCTTCAACCGATAGAGAGCCTTCAATAGTCTACACACTTTTCCAATAGAACCAACAGGAGCAAGACCCGGGGGAATCGACATATAGACCTCCTCCTCCAAGTCACCGTGGAGAAAAGCATTCTTCACATCCAGCTGAAATAGGTCCCAATGTTTGCAAACCGCAACGGAAAGTTAGACCCGGATAGTATTCATCTTGGCCACTGGGGCGAACGTCTCCTTATAATCAATGCCGTGGGTTTGGGTATAACCTCTTGCAACCAACCTCGCCTTACATCTTTCAATAATTCCTTGTGGGTTCTGTTTCACCGAAAACACCCATTTGCACCCAACAAGTTTCTTTCCATTGGGGAGAGGAACCAAGTCCCATGTATGATTTTTTTTCCAGAGCCTTCATTTCCTCCATCATCGCCTCACGCCACACAGGGATTGCCAGAGCCTGTTGCCAAGATGCAGGTATAGAGGCAGTAGAGAGGGAAGAGACAAAGGACTTGTAGGGGGTAGAAAGCGCAGCATAAGATACAACATTTGATAAGGGATGGTGAGTACAAGACCTGGTACCTTTTCGAAGGGCAATCGGAAGATCAGAAGGCCCTGAGTCAGGATCCACTGACTGTTCCGGTAGCATAGTGGGGGCTTGTGTGCTTGGCCGCATGACACGCCGGGTATATACCTGCAGGATTGGGGGTGGTGAAGGTATGGAGGAAGATGAAGGTAGAGGAGAGGGGCTCTCCTCCACTGGTGTTGGAGGACTCACTTCCACTGGTAGAGTCTCCCCTTGAAGTGAGGGATATGGTGGAGGAACGGGCAGAGAAACACCCGAAGACGTTGAATCATCTGGAGAGGGAGAGTCAGTGATAGAATAGTAGGACTCGGATTCACGGAATGTGACATCCATACTAACATACACTTTCCTGGTGGGAGGATGAAAACACTTGTACCCTTTTTGGGTAGGTGAGTAACCGATAAAGACACACTTGAGAGCACGAGGATCCAGTTTAGAGGGGCGGGGTTGGTGGATGTGAACAAAGCAAACACAACTAAACACTTTAGGAGGAAGCTGTGTAGGGCGCACCCGGAGGGTATGAAGGGGAGTGGAATGCCCAAGAACACGCGTTGGCATTCGATTGATAAGGTATGCCGCAGTCATGACAACATCTCCCCAATAAAATTTTGGAAGATGCATGGTGGACAACAGACAGCGAGCAACCTCCAGGAGGTGGCGATTCTTCCGCCCAGCCACCCCATTTTGGGCTGGAGAATAAGCACATGTAGTCTGGTGGAGGATGCCGTGATCAACAAGATAGTTTTCAAACTGCGAATCAATGTATTCGCGTCCATTGTCACTACGAAGAACTTTTATTTTAGATTGGAATTGACAAGAAACCATGCTATGAAAGCGCCGAAAAACAGAGAATACATCACTTTTACGATGTAGTAAGTACAGCCAGGTGGTACGAGAGAAACAATCAATAAAAGTAACAAACCATGCACACCCAGAAATGGAAGGTACACGACAAGGACCCCATATATCGCTATGAATAACAGCAAATGGAATAGAACTAGGTAGCGAAGCATGCTTAAATGAAGTACGATGATGTTTGTTTAGACTACAGAAATCACAGACAAAAGTTTCAAAAACAACATTAGACATAGCAGGAAATAATAATTTCATAATAGAGATAGGAGGGTGGCCCAGGCGACAATGCCAGGGGTACAGAGGATGGGTAGTGCTGGAATGAAGAGCCATGGTAGGAGAAGCAGTGCCAGGATCAAGAACATAGAGACCATCCACCATACTACCAGAGCCAATCACCTTCCCCGTCGTCAGGTCCTGAAAGACACAAGAGGAGGGAAGGAATGTCACAGAGCAATGCATGGAGTTAGTTAAATGACTAATTGAAAGAAGGTTACGAGTAAAGGTGGGAACATGAAGGACCGAGGACAGGGTGAGAGAGGAGTATGGGATGGTACCCTTGCCAGCAATAGGGGCAAGAGAACCATCAGCAATACTCACCTTATCACGCCCAGACAGAGGGGTATAGGAAACAAAACCTGTGGATGACCCGGTCATATGATCCGTAGCCCCAGAGTCAATGACCCATTGAGTAGAAGATGAAGAAACAGCTGAGTGGGCACCTGGGAGTCCTGTATGAGCGTAAGAGGACAATGGCTCAGTAGACATTCCCTGCATCATGCGTCTAAGAGCCAACATTTCATCCGCAGTAAAGCCACCCGGGGTAGCAGCAGCATCAATACCAAAGTATCCAGGAGAGGTATCTGTAGGAGCATCAGCAAGATGGGCTGCACGGGGCAGAGCAGCATGTCGACCTGAGAAGCGTCCAGAACCACGGCCTCCACGAGGTGGAGCACCCCCTCTTGGAGTAGGAAATCCATGTAGCTTAAAGCAGGTGTCCCGAGTATGGCGACCCTTGCCACAATAGTCACACAGGAGATGATCCTTATCTGAACCCTTCAACTTGAAGTCCCGAGATGGCCTAGTACCAAGAAGAGAGGGGGTGCTAGCAGCCAAAGCAGAGCCCTCCGGCACAGAGTCAGGGAGAAGTGTCTGACGACGATCAAACTCTTGTTGTACAATGCTGTAGACCTCAGGAAGAGAAGGTATCTGCGGTCGGCCAAGGATCTGAACGCTGATCTGGTCGAAGTCACGATGTAATCCATGAAGGAATTCAAATATGCGATTACGGTCATCCCGGGCCCGAACCATTGCCTCATCGATGGGGCTTACAAAGACAAGAGAATCAAAATGATCATACTCTTGATAAAGTTGTGTGAACTCCAAGTAGTACACAGAAGGAGAACGGTCACCCTGCCGAAGTAAGCTGATCTTGCGGCGCAACTGAAAGATCTGGGCAGCATTGCCCCGACGAGAGTAAGTAGCCTCAGCACGACGCCAAATGTCAGTGGCATTGTCGAGTAAGAGATAGTTGCGGACAATGGACTCCTGCATAGAATTGATAAGCCAAGACATAACCAAGGAATTCTCGGACTCCCACTGCTGCCATTCAGGGGAATTCCTATCTGGTTCCTTCATTTGGCCCGTGACATAGCAATAGAGGCGCCGACTTTTGAGAGCAAGGGTGATAGACCGAGACCACGAGAGGTAATTGCCGTCATCAAGGCGGATGGTAGTGATTTGAGAGGTAGTATGTTCGGTGGTTCCACGATAGGTAATAGCCGGAGAAGAGACACCGGAAGGAGCCGGAGTGACTCCGGTTGAGAGAGAGGGAGAATCTGCGCCATTAGTCTCCATACCGAAGGAATAGAAATCCTGAGGGAGAGGAAAAAAGTCCGAAAGAGAAATCCGGAGAGGGAAATAGCCCAAGAATTAGGGCATCAAGAGATGGACGGAGAAGGGGAGAGGATCCATCCACAAGGAAGCCATTACGAGAAGGAAACAGCGTCGGAAGAAGCAGAAACTCACTGCAGGATCATTCCGACGCCAGAAGAAAAAACCGAGGCGGGCGCAACTTGCGGAGCGGTTGCGGCTTGCGGAGCGGAGCGGGAGGCGCGATGCGGGCGCGAGGTGGGAGGCGCGATGCGGGCGCGAGGCGGGAGGCGCGATGCAGGCGCGAGGCGGGAGGCGTGCGCGACTGGCGACGGAAGAGCGGAGCGGGAGGCGCGAGGCGGGGTGGCTGCGGGAGGCGCGAGGCGGGGTGGTTGCGGCTTGCGGTGCGGGAGGCGTGGCGAGCGCGGGAGGCGAATTAGGGCACGGGAGCCTCTGATACCATGTTGACCGAGAGAAAATTTCATATATTGCAAAACAAGAACACCTCTATTTATAGAGGTGTTACAATTAATAAGCATAAATAAGTAATATAATCTAACACTGAATAATTTAATGCCAGCCACAAGATTATCAATATTCTTCCCATCTTTCATGTATTCTTCCAAGCGAAGGAAAATCACTTCCCATTAGGCCATTGAACTTCATCTACATTAATTTTCCCAAACCTCCAATAAACAAAAGTAATAACATGAGGTTGTGATAACGCTCACAAGAATAGAAGAGCAGGTAATTGAAAATTAGGACCCTCCACAACAATCACAACACAAGTGTCATGACCTGAAATTTATGTCTTTTAATACCTCTTGTTATGAATTATGATATTGTTATGGGCCACAGACCATGGGTGACGGGTCTTGTTATTGTTATTTCTTTAGTGTCTTTATTATTATTATTATTATTAGTTCTTAATTGTTAGATGTTTAGGGTTTCATTAAAGGGTTCTTGTAGTCTATTTAAAGGTAAATGTGATTTGTATGAAGCCATCCAAGAATTATTCTTTATTCTCTTGTTTTTTATATGAGATATTGGTAGCTCTCTCCTTCCGAGCAAGCCCTGCTTAGGCAGATGCAGCTTTGGCTCCACAATATTCCTCCGCCTCTGGCCACTACTCTATCAAACACATAACATCTTGATATCAGAGCCATCCGATTCCTCTCTTTCCCCGCTGCAATCAACAACTCGGAGTTTTTTGCTCTCTTTTTTTTTCCTGTTGCGCCCACCACAAACCTCGAGCATGAAAGAGATTGTCTAACCTCGAGCAAGAAGGAGACGTTCAGTCTATCTGTCGCTTCATCGAGGGCTGCACCAAGACATTCAGTCAATCTGGTATCACGTCGACAAGCATTAACGTTGACTAGTGTCCCAGCGTCGACCAGTGCCCTTCACGTTGATAAGCAGTCGACTGGTGTCCCTCGTCGTCTCCAACAACATCCGCAAGGGCACTATCTCGTTGGCGTCCTTCTGCATTTTGAACCGCAAGCCCTCGCTTCTGCACCTCGTCATCCTGTAACAATGACTTGCCCTTCAACCCTCCTTTGATGAGTCTTGAGCAGCCGATGGACTTTTCTTCATTCTGTTTCGACCACGAATCTCTGCGCCTGCAACCCTGTGCTCTGCATCGAGGACGCGCTTGAGCCGCCCGCACCTCGGGTCATGCAAACCATATTGAGGCCTTAGTTATTAAAGGCGCGAGGCGCGCCAAGGCTTAAGGCCTATGGCGCGGCGCGCGCCTGAAGAAGGCAAGGCGCAACTACATTCATTTTAAATAATCAACATTAAACATCATTTCAATTTCTTGATCAAATTCTTCATCTAGTCCACTAATTAATCATTCATTATTATCGTTTACATCTCTTAAAAATAGAATTAATATGGTCACTTGCATCATATCTAAGGTGGCGTTTGGCGCGGCTTATGCTCTCCGGTGCGTTTCCAACGCACCGCACTTTTGCAAATAAGCGCCGTTTGGCACGGCTTATTTTAGAAACGGCGGTTACTATCATCCGTGAGTTCCTATATACGCTCAACCGCGATGGAAAGCCACGTTCAGCCGCAGTTTCCTTCCTCCCGATAACCTAACGAGCGGAGTAACGAGCGGAGTGATCGACGGCCGCGCTGCACTGTCCTCGCTACCGACGCCATTCGCGGATCGCTACCGACGGCCGGCGAATCTCTGCTGCTTCCCGTCCACGAAGAAGGCCGGCGCACACCGAAGCATTTCCCGTCCACGAACCGCTCCGCCTCTCCCACCGTTAACTCTTCCATTGAGGTATACTCCTTCTTCCTTCATATCCTATGCAAATTTCGGGTTTCTTTAGGGTTTAGGATGCTTGTAAGTTCTTCCCTCATCTCCAGCTTTCACCGCCCTCCTCGATGCACCACCCAGTCTCGATTAGGGTTGTTGTCGAGCGGAGCTGGACTCAAAGCTGGACTAATTTCGGGTTTCTATATGTGTTTGTGTGATTGTTCTTGTGTGAAATAGACCTATTAACTTTGCTTGTTTATCATATATGTATGTGTGTGTGCTTGTATATGTGTGTGTGTGTGTGTGAGTGTTGAATGTGTCTGTACATTTCTGTGTGTGTGTATATATGAGTATGTGTGTGTGTATATATTTGTATGTGTGTGTATGTGTGAGTGTGTATATGTGTGTGTATGTGTGTGTGTGTATATTTGTGTGTGTATATATGTGTGTGTGTGTGTATATGAGTATGTGTGTGTATGTGTGAGTGTGTGTATATTTGTGTGTGTATATATGTGTGTGTGTGTGTGTGTGTGTATATGAGTATGTGTGTGTATTTGTATGTGTGTGTATGTGTGAGTGTGTATATGTGTGTGTATGTGTGAGTGTGTGTATATTTGTGTGTGTATATATGTGCGTGTGTGTGTATATGAGTATGTGTGTGTATGTGTGAGTGTGTGTATATTTGTGTGTGTATATATGTGTGTGTGTGTATATGAGTATGTGTGTGTATGTGTGTTTATGTGTGAGTGTGTATGTGTGTTTATATATATGTATGTGTGTTTATATTTCTGTGTGTGTGTATATATGTGTGAGTGTGTATATATATGTGTGTGTGTGCGTATATTTGTGTGTGTGTGTATATGTGTGTGTGTGTGTATTTGTATGTGTGTGTACGTATGAGTGTGTTTATGTGTGTGTATGTGTATATGTGTGAGTGTGTGTTTATAAAACTTGAGTGTATGTGTGAGTGTGTGTATTTGTGAGTGTGTGTATATGTGTGAGTGTGTGTTTATAAAACTTGAGTGTATGTGTGAGTGTGTTTATGTGTGTGTATGTGTATATGTGTGAGTGTGTGTTTATAAAACTTGAGTGTATGTGTGAGTGTGTGTATTTGTGAGTGTGTATATGTGTGAGTGTGTGTTTATAAAACTTGAGTGTATGTGTGAGTGTGTGTATTTGTGAGTGTGTGTATATGTGAGTGTGTGTTATAAAACTTGAGTGTATGTTGAAAATCAAAAAGCTCTGTTTAGCTTTGCATTTATAAAGTATCTAGTGCTTCCCGTCCACGAATAAGCTCTGTTTTCATTGTATCTAGGGGTGCATTAGCAACAAGTTTTATTTTCATTGCAAGTTGAAAATCAAAAAAAAAATCCTATCGTTGTTCATGTTTAGCTTTGCATTTATAAAGTATTTGATGTTGTTTGTATTTGCCTTATAAAGATGGGTAAACCAAAAGATGGTGGTGTTGCCGCAATGTGGGATAATGCCGATGTTATACTCTTTTGCGATATTTGCATAAAGGAGATAGAACTCGGGAACAGACCAACGACGCATTTTAATAAGGAGGGATGAAATAATATTATGAAGAAATTTGAAAAGTCAACGGAAAAGAAGTACGATAAGGTCCAATTCAAAAACAAATGGGATCATCTGAAGAAAGAATGGAAACTCTGGATGGAGTTGAAACGCGGTGAGACCGGGTTAGGTTGGAACACATCAAGGAAAACTATAGACGCCTCCGACGAGTGGTGGGACGAACGATTGAAGGTATTCTTTTTTAAAGTCATTAATTTCGTTAAAAAAATTTTTTTTTGATCCGGTTTACTAAAACGTATAATTTTTCAGGTAGTCCCGGTCGCCAAGAAATTTCGGTATTCAGGCATCCATCCAGAGTTAGAGGAGAAACTCACCCTGATGTTCAGTGCTGTTGTCGCGACAGGACATCATTCATGTACCCCCAACACCATCAATGATCCACCAGAATCTTTTGATGAACGAGTGATGTCAGATGGTGAACATGTAGACGTTGAGGTAAACAAGGGTCCTGCTTCTTATGATGGTACATCAGAAGTATCGAAAAAAAGAAGGAAATGGAAAAACAAAACTGTTAGCTCTGTATTAGTAGATTTGGCGGAGTCTTCTAAGACCATCAGCAGATGCATCCAAGAGCCAGCACCAAAAGCTTCTTCTAAGTTTAGCATTCAGCGAGCATTAGACAAATTAGCCATGTACCCGGAAGTGGTAGCTGATGAGGACTTCAACGACTTCGCCATCACATATTTTATGGATAGAAGTCATAGAGAGACTTTTCTGTGCCTTCCAGATTCCCAGAACGTCAAGTGGCTGCGTAACCGTTTTCTTCGTGGGGGTTAATATGGAGCATATGATACTATCTTAGCTCTTCTGTTTTTTGGATTTTGTTATCTGTTAGTTTATATTATCAGTTCTGTGTTGTTGATCTCTTTTGTTGATGCGGATATCATTATGTGAACTCATGTTATATTATCAGTTATGTGTTGTTGATCTCTTTTGTTGATGCGGATATCATTATGTGAACTCATGTTATATTATCAGTTATATGTTGTTTATTTCTTCTGTGGATGCGATATCATTGTTTGATGACATGTAAAAATTGCTCGTTTATATTAACAGGAAATGTCTACCGATGATTCTGAATATTCGACGGACGAGCACGAGACTACGAGAAGAAATTATGCTATTGCAAGTCATCAGAATGTGGTATCAGCAGTATGTGTGGTATCAGAATATACTAGTTTGTTAAACGGTCCAGTTCCTCGAATGACATCAAAACAAACAGGCGACAAATGGGTTGGCGAGCTTCTTCGTACGCCTCGAGTTCGATTTCATGACTCTTTTATGATGAGTCAGGAAATTTTTATGGATTTACTACTGTCTTTGGAGGAGAAATGTGCGTTCAAAGGATCTCGAAGAACTGCATCAAGGGAAATATTAGCATTGACCATATACATATTGTCGCATAATGAATCAATGAGAAAAACGTGCGAGCGATTTCAGCATTCAACGGAGACAATTAGCAGATTTTTTTCTCGTGGGCTTAGCGCGTTAATGCAGTTATCGAAGGAAGTGATACAACCATCAGATAGAAATTTCAGGGGAACACCGCCAGAGATTTTATATGACAGACGTTACATGCCTTTTTTTAGAAATTGCATTGGAGCGATAGATGGGACACATGTTCACGCGTGCGTGCCAGTTGGAAGTCAGGTACCGTACATTGGGAGACGCGGTAGTCCAACTCAAAATGTCATGGCAGCTTGTGATTTTAATATGTGCTTTACTTTTATTATGGCTGGTTGGGAAGGATCAGCACACGATAGCCGTATATTCAATTTTGCCCTGAGTGATCCACGTTATAATTTCCCTCATCCACCTCTTGGTAACTATTAACTTTGCATTTATCTATTTATTCCTAATAATATTTGGGAAACTAAATAATTATTATTAATGTACAGGAAAATATTACTTGGTTGACTCTGGCTATCCACTGCAAAAGGGTTACTTAAAACCTTATCAGGACACGCGATATCATCTACCAGACTTCGCTCGTGGTGGTCGTCGAGCAGAAGGACGTCGGGAGATGTTCAATCATGCACACTCATCGCTTAGAAGTGTGATAGAGCGCTCGTTCGGTGTTTGGAAGAAGAAGTGGGCCATACTACGGGACATGCCAAGCTATAGTTTCGACAAACAAGCACGTATCGTGATCGCCACGATGACACTGCATAATTTCATACGTCGCCACCCATCGCGTGTAGATATCGATTTCATTGAGTCTGAACAAAGGGATCCATGTCTTGGGATGACCTCGCAAAGGCGGGAAGAAGATTGCTCTTTCACTGCGGCTGGTGTAGAAGAGATGATCGCACTGCGTGATATTATTGCAGATCAGGTGTTCGAAGCTAGAGCATAATTTCCGCATTGGGTGTTACGTTACGTAGAATTTGATAAATGTATGAATGAAATTTTATTTGACAACAATGTATGAATGAAGTTTTATATTGTGTTATATTTGGGAAAAAAAATTTAATTCAAAACTCCATTTTCAATCCAAACAACTTTTTGAAAACTCCGTTTTGTAAACTCTGTTTCACCCAAACAGTTTTTTAACAAAACTCTGTTTTCCAGAATCAGCACTTATTCTATCAGCAACAGTTCATCAGCAGCTTTCCATCAGCAACAGCCCAACCAAACAGAGCCTAAGTCTCAACGCACAATTATCTTTCATAAATAATAAATCAATAATGTTCTTACATTATTTTTTTCTTAACTTTTTTAAGAAAAAATTACAACAAAAATCTCACTCAAACGCGTCTTTTATATTCTAAAGGCGCAAACTTTTGAGCCTGGTGAACCTTGAGCCTTAGGTGCGCCTTTAATAATATAGATTGAGGCATCCAAAACTTTATTATTTTTGACTATGCGCCTTCTTTTAGCTGGCTGTCATCACACCCTCATGAATTTATCCTTAATTGATTAATCAATTTACTTGATTAACTAATTATTATTAATTCATCCTCTTCAAAAAAAAATTTAATTAATTGATTATTTTATTGGGTAATTAATTATATTTCCCCAAAAAAGACATTTGAGGTGGCCCGACACAAATATTGGGAGACCAAGATGACCTTGTACGCCTCTACGATGGCATGTTGTGCCGCCACCATCCTCACCAAACTCGACGACCTGATCGCTGCACACAAACATAAACAACTGCTCGATCGTCTTCTACTTTTTGCACTGCCCTCGAGCTCGTTCATTTTCCACCACAACCCATGTCAACCGTTCTGTCAGCCCACCTCCATTAAGCACCCTCCGCTCTAGTTACTTGTTCTGGCATGCCCTCTGGCGTCGTTCCTTCCGACGACCGTTCCCCAGCCGGCGCTGCCACTTCTGATCGTCGCGACTCACTTCTGATCATCACAACTCACTTCTGATCATCACAACTCACTTCTGATCGTCATGACTCACTTCTGATCGTCGCGACTCACTTTTGATTTCTGCTACTCACCTCTGATCGTCGCGACTCACATTCAACAGACACACTTGCCCCAATGTCAGCCATTATGCATAACAAACTTTCCTCAACTAGCGCCCATACCACGCTAGATCCCTGTAGTCTTCCGTGATATTTGTGAGCACGATGACAGCCTACTGCTCGTTGCGGTTTCCGCTACAACGACTTGCTACCGGGAGCTATTTTGGCGCGGAATAAAGGAACCTGATGCTCACAGTAGCCGAGTTTCATTCAAGCTTGAGGACAAACTCGATTTGAAGGTCGGATGAGATGTTATAGGCTACGGGCCACGAGCGTCCGGCCTAGTTATTGTTGTCTCTTTAGTGCTTTTATTATTAATTGTTCTTAATTGTTAGATGTTTAGGGTTTCATTAAAGGGGTCTTGTAGCCTATTTAAAGGCAAGTGTGGTTTGTATGAAGACATCCAATAAGTGTTCTCTATTCTCTTGTCTTTTGTATGAGATATTTGTAGCTCTCTCCTCCCGAGCACGCACTTGCTAGGCAATCGTGGTTCTGTCTCCATTGTATGATTGTATCCCTCCGCCTCTGGCTAGTACTCTTGCAAGCACATAACAAATATCTTATTGACTATATAGAATGATGATCATGTTAAGTGTGCTATACCAAACTAAGGCAAGGTGGACCAATACTGAGACTTCCACTGTGCTCACTCTCCCAAAGAATTCTGTCTACCCAAGAAGGATATAGAATGGCTTATCCGACAAGATTATCTGGTCCTGATCTTCAAGATGAAGGTCCCAATATCAAGGCATATCAGCTTGGGGAACAACCATTGTGTGAGGTTCAAAAGAAGTAATTAAACACTTTAGTTGTTAGAGTTTGTTTTTAGCAATTTTGTATTAAAAACCTCTTTAAATTTTCCATTCAGTATGTTCTTCATGTAATGTTAATTTTGTAGCTCAAAATTCAAATAGGATGATTTATATTCTAGTGATTCGAATGTCTATTAGGAGATGCAAAAAAATCATGCACCACAATGCAAAATTCCCATGTAACAAACTCTTGATACTATTTTGATTTAATTGCACCAAACGATTAAAAAGCAATATATAAACCAAATATAACAAGGAAGAATTATGTGTCCGTACAAGCCTCAAACTATCATTTATGATTTATAATCATAAAGCATTTTGAATTCTATATCCATGGATAAAAGCAATAAAACAAGGATGAAATTCATAGAAGAAATGTAGAATAAAGCATCACTGTTGTACAATTGCTGCTAAAGTTTATTACTTAGAAGAAAATCTCGCTGAGACCAACAACTGAATGATGGAATATCATCAACGACGCCATTTGTGCACCAAGCAAAGCCATAAGCTATATAATGATATTTCCCAGTAGATGTTGGGGAAGGGTATCTCCTAAGAATTTCATGAGCTACATATCAGAATTCCAAAGCCAGAATGCTTCAAGGGTCACGGAACAGATGTTGTCTAACTAATAGCAAACACAGAAGCCACCAAACAATTGTTGTAGAAATTTCTAGAACACACTGAAAAATGAAGGTTAGAGAATCTCAGGGAAGCTCACAAGGAAAGACCCACAATAAGAGGGTGCCATACAGAACAAGGAAAGACCCACAATCAAACAGAAACTCACAGGAGGAAGCTGCATGAGTATGCTGGAGAAAAGGAACTCACTCTGCCTAGAATCATTTTATTTTATAAAATAAATATTTACAACTAGAACATAACTTAAACATTTTAGCTTTGTAACTGGACTTAAAACTGAAATTATCTAAATCATCCTGACTAGTGAAATTATTGATATTATTTAACATGTTTTGAGAAATACAAAACTTCAAAGTGTACCCACAATTTAATCTATTTGTCTGCATTTTCTCAGTTAAGGATGTTTTATTCTCCAATTTCTTTGCAGGTTGGAGTTTAAAGGTGCTAAAAATATTCTTGGTGAGTTCATTGAATTCAAGGGAAACGCAGAAGATTTGCAAGCTTTGAGACATGTGAACAGATCAAAAGTTGGCCAGTTCATCGTCCAAAAGCCTAGCTTGTTTGGCTTAGGTATCTCTCCATGCTCATCACTTTACTGTTATATGATTCCTTCTATTAGATAATAAATTGTTGTGCACTAAAATGTTCAGATTTTTATGAGATTTGCTTATATAAAGGAATGAAAATTGAATGGTTCATAAAGCTAAACTCAAGTAGTTTGAATACAATTTTAATAGCATGGAACCTACACATGTAATGATCACCGAGAAGAACATACTCTATACTGTTGTATTTACCATAGTAAAAAACCTTTAAGCAATGATCTATATAATAACCAACGCGTGTTTTGTATTTTCAACAAAATTGAAAGCATGTAATTAAGAAAATGGTTAAAAAATAAGCCTGACGTCACAAATAATATTACACTTATTCATCGAAGCGATTCTCAAGCAAAACCGATCTGTGATCAGTATTAGCATTATTGTAATGGAACATTTTGCTAAGCGAGATAAGTGTTGGGATTGCAATTCCCATGGAAGTCACATACAACACACGCATGCAATAAGAGTAAAAAAACACTTTGCAATCCCACCGAGGCACAACTACGCAATTTATTTATCAATCAAATGCAAAAAAAATACAATAACTGGAGAAGAAATCAACGTCGGAAGAAAAACACTGCGGATGCCTCGAACTCGCCCGATCTGCGGGAGAATGAGTAATCTGGACTGTAATACTTCGACGTCCAATCCTCAACCACCACGGGAAAAGGAACTCAAGACAAATCAAACCCTTGCCAACAGAAGAGTCAACTCTACCATTGGAAGGATTCTTGTGTTGAGTTGGAGATATGGTGATGTTGCATCTTTTGTCTTAAAATGAACTTGTGTTCGTCCTACCGTAACACTTGGCATCTCTGTCATGCAACCAATGCCTACCCACCAACAAGTGTGCGGCGTCCATAAGAATGATATCACACCAAACTCTACGTCTCTACCCCAAATGACGTTTGGGTAATAGCATGAGACATCCCTGAGTGACTTGGATAGTAGTTTTATCCACTCAAATAACTTGGCAGGGATGCTGGTGGGCTCAGGTTTCACTCTCATACAAGAGAATTCTTAAACACAAATCGTAGCCATCTAACCCTAAGCACACTACTAATAATAAAAGTGGGATTAGAACCATAATAGTGCCCTAATTTGAACAATTATATTAATATTGAAGAGGCATACTCTCGCCAAAATATTGTGTTGTCCCCGCAGTATAAAAGGGCTCCTTTAATATTGTGTTGTCCCCGCAGTATCTTGGTTGTAGTTACAGATTCTTCTCTTGCTGTTGGGAGAATCTGCCCGAAGTGCATACATAACAATATACTGCTCTTGAAAATTGACATTATCCACAAGTTTTACCGATGGAAAACTAAACTTAAAGGAATCCATCTCCCCAAAAGCAAGCTAATGGTGATGTGGATACGACAAGATTCGTGTTGATCCAAATGATGATGGAGCAAAATTTTCTAGACCTTTAACATTTTTTGGAGTGAATATAATGTTAATGTTGAAAATAGAGGAAAAGAAACAATTAGTACATATTATTCATTCACAAATGGGCATTAAATAAGACATACATGAACACACAAAAATAAACATGCGATGTGATACTAAACCCATACTCTTAAAAGACTCGACTAATACAATAATACTCATAACTTCAACACTCCCCCTCAAGTTGGAGGGGAAACCTCGAGCTTGAAAACATCATAAAAATAAAGGTAATGGTGGTAGACTAAGTGAGACAAAACAACAGACGAGCCCCCGAAGGAATTCAAACCGGGGAATCAAGCCGGGGACATAGCCATACACGACGTAGACCCACAAGACGCAGGTTCCACGCACGATGTGAACTTGCTGGAAAGAAATCAACTGACGGGTGATTGGAGATACTTCCACATGATACAACTTGTTCGATAGAAAGGTCAACCAACAAAGACCATACCACATCTACCCAACAACAAAGAAAAATTGGGGAAACACAAACAACACAAGAAGCCTGGAGGCCTTGTGTGACTAAGGCGAGAGTCAGAAAAATGTCATCCGAGTTTCCTTCGTCGAAAACCCTCCCTCTTACGTGAAACACGTGCATGAAGGCATATAACACATAAGCATTAAGACGACACTAACAACAACACATCAAAGATGTTTAAAGACACATACAATGACCAAAAAACTACTATGAAGCTTCATCCTCGACAAGAGGTCATCGCCCCAGAAGGGGCAGCAGTTGGAATTTTCGGAAATATGAGGGGCAGCGGACGGATCTGGAGCAGCAGAGAGGCAAAGGCTCATTCACAGCAGCAGAAAAAGAAAACATCTTGGACAGTGCAAACGACATGATCGTCGTCCAGATATGAATTAGTGGAAGGAGAGGGAAAATTTTGACTTGGATCGGAAGAGGAGGCCATCAATGCTGTCCATGATGAGCTGCAGAGGGAAGGTCCAACAAAGCGAGGGCAGCAAGCAGAAGAAGCAGGATCCGCTACAAAGAATGTAGACGGGAGTGGCAGAGGAAGAAGCATCGTCGAGAAGGGGGCATCTTTCTTTGTCAATGGGCAACGGACGGACCTGCTACAAGAAGCAGGCGGGAGCAACACCGAGAAATAGGAACGAGCTCAAAAGGAAGACGGGAGCATGCGGGAGATCGTCGTAGAGCGATAAGAGGGGATATCAGGCGGGAGCTGTGAAGGATAACGCAGAACCTTCTGTCGATGATATCGAAGGACAGGAGTCGACAAAGAAGGAAGCAGGATTTGCGATGAAGAACGCAGAGGAACCCTCCGTCGTGGGGAACAAAAGCCGCTCCCGTCGACGAAATCAGAAGTTGGTCTCGTCGACGTTAGCAGAAGTTGGACTCTTTGACGAGAACTTTAACGGGAGAAATATGTGATCTAGAGAGGAAGCCACCAAAAAATTTAGGTCGCCAATAATTTTAGGGCGCCGAAATTTCAGGGAGGAGTCAATTTCTATCTGATACCATGTTAAAAATATAGGAAAAAAAATAATTGATGCATATTATTCATCCACAAAAGGGCATTAAATAAGACATACATGATACATGGACACACAAAAGTAAACAGACGATGTGGGATTAAACCCATAGACTCTTAATGCAATAATACTCATAACTTCAACACTTAAGTCGAGCGGAAATGGGGATGATGTAGAAATTTGGTGGGTCTAAGTGGGTGTAGTTATATTTTATAAATTTTAGGTAGAGTGTGGGTAAGTCAAATTGGTAAGGGTTGATAAAGTATAGTTTTAATGAGAATGAAAAACTATACTTGATTTGTTGTAGAGTGTCCGTGGGAGTGCTTGAGGGACGATGTCATCCCAGATAAAGTGACAAGATCGATTGTTTGAGGAAGCAGTACGGGTAGAGAAGAAATCCCTCTCACTGCTGTCAGCGAGCAAGTGCTCGAAGGTCATTGGGTTCTTGATATGATGAAATGGCCCCTGATTCAAGCTGAGTAATCAACGATTTTTGCAAAATATTCATTCGGGAGCTTGATGCGTCTAAACGGAAGCTTGATCCCACCCGTGCAATCGGTAGTTTTGTATTCAATTGTGAGCCCAATTTGCTTATTGGGGTCTTGGGCGGAAATGAAACTGAATATGCTCGCAATATCATTGACTACCTGATTGTAGTTAGGTAGTAACTTGCTGAGGAGGAAGTGGCTCACACATCGATGGTCCCCAATGTCGATGATGAAAGTTTTTACATTAGTGGTTGGACAATGAGGAGAATCCGATGGTTTTGAATTTGATCGAAGCAACATCTAGCAACATGCAATGGGAAGATGCGTGGAATGTCTTTGGCCAGGAAAGTGATGGGTGGCATGGCGTGTCAGACCAATTGCTAAATCACGAAGGAAATTACACGTCAAAGATGAACACTTGCATTGAACCTCAGGAGACAGACACTCTCACCAAGATACATTTGAGGGCCGGTTCTTCGCGCAGGGTAAGCCTGATTCCAATACCTAGAATATAAGATGAGAAAAGCGCGCACACCCTCTTCCATCAGAGGTTTTACTTCTTGTCTTCTGGCATTGACTCCATGAAAGTAGTGACATTGTGGGATCTTTTTGGTTAGGGAGGTTAGTAGGGAGAAAGTGGAAGGGTTTGTGGTATGGGTTGTGTATCGTCTATTATGATTATCTCTATTATCTTGGTGTCTAGGTGTTATCATTATGTAGGGGCCTCGAGCACCGAACCTAGTATTAGGTGTCATTATTGTTTTCTGTCTCTTCATGTGTTGTAAGGCTATATAAAGACATATGGAAGTTTTGTATGGGTAAGGAAGAAGAAGTCTATTCTCAATCTATTGTGTGAGATCATTGGTGGCTCTCTTATCTAACGAGCAACCTCGCTTAGGCAACCACGATTAAAGCTCTGTTGTATCCTCTACCACAATCGTCTCCACCTTTGACCACTACTCTGACCACGGCTTAAATTGGTCCCTAACAACTTTGGTATCAGATCTCTCGGTCCTCTTCGACCGACGCACGCCAACACTTTCCCATGTTTTGTCGAAGTCTCTACCAAGCCCCTCCACCACATCAAGCATCGACATCCAAACAAGCCACAACTTCATGCACTGTTGGCGCTGCTTCATCCAGACTGACAAGGCTTTCTCGCTTCTTCATCGACACCCATTAAGCCACTACCACAACGTCTTCGAATTTCCTAGCACCCGTCGCCTTCGCTCCACCAGCTCAGCTCCGATCGAATCCTCCAACGCCATCGCCGTAATTCCTCGACGCCAGAAACCGCAGCCACTGCATCCATCTGCGTTAGCTTCATCCGTGTCTGGTTCTTCTTTCCGCAAGAAGAACCCGCCGACAACCGCAAGCCATGCCTCTTCCTTCGCCAGCGCGTCTCCCGTATCATCAAGCCCCATGCCCCGACACACAGGATCTTCTCGAGCCCCCGCACATAGCAACCCACACCAGATTTTCTCGAGCCCCCCCCCCCCCCCCCCCGCCTGCCCGCAGTTTTTTTTCATCTCTCGAGCCCCCCGTACAGGGTTTTTTTCATCTCCCGAGCCCTGTGCAACCCACGTGAAAAGCAACCGGTTCAGACCGGGGAATTAAATTGTCCCCGCTCGTGTAAAGAGGCTCCAACCGGTCTGCATAGCGATTCCTCCTATTCTCCACGTGTGTTCTGCCCCCGCGGTCCTTATTAAATCCACCCGCTGTTCCAGAGCAGCAAATCAGTGTCTACCACCGGATTTTACCTTATCCCTTTGCTGGTCACACGTAGTAAGATTGGAGTATTTTCTTTTGCCATCATTGGGAGACGGTGCGGCTCTCGTGATCATTGTCAATCACCCAACTTGGTGCAATCATACCGCCCTGTCACCCGCTCTTTCTCTCGCTCTGCTCATCATATAGAAGACTCCCACAATTTCTTAGAGGCCATGAACCGGTTCGACCCAATTATACCTGTCATGGATGCCTGCCTTTAGGAAGTAGAAGCATGTCATCAGGACGACATGACAACCCTCACCACAAAGCTTAATAAACTCATTACTACACCGCTAGTATTTACCACCCCACCCACGGATCACACCAGTAGCAGTCAAGTCCCGCTTTCGCCGCTCATCCCCCACAAGCTACCTCCACCGAACCTTTTACACCCTGACGCCGCTATGCTGCCATGTTATACCCGACTAGAATTCCCCACCTACAATGGAAAAATGGATCCCTTGAGCTGGCTCACCAGGTGCGAGCAATTTTTCGGCCACCAACAAATTCCGGCAGTTGAAAGACTTCCTCTGGCCTCCGTCCATCTTCTCGACTCAGCTTCTCTTTGGGTCACTCGTCTCCTCACTGATCAGCCGGATCTGACATGGGACGACTTCAAGTGACTATACATCCTGCGATTCCCCCCCCCCATCCGCAGTAACCCCCTCGGTGCCCTCACAAATCCACGCCAGACAGGCTCGGTGGACGACTACCTGGAGTAGTTTCAGCTTTTCTAGTGCATGTCACACTTTCCCCAGAGATGCAAGTCGTCATTTTCACTGCAGGAATTCGCGATCGCCTGATACTGAATAGGCCCCTCTAGACTTAGGGACTGCTATGAGTCTGGTCCGGCTATGCGATCATCGCCTTCAGCTAGCACAAGAAGCCTACTTTCCCGACATCAGCATTCCGCCGGGCCGTACCGAGGGTCGGGCCGCTCCGCCAATTTGTCGTTATCAAGGGCCGAGATGTTGGAATGACTTGCTCATGGATTATGTTTCAATTGCAACGAGCAGTGCACTCACGAACACAAGTGCAAAAATCTTTTCTACCTGCACGTCGAGGACTCTGACAAGGAGGGAGTCGGATGAAGCTCGCAACATTATCGATCCCCTTTTAGCCTTATTTCAACCTCATTTTGGACGGCGGGAGAGATGTTATGGAATGCATATCATCTATTATGATTATCTCTATTATCTGGGTGTCTAAGCATTATCATTATGTAGGGGCCTCGACCACCGGGCCTAGTATTAGGTGTCATTATTGTTGTTTCTCTTTATATGCTGTAAGCCTATATGAAGGCATATGAAAGGTTGTATGGGTAAGGAAAAAGTCTTCCCAATCTATTGCATGAGATCATTGATGACTCTCTCCTCTAACGAGCAACCTCACTTAGGCAGCCGCAATTAAGACTCCATTGTATCCTCCACCACCATCGTCTCTACCTCCGACCACTACTCCGGCCACCGCTTGAATATGTCCCTAACAGTTCGTTGGACCACTTCTTGGGCTTCTATTGTTGCCACCATGGTTGAATCTCTATGGGGCCACAATATCCACACCATCCAAGAGAGCGCCTCAGTTAAGAAGCAGGTGAGGATAAGTATATTGTGGGAAATGTACACAAAGGAACGTATGCGGTATTTGTTATGTTAGATACTAAGAAAATCATACTCTAATCATTGAATTATTTTTGTGTATCTTTACCCTTTCATTTTTTTTATTGAAACGGATTGTCATTTCTATTTTATATGGATGGTTTCTATTGAATACAATATATGGGTTAATTACCGGGACCTCTCCTGGGAGTTTGCATAATTACAGGTTGCACCCTTCTATCTTTCAAAATTACATTTACATCCCCTCTAAGTCTCCCTAGTTTACAAAAATGTCCTTTTTTCTAGAAATATGGATAGAAAACGATAAAATTGGCCAAATTATTTTATTATATTTCAATTTTATTCTTTTATAATGATTATAAATTCATTACAATGGGTAAAATGTGATGCACCATTTTCAACATAGACTTATTACAAAGGGTAAAATTGGAATATCATAAAATAATTCAGCATATTTGATCATTTTTCTAAAGAAAAAGGTCACACTTTTCAATGTATAGTCATCACAAAGAATAAAATTAAATATCATAAAATAATTTGGTTGATTTTATCATTTTCCATCCATATTTTTAATGGAAGAGACATTTTTGTAAACTAGGAAACTTAGAGGGGAAGTAAATGTAATTTCGAAAGATAGAAGGGTGCAACCTGTAATTATGCAAACTCCTAGGGGAGGTCCCGGTATTTAACCCTACAATATATTAAAAAAATAATTTCTTTTTTCCTGGACATCGTGTGAGAGATTTAGATTTCAATACTCAATTTCACTAACTTTAGTCTTCTTTTCCGGCGGCCGAGGTCTTCGACTAGACTCCTCGTCGATGCCAGATCCTCGACCCCTCAACACCATGAACCACTTCGTAGACGCCATTGACCTTGCCCCTACCAAGTCTGCTATCTACATCTTGAATCTCAACTACTTCCTAACAAACTCCTACCTTCCCATCATCTTCGCCACTTTCAGCAAGTATAGTGAATTCTAGCCTTCACTGCTGATTCAGTTTTTTGCCACTCTAATTAACTTGAGGAGCGGGAAGTGAAACAGTACCGGCTGATGGTTTAATGACTTGCTCGCACAGAACGATGATGAGATTCTTTTTGGGACCCTCCATCATCGTCTTTTTTGGACTCCATCTCTCAAATCGACGAACGCCGTGACACTGACTTTGGGTTTGTTTGGGACGGTGGTGGCGGTCGTGAATCGCAGTTCGTGAACGCCCAACCACACCTTAGAAACTCCATCTACTTTTATCGTTAAAATTAGTTTTTTTATTGGCGGCCTTCATAACCGTTGTCAGTCCAAACACATATTTTATGACTGACGTTCTTGTCTGAACGCACCGGAGCAAAAACACTATGCAAAACGGACCCTTTATCTCAAACATTGAGATTAAATATAGATACTATCATGGCTTCTTAGGCTCCGTTTGGGAGGACTTATTTTCTCCGGTCAAGCGGTCACGACCGCATGAATCAGGCCTTAATTAAGGTCCGGTTCATGCGGTCGTGACCTCTTGACCGGTAAAAATAAGCCCTCCCAAACGGAGCCTTAATATTCTGCATTATATTGACATCTCTTCTTCTTATTATTATTAGTATATCCTTGTTTATTTTGACAATAATTGTCGTTGCCACCAACTTATGGTTTTATCGAGACATAGGTTCCGTTTGGCACGATAGTGGCGGTCATGATCATGGGGATTAAATTGTCATTCGTTAAGGCCCGCCTAAGGAGCTTCATCCACTATTATGTTCGAATGGATGATGTTTGTTAGGTGATCCTTAACGAATGATGGTTTAACCCATGGGTTTACGACCACCACCACCGTGCCAGACGGAGCCATATTAAACACATTGAGGTTGTATGCCATTAAAGGCTCATTTGGGGGTCGCAACCGCTTGACCGGTGAAAATAAGTCCTCCCAAACAGAGCCTAATATGATGCTAAACGCAGTAATTTCCTGTTAGTTTCTTATAAGTATCCAGTAATTTACAGAGGCTTGAACTGTTTCTCAGTTAAAATTTTCTTTTTCCAAGCTCGATTTCTTGCAGTGCCATATTTTTTTTTTGTTCTGTTCTCGTATAAATGTTCTAAATTCTAATGCAGGTAGATCAAGACTCAGCATTATGTATTCACCTCGAGATCTTCGAGGAAATGCAGCTGCAGCTTATGAATGGAAGGATGTTGACGTGAAGCCGAGTACTGAGGTTCTATTTCAGCCTCTTGATTCCAAGAAGCCTCTCAAGTTTAAGCTGTCGAGCGTCGCATCGGTTTCACTAAGCACGTAATATTGGAACTTCGAATGTCAGAATCTGTATATTAATGAGTTCTGCTGCATTGCGTCTGAGTAATTGAATCCTGATAGTTTTCAATTTTCTTTTGCAGATAGTGTTCAGTTTTCTGGGTGTATTTGCACTTCTAAAGGGCTTGTTTTTTTATATAATTTATAGAGCTATATAAAATGAAATCAACTTAGGGTCAGTTTGAGGCAGAGTTTTTGCTCCGGTGAGTTTGGGCAAAAACGTCGCGGTCATAAATAATGTGCTTGACATTACAACTATTATGGTCGATCGCCACTAAAAATCTTTATTTTTATTTTTGAACATGAATGGAGTTCTTTTGGTGAGGTCGGGCTTTCATGAAAGGCAGTTCATAACCCACCGACCACCGACCCTTAAGCCATGTTTGGAAGTGCGGTAGTGGCTGTGAATGTAGTGATGAAAAGTGTAGATCACCTGGATCTTGGTCTTTCCTCACCTCTTGATGTAACAAAAGCATGTTCATGAACATGAAGATAAAACACACTAACTGCACTAGATTGATTAAGAGAAATCTCTTCTGTATGGTACTAATCATTTCTGATGTTGGTCCGTGCCCTCCTCCGAGCTCCGTAATGTTCGGAAAGGACTGGGTTCAAAGACAGCGTTGTCTTGAGAAACTCCTCGATGGTGATCCAATGGAATCAGGGTACTACGACCTGCAGTGACGCTTGTGTTGGGTTGCATGGTTGACCTCCAAGAGTGCCACATGCCATGTGTTTAGAGTTGTGAGTAAGGTGAGATCTCGTACATTCCCGCGGAAAGTAGAGGGCTGTATGAGAGGGTTGTACAAGGGGAGATCTGGAAGGGGGTGATGTCGCCGGAGATTTGAAACAAGATGGGGAGATTGTGCGGGATTGCAGTCGTCTGGCATGCTAGGGAGATCCAGAGAAGTTGTCGCTGTTGCCGAACATCTGGAAGAGGAGAAGAATCACCGTCGAGCCCTGTGAGTATCGATCCCGTCAGAGGAGAAGAATCACTGTCGAGCATCGATCCCGCCGGAGGTTGCCGTTCGAAGCGGGGGAGATGCGCGCCGGGAGATGCGTCGCCGGAAGAATCACCGTCGTTTGCGGGGGAGATGCGTGCAGGAATGTTGCTTCGCGAGGGGGATCGGGAACGAGTGTGCGAGTGGCGGATTTCATGACCTAAAGAAACACGCTATTGCGGGAGCCAGCCGTGAGGGCTCTCCGGCGCTCAAAATATCTGCTGATCCGTGGCTTTTGTGATCCGCAATTTTCCATCCGCTAATATGCAAACAACAAAAATTAGCGATTGCGAATCAGAAAGCAGCTTTCTGATCCGCAGCCGGTGTTCCAAAGAGAGCCTAAGTTGCTAGGATGAAGAAACAACTGAAATCTTACTGACACAATAATCTGCACATTTTTTATTCTCAGAGTAAATTTACTCATCTCATAAAGAAATGAAATTTTTTTAAGGCAATTATTCAAATAAGAACAAATGAAACAAGGGTAGAAATGTTCAATCTTCTCCCTGTCTACACAGCATTTACAGTGAATGCTATAGCAATAATACTAAGAATTTGAATGCCAGAATGCAATTAATGATAGCATCAGCGAGATTATATATATTTCTCTCACGCCACTTGAAGCCCATCTCCGAATTCCAGCATCAGCTTGTTCAGCTTTCTGCTGTGAATCCTTTCCTGGATCACTCTCAACTCATCGCTGCATCAGAAATCCGACCATAAGATTAGAGAACATCAACAATAGGGGGGCAAATAGCCGGTTTATTCAGAAGATTTTTACCTGCGGGGAGGGTTGGGTGTCGAGGGCGAGAGCATCTGCGCCAGCTTGACGGCGTCTTCGGGCCGGCAAATGGCGCGGTTGAAGCACAGATACCGGCCGAAGGCGTCGCTGCTCTCAAAAATGCAGATGTGGGCATCAACCAGGAGCTCCAGCTCCACCGCCACCAGCACGCCGTCCTCGTACATCTCCGGTGCGCCTTTCAGGTATGGGTTAGATGGAGAGAGCTCGGGACCGGCGAGGATCAGCCCGGCGTTCACCGACACCATGTTGACTCCTCGGTCCATTGCCAGCGCCCATGCTGTTTTCTCCGAGAGCGTCTTCGAAAGGGCATGCCATAGCTGAAAATTGGCCGTTAATTCTGTTAGCTTCAGGTTACTAGCTTTGACAGCATAAAAGTTAATTTACATCCCAGTCAAATTTTTTTTTACTTTATTTGCATTTCTATGAACAAATTTCAATTTTGTAGAGAATTTAAATCCTTGATCTTTACTATGAAGGGGGGGTAGAAATGATGATCTTTATGGTCTGCAATTTTTTTTAAAAACTGCGTATTTTTTTTTAAAATGTGTAGTTCTCTCAATTTTTATTAAATTTTATAGTTCGCAAACAAAAATTTCACGGAGATATCAACCAGCGGAAAAGGGGGGTGTTGTATTGCACCGTGCAGTACGTCATCCAATGGCTGTCAGTGCATCAACATTCACACCGGGATGCGTGCGCGAAATGGATGCACTCACAGCCGTTGGATGTACTGCACTGCATGGTGTAGTACAACACACCCTCCGCTTCCTCGACCAGCGGGGAAAATCCGGTACACGACTGAATGTATATATAAAACATAATAAGAAAGTCCTTGCAAAATTTTAGAGCCTTGCAAAGAAGTATAATTAATATAACTTTCCTATCAAAGCTTTTATAAAATTCTAAGACATGCAAAATTGGTCATATATTTGAGCATGACTCCCAATTCATCACAAACATTCATTTTAACAAGATATAAAGTTCAATTGCAAATTTAGATTTATATGTTTTTCTATTTTCTATTGAAAACACATGTATTCTTTCCTCTAGTAAATCATAAAAGCTATTGTTATTTCCCTTAAAAAAAACTATGTACTTCTTCCTTGATGTAATTTATTAATGTGTAGAACCTCCACCAACTATATGAGCTAATTATTTCTCCAACATCCCATTTTGAGTTAGGATGCAATTCTCCTTTATATGTAAATAAAATGGAATGCCTCCTTTTGGCATTAAGGATAAAGTTGGGCACAACTATTAATGCCCAATTTGTATTATTGTTTAGGGCTAACCACTTTCTTAAGCATGAAAGCGACTAAGGGTTTATTTGGGGTACCAGTGTGGCTCCATTACGGAGGCGTCTCAAACAGCGCGTGAAACTTCGATGTTGTTCTTTCGTTAATTGTTCAGCGAAGAGAAAGACCTCAATTTGCCGCCCGAATAGAGCCCCCCTGGTCCGGGGACCGGCGCTTAAGAGAGTTTTTTTTAAGTAAACAGATGAAAATAATCATGACAAAGCTAGCCAGCAATCTCCATCTGTCACACACTATTCTGTTGAAACTGCCACCAACTATTCATAAATGCTTTTGATACTCAATTCCCAACTCCCAACACTTAATTTAGCTACCTTTCCCAGCAATTTATTACTGTTAGGATGTGTTTGTTTTGAAAAAATTGAAAGAGATTAAATGAAATGAGTTTGAATTTAATTTAATTTCAGCTGGGGTTTAGTTGAGAAGAAACTATGTGATAATTTTTTTTGTTTTTGATGAAAAATTGATCAGCCGTGTTCTACGGTTCTGAGTGTTGGGCAGTGAATTATATACATGAGTAAAAAATGCGAGTTGCGGAGATGAAAATGCTTAGGTGGATGTGCGGACACATTGGAGTAGACAAAATTAGAAGAGTGACAACAATTGTAGGGAAAATAGGAGAAGCTAAGGAAGATTACCTTAAACTTTTTGCAAAAAGTAGGCTCGCTCCAATCTCTCTCATGCACATCTTCTGTAAATTTCCGGTTCTCCTTCCAAATGACGGCCGTCACCGACGAAGTGAACACCACCCTCTCGACCGCCTCAGCCTGCGAGCACGCTTCTATTACGTTATGCGCAGCCCTGACTTCTACCTCCACCATGAATTCCTGCGAGCGATATATAGTTTCTCAGCGAAAATAGGAGACAGTAATAGAAACAATTGATGCAAAAAAGATTATCCTCAATTACTTTCACTTGAAGTTAAATTTATATTGTCAACTTTCTTCATTCATTGCCTTTATATTATTAACATTATTATGTAGTCTAATTTAGGCTCTTTTTGGACAAAAAAAACATCAAAATTATAGAATGTACGTTTGACATGACAATGGTGATGACCGCCACCGAGAAAAAAAAATCAAAGTTTGAATGAAATTTCTTATGTGAGGCCAGACAATCACGAACGACAATCAACCACGCTCGGCCATTCTAAGCCTCAGTATAGTATATATATATTATATATCACACATTTAGTTGACTTTTATTACTATTATGCAGTAGTTTGACTAATCTAAATCCGAAGAACCGTGTGCACATAGACCAATGGAACGTGTCTTCTTGACCGAGCATTAAAAAAAATTAGGAGTGATTGTAAGACGAAAATTTAATACTTCTGTGATAAGATTGTTTAAGACTCCGTTTACACGTTTTGTATGTATAATTGGCATGATAACCGTCATACAAAAAACTAGTTTTGATCATTCTTAGATGAGAATGATGGTTCACAACCATGACATTGGTGACCGCGACATCAAATAGATCCTAAGGCTCCGCTTGGCATGGTGGTGGCGGTCATGTACACGGGTTAAATTGTTATTCGTTAACGTCCATCTAAGAAACTTCATTCACTTTTATGTTCAAACGGATGATGTTTGTTCGGTGGTCCTTAATGAATGACGATTTAATCCATGCGTTTACGACCACCATCATTGTGCGTAGGGTGATGGTGGTCATGAACACGGGATTAAATTATCATTCGTTAACTTAATACCCACGTAAGAAACTTCATCGGCTGTTATGTTCAAACTAGGGATGATGTTTGTAAGGTGATCCTTAATGAATGAAATGATGATTTAACCCATGCGTTTACGGCCGCCTCGCAAAATAAGTATAATTATTTCATGAGATGTGACGTGTAATTAGCGTGCCAACTTGTTGTGTAATATTTCGCGGCCATTAAATTTGACTTGTGTATCATTAATGGCTGAGCCCGACCCTGATGCCAAAAGCCACCTATCTCACGTGGAGCAAAAGTGGAACAGACAGGCTACCGGAAACGTAATAAATACACTTGTCATGTTTCTTCTTGGTCATATTGCTGTTTCGTGTTGTGCTCCGACCAGCCGAATAAAGGTTCAGATTATGCGCAAATTTCCGACTGCACCGCAGCGCTGGTATCGGCCCTACGGAAGCTATAGCTCTTAGCGCCAGCCAAATGGGGGGGAAGAAGAAGAAGAAGCCAAAAAGTCTCCATTAATTTAATGGGAATACAGCTTCTACTTTGAAGGATTCACGCTTAATGAACCGAAACAGAAGAGGCCGGGAGAGAGGACTCACATCATAGGAGTCGTGATCAAAAGTGTAGAAGACGCCGGAGCATCCCCGGACGGCCGCGGCGATGCTGTGGTAGTCCAAGGGGTCAGACCTGAACAACGCCACGCGATTGCCGTCGTTCCACTGCGAGGCCTTCGCCATATCCCCTGCACGCACGTAAGCTGTTCGATTAAATGCCGGAGTGAATACTTATCGAGAAAAAATGATGCAGCGGATTCGAACGAACCACGGCCGAAGGAGGCGGCGTGAACGGTGTATCCTCGGAGGAGAAGTCCGTCGACGAGGGCGGCGCCGAGTCGGCTGGAGGCGTCCATGACGCAGACGGTTTTGCCGGTGTTGCGTGCGCGTGCTGGAGCCATGGGAGAGTTGAAAAGGGCGAGGGAGAGAAGAGACGCGTGTGGTTAATTTAGAAGAGGGGCGAGAGGGGGATTTATATGCGGATGCACTCAAAGGGCGTTGAAGAAGGCAGGTGGGAGATAAAGCAGCGGGTTTTGGTTGCTGCATGGTACAAGTAGACGAATACAGCTACAGTCATACAGGTAAGAGAGAGAGAGAGAGAGAGAGAGATGAATTGATGAGAGGGAGAGGTTTGGTGGCGGTTAAGCATAAGCGTGCTCAGCTGACCTTCCCGGTCTGTTCTGCTTCGTTGAGCGGCCGCCGGGTCTTGCACGTATTAATAAATTGCAGCCGCAGACTGTTGACGGTCAAAAGGGGCCGCCTTTAGCGTTCAGGCAGGTAAGCTTTTTGCTGTTCAAATTTAATTTTTACATAAAATATTAATGTTATGGATATGTGTATATACTATTTTTTATGAATATTTTGTAAAAATTTAAATCATTTATGAGCTGTTTGTAATTCAATTTTAAATTTTAGAAGCCCTTAACTCTAGCCTCATTCATCCCCCAATTGTTTTCTCATGCAATTGATTTCATAAAGGCTCTGTTTGGCGCAGCCTTTTTGCTCCTTTGAGTTTGGACAAAATCACCACTATAAGAGAACTAGTTTTGAACATGAAAGTGAATGAAATTTCTTAGGTGAGGTCCGGTGTTCAAGAACGGAGGTTCATAACCACCATGTCCACAATTGCCCGCCGTGCCAAATAGAGCCGAAGTAGATTAAGTCACTCTATGCTTAGGCCGGCCGCACATGTGAAATAGGAAAAGCTATTTTATAATCATATTTTGTTCATGTCATCTTCAGCTTGCGCCACCTTAGGTGCGGTTTTAGAATCCTTCCATTTTCTCTTCATACTACCGAATAATTTTGTCCACCGTGACTAAATTTCTTTCAATGATATCACCTTCATCATTCTTCTTCATATGTTCGAGAAAATTTTCGGTCCAGTGTCCGGTTGGTCCGGGGCAAATCACCTAGCGCCAAATGTCATTCATCTTTTGCTCGTAAGCCGGATAAGTTTGAAAAATTAGGGCTCTCCGGTGCCCGAAAGTTTTGCATTGGATTTGAAAAGATTTGTGCATTCGTATCAGTCATACGAATTTAATGCAACTAAGTGGAATTCATTCTAAGTTCATTTGCTTAAAAAGTCATTTCAGTGTCATTGCATTTAATAACATGACCTAATTGTTACTGTGCTCAAAGCATCTGTTGCGAGGGTCCAAGGACAACGTGAGGATTACAGCCTCCATCAGCGGGTAGAGGTCCATGTCTTGGTTCGCATTGACCGGCTGAAGGGTCCGGAGGCGGGCTCGGATGGGGTTGCAGACCATGCATGTAGTATGCCAAGTAATGATCGGGGAGGAAGTCCTGGGACATGGGTGACCAGCTCAATAAACATATCAACGTACGAGTCAATGAAGCCGGTTTGGCGGACACAGTAAAGACGCTCGATCATGGAGCCAGAGCAGCGGTGGTCGTACCGTTGAATGAGGGTCTCCGTGAGAGCCATCCAGGTAAGGTCGGGGGAGCATTGACGGAGCCAGCAGACCCAATGGAGGGCTGACCCTTCCATGCCGACGATTGTTGTGGAGACCTGCTATGCCGGAGGAGTCTGGTGAATGTCAAAAAACTGTTCGGCGCAGGCAATCCACCCAAGTGGGTCAGTCCCGTTGAATGTGGGGATGTCGGGACGTGGGAAGTTACGCGCACGTGCGTAAAAGCATTCCATGTGGCCGTCAAGTTTCGAACGATCCTCACGTTGCCCCCAGCAGCCAGCAAGGGTATTTATATGCGTAACCCTAAATCCCCGATAACGGATTATTAGATGTCTAACTGATCCAAACTGAACCCAATAAGGACCCGTTATCATTATATCAATATACATCAACAATCTCCTCATATATTGTATATAAATGGTATCATAAAACAGATCACTTAAAATAAGAGTTATTAACGACAAATATAAGTTTTTCAAAAACATTAATATGAGTTTTAGAGTACGGATAAATCTAAACTCAAACATATGGTTCTAAACATAACAGTAAATAAAACTAATAACTCAAACTGTTGACTGATCTCTGGTCTACACAAGCAACAGATCATCGTCATTCAGATCGAAATCAACTTTCTCTCCTTCATTTTCCTTTTGATTTGCAAATAGTTATAATATGAATGTCATGAGACAAAACTCTGTGAATTCAAACATTTGATATCAAAGATAAAATGATTAGTTATAGCAGTAAAAAAACGTAATACTCTAATCAGGAAGAAAGAAACACAAATCAGCATCTCTATCTAATTTATACAAAATTAGAATATTTGATTTTATAAAATCAAATAATGTTCCTTCGATTATTAAGATTATTATTAACTATTTTACAATTGTGTTATATCATCAAGTTTGGAATGATATAACAAGATGTGACTATTATATCATCAAGTTTGGAATGATATAACTAATAATCATAATATTAGGACACATTTCAACAACTTCAGTATTCCTTTTTGGAATGATACCTAAATCGGGCTTTGAATAAAAATAATTGTGTCAGTCATCAAGTTTGTAATGATTGACAACTATTCATCTATGACTTTCATCAGATAGCATCTGAAATACTTCAGTGCACTCACTCTAGATGCTTGAATATAAGCAGACTTCGGTTCTAAAATTTAAAACATAAACAAGGTATTAAGTCATACTAAATAGACTTTAATCTCATCTCTCTGATGTTTTAGTTGTTAGAACCTTATATAAGTCATTGGTAAGGACATCTGCTACAATATCTTTTGATCTCACGTTCAATAGGGAGATTATCCCCTGACTTGTGAGGTAGGTCAACTGTTGAAGCCAGAAACCTGATTTCTCCTAGAGTTTGGATGTAAGGTTGCAGCTTACACCTACTCTTCCCGAATTCCTCCATAGACGAGAGTCTCAAAGACTAGAGACA
The DNA here is from genome assembly GCA_039513925.1 of Platanthera zijinensis. Taxonomy (NCBI): domain Eukaryota; kingdom Viridiplantae; phylum Streptophyta; class Magnoliopsida; order Asparagales; family Orchidaceae; genus Platanthera; species Platanthera zijinensis. The sequence goes on from CM077083.1 coordinate 207,838,971, forward strand.
GACCGTGAGCTTCAGCTCGGAGGTCTCACCTCTTACCAGGAAGAACTAAAGATTCTCCCCCTCCTTAGCCAGTGCTGAGCTAGGTGCCTTAGTGGAAGAAGAAGAAGAGGTCAACAACTATCATCCAGACACCTTACCGGTCTATTTATAGGTGTTGAAGCCAGAAACCTGACTTCTCCTAGAGTTCGGATCTAAGGTTGCAGCTTACACCTACTCTTCCCGAATTTCTCCCTAGACGAGAGTCTCAAAGACTAGAGACAGACCGTGGGCTTCAGCTCGGAGGTCCCACCTCTTATCCGGAAGAACTAAAGATTTTCCCCCTCCCTAGCCAGTGCTGAGCTAGGTGCCTTAGTGGAAGAAGAAGAAGAGGTCAACAACCATCATCCAGGCACCTTACCGGTCTATTTATAGGCCTCTGAGTTTGACCTGCCAATAACCAAACTGAACCAACCTGAAATTACCAAAATACCCTGGGTTGGGTCTGCCAACAGCCAAACTTCGTTGTTCTAAAGGGCTATATGCAGACCACCAAGGGCAAAAGTGTAAAAACCGTCTTCCCACTGGACTGGCACTAGACCAACCGTCGAACCGGTGCTAGGCCCATCGCCGAACCGGCGCACGACGAGAGCGACGTCTCGCGGGCGAGAGCTCCTTCTCCTGCCTCATCCTGCCTCGCGAGTAGCCCGTCTCGTCGATTCCTTCTCGCCCTGCGAGTGGTCCCTCTTCTCACGAATGACCGTCTCTCTGGATCCCTCTCGCCTAGCGAATTGGCTCTCGCCTAGCGAATTGGCTCTCGCCTCGCGAGTGGCCTTCTTCCCGGGCCCCTCTCGCCTAGCGAGTGACCCTCTCCACTGGTCCGTCTCGCCTTCTCCCCTCTTTTCCTAGATCCTTTTGCTTTCGCGAGCCCGAGGTTGTACAATAGGCCTCTGAGTTTGACCTGCCAATAACCAAACTGAACCGAGCTGAAATTACCAAAACACCCTGGGTTGGGTCTGCCAACAACCAAACTTCGTTGTTCTAAAGGGCTATATGCAGACCACCAAGGGCAAAAGTGTAAAAACCGTCTTCCCACTGGACTGGCACTAGACCAACCGTCGAACCGGTGCTAGGCCCATCGCCGAACCGGCGCACGACGAGAGCGACGTCTCGCGGGCGAGAGCTCCTTCTCTTGCCTCATCCTGCCTCGCGAGTAGCCCGTCTCGTCGATTCCTTCTCGCCCTGCGAGTGGTCCCTCTTCTCACGAAGGACCGTCTCTCTGGATCCCTCTCGCCTAGCGAATTGGCTCTCGCCTAGCGAATTGGCTCTCGCCTCGCGAGTGGCCTTCTTCCCGGGCCCCTCTCGCCTAGCGAGTGACCCTCTCCACAGGTCCGTCTCGCCTTCTCCCCTCTTTTCCTAGATCCTTTTGCTTTCGCGAGCCCGAGGTTGTACAATAGGCCTCTGAGTTTGACCTGCTAATAACCAAACTGAACCGAGCTGAAATTACCAAAACACCCTGGGTTGGGTCTGCCAACAACCAAACTTCACTGTTCTGAAGGGCTATATGCAGACCACCAAGGGCAAAAGTGTAAAATCACCTGGGGTTAAAAATGTAAAAACTGTCATCCCACTGGACTGGCACTCGACCAACCGTCGAACCGATGCTAGGCCCATCGCCGAACCGGCGCTCGACGAGAGCGACGTCTCGCGGGCGAGAGCTCCTTCTTCTCCTGCCTAATCCTGCCTCGCGAGTAGCCTGTCTCGCTGATTCCTTCTTGCCCTGCGAGTAGGCCCTCGCCTCGCGAATGGCCCTCTCTCTTGATCCCTCTCGCCTAGCAAATTGGCTCTCGCCTCGCGAGTGGCCTTCTTCCCGGGCCCCTCTCGCCTAGCGAGTGCCCTCTCCACAGGTCCGTCTCGCCTTCTACCCTCTTTTCTTAGAGCCTTCTGCTCCCGGGAGCCCGAGGTTGTACACAATCCCCGCTCTTTTTGAGGTTGCCTCAAGCTCGGAAAGAAATTCCAACCGAGGCTCGCGTCATTAAAATGCATTTATGAGAGAATCTTTTGTGGGGCCCTCTACCGGAGACTATAAATATATGGTACCTACCCTGTGTAGAGAGTGCCCCCCTCTCTCACCTCTTTCTTCCCCCGTTCCGTCGCAGTCATGTCTCATAGCCAGAGTTTCCGCAAACGCCTCGCGATGGTGCGCAAACGAAACAAGGCCAACAGGGCCGCTCTGGTCCCAGCTTTGGTTCACACCCCTGCCCCCCTAGCGTCGTCGTCCCGCCTGAAGAAATTAATAAATTACCGCCGGCCCATCCTTCTCGGCCGAGGATCCCAATCCTGCCTCTTTGGAAATCCATACCCCTCCTCCCGCGTCTCCGAGAGAGAGAGAGGTGACTTTTCTTTTGCCCCTATGTTATTTTTTCTTTACTTATCTCATTTACTCGCTTCATGCTTCATCAGGGAGATCTCGCACCTCCTCACCAACTGATAAAGCCGTTGGATAATACCTTCATCCACCACCAAGACTCCGACTCGCCTCAGCTATCTACCCCTCTGAGTATGAAGAATGATGATCCTTCCTAGATCGCCGGGACTTCTCGCTATCCAGGTGAGTAAATTAGACCTTTCCTCTCGCTTCTCTGTCTCGCTCGTCCCTTCCACGCCTTCCTGCGAGAACCCCTCTTACTATGCCCCTTGGCTCCTTCCGCAGGCACCCAGATCGACTTTCCCGCAGAGCTATGAAGCACGAATACTTCCCTGAAGGCAGCGTACCCATACCTGATACGTATCCGGTACTGGTACGTACCCGATACTCGACGGATATACCTATGTGGACGCACTTGGACTTAGCACATCATTTTGCATATTATGATAAGAGTCTCTTTTTCTAGAGTAAACAAAAGTTGGCTCTATACTAGGAAGTGTTGGTATGTCCAATTAAGTAGTGTGTCTGTACCAAGTATGTTCCTGGTACTGGTATGCTTTTGTTACAAGTACATGTATTGAACGTGTTGAAACGACGCAAGTTATTAACAAAACGGCTAACTTGTCTCTAGACTAACCGGAGGTTGAAGATGTTGATCTCCAACAATAAAAAAGAAGAAAAAAGACTGATGTGTAGACTTAAGTTTAATTTTATCTCTTTTGTTTAAACATATAAGATTTTAAATTTTATAATATTTATGAATGTTTAATGTTTGAAAACTTCATGTTATTTAGCATTGATTTGTGGACGTGTACTTCAAGTTATGATTTATGTTTGATGTTTCGATGTTTTGAGAACTATTTATTGCACTTGTAATTTATAGAAATTATATTTGTTATAACGTATCATGTCGTACCCGTATCCTTGTTTTTTAAATTTTGGCGTACCGTCGTACCGGATACGTATCGTACCCGGTACCCGTACCCGTACTGGTGCTTCCTAGCCGCAGAGGAATTTCCTGGGCAGCTCGTTGTCTCGCCTCCTCCTCACCTAGACGAGATTGAAGACTACCTGGCCGACCCCATGGACCCGGTGGAGATAAAGCGTAGGACTGCCGAGATATTCCGGAAGCACATGCACATTATCCGCGAGATGGAACAAGACAAGCAAGCAGCCGACAGGCGAATCGACTGGCTGGAAATTGAATGTGCTCTCCTGTCCTCAGAGATCGACGCTGACATCGAGATAGACGAGACCGACCCTCAGGCAATCTTAAACGAGGTCGACCAGCAACTTCGTCTCGCGCGCCGTGGTGTCGACGCTGTTCGCGCTTTTCACATCCCTAGCCGGCCCCCCTATGCGGGGTCTCGCGGTGGGCGCTGGAAATGGCGCAAACACTGAAGACCCTCCGCCTCGTCTCGCCTGTTTAGATAGTTTCGCCCTTTTTCTTCCATTCCTTATTCTGTAATATATTTTATGTTGTCGTCTCGCCTATACTTTAGGCCCTTCGAACATGATATCCGCCTTGTGTGGAATGAGACATTTAATAATCGTTGCATATCCAGCTAATTTCGCTGTTGAATAATTTCCATATGGATTTGTTCAATTGATTTCTTCTTTCTTTTTCTTTATACTATATTTTGTTCTTATTTTTTTTGCTGTCTTGCTGAGAAAGCCCGCGCTGGGCCACGCGATTCGAGGCCAAGAGAGAGAACGTGAAACACCGGCCGACTCGCCAACTCCCTCCATATGCGTTTCCCGCCCATTTTCTCTAATTTCCATATCCGCTATAAATACCCCTACCTCCAGATCGGAGAGGTACCCGCGCTCTTACCCCGGTTGCGTCCCGGAACTTGCTCTTTTTCTTCCTCTGTCTCGCCTCTTGCTCTCGTCTTCTCTTCTTCCCGCTATTTTATGCTACCGTCTCGTCTTCTCTTCTTCCCGCTACTTTCTGCGACCGTCTCGCTTTAAATGGGAAAGAAGAAGGTTGAAGAGGGTGAGGGGCGCAGCCGGTGCGGGAGACGATTCGCTGACCACGACTTCCCCCCCGGCAGAATCTCTGAAGAGGAATACAACCTCTTCACCCGCGAGTTCTTGACGGAGGGATTCGAATCGCGGCCCCCAAAGGTCGGCGAGGCGATCAATACCTTCTACCCTGGAGAACTCGTCTTCCCCGTCTCGCACTTTGAGGCGGGGCTGAGACTACCCCTCTGGCCGGAGGTTAAACAGGTCTTGAAGTACTTCGGCGCAGTCCCCGCGCAGCTAAACCCGAATGTTATCTCGGTTTTAGTTGCTTTCGTCAGCTACATGCGCCGGGAGCGCATCGAATTCAGCTTGACAGTCTTCCGCAAGCTGTTCATCTACCATGTCAACCACGATGGCGTCTCCTACTTCATCGGGCAAGGCCTCAAGGTATGCGAGACGCCCAACAAAAATCATCACTGGCTCACTCGCTTTGTCTTCATCCGCGACAACTTGGGGGGCGTCCCGCTCGCGCCCGTGTCGCCTGCCGAGGCGTTCTACGCGTCCCCACAGGTTGGCGGCACGGATAAGCTCCTCTACGACTTATTCGTCTTCAAGAATTTCGAAGTTCAATTCCTGAGGTGGGGCCTCGACTCCCTCCTTCCTGTGCTCCCTGGCGAAGGTTTGCTCGCATCCCTTTGGTCTCGCATTTATTATTTCATCTCGCCTTCTTATCACCCAGTTGTTTGTTTAGGAGAGAGGAACGTCCCCGTCCACCCCCCTTACAAGAGCAACGCTAAGCTGTCAAAGGGTCTCGCTCTCGCCAGCATGGCGGCCGAGGCGGCGAAAGAGTCCTTGGCCCCTTCCCTCAAGAAGAGGCCCGTCGAAGGCGTCGCTCCCTCTCGCTCCAGCCCCAAGAAAAAGATGAAGAAGGTTGTGTCCTTCCCTAAAGGAAAAAAGGAGAAGGCCCATAAAGAGAAGAAGGAGATGTCGGGGTCCCTGAGCCCCATCTCCATAGGAGAATCTCAGTCCCCTCGATTGCCTCCTCGACAGGCCGTCTTGCCTACCCGCGAGACGGCACTACTCGACCAGCCTGCCAGCACCTCGATTCAACCAACCGGATCTCCATCTCGCGAGGTCACTTCCTCCAGTCGCCCAGTCCCCTCCTCTCATCAAAATTTTAACATAGGCCCCTTGGTCCAAGATGTCGTTAACGACCCCGTTCAACTGTGGGAGAAGGAAGCGAACCGGGTATCGATCTCCACCCTCCTTCCCTCATGGAAGGAGCAGGACCAACCCACTAGCCATGCCTTCTCCTTGGGCTACGACCTTTATGGGGGTCAAGGGTCAGATTCCGTCGAAAAGGAAACCTCGCGAGATCTTGTACTGAAGACCACTCACGCCCAGCTGCGCGCCCTGGAGCTTTCGCACCGCCTAGTTTTTAATAATAGGAAATGGAAGGACTCTGAGGCAGGCCCGGCGGCGGAGCGCGAGAAGTCAGAGGATGTCGAAAAGAGGCTGGTTGTTGCTGAAACCCTTCTCGCAAAGGCCCAGGGTGGTGTGGTAAGCCTTATCTTACCCTCTGTCAGTTTCTCTCGTGTGTGGTCCTTGCTAACTGATAAGCGTCCTGCAGGATGCCGAGACGGCGGAGCGAATGCACTCGCGCATAGCGGCCCCTCCTCCCTGCCGCCGGTCTTCTCCCTTTTTCCCTAAGTGGTAACACCTTGCCACTTCAATACCCAAGAAATATTTGAGAGCACCCAGGTCCTTGACCTCAAACTCAGAAGCCAACTTTTGTTTTAGAAGTTTGATTTCTTCCACATCATTGTCTATGATAACGATGTCATCAACATAAACAATGAGAGCTGTAAGTTTACCCGTCCTATGTTTGATGAACAGAGTATAATTGGCATTACCCCGGAGATACCCAAAAGACATGGCTTTGTGAAATCTCCCAAACCAAGCTCTTGCAGACTGTTTCAGTCCATATAGGACTTTCTTTAACTTGCAGACGTGCCCCACTGAACTTGTAGGAGTAAGGCCTGGTGGAGAGACATATAAACTTCCTCATCCAGATTTCCATAGAGGAAGACATTTTTTACATCAAGTTGTCAAAGGTCCTACATTCCTATCCTTTACAAGCAGCACAGGATAAAAAGACTCTGATTGTGTTCATCTTTGCTACTGGAGCAGACGTTTCCTGATAGTCAATTCCAAGAGTTTGAGTGTACCCTCTTGCCACCAGCCTTGCTTTACACCTTTCAACTACACCCTGGAAATTTTGTTTGACTGTGACCACCCATTTGCACCCAGTCGGTTTCTTCCCGGGGGAAGAGACACTAAATCTCATGTGTTGTTCTTTTCAAGCGCATCCATTTCTTCAAACATCGCTTCTCTCCACACGGGAATCTCCAAGGCACTCTACCAGGATGTTGGTATGGATATGGACGCAATGGAAGACCCAAAGGTCTTATGAGATGTGGAGAATGAGTCATAAGAAACATAATTAGAAAGAGCATGTTAAGTGTAGGACCGAATACCTTTGCGGAGAGTAATTGTAAGCTCGGAAGGCCATGAGCCTGGGTCCAATGATTGTTCTTGTAGCAGGTCAAGTGTGTCGTTGGGTCTCTTTCTCCGCTGAGTGTACACCTGCAAAGTAGGAGCAGTAGGAGGAAGAGTAGTATGGACAGGAATATCACTCACTTCCGACGGTAGAAGCTCCCCCTGAAGTGAGGGATTTGAAGGAGGAACAGGCAGAGATACAGACGAAGAGGGAAAAGAAGGTGAGTCACCTGGTGGACATTCATGGTAAAGAAGGGACTGACGACGATCAAACTCCTGATGGACAATGTTATAAACCTCTGGAAGGGACGGTAACGGCACACGCCCCAAAATCTGAACACTAATCTGATTCAAGTCCCGATGAAGACCATTAAGAAACTCGAAGGTCCGGATGCGATCCTCCCAAGCGTGACCATAGCCTCATCAACAGGGCTAACAAAGGTGAGGGAATCAAAATGATCGTATTCCTGATGCAACTGAGTGAACTCCAAATAGTAAGCAGATGAGGGGAGATCGCCCTGGCGGAGGAAGGATATCTTTCGTCTCAACTGGAAGAGTTGGGCAGTATTTCCCTTGTGAGAATAAGTAGTCTTTGCACGCCGCCAAATATCAACAGCAGTATCCATAAATAAGTAGTGGCGAGCGATGGACTCCTGCATGGAATTCGTTAGCCAAGACATGACTAAGGAATTTTCGGAATCCCATTGAGGCCAATCAGGGGCAGTCTGCTCCGGTTCCTTGGTGTGTCCAGTGACATAGCCAAAGAGGCGACGACTTTTAAGAGCAAGTGTGATAGAGCGAGACCAGGAAAGATAATTCGAATCATCTAGTCGGATAGTTGTAATCTGCGGAGTATTGTGATTATGACTCCCACGCAGAGAACTTGCAGGAGGAGGAACCGGTGTGGAGGTAGAATCACTGAGAGAAGACAAAGTGGCCCAAGAATATAAATCTGGAGAACGCACGTCACGCCAAGCGGCAAAGAGCGACCGATTACGCCAGCAAAGGCCGGCGGAGAAGAGAAGATGAATAGAAATCAACTCTATTTCAGGACAGGAATGACAAGTGGCGCCGGAAGGAAGCACAAGCCTCACCGCATATCCGGCGCCGGAAGGAGAGGGGCTACAAACCATAAGAGCCCCGCTGGAAGAGAGGGAGAAAGAGGAAACGACGCTAAAAATGGCGTTGGAAGGGCGACCAGGAAGCGGGAAACGGCGTTGGAGGTCCGTCGGGTTCTAGTAGCGGGCTGTCGCGGGCGAGACGCGGGGAAGTCCTGTTGCGTCCTATTGCGTCCTGTCGCGGGCGGGATGCGGGAGGGCGGTGAGAGAGGATGCGGATGCGGGAGAGCGGCGAGAACGTGAGCGGGCGAACGGATCGGGGGAGTGGCGGAGCGGCTAGGTCATGTGTGCCTCTGATACCATGTTAGAGGAATCAATCGATAATAATTCTATTGGTGTTGTCCCCTCGATATTTGGAGGCGGACACAAGACATAACATAATATAAAATACATATTGTAACAGGAATCAGATGAGACCGTCCCGTAGTAATTCGGTGATCAAGCGCTCGAGTTCATTTTTTTGGACGTGCGAGTAGCGATACGAACGCACTTTAGCAATTTTGGAGGGATCTTGTAATGGGATACGATGATCACATTGGCGAGCTGGAGGTAATCCATGTGGTGTTTCAAAAAGATTAGCAAATTCTTTTAATAATGGTTGGACCGAGGGTGTAGGAGTCGAAAAGCTGGATAAGAAACTTCTTCAGTGACACAAGGCTTGTGTCAGTGTGGTCATGAAGCCGAAAAGGTAAGAATCTATGACATCTTGAGATGTTAATTGTGATAGTTTGGCTAGTGACAAGTTGGAGGGGGTAAAAGTAGTGATACCCTGTAAGAGTATTAGTTTATTATCATATGAAAAGGATATTGATTTTTGCTTGTAACTGGTGGTGACATTGCCCAGGGTTTCTAACCAATCATATCCAAGTATGGCATCGGCCCCTATAATGTCTAAGACATGTAAGTCTATGGTGAAAGTAAAGGAGTGAATTGTGACCGGCACCTGGCAGCAAATTCCCGAACACGATAAACCACCGCTATTCCCAACATGAACCGAAAAAGATTTGATCACTGTGATTGGAAGGCGAAGGTGTGATGTTGTATGAGTGCAAATAAAATTCTGGGTGTTACCACAATCTAATAAAATCTGAACAGAAATTGCCTTAATGGGTCCCTGAAAACGAAGTGATTTTGGGGAGGCCGGATTTAAAAGGGCGTTCAAAGTAGTAGTGGCAGTCGTGGGTAGTGTGTCGATAGTAGAATCGTCAGTTGATAGGTCGGGTTCTAAATCTGATTGAGAGTCATCGTCATCATCCAAAGTGAGCAAGGTAACTTTGCCTTTACATTTGTGGCTCGGGGTGAAGCGTTCGTCACAGGTGTAACATAGTCCTTTCTCACGGCGGATTTGTAACTCCGCAGGCGAAAGACGTCGATGATATGGTTTAGTGTGTAGTGATGGTGTGGGTAATGTGAGTGTCGAAGATTGGTATACACGAGATGTGGTTTGCTTAGTGACCCATCGATCTTCTAAGGCTTGTTCTTCAAATAAGCGAGCAATGTGACAAGAATCCGTGAAATTATTTGGTTGGTGTGCTCTAACCGCGTTTCGAATGTGGGGCTTCAGTCCGGAGATAAATACTTTATTTAGAAAATCATCGGTTAAATATGGTATTTTGAAAGATAGTTCTTCAAAAGTCGTTTGGTATGCTGCGACTGTGGATACTTGCGTTAATTTTGTGAGTTGCCCTATTGGTTCGTCAAAATTAGTTGGGCCAAAACGACGTAGTAGTGTACATTTAAATTCATGCCAAGTGAGATTATGATTATCTTATACAAGCGCCTGATACCAGCGTGCAACCGGTTGATCGAGTTGCATAGAGGCTACTAAGAGATAATCTGCAGGTAATATATTGTTAAATTCGAAGTGTTTTTTGATTGTAAAGAACCAATCAGAAGGATCACCATCACTATTATATAACCTGTAATTCGTCGAGATCAGGTGCAACAGATGATGGCCTAGAGGTTCTCCCCCACTCAGGAGGAGTGCAGTAGAAATCACCTCCCATGGGCGAGATCCAGACTTCCTGGGGCGAGTGCAACCCCCCAAGGGCGAGTGCAGCCCCCCAAGGGCGAGTCCAAACTCCTTGGGGCGAGTGTAGCCTCTAGGGGAGTCCAGGCTCCCTAGGGCGAGTGCAGCCCCCTAGGGGCGAGATCCAGACTCCCTGGGGCGAGTGCAACCCCCCAGAGGCGATTCTAGACTCCCTGGGGCGAGTGCAGCCCCCCAGGGGCGAGTCTAAACTCCCTGGGGCGAGTGAAACCCCCCAGTGGAGAGTCCAGGCTCTATGGGGCGAGTGCAACCCCCTAGGGGCGAGTACAGACTCCCTGGGGAGAGTGCAGCCCCCCCAGGGGGGAGTCCAGGCTCCCTGGGACGAGTGCAGCCCCCTAGGGGCGAGATCCAGACTCCCTGGGGTGAGTGCAGCCCCCAAGGGCGATTCCAGACTCCCTGGAGCGAGTGCAGCCCCCCAGGGGCAAGTCCAGACTCCCTGGGGCGAGTATTTCCCCCCAGGGGCGAGTGTTTCCCCCCAGGGACGAGATCCAGACTCCCTGGGGCGAGTGCAGCCTCCCTGGGGCGAGTGCAGCCTCCCAGGGGCGAGGTCCAAGTTCGAGGTGAGTGGCGAGTCCTAGCTTCATCGGACACTCGCCCACCCCTGGATACCTCTTTAGGTCTGTTAGTATCCCTCCAAGCCGCGGAGTTACGATATTGGCAGACCGTTTTGGACTGTATTTAGTAAAAATCAAAAGGCGGGATTCCGCTATTTGCAGGTCAAATTTGGAAAACTATAAATAGACCCCCATGGGCACCTTGGTGAGGGGACTGCTTCTTCTTGCTCCCCCCCTCAAGGCTGACTCTAGTTGGCGAGTGCTCTCAAGGGCTACCAGGGTGCCCAACTCAGCATTAGTTAGGGAGGGGAAGCTCTCTTTGATCTTCCTGGTGTGTGGCGGGACCTACTCGCTGAAGATCGGGGTTTGTCTCTTAGTTCCAAGCAGCTGGTTAGGTGCTCTCGCTTGAGAGAAGTATGTGCAAGCTACCCCCCTTGGATCTAAACTCCACAAGAAGCCAAGTTTTAGTTTCAACAACTATACGTTGAAGAACGAAATATAAATGAGCACGGGGGCCTGGGTTATCAGGAATGTTACTGACCGAATGACAGGCTAGTGGAGCGGGGCGCATTACTTGTTGCGGCAGCATAACTGGCTGTAACGGTGGTGGAAAATCGGGCTGGTGCTGCGGCAGACTGGGCTGGTGTTGTGGCGGAAGAGCTGGACAGTGTTGAACCTGAGGAATTGTGGGACCTATCGTCGGATGCAGGGGAACGACTGTTGAATTGTAGGAACAAATTGTAATGGCGTCGGGGAGCCTAGCTAAGGTGAGGATGAGGGGCCGGCAGTGCCGCAGGGAGTGCGCGAGGGTTGCCCTGGCCCCAACAAAGAAGCAACATCTTCCTCGCACGCTTCCGGAAGCACGCGGCTCGCACGACACGGGTAGAAGGAACGCGACATCATCATCGCAGGGAGCAGCATCTTCTTCGCGACATTGCGGCAGCGCGCAGCTCTTCAGCGCAGGGAGGAGGAGCGCGGCGGAGTGCAACACTACGCTCGTAATTGCGCATCGCGACGGATTGTCCCTTCTTGCCAGGGTGCGGCAAGAAGCAGTGCAGCATCGCGCGTCACAGGAGTGCGGCAGTGCGGTCGGGAGTGTGGCGCATCGCGCTTCACAGGAAAGGAGCACGAAAAAATTTTGTTGTTGTGCGCAAAGGTTGATTGCGGGAGTCCTCGCGTACGCGGATGATCTTCGTGCGTAGAGGTCGATTGTGGGGGTTGTTGCGCGCGCAAAGGGAGTAGCCGCAGGTGTTGGGCCGCAAGTGTTGGGCGGCAGATGGCACAGAGAAGCCACAGTCGCGAATCTGCGGCGTAGTTGTTGGGCGCAGAGAAGGATCCTTGGAGTGGCTCTTCTTGCGTTGTGGGATTGTCGCGGTACGAAAACTTCTCAGCGCGCGTTGTCTGGAGAAATTCATTCGCTCATGGAGAAATTAGTTGTCAAGATGGAGGAGGCGGATCTAAAAGTGTTCTTCGAATACTTGCGGGTGTCAAAAAGCAAGGGATTGGCTCAGTCGGAGTCGCCTCTGGTAAAGTTGGATCTTTCCCCTGTTGAGTTAAAGCTCGATGGACCAGCTACACACATAAGTTGCTTGCGTCGGGTGAAAAGGGCTCTCTCCGAAAGGAATTTGGAGGGCTATCTGACTGACGAAAGGAAGGAGCCAGAGGGTACAATGAATGGAATACTACACACAACCTGTTGCACACATGGCTCCTAAACTCAATGGTCGCTTCTATTACTCTCACAGTGGACGACATAGGGACTATAAGCGATGTTTGGGGGAAGCTGCAAAGACTCTATGCAGGGTCAACAACAACATGCGCGTGTTTCAGATCGAACGATAGATTGAGATTGTGGCCCAGGGGGATCTCTCGATCCAGGAGTATTTCGCAGATTTGGAGCGACTATGGGTAGACTATGATTATTCCCCAGCCGCATGCTGCAAGGACCCTGAATGCACAAAAGGGGAGCAAGATGCTCAGCTAAAGACAAGATTGGACAAAGAGTTTGAGGTAAAGGATTTGGGGCAGCTAAAATACTTCCTTGGGATAGAAGTAGCCCGCGGTCCAGAGGAAATCGTTCTATCTCAACGAAAATATGTGTTAGATCTGCTCAAAGAGACAGGCATGCTGGAGTGCAGGCCCGTAGTTGCTCCTATTGATCAGAAGACCAAGCTCAACGCTGAGGCAGGAGAGCTCACTGATAAAGAGAGATATCAGAAACTTGTAGGTTGCATGATCTATTTGAGTCACACTCGTCCCAACATAACTTTTGCGGTGAGGGTAGTAGCCCGTTACATGCATGATCCCAGGGAGGGGCACTTGGATTTAGTATATCAGATTCTTAGATGCTTAAAGAGTGCACCAGGAAAGGGACTGATCTTCTGAGAATGGAATCTGAATATAGAAGGCTATTGCGACTCCGACTGGGCTAGCTGTGCAGATGACATTATATTCATATCGGGATATTGCATGTTTGTGTGGGGGGGGGGGACCTTATCTCATGGAAAAGCAAGCAAGCACATCGATTTTGTTTTTTATTAAATAGAGCCGAGTCACACGTGAGAAGCGGTCAATAAAAGACACAAAACACCGAAATCCATTTATAGTGAGCATGAGATATGGTCCCCAAACATCAAAATGTATCAGATTAAATGACTGAGAACTCATACTTCCAGAATTAGAATAAGAATTTCTTGTATGTTTTCCTAGTTTACACGCATCACATACAAATTTTTCTTTATTTGCCCTTTTAAAAAAGAAGGGGATACATTTGACTCAAAACAAAAAAATACAGATGACCCATATGCCGATAATGAAGTAGTAGTATGTCCTCCGCACTCTTACCGACTTCCATGGCTTCTTCAATAATGGTTGAAAGTGTCAAATCCATATTTTCTCTATCCAAGCACCACAAGCCACTATGTTATGTGTCAGTCCCAAGTCTTCTGTCATTCTCCTTCTCTTTGAAGATCACTTGTAGTTGAATGAGCGAACGAGACAATGTTACCCCTTGATGAAGATGGCATGAGTGCATCGTTAGTTACTCCCTTCTGCTTCCTCCACATCGGTTGGGAGTAAGCGTTCACAATTTCCTGCTCCCTTGAGTTATCCATCCCATTCCTACTTTCGTCTGCCTCGTCTTCGGTTATCATAAGGTTCACTTGGTAGCCTCCTCTTCCACCATCTCTGCGACCCCCACAATCGCAACCACGGTAGTCTCCTTTACCCCGTCCACCTGCATCCCGCTCTTTTTGTGGCTTGGGGCAAGCCAGCCGGAGATGGCCTACTTCACAACAATTATAATATTGTCGTGTCTCACTCTTATATCTTGTGGGCCAGGAAGTGTTACCACTAGGGTTGATTTCGCCATGACGGGCGCAACTATACCAGACTGTAGTCTAATTCGGCTTTCCTCTTGCATCATAACTGAGATCGTCTCATCCAGGGAAGCAATCTTCGGCTGAGCGAGCAACATCGCACTTCTTTGCTCAAATGTCGGGTTCAATCCCCTCATAAAGTGCATAGTCCTCCGCTGAAGATTCCTTCCCTAAATGAGACAATCTCAACCATGATGCAGGAGGAAAGCCGGATTAGACTACAGTCTGGTATAGCTGCACCCGTAGGGGCGAAATCAGCCCTAGTGGTAACCAATCCTGGGCCCGCAAGATACAAGAGTGAGACATGACAATGTTACAATTGTGGTGAAGTAGGCCATATCCGACTGGCATGCCCCAAGCCACCAAAAGAGCGGAATGCAGGTGGACGGGGAAAAGGAGGCTACCGTGGTCGCGATCGTGGGGGTCGCAGAGATGGTGGAAGGGGAAGCTTCCAAGCGAACCTTATGATAGCCGAAGATGAGGCAGGCGAAAGTAGGAATGAAATGGATAACTCAGAGGAGCGGGAATTTGTGAACGCTTACTCCCAACTGATGTGGAGGGAACAAAAGGGAGTAACGTACGATGCACTCATGCCAGCTTCATCAAGGGGTAACATTTCCTCGTTCGCTCATTCAAGCACAGGTGATCTTCAATGAGAAGGAGACCGGCAGAAAATTTGGGACTGGCACATGACATAGTGACTTGTGGTACTTGGATAGAGAAAATATGGACTCGGCACTTTCAACCATTATTGAAGAAGCCGCAGAAGTCGGAAAGAGTGCGGAGGACATACTACTACTTCATGATCCTTCGAGTCACTTCCAGAAGATGTTTGTTCTTCCGTTCTGCTACTCCATTCTGCTCTTGGGTATATGGACAAGTGGTTTGATGCTTGATTCCCTGTGAGTACAAGTACTTTTCAAACGCCTTGTTGGTGTACTCTGTCCTATTGTCAGACCTCGCCACCTTTACGACTGCACTGTGTTGAGTCTGAACTCCTTTATGAAAGTCCTTGAAGCAAGCATGAGTGCATCGTCAGTTACTCCCTTCTGCTTCCTCCACATTAGTTGGGAGTAAGTGTTCGAAATTCCCCGCTCCTCTGAGTTATCCATCTGAGGTCCGGCTGGGGTGCAGGCCCGCAGTTGCTCCTATTGATCAGAAAACCAAGCTCAACGCTGAGGCAGGAGAGCCGTCGACTGATAAAGAGAGATATCGGAGACTTGTAGGTCGGCTGATCTATTTAAGTCACAGTCGTCCCAAGATATCTTTTGCGGTGAGCGTAATAGCCCGTTACATGCACAATCCCAGGGAGGAGGGGCACTTGGATGCAGTATATTAGATTCTTAGATCCTTACAGAGTGCATCAGAAAAGTGATTGATCTTCTGAAAGAATGGACATATGAATATAAAAGGCTATTGCCACTCCGACTGGGCTAGTTGTGCAGATGACAGGAGATCCACATCGGGATATTGCATGTTTGTGGGGGGAAATCTTGTCTCCTGGAAAAACAAGAAGTAGACTGTGGTTGTGAGATCTACAGTCGAGGCAGAATACAAGGACATGGCCCCAGGTGTAGGGGAATTGTTATGGTTGAAAGCCCTGTTGAGCGAACTCAAGATAGATCAAGGCGGACAGGTGAAACTGTGGTGTGATAGCAAGTCAGTCATTAGCATTGCAAACAATCCCGTCCAACGGGATAGAACCAAGCATATAGAGATCAATAGGTTCTTCATCAAAGAAAAGCTGGATGATGGGATACTGAAGCTGAGTCATATCACTACAAAAGAACAAGTGGCTGATTGTCTAACCAAAGAATTTAGCTCAGTGGACTTATGTAGATTGTGTGACAAGATGAGGTTAGTGAATATCTTTTGCCCACCTTGAGGGGGAGTGTTAAGATTTGGTGTGCATATAACGCATATTGGTATGCTATTAGTAGCCTCCTCCTTTTTGGGATTAGTCCCACATCACAGAATCTGTTTTTGGATTTCCCTCTTGTGTGTATATATAGGGGAGATATGTATTAATGTAAATAACTTAGTGAGAAGAATAAAGATTTTATTCCTTTAATTTTCTACTAAAGACGTGATGTACTTAGGCATTAGTGAGATTATGACACGAGATGGGACACAATGACGACAAAGGATCCATATAGCCGACCCCACTATAGTGGGACAAAGGCTTGAGTGTTGTTGTTGTTGTTACCTTGCTTTGGTCAAATGCTTTGATGAGGAGATTGTAGTAGGCAAAATCTATTTATCTTTTTTCTTTTTCTCTTGCTTTTTAATTCTCATGTACTAATCAACATTAATCTTCATGGAGACTTCAAGTGAGGATAGTTTTTTGTTTTAAAGGATAATTATTTTGTTACATCTACTTCAGGGGTGGGGTGACGGGTTTTTTTATTCATTGTATTTTTCTAGTGTCTGTTGTTATATTTTATTTGTTGGATCATGGATGTGATGTGTTCTTTTGATTTTCAGTTTATAATAATTGAGGAATTGGGATGATTTTTTATTTCATAATCTAGTTCTTACCAAGATTGTGTTGTCACCGGCGTTTTTCACTCGGTCGGGATAGATCGGTTGCAATTTGTCCTAATTTACGAGACGGAAGCAAGAAGCATGCACCCGCATGTCAAGGATCTGTCCCCTTGACAACATTGGGAGACTTGGCTATTTTTAGTGCCCTTCATAGTAGCTAATTCAGCTTTTCTCCAAGGGACTTTTCATGGGAAGTGTAGGAAAACACTCAAGAGGACTAGAGAGCTCAAGAGCACTTATATTACTTGAAACTTTGACGAAAACTTGGATATATAGAAATGAGGGAGGAATTCCCCTTTTTATAGGTCTTCACCCACTTTTTAATGAAACTATGAAGCTTCTAAACATCTTCATACTTGGACTTAATCTGAATCTTCTAGCCCTTTTACACACTTCTCTCTTATGTGTACTATGGTAACTCCACGCACCTCTATAAGACTCTAGGCTTTGCCTATACACATTCACATATTTCTACACAACTCTATAATGTTCTAGACTCATCTGCATCCATCCACATTATTCTAGAAAACTCAATACGCCTAGAGCCTCTAGATTATTCAACACAACTCTATTGCACATTAGAGTATTCTGAATAATTCAAGAATACTGTAGAAGAATCTACATTTTTGCCATATTTATTGGTGACATTTTTCTAGAACCTTCTGACATCTTTAAGAATTTTCACCAGTCTTCTAGAGACTTGCACATTTGTCTACACCACAAAACATTGTCTCTGCATCTTAGACCCGCATATCACAAAAATATCATGTATGTGTATTTGAAATCCAAGTCAAACCTCATCAGTTCGATGCATGGACCCAATGTTAACAATCATGTCACATATATTCGTAAATCCTTTGCCAATTCCCGTGTCACATCCCTCAGACGTCTTTGTTAGTTCTTTGGGGCATGCTTGTCGCCCACTGCGCGGCCTATACATGAATATCTTTGGGGCATGGTCAGTACTGTTGCGCCTCAGGCATCAAGACCATGACCCCAATCGCGTGACATCCAAGTGCAACCTTTCTACTCCAACTTGCAATTAAGCATGCGTCCTCAAATGCATGCAGCATATGCCACGATGATTTCACGAACCGCGACCCATGGCATCCTCCCTCACATTCTTGCGACATCTCTGACGCAGTAATGCTCCGTCAAGGACTCGCCACCCACAAGGCATTAAATTATTTTGTGAATTCGCGAACAAATCTTCTGAATCCTTCCACAGAACCGTGTCATCCTACAAATTGCAAGCACAATATACATAACTTTGCACAAAACTGTTCTATCCATTGTGCTCACCAATACAAAATCCGTTGGCACCAAGCAAACCTTCCCCCACAAGTGGAATCTATCAAAGCCAAATCTTTGTCAACCTGCATGTTGACGGCGCGCCACGACCGACGCGCGTATATTCCCGCAGGAGGCGGTGATCCGCTGTCCGGACGAACGATCGGAGCCCGTGGTCGCGTCCGGATGATCGTTTCTAGTCACTCTCGTGTTTTATGTTTTTTATTTTGAGATGTATTTAGCCCCGATCGGACCAAAACAGTATTAGCCGTCCGATCGGGAGGTTTATTTTCTGATTAGGATGCAGTTACAACAGGCGGTTTGCTATGCGGTTTATTTATAGAGGCGGCTGGCGGTTCGGGAGGGGATCGATGGTTTTGGAGAAATTCCTGGAACCGCTCGGTTCGGAAGGTGTGATTCCTTCCTTCCTCCGCTTTCGATGTGACGCCGGCCAATCCCTCTCTGACCAGCCCCACCATCACTTAAATCCGCAGCCTCCTCCGTCATCGTTCTTCTTCATCCTTGTCAGCCACTCACGTAGCCATCCTCCTTCGATCAGCCCTGCTCCGCCTGAATCCATAAGCCGCAAATCATCCCCTACTGTTTCCCGACATTTCCCCTTCTTCCCTGCCCCGCACCGCTGCAACATCGCCGACATCGACCCAAGTCGCTACAACTACCCCCACCCCGGCCAATCTCCTCCCCACTGGTCTTCCCCCAGCCCTTAATTCCCTCCTCCGCCTTCTTCGCACCGTTTCCTGCAACATCGCCGCCGTCCGTTCTCTTCCCGTAGCCCAGCCCCTTTAAACTTAATTATCTATTACTGCTCAGCGTTTTAGTTATACTGTTCACTCTTTCATTTCTTCAGTAACCCCCACCCCCCCCCCCCCCACCTAACTGAATTCACCCTTCCTCCCCATCCCCGACACACTCCCTTCGTGAACCTACAATCAATTTCCTCCACCGCCAGGACCTCGGGCGTCCGCCCACAACCGCCACCGTCGCCGACTGCATGTGTGAATTGTGGTAACTGTCTTTTCTTTTATTGTTGTCTAATTTGGCATCTATATTGTGTAGTGGATGCTCTCTTTAAATGTTATTAGTATTACTCGTCGTGTGACTTGCAGGGTTTCTTCTGCGCTTGCTTGAAAGTAATTGCGTCTCTTTCGTTTTGCAAAATTAATAGTATGTTCTCCATTAATTAATTGTTTGCAATTGCATGTTCCCCGCTGTTAACTGTATAATACATAATTATTTGCTTGCAATTTTAGCGGACCACTTGTGCACTTTCAATACACGTCATTGCATATAGGACCGCATTTAGTGCGTCCACCTCGTATCGTCCTTACCACTGCATCACATGTCCTCTACCTGACCATCAACATCTTCAATAGGCTTCACATCCTTTGCGACCTTAAGTCTCACAATGCCATATCATGCCTTAACTGTTGATCTTAAGCAACATGAGCCACATCAGCTTGCCACAATTACGTGATCCACATCAGCTTGCTGCGGCTAATTTATATAATACCATCCATTATTGAACGTGGTTAAACTATACTAATGTGATTAGGACCTTTATTTATGTATTTCTTAAGTACATTGCTCTATTATATTATTATTATTTTGAATTATTAATTGAGGTCTTGCAAGATTCTTCATTGAAAACAAATATATATATGACAAACAATACCAATTGGGCCCCTTGGCCTGTATTCTGCCCAATCCAGCACACTCCTTTTGTAGCCCCCGCCCAAGTAGTGGTTAGCCGCGGACTACCTACGCGGCAGCAAAACAGCGATCTCATGTTGTTTTGTTGTCTTACGTCTCACCAAATGATGAACCCCGAAAGAGATGTGATTATAGAGAGGGAGGGTGCGGCCGTGCGGGAAAACCGTTGGCATGGCTCAAAGTTGATGGTGGATTCTACGGCAGGTGGGAGATGCAATCATAGAGTGGGAGGGTGCGGGGAAACCATTTGCACGCCCCCAAAATTTGATGTTGGTATTAATGGTGGGTGGTAATGGTAGTGACCAGCAAGGATATATGTTATGGTCCCGCTTTGGTCGCGTATATCGCAGACCTTTATCTATTTATTTTTAATTTCATCTATTCCTCTCTCTAATTTCCTATCTCTCTCTAACCCTCTTCTATCTCACGGACCGCCCGACCGGTGCCCTAGCCGCGCCCATATCGCGACTTCCGCGATCCCGCACAGCCCGTCTCCGCCGTTCGCAAGCCGCAAGCCACCGCCGCCAGCCATAGCCCATACCGGCTCCAAGTAGGTTCCCTCCTCCTCCCTCGAGGACTTCCCTCCTCTCCCCCTGCACGCGCTCTCATTCTAGAGCACGTAACAACTTGGTATCAGAGGTAACTCTTCTCCCCGCCGCCAAAACTTTAGATCTACCACCTTCTACCCCCGTCGTGGCCAACCTAGCCATCCCTGTCAAGCGTCGACCCCCCGGCTGCTTCGCACAGTCGGCTCCGCCCCGACCGAGCTCCAATATTGACAGGGGCTCCGCCCCAACGTGCTTTGTCCCAATCGACTCCGCCCTGGCCGGCTCTGCCCAGCCGACTTTGCCCCGACCGGCTTTGCCCCGTCCGCTCTCCGCCATCCCTACCCCACAACACATACTACTCAGCTCCTCCATCGACGGGGGACCCTTGCTCGCTGCCTCTACCGGGCTGCTTCCGTCGTCGGTCCCTCCTTCCTCCAATTCCTCTGGTGCTGATAACCCACCAATTTCTCCTCCAGCAATGGCCGAACCGCCCTTCCTCTCTCAATTTTTTGAGTCTCTCGTCAAGTTCGTAGCGGATAACACCGCCCTCATTACGGCCATCACCACCCAACTAGCGGCTAACCGAACGGCCCAATCGGCAACGGGCTCCTCCAGTGACGTGCCAATTCCGCCAACCCCGCTAGAGTTTTTACCCCCGAGGCACGAGGGCAATGGTGTGCCACGATACATGCGGCTAGACTTTCCAATATTCGACGACCACGAAAACCCTGTGGCCTGGCTCTCTCGTTGTGAGCAGTTCTTCGCCCATCCAGTCACCATTCGTCGACTGTCTACACGGGAGACGAGTGACTGACGTGCCAAGGATCTCTGTTACAGCTGCGACGAGCCATTTTTCTGTCAGCATCGCTGCAAGCGCCTCTTTTGCCTGGAGGTAGACGACCATGCCGCAAAACGGGATGCTGACACGGACACGGGAAATCCGACGTCGACCTTCAACACACAACAAGCTTGAGGGCAAGTTTGTCGTCGAGCATGGTGGAGATGTTATGATCCCTCTTTGGTTGCGTATATCGCAGACCTTTATCTAATTTTACTTTATATTTTATTATGCGCATTTGATCCTCCGTGTCCAAGCCAAGGAGGGGGCATTTTGAGTGTGACTATTAATACCCGGGTGGGGAACCAAGAAAGACAAGCAAGCAAGGTATTTTTAATTTCATATATTCCTCTCTTACCCTCTTCTATCTCACGGACAGCCCGACCGGCGCCCTAGCCGCGCCCATATCGCGACTTCCGCGATCCCGCACAGCCCGCCTCCTCCGTTCGCAAGCCGCAAGCCACCGCCGCCAGCCATAGCTCCCCGAGGCTCCTAGAAGGTTCCCTCCTCCCTCGAGGACTTCCCTCCTCTTCCCCCCTTGCACGCGCTCTCAATCTAGGGCACGTAACAATATATTCCCGTATATGTAGCGGACGAACGACAGTGAGAATTCTCCGTTAAATGAAATTTGATTAACTCTCATGTTATAGTGGCCCTAGTTGTAATGTGAGGCTTGCACCTGAATGAGATTGAACAGTAGCATAGAGATGGAACAGCTTCAGGTTGAACAGGCTATATAAAATAGTTTTAGATGCCGAGAGATGTCAGTGAAGGATTGTGTTGTTTCTTTGGAATTTAGTGGATTTATAATTTGATATTTTGATTAGATTATATAGTAACATTAAATCAAAACTTATCATTCTTCAAAGAATATTACTGAAAGATATCATTTTATACAATTTAAAACTAAATTATAAGTTTCTAATATAATAAATAAGAAAATACAACAGGAGGTCAACATCCTAATCTTCCACATCTAACATACTCCCATAAAAGATCTCCATCTCCTCCATGATACATGATGCTAGCAATAGGATTTGAATATGACATCAACTAGCTGCTCTCTTTACTATAAACAAAATTGTGTTGTATTTCACCACTCTACCAAAAATTTCCTCCAGCCCTACCATATTTCAGCCTGGTAGTTCTCACCTCCTGTCCAGGTTGAGCTCTGGGATTTGACAGCGACTTGAAAAGCCACCCATAGATGCTTTATGCCCAATCATTTTGAATAACGCTTCGCATCATCTGTCTTACCATGGCTGTTGACACAGAATTAGCTGATATTTATTCATCAGATACCATCATTGCTTCTTCTTCAAGAATAGAGCCTTATAAGTCATAAAAATGAATTGTACTCATTAGCTTAAGTTCAAACATGTTGATCAAAACTGCAGCATAGCTTAACCCGCCCTTGTGGTTTCTAAAATTGTTTGGAAAATTTATTGCAGTTACTATCGTCCTTCTTCACTAATATTTGTTGCACCTTCTATTCGAAGAAAAGTGCCAACAAGTATATGAAGAGTTGATGATAGTAATGAGCAGGGAGCCAATCTTGTACCACCTGATTTTGACAAAATGTTCGAGCAGCAGATTGATACATCAGACTCTGTCATTGGTTGAGTTCTTATGCAAGGCGGTCGCCTAATAGCCTTCGAAAGTCGAACGTTGGGAGGAATTGAGCAAGTGAAGCAAATGACAGCGATTGTTCATTTTCTTCGTGTCTAGAAGCATTACCTAATAGTAATACAGTTCATTGTTAAGACGGACATTGTCGCTATGAGATATTTACAGTTCCAAAAGAAAATGTCAGCCAATCAAGCAATGTCATGAACATCCTAGCAGAGTTTGACTACACCATAGAGCACAAATCAAGCAGCGCTAATGTCATTGTGGTGCTTTGAGACGCAAACTAAAGCTTGATGCAGTGTTTGTCGTGAAGGGAGAGCTGCTCGACAGCATTTAACAAGGGTTGGAGGACTTTTAGCTAAAGAGTTGATGAAGCTAGACAAGGACAGGCAAGCAAAGCAATTTCGGGTAGAGGATGGCCTTATCTATACCAAAGGGCGGATACCCTATATTCCAAAGTTGGGAAACTTACGGAGAAAGTTGATATAGGAGTGTCATGATACCAGATGGGTTACTGTCAAGGGAAGAATGGAACGGTGGCATTGTTGGAGATCATCTACTTATGAGCCAAAATGAATGATATTGTAAAGGCCTTTGTGAAGATTCGTCGTGTGTGTCATCGAGACAAGGTGGAAAATTGGGAGTCCATTGGGTTGTTGGTGTCGTTAATAGTCCCATAAGATCCATGGGATTCAATGACAATGGACTTCATCAGTGTGTTGCTGACTTTTGAATGATTTGGATCTATCATGGTAGTGGTGGATTGTTGCGATGTCGGGGGAGGGGAGACGGTGGTGGGGAAAACGGTGTGTGTGTGTGAGAGAGAGAGAGAAGGGAGAGGGGATTAGGGTTAGAGATTAGAGGAAGAGAAAGACATACATTCATCCAAGATAAGAATTATATGATCCGTTTGCCCTCTTATAGTGGTGAGGAGCGAATACAAAATGAAATACGCAAAATAATACATAAAATACTAAAAACGCCTCAAACAAATAAAGTAACATATTTAATTAGCAGCATATTTAATATTTAAATATCCCCCGCGCCGACCCCGCCAGGGTCGCCCTCGTCGGTCCAAGCCGCTCCTGGCGCGCCCGGTTTGTCTTCATCGGTTCGCGCCACGTCCTCCCCACATATCTGTAACAATGCCGCTGTCTGGGAAATATGTCTTGTCCCCAAGGCAGTCGCCGAAGTGGCCGCGGCCGAAGTGATCCTGGGGCAACCGGTTGGCATTAGACTCCGGACGGGAAGACCTAGCGACATGGACCATTTGCGAGCCAGAGTCCCCCTGAAAGTGATAGCGGCGTCCATGTAACTTAGTTGGGTGGTTCGGCGCCAGCTACCGTCTTTCTTCCGAACCAACAAAAGTTGGGTTGGTGGCAGTCACGTCGGAGTCTGGATGGCATTGGTGAGCGCGGTCGAAAGCTTTTGGTGATTCGTCGGGAAAGGAAGAGGCACAACAGATATTCCTGTGAGGTCCCACAGCTTCGTAGAGAGGCCGACATCCGTGGTCCGCTGGATCGTGCAGAGGGAGCTCGGAGAGCGTAGGGGGCGGAGTTGTCGTCGAGGCGACATGGCTGACCCTTCTGCAGGAACTGCATGGACATAGTCTGCCAACTAACGTACACATCATCGAGGGTAGCGAGCCAAGCCACTTCAAGAATGGCGTCGAGACCGCCTAAGCCAAATATGTAGAAGTTTGCGGTCACGGAACAGGTCCCCACCGAGAGGGAGAGGACAGTGCAACAACCCAAAGACGGACGGTGACGCCTATCGCCCAAACGGACTGCAACATCCGGGGAGGAAACTGATGGCAGACGGAGTTGCTGCACCAGGTGCTCTGAGATGAGATTGTGTCTTGCGCCGCTGTCCACCATGATGATGATCGGACGATCTCGTAGTGTGCTCGAGATCTGCATGGTTTGTTGGCTAGGGATCCCTCCCGTCGAGGTGCAAGATAGCTCCACCCGGTGGGACAAAACTGTGGTGGAGTCAAGAGGTGTGTCCTCCGGTGAGAGCTCCAGAGGCTTAAAGTCGGCCATGGTAACCTCAGGATCGACGTCGTCGATGATGGCACAGAACTCCTTGACCGCGCAGACATGGGTAGGAGAATAGGGCTGACGGCAGCGGAAACACAACCCTTTTATACGGAGGTCGTCCAACTCGCGGTTGGAGAGTCGCTGAGTATGGGTCGGTCGGCCTGGCTGAGCGGCTGGAGGAGGCCGAGGGGCTGGTGTCTTTGGAGTTGCGGTCTGCCATGATTGTCCTCCCGATGGAGGGCCGCTTGGTGGTGGTGGTGGTCGAGGAGACAAATCCTCCTTCACGAGGCAGGTCGTGTCGAGGACCTCTGAAACTGTCTGGGGATGGTGAGTGCGGAGTCGGGAGCGAATGTGGGGCAAGAGGCCCTGCATGAAGAAGCAGAGATAATGATCCGGCGGTAAGCCCGTAACATGGGTGACGAGGGCCACAAACTCATCGATGTATTCATCCAACACACCGACTTGTCGTACCCCATACAGTCGTTCGATGGCGGAGCCGGAGTAACAGCTGTCGTAGCGGCGGATCATCTCCTGCTTGATCTCTGGCCAGGAGATGGTTGGATTGGACTGTCGTAGCCATCGGGCCCAATGTAAGGCGGAGTCGTCGAGTCCCACGACGGCGGTGGAGACCTTGTCTTGCTCGGGAGTGTGGTGGAGGTCAAAGTACCGTTCCGCCTTTGCGATCCACCCAATCGGGTCCATACCGGCAAAGCTGGGGAGGTCCAAGGCAAGGGCTGGACGGCCAAAGGAAAACGGGGGTGCGGTCTCCCCATTGTGCGGGAGAGGTGGCCCCCCGAGGATGGACGCGCCGTTGACCGGGCATGCAGATCCGCTGGCGGACGAAGCAGCGGATTGTTGTAACGCATCAAGCTTTGCATGGATGGCGAGCAAGGAGGCATGCAAGGAGGTCACAATGGACTCCTGGGTGCTGACATCGCGTAGGAGGGTCTCGTTGACGTCCTCTGATGGCGCCTTGGCGGTGGAACAGGTGTTTGGCGCCATGGCAACGACGGAAGGTCTACAGCGACTGGAGGGTTGCAATGGTGCGGCGATAGGGAAAGCTGCGGTGCAGCGCTGGAGTGTAGTGTTGCGATGGGGCTGGATGGAGTGCAGAACGACGGCGGGAGGGCGGTGCTGGGCGCGGGACTGAGCGGTCTTGCGGCGCCGGGAAAAAACGTTGTGCGGCGCTGGACGGCAGTCGGGAGCTGGCGTTTAGTGGCGGATGCGGACTTGGATCGCGGAACTGAACTGGATCGCGTGTGCGGAAATCGGTCGGGGTCGCCGAACTGCGTGAGGCTGAGGCGTCGTGGTCCGGGCGGGATCGCGGATGCGGAAGTCGGGCGGAATCGCGGAGTTTTGCGGCGGACGCGTTGTGATCCATGCGGGATCGTGGAAGTGAAAACCGGACGGAACCACGGAAATGGCAGTAGATTGTTAGCGAGGGACGCAACCGGCGGCCTGCGGCGGGCGAGACGGCAGGTCGGACCAAATTGTTGCGATGTCGGGGGAGGGTAGGCGTTGGTTGGGAAAACGGTGTGTGTGTGTGAGAGTGAGAGAGAGGGAGAGAGAGAGAAGGAAGATGGGATTAGAGTTAGAGATTAGAGGAAGGGAAAGACATATATTCATCCAAGATAAGAATTACATGGTCCGTTTTCCCTCTTATAGTGACAATGAGCGAATACAAAAGGAAATACGCAAAATAGGAAATACAGAAAATACTAAAAACATCTCAAGCAAATAAAACAACATATTTAATATTTAATTATCCCCCGCGCCGACCTCACCTGGGTCGTCCTCGTCGGTCCAAGCCGCTCCCAACGCGCCCGGTTCGTCTTCATCGGTTCGCGCCGCGTCCGCCCCGCATATTTGTAACATGGATAGATTCTCGAAATAAGGAATCTTCATCTTGTGCTCGAAGCACTGCTTAGTAGAGGTGTAATGGGAGACACCAGAAAGGCTTACCAGAGTCATAGGTGTCATTGTGTCATGAGAGACGCAAGAAAATTTGTGGTTGTTCAAAAACTATCTAATAGTTTGAGGCGATGAGGACATTGTGGCAAGAAGACGTTGGAAACTTGACACACTGATTTCAAGTGATTATATCTGCCCACATAGGATTATATATTATTCAGAGAAACATCTCTATGTAAATTTTGTATTAAAAAGTTCTATGAAATTTGTACATGTGACATTGAAATTATGATCTTGATGGTTATTTATGTTGGAAATTTTTCCTTATAACAGACTTATTTCATCGAGACTCCCCCATAAAATCGTACATGAAACTTTGAGTCTGTTCGGACTCCTACGAGCACGTGTTAAGTTACTCGTGCAAACTATAGAAATTTGTGATAGGTGGGCTAGACCGTCTCATAATTTCATGTTGAGAACCCTATTTCAGTTTCTTTTTCCTGAAGACAGCTGCTCCTCCGTTGGCCCAATCCACCATCTACAGATTTCGGCTCCTACCGAAACAGGAAAAAGGAGGTCCAATGAGAAGCCCTAAAATGCGCGGGCCCCGCGCAAAAGTGTATGACACAAGCCATAAATGCGCGGGCCCCACCTCCTTTGCAGGTTTCTCATTGGTGTAGGACCATGAGCATTGTCAGGCTCCTGACCTAACTATTACTCCACACACACGCTGCAGTTCACTGTTTGTTCAGCAACAGGAGGCTTTGCTTTTCTTTCTTCTTGGAAAACCAGGAAACTCTTCTGTCTATTTTGGCGCTTGGAGGAAACCAAGAACAGGATTTCATCTTTTCCTCTATTGAGGAAAAAGCTCTCGGCGACAGGGAAAAGCCGATCAATCCTTCTTTTTCTGAATCAACCCGTCGAAGCAAAAGCTCCCAGTGATTGGATTATCAGATTCAATTTGTTTCTCTGGATCTGGAAGCTGACAAATCAATCCTCAAAAGTCAAACCTTTGTTCTGATTTTGGGTCATACTTTCCTGATCACGCCAATGCATTTTGTTTTCTTGTGAAGAACCTATATATCCAAAGCCCCATTACAGATTATTGAATTTTATCACATTCATTTTTCTCTAGATCTAGAAGATCGACATTAAGCGTATCATTGGTTTTCAGTGTCTGATCAAGTGGTTGATTTGGATGTATATTTCGTGCTAATCTCCACTTGTTTTTGAGATTCAAATTGCAGATAATTTTGTATACTAATGTGATCCACTAACGCCGCAAAGTTCATAAGAAAGAATGTTTCAAGACTCTTGGGTATAGCCGTCATGATGAAACAGAACATAAAGTCAAAAGAGGTATACATTAATTTCCTCACTTCAATAGTATTTCCATTGGTTCAAGTTTCAATTGCGTTTTTTTTATTTGGATTAATTGTTTAATTAAAAGAAAATAAAACTATGCATAAACTCCTATCATCGGATGATCCGAGGAATAACAACCGTCCGATCAAAGCCCGGTGATTTAAACTCCATATGAAACCCTCCTTCAAGCCTTCGCCAATCCCGACCCCCGCTCCATATCCCATCCTTCTTGCGCCGAACTTCTCCCATTAAGACCGCCGGAGCTCGCGACCAGCTTACTTATCTTGATCGCCACTTCTATCTGCCGCTCTTCACTCTGTTCGCACTAGAGATCAAAGTCGTGCCCTCATTCAAAACCTGATACCCAGGCCCTACATCAGCCGCTCCTCCTTGCGCTGATCTTCTCCCATTAAGAATCCACCCCACCAAAAAATTTCGGGACAACTAGAAATCGTTGTTATGGCCTCTTACAGATACACCCTATGTTGAAAGTTGGGCCAAACCACTCGATTACGGCAAGCTCACATAGGCATCACTCATGAGCCAAATAGGTGACCCAACATCCGGACTACAATTCATGCACCCCAACCATTTATCCTTCATTCCTCCCCAAATATTGGGAGGTAGGGTGTTGAGGCCAAGGCTTGAACCGCCGACCTCCTTTATGTTGGGATTTTCGGTTGCGGAAGCGCAATTCCCAGGAACAACTAAATACAGAGTCACAAGAAAATACGTACTTCGCACAATTTTATTAGCACAATAAAATTAGTAAGTACTCAAATTAAGAGATGGAAATATGGAAATATAATTCAAAAGAACTCGGATTACGAAAATCTGCAGGAGTAATATAAGCTTGACTGCAATCCGTAAAACGGGCGCACAAGATTTGGGCCAGAACGAACCTTCATCGTCGTTAGACGACCAACTACCGCCACTGCCACCACCGAGAAGAGATCCAAGTCAGAACTTGACCTTGCCGCGAATGCGCAGTCCGCCAACGCCACCACTTATGCACAACCACCTCCACCTACGAGCATGTAACCATCTGCTAATGTAAAATGCCACCTCACAGTCAAAGTCAAACTTGATATTCAATTTGTTCAACAAGTTTGACCGGTCCTCACCACTCTTGCCAACCGCCACCTACAACCTCCATGTGGTTATGGCAACCACCTACCACCTCCATGTGGTTATGGCAACCACCACCTCTTCTAGCCTATAAAAGGAGAGACCCCCATGGGTTTCAAACACACCAGATCCGAGAAGAGGAGAAGAGGAGAGGAAGAGAGAGTTCAGAGGCGGCGGTTGTCCAAGGCAGCGGCGGCGGCGTTCGAAGGGAGAAGCGGCGGCGGCCGGCCATCATTCCGACGGGCGGCTCGGGAGCAGTTGGCTCCGGCGAAGTCGACGACCTTGGAGGTCGACCCATCGGCGGTGGAAATCTCAGGCGGAGGATTCCAGGAATCGACGACGGCAGGCGGCGGCATAGCCTCCAGACAGTGATCGGACAGAATTTTGGCGCGTCTCCGATCTTTATGATCTCAGTGTAACTCTGTATCAAACTCCCTATCATTTTAGTGGATCTTCCCCAGTGCTCTCCCCGTGGAGTAGGAGCTTCTCTCCGAACCACGTAAAAATATCTGTGTCATCTGTGTGCTTGGTTTCTCGCTCTTTTATTATTGCGCTATTACTATTGTTCGCTCATTTCCGTTGCATTGTCCGTGGCAACACGTGTTACGGACTAGGACCAATTTCATAACAATTGGTATCAGAGGGAGGTTCCAACCTTGGACCTCCGTGAGCAATAGCAATAGCGGCAAAATTCGAGATTCCAAAGTACGACGGAAAAATCGATTTTGGTTTATGGCAGAAAAGGATCAAAGCAGTTCTCGTTCAGCAAAATCTCCATAAGGCGCTTCTCGGCAAGGAGAAATCCGGGAAGAAGGATGACGAATGGGAGGAGTTGGATCTGAAGGCCATCAGCACAATCCAGTTATGCCTAGCGGATGAAGTCATGTACAATGTAGTCGATGCTGAGACTGCAGCAGATCTGTGGAAGAAACTGGAGGAGCTTTACATGTCCAAGTCGCTCACGAACAAACTCTACGTCAAGAATCAGTTGTACAGCTTGAGGATGTCAGAGAGTACTCAGTTGTTGGAGCATATGAACGTGTTCAACAAGCTCACTTCACAGTTGCGAAGTATGGAGATAAAATTCGAAGAAGAAGACCAGGCTCTTCTGTTGCTGTCTTCTCTACCGAAGTCATTTGATCATCTGGTCACCACAATTCTTTACGGCAAAGATACTCTGAAGATGGAGAAAGTGATGACAACTTTGCTCTCAAATGAAACTAGGAGCAAATCTGGCCCCAGCACCAGCGAAGGACTGTTTGTGAAAAGCAGCGAGCCGACTAGAGGCAGATCAAGGGACAGAGGGAAGAAAGCAAATCGATTCAGATCCAAGTCCAAGACCCAGAACAACAAATGTCACTACTGCAAAGAAGAAGGGCACTGGAAAAATAATTGTCCAAAGAAAAAGCTTAAGGAGAAGCGTCAAGAGCCACAGCAGGCGGCCGTGGCATCAGACCCAGAGAGTGAAGCAGATGTACTTCATGTACGTTCCACTATTGACTCTTGCAACTCCTGGATCATGGACACTGGATGCACCTATCACATGTGCCCGAACAAAGAATGGTTCCATAGCTTCAGGCAACATGATGAAGGACGTGTTCTGATGGGGAACAACTCAGAGTGCAGAACAATGGGGATTGGCAGCATCAGAATCAAGATGTTCGATGGAACAGTCAGAACGCTCACCGATGTCAGGTACGTACCAGATTTAAGAAAAAGTCTGATTTCTTTAGGTACTCTGGAGGCGGCCGGCTACTCCTACACCGGTGATGGCGGCTATTTGAAAGTCAAGAAGGGAGCTCTGGTGGTCATGAAAGGAGAGCGCTGTGGTACCCTCTATAGGCTCATCGGCTCCACCATTACTGGCGACGCAGCAGTCTCTACGACACCAGACGAAGACTCCTCTCTATTATGGCATGCCAGGCTTGGCCACATGAGCGAGAGAGGATTGCTGGAGCTGCACAAGAAAGGTCTACTGAAAGGGATCAAGACGTGCAAGCTAGATTTCTGCGAGACGTGCGTTCTCGGGAAGCAGTGCAAAGCAAAGTTCGTGACGTCAAGCAAGCGCAGCAAGCAAGTACTGGAGTACATACACTCAGACGTTTGGGGGCCAGCCCCAGAGCCATCACTTGGAGAAACCAGATACTTCGTGACCTTCATCGATGATTTCTCAAGGAAGGTATGGATCTATTTTCTCAAGCACAAGTCTGAGGTGTTCGAGAAATTCAAAATCTGGAAGACCAAAGTGGAGAAGCAGACTGGGAAGGAGGTGAAATACCTCAGATCTGATAATGGCGGCGAGTACACCTCAACGGAGTTTCAGAACTACTGCAATCAAGAGGGAATCACTCGTCATCTCACCATTCCTGGTACACCGCAGCAGAACGGCGTCGCAGAAAGGATGAACAGAACCTTGTTGGAGAGAGCTCGGTGCATGCGTCTATTTGCAGATCTTCCGAAGTCTTTCTGGGCCGAAGCGATCAATACGGCTTGCTATCTAGTGAATCGATCTCCATCAATGTCACTAGATCTAAAGTCTCCACAGGAGGTTTGGTCAGGTACTTCCGTTGGTTACTCCGATATTCACATTTTTGGTTGTCCTGTGTACACACTGATGCAGGATTCGGAGAGGACAAAGCTGGATGCTAAGTCCAGAAGGTGCATCTATCTCGGCCAGAAGGCCGGCACAAAAGGGTTCAAGCTGTGGAATCCTGAAACCAAGAAGGTGGAGGTGAAGCGCGACGTCATCTTCGATGAAGCTTCTATGCTGAAGAAGTCTCAGTCTCATACCAGAGAAGTAGAAAGGACTCCAGTCTCACCAGTGCAGGTGGAGCTGGAAGAAAGTGACAAAGTTGACGACCATGATGATTCCTCCGACTCGGAGGATACAGATGTTGCACAACCTACTGATGTGGAACCGTACACGATTGCTAGAGGAAAGGCGAGGAGAGAGGTTAGACTACCTCTCAGGCTACTAGACACTGTGGCATATGCTTTTCAGGTTATCTCCTCAGATCCCATTTCCTACCGAGAAGCTGTAGAGAGCAGAGACTGTTCTCAGTGGAAAGCTGCTATGGTGGAAGAGATGGACTCACTTCAGAAGAACCAGACTTGAGACTTGGTCAATCTACCCAAAGGAGCTAAGGCAATAAGCTCCAAGTGGGTGTTCAGGAAGGAGTCTACATCAGGCGAGGACCAGTGGAGGTACAAGGCCAGATTCGTTGCAAAGGGGTTCGCGCAGAAGAGAGGTGTTGATTTCGATGAAATATTCTCACCCGTGGTGAAGCATTGTTCCATACGGATGCTGCTTGCTATAGCAGCGATGTGGGACATGGAGCTGGAGCAGATGGATGTGAAGACGGCTTTTCTTCACGGCAGCCTAGACGAAGAGATCTATATACTGCAACCTGACGGGTTCGTTCGACCCGGTGACGAGAAAAAGGTGTGCAAGCTGAAGAGATCTCTCTACGGCTTGAAGCAGGCCCCAAGGATGTGGAACAAGAGGTTTGACACCTTCATGACCTCACATGGTTACAGCAGGAGCCAGTACGACAGCTGCGTCTACTACAGATTTCTGGCAAATGGAGATATACTGATCTTGATGCTCTACGTCGACGACATGTTGATTGCTTGCAAGTCAGCTCGGGAGATTCAAGTTCTGAAGCAGACGCTACATGCTGAGTTCGAGATGAAAGATCTTGGTCACGCACAGAAGATCCTTGGGATGGAGATCAAACGCGACAGAAAACGAGGTATGCTTTGGCTTTCTCAAACAAGTTATATCAAGAAAGTGCTGGAGAAGTTCAGTATGACGGAGTCGAAAGCAGTTTCAACTCCTCTGGGACAGCAGTTCAGATTATCTTCACATCAGTGCCCAAACTCGGAAGAGGAACATCAAAAGATGCTCAGGGTGCCGTACGCTAGTGCGGTAGGATGCTTGATGTACGCCATGATCTGTACCAGACCAGATATCGCTCAGGCTGTGAGCGTAGTCAGCAGATACATGGGGAATCCAGGGCGACAACACTGGGAAGCGGTCAAGTGGATTCTGCGATACTTGAAGGGAACTCTAGACGTCGGACTACTATTCAGAAGGAGCAAGGATGTTGGTGCTCTAGAGGGCTTCGTTGATTCCGACTACGCCGGTGACCTCGATAGGAGAAGATTTACCTCCGGGTACATCTTTCTTCTAGGTGGAGGTCCCATCAGTTGGAAAGCCACTCTTCAGGATATCGTTGCTCTATCGACGACAGAAGCGGAGTACATTGCTGCAGTGGAAGCCGCAAAGGAAGCCATCTGGCTTAAAGGTCTCACTAAAGAACTCAGGATCACTCAGGAAGCGGTGAAGGTGCACTGTGACAGTCAGAGTGCGATTTGTCTTGCCAAAGACCCGGTCTACCATGCAAGGACAAAGCATATTGATGTGCGCTACCACAAGTTGAGGGAGTTCGTTGGAAGTGGAGACATTTTGTTGCTGAAGGTGCCCACGGAGGACAATGTTGCAGACATGTTGACCAAGCCAGTGACAGGAGTCAAGTTCAAGCACTGCCTTGACTTGGCTCATATTTGTGCATGTTGATTAGGGTGACCCCAGGGAGAGGGGGTAGTTTTTTTTTCGGAGGGAGAAGATCCAAGCTCAAGGTGGAGTACTTCATGTGTGCGGCGTCAAGGTGGAGATTGCTAATATAAAATGTCACCTCACAGTCAAAGTCAAACTTGATATTCAATTTGTTCAACAAGTTTGACCGGTCCTCACCACTCTTGCCAACCGCCACCTACAACCTCCATGTGGTTATGGCAACCACCTACCACCTCCATGTGGTTATGGCAACCACCACCTCTTCTAGCCTATAAAAGGAGAGACCCCCATGGGTTTCAAACACACCAGATCCGAGAAGAGGAGAAGAGGAGAGGAAGAGAGAGTTCAGAGGCGGCGGCTGTCCAAGGCAGCGGCGGCGGCGTTCGAAGGGAGAAGCGGCGGCGGCCGGCCATCATTCCGACGGGCGGCTCGGGAGCAGGTGGCTCCGGCGAAGTCGACGACCTTGGAGGTCGACCCATCGGCGGTGGAAATCTCAGGCGGAGGATTCCAGGAATCGACGACGGCAGGCGGCGGCATAGCCTCCAGACAGTGATCGGACAGAATTTTGGCGCGTCTCCGATCTTTATGATCTCAGTGTAACTCTGTATCAAACTCCCTATCATTTTAGTGGATCTTCCCCAGTGCTCTCCCCGTGGAGTAGGAGCTTCTCTCCGAACCACGTAAAAATATCTGTGTCGTCTGTGTGCTTGGTTTCTCGCTCTTTTATTATTGCGCTATTACTATTGTTCGCTCATTTCCGTTGCGTTGTCCGTGACAACACGTGTTACGGACTAGGACCAATTTCATAACAACCATCGAGTACCGCGCACGTTGCCGCAATCTGCGAATCTGACGTCTTGTCGTTACCTGCACGCTTTTGCTCTATGTTGTTGATGCAATCCGCAATCGGATGTCGACGCCCACCGTCGTCTCGGTCATCCACCACCGTTCTCCTCTTCAAGGTTTTACCTCTCTTTGACTTGACTTTTGGTGTGATCTTCATAGCTTGCCTTTCTCTCCTTTTATGGAGCTATTTCATATGTGTTAGTCTCTTTCCAAAAGCTTCCTCGCAAGTGTCATTCAATGCACATGGGCGGCTTAGAGAAAAGTCATCATTGGCAGTCGGTAGGTGGGGATTGTGAAGCATGTGGGTTTGACTATTCAAAACCAACTCAACACTTTATGAGGATTTTAACACCACTGCTCATACCCAACTGAGCTGCTCACTTGGGTATGAGGAGTGGTGTTAAAGTTCTCTTAAAGGAGGTTGACAATTCAACCCTTGGTCTCAACACCCTACCTCCCAAATATTTGGGAGGATAAATGGTTGGGGTGCACCTAGGAAGCACCGGTACGAGTACGTGTACCGGGTACGATACGTATCTGGTACGGCGGTGCGACAAAAAATTTAAGACAAAGATACGGATACGGCGGGATACGTTGTATTAAATATAATAAATATGTATATATATCTCGCAAATGTAATTAAAAGTCCTCAAAACAATATTAGATCTAGTATAATTGCATAAATCAGCAATTTTTATACTTTATACATACTAAACAACATGAATATGAAGAACTAACAGCGCATGTATATAGTAAAAAAAACAAAATAATAAAATTTAAATCAAATTCTTTATAATTTTAACGAAATAAAAGATACTTAATCTGAAGCGCTTTTTGTTATAAACAAATACCGCTAAATGCATTTATGGTTCATAAAATTTTCTTTTCTAAAAGTCACAAAAGTCTTTTGTTTACTTTAGAAAACATACTCTATCACAATATGCAGAACGATTTGGCAAGTCCAAATATATCTACATATTAGAGTAACAGGTGTATCCGCCGAGTATCGGGTACGTACCGGTACCGGATACGTATCTGGTACGGGTACGTGACCCTCATTAAATTATCGATGTTTCACGGGTTGCAGCCCAGCCGTTGGGTTGTCTATTTGTCTCATGAGTGGCGTATATGTGGGTTTGGCCGTACTCAAGTGGCTTGACCCAACTTTCAACACCCTATGTCTTCTCATCTGTTTCTTCACCGTCAATTCCTCCTCCACAGATTCTTGCAAGTTCGGCCGGTACAGTACCCCGTAGCTCAGGAATGAAAAGTAAGGGGCTTATTACATAATATTTATGTGTTGATTAGCTCAGGAATGAAAAAGTAAATCATGAATGCTACAAGAATTTCATGAGCTTTTTGTTAGATAAGAAAAATGTAAGGGTGCGTTCATTTCGCAGAAATTGAGATGTAGGAATTGGTTTTGGCTGAAAACCTACGACGCAGAGAAATTGGTTTTGGCAGAAAACCAATTCCTTTGTTCGTTTGCAGGAAGGTTTTCAGTCACAGGAATTGAAGTTTTCATTATTTCTGTTCGTTTGCAGGATGGAATTCAGAGACCGGAATTGGCCGGAATGTAACACTCAAATATTGCATCGACAAAATAGTACTTACCTATAATGTTAAATTGTATGTTACTAGCCCGAAAATACTTTTGTCGTATTAAAAGTGGACACTTTGAAAAATTCTTACCTATGGGAACTTCAAAACAATCCTCCATTTTCAATGCATTACGAAGCACCCTTGAATCTGATGCAGAACCCTCCCTACCGGGTAAAACATATACGAATTTCATATCCGCGTCGCATATTCCGAGAACATTGGTGGTAATAGCTTGTTTTCTATTGCGATATCTTCCTTGGTCACTTCGTGGTACAGTGACGTCAATGTGTGTGTCATCAATAGCACCAACACAATCTGTAAAGTACCCCCACCTATGTGCTTGCGATGTTTTGGGACGTTTGATATACGTTGAAGTCATCTTCAAGATTACTCTCAACACAAGGTTGAAATGACGGCTTATGGTATCGATGGAACGTATGTACGTACCGCCTAAAATCCGAAATTTTGTGTTATGTGCAAGGACATGTAGGAACAAAGCTACTAATTCCTTCACCGATACATTTTGTGTTTCACTTAAGAAACCCCCATCCACTAAAACCTTACACAAGCTAAGGAATGCACTCTTGTTCATCCGCAATTGATTATAACAGTTGATATCCGTGCCATTATATAACATATTTAAAATCGTCGATCTGAGAGTATCATGATGTTCTCTACTACTTGACAAACTTAATCGACTATTTTTCACCAAAAGAACAGCGGCAGCGGCAGATAGAGCGGTTACGATCACTCTCTTTCTCTTGGCCATTTTTTTTTCTTATGAATCTTGATAACGATATCCATCTAGTAGCATGAAAATTAAATACATAAATATAATTTCAAATACTCCAACAATGACAGCAAACACAAAATAGCACACGAACACATACATTTACACACACACACACAAACACACACACACATCCACATGCACATACATTTATACACATACATTTACACACACATACACAAACACATACATTTACACACACATACATTTACACACACACATACACATGCACAGACATTTATACACACACACAAACACATACATTTACACACAAACACATACATTTACACACACATACACATGCACATACATTTATACACACATACACATGCACATACATTTATACACACACAAACACGTACATTTACACACACACACACACAAACACATACATTTACACACACACATACATTTACATACACATGCACATGCACATACATTTATACACACACAAACACATACATTTACACACACACACAAACGCATATTTACACACACATACATTTACACACGCACATACACATGTTTTGATGAAAAATTTTTTTGAATGTGTTAAAACCCCCACAAAAAACCAGGGTCTTAACCCCCCCCCCCCCCCCTTCCCCCCTAAAAAAATCCGAAATTTTGTGTTACCAACAAAAAATCAGGGCCTCGTAACAAAAAAACATAAACTCCAACAAGTTGCCCTAAACATGCTTGAAGAGGAGAAAGACGCACCAAAAGGAGGCTGGCTGGAGTAGGGAATCTGCACTGCAGATCTGCACTGGAGAAGTTTTTCGGAGTTGAGGAAGTCGGCCGGAGTAAGAAATCTGCATAGGAAGGAGAATACGCCAGAAATGAGGAAATCGATCGGTGAAAACGGCGCCTAGATGAGAGCTTTTCTTGTAGAGGAGAATACTCACCTCTATCCGTGGAAGATGATCGGCGTTGGCCGGAGAAAGCGAGAGTCCCGCGCAGAAAGGCGATCGGCGGAAGGATAGGGCTGCGAAGTCGGGAGCTTCTATCCGAAAAATCACGAAAACCGACGGGGGGGGGGCGGCAGGTTTTGACCGCAGCGCTTTTAATATTTTTTGAAAACTCATGAGTTTTGGCAGGAATTCCAATTCTTGTCTAAATATGTCGAAACGAACAACGGAATTGGAATTGGGACACCGCATTCCAATTCCTTCCCTCAATTCCTGCCAAACGAACACTGCCTAAATGTTTTCATTCCAGGTGAAAGGTGAATGGTGAATGGTGAATGTTTTGATTCTTATTCATTAACGAGGAATGGTGAACGATTGACATAGGTGAATGTTTTGTTGGTGAATATAGTTTGATGATATTTTGGCTACGTTTGACACGGTGGTGGTAGTCGTAAATACATGGGTTAAATCGTCATTCGTTAAAGATCAACTAACAAATATCATCCGTTTGAGCATAAAAGTGGATGAAGTTTCTTAGTTAAGCATTAACGAATGGTAACTTAACCCCTGTGTTCAAGACCGCCGCTACTGTGCCAAACGGAGCCTTTGATTTCGTTGATGAATATTTTGTATTAGTGATTAGTGAAAGATTAATGATTAATTTCAATATTGATGATTGATTTAAGATTTCATAGGAAATGTAAATGTTGATGATTAAAAAGATTGAAGAAGATTGAGGATAGATTGATTACTAAGGGTTAATGATTAAGTATATTGAAGTTGGAGATTTGAAGAAATAGGCTGAGTCTTAACTCTTAAGGTAAGCTTTTTTAATATTTTGTTTATATGAAGCTAGTTCTATCACGGTCGGGGTACGCATTGGGAGAGGGACTCGGGGAAAGTAAAGTGCATCCCTGTAGACTGGATTCCGCTAGAATGTAACTCTAAGCTGGGATGCATTATTGATTTGGTTTTAATACGTAACTCCACTGAATGTTCGTGAAATATGATGTGGGGCCCCGACCAGACCTTCTGTTATATCCTACGAGATGGATGGGGGTGTTACGCAAGACTTGCAGGGTACATGGATTCGCTGGACTATATATATGATCACTGTCTATTCATTAAGGAGGAATGGTGAACGATTGACATAGGTGAATGTTTTGTTGGTGAATATAGTTTGATGATATTTTGGCTACGTTTGGCACGGTGGTGGCAGTCGTAAACACATGGGTTAAATCGTCATTCGTTAAAGATCAACTAACAAACATCATCCGTTTGAGCATAAAAGTGGATGAAGTTTCTTAGTTAAGCATTAACGAATGGTAACTTAACCCCTGTGTTCAAGACCGCCACTACTGTGCCAAACGGAGCCTTTGATTTCGTTGATGAATATTTTGTATTGGTGATTAGTGAAAGATTGATGATTAATTTCAATATTGATGATTGATTTAAGATTTCATAGGAAATGTAAATGTTGATGATTAAAAAGATTGAAGAAGATTGAGGATAGATTGATTACTAAGGATTAATGATTAAGTATATTGAAGTTGGAGATTTGAAGAAATAGGCTGAGTCTTAACTCTTAAGGTATGCTTTTTTAATATTTTGTTTATATGAAGCTAGTTCTATCACGGTCGGGGTACGCATTGGGAGAGGGACTCGGGGAAAGTAAAGTGCATCCCTGCAGTTATATAGGTCACAAACGTACAAAGCCTTGTTCACAACACGCTGACTAGCGGAGCTTGTTGCAGCCGGAGAGGTCACTGTTGTGGCTGCACGAGGGGCCATGTGCACTCATTATTTTAGGTGATTGTTATGGGCAAACCAATTTTGAATAGGTGCAAACCAATTTTACGAGCAAACCAAAAATTTATATGTGCAAACCAAATTGTTACGTGCAAAACAATATAAATTTATTTTTATTTTTTTAAAATATAAATAAATAGTTTAACAACAATATTATAAAATTTAACGTTTACAAAAGTTTCAAATTCATCATCAAAATTTTCTTTTAATGATGAGTACAATTTTTTAAAATTCTTTTTCTTCACTGGAGAATACAAAAACAAATGATGAAGATAAGAAATACGAAAAGAAATATTTAAATTTACGGCTTGCTTCAGATCAAAAGAGCTGAAGATGAGCGAGAATGTTCGAAATAAATAAATGTGGAGCTCCGCTGTGGTCAGAAGCGAGGATGTTTGGTATGTGTCATCACATATGACGGTGTTGTATGTGCCATCGCGTATGGCGGCGTTGTAGGTGTCATCATGTATGACGACATTGTAGGTGTCATCACATATGGCGGCGTTGTAGGTGTCATCACGTATGACGGCGTTGTAGGTGTCATCACGTATGCCTGCGTTGTAGGTGTCATCACGTATGCCGGCGTTGTAGGTGTCATCACGTATGACGGCGTTGGCGGTGTCATCACGTATGACGTCGTTGGCGGTGTCATCACGTTTGGCAGAGTTGGCGGGTATGACGGCGTTGGCGGGTATAGCGGCGTTGGCGGGTATGGCGGCGTTGGCGGGTATGGCGGCGTTGGCGGGTATGGCGGCGTTGGCGGGTATGACGGCGTTGGCGGGTATGGCGGCGTTGGCTGGTATGGCGGCGTTGACGGCGTTGGCGGGCGTTGGCTGGCATGGGCGGGCGTTGGCGGGCGGCGGCGGAGGAAGTGATAGGGAAATGGTTTGCCCTTATCAATTTTACCGTAACATTTAAAATAATTGTTCAAGAGTTTTTATTTTAAAAGTTGATTTGCACCTATCTAAAATAGGTTTGGCCATAATAATTACCTTATTTTATATGGGTATCCAAGTGTGCTGTGGTGTGTCTGTGTGCGAGCGCACACATGCGATTGGTATGAAATACTAGATGGAATAATTTTTATTTATTTAGTGGTAATGACATGTTGGAATTATATATACATATAAATATTTTTTAAAAAATTTACTCAAACGAAGACCCTGCGTCGACTCTCGTGTGATTTATTAAATCTGATTTAAATGATTTTTAATTTTAGACAGTGAAAGGGGTATATTAAAAACTAAATATCTTAACATATCGGATGAGCCGTGCTGGGTCCACTATCGGAGCAGTGAGTCGGCGTGGCGCGTCCTCCGTCGTCCGCTCCTGCAAAACCCACAATTTGCCCATGCTGTGGACTTCGTACAGCTGGCGATCCGAGTCGCCCACCTCTGAATTTGACACGTGTTCTTCAAATATTTGCATGTTTTTTTAGGTAAACTCGGAATCCTAATTGAGATCTGGTTCATGCTGTCTTAACCGTTTGATCGGTGAAAATAAATCTCCCCAAAAGAAACCTTATTATTTCCTTACGTGAGAAAACTATTCACAAATTAAAAAGCAATTAATTAAATGTCAAATTAGTTTTTCACCTATTTATGTAGTTTTAAATAAAAATTAATGAAAATAATATTAAAATTTTAACTATTTGAAATAGGCTTTTAAATATTTCTAGATTAATTTTAATCTCTTAACGATATATTTTTATTTTAAAAATCTCATTTAATTTTTCACTCAGCCTTGATTTGATTAATAAGGCACTGTTTGACATGGTGGTGGCGGTCATGAACATGGGAGTTAAATTGTCATTCTTTAACGCCCACTTAAAAAATTTCA
The DNA here is from genome assembly GCA_039513925.1 of Platanthera zijinensis. Taxonomy (NCBI): domain Eukaryota; kingdom Viridiplantae; phylum Streptophyta; class Magnoliopsida; order Asparagales; family Orchidaceae; genus Platanthera; species Platanthera zijinensis. The sequence goes on from CM077083.1 coordinate 207,880,388, forward strand.
TTCACTTTTATGTTCAAGCGGATGATGTTTGTTAGGTGATTCTTAGGAAATGACAGTTTAACCCACGCGTTTACGATCTCCGCCACCGTGCCAAACGGAGCCTATATAAGGCTGTCCATGGGGATGAATTAAAATTTGCATTTTGTATGATGACATTTCCTAAAATATTTATATATAAATAGAAACTTTGCACAAAGCATCTTCCAATCAAATGAATCAATTTGTTTTTGCACCTTATATTTTAAATATTTAATTTTAATATTTTGCATTTTAAAAGATTTTAATATTGATTTTTTTTTCAATATTAAAATCTTTATGAACATAAAATATCAAAATTAAATATTTATGATACAAATTGTGCCGAAATTTTGTTTATCAATTTTTGTGTTTTTACTTTTTTTTTATTCAAACTATCGCTCTTAATCACTGGGTCGTGGACCGCCGATCAATTTTTTTTTAATTGTGAGTCGATCAATTCAGTAGGAGTAACCCACATAAAACAAGTTAAGAAAAAACTGTGGGCTGCCTGACCGTATTTATATTAAAAAAAAATTAGAGAAAAAATATTATATTTTAAATTTTATGAACCGTCTGATCAAACGATAAACGATCAGATGGCCAATGGTTCTTCCTGCCTTTCTCTAGGTGATTTACTCCTCCTATGTGAACATTTTTGCATGCTAAACGAAGCATCTACTATCTACTCTATAAATGCACCTAAGTTTAAAGTAACAGAGGGATCTGAACTCTGAAGAGGAGCCTGAACTCTCTGTCTCTCTCTTCTTTACAATGAGAGCAGCAATCCTTACTCGGACGGGATCCATTTCTGCATTCTCTGAGATATCAGCTAGGTCTCCAAGATCGCCGACAGGCGTCAATGATGCCGGCGTACCCTTCCTCCGCCGCCGACGGAGCACGGGGTTGTCTCTCGACATTAAGCAGAAAATGGACTCACCGCTACTGTCTACAAAGCCTAATACTCCACGCCGAGTCAGATCTGAAGCTGATTTAACTATACCCACGCCACCGAGCCCATATGGCACCAGCTGGCTTCCTCCGGCGAGGTTTACCGAGGTGGAGAAAGACGATCTAGTGGCGGTTACGGAGGTGGATCTTTCTGGCGGCGGGAAGGGGAGTGGGGTTAATACTGTGGCTGGAAGCGGCGGCGATGGAAGGGAAAGGGGAGATCGGGGTCTCGGAAGCTATTACCTCGAGATGCTTAAGGCGGATCCGGGGAATTCGCTCCTCTTGAGAAATTACGGCAGATTTTTGCACGAAGTGAGAAGAAATGGTAAAGAAATTACACTTCATGGAATCCAGTTTCTCTGATTTTTCTTTTTTCTTTTAATTGTAACTGAAGGTTGAAGGCGATTTGCAAAAGGCGGATTATTATTACAGTAGGGCGATCCTGGCGACCCCCGATGACGGCGAGCTGCTCTCGCTCTACGGGCGGTTGGTTTGGGAATCTCAAAAGGACTGCCGGCGCGCCGATGAGTACTATGAGCGTGCCGTCGCCGCTTCCCCTGATGACTGGTCTCTCTCTCTCTCTCTCTCTACATCTCCATCTCTCTCTCTCTTCCACTTCGCGCGAGATTCTACTTTTCGGTAATTTATGTTTTAGTGAAAATGGGTTGATTGATCGATGCAGTTATGTGATGGGGTCTTATGCTCATTTCCTCTGGGAGGCAGAGGAGGAAGACGAAGAAATCGCGAGGGTGACTTCATCACCGCCGTTGGTGGAGGCGATCTGATTTGCATGGAGGGCCTTGATTTTACCTGCGCTGTTTAATTGGTGATCTACTGGAATTTACGAAGAACTGGGATTTGAGAAACAGGGAACTGGGATTTGAGGAGGATTAAAGAGGGAAAGGTGAAATTAACGATGAAATTAAACGGGATTATCAAAGAAAATTCCCCGCGTGGAACAATAATGTTTATATCTGATTGATCGACATAAAAATAATATTAATAGTTCGAGAAACAGTTTAGAACCCAGTTGGCCAGTGAATTGCGCTTTGTTCCGGCAGCGGCGGCCGCGGCCAGCAAATGTAAGGAAAAGAGGTTTTTATAAATATATTCCGGCTAGTTATCATCTGGGGGCGGGGGGTGGAGCTTGTAAAAATGGTCTTTTCTTTACCCGCCGCCTTCTTTCTTCTAAATTATGAGTCCCCTTTGGAAACAAGCTTATTGTCTACTACTGCTGAGAGATCTATCTTAATAATGTCTTCACAGTAATCAGAGTTATTCAATTAAATTTAAAAATAAATTTGTCACGGCGAACTCAACACTCTTGGTAGAAACGGTCGAGCGCTCAAACGGTAGTGAATAAAGAAAACACAAGACGATTTTAACATGGAAAAACCTTTAATTGGGTAAAATTTCAGGTGACCGGTTCAGTGCATGGCAAATTTCACTATCTGCGGTAACTTACAAATTAATTTTGGAATCGAGGGCGACAAGCCGCTTTTTGTTATAGTTTGGAGATGAGAGAGAGCATGCGCTCGGTGGGCGACAGCGCCTCACACGAAACTCAGTTTCCATCACTTTTAGGGGATGGTGGACGTTCTTAGGCGCTGCCTGGCTGTTGTACACGGCTGCGAGGTGCGTAGAGATGCGTTGATGCGAACTTGCAGAATGCTACGAACGTAGGAGACTTCTTGGAGTGGCCTTCTCTTGAGCATTGTAGACTTAGACGAATTCTTGGGTTGTTCGACGGGAGGAGGTGGCTCGTAGGAGGATTTTGGCAGAACTCAGGCTTAAGAAAGAAGAAAGCTGGGAGAAGAAAAGGCTAGAAATGAGTGGGGTCTGGGGGCCTTTTTATAGGCTCTGGGTGGTGGTTACAATAGTTATATGGCTATCCACACATTGTAATCATTCAAATTACTAGGTGCATACCACATTTATAATGGTTTTAAACACGTATTATTTTTATAATATTTCTTATGTGCAGACTGTAATTAAATAAATAAAATTCTCCACTAACATGGTGGTTACGCAAGTGATTACGTGGGTGTTTATCCACGTAACGGACGGCGGTGATCGTGATGGTGAGATCAGATGATAGAGAGGGATCACCATCAACGGGAGGCAACTCCTTGGCGACGGGCGACCGTCGGGGAGGAAGAGGAGCCACGGAGGGGGGAACAATCGGCCGCGGGCAAGCAAGGAGAGCGGTCGGCCCTTGCGTCGGCCGCACCTTGCGGGCAGCCGACCTTAGCACCGGTCGCACCTAGCTAGCGGTCAGGGCGCCGGCCGCCCGTGGCACGTGCAACCGGCCAAATGCGCCCGGTCGGGGGGCCGACCGCGACTCACGACCGCGGTTTGCAGCTATAGGGAGCGGTCGCGGGGTGCGGTCGTGGAAGCTGCCCATGGAAGCCGGTCGTGGTGCACGGAAGCGGGAGAGGTCGTGCCCGCTGGCCGGGAAGGCTGGCTTCGGTGTCGGTCGTGCCTCGCGATCGCGAGCTTGCAGCTGCAAGGCGCGACCACGGCCGGCAGAGAAGCCGATCCGGAGCCCCTCGACTCGAGGGGGCAATCGCCGGTGAGCGGAGGCAGCCGATTGTTTTGGCCGACTGCGGGCGGTTTGCGTGTGTGGTGGGATCTCGTGCGCAGCGGACCAGCGGTTACCTCCATGATCCCCACCAAGTTAGTGGGAATCATGAGTGATTGGCTATTTACACATCATTTTCTCTATAAATTAAATTTGGCCCCATCATTTGTCCCCCAAAATTCTCAGTGTGCAAAGCCAGAGCGTGAAGATCGAGGATTTTTTACGAGAAACTAGGTTGCGGTTATCATGGTGGCGACAAACGCAGAGACGCTGGAAAAGTAGATGGTGGTGACACGCACGTCAAGGTACGTCACGAAGGAGCGGAGTGTCTGTGCGGAAAAAAGGTGCACCCGTGTGGGACTTGCATGCGTGCGCGTGCGTGGAGAGGACTCGAGTGCACCTGTGTGCGGGCCTGCGCACGTGTCAGTGCCCATCTGCGCGCGGGGCCGCGCATGCACCCGGGGGAAGGGTCGTGCGCGCATTCGCGTGCGCACCCGCGCTCGTGCCCGTGTGCAACTGCGTGCGGGCATGCGGGCACCTGCGCGCTCCCGCGTGCGGGGCTGCGCACGCGCGCGCAGGCAAGGCTGCACGCGCACTTGGGCATGGGATTGCGCGCATTTGCTCGGTTTTGCGTGTTCGCGATGTGGTCCTGCATATTGTGCCCGTGTGCGAGGGCTCTCCGTCGGGTGCTCGAGGCGTGATTGTCGTACCTTCGAAGCAGCCTTCTTTTGATGTGCGCGAACACTTTTTGGTGTTCTTTTACATAACTTTGATTTATTTTTCTTTTCAAATCCCAAGATGCAATACACAATGTCGGCCTATGCGATTGCGCTCCTCGCTTATTGCTGAGCAAATTGCAGTTTTAAGAAAAAGATACGGGATACCTGCCGACCTTGAAGTGAGGATATCTCATGTTAAAGTTCAAAACCCGTCATAGGGTTGGTTGGCGATGTGTGAATCGATACTGAGGTCTGGATTCTTTCTTCGTTGTGTGAGGAGATGGTCGATATTTTGAAGTTATGCAGCATTCTTGTATCCCTATTTACTTCTCTCAGGATGACACATATCATAGGGTTGGTCGTAATTTTCAGGGAGCATGACCTGAAAATTTTTTGGATCTGTTCAGAGAATGGCGCGAGATTCAAGTCGACTATGACGGTCGTGTTGAGATTTTTTGTAACAAAACTTGGATTGATTTTGAAAGTCGGACGGATTGTCCCCATGGGAACACCTTATTTGGTTCTGTTCGTAATTCTTGGGACCTGCCTGATCATTGTTGTTGTCTGAAGGGGCGAGAGCAGGACTTTACTCCAGTATTGGGCTTTATAGAGACTCGAGAGTTGACAAACCGTTTTTTTAGCATTTCTTTATTTGTGGAGGAGAAACGTCTGCTAATGTGCGGGCTTTTTGCTAATCCTAAGCATATAGCTGTGGCGTGGCTGGTTCTCGAGCGGAAGAGGACGCTTGTAATAAAAGGTAGTAATGATGCGGATGTGGAGCCCATATCTTCTTCATATAGAGAGATTGTCAGGTCGAGGAGACCCCTTGCAGTTCCTGAGATGAGATTTCACCGGTTGATCCTAATCTCAAGGTCCTAGGGTCTTCTGCCCCCCAAGCTCCCCATTTGTAGACCCCTATCCCCCGAGTGGTGAAAGGAAAATGTGTCTTCTTCTTTGAAGGCATTAAGCAGTGCGGTGAGTAAACTTTTTTTTTTGGGGTTTGCGGGTTTGTTACTTTATGTAAATCTGACTACTTTCTTTTGATGCAGATTGAAGCTCTGGCCAACATAGCGATCACATGGAATAACCATTATGTGAACCTAAATGATAGTTATTTGGCACTTAAGAAGAGGCTCCGGGAAGTGGAGGATTCACTTACTGATTTGAAAGAGAAGCGAGATCGAGACATATCACGCTTTCGGCAGACTGGGTCGGAGCTGAAGGCTGGGCTTGAGGAGTCATGAGCGGCATTGCAGACAGAAAAATCCTTTGTAAAGCAGACCGCTTAGTTGCTAAAGAATGCTCAGGAAGAGACTTCTCGTTGGAGGCCGAGCTGAAGGCTTCGAAGGCTGAGGTGGAGCGACTCTCTTCAGAGGATCGGGTTGCAGAGCTCAAGGCCGCGAGATGTAACACCCTTGTTTTCCCGTAGTTGAAAACAACAGTTTCCAAGTTACTGGAAGTTACCGTCCGGCGGTAGAGATACTGCTGGTAGTAGTGGGCGTCGGGTTGATGGTGTCGAGAAGTAGTGGCGTCAGGTTGCTACTGCCAGGCGATAACGATACCGCTGGCGATAGTAGGCACGTGTCGGATAAGGTTGAGTCGGCTGTTAAGCGGCAGAGCGGCGTTGACTGGGTCAGACGGCCACCGCCTAAGATACTGCGCGGCGACGACTATTTTAAAGAAAATGGCTGATTAAATCGGGTCATCCATTCCTTTTGACCTGGAGATCAGATGGCAGAGGTTTGGCCCGTGTATGTTAAGAGGGTTGGGAGGAAAATTCTTCTCACTTTCTCTCTCTCTCTCTCTCTCTCTCTCTCTCTCTCTCTTTCTCTCTCTCTCACTCTCTCTCCCTTAGACCTTGAGAAAGAAGAAGAAGGATATAAGAGGAAGGAGAAGGCTGATCCAGCCCTCTAGGAAAGTTGTGAAGGCGTTATTGTAATCGGATTCACTAGCCGAAGTTGGATTTGTGGAGAGGAAGGTGCAGCGAACGCTTCAATCCAGATCTCTTGTGATTTCATGGCTCCTAAGCGATCTACAAGGGTAACGATCTTCCTTCTTGGACAAGTGAAATCCTTATTTGACATGTTCATGGAAACCCTCACCAATTGATGAAGAATGTGAAGTTTCCAATGTGTTGATCGATGATATCCCCGATAATAAACTTACATATAGAATCTGTAATCGAAGTACGTAATAGGCATGTTGTAGCCCAACCGAGTAGGTTGTTTTGAATTGGTGATGATTGATTTGCGTGTTGGAGAAGACTCTGTGGGTAAACGTGTAGTTTTACGGAGTTTTGGGGCGTGCAGCTTGCTGCAGGAAGTACGGGAGGCATGCTCCAGGAAAACACCCAGATTTGGGGCAGGATCGTAGTTCTGTTAGATAGCGCCTGGCGGCAGTGTTATCGCTGGCGGTAGCTCCCAGAGAGCTATGTTTGTGAGGCTTGTCTCTTGGAGACTAGGGGCCAATATGATGAGTTGTGAGTTTAGAGTGCCCAGCTGTAATGGTCGTGAGTGTCAACCTTAGAACATAATGTGGTTATGTATGTATGAATGGGCAAGGGGAGGTTGACCCACATCGTGGCTTGTGATCCTGACGATTTTAGCAACGGCATGTGGCTAACCTGTACCCACCCTATGGCGATCGACTTGAAGTAAGTCACTGGCATGTATCTAAAGGCAATATGGCACCTTTGACTTTGTCGTAGCATAGGAGAGAGCCTTAGGCTACGGGTCAGAAAGACTAGTAACTGAACACGTCCTATGACGATCGACTTAGAGTAAGTCACTGGCTTGTATCTCAAGGTAATAAAGCGCCTTTGACTTTGTCATAGCATATCAGAGAGTCTTAGACTACGGGTCAGAAAGACTAGAAATGCTCAATATTGAACCAACGGTCTGGGACTGGGGATGGTGGTGGGACTGGGATTCCAGAACATCGAAAATGTGCCCTGAGTGCACGGGGCGTGTGGCCGTGTGTGGTGAATGGTGCTTAAATTACACGTTCTTATGTCAATATATATATACATGTTGTGTACTTGCAGGGAAGGAGCATTGTTGCCCCGAGTAAGGGGTGAGGTCGTTATAATTTGATCAGGTAAAACTGACCGTTGCCTTGTTTGTCACATCTTTGTGGACTGTCCCTAGACAGGTACTGGAGAGCCAAGCGGGAAGTAGCGAGTTGAAGCACCTTTGTGCTCTACCGACCCTCGAAGGAGAAGCGAAGTGTTTACTTATTGTCATGTGTGGCCGGTTTGTGTGCGGATGTATGCAAAATACTTTTGTGAAGGAAATATGTTGTAAGGCCTTAAAGCCAAACACTGTGTATTATATATCATTCTTCAGTTGGCTAGTGGGCATTCCTGTGTGTGGTTCTAAGTAATTTTAAATGTTTCCGCTAGAATGTAACTCTGAGCTGGGATGCATTATTGATTTGGTTTTAATACGTAACTCCACTGAATGTTCGTGAAATATGATGTGGGGTCCCGACCAGACCTTCTGTTATATCCTACGAGATGGATGGGGGTGTTACGCAGGACTTGCAGGGTACATGGATTCGCTGGACTATATATATGATCAATGTCTACTTGGCGAGGAGATCTGGGATGAGGTCCGGGCCAGAGAGATAGAGCCCTAGATTGAAGATGTTTGAGAGGTTGCTCTTAGGCGTGGAGTGTTGAAAATGTTTGGATGGTGGTCACGAGTCTTGAGTGTGATGTCTCTAGTCTTGACTTTGACGATCTCTCCGAGGATGACGACCCAAGCTCCGAGTCTGATGTTGATGTTGTAGGAGAGTAGGGATCTTACTTTTGTATCTTTATATATGTTTGTTTTGTTAGTTGAGTCTGTACAATCCCGTCATTTTATGATAAACTTTGAATCTATTTTTGAGCTTTTGTACTCGCACAGTTAGCATAGTTTTAAACACGTATTATTTCTATAATATTTTTATATACAGACTGTAAATAAATAAAATTCTTCATTAAGGATGGTGGTTACACTGGTAGTTATGTGGGGTGGTTACCCACATAACGAACGTCAACGATCATGATGGAACAATCGGATGGTGGAGAGGGATCACTATCAACGGGGGACAACTCTTTGGCGGCAGGCGACCACCGAGGGAGGAAGAGGAGTCGTGGACTGCGAAACGGCTGGCCTCGGGCGAGCAAGGAGGGAGGTCGGCCCTAGCGCTGGTCGCACCTTGCGGTTGCAGTGTGGGCTGCCGGTCTTGGCCCCAACCGCACCCTATGGTCGCGGCAGCAGGTGCCTGCGACGCGTCCGGACAGCCAAATGTGCTCGGCTGGGAGGCCGGGCGCGATCGGGGGGCTGCTTCACGCGGCTGCCGGTTTGCGGCCGCGGAAGCCAGTCGTGGCGCGCGGTCGCCTCTTGCGACCGCGCCCGTCGGTCAGGAAGGCAGGCAGCGGCACCGGTCGGGCCTCGCGGTCGTAGGCTTGCGGCCGCAAGGTGCGGCCCCGGCCGACCGAGAGCCCCTCAACCCGAGGGGGCGGCCGCCGTGGAGCGGAGGCGACCGACCGTTTTGGCCGGCCGCGGGCAGTTTGCGTGCGTGGTGGGATCTCATGCGCGGGGGGTCGTACAGGAGATTGGGTGCGCCAATCGTGTGCGCGGCGGTTACCTCCATGATCCCCACCAAGTTTGTGGGGATCAAGAGTGATTGGCTATTTACACACCATTTTCTCTATAAATTAAGTCTGGCCCCATGAAAATTAAATTGAAGTGAAGGGAAAAAAATAAGTTGATATATATGTATATATCTATATTATCTTTAAAAAGAAATACTTTTGTCTGCACGTAACATGAAATTTAAAAGTCATTGGGAAGATTAGATTTGTTAATGATGACATAATTAATACGAACCGTTTGATTACTTAAATCTTTTTTATTAGAATTCATATTCATATATGGTGTCATGGGCTTATATTAAAGTGTATGGTACTGTAGAACCTAAAATTACAATTTACCCTTAAATTTATTGAAAAAACAGGGTCACATGACTCAGATTTTTAATCTCACAAAAATTATCAATGATGAGAATTGAATGCATGGACTGACTATGTCAAGCAAAGATGACAACAATGACACCCTATGATTTTGTTGAATAACATTGAATTATGTTTTATTTATATGTATAAATATGGACACCCTCGCTTAATGTTGTTGCTCCCGCCAAATGTCCTCGTTGCTGAATGTTGACGCCCCTCCAAATGTTGCCACTCCCGCCGAATGTCGTCCCCGTCGAATGTCATCGCTCCCGCAGAATGTCGCATCCCCCGCTGAATGTCATCGCCCACACAGGCGATCCTCGTGCACTGGCACTCTCGTATATATATAAAAGAAATATTGTGGCTTTGAAATTGAATGGAATTAAAAATCCATTGGGCGGGGGCGGAAAAACTCAGCGGGGCAAAAAAATTCAGCGGGGTCATCGACAAGGTAGTAGGGTGAATAAATATAAGCAATTTCGAAAAGTTGAATGTTTCATTATGGTGCTTCAAAAACACATCAAAATAATTGTGATCGTTTATTTTCAATAAGAGAGGAAGAGACGAAGAGATGGATATAAAGTGGGAGAAAGGGATAGGAGAGATAGATAGTGGGAGAAAGAGATAGGAGAGAGAGGAGAGCATGAATCAAAGATGGAGAGAGAGAGAAATAGAGAGGTGAGAGGGGGGAGAAAGGGCAGCAGAAGAATGGGGAGAGAGGGTAGATAGGGAAATAGAGAGGAGAGACGAGTGGGACCCCCTTCAATAAAGAACCAGAGAAGGAGAAAGGGGGTGGCCGAAGATTTGGGGGGAGAGTTTGCATAAAGAAAGAGAGAGGAGAGAGAGGGCGATGGAAGAATTGGGCAATGGGAGCGGAGAGAGAGAGAGGAAGGAGATAGGGGTGAGACCCTTTGCAATAGATAAAAATCAAAATCAAAACATTTATACATTGTGAAAGTGCGTGTGTAACCCACCTAAATGCGGGCACAACCCGTCTGGATGACGGGGGCGGCGATATTCGGCCGGGAATGCAACTTTGTCGGGAAATGTGACATTCAATTCGAATTGGCATTGGGTCTATATGGGAATGAACAGAGCCCAACTGAAGAGGACCAATTAACACAATCTAATTCTCGGTAGCAATAAATTGGAACTCTAAATGCAACAAAAACATATTGTCATCTAAGAGGATCAATTAACACAATCTAAATGTGCATATTGTCATCTAAGAAATTCCCAAATAAAGTAAACAAAAACATGTAAATAAGCTAAGGTAGTCGTGTTCATCAATGCCTAGTATCCAGCTAGCCCGGCCGAGTCTAGGGCTAGCCTGAGCCAGGCTCTGGGGGCCTTATAGGGCCCTATATAAGGCATTTGTCCGGCCCGGTGCGCGGGCCAGGAAAAGCCCATTTTTTCAACCTAGGCTAAGTCCGGGCCCAAACAAAGGCCGTCCCACAAAAAAATGTCTCTAAAAGTCGTTGCATGACAACACTGCCATGCAGTACTAATAGGCTTTCATTAAATGGCAGCCTAGCACCTAGGTTGGCAGCGCCTGGGCCCTCCCCCCCCCCCCCCCCCCCCCCCCCCCCCCCCCCCTCTCACTCACACTCTCTCACACTCTCTCACTCTCTCTCACTCTCTCTCACTCTCTCACTCACTCACTCTCTCTCTCTCACTCACTCTCTCTCTCTCTCAGTGTAAGCGCCAACATCGACGTCAACGAATATGACCAAGGTTGTTCACGAATCGAACCGAATCGAATATCTCTTCAATCGAATCCAAATTTCACATATAATGCAGAGATTCAGATTCGGATTCGTTCGAATATCAGATTCGGATTCGAATTCGATATGAAATGTTGGATTCGAATTCGGGTTCGAATTAAGATTCGAATTCGGATTCGAACACGGATTCGAATTCAAATTCGAATTTTTCTATTAGAAATAATTAAATATATAATTTTATTAAATACATATAATTTTATTTAAGTAATTTTACTATTCACGGACTATTCGCGAATATTTCGAATAGGGATAAACTTATTCGGATTCGGATTCAAAAATTATTCGAATCCGAATTTGGATTCGAATTTGAAAATTACGAATGTTTATTGAATCTTCACGAATCGAATCTCAAATTACTCACGAACTATACTATTTGTTAACATCCCTAAATATGACATCGTCGTCTACATCAATTGTGCATGAAGTGGTAGAGCACAAGCATACGACTTCAGTTTGGGAGCATTTTAAAAAAATAAAAGTCAGCGTCAAATATAAGGCAAAGTGCAAATTATGCTCGAAGTTGATGACCCTCAACGACAACTCGACACTAGCAAGCAGGGATGGATCCTGGATTCCAAGTAAGGGGGGTCCAAAAAAATTATGAATCAAAATATAATAAGCAAAAAAATTTCTAATTTTAAATTATAGCATTAACAATAAAAGAAATATTACAATATGAATGTTACCTTATTTTAGTTATGCACGACGTTTTTTCAACTCATAGAATTCATCAATGATCACATCTTTCTCGATCTTCTCTGCTATTTCTCGTTCTATGTAGAGAGTCATACAATTTGTCAGAAATTCATCCTCCATTTTGTTACGCGGTCTTGTTTAATAAACTTCATAGCAGAAAATGACCGTTCTGTAGTCGCTGTTAAGACCGGAAGTGTCAAAATTAACCGAATTAGCTTGTCAATAAGATAATAAGTATTTGATTTCTTCGTTTCGACCAATTTCTCACAAAGTTTAGAAATTATTGACAAGTTCTTCAAATCTGAATGAGAAAGAACATCTAACTGATAATGCTGCATCTGAGTATTCAACACATAAATATCTTACTCACCGAAATTTTGAGGGTAAAAAATCATTGCAAGAGTGCATATATCTTCAATAAAAGGAATGAAGATCCCACCATCGTTGGAACTCAGGAGTCGACCAGTCGAGGTGGGTCGATTACAGAAAGCCGATGAATGGTGATCGGTGGGAGTCGGTCGTTGGGACTCGGGAGTCGGCAGTCGAGCTGCTGCCTATGGTGGTCGGGATCGAGAGAGAGACAGGGGCGAGATTGCGAGAAGACAGTCGGTCGTGCTAATCTGATCGGGAGGGAGATAGTATAAGGTTTAATTATTTGGAGTTATATTATATTATATAATTTATAAACATAATACATTAATTTCAAAATTCAAGAGGGGGCCCGGGCCCCCCCTTGCCCCCACCTGGATCCGCCACTGTTAGCAAGACACATTAAGTCTTGTATTTTTAAACAAGCTCTCGAGTCAAGCAGGCACAAATTTTGGGAGCATGGCAAATTTAAACATACGATCAATTTCGACAACGGGACGTGTCTATTAGTTAAAACTTAACCTATAAAATGTTAAAATGAGCGTTACAATAAATACCATTTTTATGGAATACTATACCATGCTAAATATTCATGATCTAAACAATAGCAAGTGAGACATATTAGAAAATTATATGGATTTATTAAAATATTTTTATAGAGTGACGATTTTTTTATCCACCGTGTATTATTTAACTTGCTCTCTAGTAATTGAAAATTTTATAAATATCACACAAAAAGTTAACTATTATGAGCAACACGAATAGTGACTTTCTTTGCTTGAAAAAATGGAAAAAACAAATTTAAAATATTATAAAAAAATGTTAGCCATATTTTTATGCACCACCACTTTGAATCCTTCATTCAGCATAGACAACGTATATGCTCAAAAGGGATCAAGCTCACTCGCGCTCCCCCCCCCCACGCAAAGGCATTCACTGCGCACACGTGCGGCCACCGTCGTTGCTTCTGGTCGTCGCCTCTGCCGGGCATCCTGCCCGAGCCGCTCGGACCGCTTGAGGGGCATGTTCATCATCCGAGAATATTGGTGATCCAGGTGATCAGAACGGAGCAACGTCATTCATCAACTGGAGATTCAGTCAGGCGTAGTTACCAATGCGACCCTTCAAGAAAGCTATAAAAAGGCCCCTAAACCTTCATTTGAAGACAAGCTACATGAGAGACTAGAGAGAACTCTGAGGTTTTCCCGCGAGATTGTGAAACTTAGATCGGTTTATCACTCAGATTTCAATATGCTCCCTCTTTAGTCCACTCACGCTCAATGCGCACGTGGACGCAGCAGTAGACTAGGAAAGAGATCTTGAGAACACTCTCTTGAAAGCTCCTGTGGACGTACTCTTTAAGTTGGCATTGTGGACATGATTATTTTTCCATTTTTCTATACCCAAAGACACTAACAGAGAGCTGACCTGTCACCCTTCAAGGAACTCAGACATCTGCAACCGAAGGGAAAATAGTGGTGTTGCGGCCAACTCAACCCTCCAGTTAGACCGGACTAAACTTGGTCGCATTAGCCCGTGGAGCGGTAGAGTGCACACATTCACAGTGTAAGCAGAAGTACACAACAAATTTAACGTGGAAAAACCCATCAATTGGGTAAAAAATCACGTGACCGGTATGGTGCCAGTCAAACTTCACTATTGGAGGCAGTTTATAGAGTGTCTTGAGAACCGAGGGCAACATGTCGCTGTTCGTTACAACTTTGAGATGAGAGATGGTATTACGCTTGGTAGGTGACAGGCTGCCTTATACGAAGCTTGTTCCTTCCAATTCTTTGATGGGGACGAGCGTTCTCGAACTTTTTTTTGGCTGGCGAACTTAGTGGCGGAATGCACGTAGATGTGTCGACAGTGACTTGAGGAACTACGCGCATGTAAAAGGGTTTGCAGAATGGTGAGTAGAACGTTTTCTTCCTAGGAGCGTCGTGGACTTAGCCAAATTTCTGGGTAGTCCGGCGGGTGGAGGAGGCACGTAGAAGGATTCCGACAGAGCTCCGACCTGAGGAAGAAGAAAACTGAGAGGAGGAAAGGTTAGAAATGAGAGGGATCTTGGAGCCTTTTTGTAGGCTACAGGAGGTAGTTATGGTGGTTACGTGGCTATCCTCACACTGTAACCACCCAAAATCACTAATTGAAGACTATATTCAGTATAATTTTGGGTGTGTATTATTTTCATGATTTTGACAACATGCATACCATTAAATAAATAATATTCTCCACTAACCATGGGGGGTTAGTGGGTAGTTACGCGGGTGATTATTCTTGTAACGAACGGTGGTGATCGTGTTGGGATGATCGAATGGCGGCGAAGGCCCGCCACGAATAGGCGGCCAATATGGTGACGATCGGCCGCCGACGGAGTTGTCACGACCAACAAATTGGCCGGTCGTGGCGGACGATCCTGCAGCCACAAGAGGCGACCACGCGAGGTGGTCATGGGGGGCGGCCACCCCTTGTAGCCTGGCCCTCGCGACCACGGGAGGGCGGCCCTGGGGTACGACCACCCTATTTGCTCACGGTCCCGCGACCGCGAGAGGCGGCCGCAGGAGGCAGATGCGGGAGGGCAGCCGCCCTCAGTGGGAGCGGCCCCGCGGCGACTAGCAGATGCCGCGGGAGGGCGGCCATGGGGCATGGCCGCCCTTTGTGGGAGCAACCCCGCGATCGTAGAGGGCAGTCGCCCTTAGAGGGAGCGGCACAACGACCGCAAGTGGCGGTCGCCCCTTGCGGGGGCACCCCTGCAGTCGTGGGAGGCGGCCGCGGTAAGGCGACGCAAGTCTTGGTGGGGCCGGCCGGGCACAGATCGTTCAACACCGGTGCCTGCGGTGTCGGCGTCTGAACGCGATGGTTGCATGAAAGGAGATCATGCGGTCAGGCCCCAAGTTAGTGGGGATCATGATAAGTGGGCTAACCGCACCCCAATTTCCTATAAAAATCATGACGACCTTATCAAGTGGATTTTGGCCTGACACAGATCTGACCACGTGGTTTTTCACCCATTCTGAGTTTTCCACATTAAAAGTGCCTCTTGTTAGTGTTGTTTGGTTTTCATTTAACGGTTTGCGCTCTCGATCCAACTTGGAGCTAGGGCGGTCTAATTCTCCGAATCGAAGGAAAATTAGGCGGCTCGTAACAAGTTGTATACTTGATTCGATTTCAAGCTTTTTATTCTTGATCCATGAGACATCAATTGCTTACCGCATGGGGTAAAGTGGGCAGCAACTGAAGAGATAGGGTCATCCTTGACTTCCCGGCTAAGCCAGAGGAGGGTAGTGTAACACCCTAGAAATCTCAAAAGTCAAAATTGGAATTCAGGTTGGCTTACACGGCCTGAGACACGGGCGTGTCTCAGGGCGTGTCAGGTGTACACGGCCTGGGACACGGGCGTGTCCCAGGGCGTGTCCCCTTTTCTCGAGACGTTTTCTAAAAAGCCAAAATTGAAATTCAGGTTGGCTGACACGGCCTGAGACACGGGCGTGTCTCAGGACGTGTCAGGTGTACACGGCCTGGGACACGGGCGTGTCCCAGGGCGTGTCCCCTTTACTCGAGTTGACGTCTCAAGAAAAGGGGACACGCCTTGAGACACGCCCGTATCGCAGGCCGTGTACACCTGACACGCCCTGAGACACGCCCGTGTCTCAGGCCGTGTCAGCCAACCTGAATTCCAATTTTGGCTTTTGAGATTTCTGGGGTGTTACAATCCTTCCCTCCTTAAAATAAATTTTGCCCCGAAATTTGGATACACCGCCGCCAACTCAAAGTCGTGGAGTTAGGGACACGCCCGTGTCCCAGGTCGTGTACACCTGAAATCTCAAGAAAAGGGGACACGCCCTGGGACACGCCCGTGTCCCAGGCTGTGTACACCTGACACGCCCTAAGCCGTGTACACCTGACACGCCCTGAGACACGCCCGTGTCTCAGGCCGTGTCAGCCAACCTAAATTCCAATTTTGGCTTTTGAGATTTCTGGGGTGTTACATGTAGCTAGCTTGGATTGCAAATATTATCTTAAACTGCATATGTTAATGAACTACGAATAATCATATTAGGAGAGCTTATTGTTGAGTTGGTTTGATTTTTCAAACTCACATGATTCACATTACTCACCAATCGGCCGCCAATGAAGACATTTTCTATACCCATTCATGTACTTTGAATGGTTTCATGCATGGGAAACTTCTAGGAAAGAGGTCACAACATGTGTTTCATGTCCCATTATTATTTAATTTTGGCTATATAAAAGGAGAGGGAAACAAAGCTATGAAGACACACTAAAAGTCAAACCAAAGAGTGGTAAAGATATGAAGAGGAGAGCGGTAGTGCACGACCGAAGCCGACAGTGGGTGTCGACATCCGATTGCGGGTTGCATTGATAACATAGAGTGAAAGCGTGCGGATGGCGGCAAGGCGTCAGATTCATGGGCTACGGTAAGGTGTGCGATGCTCGATGGTTGCATGCTCATAGGCGGTGGTGGTTGTGTATAAGTGGTGACGTTGGCGGGTGCACGTTCGCGACAAGGTCAAATTCTGACTTGGATCTCTTCCCGGTGGTGGTGGTGGTTTGTCGTATGATGACAACAAAGGTTCATTCTGGTACAAATCTTGTGCGCCCGTTTTATGGATTGCAATCAAGTTTATATTACTCATGCAGATTTTCATAGGCCGAGTTCTTCTGTATTATATTTTCAGATTTGCATCTCTTAATTTGAGTACGTACTAGTTATATTTTGCTAAAAAAAGTTGTGTGATGTACGTATTTTCTTGTGACTATGTATCTAGTTGTTCATAGAAATTGCGCTTCCGCGACTAGAAATCCTAATAAGTGGTATCAGAAACAGGTTCTATAGGTGACTGATTGGACATTTATGGAAAGATTTGTCTGCGGCGGAGAACGAATAGGTCATCTTCCCATTCTTTCAAATCCAATCTTGAATTAATTAGATCTTCTAATCATACCAGAGGACAACTATATCAGGGAAAAATGCAACTTTGGCTCGGTACTCAGTTGAGAAGTTCGATGGTAGCAGAAATTTTAGTTTGTGACAAATTCGCGTCAAAGATATACTACTTGAGCAGGGGTTGATACAAGTTTTGTGGGGACAAAAAAAATTGACTGGTGAAGTGAAGGACGAGTAGTGGGTTGACTTAGATGAGCGTGTCACTAACGTCATCTAGATGTATGTTGACGGTAAGATGCTTTTTAACATTGATGTCGAGGTGTATGCAATCAAGCTTTGGGAGAAGCTTGAGAAATTGTATCTGGCCAAGTCGTTGACCACTGGGTAGTTGTTAAAATAACAATTGTATGTGCTTAAGATACAGGAGGGTAACAAATTGCAAAAGCACTTTAATGTATTCAATGACCTTTTAAATCAATTGCATGTGGTTGGTGCGAAGGTGGAGAAAAAACATAAGCCTCTATTACTTCTTACCTCCCGCATACCGTCCTTTAGGCTCTGTTTGGGGGGACTTATTTTCGCCGGTCAAGCGGTTATGACCGCATGAATCAGACCATAATTAAGGTCCGATTCATGCGGTCGTAACCGCTTGACCGGAGAAAATAAGTCCCCCAAAAAACAGCCTTAAACATATGGTGCACACGCTCCTATATGAGAAGGATACAATAGGGCTGGAGGAGGTTACATCAACTTTATTGTCCAGTCACATGCTGAAGGACCCCGCTCATGGGGTGAGCATATTTTGGCGGTAGATGGACAAAATAGAGCATTCGACAGGGGATCGAGAAGTGCACGAGCTCGGTCGGCGTCGAAGATGGGAATGTTTGCTACCATTGTAGACAGAGCAGTCATGTCAGGAGAAATTTCCCACAACATGCACAGAGTTCCAGAGACATCCAAGATGCAGGTGTGGTGATGCTAAATCTGGGAGTGGAGAGCGATGGTCTTTATACCATCTGTTGGGTATTGCATCCACAATAACCCGGATTTGAAGAAGCACCTGATCAAGCTAAGGTGAATTTAGATGTATTTGATATGTCTTTTCAAGTTGTGCTTGCAGCTATTCCATGCCAAGTACACACCAATGTCAGGGTACAGTGAGTCAATATACACGGGCCTACGCAACGTAATCCCTCGTTGTGTGGGCAAGTGTGTTGACTCACATGTGCTCTCTCTATTGGGGTGTAGTACATGCTCAAGGAAGACCAAGAGCAGAAGGAGCAAGAAAGGTCAAAGCCTAAGGCTCAAGAAAGTAGAAGGAAGAAATGGGAAATTTTCCCAAGTAAGAATCGACGGGAATCGTGAGTCATACCCGACGACATCGTCGGGTATCGTCACTGTTGGAGTTGGTGACCGGGCGGTCTGGCGGTCTGGCTTGGCGGGTTGATGACCGGGCGGTCTGGCGGTCTGGCTTGGCGGGTTGATGACCGGGCAGTCTGGCGGTTTCCCTTTAGCAGGTTGGATTGCTGTGTGTTGTTGTTTGTGGTCCAAGCGGTCTAGTGGTTTGTCACTGGCGACTTAGAGACCGGGCGGTCTAGCGGTCTCACATGGCGATGTCTCTTTCTCACTCTGGCAGTTGCCGAGCGGTTAGCCTTTCTGTCTAACCGCGCGGCTTGTGCGGTTTGTGTCTGTACAGTCCGCTTGTGTCTTGTAATTTTTTAGTCTCACATCTCTTATTTGTATTCTATCTTCTCTCCTCCATTCTATATAAGGGAGGTCATTCTTTTGTAATAGATACCTTTTTCAAGTAATAAAATTTCAGTTAAATCACTTCCAGTTTGTTTTTATTCGTTTCTCACATGGTATCAAAGGGATCGATCTTTTCCTCCTGATTCTGTGTGCCCTCACTGTCCGTGCGGCTTGCTTCGCCTACTTGCGCCATATTCGCGCGGTCTCTTTCTCTTCTTGATGTTGCCCTATTCACCGCGACCTGTTGCCCTGTGCTTGTTTTGCATGTTGCTTCTGTTCGAGCGGACTGTCTTCTAGCCGCTCGAATTCTATCTCTCTGCTTGATTCTGCGGCTTGGTCGTGGCTTCTCTGGCCACTGGTGTCTGACATCGTGACCGCTGCAGATCTTCTTCTTCCTTCCGCGCGGCTTGTTTCCTAACCGTGCGGCCTCTCTTCTCTCTCTAGTTCTATCCGTGACCTGTTTTTGCGGTTTCTCTGCCTCTGTTTTTCCCGCGATCTCCTTCGATTCGCGTGGCTCCTCCTATGTTCGTGCGGCCTTCTCTCTAACCGCACAGCCTTCTCCCTGCTTTGATCTGCTTCTTGGTTGTGTCCTTTGCGGTTTCCTTTTTGTCCGCTGCGGTCTTTTGGTTCTCACAAACTTCCTTGTGCTCGTGTTGTGTTCGCTGCTTGTCTATTCGCGCGACCTGTTTCTCTGTTCGCGCGGCTTGTTTCTCGGTCCTCTCGCACTTCTTTTTTAGTTCGCGCGACCTGTCTCTCTGTTCACGCGACCTGTTTTTGCTCCTATGGCTCTCTTCGATATCTCTACCTTCTCCTCTTCTTCGAAGCCTTCTGCCTCGGTGGTCACGTCTTCTAGTAGTGCCCACTTCGTTACTCAAGGAAAATGGATGATCAACTCAGGTACTACCAACCATATGATCGGCTCTCCCCAGTGTTTTTCTCTCCAGGAAACACATGATCGGTTGCCCCCAGTTATTCTCGCTGATGGCTCTCCATCCCCGGTCCATGGGACGGGAGTGGTTCAAGTCACTCTGTCTCTTCAATTGGCGAATACTCTCTACGTGCTCAAATTCCCGTGCAACTTAATATCTGTTACCTCTCTATGCAAGCAATTACGGTGTTCCGTCACATTTACTTCTACTTCTTATTCTTTTCAGGATCCGGACTCCCAGCGGACGATTGCTACTGGGACTGAGAGTGGCGGCATATTCTTCCTCGATAACGTTTCCGCTCTATCCTCCTTCTCCTCCACCTCCACAGATCTACTCCAATGGCATCTTCGCCTCGGTCATGCTCCTCCGCGTCTTCTTCATCAACTTCTGCCCCAACTTCCTCCACACAGTCCTCCCCTCAATTGTGAGGCCTATCAGCTTGGCAAGCATCACCGCTCCTCCTTCCCACCAAAGCAAGTTCGTGGATCTTCCCGACCGTTTGATCGCATCCACTCTGATGTTTGGGGTCCTTCTCCTACCCCTATCGTTGGTCGGGGAAGTTCATATTTTGTCACGTTTATTGATGATTTCTCTCGTTGTACGTGGGTGTATCTTTTAAAAGATCGCTCCGAATTATTCTCTGTATGGACATCTTTCTATCTCATGATCAAAACTCAGTTTGATGTTTCTATTAAAGTTTTCGATCTGATAACGCCCAAGAATATCTCAGTCATGCTTTTTCATCCTTCTGTATACAATATGGGATTATTCATCAAACTAGTTGTGTCTATACTTCACAGCAAAATGGTGTGGCGGAGCGCAAAAACCGTCACCTCCTTGATGTCGCTCGCACTCTGATGACACAGATGCAGGTCCCTCGCTCATATTGGGGCTATGTTGTTCTCCTTGCCTGCTAGCTCATCAATCGCACTCCCTCCTCAGTTCTCCACGGGAAAACCTCATTCTCCATACTGTATCCGGGCAAGGAGCCTTTTTCTCTCCCTCTCTGAATCTTTGGGTGCACTATATTTGTGCATGCCCCATCTGCCACCCGTGATAAGCTCTCCTCTTGCTCTGCCAAATGTGTCTTTCTGGGGTACTCCACCGCTCAGAAAGGCTACTGTTGCTTTGACCCTGTTCTTCGTAAGCAGTTCGTCTCCGCTGACGTTACCTTCTTCGAGAATACCTCCTACTTATCGAATGACCCCTCTTCTCTTCCCCAAGCTTCCTCTTCTCTTCCCCCAGCTTCTGATTCTCCTGTTATTCCCTTCGTTCCCTCGCCTCCTACTGTGATATCCACCCCTACTCCATCTCCGTCCACTCCTCTCTCTCCGCCTCCATCTCCCTCATCTCCGCTGCCGTCGCTCTCTCCTCCCGGGCTAGCTCTCTCTACCACGGATGCTCCGGATGACGAGGAACCCGCCGACCTGGATCTTCCTGTAGCTCTTCGCAAGGAGGTGCGGACGTGTACCCTACACCCCCTTGTTGCTGTTGTTTTATATGATCGTCTTACCTCTTCTTGCAGGGCCTTTGCGCTGGCTATCTCTGCCACTGCCGCATCTCGTTCTTACCAGGAGGCCCTTGCTATTCCTCACTAGAAGATGGCCATGGATGAGGAAATTACGACCCTAACGGAGCGGGGTACCTGGACTCTTGTTCCTCCTCCCTTCGGTACTGATGTTGTTGGCTGTCGCTGGGTCTTTGTGGTCAAATTTGGCCTGGATGGCACTGTGGACCGTTATAAGGCTCGTCTTGTTGCTAAGGGCTTTACTCAGACCTATGAGGTTGATTACTTTGACACCTTCTCTCCCGTGGCTCGTCTCAGCACTATACGGGTCCTTCTCTCTGTGGCGATCAATAAAGATTGGCCAATTTCCCAGCTGGATGTAAAGAATGTCTTCCTTTATGGTGATCTTCAGGAGGCCGTCTACATGGATCAACCTCCTGGGTATGTTGCTCAGGGGGAGACACGAGTATGCCAGCTGAAGAAGGAAATCTATGGCCTCAAGCAAAGCCCTCGAGCTTGGTTTGACAAGTTCAGCGGCATCGTGGCGGCCGTTGGTTTTGTGCGCAGCTCTGCCGATCACTCTCTATTTATTCACAAAACCTCCTCGGGACCGGTGGTTCTTGCTGTGTATGTTGATGATATTCTTCTCACTGGCGATTACTAGGAAGGGGTAGCTTTGACAAAGCGACATCTTCGTCAACATCTGGTCACGAAAGATATGGGCTCTCCAAAGTACTTTTTGGGGATCGAAATCTCTCGAAAGCCCAACTCCTTAGTCCTCTCCCAGCGTAAGTATGCCCTTGATCTTCTAAAAGAAGCAGGATTGACTGGAGCCAAACCTGCCAGATGCCCTATGGCTATTGGAGAAGACAAAACCTGGACAGATGATTCGCCTCTTCTTTCAGATACTACGCGGTACAGGCATCTAGTTGGTAAGCTTATATATCTCACAGTGACCAGACCCGACATTTCCTATGCTGTAGGCAAGGTAAGTCAATTTATGCAAGCACCCAGGGAGTGCCATCTACAGTCCGCCTTGCGGATCTTAGAGTATGTCAAAGCAGCCCCTGAGAAAGGATTACTATTTCAGAAGAATGGTCATCTGAGGGTTGAAGCATACTCAGATGCGAGTTACGCTGATGACAAATGGGATCGCAAGTCTACCTCCGGTCTCTGCACCTTTGTTGGGGGAAATCTGGTAAGCTGCAAGAGCAAGAAGCAGTCCGTTGTTTCCAGGTCTAGTGCTGAAGCAGAGTATCAGAGCATGACATCGACCGTGTGAGTTAAAATGGTTACGGGCTCTTATGCTGGATTTAGGAGAGGCCTACAACCATCCTCTACCTATGTTCTGTGACAACAAGGCTGCCATATACATCTTCAAAAATCCAGTCTTCCATGAAAGAACCAAGCACATTGAGGTCGACTGCCATTTCATTCGTGAAGAGATTTTGAAGGAACAAATTTGCACTCCCTTCATCACTTCTGATAAAGAGCTGGCTGACATCTTCACCAAGTCAGTATCCGCCTCGTTTTTTCATATTTGTGACAAGCTGGGCATGATCGATATATATGATCCAGCTTGAGGGGGAGTGTTGGAGTTGGTGACCGGGCGGTCTGGCGGTCTGGCTTGGCGGGTTTATGACGGGGCGGTCTGGCGGTCTGGCTTGGCGCGTTGATGACCGGGCGGTCTGGCGGTTTACCTTCAGCAGGTTGGATTGTTGTGTGTTGATGCCTGTGGTCCAAGCGGTCTAGCGGTTTGTCACTGGCGACTTGGAGACCGGGCGGTCTAGCGGTCTCACATGGCGATCTCTCTTTCTCACTCTGGCAGTTGCCGAGCGGTTAGCCCCTCTATCTAACCGCGCGGCTTATGCGGTTTGTGTCTGTACAGTCCGCTTGTGTCTTGTAATTTTTTAGTCTCATATCTCTTATTTGTATTCTCTCTTCTCTCCTCCATTCTATATAAGGGAGGTCATACCTTTGTAATAGATACCTTTTTCAGATAATAAAGTTTCAGTTAAACCACTTCCGGTTTGTTTTTATTCGTTTCTCACAATCACTGATACTCGTCGACTTTGTCGGGCATGTTCATCGATAATCGTCGATCGGTCCTAGTTGCCTTGATCCAGAATTCTCCATGGTCAGAAATATTCCAAGTCAAAATCGAAGGGCATCACCAACGATGCCAGCCGATGTCGACGGGTATCGTTGGTGATACCCGCCGATTCTGACTTAGCAGATTTCCGCCGCTTCACTGGACCGAACCGGGCCGCTATGCACAGTATAAACCGAAGCTCTGTTCCTTCCTTCGTGGGTCCCGCAACGACTACTTAGGGTTTGTTTTGGGGTATATATACCTAAGTTTAAATCATACTCAATACGGATCGAGAAATACGAAAAGAATTATTTTGGTCGTGATCTAGCTTTCGCCGATCTCAAGCCGTCGATCGCTCGATTGTCGCCGCCAACGATCCCCTCTCGTAGCTGATCACGCTTCGATAGAACCAAGGCAAGCCGCTGGTCCCTCGCTTCTCTCTTGAGATCCTTTGTCTTCCGATTCGTCGATCGAGACTTGTTCTCCATTTCGAATCGGTAGAGACGCTTGATCCAACTGAGATCGATTGGTGACCTAGCTTGCTTCGTCAAGAAGTTCAGATCTACAATGCATCGCCGCCGCACTCGCTTGCCATCGCCGATCAAGTCAAGATCTGATCCAAGAGAGAAAAACCAAGTGTGGATTCTTCATCATTTTCGTGCAAGCTCTCAACGAACGAAGAAGGACCTTGGGTTCACCAAATTGCATTGTTTGTATTTCTTATTTACATTCAATTTTTGCAAGGAATTTTATTCCTAGTTGTAAGGGTTGGGTGCAACCCGTTTTGGTGGAGTGTCGACTCCTTGTTGTAGGAAGGGTTCCTTTCGAGTTGTAGGAGCGTGGCTCCGAGTGGAGAGATTGGATTTCAATCTCATTTTGGAGGAGTTGCTGAGTTG
Source organism: Platanthera zijinensis (assembly GCA_039513925.1). Lineage (NCBI taxonomy): Eukaryota > Viridiplantae > Streptophyta > Magnoliopsida > Asparagales > Orchidaceae > Platanthera > Platanthera zijinensis. Next base: position 207,904,590 of record CM077083.1, read on the forward strand.
TCCCCGTGTGGGAGATAGGCGAAGGGGAGAGTGGACGTACCCAAGGTTGGGGAATCACTGTAAATTACTGTGTTTTCTATGCTTGGTTTGTTTAATTGTGCAGGTAATTTTTAATTCCGCAAAAGACGTCACTGCACCTATTCCCCCTATAGGTGGATTAGGCTGACACTAGACACTTTCAAGTGATATCAGAGGGAGGTTGCTCGTCAATAAGGTTAACACCTTGAGTAAAATCCTTCGTCTAGTGTCAAAAGATTCAATCATGGATGGGTTCAAGAACATTGGAAAGATTCCTGTTTGCACTGAGGCAAACTTTTCTATCTGGAAAGAAAGGATCAGGTACTACATGGAAGCAGTCGACCCCCGACTTTTCATGATAGTGTAGGAGGGACCCCAAATTCCTATGATCACCTCTACAATTGATTCTACATGGAAGGTACCTAAGAAGATCATAGATCTGGACAAAGATGAGATGGCTCTCAACGGTCTGGACAAGAAAGCCAGAAACATTCTAGTAAGTGTCGTTGATGATTCTATGCTTCAGAACTTCATCCACTGCAGAACTGCCAAAGACATTTGGCAATCCTTGATAGTGCTGATGGAAGGCACTGATGAAGTAAGGGACGATCGAAGATCCCTTCTGAACCAGAAGTATGAGGCCTTCATACAGGGGCCCAAGGAAAGAGATCACAGACACATTCGAGAACTTCCTCAAGATTGTCAATGGCCTGAAGAATTATGGCAGGACTTTCACCGATGGCGAGCTGAACGACAAGTTCCTGAGATCCTTAACTAAGGATTGGGACAACAAAATTTGTTTCATCGGGGAGTTTGGCAGACTTGCTGAAACCGATCCTCAGATCCTCTTCGGGAAGCTCCTATCTTATGAGCTTCAACTCAATACCAGAAAAACTGAAGAAGAGGCCAACAAACCTTCCTCGAAAGAGAAGAATGTTGCGTTGAATTCAAACCACTCAAAGAAAGGCAAGGCGGCTGCATCAGCCCGTTCTCGGGGAAAGGCTAAAGAAGAAGATACTGAGCCCTGCTTGTCAGGCTCAGAGCTATCTGAAGAGGAGTTATCTCTTATCACCCGAGAGTTCAGGAAGTTCCTCAGGATGAGAAATCAGAGAAAAGGAGACGACTCCTCCTCCAGAAGAACACATCAGTCAGATGATCGTCAAAAGAAGAAGAATTATTCTTCGGACAGATATGATTCTAAACCGAACAAATATCATTCTGTTGATATTATTTGCTTTGGCTGCAATAAGCCAGGACATGTTATTGTTGTTTGCCCTCAAAAGAGAAAGGACAAGAAAAAGGAGAAAAAGGAGAGGAGCTATATTGCCAAGAGACCCAAGACCCTCAGTGAATCTGACTCGTCAGAATCCAGTGAGGATGAGGAATCCTTCTTCGGGCTCATGGCTCGCTCCGACTCAGAAGGAGAATGTCCCTCATTTACTGGGAAGGTAAAAGATCACACCCCTCTCTCTGATTCTGATTCTGGATCTGACTCTGAGTCTCCTGAAGATGATCAAGAGGACAGCCCATCTGCTCGTGAAGCTGAACTCCTTGAACAGTATGAGCTTTTGCTCAATACTCTTGATCGATGTCGAAAGGAGTTGAGGGTTCAGAAGAATGAGGTCAAATCCCTTAAGGCTGAGGGAGTTTCCTTACGAGAAGAAATCACTAGCCTGATATCTCTCAGACAGGAACACCTCGACTTATCCTCTGAGCACTCAGACTCCCTAAGGCACCTTGACGTTCAGCAGGAAACAATTAAGAAGCTGGAAGAACAGCTTGCAGCCGAGAAGAAAGTTGTAGAAAGCTTCTCTAAGCCCAAGACTATTCTTCCTCTGGTTAATGAATTCTCTGCTCAGGCTAAAGGTGCTGGCTTGGGTCATGTTTTTGAGCCTGGTAGATCATCCAAGAGAAACAAAGCTCAGAGAAGAAATAAGGCTGCCAAGAAAGCCTCTGCCGCTGAAAAAGGGAAGGCCCCACTATATCAGACCACATTCAGGAAGCCCAGCTTACCCTGCAATAAACATGATTTTGAGTCCTCCTACGGGCACATCTTCCGGCCCTCGGTTGAAAAGCCTAAGAGCCGGTACCTTGGATGGAACTTCCCCCGCAACTTTGGCGAGAGTGTTTTCAAGGCACCCTATGAGGAAATCCAACTGCAACATTTTGGTCCTTTTTCATCAGGACATAATAGGAAGCAGACACCCAAAGTCAAGCCTGTTATACCTAAGGAAAATGAAGTGAAGAAATCATGTGACTGCTGTCACCATGATGCTCCCTCATCGAGTGCCCAGGCCCCAGCTAGACCTACCATCTCACGGGTCAAGCAGGAGACTGGGAGGAGAAGGTACAACAGATTTAACTGTTGGTGTTGCGGCAAGGTTGACCACTTTGTCGTGGATTGCTGGTTCATTCCTAGGAATTTTGAAGCTCCTCAAATTAACCAAGCGAGGCCAACCACTCGAAAAGTTAACATTCTTAAGGGGAGTGAACTGACAAGGAATCTAGGACCCAAACTGTATTGGGTTCCTAAGGGAAAATGATTCTGTTTTGCAGGTATGTCCAAAGGACACCAAAACTCATATCTGGTACTTGGACAGTGGATGCTCTCGGCATATGACCGGGACAAGAAGCTTGTTGCGTGATTATTCCTCTGTTGCTGACGGACCCAAAGTTATCTTTTGAGGGTCTGATTGTGGAATCACCAAAGGCTATGGTATGATTTCCAACGGTGTATTCTCTATCACCGATGTGGCTTATGTTGAAGGGTTAAACCATAACCTGATCAGTGTAAGTCAGTTATGTGATAAAGGGTACACCGTTAAGTTCTGCAAGGATAAATGTCTGATTATATTGTGTTCCTCTATGGAGACGGTATTGACAGGCATCAGGAGCAGAAATATTTTATGTCTAAATTTTTTAAGCTTAGATTCTTCTACGTCAGTATGCTTAGTTGCAAAAGATAGTGCATCTCTTTGTGATCAGTGGCACAAGAGATTAGAGCATATTAACTTCAAATGCTTAACATGCTATTCTCTAAAAATCTAGTAAGGGATGCACCCACTATTAAGTGCATTAAAGAGAGCCCCTGCCACACTTGTCAAATGGGCAAGCAGACAAGGGCTACCTTTAAGGGCATTGTAGAAAAGGACTCTTCTAGGTGTCTGTACTTACTACACATGGACTTATTCGGTCCAATACAAGATCACAGCTTAGGAGGCAAGTCATATACATTGGTGATTGTTGATGATCACTCCCGTTTCACGTGGGTGTTCTTTTTGAAACACAAGTCAGATACCTTTGAGGTATTCACAAAGTTTGTCAAGCAGATCCAAAACGAACTAGACTGCACCGTGGTCAGAATCAGAAGTGACCATGGAATAGAGTTCGAATCTGGTGCTATGACTGAATTCTGTGGAAAGTTGGGTATCTTTCATGAGTTTTCCTCCCCTCATACTCCACAACAAAATGGAGTTGCGGAGAGAAGGAATAAAACTCTTATTGAAGCAAGCACGACAATGCTGAATGATGCGTCTCTACCAGAATATTTTTGGGCAGAGGCTGTCAACACGGCTTGTCATGTGCAAAATAGAGCACGTATCAATAAAAGCCATCGAATGACTCCTTATGAGTTGTTGAAGGACAAGAAACCGACTATGTCCTACTTGAGGATCTTTGACTGCAAATGCTATGTACTCAATAATGAGAAATATCCATGTACTAAGTTTGGTGAAAAATGTTTTGAAGGTATTTTCGTAGGATATAGTAGTCATAGTAGGACATATAGGATTTTTAATAAGAACACTCTGGTTGTAGAAGAATCTATAAATATTGTATTTGATGAAGCGAGCTTGCTTCATAGTAGATCGTCTAGTGATACTTTTGGAGATGCAGGTACCAAACTGGAAAAGTTTAGTCTAAATGAGACTGAAAAAGATGACGCTCAACAATTTGTAAAGATCTCAACTCCTACCTCATTAGGAGAGGAAGACCCTCATGAGTTGGAAATTTTACAGGAAGAAGAAGTGCCAGAAACAGTAGCAGCTGCAAATGCAAGACTCCTAGAGCTCAAACACGTGAGGGATCATCTAGTTAATCAAATCATTGGAGATCCGCGGGATGGTGTCAGAACTCGAAGAGGTACAATTAATGAGATTTTACACTTAAGCTTTCTGTCACAGGTTGAGCCAAAGAAATTTGACGAAGCCAACAAGGATGCCTCGTGGATATTGGCCATGCAAGAAGAACTTCATCAATTTGAAAGGTACAAGGTCTGGGAGCTCGTTCCCTGGCCTAAGCGACAAAATGTAATTGGCACCAAGTGGATCTTCCGAAACAAGCTGGATGAGAATGAAGTCATCATAAAGAACAAAGCACGACTCGTAGCTCAAGGATACCGACAGGAAGAAGGGATTGACTTCGATCAAACCTTTGCACCAGTGGCAAGGCTCGAAGCCATCAAGTTGTTCCTCGCGTATGTTACTCACAAAGGATCCACTGTCTATCAAATGGACGTAAAATCTGCTTTCCTAAATGGAAATTTGAAAGAAAAAGTATACGTAGCTCAACCCCCAGGTTTTGTTAATCCAACTTTCCCTAAACATGTGTACTTTCTTAATAAAGCACTATATGGCTTAAAGCAAGCTCCCCGCGCTTGGTATGAGACCTTGTTTAGGTTTCTTATTGAGAACAAGTTCTCAAGAGAAAAAATAGAAAAGACATTGTTTCTTAGGGAAGTCAAAGGCAAGATTTTGCTAGTGCAAATCTATGTCGATGACATAATATTCGGCTCAACCGATAACAACCTTTACAAGAAGTTCTCAAATCTCATGCAAGGGAAGTTTGAAATGAGCAGTATGTGAGAGCTGAAGTACTTCTTAGTACTTCAAGTGAAATAGTCTGCAGAGGGAATTTTTATCTCCCAGACGAAGTTCACAAATGAACTTCTAAAAAAGTTCGGAATGGAGAGTGCAACCTCTATGAGGACTCCAATGTGATCAACTGTGTCTCTGGACAAGGACGAGAAAGGGAAACCTTTTGAGGAATCCAGGTACAGAAGCATAATTGGATCCCTGCTCTACCTTACTGCCAGTAGACCGGACATTATGTTTTCCACATGTGTTTGTGCTAAATTCCAGGTGAATACTAAGGAATCTCATTACATTGCTGCAAAGCGAATATTGAGATACCTTAAAGGCACACCTAATCTTGGCTTGTGGTACCCGAGAAACAATGATGTCGAGCTTATTGGCTTTTTAGTTGCTGATTTTGCAGGAAGCAGGGATGATAGGAAAAGCACTTCCGGGACGTGTCAATTCCTCGGAAGAAGGCTTATTTCATGGAGTAGTAAGAAGCAGAACTGCGTCGCAACTTCTATGGCAGAATCAGAATATATATCAGCAGGCAGCTGTTGTGCATAACTCCTGTGGATAAGGAACCAACTGGAAGATTACGATCTGCAGTACAGAGTGATTCTTATGTATTGCGACTCCTCGAGTGCAATTGTCATAGCTAATAATCCAGTATCGCATAGCCAGACAAAACATATTAAATTGCGCTACCACTTCATTCGGGAGCATGTGGATAACAAGGACATTGCACTCAGCTATGTCCCCACTGATCAGCAGCTCGCAGATATCTTCACAAAGACGCTGAACGAGACCAAGTTCAACTTCTTCAAGACTGAACTTGGGATGCTGAACATGGACTGAAGAGGCTTGAGCTGCACATGGACCTTGGATCAAGGGGGAGCTACAGCTCAGAATTCAAGTCTATGCATGAATGCAGACTTTAAGGGGGAGCATGATGTCCCCAAGGGAGCTCCATATTTGCAGAAGTCAAAAAGGGGGAGAACTCTCTCTCGGCTAAGGAAGCTAAGGGGGAGATTACCCTCTCGGCTAAAGTGGCGCCAAGGTGGCCCCAATGATGGAAATTGTAATGAATTCCAACACATTTTCTTTATGCTTTATGTTATCATTTCTGCTATACAGTTCACCTTAGCTTTTAGGGTTTATGCTTCTTCAAATAGGGGGAGATTGTTGGGTATTGCATCCACAATAGCCCGGATTTGAAGAAGCACTTTATCAAGCTAAGGTGAATTGAGATGTATTTGATATGTCTTTTCAAGTTGTGCTTGCAACTATTCCATGCCAAGTATACACCAATGTCAGGGTGCAGTGGGTAAATATACACGGGCCTACGCAACGTAATCCCTCGTTGTGTGGGCAAGTGTGTTGACTCACGTGTGCTCTCTCTATTGGGGTGTACTTATTTTCAAGTATAGGCTCAAGGAAGACCAAGAGCAGAAGAAGGAGCAAGAAAGGTCAAAGCCTAAGGCTCAAGAAAGTATAAGGAAGAAATGGGAAATTTTCCCAAGTAAGAATCGACGAAAATCGTGAGTCATACCCGACGACATCGTCGGGTATTGTCACAGATACTCGTCGACTTCGTCGGGCATGTTCATCGATAGTCATCGATCGGCCCTAGCTGCCTTGATCCAGAATTCTCCATGGTCAGAAATTATCCAAGTCAAAATCGAAGGGCATCACCAAGGATGCCCGCCGATGTCGATGGGTATCGTTGGTGATACCCGCCGATTCTGACTTAGCAGATTTCCGCCGCTTCACTGGACCGAACCGGGCCGCCATGCACAGTATAAACCGAAGCTCTGTTCCTTCCTTCGTGGGTCCCACAACAACTACTTAGGGTTTGTTTTGGGGTATATATACCTAAGTTTAAATCATACTCAATACGGATCGAGAAATACGAAAAGAATTTTTTTGGTCGTGACCTAGCTTTCGCCGATCTCAAGCCGTCGATCGCTCGATTGTCGCCGCCGTCGATCCCCTCTCGCAGCTGATCACGCTTCGACAGAACCGAGGCAAGCCGCTGGTCCCTCGCTTCTCTCTTGAGATCCTTTGTCTTCCGATTCGTCGACCGAGACTTGTTCTCCATTCTGAATCGGTAGAGACGCTTGATCCAACTGAGATCGATTGGTGACCTAGCTTGCTTCGTCAAGAAGTTCAGATCTACAACGCATCGCCGCCGCACTCGCTTGCCGCCGCCGATCAAGTCAAGATCCGATCCAAGAGAGAAAAACCAAGTGTGGATTCTTCGTCATTTTTGTGCAAGCTCTCAACGAACGAAGAAAGACCTTGGGTTCACCAAATTGCATTGTTTGTATTTCTTATTTACATTCAATTTTTGCAAGGAATTTTATTCCTATTTGTAAGGGTTGGGTGCAACCCGTTTTGGTGGAGTGTCGACTTCTTGTTGTAGGAAGGGTTCCTTCCGAGTTGTAAGAGCGTGGCTCCGAGTGGAGAGATTGGATTTCAATCTCATTTTGGAGGAGTTTCCGAGTCATCCCCGTGTGGGAGATAGGCGAAGGGGAGAGTGGACGTACCCAAGGTTGGGGAACCACTGTAAATTACTGTGTGTTTTCTGTGCTTGGTTGTTTAATTGTGCAGGTAATTTTTAATTCCGCAAAAGACGTCACTGCACCTATTCCCCCCTATAGGTGGATTAGGCTGACACTAGACACTTTCACCATCACTGAGAGTCATAACGAATCTGATAGTGGATGGATATTAAATACTGGTCACAACATATATGATCAGATGCTTCGATGTTCAATTCACTAGAGGTGACGACCGGATCAGTATATTTGGGTGACAGATCGGGTTGTGAGATTACATGTACATGGATGGTTGACATACATGTGCATGATGGGGTGGTGCACATACTTGAGAGGGTATATTCAGTGCCCAAGCTGCGTAAGAATCTGATATCGTTGGTCAGTTTGGACACATATGACTGCAGTTTTACGGCTAGAAAAGGACTTCTAACGATGAAATGTGGGTGTATCGTGCTCATGAAGGTTGTGCAGTTTGGTAGTTTGTATCGACTGATGGGGACTACAGTACGAGGAGGTATGCCCATGATTTCCGTGGGTCACATGGTGGATGGTCGAGGTGGTGCACTGGATTACCTTTCTATGGCTCGGGTTTGGCGAGTCAATTTTTGCCATCCGAATGTGTCGACATCCCATAGGTGAACCAGAGCAGAGATGAAGTTCGACTTGCGATAAGGTGGTTGACGCCTCAAGTATGAGGTGGTGCTTCGTGCAAATTAGTGTTTTGTGCAGGTAATATATTGTGGAGAATGTGGTGTTTGAAACTCAAATCAAGGTAGTGATTGTTGAGTTTGTTTGTGTTGAAACCGAAAACTCGGTCTCGATGGAGTTCACCATTGGGGAAGGGGTGATCACACACATACTTTTCTCATGCAAGAAAAATAACAAGGAAAAAGAACAAGGGACTGGACCAAGGGCCCGACGCGGAGGACCCACCAAACACCTGGAAGATCACTGAGTGCTTCCCCTCCTTAGCCAAATGTCGGGCTAAGGTACCTCAGAAAGCGCTAGAAGACTGGGGGCAGGTAAACATGCCCTTCTGAGTTACCCCTTGGGTCCTATTTATAGATTTCTGAAAACGGCCTGCAAATAGCCAACCTCCGCTGTTCTAAACAGCTGTGTGCAGCCCAACTGGGTCTTCCAACAGCGTAACTCCGCTGTTCTAACTGGCTATGAGCAGGCCAGCGGGGGCAAAATGGTAAAAACACCTCACAGATCACTGAGCGAGTAACCCTCAACAAACCCTACTCGGCAAGGGCGACGAGTGCTCGATGGAGAAGACACTCGTCGCCTATCTTCGGCCTTGGGCGAGTACGGGCCCGGCCTGCCCCACTCGCACGCCTCAGGCTTGTTGAACGGTTTGAATTCAGCGAGCTACTCAGAGCTCGACGAACAGCCCAAAGCTCGACGAACAGCCCAGAGCTCGACGAACTTGACATGACGAGCTGAGCTTGGCGAGCTGGGCTTGGCGAGTACGAGCTCGCCTCCCAAAGGTATCTCACCCCGCCTAGGCAAGTCGGAGACTGCCGAGCTCTCCCCCCTGCCGAGCTCGACCAGGGACTCGGACTGCCTGACTTGACCATTATGGCTCATGCTGACCCAGTCGCCGGATACGGGGTTGTATAGTTTGATTTTTCAAATTCACATGATTCACATTACTCACCTACCAGTCGCAAATGAATACTTTTCCTTTAACCATTCATGTGCTTTGAATGAGCACGTACATAAGAAGCTTCTAGAAAAGAGGTCACATCATGTGTTTCATGGACCATTATTATTAAATTTTGGATCTATAAAAGGAGAAGGAAACAAAGCTATGAAGACACACGCCAAAAGACAAATCAAAGTGAGTAAAGTCTTGAAGAGGAGAGCGGTAGTGCACGACCGAAGGCGATGACGAACATCGACATCCGATTGCGGGTTGTATCAGCAACGTAGAGCGAAAGCGTGCGAGTAGCGGCAAGACGTCAGATTCACGGGCGGCGATAAGGTGCGCGATGCTCGATGGTTGCAAGCTCGTAGGCGGTGGTGGTTGTGCACAAGTGGTGAAGTTGGCGGGTTGCGCGTTCGCGGCAAGGACAATTCCTGACTTGAATCTCTTCTCGGTGGTGGTGGTGGTGACAGTGATTAGTCGTCTGACGATGATAAAAGTTCGTTCTGGTACAAATCTCATGCTTCCATTTTATAGATTGCTTTCATTTTATAAATCTCATGCAAAACATTTTTGGATTTTTATCTATTAATTTGAGTGATTAATAATTTTATTAATATGATAATAACATTTTTGTCCAATCTCATCAGAGCAAATAAGCTGCGCCAAACGCAGCCTATGCCTCAGCGAAATCCCAACACTTATAACATCACACATAATAAATTTGAACATCAAAATTTAGCATAATATGATTTATTTTAAGTTTTTTTGCCCACTGATTTCTCAAATCCCGGAGGAGAAAGAAAACCCTCGTTCTATTTATAAATCTCCCTCCACACTCCTCGCCGTCATTTTCTTCGCCCTCTTCGAATTGTTGCTCGGAATGGGGAAGAAATCTAGCGGGTCGAGTGTAGATACTGCGGAAGCAATCAACTACCTCTTCTCCGTCGACAACCCCTTTCGTCGTAAACCCCAGTCGGACGCAGCTGTCGCTTTTCCTGGCGTCATCCCTCCACCGCCGACGAAACCAGGGTTTACAGCAGCCAAAGCCCCGGGCGTGGAAGGGGAAGCAGTTAGGAAGAGGAAGAGGGATATTGGAATAAAACCGGCTGCGTCAAGCCCTCCATCCGAGGGCGAGGAACCGATCCCAAGGAAGCGGAAGAAGCTCGTGGGAGAGGCCCATGGGGAGGAACCCAAGACGAAGAAGAAAAAAAGGAAGAGGGATGAAGTGGAGTTCGAGTACGAGAAGAGGAAGCAGATTCTCGGAGAGGATGAAACTGCGGCGGCCACGACTGTTCCAGTCGGGGAGAAGAGGAAAGCGGCTGATTCTGTTGCGGAGGATTCCAACGAATCATTTGATGACGAAAGTAAGCTATTGAGAACTGTGTTCGTTGGAAACCTGCCATTAAAGACTAAAAGGAAGGCTCTAAATCGGGAGTTTTCTAGGTTTGGAGAGATAGAATCGGTCAGGATAAGATCTGTTCCTCTCGTTGATGTGAGTAGGTGCTGTTTTGGAGCTTTGTTTTGTATTCTTGTTTTCACATTTCTATTTTTCCAAATTTTGCTCTTTTGGCCTTTTTTTCTCGCTGAACTATTTCTTTTTTGTTAGAGTAAAGCTCCTAGAAAGGCGGCTATAATCAAGGGGCAGATCAACGAAGAAATTGACAGGTCTGTGATGATAAACTCAAGATTTGGTTAATTTATGTTTGATATTTTCTGCTATTCTATATTTGTATACGTTTTGTTTTATACCATATGGTGATTGTATATTCAAGTGTTAGTTTCAAGGAAATAACTCAAGAGTAATTTTATTTTTGTTATTGATCTTTGCTTTAGATTTGCACAGTATTTATACATGCAATAGAAGGCTCTAGAATATGAGTATTCCTGGGTATTTTACTAGTATCTACACGACTCTATAAATATCCTTTGGAATGTTCAAGGAATATTCCCTTAACACCCCCTCAAACTTAAGATGGGATAGAAGTTGTCATCCTTAGTTAGTTAGTTTGGATAATAACACATCAAAGCGACCTGGAAGATGAGTCTTGGTAAAGATATCCGCAGTTTGATCAGTAGAGGGCACCGACACCAATATAATGTTCCATTGGCAACATGTTGGAGAATCAAGTGACAATCGATCTCGATATATTTAGTTCGTTCATGAAAGACGTCATTGTGAGCAATTTGGATAGCACTCCTATTGTCACGGACTCACAATGAAGGCTGATAGCTGAAGAGAAGGTTATGCCCATGTATTTAAGTAATCGAGAAAGCCAAAACAATTCAACAGAAGCATCGGCAAGAGCACGATATTATGATTCAGTGCTATAACAAGCAACCACGATTTACTCTTTGCTATGCCAAGAGATGAGAGAAATGCCAAGGAAGAAGCAATATCCAGTGGTAGAACGACAATCGGTAGGATCTCCAGCCTAATCAGCATCAGAATACCTAAAGAGAACTAAAGGAGTGAGAGGAAAAATGAATTCCATGGAATAATGTTCTTTTAATGTATCGTAGGATACTAGTGATGACTACGAGATGTGTTGTACGAGAAGTAGTCATGAATTGACTAACTAAGTGGACCACATAAGCAATATCAAGTTGAGTTACTGTGAGATAGAGTAAACTCCCAACAAGTTGACGATAAATAGTGGATCGTCAAGCAGAAGACCATCTGTAGACGCAAGTTTGATATTATATTCTAAGGGAGTGGAAACTGTTTTGTTGTCTGTGATGCCGACTCGAGATAGTAGATCCAAAGCATATTTGGTGTGAGAGATGATATCTATCAGTTGTAGAAGATACTTCTAAGCCAAGGAAGGAGTTAAGAGTTTTGAGATCCTTCATCTTGAATTGTTGTTGGAGATAATTTTGTAAATTTAAAATGCATGTCGCATCATCTTCTTTTATGATCATGTCATTTAATATAACAACAAAAGGACGATGCCATGGTCAGTATAAACAAAGCAAAATCATATGGGTTGGATTGAAAACCAATCTATTGTTTATAGTAAAAACTAAATTTTTTGTGAAACAGACTCGTGAAGCCTTTTTGAGTCCATATAAGGCTTTTCGTAGTTTGCACACTTTATTAGGAGCAGGAGAGAGGCCGGGAGGAGGACGCATATAAATTTCTTCTAGATCCCCTTTTTAGGAAGAAATTTTTAACATCCATTTGAAGAAGTTCCCTGTGTTTAACTATGACAATAGTTAATAGACATCTGATAGAGGTGATACGAGCAACAGGAGCAAATGCTTTTTCATAATCAATTCCATATTCCTAGGTATATAATTTAGCCATTAGTCGTGCTTTGTTACGCTCAATAGATCTATCAGAGTGAGTTTTGATTTTTTAAACCCATTTATATCTGACATGGGTTTTACCCAAAGGAAACTCAACTAAATCCCATGTGTGAGTTTTTTCTAAGGTCCAAAATTCTTCCTGCATTGCTTTTTGCCAAAAAGAATCGACATTGGCTTCATGATACGATCGAGGCTCATGCAAGGAGGAAATGGCCGAGAAACAATGATAATCCTTAAGATGGTGAAGAGTTTCTTTTACTCAAGCAGATCGTCGACGGCTGCGTTCAGGAACAGTTTCTGCAACATAGTCAGGTTCATCAGAAGCAGGACCAGGACCAGGAGATGCTGAACTGCTGAAGTGAGCTCAGGACTGTCATTTCCATTGGTGGTTGGAAATAGTTCAACAGAGGAGTCCGTGAAGTACTTAGTAGGAGTAAAAGTGGAATGAAATTTTGATAAAGACGAAAACATGGTGTTTTCCCAAAAGATATCATTTCGGGAAATACAAAGCCTATTAGAAGTGAGGTCCCAATAACAGTAACCAATGTTGTTAAAAGCGTGCCTAAGACTCAAGGCTCACTAGGCTCAGATCTTTGCATCTTCATGCGCCTTATTTGCGCCTTTGGAACATAAAAGGCATGCCTTGGTGAGATTTTATTGTAAATTTTTATTATCAAAAATAAAGAACAAAATAAAAAAACTCTATAATTTTTTATTGATTCAGTGTTTGTGAAAAACAATTGTGCGTTGAGACTTAGATATGATGCAAGTGACCGCATTGATTCTATTTTTTAAAAGATATAAACGGTAGTAATGAATGTGTAATTAGTAGAATAGATGAAGAATCTGATCAATAAGATGAAATGATATTTGATGCTGATATTTAAAATGGATGTGGTTTTGCCTTGTCTTTGTCAGGTGCGCGCCTGTACCTTGAGTCTCGCGCCTAGGCTCCAAGACCCCTTTGCGCCTTACCCTTACGCCTTTAATAACTAAGGCGGTAGCCTTTATGTTCTACGCCATGCCCAAGAAACCAATAAAGTCGAGCACGTGGTTTGAGTTTAATGCGTTCATGAGGTTGTAGTTGAACAAAACAAGTGCAACAAAATGATTTGAGATGGGAGTAGTCTTGAGGTTTTCCAAGTAGGTGTTTAAAATGAGTTTTATTGTTGAGAACAGGAGTGAGAATACGATTAATGACATATGTAGCATGGAGTGCAGCTTCTCCCCAAAACTTTTAAGAACAAGAAGCGGTGGAAAGAAAAGCACGAACTGCGTCAAGTATGTGGCGATGCTTTCGCTCAGTCCTACCATTATGCTGTGAAGTGTAAGGACATGGGTGTTGAACACTAATTCCTTCTTGGTTAAGAAATTGATGAAGAGAAGAATCTTTGTATTCCATAACATTATCAGTTTGACGAATTTTGATGGTTTGCGAAAATTGTGTTTTAATCATACGAGCAAATTGTATGTAAGCTTGTGGTAGCTCAGATTTATATTTGATAAAGTGAATCCAAGTGAAACGAGAACAATCATCGATAAATATGACAAAATATTGATAACCATTTATGGTTGAAATAGGAGAAGAGCCCCATATATCAGAATGAATTAGAGTAAAAAAGAAGACTAGAAATGAAGTTATTAGTATTTAAAGATAATGCAAGTTGTTTAGCATGTTGACAATGTAAGCAATCAAAAATTTCAAATTTTGAAGGGCCTAAGAACCCTCGAGAGAGCAAGGAACACCATTTATTGGTAGAAGCATGCCCTAAACGAAGATGCTATTGATATAAAGAAGGGTGTGTAGCAGCTGCAGACACAAGGTTTGAATGAATCTCAAGTGAGATGAGCTCAAATAATCTCCCCATCCTACATCCCATCCCAATGACCTGTCTCGTGTTCGAATCCTGTACCTGGAAGTCAGACGAAGAAAAAATAACTGTGAATCCAAGGTCACATATTTGTTCAATTGAAATGAGATTTAATGCTAAATTTGGAACAAAATATGTATTAGGAAGATTAGATTATGTGCGGATGCATGCCCAATACGAGTGATATTCATCTTGGTACCATTCACAGTGTGAATAAGAGGAAGACAATAAATTGATGTTTGAGTGGTGAGGACAGTAGAATCACAAGTCATATGATTACAACATGCTGAATCAAAAAGCCATGAAGTTTTACCTGGAGTTATAGACATGACAGCGAGAGATATGGAGTTGGAAGTTACAAACTGTTTAAGTAGAGCCTCAAGATTTCTCATGGTGATTGGTAAAAGATTCTTATCATTGGCGGCAACAACAATAAAGTAAGTTCCGAATTTAGGGAAGTTCACCTTGGGTTTTGTGGACATCCCCTTTTTGGATGGTCGAACTGGGCAGTGCTCAAGAATGTGCCCTTTTGCATGACAATATTTGTATTCAATAGTTGGGCATTCAAAAAAATGTTCATTTTGGCAGCAATTTTTGCAGTATGATGGAGTCGACCGCGGACGAGTGGTTGTTAGAGCAACATCTCTTTGTGAATTTTATCAAAATTTAGTCTTATTATCTCGAACAAAATGCCTTTTATAGCATTAACAAAGATGGTAAAGGATTACAATGTAATATGGTAGCGCTAACAACTTCATATTCAGGGCGGAGTGCCATAAGAACTTGAATAAGCCGGAGGCGTTCGTCACTTATTTATGCCTGAGATAGTTGGTTCGAAGTTGGCTGAATTTGTGCCAAACAATCATTTATGGTCTGTCCAGATTCTTGTTTCATATTACGAAGGATTGTCCATAGTTGAAAATAATGTACTAGCCTAGTTGTCTTATGTCAGTTGGATAAAACATCCCATACCTGCTTAGAGGTATCATAATCAACAAACTGAATCTAAATAGTGAGTTCAGAGGTTCTACAAAACCATTTTATGATTTGATGATTTTTGCAATCTCAATCTTCAAGATGTTCAACAAACTTAATGCTGGGCTCGTCTTTGTCTTTGATAGGCTTAACAATATCACCAATGACAATGCGCCAAAGTTTTCGCCCGATTAAGAAACTCTTCATGCTTTGAACCATTTTTCTTGCTTGGGTATCAAAAAGGGTCACAGGATTCACAAGGGGATAGAGGTAGGAGGCGGCTAGACGGTGGGATCTAGGGAAGAGGACGGTTGCGTCTCTGAGTCGAGGAGAGATCGACTGGGGTGTCAAACTTGGAGGAGAGCGTGGATGGGATGACGAGATTGGGAGCGGTAGTGGCAGGGAATTACATCAGAGCAGCAGAGGCTGTAGGTGAGGGGATTGGGCCACCGATGACTGCTAATAGCGGGATCGGGAGCCATTGCGGCTAGCGGTGTTGGAGGCCAACGAGTGGATGGCGACAGGTCCTGTGCGAGTGGATCGTGTGTGTATCTTCGGTCCACTAAGTTAGTCGGTGGTACCGCGAGACGAGAATGGGCAAGAGTTCTGGATCTAGATGCAGAGGAGAAATTGAGCAAGAAGGTAAATTTGAATGGTCGGGTTTCACAGGAACCTCGCTTTGATACCATGTTAGTTTCAAGGAAATAATTCAGAGTGATTTTATTGTTGTTATTGATCTTTACACCAGATTTATACAATATTTATACATGCAATAGAAGACTTTAGAATACATGAGTATTCCTGGATATTCTACAAGTATCTATACGACTCTAGAAATAACCTTGAAATGTTCAAGGAATATTCCCTTAACATCAAGGCTGAGAAAACTATCAAAATATTGTATAATATTATAAGTGTTCTATTATGCAGGGTAAGGTTTGCCTACATTTCACCCTTGTGGTGGGACCCTTCCCTGGACCCTCGTTGTGTGAGATGCTTTGTGCACTAGACTGCCCTTTATTATAAGAGTTCTATTATCGAGATTTGAGACATAGTAAGCCTTGAAATAGACAGTGGACACATATGCCATGGTCATATTGAGAAAAATCTTTTTTCAAAACCATAGGACATGACACTCCATGCTGTTATTTTATCATGAAGGCCACATGTTTGACCTCGATGCAATGCGATTAAGGCCGCATATTTCACGGTGCACCAACTTACTACATATAAGTAATGCAACTAAACATAAATCATATACAATCATCTTACACATAAGAAAAATCAAATTTTCATGAAGCGCCATACACAAATGGGAAAATCCACTTATCCTAGATCTTTCATTATATGATCATAGGTTTACATGATTTTATTCTCTTGAAGGGTTACAATTATTGCATGCATCAATGATGTGACCTAGTCGCTAGCACTCTAGTCCGTCTCATTATTGTTATTTTTATTTACTTACTTTCACAGCTATGTATGTTATTTTCCTGTCATTGTGCGGACTTTTGTCATTTTGGCCCGACGTGCGAAATTGACCACCTCGGGTGACCCTGAATGAATTGGTTTGGTTTGAAATGGGCGGGGCGGGTCGTCACGTTTTTATTTGTTTGATGACATTTGCTGAATTTAATATTTATAACTAATATGCGTTATTGTATAATTTATTGATTGAGAGGGGGGAAGTGGGCCTATAAATACTATCACCCGGATGCCCTAACTCCTTGGTTGGGAGAATTTTACTGAGAGCCACCTAAAAATACTATCACCTGAATTTTACTGGGCCTATAAATACTATCACCCGGATGCCTTTAATTCCTTGGTTGGAGAATTTTACTGAGAGCCGCCTCTGGTCTCTCGGTGGAAAATTCCCGCTGTCAAGCTTCCGATATTGTGCCGCACCGTCTCCTGCTCCCGTCGCCAGGCCGCTTCTAGTTTCCTCCACCGTTTTCCCCGGATTCATCCCTCCACTTGTTCCCTCCACCTGAAACCTCCCCTCTCGTGAGCCTGCTCCGGCTGTGTTTCATTTCCCAGAACCCCGACCACCTCCTCCTCCTTCCCACTCCAACCCTGCAGCCGACCGTCTTCCACCTCCCGCACACCTTCCCGTCCTCCATCAGAAGCGCCGTTAGCAGCCGCCACTCACTTCCCCCACTCCAAAACCACCACCGACAGCCCTCCGCCTTCTGCAAATCTTTCCATTTCTTGCCCGAGCCACCAAGCCAGCCGCCAACTCTCCTCCACCTCGACTCCCTCTTGTCCCCACTTGGACGTTCGCTCGCCTGCCGTGACTGCACCATGAAGGGCTCAAAATGCTGCTGCCGGAAACCTTCCGTTGAGATCTCTTTCCCACACCTCTCAATCTCTTTATTAGCGGTTTGTTATAGTAATTTCAGCAAGTTTTGGTCACTTTCAAGAGTAGCGCGCGCTTGACCTAATCATCCCTAGTTGTTATTTTATTTTTTGTCAGTCTCTTGCTTAGTTTGTGATCTTGTCGCATCTATTTTAAAAGCCTATAACTTTGGGAAGATGGAAGCTAGCTGATGGGGAACCATAAGATGCACCTGGAGAAGTTCGCCGCAAGGCGGGACCCACGTACATTTATTTGTGCAGGAGGACTTGATCGGATCGCCGATCGGACTCTACGGTTGCGTCCGGGACGTCGCCGCGAGTCAAAAAACTATATTAGTTTATTTTTTAAGTTTGTTTTGATGTATTTTAAGGGCCGAACCCACCGACCAATCATAGCCGTTGATGGGGGATGTCCTAGCCTTCTTTTATTATAAATAGGAGTCTTGAGAGCTGAATTGATTCATTGCAAAATTTGGAGAAGAAGTATTCTCGAATTCCAGCGATTCCTCCCCGGTGCCGACCCCGTGGAACCCTAGGTGACGATTCCTAGGCCGCCAAACTCCTCCTCAAGGTAACCCCTACCCCCACCTTCGTTTTCCACCCTTCAAATCCCTTTTCCAGCCATCGGAAACCACCCAAAACCGCTGCAGCCCGCCATTCCAGCCAGCTGAAACCTCCACCGACCATTCCCTGTTTCAGGAACTGTTCAGTAATAAATGTTACTGTTCATTTCCAAGGTTTTTTGATTTTCCTGTACAGGCTCTTCACCTACACCGCCAACCTGCCTTCCGCCTCCTTCCAGCCAGCCGACCATTCCTCTGTGTCCTTTGAACCAGCCAACCACCCTTACTCCCTCCCCACCGCTCGGACTCTCCATAAACCCTAACCGGCTACTCCTTTCAATTCCCTTCGTGGATCCACCACCCCAATCACCCTAAAATTCTAGATCTGTCCAGATCTAGGATTCTCGCCTCCCGATCCGTTATTTCCACCACCCAAACTTTCCATTTTGCCCGGATCCGACCATAAATAGCGGATCTACCCATCCCCGGCCCGGATCTACTTATTCGAGGCCGGATCCACCGTTTTACTACCCGTTACCACCGTTTTCCGCCGAGGGCAGCCACCGTCGTCTCGCCACCGGTTCCACCTCCGATCGCCGATCTACACATCCGACCCTCGAAATCTTCAGTGTCTCGGTTCAGCCTCTATTTTGTGAGCGTTTGTGGTATTGTATTCTGTGATTTGACATCGTTCATTTGGTGTTTTATTGTACTGTGTTGGGATTATTGTTGCGTGAAAATTGGTTTTATTATACTAATAATTGCAGGAGTTATTCACCGCACGCTTCCTTTGGCCCTCCGAACGGAGGAAGCCATTACTTAATTGCTGAAATTAATTGCTTGCTTTTATTTCAAATATTTGTGAGGTGCTTAATTCTCATTGCTCATTTTAATCGTCGTCGTCACCGACGGTCGCATTGCATTTAGAGTTGCATTAGTGTGTCACCCCTGCACCAGCACTTAGAGTCGTAGTCTCCGAGCACCACTAGCCTACCCCTACATCAAATTGGTATCAGAGGGAGGTTAGACCATTTGCATGCTTTGTAGTAGTAGGTTTTAAATAATCATTGGGTTCATTTATGTCTAGTTATCGCCGTCGTTCGTCTCCTCCATCTGAGTATCCCGAGTCTACATATACCCGACCTCATAGAGCCGCTCTAGAGAGATCTTCATGTTGTCATTATGATTATCATTGTTCCCCGCACACCACTTCTAGAGATCGTGTCGACCCCTCGACACAATTTCATCATGCTAGAGGCGATCACCACGACGAGAAGTACTCACGTCTTCATCATTACACCTCTCCGCGATTTCACGATGATAGAATTGAATATCGTTCAGTTCATCGCCGCTACACATCTCCTCTAGAAGAGGAACCTGGGTTTGGATATGAGCGACCTCCACTGCACGTTCATAGGGCCCATACGCACCCACGAGCACAATATGATTATGTTAGAAACTACCATCAGGACGACCCTCAGGAACCCTATAGAGGTCACCATCGGCAGGAACACAATACGTGTCAAGACTCTCATAGTGTTCCACCAATAGAATTACCTGAGGCTGAATTTATGCGATTAGTTCTTAACCGCTTTGATCTCTTAGAAGCTCAATTCGATCACCTAAGATTTACATTACGAAGAAAGCCTAGGGATTTAGGTCAAGCCACCGATGCGGCGAGTAGTGCTCCCACCGAGATAAGAGATCCGACACTTGGTTTTGATCCTTCTCAGTTTGATGAGATTCAGTGCTCATGTGACCTTGAGGTTGAACCTGATCATGACCTTATGATACAGGTGGAGAGTGATACTGGCATGACTAGTGAGCATGATCACGTGGGTGAGGATGAGCCACCTAGTGACGCTGTGATGGTATACCCATCCTTTTCACCTCACCTAGACCTACACCTAGACCTAGTGCCCCCTTTGAACATAGACACAGTTGTCGACACCATATCGATTGACCCACACTTGCGTCTGGGCACCCCCTACTCTTCCCTTAGTACCATCTCGAGTCACTTCACTACTGAGAGTCGGGAGTATAGTGTTGACTTCATAGTGGCTACTTCACCCATTTACGAGGACACGACCTCTATCAACGGTACTCATCCGAAGGATCTTCTCATTATTAATGACCTCATTGTCGAACCTCCAGATAAGTCTCCTGATGAGCCACTACTCCCTTGGGAGTTTCATGATGCTAGCGTTGACTTTGTTGTGAGTGTCCTACTTGCTCCCACAGACACTACTGTTTTCCTACAACAGTACCATAAATCACTCCACCCCAAAGTCTCCTTTTGAGATTGTCTATGAATTCCCTATTCCTCATTTCCTTGATCGCCACTCATTACCTTCCCACGAGCGTGTTTCCTTTGATGCTACTACTTGGATTGATAATTTTAAATCTTTGCATGAAATTATTCATAATAAGTTGCAGGTAACAACTGAAAAATACAAGGTCAACACCGATATCCATCGGCGCGACGTGTCTTTTTCGGAAGGAGATTGAGTGTTGGTACATTTCAGAAAGGAAAGGTTTCCCAGTGGGACATACCACAAGCTCCGGCAGCATCGTTTCGGTCCTTTTCAGGTAAGGAAACGGTTGGGCGAGAATGCCTACCTTGTTGATCTGCCCTTGGAATTCGGTACATCTCCGATTTTCAATGTGACAGACCTTTGTTCTTTTCACAGATCTCCACCTACCGTTCCTATGCCACCACCTATCTTGGAGCCCGGGGCGACCGCGTGATTTCAGCCGGCCTTCACACCCACCACGGAGGAGATTGAGCAGGTGCTTGATGTTCGGGAGTTCCAGACTCGTGTAGGAGCCTACCAGCGATACTTGGTCTCCTGGAGGGGAAGAGACGTTTTGAATAGCAGTTGATCAGTGTCAGAGAGTTACAACGTTGACGTCCAAATCTTTCAATTGCAGCCATCAACACAGTCTTGCCGGAGTCGAGTTCTCTCAACCCCGGGGGAACTGATGTGACCCAGTCGCTAGCACTCTAGTTCGTCTCGTTATTGTTATTTTTATTTACTTTCGCAACTATGTATGTTATTTTCCTGTCATTGTGCAGACTTTTGTTATTTTGGCCTGACACACGAAATTGACCACCTCGCGTGACCCTGAATGGATTGATTCGGTATGTAATGGGCGGGGTGGGTCGTCGCGTTTTTATTTGTTTGATGACATTTGCTGAAATTAATATTTATAACTAATATGTGTTATTGTATAATTTATTGATTGAGAGGGGGGAGGTGGGCCTATAAATACTATCACCCGGATACCCTAACTCCTTGGTTGGGAGAATTTTACTAAGAGCCGCCTCTGGTCTCTTTGTGGAAAATTCCCGCCGTCAAGCTTCCGATATTGTGTCGCACCGTCTCCTGCTCCTGTCGTCAGGCCGCTTCCAGTTTCCTCCACCGTTTTCCCCGGCTTCACCCCTCCGCCTGAAACCTCCCCTCCCATGATCCTGCTCCGACCGTGTTTCATTTCCCAGAACCCCGACCACCTCCTCCTCCTCCCGCTTCCCACTCCAACCCTGCAACCGACCGTCTTCCACCTCCAGCACACCTTCCCGTCCTCCATCAGAATCGCCGTTAGCAGCCGCCACTCACTTCCCCCACTCCAAACCCACCACTGACATCCCTCCGCCTCCCGCAAATCTTTCCATTTCTTGCCTGAGCCACCAAGCCAACCGTCAGCTCTCCTCCACTTCGGCTCCCTCTTTTCCCCACTTGGCCGTTCGCTCGCCTGCCGTGACTGCACCGTGAAGGGCTCAGAATGCTGCTGTCGGAAACCTCCTGGTGAGATCTCATTCCCCCACCTCTCAATCTCTTTATTAGCGGTTTGCTATAGTAATTTCAGCAAGTTTTTGTCACATTCAAGAGTAGCGCGCGCTTGCCCTAATCATCCCTAGCCATTATTTTATTTTGTGTTAGTATCTTGCTTAGTTTGTGATCTTGCCGCATCTATTTTAAAAGCCTATAACTTTGGGAAGATGGAAGCTAGCCTTTTCTGTTATTCGGTGGTGCGCCTATTCTAGAAAATTTAATATTGTGCCAAGTGATTTCCACTTAGATTTAAAGTTTACGAAGCCCAGTTTACATCAATCAACCACAACACAACTCCTTAAGCCGGTTTAGTGGATCATACATATATCAATCATTTGTAGAGGTTGTCTCACAATGTAGAATGCATCATCATATGGTGGTTTTGCAAGTGTTTGAGCTAGGGTAGAAGATGAATAATCAAATCAGGGTGTTCAGGTTGAGTAATTGAAGCGGTTTATCACTATACTAGGAGTATCATCTTGTAACCTGTGTTGAGACTTGTGTTGAGAAAAGACACATACTTGAGTTTGAGGTTTAATGTGCAGGAAATGACCCACAGGATCCTGTAAATTTCCTTCGCTTCTCTTCTGATATATTTCCTTATCTTTCTATTAGGATTTTGGATATTGATAAGACAGGTTAAATTCAAAGTTAATCCCCGCTCTTATATCCCCAAGGGATTAGTTATAAACACCAACTCATTAATTGCTTGTGGGACAATCCAAATAGGTAATGCGCTCCTTTTCTCCATGTAAGAGGGTTGACTCAACAGCTATTCCCGTCTTGGTTATACGGAGGTTTTGATCAATCTTGCTATAACTAATGCATGACAATAATAGTTTGATTGTCATGTCTTTTGTTTTTCTATAGGCGGGATTTAAATGTAATTGAGTTTATGTCAGTATGTGTGTTAGTTCGTAACAACGTGTCACATAATTTGGACTTAATTATGTGCCAATGGCCCAATATGGTGTTGTGTGAGTTGTGATATGATTTGCAAGTCACCTATATAAGCTTGGGTTAGTTTAAATACCCCACTCTACTTGCATCTATTTTTACCTTTTTAATTAGGTTACGTCCACATAACAACTTTGATTTGACAGTCACCTATTATCCAACTCACCCCCATCTAATAATTATCGATGGCCTCACCCTTGGATCAAGTCACCAATCATGCTCTCACTTCCATTTAAAAATTGCCCATTTATCCCCGTAATTCCTCCGACCAATGACAACTCCTCACTCCCATTCTACCCTTCATCTACTCTCCGATTGTCCCCACTTTTCCATGTCAAGCGGTAAAACTTCTTTATTTTCTTGGATATAATGATCTAGTTTATTAATAGATCCTTCTACATGTAATAAAGATAGATAGAAGATCAATGAAATTTAGAAAGCTTTAAGTATTGCCATTTTGATGCCATGTACATTCCTTGTTTTCATTTCTAACCCAAGAGGATTTTTTGAGTTAGATTGAAACAACTTTTGATAAAGGACATCAAAGGAAGGAAAAAAAAAATCAAATTTACAAATCATCGCAATGCAACCTTGGGTTATCACATTTTTTATCTTGTGTCGTGCACGTATCTCTCTAACCCTTTCTATCCTTTTCATCTCTCTCCCTAACCCTATTTGGCCAGCTAAACACATCTCACACAAATCCCGAGCTGTCTCCCTCCCTCGCACAATGGCTGCCCGCCGACCCCCCTTTGGGCTCAGTTTCGTCCCCTCTTCCACACCGTTGCCACCATAGCTCCTTCGGGTTCTCGGAAGGTGGACTCCAACCCTCTGCGAGATTTCTTTCTCGGTCGCCCAAATACACGGTCTCAGTTGGGATGCAATCTACATCACATCCGAATGCACACTGTAAGAAAAGACAAAATTGGGGAACAATTTTAATTATAGAAATATTTCAATTATTTTTCTTAATTTCCATGTACAACTACACCCTATATATAGAGAAACAATCTACAATCAAAATCCCAATAACAATGTGGGACTAATAAACAAATAAGATAATATGGGCCTTAATGCTGGCCAAATACAACGAACAAGAATAATGACTATTTTGTGGGCTTTGATTCTTCATTCTTCAATGCTCCCGCAAGCTGGACTATACAATAGGCACCAAGCTTGAAAAAGAATTTGCAATATAACGGACGATGTAAGGCCTTTATCATAATGTCCTACACTTGTTCTGTAGCAGGAACGTGCCGTAAAATAAACTTCCGAGATTGAACCTTTTCACAAACAAAATGACAATCAACTTCGATGTGTTTCGTATGGTCATGAAATACAAGAATCTTGGCGATGTGGATAACAATTTGATTATCACTAAAAATGACTGCTGGAGAAGGAAGTTTGACGCCTAAATCATAAAGAAGACTCTCTAGCTATGTAAGTTCAAAAACAACAGAAGCCATTAAGCGATACTCAGCCTCGATAGAGGAACGAGCAATGACAGTTTACTTTTTGCTTCGCTGGGTGACCTGATGCCCATCAAAATATGTGCAAAATCCACTCATAAAGCGACGATCGTCGAGAGAGCCGACATAATCAGCATTAGAGTAGGCTAGGGGAGAGAGAAGAGGAAGGCTGATACACAAGCCCTTGCCCAGGGGCATTCTTCAAATACCTGAGAATACGTTCCACGACCTGGAGATGAGAGTTTTGAGGGGCATGCATAGAACGGCTGACAACTCTAACAACAAAAGATAATATCTGGTCTGGTGACAGTGATATAAATGAGTTTGCCAACCAAACGACGGTAATACTCCGGATTCTGAAGAAATGAATCATTGTCGGAGGCATGGACACATAATTTGTGATTGACATCCATAAGTGTGTCAACAGGCTTACATCCCGAATAACCTGCATCGCGAAGAAAATCGAGGAAGTATTTTCGTTGTGATAAAACAAGGCCATCGGAACGCCGAGCAACCTCGATACCCATGAAGTATCAGAGAGGATCCAAATCTTTAGTTTGAAACTATGAGGCCAACTACTTCTTGACTAAGTTGATGTCAAGGATGTCATCCTTTAGAAGAATGTCATCAAAATAGATAAGAAGTACCATTATGCATGTTGGACGACGACGAATAAAAAAAGATAAGTCGGCAGAGCTTTGAGTAAAACCAATATTGCAAACAACTCAGAATTTGTCAAACCATGCCCTTGGGGATTGCTTGAGATTATAAAGAAATTTCTTGAGGTTACACACCAGAGACTCCCCCGTGGTTGCATAAACAAGAGGTTGTTGCATGTACACCGTTTCCACAAGATTGCCATTGAGAAAGACATTTTTAATGTCGAGTTGGTGTAATGTTCAATATCAATGGACTGCTAGAGAGATAACTACGTGGACAGTATTGAGCTTGGACACAAGAGAGAATGTCTCTTCATAATCAAAATCGTGTTGTTGAGTGTAGCCACGAGCAATAAAACGTGCTTTGGGGCACTCAATTGTCTCATCAGAGCGATGCTTGACGGTAAAGACCCATTTACAACCAACCGGAGAATGACCAGAAGGAAGGGGAACAAGATCCCATGTGTGATTGGCCTAGAGAGCGGTCATTTCCTCATCCATTTCCGCTCTTCACCCCGGATGCTGAAGAGCCTCATTCACAGAAGACGAAGTGGAAATAGAGGACAAAGATGCCTCAAACCTGCAAAGGGTCAAAAAGTGGTGGTGCTAGGATACATAATTAAAGAAAGGGTGAGCAGTAGAAGCAACCACATCGTCGGAGGGGCCGTAGGTGGAACATCGGCCTCGAGAGCAGCATCAATAGACGACAACTATCACAGGGCATCAAATCGAGGATGATGACTAGTGTGCACTTGTAGAGGAGGAGAGGGGTGCACAGGAGGAGGTGCAAAGAGTAGGGGAGGAAAGAGTAGCACTGGATTAGTAGTAGGAAGCAAGGGAGGAGCAGTGTGAGTGGGAACAACCGGGCATGGGAGAGCCATGAGAGATAACTTTTGGAGGAGCTGAATAGAACAGTTGATCCTCAATGAAGGTAACATCCACAGAGGTAATTGTTTTCACAATAGTGGGAGAATGACACACATAACCCTTCTATGTACATGAGTACCCAACAAAGATGTACTTGGTAGCACGAGGAGCCAACTTATAGACAAGAGGTCCGAGATGATGGACAAAATAGGCACATACAAAAATCCCAGGAGGGAGGGAGAAAGGAAGTGTGGAAGGATACAAAATGGAGAAGGGAGTAGCAAAGTTGAGAACGGTCGACGACATGCGATTAATTAAATAGCACGCGGTGGAAACAACAAAGTGCCAATACTGTGTTGGAACGTGCATCTGGAACATAAGAGAGCGAGCAATCTCAAGAAGGTGGCGGTTCTTTCACTTGGCGACATCATTTTGTTGTGGTGTATAGACACAATATGTCTGATGGAGAATGCCGTGAAAATTACAGGTGTCCCAAATTCGCGGTTGATATACTCACGAGCATTATCAGTGCGGAAAATTTTAATGGTGCTCGAAAATTGAGTACGAGTTTCAGCGATGTAGGAACAAAAACATCACAACACCTTAGAGTGATCAAACAGTAAGTATAATTAGGTGACACAAAAATGATCATAAAAAAAGGTTAGAAAATATCGATAACCAGATAGACTGTACAGTTTTATACACATCTTAAATGTCTGAGTGGACCAAGTAAAAAGGGAGCGGAGCTTCGAGAACAATGAGGGAGGAAGGTAGATCAGTGTTGCTTGCCTTAAATACAAGTTTCACATTGAAACTCAACAAACAAAAATTAGGAAGAGCTTGCGGATGATATGAAGAGGAGCAAGGCCAAGTCAACGATGCCAGTCAACGGAAGTAACCGAGGATAACATGGAGGCAAGAATGTAGTGCTCATTTGACATTCGACCGATACCAATAATACACCGCGTCCGACGATCCTACACCACAAAAGAAGAGGTGGTAAAGGTAATGGAACAATCATGCTCTTGAGTAAGATGAGTGACAAAGAGAAGATTAAAGACAGAGTCAAGGACCTGAAGAATAGAGCGTAAAGAAAGGGAGGGAGTCACAAGAAGATTTTTGCATCCATAAATAAGGGTGGTAGCACCATTCACAACTGTGATAAATTTGGGTGCAACGACATCAATGCAGTGAAAGGGTTGTTGTGGAAACACATGATTGGTAGCTCCGAAGTCTATAATCCACGAGGGTAAGACACAAGACTGGCATGAAAGGAAGAGGCCATGGGGCCGGAGATACAAGCAGTTAGCTCGCGCAGGCGCCAAAGTTCATCCCGTAAAATGCCAATTCCAGGGTAGGTACAGATGCTAGAATGAGCCCTAGGAGTTCTCATGGCTGGCAGAGGAACCTAGAATGGTAGTCGTGAGTTCAGCAAGCAGGAGACCAACAAGCAGGAGCTCGGCACCAGAGTGCTCGGAGAGCAAGAGATCGGCAACAACAATCTCGACGACCAGGAGACGGGGCGATGCAGAGAATAATCACGCCGCAGAAGGGGCAATTAATTCGTGCTTGATAGAGAGTTCGCACGATGATCGGGCGAGGAGAGGCCGTACAACGATTTCACAAAGACAGTGCAACTCACAAGAGAAGCGACAGAGAGTGATCAAACTGCTGAAGGGGCGGTTAAGACGAGCTCGATGGAGAGGTCACATGGTGAGCTCGTGAGGACATGCAAAGTCGAATCAGACATTTGCGAGCACAAGAGCTCGCGATCCTAGAAGGAGAGGATGTACGATGGAAATGGAGCGAACACGCCAGAGAAGAGCTCACGTCGTAAGGATCAAGGCACACGAGTGCAACCACAACGAGCTTGAGGGGCGGTCTCTGCTATCAGAGACGAAGAGGCCGTTGACGAGGTTGAAGCGGTTTCAGCGGTCTTCAGGGCAGGTCGTTGATGTTCGAGCGTGACCAAAGGATGAAGGCGATCGCAGGGGCTGCGACCAGAAGAAGAGTGCGACCACTGGATCCTGCAACCAGAGTGAGCTCGGCGAATGAACGATCTTCAAGAGAGCTCACAATGAACAATGTGAGTAGGAAGGGGTGGTCACAGTAGATACCAGACTGGTGGGGCCCGGTTGGGAGCGAGAGAAATTATTAAAGCGAAAGGTGGTGGTGGATTTCCAGTAGAGATCGGATCTAGCAGGAGATACAAGGTCTGTGAACTGAAATTTCCAGACCGCACAAGTAGAGAGCCTTGTGTCGTGTAGAGAGCAAGATTGTACCTAAAAAAATTTTTAGGATCACTAACTCTGATACCATGTAAGAAAATACAAGATCGAGAAACAAATTTAATTGTAGAAATATTTCCATTATTTCTCTTAATTTCCATGTACAACTACACCCTATATATAGGGAGACAAATTACAATCAAACTACCAACACATATGGGACTAATAAACAAAGAAGACAATATGAGCCAAATACAATGGACAAGAATAATGACTATTTTGTGGGCTTTGATTTTTCATTCTTCAACACACACCATAATGTGGACTTGTGTGATTCTATGGAGCGCTTCATGAATTGAAATCAAATGCCTCTGAATAGACAAGTTGAATATGCGACACTTGGATTGAAGGGACCCACATTAGTTTGGTGGGGACAATTAGAATGTAAGTTTAAGTTAGGAATGCCCTCATCACTACATGGGTTGAGTTCAAGGCTCAACTTAGGAAGTGGTACGTTCCTCCTGATTTCATACCATATATCGTTGATTCCATAATCTACTATAGGAAAAGTCATCGGTGGACGAATACACCAATGAGTTTCTCGCCTTTCAATTTCGTCTTGACCTTCGTGAGGACGATGACATGACCATATTATGTTTTCTAATGAGTCACGTTATTCCATTTGGGATCAACTGGAACTGCACGACTATCATGGCTTAGGAAAAATCTCTAGTCGAGCCTGCAGAGTAGAGTCCTTGCAGAAGCGAACATCGGGACTTAGATCTACTGATAAACCTCCACCGAGCATAACCAATGCCCCCACTGCTAGAATCTTAGATTTCACTTGCCTTGCCATTACTACTAGGACCCCGACTCCTTCCACTAAACCCTCCCGTGGTAAGGACATCATTGCGTCCACGTCCAATATTGGAGTATTCCGATACTTCAAGTGCATGAAATCGGTGTAGAAATCATCCGAGTGCCCGCGACTTCATTTCGTCGCTATCATTGATTCTACTGATGGATGTGATCCTGAGTATGGAGCTTACATTAGTGACTCTAATCCTGAACCCGAACTTGAGTTTGAGGATGTATTAGTAGTTAGTTTGTGCCCTACGTTATCGCTTGATCACTCATAGGCCCTTGCGAGTCTATTGAGGATGATTATAGGAGACACATTATTTTTGCACTACAACACGCATGTAGGGACAATTTTGTTCCATTACCATTAATAGTGGTATTATGAAGAACCTTGTTTCTCACTGTTTGGTGGATAAATTAGGGCTTGAGACACACCAATTAGAACAACCCTACAACTTATCTAGAGTCAATAATCATATCAGGATAGAGTATTATGCCATGTCGCCACCGTTTATGTCTGCCACATTTTGTTAGGGCGATCATGACAGTATGACAAACATGTCATGCACAATGTCACAAAGAAGTCACATTCCTTTTACCACCATGCGCGCAAGATTTCTCTTCTTCCCCGGAAGAACTGTCTTGTTCCAAGGCACCCGAGAACCATCGTCTAACTCGCCTCTCGTTGATTTTACCACGATTTTTTTCATTTTTCGCAATTCTTCCGCCCGAGCCCGCACTCCTAAAAGAACAATGCAATCCTCATATGCCATTCGTCCCTAATGACCAGAATTTGATATCACATATTCCTCATGTACCTTGGTATTTTTTAGTTCACATGCGTTACTTTTGATGACTACTTATCCCAATCATCCCACTATATCAATTTTATATTTGAAGATGTCACTTATATTTCACCACATTATCATTTGATTATAGACACACGTTGACTTTCATTGATATATTATACATTTTTGAGGTATTTTTGACAACTCTTCGGGGACGACTTGAGACCAAATTCGAGTTTAGTAGTGAATATTACTCTCAGGACGTGGGACAGATTGAATTTATTAATTAGCATGTGGGATTTTTTTTTAGGTGTTTGATCTGAGAGAATTTGAAACAATGAGATCTTGTACTTCCACAATTCAAAATATTGTTCTACTGATAAAATCCCGTTCGAAATTGTTTATGGTTTTCTCATACCGCACTTAGGCTCCGTTTGGGAGGACTTATTTTTACCGGTGAAGTGGTTACGACCGCATGAACCGGACCTTAATTGTGGTCCGGTTCATGCGGTCGTAACCGCTTGACCGGAGAAAATAAGTCCCCCCCAAACATAGCTTTACTTGATTGCCATTCTTTACTATCTCATGACCGCACTTCCTTTGACTCCCAATCTCACATTGATTATTTAAATGAAGTACATAGGAATATTGTTAATAATTTGTGAGCAACTTTTAAAAATTGTAGATTCATGGTCGATTGTCATCTCCATAAGTTATACTTTTTAGAAGGAGATTGAATATTTGCTTATTTCAGAAAGCAATGATTTACCCCCAACACGTACCATAAGATACAACAAAGGACATTTGACCCATTTCAAGTTCGGAAGCTTCTAGATCCACCCATTGTCAGTCCCAACCCATCTGCGCCAGCACCAGATATTCCATGCATCTGAGCTGCTAGCCATCCCAGCCACTGGCGAAGTAGATCAAGTTAGATCAAGTTCTGGATCGAACTCGTCGCGGAACATACCAATTACCAACACTACTTATTGTCCTGGCGAGGCCGAGACATTACGGACATCTCCTGGATCAACGCCACAAACTTGCAATGAAGACACCCAGATTTTTCAATTGTTAGTCTTTGCGAGTCCTCGACAAGGTCGAGCTCTTTCAACCTCGAGGGAATTGATGCACCCATATCGCATCTAAATGCACACCATAGTGTGGATCTTTATCTTTAGCAATATACTGTCGTTATTTATTTTTGTTATTATGTTTGTGTATTCCCTTTTTGAAGATGACTTGCTAAATTGACCATCCAGTAAGACCATGAATAAATAAGTCCAGTAATTTTGGATAGTTAAGAAGTGAAAGATAAACTTAAATTATTAAATAAAAAACAAAATCGAATAAAAATAAGAGAGGAAACATATTTGTGCCCATAAATGAGAATAAACTGAATGGAAAAATTTGTGTTAGGTGTAATATCGCTAGAAAGAAAATCTATTGGAAACTTAATATAAGACCCAGATGAGCAATAAAGAGGGAGACCAATAACGGGAGAAAATTAAAGACTTCTCGTTTCTCTCTGCTTGCCCGAAATTTTCCGTCTTCCCCTGTTCCCGTGAGTAACACGTTCGCTTCAACATCCCTTTGGCGGAAACCAGCGCGTGCAACGAAGCTCTAGCTATTCAGTTTCATCGATCTTGGTTGCCTTTGTTACAACACCAAGTACCGCCTCCCTTTGTCAGGTCTGCTCGAAACAATCATTCAATCCGACTCTCTCCGAAGGTCTCCTGCCTGTCGGTAAGTATTCACAGTCCACCATTGATATCGACATCTTTTCCAGTGGATTGCCGCCATGTTGCCCCCTCCTTCCACGCGAGGGTTCCCTGAAGTCGAGACTGTCTTGCCGTGGACCGATTTCCTTCGTTAAAGCTACGACTGGTAAAATCCCCTCTTCTAGCTACTTAGAAATTATTCGAGTATTTTGTTGGTTTTCTTAAATAATTCGTAGCTTGCCTGGAATTTCTTTACTCGCCTTGATTATTGTTATTTACCATAAGTTACTTTATGCAACTTCGTCTGTGGAATTATTGGTCTGTGCTCTCCACACATCTAGACAATATGCAACTACAACGCCTCTATTCCTCCGACCGAAGAGTAGCGGCGTACCTCGCTATGTCAAAATGCACTCCCATTTTTCAGGGTTTTTCAGGGCTCACCCGTTGCGATCTCTTTTTCATCAACCAACGGATCCCATGGGTGGAAAGGTCCGACGTCACCTCCTTTCACCTAATGGGCCCCGCCTAGCTCTGGCTTACACAACTTCAACGCGAATGACCCCATCTAACGTGGGACGAATTTAAGCCCTCTTGTAATCTTCATTTTAGTCCTCTGCTTCGCAGTAACCCCCTTGACGACCTTCTCACTCTCAAGTAAATATGCCCCATTGACGAGTATTTGGAACGCTTCTAGTTTTATTAGCTTGTGCTCCCTTTACGAATCCATAACAACATATGCTTATCTTCACGACGTGCCTTCATGAATGTCTGCATTTTGATGTGGAATTCCAGATGCCGTCAAATCTCATTATTGCAATGAGTCTCACAAGGGTTTGTGAGAAACACATACTAATGGACTGGCCCCAAGGAGGCTGACAGGAAGGGGTCGGCCAACACCCCCCAGCTCTATCATGGGGGCCGAATTGGGCCGCCCACCTTTCAGACACCGGCTCTCACTCATTGAGATATCTGATCGGCATTTCAAGGGCTTATGCTTCAACTGTGACCCATCAGATGGTGATGCGTAGAAGGAGATAGGAGATCGAGATATCTCCTTTCACACCACTATGAGACTCAGGGGGTCATATGATTCAGATGTTAGTCGAACTTGAGGGGGGGGGGGGGGTAATTCTTTCTTGTGCTTATGAATTTGGAGCACTCATTGCTCCATCAGTCAACCCACAACGGTTTCCTGTTACAGTGACACCCCGACCTCGCGTGAACGTGCCCTTGGAAAATGACAACAAGATGACATGCCCTGACGTCTGCGGTCGGGTCCCTATCGTGGTGGGGGGACACCACTTGCAGATCAACCTTTTAATAATGGATCTCTTAGGGTTCGAGGTGGTGGTAAGATTTCGGTGGTTACAATCTTTAGGGCCTCTGGCTTGGGATTTCGACCGCTTCACTATGCGGTGGCACTAGGGATTCCATATGGGTAAAGTGGCACGGGTGTCCACCGGCGATGGGAACATCTTCTCACCATGTGTTGACCACTACAACCAAGGACCTCCAGATTACATCAGGATTGGATCAACCAGAAGTCAAGCAGCTCTTACAAGAATTTGGCGACATCCTTACACCACCGGAAGGGTTCTACGAATCCGTAGCCAGGAAAACCATATATGCCTCGTGCCGGGTACAATGCCCGTGGTCGACGCTCATTCAAATCGCCCTTCCTCCAAAAGGATGAGATTGAACATCATTGAAATATTATGATCCAGCAGGGGATCATTTGCCGCAGTGTGTCTCCCTTCTCATTATCGGTTCTCTTGGTGCATAAGAAGACGATACATGGTGTTTCTGTGGGGATTATTGCGAGCTGAATGCTAAAACAGTGGAGGGCAAGTTCCTCATACCAGTGATGGAGGAACTTCTGGACGAGTTACACGGTGCCCGTTTCTTCTCGAAGCTGGATCCTTACTCGGGTTACCACCAGGTATGCATGCCCCCTGCAGATGTGGAAAAGACTGCCTTTCAGACCAATCATGTCTGCTTCGAGTTCTTGTTCATGCCACTTGGGCTCTTGAATGCCCCTCTTTCCAATCATTAATGAATGAGGTATTTTAGCCTCTTATGTGTCGATATGCACATGTGTTTTTCGATGATATTTTGGTGTACAATAATACACCGACAAATCACCTCGAGCACCTTCACACGATATTCAAGCTGATTCGCCAACATTACCTATTCCTCATG
Source organism: Platanthera zijinensis (assembly GCA_039513925.1). Lineage (NCBI taxonomy): Eukaryota > Viridiplantae > Streptophyta > Magnoliopsida > Asparagales > Orchidaceae > Platanthera > Platanthera zijinensis. The sequence continues at coordinate 207,938,328 of CM077083.1, forward strand.
GCTACAAACTGTTTATTCGGCACAGACAACGTGATCTACTTAGGGCATGTGGTGCGTGGTCTTGAGTTATTGGCAGATTCCAAGAAGATCCACATGTGACCACTTGGACAGTGCTCTAGACACTACGCGAGCTATGCAAGTTTGTTATGGATGCGGATGGTGGCAATGCACAGAGCTCGAGGGGCGTCAACATCGTGGCGTGTATACTCTGGGAGGAAGAGGGCCACGACAGAGACTTTAGCCTGCTTTCTAATGCCCCAGGTGGGGTGTTTTATCTTTTATCTAAGTTGTATTTTGAATTTTTTTGCATAATTATGCTTTTACCCGGTGAGGGGTTCTAATACCTCAAACTTCTTGTATACGTATCTTTGATTATTTTGGAATGGAATGCTTTGGAACTTATGGTTGGCCAAGAGTCCCCCTTGGATTTCCGTTCTTCCTTCCTCTCGATCTTTCTGGATTGGAGCAGTGAAACCCTAAGGGGTAACATTGGTCCGGTCTGCCGACCCCGTCCTCTGCTTTCTTAGCTAACAGAACTCCTGCTACCCTCGCTCTTGTCCAACGCACGATTATCTTCCCCGACCCGACGTGTCCAGCTGCACATACCCACGCATCCAACCCCCTCCCCCCTCGCGCGCGCCCAACTTGTCTCCTCCCGCGCATACCGCACGTGTCCAGTCACGCCTCCCACCTCCTCCTTCGACTGCATCTGCCGCACCGACCGCCGGTTCCTTACTGTTCCTATCGTCGCTGCCAAGCACCCGCGCCATGATTGACGCCCGCCTCGATGCCGTCAAATGTCGTCTCGACTATTAAGACAGTCTCCTTCCATCCAGACTAGCCTCCAGAGCCTGGAGGCTCGCGAGGCCCATTCAGACTCCACTCCGCCGCCGCCCTTAGAGGACCCGTCCTCCTTCAGTGGGTTGTCTGCCATCCCCACGACATCTCCTTCGCTCGACGCACTTGTCGCGACACATCCACTGCGCTCTCTCGAAGTTCCCCATTTCAACGGGATCAATCCTCTTGGGTGGATTCCCAAGGCCGAACAATTCTTTGACATCGTGGGTACCCCAAGCATGCTTGTGTTCTCTTTGATGCTCCTTGCCATGGAGGGCTCTGCCTTACACTTGGTTAGTTAGCTTCGCCACTCCACCCCGCTCCTCTCGTGGGCCAACCTCAAACTGACCTTGGTCAAGCGCTACGATCGCCGCTGCTCTGGCAATGTTGTCGAGATCCTATTTTCCCTCCGTCACACGTCTTCAGTGGATCAGTATATTGACCAAGGTTGCAGATGTCGGATGTTAGACTCATGTCGGTTTGGGTTTTTTATGTCGGATGCCGGATTGCGGGGAATATATCGGGGACATTTCATAATGTCGGATTATAATATTATAATTATATATATATATATATGTATATTTCATACTATTTTTCATTTATTAATTTAATTGTAATTATTTTATCTAATCAAGTGTAAACTAAAATTCATATAAGAAAGTTAAACTACTAACAATCGTCTAATCAATTTATAATAAAAAAGAAACGTTGCATACTTTCTATCATGTAATACAACATCACAAAATCATATTAAACTAAAAATATAATTGTACCTTATTCCCAAAATGTGAGTGCACTGCTCCACAAAATTTGCTACTCTAATATAAATCTATATATTGTTTTCCTGCAATCAATGAACGGACATATGAATAAAGACTAAACTATATTAAAGATTAAAACATGACCAAAAAGAATTAACTTAATATAACTCACCTAAATAATATCAAGATTCTTGATCTGTTGGATAATCCTCGGAAGTGTAAATCATTAATGCATCATCAATGTCCTCCTCAGAACTCTCATCCTCATCCCTCTCCGGCATAGACCGTTTTCCTTTTGATTTTGCCATATATACCTGCTTTAAAGCCGGCCTTGCACTTCTCCTAGAAGCAGAACCCACATCAACATCTACAATGTCCCCAATCTGAGTCCAAGTCAACCCTTCTTCAGGAAATACTTCGTTATCATCATCATCATCATCTACAACATCATCAGCATGACTCGTTAACCACTCAACAACCTTTCCTTCATCAATATTCTTTGCAGACAATGGGTCTCGAGAGGGATCAGAATATTTAGACTTTAGCTTAGAATTGAATTTCATAAATATAAGATCATTCAATCTTTGGCTTTCTAGGCTATTCCTATTTTTGGAATGAATCTAAATATAATATACATAAACATTAAAAATTGTTATCATTTTAAGATATTTTTGAAATATCATCTTAAAATTTATATTTACAAGTAAATTATCATCTCAAAAGTGCTCCAACTCCTTTCACAATCGGAGGAACTAGTTGTCAAATTTAAGATTCTCATGGTCATAGTTCTCAAATTTGGAGTTTCAATTCCATAGAACTTCCACCAATGAGCTTATAGAAAAATAATAAATTATTATACTAGTCAATTCAAAAAGTAATGCAACAATTATTTGGTGAAAAATAGAGAAAGATAATATACCTGGATTGAACCCTGATAGTACTTTTTGCCTCTTTGCTATGTACTGGCCAAATAGTCCTTACTCTAGCTGATAAACTTCAACCTCAGCAGTAATGACATCTTGCATAGAAGGATCATGAGAGTACATTCTAGTGAGACATTCAATAAACCTACACATAAACTTTGGGGAGACCTTGCTTGAGCATGGCGGTACACTGCCTTTCGATTTCATCTTTTTGAAGAAATGGGTAGCGGTAGGGTCGCACCACGACGGGGGTTGCACCCGGTATGAGACATATGCAATGATCTTGGGAGCGGTGTGGCGGCATGGTGGTCAGGACGGTGAAGGTGTCCCCAAATAGTTGTTGGAGTTGGAGGTCTTCAGATGAGGGGTCGACCGAGGCGGATGGTCCCTGGAGGAGGAATGATTGTGGGCTGGCAGGTGGAGAAATGCACGACCATTCCACGCGACGGGTCCCGTCATACCACTGCATCGTTATATTGCTGAAATCCCAGGTAATGTGTCCCAAAGTTCAGAGCCAATGCACCCCCAAAACGAAATCGAAGCCTTCGAGATCCACGACCAAGAGGTCTACCTCAAAAGGTTATTTGTGGATGGTGAGGGGAACCCGACGACACAATCCCGGGCATGCCATGCTGTGCCCATTCGCCACCGACACTTGAAGTTGGCGTTGTGTTGTGAGAGGCACTTGGAGGTGTGCGTCCGTGGTGTGGCAGATGAAGTTATGCATGCTGCCCGAGTCCAGAAGGGCGACGAGTGCTGTGCCGGCAGGGATGACGGGAAGTTGGAGCATGTGACCTCCCGGGGGGCCAAAAATAGCATGGACGGAGATTTTTGGTGCCTCCGTATCCGGGTTCTCATCCTTGTCGTCGGAGGGATCGTCCACCTCAATAGAAAAGAGGCGCTTGCAGCGGTGGTTGGGGCTAAACTGTTCCTCGCAGTTGAAGCAGAGTCCTTTTGCTCGGCGGTCTACCATTTCCGCGTTGGACAAACGGCGACGGAAAGGCGGTTTCGGTTTGTCGGCAGGTCGAGGTGGTGGTGCCGTTGGTGCTGAGTAAGGGGCGCCCCGGATGGGCGTTCCATGATCCCGACGATGGAGATAAGGCCGGCCAAGGAGAATACGATGTTCACATGTCCGAGCGATACTCATGGCGGTAGTGAGGTCGGGAGGGTCTTGGAACTCGACATCGAGGCTGAGGCGTTCATGGAGCCTGCGGTAAAGATCGAAACCTGTTGATCTATCCGAAGAGTGGGTGCGCGGGCAAGTAGATGATGAAAACGGTCGAGGCAGTCCTCCAATGTCCCCGTTTGGCGGAGCGCAATGAGGTCACCGGGGGGGACGGGGGTTGGTCCAGACCGCCCAGTACAACGTTCCGAAACGCGCTGTGCAAACAACTTTGAACTTGTCCCACTGAAGGTAGGGACGCTCGCGCTGGAGTTGCGAGAACCATAGCTGAGCGGGTCCGTTGAGGTGGAAAGAGGCGAGGCTCAGTCGATCCTCACCAGTGATACGTTGGTTGGAGAAGTAGATTTCACACTTATTGAGCCAGGTGAGAGGGTCGTCCTGCCCGTCAAACACTGGGAAGTCCAGCCGGGTGTACCGGGGAAACGCCGAGCCGTCGGAACGGTGGCCGGGGAGGCCATCGTTGTACAGGTTCTCCGGTGCTGAGTGCTGGCTCGCCGGTCTGTCGAGCGGTGCAACTCTGACGGAGAGTTGAATGATGCAGTTGTCAAAATCCCCAAAGCGGGCGTCCATGCGATCGAGCGGGTCGAGGAGGTGCTGGAACTGTTCGCGATCGGCTATCAACGGTGTGGAGGGGGTCGGCAGGAGGCCGAGATTGGCGGGCGCAGCGAGGCGGGGCGTACTGCTCGGAAACGGACGGGCGGATGATTCCGCGTTCGGGTTCACGGCCGGAGGTGGCTCTGATACCAATATGTTACGTGCCCCTGACTGAGACTGTGCTCCGGCGATCCTTCGGGGTTTCCTCCAGTTTGGGCGGCGGGGAGAGGGGGATTCCGGGTGTGGTGGTCGGCTAGGGTAGAAAAGGGGATGAGAGAGAGAGAGAGATGCGGAAGGGAGGTGAGAAGTTAGAGAGAGAGATAAGGAAATACTTCTTTCTTGCCTTCCAAGCTATCCCCCCAGGGGAATATAAAATAAATCACCAAGGTGGCAAGGTTAGCATGCCCCTCACTTGGGCTTACACATGTGGGATCAAATTAAAGGAGCAAAAATACCATTGAAATAGAAATACAAATTAAAAGGAACGAAATAGAAATACAAATTAAAAGGAACGAAATAGAAAATACGGGATCTTCATGTCAGCATATCCTTTGACGCGCTCGTCTCCGTGCCGCGGCGGCGGTATATGCGCCCCAGTGTGGGTCCGGTTCCGTGGTGGGTGGTAGCTCCTTTACAGAATGCACGGCCGTAAGTAAAGCCAAAACCCATGTAACTAACACAGCATTTCACCATTTTGGCGTAAGCCATGTTTAAATTTTCTGGGAACTGATAATTTACTTTATTTATTTATTTCTTGCAGTTTCATACCTTCTATTTTACTGCTTTTTGTATATCTTTAGTATGATTTCTTATGAATTTTTCCCTGAGTTATTTATGTCTGCTTTGAATTGTCTTTACAGCGTGAATGCTTACATTGTTTTCAAGGAAGAACAATCAGCCCAGTCTGCTTTGTCTCAAAATATGGCGCAGGTAAATGGTTCGCAGAAACTGACTTTTGCAATGTTGCGCTTGGGTAATGTTTTTTTAGTAATGTTAAGAATTATGTTTTATTTAATATTTAATAGCTGTTTATTTTTTAGGTTGGGGGAAATCATATCCGTGTTGATATGGCATGTCCACCTCGTAAGAAAATGAAAGGAGAGTCTCGGGTTTATGATAGAAAGAAAACCGCTTTTGTGGGCAACCTCCCTTTTGACGTGAAGGTAAGCCTTTCATTTTACCTGATATAGTGGCTTGAGAAATAATGTTTTTTTTGGATTTTCTTCATATTTTTGCCTTCTTTATTTGATATATTGTTTTTTAATTTGCTTCAGGATGAAGAGCTCTACAAATTGTTTTGTGGTCTCAACCCATCAGAACCAAATGTTGAAGCTGTGCGTGTAATCAGAGATCCCTCGACGAGTGCAGGGAAGGGCATTGCTTATGTTCTTTTTAAAACCAGGGTATGTTTGTTTGTTTTCAGGAGTTTTTTTGTCAAGGACGTAGATAATAAAGGAAAGAGCGCGGATCCTGTGTGCATGTATTTTCATTAGGAAAAAGTCGAAAAAGGCATAAAATATAACATCAAGATGATATTTTTCTTCTTTTGACAGTAATTTGTTTGCTTTTACATAGGGTATTTTTGGAACTATAGAAATGTGACGCCACAATTAAGTTTTAATTTTCAATTTAGTATAAATGTGCTTGTTGAAATATTGAGTTCCAGCCTTCTAAGGAAAATCCAAAAATATAGAATTGGGACAGCGCAGTCAAAGATTGAGCTCTGCTCGAAAGCTTACGATCTGATGTTCAACCGATAGACGCTCAATCCAATTATCAGTCGGATTGTTCATGGATTTTAAACTTGGGATCTTACAATTAGCTGATTTGGATTTTGATCAATTTACTATTTCAGACATTTTGTATCAGACATTCATTCATTCTCCCCTTTTTTTCTCTTTTTAATGTTACTCATTTGTACATTCATAGGTTGAAAACTTGAAATATATAACTGGATAGAGATAGATGTATATACATTAAATTTATATAGGCTGTACCTGTTTACATACTAGCTCCAATATTTCCCCGCCTAGTCGAATATGTTCTCCTGCCTGACCCCTTTTAAGTGGCTACAAACACTTGACTTGGTTACAAAGATGATCAACAGCTGGAGCGTCAAAAACTGGATAACAGAATTGTCAGCAAATGAGACATGGAATATCCTCAGGATGGTCAAGGCACCTTCTCCCGTGTTCAAAGAACACTACAAGTGAGTCTTGTAAGAGATGGAGGAGTCATCCTAGAAATGATGAATGAGTATACTGATCATCTGGAGGTTCAGGAAGAGAGTGAGATGTCGAATTCCATATTCTAGCAAAAAGTAGTAAAGTCCATCCCTCTTTTCACATGACTTGTAATCTGGAGATGACCAAGGCATTCAAAACTGCTGGATGGAGCTCTTTTTTTGCATCGGGAACTGCCCTGAAGACAATTGATAGAGTATCTGTAAAATATGTGAAAATGATCTCTTTTCTTTTCAAGCCCATGAATTGAAACTCTTTAAATCCATGAAGAGGAAGCATATTTTACCATCTTCCGAAGGGAATCAATTTCGATTTTATTTCCTCTACTCGAATTATTCGTTCCACCACCCTAGCCTTTCTATTCCTCCGAGTCCCAAACATCTTTTCATTTCATTTGAAACCCTAACCAAATGTCTGCTTTATGTGCTGTTTTTATAAGCAACCAAAACCATTTATTGTGATCAAAAGCCATGTGATGTGGGCAAATAGAACACAAAACTCAACTAAAACTTAATTTATTTTGTTTTGCATTTGACTCAAATCTCTTGACTTTGATTATTCTAATCACATCTATATTTGATATTATCTTTAGAGACGATTAATAAAGATGATTTAAGGATGAAAATAATTATTTATGTTCTGTTTGATTCGACTAGATTGATTAAGTCTTTGATTTTAGTTGTTTTTTCTAGGAACTTATTCAAATAACAAGTCCATACATTTGTTGTAGTTTGGAGTGCTTAGTAAGGTTCTTTCTCTGAATTTATAGACCAAAAATTTAAGCAGCTAAATTAAAATTTATTCATGCTGATTTCATTAGAGATGAAGTATCAATATATAACTTTCACAATGCGAGATTCTACTCAGGTTTGTGCTCAAGATTTGATGTCCGTTTCTATTTCTTTTTGACATGACGATAGTTCTATTAATTTTTTCTTCTCATTTTCACCCGGGATGTGTAGGAAAATTATTAAGGAAAAATGTATCTCTTTACATTTTCTAAAGATAAATTTAATTAACCGAGCGGAGCCTCGAATGAATTTTTTTGTAATTTCCTATCTCCGAGGTTGCCGACCCCACTATAGTGGGATAAAAGCTTGAGTTTTTGTTCCTATCTCTGAGGTTGAGCAGGGGCGAAGACATAGTATATGAAGCTTAAATTTAGCTGTGCAAGAAGGATGGATAACTTCGTTATTAAGTTGGGTGATCAAGATATTTCCTGTAGGGAGTGTTTTAAATATCTTGGATCGATTGTTCAAAAAGATGGAAGTACTGATAAAGATGCGACACATAGAATCCAAGCATTAGAGATCTTATTGGTTGAAGTGGAGAGGCGCGTCAGAGATCTTATTTGATCGTAAAGTACCATTTAAACTTAAGGGCAAGTTTTATCGTACTGCAATTAAACCAACGATTCTCTCTGGTTCTGAGTGTTGGGCAGTGAATTGTGTACATGAGCAAAAAATGTGAGTTGCGGAGATGAGAATGCTTAGGTGGATGCGTGGACACATGAGACTGGATAAAATTAGGAATGAATGGACCAAGGATAAGACAGGAGTAGCACAAATTGCAGAAAAGATGCAAGAAGCTCGACTAAGATGGTTTGGACATGTATAAAGGAGACCATTAGAGGCACCTTTTAAGCATTATGAGAGTCTAGTCACCGGGCATGTTACGAGGGAGAGGTAGACCAAAAAAAACTTGGAATGAAACTATAAGGAAAGACATGATGTACTTTGGCATAGTGAGATTATGTTGCGGATTGTTAGCCCATGGGCCGGGCTGGGCTCCAGGCAGGCCAACAACCTCCCGGGCTGGGTGTATGGGCCGCGGCCCTGTTGCGGTGCCCGGGCTTGAACTGTGGAATGCCTAGGTGGAATTGCCCGAGAGGTTGTTGGCTTGTTTGGGGCCCAGCCCGGCCTACCGCTAACAATCCGCAACAGATTATGACAAAAGATAGGGCACAATGACGACAAAGAATCCATATAGCCGACCCCACTATAGTGGGATAAAGGCTTGAGTGTTGTGTTGTTGTTTCCTATCTATGAGGTGGTGTTGTGTGACCTTGAGGTCATGGGTTCGAGTCCTGGAGCTGCCTCTTGCAAAAATGCGGGGTAAAGTTAGCCTACATTTCATCCCTGTGATGGGAACCTTCCCCAGACCCTCACTACGTGTGGATGCTTTGTGCACCGCGCTGCCCTTTCCCAAGTCTGCCATAAGTTTTTATCACAAAATTTATTAGGCATATCCTGGATATGAGATTATTTGTAGCAAAATCTCTTATTTTTTAGATTTCTTTCCCCATCAAGTTTAATCCTTTTTGTTTTTGTTATGATCTCTGTGATTGTTAGTTTCCATTAGGAGATGAGCTAAAATTGTATACAATCATCATAACATTACACATATTAATTTGTATTAAAAACTAGACTCTACTAGTCTTTTCCCCCCATCTGGAGCTGAATGCCTAAACTGGCCAAATCTTATGTTCACAGTCAAAATTCTATTCTTTGCAGGATGCTGCCAATCAGGTTTGCAGGAGAAGAGACTTGAAGATCAGAGACAGAAATTTGCGGGTCTGCCACGTAAAATCTGACGTCGTCCCATCCAATAAAGTTAAGGTAGCCCCAACCCGAAGCTTCCCCAGTCGGAGTCCGGTTTCAGGATCCGGCGCAACACCTTCCGGAAGAGGAGAAAACTGGAAGAGAAAAGTATCTGCTTCGGTGTCGTATGAAGGCACACGGTCAAGCAAAAAGGGTGCCGTGAACAAAACCTTCTCTCAACGTTTTCCGAGCGGTAAAAGCAACAGTGGTTTCTCGAGTTCTAGCTGGAGCGAACGGAAGGCTCACGTGAAGAAGCGGCCTGCGGTGGCTGCTAGGAAAGACAAGCAACTTAAAAAACGCAAGCAGGCCGATTTCACACCGGAAAACACTCAACGGAATAAGAAGGCGAGAAAGCTGTAGGTGGCTCGCAGAAAACTTTCAGATGCTGGGGAAATCTTCCGTCTTCCGGAGTTGATCCACTTGTCTAATTAATTTGACATACTGATTCAGATTGAGTACTTAAACAGTTCACTTTCTTTTCAAAATATAGTTAGTAAGTGAAATTTTGACTTTGATGCAAATTAGATAAAAAAAGAGTCAACATTCAAAATATAGCAGTTCCCCGTGTTTCTGCGTGACTTTGTTGTCCGTTCAATTTTTTGTCGCGCAGAATACAAAATATAGCAGATTTTGAAGGGATGAGAGCACTTTAAAAGTACATAATAATATATATTAAATTCACTTATAAAAAGTTGCAAATTTTGCAATAAATGTGTAAATTTGGAAAGATGAATATTTTATGAATGGCTGTTTTGTTCTCTCTCTCTCTCACACACACACACACATATATATATATATATATATATATATGAGCTGCTATTTCAATGTATTATTTGGGTTTTTTTTGGGGTGTTATTAGTAAATAGAAGGGTGCTATTAACATTGCCCTATTTATATGTTGCTAATAGTTTGCTGGAGAGTGAACCTCTGAGGTCTTTATTAGCAGTCATTTCATTGTATTATTTTAGTCTTGTTAGGAGTGCTATTAGCAAATAAAATGGTGCTAATAACACTGCCCTATTCATATGTGGCTAATAGTCTGGTAAGAATTGGAAGGTGGTTCGACCAGTGACTTGGAAAAATAGAACTTACTGCTGCTATTTGCCTTCCCTAACAATTTTGTTAATTCCATCATAAGTATCTCCCACACTTGTTTATTTCTCTAAAATTTATATATTCAAGAAGTCGTGTGTAGGATTCTCATGTGTATTTGTGCGACAGTATACCCGTCATTCATCATTCGTCATTCTTGCAAAACATTGGCTCTATTTGGGTGGACTTATTTTCACCGGTCAAGCGGTTACGACCGCATGAAATTGAGGAGATGTGGTTGCACATTTAAAATATATTAAAAAATACAAATTAAATTCACTTATAAAGATTGATGAGATGATTTTCTTTTCGGACAGCAACATAATCAAGGCTTTGTTTGGGGGGATTTATTTTCACCGGTCAAACGGTTACGATCGCACGAACCGAACCTTAATTAAGCTGCGATTCATGCGGGCGTAACCACTTGATCGGTGAAAATAAGGCCCCCTAAACGGAGCCTAAATCCCAACAATATTTGAGTAGATCACATCAAATCGAAATCTAGGACTACTCAAACATATAGAGTGAACTTCAATGAAATTTTCTCATATCATCACGATGACTTCGACTAAGTCTCAGTTTGGCACGGTGGTGGCGATTATGTACATTAAGTTATATTGTCATTCGTTAACATACACCTAAGGAACTTCATCCACTTTTATGTTCAAGCTGATGATGTTTGTTAGGTGATCTTTAACGAATGACGGTTTAACTCATGTGTTTATGACTGCCACCGCGGTGCTAAACCGAGCCTAAAGTTATGATGAGACCGACAACAAGGCTTAATTTGGAGATTGAGAATATGAGTGTGAAATTAGTTTCCTCCATTGTGAATTAGACGAGTTATATATACAGCAACTCGAAGATTTCCGCGAAAAGCAAGGAACATAGTTTTTTTTGGACTAATTGTAAAAAACTTGTAGATAATGGTGTAAGAAGTTTCAATTATTTAAGGAAGAGATTTGTTGCAGACAAACTCAATTTTTCTGGTAGACCGGACTAAATTTCACCGTCTTAGCCTGGGAGTGGTCGAGCGCACAAACAGTCACAGAAAATAAAAGCTGACAAGGTAATTTTTTTGACGTGGAAAACCCTGGAAAGAGGTGAAAAACCACGTGCCTGAAACTGTGCCGACCAAACTTCCACTAGTTTTTGTTGTGGTTACAGAGCTTTCTTAGAGAACTCGAGGGCGACAGGACGCCTCTCGTTACAGTTTGAGAGAGAGAGAATGTTGGGTTCAAAGGGTGACAGACCATCTCTCACAGAGCTAATTTTTTTTCAGGCAATGACTGGGAGTTTTGCACTCTGGATGCTTTAGAGTCTTTGACGGTTGCTTGGAGGCGGGAGCGGCTTATTGCACTCATTCTGATGTTTGTGGCTTGGAAGTTCAGGTGGCGCACTCTGTACGTTTTATCCTCTGTGACTTATCTCTGATTGTCTTTGCGAGAAGCCTGATGCGGTTGCCCTTTCGATGGTTTGAACGCTTGCTCTTGAGCGCACGGGGCGCTTGCCGGCGGAGAGCGCGCGGGGCGCTTTCTCGAGGAGAGTGTGTAGATCGCTTGCTAGAGGAGCGCGCGTGGGACGCTTGTTGCAGGAGAGCGCGCACGACGCTTGCTTTAGGAGAGCGCGCGAGGTGCTTGCTTGAGGAGAGCGTGCAGAGCGCTCGCTAGTGGAGTGCGTGTGGGGCGCTTGTTGTAGGAGAGCGCACGGGACGCTTGTTAAATGAGAGTGCGCAGGACGCTTGCTTAGAAGAGAGTGCGCGGGGCGCTTGCCGATTCGTGTGGGGAAGTAGCTCACAGGAATGCGCCTAAGTAGGAGGCGTGCGCGGGAGCGTGCGAGGAGGTGGAGCAAGGAAGCACATAATGAACTGAAGCACGTGGGAGTGCGCTAGGAAGAGGTGCACGCAGGAGCGCGCAAGGAGGCGGTGCGCGCGGGAGCGCGCAAGGAGGAGGCGCGCATGAAGGAGAAGTGAAGGAGAGAAAATCCGTAGGAGGGGGAGAGAGAAAATCCGTAGGAGGATTTCCTCGGAAGGATGAAGATATTCGAATGAAGATATTCGGATGAAGATATTCGAATGAAGCTTCGAAGACGAAGGAGATCTTCAAGAAGCGCTTGAAGATCTCCAAAGGGGGTGAAGGAGATGAAGAAGGTGAATGAGGAAGGAGAGAGAATATCCGTTGGAGGATTTTCCGGGTGGAGAAGAGGATCCAAATGAAGGAGGGAATGAGTGTATTTATAGATTCAAAGAGGGGGCAACCTGGTAATTTGCCCCGATAACTATCGGACGAGCGAATAGGAATGCTCCGTTTAGAGAACGCGGATCACCAATTTTATGGAAATGACGGGACCGCTCCCAAACGATTAATGAAGGTAGTGGGCGGTTTTGGGTTGACCGGAAAAATAACCGCCCCTCCTGCGAGGGGAGGGCGCTGGGCGGCCGGCGAGGTCATAGGGGAGGAAGAAACGGCGGACGGCCGGGAAGCCGACCGAGAGCCTTGCGGCTGCGTGTGGGCGGGAGGTCGTGATGTTAATCTGAGGAGAATATATTCACTTAGACGCTTTCTTTCTTAAATCATCCATTGTCAACTAATCTACAAGCACCAAAGAATCGCTCTTCATTGTAATTCTCTCCCTATTTTCTTGTTCAAGTGTTGTTGTAAGCTCACGAACGAATGATCAAAAAAGGATATTCAGATAATTTAAGTGTCGGAGTAGTCCACCTATTGCTAAACAAGAGGCATGAAGTTTAGACATGATAAATCAGTAAGCTCTTGGTGCTAAGCAATTATTGTTAGCCTGTATTGAGTCTATAAAATGGACAAATAAGAGGAAAAAACATTATGTGTTCTTCACAGCTTGCAAACCTAAAATTTTCAATTTTTAGACAGGCAATGTTGAGGGATTTGTGTAGGAAGAGCGGAAAAGGTGCAAACAAGGACAGAATGTGGAAAATAAATACTAAACTATAGGAATCTATGTATCCTTCAAAAAAAAATCAATTGAAAGTTTCAATGATTAAATTAAAAAAACTGAGAACCTCCAATTTTTTTTTTAAATTACAAAGTATATATACATCAGAGTTAGGAATGAAGAAAAGGAGATATAACTTTCAGTTTCTCTGTGGCAAGGCAGCCAGGGAGATCCTTGTGTAAAATCTCAAGAAAGTTGAGAAAGAGGTCGCAAGAACATTCAACCACAATAAAAAACAAATAGAATTCAGCACAAAAAAAACACAAGAGTCTTGTTGCAGCCAAACTCGACGCCCTGGTCGTCGGACCGGAGTTATAACTCGGACCGTCTTTGATCACAGAGCGGTCGAGCGCGCACACGACCAATTAGAGAGTTCGACAGTAACAGAAGGATCCGGCCATGGGAGGAGTACACGAACAAAGCTGGATCATGTGGACATGGCTGGAACCCGACGACTGTAATGACTGAACTGAAACGTGCAAATCACGCGCGGGACGCCTGCTTGAGCCCATAAAGAGCTCGCCTCAAGAGGCAGACAAGACCTAAAAGAGAGGATAGACCCGGAGGAGGAAGCATGTATACCTCCTGTTGAAGATCACCGTGAAGAAAGACATTCTTCACGTTGAGTTGTGATAGAGACTAGTGACGAACACCGACAACAACAATAAGAGTCCGGACTGTGGTCATGTGAGCAACTGGAGCAAAAGTCTCGTCATAGTCTCTACCTTGCTCCTGTTGAAAATCACGAGCACCTAGCCGAGCCTTGTACCTCTCCACAAAACCATCAGAGAGAGTCTTGACCTTAAAAGCCCACTTGCAAGTGATAGGAACAACACCAAGTGGAATAGGAACAAGATCCCATATGCGAGTGTGCTCAAGTGCCTCCAACTCAGCAGACATATCGATCAACCTGCCACTCAGATATCTAAGCAGTCTCACGGTAGGAAGTTGGCTCTGGAGTACTGCAGACGACGTACAGTAGCAGGAAGGGCAGGTGGGTCCAGCGGTAGGGTTACAAGGCTATGGCGGTCAGGAGGATGCCTCTCTTGAGTACTGTACGTGGCCGGACCCTTTTGTCACCCATCCCGAGACTACTCCCTCCCGAGCACGCTTAACTGTGAAGTTCTTTCACTTCTCATCACCAGTTAAGTTGCAGCTCAATTGCAAGTAATGCCTGATGTATCCCCAAAACCAAGTATTTTCTCAATCTCAAATGACTTTCTAAACCCTAAACTTAGTTCCTTGCTCTGATATCCTAAACTTAATTAATTAATTAGCACCTAATAATTGTGTGTGTGTGTGTGTGTGTATATATATATATATATATATATATATATATATATATATATATATATATATATATATATATATATATATATAATTAGATTCCAAGATTGTGTATGATTGGAGTGAAGCCCTAGGTTGGAAGCAAACAGAAAATTTCTTTGAGGGTAGGTAGTATGTTGGTTGTTCTCTATAGGTACATATTTTACCTACTCAATTTATATATATTATATATTAATTAATGAATGTTTATTTATTATCAGCATACATAAGAGAGAGTTGACATTCTATAAATTGTTCATGATCTTTGTTTGATCATGTGTTCAATCTCTGACCTCATTAATTTCATCAAAATTAGGCATGCAAAAAAAAAAAAAAAAGAACATGCAATTTAAGTTGACTTGAACGTACGTACGTAGCCTATATATATGATGATCAGCTTGATTATATAATAAACCCAATTACTTAGTATTATTTAATTACTCTGCAGAAAATAATGGGCTATATGATATTTTTCTATTATTAATCCATGCTCTTTTTGACTTCTTTGGCAAAGTTTGTTGACTTTTTGCTTGTTATTATCAGCACTAATGTGACAGATTGCTTCTATTCTCTTCAAATACTTTGGAAATTCAAACCTTTTACGCTATATGCTGCTGCTGCTGCTCTCTCTCTCTCTCTCTGCGTCAGTGTGTGTATTACTGAAATTCAAACTTTTACGAAATTTTTGCGCTGTTTCCGAATTAAAAAGTCTTAATTTGTGAGTTAATTAGGAGGAGTAATAGTGGCCGTAGTTGAATCACATGATTGTATGATCTGAATTGAAACTATGATAAGAGCACAAAAATATATATATTCTCTTATAATATTATATATATATATATATATATAGGGGCTCCTCCTGTGCAGGCTGGCGCCTGTGCGGGCGTGCGGGCAGAAAATCCAGGCCATCAGATCAGATCAAGGCTCTAAGATTAATCGCGTGTATAGTATGATTAATCATACTGTGCACGCAGGCGATCAAGCCTGCAGGCCCGCTTTTTACCCAGCGGCGGCCTGTAAGCCTGGGCGCCACTGGATCCCTGAAATGAAGGAAAAGCATAGTAAATCGGACGGCTGAGGATCTCTCTCTCTCTCTCTCTCTCTCTCTCTCTCTCTCTCTCTCTCTCTCTCTCTCTCTCTCTCTCTCTCTCTCTCTCTCTCTCTCTCTCTCTCTCTCTCTCTCTCTCTCTCTCTCTCTCTCTCTCTCTCTCTCTCTCTCTCTCTCTCTCTCTCTCTCTCTCTCTCTCTCTCTCTCTCTCTCTCTCTCTCTCTCTCTCTCTCTCTCTCTCTCTCTCTCTCTCTCTCTCTCTCTCTCTCTCTCAGTTGTATCATCTATAAGCTAGAGAGTAGAGAGATTTGAAATGTTATATATATATATACACAAGTGACTGGCACGGACCTTCGGCCCTGGGGGCATTCGGCGGGGGTGCGACAATCGGCGGAGTGCGACATTCGGCGGGGTGCGACATTCGCCGGGATGCGACATTCGCCGGTGGTGCGACATTTATCGTGAGCGGAGACATTTGTCGTGGGCGGCGACATTTGCCGTGAGCGGCAACATTTGTCGTGGGCGGCGACATTTGTCGTGGGCGGCAACATTTGTCGTGAACAGTACCCGCCCCTATGCCCTCGCGCGACAATACCCGACCGACGACGGCGGCTCCGCCCGCTCCCTGCGGGCTCTGCCCGCTCCCTGCGGGCTCTGCCCGCTCCCTGCGGGCTCTGCCCGCTCCCGGCGGGCTCCCCCGCTCCCGGCGGGCTCCGCATAACCCGCAACATATACATATGAGTACTCAAAATGACCGTAAAAAAATATAAATCAAGAATACAATTTTTATTTTGTAAAATAAATTATATTTTAACGTTAAAACATTAATTTTTCTCTTGTCATTGCTAGCTAGAGGAAATAGGTTTAGGGTATTAGTATTTTTATTTTTTGTATTTTAATATTGTAAAGTTATGTAATTACCTAAAAGAATATTGTCTTTATAATATAATAATATAAAGTTTGATATAATTGTATAATTATGAATACAACTATAAGGGCAATATAGGAACATCAGACAATGTTTCACCAAATATTAGTTTTCCTATATTAGTAGAGATATAGCTCGTTCATGGAAGTGCATTAAATTTAAATAAAAACGAGTTTTATTTACTCATTATGCCGTAGTTACAGAATTAACACCTGTTTAATTACTAAACTAGAAAAAAAATCCTTAAAAAAATCAAATTTAATTGTGTGAAATATATAAACAAATAAGGAGGTGGATGGGCGGTTAGAGGCTGTTAGATTTGCTGATGCTGCAGTCAACGTTTCGAAGGCTATAAATTAGAGCAGTCACGTATCCAACTATTTACTAACCGTGCGACTTTTTTTCTTTCAATATTAATCAGTAAATTTATATTTTATACAATTCTTTGTGGTGAAAACGGTTCCTATCAAAAAAAAAAAATTTATGGCCGATGTTTTTAAAATTAAAATTATTAACGCTTTTTTTTTTCTCAGATCAAGTTTGCACTTTGGCCCGCACAATGGTGTAATCGTGTGTACGAGTGGAGACACTGTCTGCATAACAGCGTGAGTACAAAAAACTTAATAAACTATGAGTATTAAGAATATAATCTCACATAAAAAAAATCTCATGTATGTTAACAATTTTGACATTTAAATATCAAAAATTTAAATATAGTTTTATAATTTTAAAATTGCAATTTCTTTTAGAATTAATTTCATGAGCATATACATATACATAAAATTGACAAAGAACACCATGCATCAACACCACCATACTCAATTAACAAAATTTAAAAGTAATATCTAAGCCATCAACACATTCATAAAATTGTCATATATTTCTCTTTTAAAAATTGCAACATTATATATATTTTCAAATTAATCATGCCCACTAATTTCACCTTTCCACAATATCTAACTTTGAGGCAACTTTCTCCCAACTAACTATTATTCAAAATATATATATGTTCTCATCTATCACTCAAGTAGCTAGATTCTGGTAAACCATAAATTATTTAATAAAATCAATATATATATATATATATATATATTTATATATAATACTACCTAACTAGCTTTAATTCACCAGGTAATATATAATATAAAACTAATACACAAAAAATGATATTAATTTTCAATCAATGTTTGATATACAAACTATTTAAATACATAATTAAACCATTCAAAGAACTGTATAATTAATTAACTTAAATATAATTAACTATCTCTGTACAAAAATTAACAACATGCTGCCTTCAACCAAATATATGATGATTTAGACTGAAATTCTTCGCCATTCTCTGGTCTGTTCTACCATGATATTTGCCTGCAACAATATGTTAAACTAATCAAATTATAATAAACATTATTTCTCAAATTAGAGACTCTAATGGCAATAAAATATACTTATATATATACAAGTGACAGGAACGGGCCTTCGGCCCTGGGGGCATTCGGCGGGGGTGCGACAATCGGCGGGGTGCGACATTTGACGGGGTGTGACATTCGCTGGGATGCGATATTCGCCGGTGGTGCGACATTTGTCGTGGGCGGTGACATTTGTCGTGGGCGGCGACATTTGTCGTGGGCGGCAACATTTGTCGTGGACAGTACCCGCCGTTGTGGCCTCGCGCGACAGTACCCGACCGACGACGACGGGCTTCACCCGCTCCCGGCGGGCTCCGCCCGACCCGCAACATATATATATATGAGTACTCAAAATGACCGTAAAAAAATATAAATCAAGAATACAATTTTTATTTTGTAAAACAAATTATATTTTAACGTTAAAACATTAATTTTTCTCTTGTCATTCTTATCTAGAGACAATATGTTTAGGGTATCTAATGTTTTTATTTTTTGTATTTTAATATTGTAATGTTGTGTAATTAACTAAAAAGATATTATCTTTATAATATACTAATCTAAAGTTTGGTATAATTGTGTAATTATGAATACAACTATAAGGACAATATAGGGACATCAGGCAATGTTTCACTAAAGAATAATTTTCGTATATTAGTAGAGATATATATTCAGAAATTAATTTGAAATGGGGTGAATAAATTTTTTTTAAAAAAATATAATAATAGTACATAATTAAAATGTT
Organism: Platanthera zijinensis; assembly: GCA_039513925.1. NCBI lineage: Eukaryota > Viridiplantae > Streptophyta > Magnoliopsida > Asparagales > Orchidaceae > Platanthera > Platanthera zijinensis. Next base: position 207,956,984 of record CM077083.1, read on the forward strand.
CAAATCAATTTTTGTGTGCAGATAATGAGTTTGATCCGCAAATAGCCAAACATGATCTGCGAATAACCAACTCTGATTTGCAAATAGCCAAATTTTAATCTTCTTATAATAAATGGCAAAAAAGGGAGTGCCGGTGTCCCTTTGACCTCCCTCTGGATCTGCCCCTGTATATATGGTTGTTATGAACCGCGCGGGGTTTCATTTTTACAGAGGCCTGCATGCCGTACATCACAACCTATCTCCGCACACGGAGCGCGGTCCCTATGTAGCCGGTTGTTTAGGTGGTGATATGATTTGAACCCGCGACTTCCTGAATGGGTTGGGATGCACGACCTGTAAGCCTGTTCAAAAATGAAAACCTCGGGTTGTCGGTTAAAATGGTTAATCTAATTACTCACTTAAGGATATCCTCCCAGCCAAGATCAAAAGCATCAGGATCAGTTAATCTTTGAGCATCCGATTCCGGCCAGGGGCGGAAGGGCGGCGATATCGCGGAATTGGCCGCCGAAATTTCATTTGAACTGAAAAAGTGATGATCAAATAGAGTTGTATTGATTTCAGGCGAAGCTGGAACCAGTGAAGGGACTGAAGTAGCTTCAGCTGCCGCATTAATCTCATGATTTGTGTTTGGATTCAGCAGCACCTGCAGTTTTCCGACATTAATTATACCATCAATCTTCGTCTCTGATCCAACTTGTTGATCCTGAGGAGGATCATAATTGACGGCCATTTGGGGGATTCCGGCGACCGGAGCAGTCGAGCGGTTGAGAAAGGCCTCGAGTTGGCGGTTGACCTCAAGGATGTTGTTTACATTTCGAAGAGGAGCAAGTGACGAGCCCAGAAGAGTGTTCAAATTCAAATGTGGATGGCCGTTGGAATTAGAAGAAGAAGAAGGAGAAGGAGAAGGAGAAGAAGATGATGATGATGAAGCCATTAGCGCATGGAGCAAGCTTTGCATGATCTGCACTTGAGCCAGCTGAGCCACATCGGATTGAAGCTGGAAAGCATTAATATCCCATGAATTTGTCAGCACTCTGCCGGTTGAATTGGATGAGGAAAGAAGATTGGGTAAGTTTGCGAGGAGCTCGAGATCGGGTCTCCGGCGATGGGTCACCGGGTCGATTCCCATTAACAGCAGCTTCTTCTTCAGATGAGTGTTCCAGTAATTCTTGATCTCATTGTCTGTTCTTCCAGGTAACTTTGTAGAGATCAAAGACCACCTTAGTTTCAAAACAGGGGAAGGCAAAAAAAAGAGCCAAATTGAGAAAATTGCACAGCCATTTTTGGGGCATTTATTATAGAAATTCTAATGAACTAATTAATTAGAGAAGTGTGATAGATATATACTTGTTTCCGAGCATGGAGTGGAGGTGGATGATGAGGGCCTCTTCCTCTTCGGCGAACTTTCCCCTCTTGATATCCGGCCGGAGATAGTTGGTCCACCGGAGCCGGCAGCTCTTTCCGCAGCGGTTGAGTCCGGCGCTGCGGGGAAGATGCCGCCAACTTCCATGGCCGTTGTTCTTTATGTAGTCTATAAGCTTCTCATCTTCCTCCGGCGTCCATGGCCCCTTCTTCACCCCTCTTTCATCGCAGCAGGGAGATCTCCCCATCAATTTACTTGCTTTAAAAGGCGATAAAACTCTCTCTAGCTTGTATCAAAGAAATTTGAATTGGAGAGCGGAGGAGTGACTTTAATTAGCCTGCGAGTTTGTGATAAGGAGACAGGAGGTTGCCTGAGTTATTTGTGCGGGGAAGAGACGTTATTTCTTCTGTTTTTATAGGGGTTTAATTAAATATGGCTTAGTTTTAATTAAATATGGATTAGTTTTAATTAAATGAGGATTAGTTTTAATAGCGGTTTAATATTAGGGGTAATATGAAGCCGCCTTTCGCGTTTATTACCGTACAAATAAGTGAAATGCAGGGCGTAGAGCCACGTGCCACCTTGTATTAATTTCATGCAAATTTAAAAATATTACTTCGTGAAGTCTTCGGTGGTGGAGGGCTATGACATCAAATGAAGGACTGGTGGTTTTATTTAATTAGGAGATGGTAATTAAGATTAATAATAATAATAAAGTAATGATCTCTCGTTGCATGGTGATTAAGGCACGTGTAATTAAGCGAGAAAAACAGAGTCGAATATTAGGTTAGTATTGGAACAGGTGGAAGGCTGTGATTGGCGGAAAGAGTTTATTTTGTGCCGCAAGCAAGCCCAAAATTTCGCGGGTCATGACATATGTTGGGGTGTTTAGGGTCAGGGAGTTGGGCAATTAGGGCACGCAATGGATTTTGTGGGACCCACTGCCTTTAAAAAAAAACAAATTTATTCTTTAAAAAATAGAATTCGGGTAACTTATTGGTGGGATGAGAGTTCAAGTTGTATTAAATAACTCGGAATATATATAAATAATAATTTAATAATTTAATATAATAATAATGTTAATAATAAGCTTTGTATGTTGATAAATAATCTTGGGGTGTATAAATTGTTTGTAATCTTGAATATGTGTTGGCGCATCATGTAGTATGTGAATCGTGAGATCAGAATTAAGGTGACATTGTTAACAAGTGAAATGGCCCGACTTAGCTTTGCCATAGTCGATATTGAATATTCGATTCATAGGCCAATTAGACAGCCAAAACGAGCGAATTTTGCCGGTATGATGCAATCAAAACATATATAATGGGTAATTTCATGGAACTAGCTAACACATTGGGATTGGACATAGGGCTAAGCATTGAACTACCACATCACCACAAGGTGAGCAATTGAGAAGCCAAGTGAACTTCGAGATACGAAGAATGAGACGACGACCATGACAGGAGTTGGATTAAAATGACAAAGATTCATGGATTGTTAAAATACAGTGATTTTGATATTGTGTGTTGTGTTTGGCCGCTGCATCACATTGTGGTAAAAACTAATGCATGAGAATATTGATGTGTCACCTTACAAATGGATTTTTGGAGGCAAAAATTTTGTGGAAGTGTTTGATTATTGGAGAGCAAGAGTATTGGAGGATATTAAGCATTAATTATAATGTATTCTTGGAGGAAATGGAGGCCAACGAACTTTATTAGTTTATATTCTATGAGCATATAAGTGAAGAGGCTATAAATATATAAAATAATGTCATAAAGTTCAATAAGAATCTTTCAACAAAAAATGTTTACAAAGAATGATGACAAAAGAAGCGAGTGTCTGTCTGTCAAATCCAAATGAAAAATATGTGAGTTTTACTACGGATATAAACACGTATGAGAAATCTTAAAGTCGCATCATTGAACCTCATGGTTTTCTCTTGAGCCATTTCTCATATTTTACTACAAATCTTCTTAAATAGAGTAACAAGATTTCTTCATTTAAAGTTCATGTAATATTTAGTTCTTTCTTGCATTATTTTTTCATAGCCCTTCATTTTAAAATCCCCACATGGTCATTCCTTCTTCTAGTATGCTAGCTAGCAACACTCCCTTAATCCTCTGATCATCACACCATAACTAGCTTTCTCTTGGATCATACCCCAAATTAAGATGATCTATTTATTTTGTTCAAGGATAAGCTGAGAAATATATGCATATTCCATTATTCACATATGATGTTGTATTTTATTCACAATATCATTATTCTTGCACTCGATCTTGATAATTAATATATTATTAATTATTTGTTCATTAATGTGATTTTTTGTTGTAGTGTCGAGCTTCTATGTAAAGTGTTTTCCATGTCGAGCTTCTAAACAATATTGTGAAGTCTGCATAAACGTGGACATGATTTAAGGAGTGACGTCAGACGTTCACGAACGCGATGACACTAGCTAGATGGATCCTTAGTTACTCTACCTGAATTATTAGTTATGTTGATAAAGGAAATTAATTAATATGGGCCTACAGTTTTATAAGTCAAATTTAGGTATAATTATAATCCAGCTAGCTAATCCACAAAGAATCCAATGTGCATTGTTAATTTCATATTAATTATAATAACAAATCGCAGGGATATTCAACCAAACATCTGTAATAGTAGCTGCAGATTAAGCAAATTAAGCTAGGGTTGAGGAATTATTGGGTCTGTGCATCTCAATCCAATTCCACACTTCTTCTGAAATATAAAATACTAAGGCTCCGTTTGGAAGGACTTATTTTCACCGGTCAAGTGGTTACAACCGCATGAATCGGACCTTAATTATGATCCGGTTCATGCGGTTGTAACCGCTGGACCGGTGAAAATAAGTCCCCTCAAACGGAGCCTAAGTTTTTGGCCAAAACAATGCCATTTTTTGGGTCTAATATAAATATCATATTTCAATCAAACATTCATCAATATTTTTTGTATTTTACATCAAAAATTGTTTCATTTTATATCATTTGCCTATAGATTCAATATGTAGAACATATAATTTAATTGAGACTTCGGTCTGCTAGCTAGGGTTCTAAACATTCCCACAGGCGCGTTGTTATAATCGCATCACACAACAAGAATACAAAGAAAATCAAACTCAAGCAGTTTATAATCAAATAAACTCAATACATACAATATGATAAATACATATATGATTCAAATATATATATGACAACTCAATTGGAATCAAATACCTCCAATCACAGAAGACACACAAGATTCGCACGAATCAATTAAATCGTCATCATTGGACGACCACCCACCTCCGCCACCAAAGAAGAGAGCATTTGTCAGGCTTGCGATCGATATACCACACTTGCTACACACACACACAAGAACTGATGCGGAGTTGAAACACACACATGTGCACCAACTACCATTCGGCACGACTGCTCAATATTTGCAGGTTACTAATGGCAGCCCAGCCACACACACTTCAAGCCCTTTGCACCTCCGTCCACTGGAGAAAGGAGATTTTAACTCCTTACTCCCAAAGTTTGATATGTAGGCCATACACATTTACTAATACACATTTTTTCTGATAAAAATGAAAATAATACATCTCATTTCAGCACCTCTAGAATTATCTTAGGCTCTATTTGATGCGGCTTTTTCGCTCGGGTGAGTTTGAACAAAAATATCGTCATCATAGAATGTATATTTGGCAAGACTGGTTACGACCGCCACCAAGAAAAGTAAACTAGTTTTGAAACATAAAAGTAAAAGAAGTTGCTTAGATATGGTCCGATGTTCAAAAATGACGATTGCATTCACAATCTCCACGGCCGTGCCAAACAGAGTCTTAGATCACGCCGGAACAACCTTTCATCACACATGAAACCTTCCCATAGAAATATATATAGTTCCTTAGTTCTTCCATTTATTTATTTTGATTTTAATACTGTATTGACACAGCACATTATTAGTCTACACTACCATATAGATTTTCGAAAAAAAAATTAGGGTTAGTTATAAAATGAATAATAATAATAATAATAATAATAATAACCACAAATGATCAGAGTTGGAAATCAAGCCTCAAAGGGTTGCGGGGAGGGGGCAATTCACTTATTGGTTAACTACCAAACATTAGATCACTGTAATTCCATTTCCAAGAATACCTTTAATTATAATGGTCAAATGTAATCGTTTGACAGATACAATTAGGAGATTGTTAATCGCAGATCAAAAATGGCTATTCGCAAATCAAAAATAACACTTTTAAAATGTGTTAAAGATTCTCTTGCTTTCTGAAAGATTTTATTCACAAACTAACCTTAATTCCTTTTCCCTTCCCAGCCAACAGCCCGATCCCGCACTCCACATCTTCCCCTCTCTCGCTCTCCCAACTCTTGATCGCCCGCCTGCGCCGCCCGCCTGCGCCGCCCGCTTGCTCGCAATCGCACTCCGCACTTCACATCTTCCCCTCTCTCGCATCTTCCTAGCCACCAGCCCGACGTCGCCCGCCTGCTCGCCGACGTCGTCCGCCTGCTCGCCGACGTCGCCCGCCTGCTCGCCGACGTCGCCCGCCTGCAAACATTTTATTGGCTGGTTTGTTTAGAGTTTGTTTGCAATACAGACATAGGGATCGATGGTGTGGGGTTTGATTGGTTGGATCTCGATTTTCTGTGCATGAGAGTGGATTTCTACGCTGTTTATGTGATTTTGGTTTGTGTGAAAAAATTTGGATAGTTAGGGTTGAAGAATAAATGATTATTTCAGTAGGATCTACTTAAGTTGGGTGTTTATTGATGTTTTAAAGTGATTTTGTATAACTATTTCTCGATTTTTAGATGGTTAGTTCAGATTTGACACTTCTTGATATTTTTTGACACTTCTTGATATTTTTTTGACACTTCTTAAGTTCGGTTTGTGTGAATTTTTAGATGATTAATTTAGTTAGTTCACATTTTATTAGTTCAGATCATGAGTATCAAACCCTAACTAAAGACTAAGGTTTCATTTGACACTTCTTGATATTTTTTTTACTTTTAATGTTGGTTTGCGAATAACAATAATTTATGTGAATAACAATTTTGAGTGTCTTTGGATCTGCGAATAGTAATAATCTGCGAATAGTCATATTCGGTCTGCGGTTAACAATCCCCTACAATTAAATCACTTCAGTCATTTTCCATTCCAAAATCCAGGTCAAAGATAGAAGAGACGAGACCTATTATAAGCGCGAGTGAACCGTCTATATAGGCGATGCAAAACTAATCTTGGTATGTCTTTTTTTGATTCATGCTGGACATTCCAATATCGAACCATGATTATAAATGGAGAGGCAGGCTATTGCTTGGCGGAAAAATTTTTGCGTGTGAATCATACTCTCCGGATATAACCATCGTTCAATCAAAAGACCGCACAATATTTTTTTTCCTTTTTTCATGTATTTGGTTGGAGGTCGGATCGTAGATCAGACAGACATCCCAGCACGATGCTCATGGTACGCTCAGCGTATCTACTTCTCCCTCATTGTTTGGAGAGCAAACAGTAAAGTGTGGTGCCAGGTGACAGGCGGGCTGTTGCTTCTCCCACAAGAGAGACAAGGCAGCGGGCGAGGCCGAATATTAATCGTTAGCCGTTGCTTGGAGATTTCATACAACATTAAAAAGTCAAAAAAGAGAGCAACTGACGTTGGCTTGACTCCTGCATAGTTGATTAAGGCCTTTGACTTCCCAACACAGAGAATCTGTCCATAAAAAGTCGCGTGTAGTTTTTCTCACACATTTTAAACAAGAGTGACAGTACACGCCCCCTGACAGTACCACAAGGGTAGGGGTCAGCTGCCCGGGTCCGGGGAGGGTAAAGTGCTGCGCAATCCGACGGATGCGAGCCACTGGACTTTACCGATCTGATGGAAGCGAGCACGTAGAGATGCGTGCACATCTCAACGCACACATCTCAAAGCTAGTTAAGATGTGCACGATTCTCCGCGCGAGCTAAGATGAACTCGTAGCCGTCGGATCGCCTGCACTTTACGTTGCAGTGCATTTGCTGCACTTTACCCTCCCCGAACCCCCAGCAACCCCTATCCCCCAAGAATTTTACAATATTGGTAATTGGATTTCGATTTCTCTTGCCAAAACAATGAATTTTGATAACATACACGTAAAAAACAGTCATCATATAAGAAAGAAACAACTCGTTCAAGATAGTCACCATATAAGAAAGAAACAACTCCTTCAAGATGGCGGCCATCAAAAAAAAATTTAACTGAAGAAAAATAATGTTGGACTCCCCTTTGTTGAATTTTATAGATCCACCCCTAAATTAAATTTCACGGCGGCTCGCAACTTCACACATGATACCCCCCTTCTCATTTTTCTCCTTTCAAACTCACATTTATTTATTTAATTTGATACTCACAATTAAATAATATAATAATTATAACAATTTGAAAACTTTATTTTAGCAACATTTAAATTATTTTAAAATAAATAAAATATTTAATGATATTAGACTTAAAAAGCATGTGTACCATTGACATTATAAATATTTCACAAAAAAACTTTTCATTTTTAATACAGTATATATATATATGGACTATGGTATAAATAATTAAAAATAAAGATGTTTTTCAAGAACTTTTCTTTTAAAAAAATAATATTAAATTCAAAAAGCTGCATGCAGTGACTACAAATTAACAAATGTATTTTGACTTTTTACTTAAAATACCCTTTACATCTCTACGTGATTCGAGTCTGAGCACACTAATTTGATTTTTTTACAACCGCCCTTATAAATATAGGTGATTGTTATTAGCACTATAGTTTGGGCTAGTCGCACAACGTTTTCTCCTAATTTTTCGCGCCTTTTGAAAATACGGCTTGTACATGCATTTTTAGGAAAAGTGTTCAACACTAAAGTTGTAGATCTAACTTTCGTGTTGAACACTTTTCCTAAAAATGCATGTACAAAGCGTACTTTAGAAAATACACCCAGATTTCGCACCTTTTAGAAATACGTCTTGTACATGCATTTTTAGGAAAAGTGTTCAACACGAAAGTAGTAGATCTCGTCGAGATCTACAACTTTCGTGTTGAACATTTTTCCTAAAAATGCATGTATAAAACATATTTCTAAAAACGCGAGAAATTGGGAGAAAACGTTGTGCGACTAGCCAAAACTGTAATGCTAATAACAATCACCTAAATATATAGACTCCCTTTGGGAGGCTTATTTTCACCGGTCAAGCAGTTACGAGCACATGACCGAAAAAAATAAATCCTCCCAAACAAAGACTAAATTGTGTAATATCACATTAGCGCAGAAACAATAAAAACCTCGCTTTAAATTCTTTACTTTATGGGCCTCTTCTTGCGCGTAAGAACTCGTGTGGAAGAAGTAACTCCATTTCATATGTTATAAACTTCACCTTCTTAGAATTGTAGAGCTGTTTTTTTATTGTTAGTAAGAACGTAGCAGGTAATATAAACGTATACCATGAGGTAATTCAGATGAATTATATGCTTACAAGATATGAAGGCCATACAACTACGACTTTGTGAGGTGCGCAAGTCAACGTTTTTGGCGACGTGCGTTTGCATCATTAGGTAAGTAATTGAACCGACTAGCTCGGAGCCGAGCTAGACCAGACTTGAATTTCTTCAATTATGAGTCTCATCAAAATGATTTCGAGCTGGCTTTAAATTGCTACAATGTGAGCCTTGAGAGTTAGAAAATTTAACAAAGAGTGAAGATATAGCACAAATGAGAATGAGCAACCGAGCAACAATGAGTTTGCACAGAGACAACAGCAACACGGTAGCATAGAGAAGATGAGGGGAGACGAAAAACCCTAGAAATTCCACAAATAATTTTTAAGTTCAACTTAAGAACGATATTTATTTCATAATGGGCGAGAATTTGTCTCCTACACATATTTATTGTCTCCCACCGGGCGAGATTTTGTATCTAAGATAGAAAATCTGCATATCTATGATCAAAATGATGGAATTTACTCACCTGGAAGCAGGAGACTACCAACATTCAGTTCTTTTAGACTTGCTCAGTTGTAACTATCAAAGAGGAAGGAGCTAAATGATGATCAAATGGAAGAGGAATATCAATGATCATCCTATCTTATTTGCTGCTTGAACAGATTCACCTCTGCATGTTTCCCACTTTGCATGTGTGGATGCGAACCTGCGAGATGCCCAAGGAAATTTCAGTGGTTAGGGCGCATGAGGAAGAATTTACCGGCGAAAAAGTGCCATCCGCTAGGATATCAATCTGGATTTAAGACAAAAGAGAATCTAGCATTGTGAATTTAGCTCAGAGTTTTCTTGTATCAAAATACATATATAGAGTTATGTGCGTTGTTTGTGTGTATACATCTATCTATCTATCTATCTTTATATATATTATGAAAAGAAATACCTTCGTGACCACAAGGGGCTATCAAATGCATAAGAACCGTCCAATAATTTGATCAAATTTACATAAATGCTACACCTGTCAGACCGATTACAACCCTACCCTCACTACAACAAATTAGATCTACGGTGGCGCTTTTTATGCGGCGTTTTTTAAAACGCCAAAAATGCGGCTGCTTCTTTTATATAATTGAGGCGTTTTAATGTTAAAAACGCTCCAAAAACCGTAGGAATAGAATTAGCGGTGCTTTAAATAACCGAACGCGGCAAAAGAATTACTTAATACGCTCCACGCTAGGGTTTATTTGGCATTTCCCGCTTCCATCTCTCCCCTAGCCGTCTCCCGTAAGACCCTAAAATTTACATAAATGCTACACCTGTCAGACCGATTACAACCCTACCCTCACTACAACAAATTAGATCTACGGCGGCGCTTTTTATGCGGCGTTTTTTAAAACGCCAAAAATGCCGCTGTTTCTTTTATGTAATTGAGGCGTTTTAATGTTAAAAACACTCCAAAAACCGTAGGAATAGAATTAGCGGTGCTTTAAATAACCGAACGCGGCAAAAGAATTACTTAATACGCTCCACGCTAGGGTTTATTTGGCATTTCCCGCTTCCATCTCTCCCCTAGCCGTCTCCCGTAAGAACCCCGCCAAAAGTAGGGTGCGCCTGTGGTTGGAGTTCAAATCAACGACGAACTGCTCGCCGGAGGTCTGATCATCGCTGACGGTGTGCTCTCTCGCCTCCCCTGGCCTTGCCACAATGGATCCCTTCGGTATTCCTTCTCCGGTAAGCTTTGTCGAACTCGATCCTTCGGTCTGCTTTCTCGCACTTTGTAATGTATGCGTAAATGGTAGTTTCTACACGCCTTCTACTTCATGCTGGTATTCTCAGGAAGGCTCCAGAAAAAGAGATTCATGTGAGGCATGCATGTTATGATTGGAGAACAAGGACAAGAAGTGTAGCATTTGCTGCTGCTGTTTTGGTTCATGGCGGGGGGAGTGAGGGATTGATGAGTTTGATCTACCAGACTGTTCATGATGGGGGCTGTGATGTTCTTGGGTAATAATCACTGGAATTTACTCTTTGAATCTTATCAAATTTTAGTTTTTTTTAACTATTTTAACCAAAATTACATGTTATATAGACTTCCTGTTTGTACCCCAACTAATGTTTTCATATGCCTAATTGAATGCAGCACAACAACAAAAACAACACTCAAGCCTTTATCCCACTATAGTAGGGTCGGCTATATGGATCCTTTGTCGCCATTGTGCCCTATCTTTTGTCATAATCTCACTAATGCCTAAATACACCATGTCTTTCCTTATAATTTCATTCCAAGTATTTATTAGTTTACCCCTCCCTCGTTTAACATGCGTAGTGACTAGACTCTCACAAGTCACAACGCCTAACAGGGGTTTTGTGCTTAGAAGAACTCAAATTAGAAGTAGTAGATTGACTAAAATTAATATTGAATCCCCTTAAAAATGTTGAAGTAATTAGAGATACTCCGCCCTTTTCGTCACCTAAAAGCTATTATCTAGATCTTCATGCTGCTAGAACAAAGAAATATTGTGGGGTAGTTTATAGAAAAAAATAAATACCGTGTGTGTGGGGTAGGGGATAGTTTTTAGATGAGAGATGATTCCTGATTAGACCAGGCAGCTGATATTCTTATACATTATGCAATAGTCATTGATTAAAAAAACTTTTATCATGATATATTATTTGCTTCTTTTAATATCTGATGATTGACTGATTGCAGAGCAGAGACGAGAACGACCTTTGGGTCCATTTGGGGCTGATTCAACGACTTATCATATATGGCGTGCCTGGATCGACGATCTGATTTCGCGGATGCGTCCGGATTCGCATTGCGAATCAAGTTCATATATAGTTTTGTACTTTTCAGATTTTATTTCATGTAATTTTGCCCCCGAGACCAACGGCCAATCAAAGTCGTTGATTTCGGGTGCCCTAATTTTTATTTCTTATAAATAGGAGGTTTAGGGCTGCCGTCATTCTCATTGCTGAAATTTGGAAACTTCTCTTCCTCATTTCCGGTGATCTCTCTGTGGTGCCGACTCCGTGGAACCCCTTAGTGACGACTCCTTGGGAAAGGTTTATTCGTCGCGCGCTATTACTTTGGCCCTTCACACAGAGGAAACCCTAAGCTTGCTTTTGCCCAAATAAATTATTCTGTCTTGCTTTTGAATTATTTGCGTGAGATGTTAGTATTTATTATCTAATTTGTGATCTAACCGCCGGATTTTTGCATAGCATGTAGGGTTAGGTCGCAGATTTCCCGTCACATATAGATTCGTCCTGTGTCAATTGGTATCAGAGGTAGGTTGCGCACACTTTTCGATACGCATTCGTAGAGTCTATAGGTTTTTCGTTATATCTAGGTGTCACAATTATTCTTCTCCTTACTTTGGAGATCCCGAGTCCATTGCACCCGCTCTCACGGAGCCCCGTCAGGGAGACTCTCACATTACTACGACAGTTATCCTCGATCCCAGCACACCACTTTTAGAGATCGCGTTGACCCACCGACACGACCTCACTATGCTAGATACAATAAGTATGATGATTGTCGTCGTTCTTATCCGTACGCGCGAGCGGATCGTGTTGATCCTTTAACACGACTCAGTTATCTTAGGGATGATTATTATGAGGATAGTCGTTCCAAGAGAGATCTTGAGAGCCAGTTTCGTACTGCTGCCCCTTCCTCTGATGGCTCATCTAGTGCTGAATCTTTCAGTTATTGGCTCGTGGATATGAAATATTATCTCGATCATTTTGAGTTATTTGGTTAGCGTCACGTCAAGTTTGCGAAACTTAGACTTTTAGATCAGACGAGGGCATATTAGGTTAGCGTTGAGAGGACCCGCGAACGAGACCGTCTTCGTCGCATCACTAGTTGGGTGGACATGAAGCGTACATTGTGTCAGAGGTATCTGCTTTCGTCGTATCGGAGTTGCTTGCTCGACCAATTGTTTTCCCTTCAGCAAGGATCCATGTCTGTCGTTGAGTACAGGGATCACTTTGATGAGTTAGTTGAGAGGAGCGATATCTGAGAGGACCCAACCATGACCACTTCCAGATTTCGGTCTGGGCTTCGATCTGACATTCGTACTAAAGTGGTTTATCATAGCTCGAAGTCCCTCGAGTCGACATATCAGTTCACCTTTCATTATGAACAGTCTTTGAGAATCACAAGAGTTGGTCGATAGGATTCTCACCTTGACCTCCGCAGTACGAGTCCCTTTCATACTGAGGTCACCACGATGCCTACCATTGTCTTGTCAGCCACGATAGAAGTGATACCTGATGTGGATTGCTCTCACCCCAGTGCGGTGCTTTACCCAGTGAGTGACTTATCTCTTGTTTCTGACCCACCTCTTGTGACCCCGACTGAGAGCGATCCTGAGCGGTCTATTGAGTCTGTAGTGTTGTGTCCCTCACCCACACCTCTTCCTCTGTCATACACTGGGTTAGTTAGCACCCCAACCACAGACCCATTTCCTGACACCGCACCCACAGACCCATTCTTGACTATAGGTCTATGTTACACTCCCCTTGTCATTGCCCACAGTCACATTATGACCGAGAGCCCAGAGTCTGGTGTTGATCTCGTAGTGGCTATGCCACCCATTCACGGGGACACTATCCCTCACGATGGTACTCACATGAAGGATCATGACCCTAGTGACGAGTTCTATGACGACCCCCCTATTGAGATTCCTGATGATCCGCCACATCCTGGTGAGGATGAGATTCAGGTAAGACACTCATGTATGAGTATCGACTTACTAACACCACTTCCATTATCGTCCCTGACCTAGCCCAGTGGTTGGATATTGAGTGGAGCATCAAGTATCTAGGAATTCCCCCTAGTAAACGTGAGTATACTCCTGATATTGTGGATTCCTATCTTGTGACCCATCGCACTCTCGATGAGTTTTGGGACGCACCACTCGTTGACCCACCAGACGAATTCTTTACTTTCGGGGACACTCACCACGCTATAGAGCCACGTCTTCTAGTTGGTGCACACGATTTTCACCTAAGTGGTGGTCTCATTCGTGATGACTTTTCGTATACACCTCCTGGTGAGCCCCCTAATATGCTACGTTCCCTGAGAAACATTTGGCTCCTTACGGGCTCATATTTGAGTGTAAATGTCTCGCACAGTCATTGGAACTCTCAACACACACGGGATGAGTTTTTCTAGACTCCTCCGAGAGAGCCTCCTGATAGGCCACCTCATGTGATAGATTTTTAGGTCATTAGATTTTTCAATAGAAAACATTTAGTGTCTGTTGTGTTTTATCTGCATCATTTGTATGAGTTTGTTGAATCATTTTTTCATCATTTGCATGAGTCTGTTGTGTTGTTTGTTCATCGTTTGCATGTGTGTCATGAGTCGGTCCAACGAAGAATCTATAATGATAATAAATTTTGTAAATCACATGCGTATGTTCACTGACAAAAACATGTACTTCATGAAGACGAGTATGCGATGATGAGAATCTGCGTTGTGAGGCTCTGTGCGGGGCTTGCTAAAAGCTTGAGCGTTAGGCGAATTGACCCTTATATAATCATGAGACGAATCGAAGCAAACACACGTGATCTTGATATCCCTGCAAGTATGGGTATCCACCTGGTATTTATTGTTGAAGATATGACGTCGTACTACGAGTCTCATGAGTACGTGGACCCAAGCAGTGGGAACTTCCAGCCACCCATGCCTCCATTTTCATTGTCTTTCAACCTTCATAGCCCACACATGTTTGATGGTCACCACTACTAACCCACCCACCCGGGGACTCGTCTTCTTTAGTTCTACTTACAGAGTCGCCGATCGTACCGGGATCCACTGCTCGTAAGTTGAGTGTTGAGAGCATCATAGAGACCAAACTCCATCGGTGCATTCCTACTACAAACGTTGGTGACACCTGAGTACTAGCAGCAGAGCTCGATCGACTCGCCCTTGAACTTTGACTTCAGTACGATGACATATTTTCAATCGAGGGGAGTTGATTGGTGAGGACACTCTTCCGTCGACGACACTTGGACGACTCCTGGTGGACCTCTTCAAGTCTTACCTAGCATACATCAAGAGAATTCTGATTCCTATTCATCGGAAGATGAATTCTTTCAAGCCGGGGAGGTTGGTGCGGAGTAGAGACGAATACTTGCAGTGTAGGACGAGTTTTGGGCCCGTTCGAAGCCAATTGACGACTTTCCAAATATGGTGTGCCTATATCGATCATCGGACTCCGAAGATGTGTCCGGATTCGCATTGCAAATCGATTTGATATATTGCTTCATTAGTTTGCATTGTATTTTGATGTATTTGGGTAGCCCCACCTCCGACCAATCACAGCCGCTGAAGGTGGGATGTCCTAACTTTTATTTCATTATAAATAAGCTTGTAGTGGGCTGGTTTTGGTTATTCCAGAATTTGGAGAAAGCTATTCCTGGATTCCCGCGAACATCCCACAGTGGCGACTCCGTGGAACCTTAGGTGACAACTTGTAGGCTTATATCTCCCTTCCCAAGATTTTCGCTAACCCTAGGCTCCTTCTTCCCCCTCTGAAACCCTCATCCGCAACCCCTATAACCCCCAAATCCAGCCCACCCCGCTGTACAGAATTCCAGCCATTTCCATGACACTATTTGATGAAATTTATTATTCATCCATAGAGTCCCCCATATTTATGCAGCCTTGAGACCCGCCGGCCAGCAACAACCCCATCGCCTTTGAAGCCTCCTCCTTCAGCCGACCAACCCCCTTCCATCCAGCACCTGGTTGTTCTTTGTTCCAGCCGCCATCCCCCTTCCAGCAGCCCATTGTCGCCCTCCACGACCTCCTAAAGCCGGCGGCCTCCCCCTTTTAATTCTGCTGCAGCCGCCCCTTATTAACCCGAATAATCCCTTGTCGCCAACCCCGCTTTCCGTGGAACCACCTTTCATAGCCTCCCCCCTTCCGGATCAGTCCAGATCCGGGAATTTCAATCCCCGATCCGTCTTCCCCTCTACCCGTACTCCATCCCTTAGCCCGAATCTGCCGCCAAATATCGGATTTACCCTTCCACGCCTGGATTCACCCATTTGTGGTCGGATCTATCCATTTCCGGTTCATTTCCACCCCCGCTGTCGAGGATAGCCTTGTATACTGCTTCAGTGGTGGAGACGGACACAAAATCCTACTTCTTGCTATAACACAAGATAGTTGTCGATCCGCACATGAAGACGTAACCAGACGTCGACTTCCGATCGTCCGTATCTCTCCAATAATCAGCATCCGTGTAACCGTGCAGATTGAAGTTCGTGTCCCTCTCATATAAGAGACTCATATCTGAGGTGGACTTCACATATTTCAAGATACTTTTTGCCGCCACCAGATGAGCTTTCCGCGGATCCTGCATATATCGACTTACTCGGCCCACAACACAAGGAATATTCGGCCTCGTAATCGTCAGATATATCAAGTTTCCAACCAGAGCCCAAAAATCCAAGAGATCTGGAAGAACCCTTCCTTCATCACATCGAAGTTTAAGACCAACCTCCAGTGGAGTAGAGCTTCTCTTTATCTCCCGCATGCTGAATCGCTTCACGATACGCTCCGCATACCCTTTCTGGGAAACGAGCACACCGCTCTTTTTCCTCTCCACCTCGAGACCAAGGAAATGGTGGAGCTCTCCAAGATCCTTCATCTCGAATCTGATAGTTGGCTCCGTCCCGAGCCTAACAACCTCCTCTTCCAAGTTCCCAGTGACGTGAATCGTCAACGTACAACAACACCAAGACTTGAAGCTCCCTCCTCTTCTTTACGAACATGCTTGAATCAGAATCAGAAACTGCCAAGTAAGAAGACCGCCTAGTCGTCTATCCACGACCTGCTGCTAACCGTGGCTGACTGCTACCAGCTATCTGCACTATCTTCAGAACCAGTTTTTTGGCTGTCAAGTGCTAGCCGTACAATCTGCAAACACAACAATAAATGTGGTCACTTCACCTAGCTGCGCAGTTAGAAAATCTTAACTGCCGAGTTTAACCCGAGCTTCAGTTCTTACAGTTTCAGTTATTAATGGCGAGGCTAGCACCCTTATTTATAGGCGGGCAGACGAATACCATCACCACTCAGGGGGATAGAGTAACCGTCAATGACGTGACAGCTAGCAGCACCAGTCTGCCCATCATGTGGACTGCCCACACCAGACTGCGCGTGCGGTTAACTCCACCAGTCCGCATAGCTATGCGGACAGCATCCTCAGTCCGCGCGGAGTTAAGTAGATAACCAGATAGCCGCGACCTGAACCTTAACCACACCAAGCGGAGGTCTACCGGTCTCCGCAGTCTCCTAAACCAGATCACACAGCCCGCGTTTAGCTAAGGCTAACCACACAGTTGATACCCCGGGGAACCTGCGAAGACAGACCGCGAGAACATTCATAGCCATGAACCTGGCTATTCGCCAATCCTATCCGCGCTAACCGCGTGCGGGCTCAACGGTTTTTGTGGTCTGGACCATCGTGACCACCCACTTACTACTTCAACAATCCACCCCTTCACAACAATGAGTTGATAAATTGATCAAAGGCATTTGTGTTTCTCCTGAGCCCGCATGAAAAAATTTCAATCACATTGGGTTCTACTTCATGGTATCTATAGAATAGCTTTGCAATGAGTTAATAATTTAGATCAGGTTACTCTGCTGCACTTCAAGCCACATCAAATAAACTGCAACTTTGAAACACAAATCATGGTACTACTCTCAAACTTATTAGACCATATATTCAACCTAAAAAAACAAAGCTATAATAAAAATGCTTTAATTGAAAAAAATAGTTAAATAGATAATGAGAACTAAATATACTTCAGAAATGCTGTTTGAAATCAAAGGCACTGGTTATCCAAGTCTAAGAGAAAGCACCTTAACAACCATGAAAATGAATAACAAATTAAAGGTATCCAGTCTAGCCCTAGGAATATTCACAGAAACAGCACAGCAACCACCAAATTAGTTGGAATAAAATCAAAAATATACCCGGTCTTAGAACCAGATGAATCTGTGAGCGAGGACCAGAAAACATCCAATCGTCTTCATCCAGGGATTTTACCTCCTTCTGGAGAGCCTCCATCAGATCCGATCTCAGAACTTGAGCAACCAACAGTCGAGAGGATTGAAAAATGGTTAGAAGAGAAAATCTACTGAGACTAAAATCTCCAGAAACAATGAAACAAATTAGAAAGATCCTAGTAGCACGAAATATGATTAAACCCCCAAGCAGTGTTTACAAAAAATGGAGGAATAGTAAGGGAGCGGTGAAAGAAAGTTACCGGAGAGGGCGGCCTCCTTTCTGTCATGGACGGAGATGAGATCGCTAGGAAAATGGTAAACAGAGTCATCCACTAATACGGTGTTGCTGCTGCTCGAAGCGCCTCCACCATGGCCGGCGCTCGTTCCGGAAGCCGACGATCTCGCCGGGGAGCTCATTCGAGGAAAAATGAGACCGAACTAATAATACGCCCGGTTATTTGATGGAAGAACCTAATATATTACTATTATTATATATTATTATTATTATTATAAATAGTAGGCGATTGTTATTTGTAGAGCGCAATTTTTATCTCTTTTATTTGAGTTATTATTTCTATAAAAATTTGAACTTGTCTATTTACAGACCAATCCTAGCAAACACACCCGGTGCCCTTTTCCCTACAAATCTGCTACCGCAACATACTTTGATTCAAACAGCCAGTAGACCACCGGCTTCTCAGCCTCCACAGGCCTCCTCCCAAGCTCTCACCACCTTTTTGGCTGGAGTTTTAGGATGAGCGGCGTTTTCTCCTCCCTCGCCCTTGTTGTTGGAAGTGATTAAGGCTCCATTTGGTTCGGTGGTGGCGGGACGATCCGGCAGGTGGAAACGGAGTGTTCGAACCGGAGGTGGGAGGTGGCTGCTCCAAACGGAGCTTTTTGGGGCTTTTCTCAAGGCGGGCGGGTGAAAACGGAGCAAACGCCGCCGGAGATTCATTTGTTTACCCTCCTTCCGACGGTATTTGCCCAAAACGGAGTAGCGAAACGCCCAAACAAATAAAGCCTAAGTGGACACAAACAATAACAAGAAGAGTTTACAATTCACAGAGGAGCCAAACTTCTTCGATTAAACAACAAGCGTTTACGAAACTTGTTTTAACAATTACAACTTCACACAACACATGCACACTACCCACACTTGGATATTACTACTTCTCTCTTAGACACCTTTAACGGTAGAAGTCACCAGACGCTTAACGCTGCCGCTCACTACAAGAAAATAGACTTTTAGTGACGAAATATTTGTGACAAAATATTTCTCGTCACTAAAAGTATACTTTTTGTGAAGAAAATATAGGTTGGTCACTAAATGATGATTTCGAATTAATTAGTGACTAAAATAATTTTTCGGTCACTAAAAGTATTTTTTTAGTGACCAAAGTAATATTACATCACAAAAAAATAATTTTTAGCAACCAAATTAGATTCTGTCACTAAATAGGACGATTTAGTAACGAAATATAATGATCACGAAATAAAATACAAATTATAATTAAGAATATCCCGCCTTTATTTTGGATCTGGCTTTTATTTTCATTTCTTTTATTTTGTATCCCGCCCCTTCCGCACATCGCTCCCTGCCCATAACACTGTAAAAACTAAAGGAGTTGTGGAACACTTCCGGTTCTCTTGTTTCTCACACTGGGTTCGCCCACGTGAGTTTAGAGAAATCGAAGTGTGAATCCCTACGACATATCCGGCCCCGAAACAAAATCAGTTTTGAGTTTCTCGGGTGTGCGGATAATTAAATGTATTTAAAAATGTACCTTTAGCAACGAAAAAAATAGTTGTCACTAAAAACATACATTTAGTGACGGAAATTAATGGTCACTAAAAATATAGTTTTAGTGAAGAAAAAAAGTTGTTACAAAAAATGTACATTTAATAACGAAAATTAATGGTAACTAAAAATATACATTTAATATCGGAAATTATTTGTCATTGAAAATATACATTTTGTGACAAAAATTGGTTTGGTCACTAAATATATTCTGTGACGCCCATTTTGCAACCCCTTTGTGGCATACCGAATTTGGTTGCTAAATGTCTATAGTGATCAAACCACAATATTTTGTGACCAAAAATTTCGTCACTAAATGTCAATTTTCTTGTAGTGACTAGGGGGTTTAACCGCATATCGCATCTAACGAGCTCGTTGGATATTTGCCACTGCTGCAGGGAGATTGCCGCTGGAGTTCGCAAAGAATAGTTGCAAAGTCCTTGATACGCTTCCAACAGTGGCATCAGAGATAAGTTGCGAACCTTGGAAGACGGTCTGAAAAGTTGAAGACATGAAGTGATGGAAATGGTGAATGTTATGCCAAGACAAGTTCTCAAGTTGACGAAGACTAACTATGAGAACTGGAACATCCAGATGAAAGTGTTACTAGCCTTAAAGGAGCTATAGGAAATAGTTGAGGATGGTTATGAAGAGTTGTCTGCTGAAGCAGAGGCAACATTGACTAATGCCCAGAGGACGGCACTGAGAGAGAGGCAAGGAAGAAAGACAAGAATGTTTTGTTCTTGTTATATCAAGGGATTGATGAAACAATCTTTTGAGAAGATCTCGGATGCTAGGAGTTCTAAAGAAGCATGAGAGACCTTGCAACGCTCCTTGCAAGGTATTGACAAGGCTAAGAAGGTGAAGCTGCAATTTCTCCGAGCAGAGTATGAAGTTATCAAGATGCAAAACTCTGAGAAATTTGGCAACTACATGACTCTTCTGCGGACGCTTGCAAATAAAATGAAGCGAAACGGAGAGACGATTGATGATGCGAGTTTTATGGAGAAACTTCTGTGATCGATGTCGAAGAAGTTTAACTATATAGTAGCGGTGATAGAAGAGTCAAAAGATCTCACTCAGATGTCGATGAAGTCATAGGGTCACTACAAGCTCATGAATATCGCATGCTACAAGATGAAAAGTCGAGTGACTTAGAGAAAGCACTTCAAACTTCCAACAATTGTGAACTTCCTCTTCCACTCCAAACAAGTTTTTGCTCTCATTTTTGTGTTGTGTCCATTGATACGCTTCCAACAATTGTGAACTTCCTTGTCGTCTCTACCGCCCTCGCCCCCTACTCTTTATACATATACTAAACTGAGAGATAATCGAACCCTAGGAACTAGACTATTGCGGCGTTTGGTTGGGCTTATGCCCTGCGGTTCGGTGGAAACGCACCGCAGTTTAGGGTAATAAGCTGTGTTTGGAGCAGCTTATTTTAAAACCGCCGTTTTCAGTAAACAGCAGTTTTATAAGGATTCTCCTCCGCAGTTTTTTTATCCGTTCAGCCGCAGTCGCGATAACCCCTCTTCGCTCCTCCCTCGCCAGCGCTCCTCCCTCGCCAGCGCTCCTCCCTCGCCATTCCACCCGCCGCTTCTTCTCCAACCCCATCGACGACGGCATCAGGCGGTGTTTCTCCGACGGCGGTTAACCTTTCTCGTCCTGTCTAGGGTTTGCGTCGGCAACCCTACGCCGACGTTTTTTCTCCCTTCAAGCAGCGTCTAGGGCTTTGCTTCTTCTCCGACGGCCGCTTCTTCTCCGACGGCCTCTTCTTCTTCTTCCTCACAGCGGCCTCTTCTTCGTACTTCTTCC
The DNA here is from genome assembly GCA_039513925.1 of Platanthera zijinensis. Lineage (NCBI taxonomy): Eukaryota > Viridiplantae > Streptophyta > Magnoliopsida > Asparagales > Orchidaceae > Platanthera > Platanthera zijinensis. Next base: position 207,978,481 of record CM077083.1, read on the forward strand.
TCACTTTTTTTCACGGTCCTCTTCACGCCTCAAATCCGAAGCAGGTAACCTTCTCAATTTTTTTTTTGCCATGATTTTGCTTCCTGGAAATTGTTTGTGTATGTGTGTGTTTGTATTTATATGTGTGATTGTGAGTTCATAATGTGTGTGTGAGTATGTGAGTATGTGTGTGTGTGAGTTCATAGTCGATTCTTTCAGCGATCCATACTGTATGATCTTTGGTTAGGTTAGTCTTTGTTAACAGCATCTATCCAAATTACATTTCAGTTTGTTCTAAAAGCATCATATCAGTACTGAGCCTTTCTCACTGTATAATAGTGTATATTCAGTTTGTTTTAAGTTCTTAATTCGAAAAAGAGTTGTCTACTTTATGCCTGGTTCATTTTATCAAATGATCATCATTATTATGGCTTTCAAATAATGGTTAACTTCACTCACAAAACTCATTGTGGTTTGAAAAAATTCCATTTCAATGTATGTTTTTTGTATGTTTTGGTTGAGCCTTCATTTTATGCTGTAATCAAGCATCTTTTGAGACTCTGAATACTTTTGAGGAGAATATACATTAGTTACATACTTACAGGTGAATTACAAAAACATACGGTCTTGCAATCATAGGGTTATTATCATACACATCTATTTCTCTATTCTGTATATGTTTCTCTATTCTCATTGTCTCCAACTTACCTGAGCCAACGGCCCAACGTGTAATGTTTGTATATTCTCAAGTTAATTTAACATATGTAGCTCTCCTCAATTTCTCATTGTGATGTTGGTGAACTTTTTTGTGTGAAATTTTTCCTTACATAAACCTATGCTATATTGTATATAAAACATTGCTTAAAAGCTCAAGAGGTTGATGTTTTGAAAGTTTTTGTGTGTGTGTGTGTATGTGTGTGTTATGTTGGTGTGTGTATATGTTTGATTGTATATGTTAGTGTGTGTGTGTGATTGTATGTGTGTGTGTGTGTATGTGTGTTTATGTTTGTGTGTGTGTGTGTATGTGTGTTTATGTTTGTGTGTGTGTGTGATTGTATATTGTGTTAAGATTTTTTTTGTAATCTTTTTGAATATTGTTTTCATTTCTATGTGTTGCCTTATAAAGATGGGCAAAACAAAAGACGGTGGGGTGACCGCAATGTGGGACAATTCCGACGTTTTCCTCTTTTGTGATATCTGCATAAAAGAGATAGAACGTGGGAATCGTCCAACAACACATTTTAGTAAAGAGGGGTGGTCCAACATAGCGAAGAAATTTGAAGAGTCGACTGGAAAGAAATACGATAAAGTGCAATTTAAAAACAAATGGGATCATCTGAAGAAGGAATGGAAACTTTGGACGGAGTTGAAACGAGGTGAGACTGGCTTGGGTTGGAACACATCAAGAAAAACTATAGACGCCTCGGATGAGTGGTGGGACGAGCGATTGAAGGTATTCAATTTTTTTATTATGTTATTTCCCTTAATTAATTATTGTATGCCCGTTTTAAATAATTGAATAATATTGCAGGTTGTCCCTGCTGCAAAGAAGTTTCGTTATTCCGGAATACAGCCAGAATTAGAGGAGAAACTGAACATGATGTTCAGCTCTGTTGTTGCGACTGGACATCATGCTTGCACCCCTCATTCGAGGAATGTTGGCCCCGAGTCTACTGGTGATAGAGCATTGTCAGACGGTGTACAAGAAGACGTTGACGTCAGTGGAGTTCCTCCTGTAACCGAGAACACAGCTACATCCGAGGTTGGCCAAAAAAGGAGGAAAGGACAGAAGAAAGATATTACATCAGTGTTAGAGGATATGGCAGAATCTTCTAGGAGCATGTGTCGATTCATACAGGAGCCACCAAGGAGCAATTCTTCCTTCACCATTGCCCAAGCACTTGAGAAGTTAGCAACTTACCATGAAGTGCAATCAGATAGGGAATTCCATTTCTTTTCCATCACCTATCTGATGGACAAAAATCATAGGGAGACCTTCATGTGTCTGCCAGAAAGTCTGAATGTTCAGTGGCTTCGTAGTCGCTATAGTAGTGGCGTGTAGTTGTGCCTATCTTCTTTATTTATGTGTGTGTTTTGTCAGTGGATGCTATTATGTTTATGAAGTGCACTAGTATGGACATTAACATGTTATCTGCTTTATTATGTTTTTTACCGCACATGTATGGACATTGATATGTGGATGATTTATATGCTTACTAGTTTTTTAATCCAACATTTGTTAATTCCAGAATATGTCGAGCGAGGACTCTGATAATGCCATCGAGCAGTACGAAATAGCTAGAAGGAAATGTGTTATTGTTCAACAACACACTATAATAACAGCATCAAGTTTGGCCTCTACACACACATCTCTATTAAACAGTCGAGTCCCACGCATGACTTCGAAGCAGACAGGTGATAAATGGGTTGGAGAGATACTTCGTGGATCTACTGTGAGATTTCATGACTCTTTCATGATGAGTCAAGAAATATTTCTCGATCTACTGCATTATTTGGAGGAAAGGTGTGGACTCCAGGGAACAAGAAGGACAGCCTCCAGAGAAGTGTTAGCCTTGACCGTATACATATTGTCGCACAATGAATCGATGAGAAAAACAATTGAGCGCTTTCAGCATTCAACGGAGACAGCTAGCCGATTTTTCTCTCAGGGTATTCGTGCTTTGTTGCGGCTAGGGGAGGAAGTTATCCAGCCATTAGATAGGTCTTTCGGGAGCACTCCACCCGAAATTATGTACGACAGACGTTACATGCCTTTCTTTAAAGATTGCGTTGGGGCTATAGACGGGACACATGTGGACGCGTGCATAGCAGTTGGACAGCAGGTACCCTATATTGGGAGACGGGGCAATCCAACTCAAAATATCATGGCTGCTTGCGATTTCAACATGTGCTTCACTTTCGTCATGGCGGGTTGGGAGGGATCTGCACACGATAGCCGCATTTTCAATTATGCCTTAAATGATCCTCAATATAATTTTCCTCATCCGCCTCGAGGTAATGTGAACGAATATGTTTATCTATTTCTTACTTTAATTTATTTGAGTGGTTAATTAACTTTTAACACATTAACAGGAAAATATTACTTGGTCGATTCTGGATATCCTTTGCAAAGAGGGTATTTGAAACCATATCAAGATACAAGGTATCATTTGCCAGACTTCGCACGCGGTGGTCGTCGAGCAGAGGGACGTCGAGAGATGTTCAATCATGCTCACTCATCGCTAAGGAGCGTGATAGAACGATCGTTCGGCGTTTGGAAGAAGAAATGGGCCATACTGCGGGACATGCCGAGCTACAGTTTTGCGAAGCAGGCAGATATTGTGATGGCAACGATGGCTTTACATAATTTCATTCGCCGACACCCTTCCCGCAACGATATAGATTTCAATGAGTGCGAGCAGGAGGGTCAAGCTGATAGGGTGGCCTCACAAGGAAGACAGGAAACCTGCTCTGACACTGCAGGTGGAGTAGAGGAGATGATCGCGCTACGTGATAGTATAGCGGATCAGTTGTATGAATCGAGAGCATAGCTCGAGATTGCGGGTGTACCTGGATTTCTTGTGTTATGTGTTTATTTAGCCTGGTGATTTTTGTTTGGAAAAAAAAAATTAATTCAAAACTCCATTTTGAATCCAAACAACTTATTCAAAACTCTATTTTTAAAACTCCATTTCATCCAAACAGTTTTTTAATAAAACTCTGTTTTTCAGAATCAGCACTTTTTCCATCAGCAGCTTCTCATCAGCAGCTTTCCATCAGCAACAGCCCAACCAAACAGAGCCTATGACCCTCACTGCTTCACCTACAAAGAGCTCCGCAGTGCAACAAATGGCTTCGGAGAGCACGGGCTTCTAGGTGTGGAAGTGTCTACCTCAACAAAGTATGGAGCATCCGAAATCCGCATCGGCAACAAGTTGGCTGCTAGCACAAAGAGATCTTGTTGCCTGCTAGCACAAAGAGATGAAGGAGATGAAGAGTCAAAGGTGCTCGGAGCACAAAAAAGATGACAAAAGAATCTAAAGAGGACGGCAAATTTTTTTAAAAATAAAAATAAATTGATATGTGAATAATAAAAATGTTTCTGAATAATAAATTTTACTTCAGACAATTTATGAATAGAGAAACATGATTTACTTACGAACAACAATCACCTTATAGTATTATGTCTTGTCTATCCATTATTATTATTATTATTTAGAGATTCTTGCTACAATAAATTAATCATGAGTATGTAGTAAAAATTTCATATTTAAGTACATGCCATAGTTCGTGAAGGTTCTTTAATACATAAAAAATTCCTAAATCGAACGAACCAAAATTAGGCGGACCAATCTCTGCCGAACTAAAATGCGTGCGCCCCCTCCGCCTCGTGTATATATTGTGAAAGTGTCATATATGCTGTACAAATGTCTTATAGGACGTGAAAATCTCGTATATGATTATGATGTGAAAGTGTTGTATATGCATAAAATGTATCATACACTATGCATCAACATACTTTGTAGTGTTGTAGACAACATGGAAGTGACGAATACTACACCGCTACATCAACATATAATGTGAAGTATCCATATATGAACGTTGTATACACAGAATTAACAAATGCCTATATTTTATAGGCTTAAACTCGGCCAACACAAGCTTCCGTGCCCCGCGCGATAGTACTAACGCCTCTCGCCTGCTCCCCTCTGAGTGTGCGAAGACAATCAAACCCTGGTCGTTCATCGCACGCTAAGACAGGAGGAGGCAAGCGGTGGGTATTTCCGAATGTATGATTAGAAGCTCTCAATTTGGGTACTTGGTATGAGAAGACCGGTCTGCTTCATGAGGTTCTTCATGTTCTCAGCCCTGTTCCAACCTTTCAACTAAGTGCAGTTCTGGTATGCCATTGGCTTCAGCTATATGCTTGAATCTACCTTCCCAGCTCCAACCGAAAAAATTGCTTCCGGAATGAGTCAACCCGTCCGATGAGCTTCATCTCCACCACTGCTCCACAGACGCTAACCAGCCTCACCAGAAAATTTCTCCAACTCTGCAGGAATCATCCCCTCAATTCCGGGAATTGGACTAAAAAGTGCAACTTCTAGCTCTGTTGCCGAGTAACTCGGGCTCGGAAATTCAGAGATACGTTTGTCAGTAATCACGCCTTGCGCCGGAGCGAAATCCTGAAAACCAATACCCACAGATCGTATGTCTTTACCCGCACCTGCCATGATTGGAGTAGAAGGGAGGCGTGGTATCAATGTAGGAGGCATTGTTCTGCCATGTAAAGAATCGGTAGGTGAGTTAAGACTTTCGAGTCGGGCTTCGGGCTTCCTGGACGGCTGATGCATGACTAATTTTCCGGCAGAAGAGGAGCTTTCACAGTCCAGCTCTGGTTGAATAGGAAACATCCGCTTCTTGTCGCGGCGGGGCACGTGGTTATCCACATTATTCTGCTGCACGAGTTGAGCTAAAATGTCGGGGCTGTGCACGGCCTGAGCCAAGAACGAGACCATCTGCTGCTGCCGGCATTCCATTCCGTGAAGGCTTAGGGATAAGGCTTGCAGGTGAGTTTGGGTGGTCTGGTGCTGCTGCCGCAGCCTTACGAGTTCTTGCATGAGAACATTTTTGTCCCTCTTTAGCCTCTCGTTCTCTTCGTCCAACCCGAACTTTCCCACCTCAATGCAGGAGTTAACTGGAGGATTCTGAAGAAGAGGGTGGAGTTGCTGCAGGGTATGTGCCAGGGAGGATTTTCTCCTGTATATGGTAGATAGGAGATGTATCTGGCCTCTTAAAAATCCTTCATTTGAGAACTCCCAGTGATCCTGATCGATCTTCCTAAATCCCTGATAAGGAAGAACTTTACATTGAGTGGAGAACAATATATAAGATCAACATACAAAGCTATAAGCCCTGCAGTACCGACAAATAGGCCAACGACCTTTGATATTATAGAATGCCTCCTCTCTCAATCGCCCACACCCTACTATTAGTCTTATGAAACTGGGAGTTTGTGCGGGTAGTATTTAATAATCTATGCAAAAGACAATGATCTCAAAGATGGAAATAAAATCAGAAAGAAAAATTTCGCACTTTCCCCTGTTAGACATGAAGGTAACTGCTAGTCAAATTTCTCTAGTCAGAAAAATACACACAGGAGTGAGATATCTATTGAAAACAAAACTTATAACTCGAGTGATAATTCAAAAATAATCAGGTGGCACAAAGAGAATAATACAAATTATAGTTTTGATTGGGTAACTAGGTAAGATTTTCTGACGGGCGCCTTTTTAACTTGAGCATAATAGTTAGTGCAAACATCTTGGAACACAGATTCTGAGCTTTAGTAGGATCTGCCTGAAGAAACCTAATGCCAAGCAATCTCAGCACAAATGCAATCAATCAATATTTATGCTAAGTGTCAGTTGTATATCAACATGCTATCTCTGGATACCCTCTTTATTAATTGGAGGACAGCCCACTGAAAGCAGTTATTCGGGGTTTTGAATTTCCAGAGGAGTGCGGCTCGATCCCGCTCTCGGTGTGACACTGGAAGCCGCCTGCGGTACGATGCCGCCTGCCCACACCTTTAGGAGTGCTGACTCCCCCTTCCGCCACTCCCCTTACCTAGATGTGCAAATCCAAAAATATTCGTGGCTGGTAGGGCTTCAGGGGGACCTACGAAGGTGCTGGAGAAAGTACGGGTGGAAGCTCCCCTACCGCTATCATTCGATTAATTAAATATTTAATCGTTATTTGAGAGTGAACTTCTCGAATGTTTACGGATCTGACGCAGGGTAAGGTCCTTGTTGCGGGTCATCCGGTTTTTCCTCAGTCCGGAGAATCACACCGTCTTAACTCGGAATTGGACCGGGCGCGCAAACGGTTAATGAAAATGAATAATAAATGACAAAAGTTTTTTTTTTTAAACGTGGAAAACCAGAAAATGGTGAAAAATCACGTGATCAGATCTGTGTCAGGCCAAAATCCACAATTTTGTTTGCATTTACAAGAGTAGAGAGTTTTTCTCTAAGGGTGGCAGATCACCTCTCTGTTACAAGTTCAGAATACGAAGACAACAAAAAATAAACTAAGTCCTTGAAACGTGGGTGAGAGCGTTCAAGTGGGGAAAATCGCTAATTCCTAGGAGCTTCGATAGAAGCGCTCCTGCTGAGTTCGAGTCTTGATGAGAGCACTCCTGTGAGAAGAATGATGCATCTTTGAAGCCTTGAGATGTCTTCGCACTAGGGAGGGAGCGGAGCAAATTTCAAGCAAGGGAACGATCTAAGTCTCACGACCTGGTTCTGCCTCTAGAGTTGCTTGTCTTCAAATAAAGGTCTGGGGGCCTATTTATAATTTTCTAGAGAGATGTACCGATAATTGCACCGGGGCAAAATTTGTGCTGACAAATGGCGTCGCTCCGTTTCGATCACCTGGTTCACCAATTTTAGCAAAATGACGAAAGTGGGCCTCGGACGGTCCGGGCAGGTTGCCTAGCGGCGAAGGTGGCTGGAGGCAGCCAGAGGTGCGGCGCTCTCGCGCGCTGCCACGCACGCCCAGACTGCCACGCGGGGGCTGCCTCGCGCGGGCTGCCGCACGCGCGGTGTCGTGGCAGGTTGTCGCTCGCGTGCTGCAGTGCGTGTTGCGTGCCTGCACGCAACTGCTTGCATGCGCGTGCAGTGCCTGCGCGTGCAGTGCCTACGCGTGTGCGAGGCATTCATGGCTCTTGCGTGGGCGCTTGCATGGGCACTTGTGCGCGGGCTTGCTTGGTCTCGTTCTCCTTTCGAGGCGATCTAGGATCCTTTGAGCGCGACTTGGTGCGCGCGACTCGTTTGGTGGGATTGGCTCCCCTTCGTGTCTTTGGTCGAGATCTTATTTTGACTTAGAAAACTCAGGGGGAACCCCATCAAATACCCCCAAATTTTTGTGGGTCGTGATCCCTGAAGCGTCGAGCCCGAAAATTTTAGTCCTGACCTTTTTGTCTTGAGGTCGTGATTCTTTACTGGCTTGTGGCACTTTGCAGGGGTGTTGTGTTGGTGTGGAAAGTGTGTCGCTTTTCCCGTTCCCCCTTTTATGAATGCGTGAGTATGACGCCGCGCGTTAGCTTGACGGTTTCCACGGGGCGCTGGTGCGGGTGGCGGGCTCTTAGACATGGAGGGTTACTCTGCCCCCTTGTCCTGGTGTCGCGGAAGGACTGGCAGGTCCATTCTTACCAGAAGACGTGGAAAGACTTGGTGTCTTTTCTCGCGTGGATGCATGAATTGGTGTCCACTCTCATCAAAAGTTGAGATAGAGCCTTTTTGAGGCGGTGGTCGTTGATGACGTCTGCGCTTTAGGACGTTGAAACGTCGCAATCTTTCACGATTGCAAAGCATAAAGAGTCGTAGGGACTTGGAGCGGAGGGATGCCAGACGGCTGAGGAAGCTTCGAGACAACGGTCACGAGGAATGGACCTTCATGAGCGTGTTATTGCGCTTTGCACTTGGCGAGAGGTTTTGTGTAGTACAAAGGATGCCAGAGCGTTCCATCCCTTGAATTGGTGCTGAAGTCGGCGGAGTACTTGATTGCATCAGTGTCGTGCACCTATTTTGAATCTCTAGTTTGTGTATTACCTTTGTCGTTCCCTATTCTTAGGCACGCGAGTTTTTGCGTGACGCATTGATTTTGCGACCCCCATCGAGTGTTAGCCTTGCATGGTGAAGATCCCGCGGTTGGCGTTAACCGGGAGATCTTGGCTGCTGCCAACATGTGGATTGTTTCTGCAGTGGTGGGCGCGACTTCACACTGAAACGTATTTTTGTGCGTTTAGCGGACCTTGCGACACTTTATGGAGCCGTTCTCCCGCTTTGAGCTTTGCGCGTTGCGGGGATCCAGAGGTATCTTGCGCTTTACGTTCCTTACTTGCCGTGTGCTATTGTTGCTGATTGTCGCCCCACATTAGTGGAGGGATCTTATTGCTTAAGTGTGATGGGTGAGGATACCTGCCCACCTTGCATTGGCGGTGCGGATGGGCACGGAGGTCTGTTTGTTTTGGAAGGCGGCGACAGATCTTGGTTTGCGCTCGCTTCAGAAGGACACGATCTGTTCTATTGGAGGGGGGGGGCCAAGAAACTTTGCTCGTTCTTGTATGACGACCGGAGTGCGTTCATATGGTAGCGGTAGCGAAGAATCTTTGTTCGTTCGCTCCTTAGGAGTACCAGAGTCCGTCCGGGTGGAGATAGCGTAGAACATTTGTTCGTTCGTGCCTCAGAAGGACCAGAGTCCGTCCGGATGGAGGTGGCGTAGAACCTTTGTTCTCTCGCGCCTCAGGAGGGCCGAGGTCCGTACGGAGGGAGGTGTCGAAAAACCTTTGTTCGTTCGTGGCTCAGGAGGACTGGGGTCTGTCGGGATGGAGGTGGCGTGAAACCTTTGTTCGTTTGTGCTTCAGAAGGTCTGGGGTCCATCCGGGGGGAGGTGGCGTATAAGCTTTATTCGTTCGCGCCTCCGGAGAACCGGGGTCCATCCGGGGGGGAGGTGACGAATAACCTTTGTTCGTTCGCGCTTCAGGAGGACCGGGTTCCGTCCTGATGGAGTCGACGAAGAACCTTTGTTCGTTCGCGCCTCAAGAGGACTGAGGTCCGTTCGGGTGGAGGTGATACAGAATATTTGTTCGTTCGTGCCTCGGTCCTGCGCCTCAGGAGGACCGAGGTCTGTCCAGGTGAAGGTGCAGAAGGACCTTTGTTCATCTCGCCTGAGAGGTACAGAATGGCTTTAGCCGATCTCGCCTGAGAGATGCAAAAAGGCTTTCGCCGATCTCGCCTGAGAGGTGCAAAATGTCTATTGCCAATCTTGCCTAAGAGGTGTCATCCGCTGTGAAAGTGAAAACAAATGCTTTATTGCCGAAAAGGAAGATACACATGCTCGCAAACCTCTGTTTGCAGCTTATTCTTTTAAAAGTAGGGAAAGTAAATAGATAGCGCGGGGAGCATTTCATTTATCCCTTTGAGCCCGGCTTAAGCTTTGCGTGGTTCCTCGTGGCCTGAATCCTGATCGGGGTGTGATTGTTGTAGGTCGCAAAGTCGTGCTACCTCCATATCGCCCCGTACGACACCTATTCCTCCGAGGGTGACGAACTTCATAGCCATATGTGGAATAGAGGGGACTGTCTTGAAGAGCCTTTGGAGCGGCTGACCGAAGATTGCGTTGTACACCGAGCTGGAGTCGGCTACCATGAACTGAACGTCTCGGGTGGCTTGCCTTGGGAACTCCCCTAAGGTGACGGGGAGAGCAATTGCCCCTTACACTGGTATTGGTGCGTTGTCAAAACCGTATAGCGGCCTGGTTGCTGGCTTGAGGGGCTCTTAGGAGATCTTCATGTTGGGCAGCGTGGATGTGAACAGGACGTCCACCGAACTTCCGTTGTCGATCAGTATTCGCCTGACCCTGAAGCAGGGAATGTTGATTCATGCATTGATGACGAGGAGATCTTGGTGCGAGGTGCACACTCCCTTTAAATCTTCATCCCCGAAGATGATGACGGTATCTGATAGTAGCTTCGGGTCTTCTGGATCCTTCTCGGGCTAAGCGATGGAGAGGACCTAGGTGACGGGGAAGGGTGAGTCGGCAATGTTCTCGACCTCCCCGATCATTTGCCTGCCCCCTTGTGCTTCCTGACATGCCATAGGTTGCAAGTACCTCCCCAGATGCCCCTGTCGGATGAGGCGTTCAATCTCCTCTTTCAACCGGGTGCAGTCCTCAGTGCTATGCCTGTTCCCGCAGTGGAACTCACAGTATTGTGCTTGGTCTCCCCGGTTTGGAGGCAGCGGCTTTGGCCGACGAAGCATCCCGAAATCTTGGATGACCATGAGCACCTGCGTCCAGGCGATATTCTGTGGGGTGAATTCCTGGTGCCGGCAGGAGCCTTGATCTCTGTAGGGGTTGCCGCAGTGGTTGTCGCTTCTGCGGTGTGTCGGGTGTGCGGGCTCCGATTCCCTTTTCCGCTTGGAGGTCCCTTCAAGTTGTTGACGGTGGGCCTCGATAGCCTCGTCTGTCGCGATCTTTGCCACGACCCAGTGAACGAGGATTGAGTAGCTCGGTACTGTTTCCCGCATCAGCGCGGAGTAAAATCCACTTGGGTGGAGCCCCCGATGAAGACGCCGCAAAAGAGCTTGGGGTCGACTCCCGGGATTTGTCGTGCCTTAGAGGTGAAGCGGAGGAAAAACTCCTTGAGCGATCCTCCCTCATTTTTGGGGATGCCGGAAAGATGAGAGGGGTCTCTGACGATCCGTCGGTTTGCTATAAACTGGTCGATGAAGAGGCGCGTGAGTTCCCCAAAGTTGCTGATCTCCCCCTCTCGCAGAGAGTGAAACCATGTGCGGGCTTGCCCCTTCAGAGTTGTGGGGAACACTTAGCACAACAATTGATCAGGTGCATTGAAGAGGCACGTGATCGTCTCGAAGTGATTTACGTGGTCCAAGGGAATCCTCTATCCCATCGAAGGCTTCGAAGTGTGGCAGCTTGAACCCGTGCGGTACAGGGTGTGGCAGGACCTGAGTAGCGAGCAAGGACCCGTGATGGAACGGGCGTCGAGCACTCACAGGGCGTCACCATACCTGGGCGTATTCCTCCCCAATCATTTCCCTTTGTCGGGCGTCCACGTCCATTGGGCACAGGTCGGGTTGAGCGTCAACCTGCGGATCTGGTCTTCGGGCGGCGTGCATGGAGCTCGCTTCATCGGAGAGTTCATCAGTGGGGGGATCCTCAAGACGAGTCGCGTCCCGAGGCGAGACGCGCTCCTGTGCAACTGACGGTCGTGCTCCGCGCGCGTCGGCTGTGTTGGGAGGATTGGACACTCCTAAATCCCACAGGAGGGTGAGTATTTCTGCCTGACGCTCCTCCATTAGTCGGACGAATCGCACTGAGTCCGCGGGCGCGGCAGAAGCGGTTCCATCCAGCAGCGGAGCGTTGCTTAAAGGCGAGTTGGCGGGGGCCATTCCAGCACGCTCTTCCGGGGCCGCGTCGTTTGCAGTGCGTACACTCCTTGCCATTGCTGCTAATTGGAGTATGCTTGGTGCTTCCTGGAAGTTACTGAGTTTGGGAACGCCTTCACACAGACAGCGTCAAACTATTGCGGGTCACCCGATTTTTCTCAGGTCCGGAGTGTAACATCCCCCACACTTCTAGGCCCCCTAAAGTTAGAGTTAGGGCTTGAGTGGTGCATGGAGGCCCTAGTGTGACCCTAGCTCAGCTTGAACTTAGGGAAACTGTTATGTGCACCCCCAATGAATACGAGTCAACCTAGGCCAATTCACACCCACATGAACTCACCACCTCAAGGTAAGCTCACTAACACTTCTCTTAGCCTAAGAGAGAGCCAACTGAGCGATGAACTCAAGGCTAGGTCAATCTAATGGGCTGAATTGACCAAAGTCAACCTTAGGTCAATACAGGTCAAACCTTCCCCTAAGATGTCCTATTGGCCTCAAAACCTAAAGTTGACCCCACCCCTAGTCTTGTAATGTCGTTAGGGGCCAAGTGGATCCAAAAGCACCGTCATGGGGTCACCAAGTTGACCAGTTTGACCAAAGTCAAACTTGACCCTATTTAGGTCAAATCACGCTATTTGGCAAAGTGGGCCCAATTGGGGCATCACCATGACCCAATCAACATTGGGTGATGTCAAGGGACTCAAGACACATCCCTTGGACCAATCAACCCATCAAGTTGACAAAAGTCAACCCCAAGGTCAACCATGGTCAAATTAACCCCTAAAGGCTAAATGAGAGCCCAAGCCAATTCAAGTGGGCTAAGGCCTTGCCCAAGGCCCACTAAATTTATTAAATTTATTTAATCTGAATTAGGTGATTTAATTATGGTTTAATGGAGGTAATTAAGGGGGAAGTTTCATTTGGAGAAGGGGAATAATGGAGGGAGGCCAAGTGACACTCCCTTCTCCTTCCACAACCCCTTCTTTCATCTCCTCTGATGAAGAGGAGGAGTTTCCAGCAGTTCAAGGCCGGCCACCATCAAGGAGGGCCATTAATGGCCATGACCTACCACCTCCCATTCATGGATCTCCTATATAGAGGCCCTCAAAGTTCAATTCGACCCTTTCATCACTTTCAGAAGCCCTCAAGCTGTTGAAATCGACTCTTGGATCAAAGATTTTGGTGGAGAATCGAGATCGGGAGAGGTTCGCCGGAAAACGCCAAAAACCATGGCCACCTGCCGGAGTAGCCGCATCCAAGCCCGAAATCAGACATGCTTCTCCTCCTCTCCCCTTGTGTTAGCATCTTAGATCAATAGGTAATGATTTCGAGCTCAATCGAACCGAATTCCATTTTGAATTTCCATGAAAAAAGCATGAAAATGTTCCTCTGGGGTTCGCCGGAAACCGCCTCTCCGACGGCCGTACCGCCTCCCGACGATTGTCACCACCTCAACGGAGGTGGTGGGGGTGGTGGCCGGCCGGAGAGGGGGCTGAATCGCCGGAAAATAGCCTTGGAAATGGTTCCAGGTTAGGAGAATCGGGACCGCCGGCTGGAGGTTGAAGATAACTCGATCACCGTTGGATCTGTTATAATATAAATTATTAAATAGTGTATTTTTTAACCCTTAATGGGCACCTTTTTAAATCAGAAAAAGGAGGCCCTTATGGGCTGAACCATGAAAAATGCCCAACATGGAAAAAGTAGCCCAGGGAGTCTAGTTTAATAAAAAATTAAAATCAGGTCATTTGGAGCACTGTAGCTCCCTATAGGACAGTTCTTGTGTAACTGGTCCTTAGAGTACGTAGGACAATCACTATATTCTTAATAACTTTTAATTGGCTAAGGGTATTGACTTGAAATTTAGATCATGTTCGAATATATCCTAGATACATCTACAGTCCAAAAATGGGAATTGTTAGACAACATTTTCCTAGAGTTTTAGATAATGTGATTTTTCATAAAATCAAAATATTTTGATGAAAAATAATTATTTTAATCCCAAATTTTGGTGAGAGGTTCATTAGGGTGTTAACGGACCCTAGTAAAAATTTTAGGTCCTTTGGACCCCTGTATATTGGTGATTCTCAATTGCAAGTTGTCATGTTGTATGTGATGCGGTGTGCGTTTAACAAAAAAGGTGTATCTTATGAATTTAACAAGATTGGCTTAGTCAAATCCAGTGAACTTTTATACATGCAATTAAGTGAAAGTACACCTCCTCATGAAGTTTTAGAACATTTGAAGTTGATTTCCTTAACAAATGATTTAATTAGTAATTTTATTACGCAAGTATATTAGGGAAATTATGATGACTAAAATAGTTGCAAAAATTATGAAACCTTGCCAATAACAATGCTTTAGTATGATAAACACTGGATAAATTAATTGGAATTTTTGAAGGTCAGAATCTTAGGATTGCAGTTATAATTACTTTTTTTGCCCTTTTATATTGTTGAGATAATTGTACTCAAATGGATTATAAAGTTATACATTTTTGGAATAACTAATTATTTACCATTTGTAATCTCCAGTAATTTTTCTGGAATTATTTGATGAATATTTTTGGTAATTCATGTGAAACTTGACCTAGTAGATCAGATATTTGTAATTAAAAATTAATTGTCAAATATTATTGGAATGATGTGAAATTTAGTCCAGAGCCATTATTATTTAAGATGATGTCAGAATAATTTGATCTAGCTGGTTTGATAACAGAAAGTGACACTTCATGTGCAAAATCACATGTAGCAATAATTTAAGAAAATTATAATAATTGCTGATTATTTTAGGAAAATTATAAATCTTTGGAATTAGGACTAAGAAGTCATGATAGGTCTCAAGAAATAATTTTGGTCTTTGGGTCAAGTGTTTGAAGGATTCCTATTCATACACACATACACGATTATATGGTCTGCATTTAACAATTTTGGAAAATTAGTGTTTTCAGCAATTGATACTTTAGAGAGGTCACACGCTTAGTAACCATGGGAGTGAGTTTGGTTAAAGGTAGTATAACTCTACTAAGTGCCTTGAGAAAGGAAACGATGGGGTTCAGCCCATCGTAGTTCTTAGTACAATTGCGAGCCCCTCACATGGTAGACATCAGGAAGTCCAAGGTTAACCATAAATCGGTAAGTAATCCCAAGTTAGACAAGAGTAGTCTGATAGGATTAAGAAATGTTATAGCGATCTCACCAATGTGTGGGTTGGAGTGATATAAGACTTGTTAGTCCTACGAGCTGGAGGCGTGACTGTTGGTCGATATCAGGACGGATTGGTCCTGCGAGCTGGAGGCTCGGGAGGGTATTGTTATACCAGATTTGTGATTATGTGGTGGGTCACTCAGTAATGTTTCAGTCGGCACACCAACGAAAGTACGATGACTCAAGTGCGGAGTGTAGATCTTTGGGGAGACCGGTGAGATATTTATACAGAGGTCTGGAGGACTATGTCCCTAAGAGCACACCCGACCACAGAAGACTGGTAGTTGCCAGCAAGAGTAGGCAGGAGCTCCGTTGTTGTGTTCTTAGCGTTGAGCCGCACGAGAGGTCTAGGCTCGGTAGTGTGCTTATCCGCCTAGGAGTGGAGACACTCGCTCTACTACCAACGTGAGCCACGACGGTTGGTACCTGAGAGGTTGGTCACCTCCAAAAAATGGGGATGCATGAAAGGTCTGTGCACAGAGTCGTGTGTGAGAGTACATAATCATTTCATTGCATAGCATGACATAGCATACGCACTTGCAGATCCTCATCATATAAATTAGTATGAGCTATTTTATATGATGAGTTATTATTTCAGAAACCTTAACTTATATGTTTGTATGAGCATTCATATAAGTTTGGGTACGCTTCTGTGATGGTGGTGTAGTTGCTTTACTTTACTAATTTTACTTAGCTCCTCTTACTATACTTATATACTGTGCTAGTTGTTGCTATTCTATACTTTTGTTATTGCTCATACTGATATAGAACTGCTAAAGTTTTATCTATTTATACCACTGTCACCTGCTTGTATATTCCGCTATTGTTGGTCCTCCACTTTCTTCTTCCCACGCGGTGCCTAGGAGTCGCGGAGGTGAGGCGGGGACGAAACAACTGAGTCTAGTTTGACTGACGGTCGTTTGACCACATCATTTTAGGGACACGTAGAGACGACGTCGCAGTTCGACCAGGCGGAGCCAGAGATTGAGACACCGGGATCTGAGGAGGCGGAGCCGCGCACTACCACTACTACTACCCGACATCAGGTTGATGATCATATGGTTTAGCTTTCCCACTGTTTATTGAGAGAGTGTGATATTTATGATATCCATGTACTTGACATATAAGCCCTATCACTTGTACTCTTTCATTTATGTCATGTGAACCTTTATTTGGATATTTATATATATCTATGATGTGATGCGTGGACTTGTTTTATTTCTTCTTTCATTAGCTGTGTGAATGATCGTGTTTGCCGACAGGGTCGCTATCCAATGGTGACATCTAACTTGTAGTTGGTGTCATTATAAGAAGACGGTCCCGAGCATAAAATCTCTGCTCGGCCGTGCCCAATTCCCGGGAGGAGAGATTTTACACGGAATATCAGACCGCCTTAACTCTGAATTGGACTGGGCGCACAAATAGTCAATGAAAATCAATAGCAAATGACAAAAAGCTTTTTGGACGTGAAAAACCCGGAAAGGGTGAAAAACCATGTGGCCGGTTCTGTGCCGAGGCAAAATCAACTATTTCATTTAAGTTTACAAGAGCAGAGAAATTTTCTTGGAGGGTGACAGGCCACCTATCTGTCACAAGTTCAAAATATAAAAACAACAGAAAATATACGAAGTCCTTGGAGCATGGGTGGGAGGGCTCCAGTGGAGAAACCGCTAAGTCCTCTGAACCTCGATGGAAGCGCTTATGCTGAGTTAGAGCCTTGATGAGAGCGCTCCTGTGGAGAAGGATGCGACGTATTTAAAGCCTTGAGATGCCTTCACACTAGGGAGGAAGTGGAGCAAATTGCGAGCAGAGGAACGATCTAAGTCCCACGACCTAACCGGAAAACGTCAGAGCTCCCTCTAGCCTCTAGAGTTGCTTGTAATCAAATGAAGGTCTGAAGATCTATTTATAGTTTTTTGGAGGGATATAGTGGTAATTGCATCAGGACGGAATTTGTGTTGGCGAAAGACGATACTCAGTTTCGATCACCTGCATTACCAATTTTAGCGAAATGACAAAAGTACCACGGGGCGGCCCAGGAAGGTTGCCCGACGTCGGAGGTGGACGGAGGCGGCGGCGACCGGAGGCGGCGAGCGCCGCACGTGTGGCGAGCGACGTGCATGCGCGTGGAGGGCATCGCGCGGGCGCCCGCGTGCACGCTGTCGGGCGCGCCCAGTCTGTCGCGCACGCGGGCTGTTGCGTGTGCAGGATGCCTCGCGCGGGCTTTCGCGGGCACGGTGTCGTGGCAGCGTTACCGCGCACGGGCTGCCGTGCGCGTGTCGCTGCGTGTAGGTTGTCGTGTGCGCTGCTGCTTGCGTGCGCGTGCAGTGCCTGCACGCGCGAGGCATGCACGTCTCTTGCACGTGGCGCTTGCGCGCAGGCTTGCTTGGTTTCGTTCTCCTGTCAGGGCGATCTCGGATCCTTTGAGTGCGGCTTGATGTGCGCGGCTCGTTTGGTCGGGTTGGCTCCCATTCGTGTCTTTATGACCATTTAGTCCTAAAGAGGCTAAGGGTACTTTCTATATACAGACACATTTATGAACAATTTAATCTTGCAATAATTTATATATATATATATATATATGATTTTTCATAGTAGATAAAGCAAACAAGAAAGTAAGCATGAGAGGTGGCACAAGTGCAAGAGTGCTCGAAACCAAAGAGCTAAATAAATAAGAGCATACACCCTCTCAAAACTTGAAAACAAAGATTAAAAACAAGTATATCCCGAGAAGGAAAATAACACAAAATACAACATAAAAACGACTTCAAACTATAAAACTCACAGACAAGGTAGCATAAGGCTCGAAGGGATTTCCTGGAGTCAGGGCTAAAGACGGCACCGACTCCCAGGCTACCAGGGAAGCTACGGACTGCTGGACAGCAAGACCCCGGGCTGTACATGACTCCCTGATGGCTAAAGAAGAACAACTGCGTCTGGAAGTTGGAAGTTGGATGGCGGGAGGGGTGGAGGTCGGCCAGAGGCCGGAGTACCTTGAAATTTAGGCTCCTTTTGGGAGGACTTATTTTCTTCAAGCGGTTACGATCGCATGAACCGGACCTTAATTATGACCCGATTCATGCGGTCGTAACCGCTTGACCGGTGAAAATAAGTCCTCCCAAACATAGCGTTAATAGTTGATTAACATCTGAAGAGTCATACATACAAGGAAGAGAGGGTAACATAATTAGAACTACATAAAAGGGAAGAAGAACATTTATGCTGCCCAATGCAATTATCACAGGGATTGATAAACAACATAAAGACTGCAACATAAATCATCCTAATGCATATAAATGTCAACAATATCCTTTTGATTATTTAGATGGAATTGGAATTTCAATTCTAATTCTCAAGCTCCACCTCCGCCCAATCAAACAGACCCTTAGGTTTTAAACACTTCAACAGAATTAGGGTCCTGGAATTTGAATTGGATGTCCCCAATTTCGTCCAACCTGACGAATCCTTAGGGTTTATATCAGGCCCATTTTAACCGATCATGCAGACGGGATAGGATTACAAATTGAATCGAACGGCGCATTCTTTAATTTTCATCTTATAACTCATGTTAAATATTGTATTTAATATTGCATTTACTGTCCTTTTGTTTTAGACCCACATTGTCTAGATGGGCTCTCTTCCCATGCTCTTCTCCTATATATGTAAGACCTATTTGGTCCCTTTGAAGTGTGAATACAGATACAGTTACATTTCTAACATGGTATCAGAGCAGGTTTAATTTTTCGCGCTCGCCTCTCTGCTCGCGCCTCTGTCCTACTTGCCCGGATCTGTCCAAATTTCTGCCCGAACTTGCACGGAGTTGTTTGATCCTACCCTCGTCTCTCGACCCGTCCATCTAACCTAATTTCCGTCCGCTTCTTCTCATCTCCTCAGTCCGCCGACCTGTCCGCAACTCCCGCCCAGCTCCCTCAGTCTGCATGCCTCCCGCAACCCTCCTTCAGCCCGCACACACAGTCCGCAAACCTCCCGCACCCCCGCCTAGCTCGCACCCCCGCCCAGCTCGCAACCCCGCCCAGCTCACACCCCCGCCCAGCTCGCACCCTCACACAACCCAGCTCGCACCCACCGCCCAGCTCGCACCCTCACACAGTCCGCCCAGCTCGCACCCCCGCCCAGCTCGCACCCCCGCCCAGCTCGCACTCTCACACAGTCCGCAAACCACCCCCTCCCAGCTCGCACCCCCTCCCAGTCCGCAAACCCCCCGCCCAGCTCGCACCCCCGCCCGGTCCGCAAACCCCCCGCCCAGCTCGCACCCTCCTATCCGCAATTCCTGTCCATCCTCTCAGTCCGCCAACTCCCTGCAGGTTCACCGCTCCTTTGCGACTCCATGGCTGCACCTCTGATCTCGCCACCACTGAAGGCCACGTTCTTCCAGCTCGCCGGCGCTAGCGACTGGCCTGACTGGGCCCTTTCCGTTGAGGCCGCTCTCTCCTCCCGTGATCTTTGGGATCACATCATCGGCGCGCCTCCCGCCCCTGCAACCGGCTCTGACGCAACCACTGCAACCGGCTCCGACGCACCTACTGTAGCAGCCACTTCTACAGATGTTCTCACTCTTTGGCGACGGCACGATCAAGCCATCCGGGCTTACCTCCTGCAATTCGTTGCTCGACCGCTCCTCACGTCTATCGGTCGTCTTCCTTCCGCCCGTGCCATGTGGGAATATCTCCGTGATCGCTTCGTTCCCCGTGGTGGAGCTCGACGTCGCCGTCTTTTTTGCGATTCCCAGTCTGCCCGCCAAGAAGGACGCTCCATTCAGGACTTCTACACTGTGATGAGTGCATACTGGCACGAACTGGATTCCATGATTCCATTACCCTGCGGTTGTCCTCGCTCTTTGGAATTTCAGCGTCACCTCTCCGAAGGTCATCTTCATCTGTTTCTTGCTGCTCTGCGTCCTGAGTTTTCTCTTCTTGCCGCTCAGCTCCTTCACCAGGTCCCGCTTCCTACTCTGGATGACGCCCTGATTGCTCTGCTCGATGAAGAGACCCGTCTCCGACCTCCAGTGGCCCTCCAACCCACTCTCCAGACCGATACTGCTCTTGCAGTTCCTCCGCGTCACAGTGCTGTTACCTGTAACTACTGCAAGAAAGTGGGGAATATGAAGTCTGCTTGCCCCACTCGTCCCCCTCGATCTGATTAGCACAGAACTTCTGACCATCGCCGTGACGGCCGTGGTCGGGGACGAGGTCGTGGTCCCGGCTCTCACCCCACTGCTGCTGCTGCTACCGATCCTCTGCAACGATTAGAGGAGCTGATACTCCAGTCACCACTATTTCAATCTGCCTCCTCTGCCAGCTCCTCTGCGGAACACAATCTCTCAGCTGCTTCTGGTACTGCTGCTGCTCGAGTTCCTCCGAATGCACCTTGGTATTTCGACTCTGGGGACTCCTGCCACCTCACCTCCGACTCACGCACCTTAACCAACTGCACCTCCTCCCCCACTTCCCTTCAGGTCACCACTGCTGATGGGGGATCTCTCCCTATTCTGCGCTCTGGCTCCATCACCCCGACCTCTGCACCTCCTGGACGACTTGCTCTCTCAAACGTCCACCATGCCCCTCGGCTACACATGAACCTCATTTCTGTTAGCTCCCTCTGTGATCTCGGTATAACGGTTTTATTCTCTTCTTCTGATTGTGTTGTGCAAGATTCACGGACAGCTCAGAGGATTGGACAGGGCCGTAGGACTGGTGGCCTGTATCAGATGGAGTATCTTCATGTTCCCCCCCCCCCCACCCACCTCAGCTTCTGCCCTCTCTGTTATATCTGATGCCGACTTGTGGCACAGACGTTTAGGACATCTGTCTACTGATCGACTCCGAAGTGTTATCTGCTCTGGAGCTTTGGGTCGTGTCTCCCCTTCCCCCATCTCTGTTTGTATCGGCTGTCGTTTGTCAAAGAAACTTGCTCTACCATTTACGAGTAGTGCTTCTCAAACGACAGCCCCTTTTGATTTAGTTCACTCTGATATTTGGGCTCAGCGCCACTTGCTTCACATTCTGGGTATCTTTATTATATTAGTTTCATTGATGATTTTTCACGTTATGCTTGGGTTTATCTCCTCCGAAATCGTTCTGAAATACCCGACGTGTATCACACGTTCACCGCTATGCTTCACACTCAGTTTGAGCGTCGAATTAAGATCTTTCGATCTGACTGTGCTCAAGAGTTTCTCTCCTCCACCATGCGTGATATCCTCCAATCGCATGACACCCTCCACCAACAATCTTGCCCGCACACGCATGAACAAAATGGGGTTGCTAAACGAAAACATCGTCACATCATCGAAACAGCTCGTGCTCTCCTCATCTCTGCCTCGGCTCCTCACTCCTTCTGGGCCGAAGCCGTACTCATTGTTGTTCACCTCATCAACATCACTCCTTCCACGGCCATCTCTGGCGTAACTCCATATGAACGACTTTATTACCGCCCACCGACATATGCCTCTCTGCGAACGTTTGGGTGCACCTGCTTCGTTCTCCTTCCCGCCCCTGAACATAACAAACTCTCAGCTCGCTCAACTCGTTGTGTTCACCTCGGCCTTAGCCACCGCCACAAAGGCTATCGTTGTTACGATCCGGTGACTCGTCGCATTCGCATTTCTCGACATGTCTCCTTCGTCGAACATGAAATGTTCTTCTCTTCCACACCACCAAACCTCACCTCCCAACCCTCCATTGCTCCACCACTTTCTCTTCCGCTACTTCCTCCTATTCCAACTCGCCCCAGGACTCAACTTGCCCATCCTATCCTATCACCAACTCGTCCTCCGCCCGAGGATCCTCCTTCAACATCAGCTCCTCCTCCGGCGCCCACAGCACATCCTCCCGCTACTGCTTCTGATACGGCTCTATCTGACGCTCCGTCCTCCTCTGCAACCATGGATCCTGCTCCTCCTCGGCGTAACCCTGCTCGCCATCGCCATCCGCTTGCTCGCTACGACCCAACTTCTGACCGGTCTACCCCTTCTGCTCTCACCACGACCACCTCTTATTCCCCTGCTTTTCAGGCCTTCCTCACCGCTCTCCACGCACACCGGGAGCCCCAGTCATACCAAGAGGCAGTTGGAAAACTCGAATGGCAGCAAGCCATGACACTTGAACTTCAAGCCTTCCGCAGGACTCACACTTGGGATCTCGTTCCTTGTCCTCCTGGTGTCACCCCTATCAGATGCAAATGGATTTTCAAAGTTAAGACTCGTTCGGACGGTTATATTGAGCGCCATAAAGCCCGCTTGGTTTCTCGCGGGTTTTCACAGGAACATGGAATCGACTATGACGAAACCTTTGCACCGGTTGCCCGGATGACAACCGTTCACACCTTACTTGCGGTCGCAGCTGCCCGAAACTAGCCCCTCTATCAGATGGATGTAACCAATGTCTTTCTACATGGCGATCTCACCGAAGTTGTATACATGACACCTCCCCCGGGTCTCTCCGCTCCACCTGGCCATGTCTGTCACCTCCGTCGGGCCCTCTATGGTCTCAAACAGGCTCCTCGCGCCTGGTTTGAGAGCTTCCGCACAGCGGTTCTAAAAGCTGGTTTTATTGAACGACGGACTGATCATGCCTTGTTTACACGCACCTCCGCTCAGGGTTGCGCCATACTGCTCTTGTATGTGGATGACATGATTATCACCGGAGATGACCACGTCACCATTGCCTCTTTTCAGAAACACCTACGCAGTTAGTTCGACATGAAGGACATGGGCCCCCTTCGTTACTTCCTTGGGTTAGAGATTTCCCGCTCCAAACGTCGCATTCTGGTCTCTCAGCAAAAATACATCTCGGATATTCTCTCTGTGGCCGCTCTCACTGACAACCGTACTGTTGACACCCCAATTGAGCTAAATCTGAAACTCCTTCCAACAGATGGGGAACCGCTTTCCGATGTCTCCCGCTATCGGCGCCTTGTTGGGATGCTAGTCTATCTCACTATGACTAGGCCGGACATTGCTTACGCTGTTAGCTTCGTCAATCAATTTGTTCAAGCTTCTCGCTCAGCTCACTATGTCGCGGTCCTCCGGATACTCCGCTATCTTCGCGCCTCTGTCAGCCGCTCGCTATTTCTCTCTGCCACTTCGTCACTCACCCTCCGAGCATTTTCGGATGCTGACTGGGCGGGGGATGTTATGACTCGTCGCTCCACTACTGGGTTATGCATTTTTCTGGGCGACTCTCTGATCTCCCGGCGTAGTAAGAAACAGGAATCCATTACGCGCTCCAGCACAGAGGCTGAGTATCGTGTCATGGCTTCCACCACTGCTGAAATAGTTTGGCTCCGTCGTCTTCTTCGGGATCTTGGTGTGCAAATAACATGACCCACTCCCTGATTCTGTGATAATCGAAGCGCCATTCAAATCGCCTCCAATCCGGTGTTCCATGAACGGACAAAACACATTGAGATCGATTGTCACTTTACTCGTCAGGAATTCCTCGCCAACACTATCTCTCTACCGTTCATTGTCTCTGAAGAACAAGTTGCAGACTTCCTCACTAAGTCTCTCACAACTGCAAGATTCCGTTATCTTATTAGCAAACTCTCGGTTCATGATCCGCCGTGAGTTTGAGAGGGCGTGTTAAATATTGTATTTAATATTGCATTTATTGTCCTTTTCTTTTAGTCCCACATTGTCTAGATTGGCTCTCTCCCCATGCTCTTCTCCTATATATGTAAGACCTATTTGGTCCCTTTGAAGTGTGAATACAGATACAGTTACATTTCTAACAATTCAATAGAGAACCCCTTGTATATAAATGAAAAGGAACCAAGAAATTAAAAGAGAAATTGAGGAAGGCTAACGGGTGCTCACGTAGGTGTTGAGCTGGCGGACGAAGCTGGAGAAGTTGCTGTGCTTGAAGTAGTTGGGAAGAAGGTCCCGCGCGAACACCAGCGGCTTCCACACGACGAAACTGCGGCCACTCAGAGACCACGAAACGATCGAATCCGTCGACGGCTCATCCACCATATCATACGTCTTGCTAAGTGATAGAAAAGAATGCTCACACACAAAAGGTGGGAAGATAGGGCACAGCCACAGCAAGATACATGCAGTGTTTTACTAATACAAAATGGTTTTAACTTAACATTCTCTACTGATTTGCAGGGATACAATATGCTTATATATAGGTGCAACAGCAACGAATACAACATTAAATAAGCAGGTGGAGGTTACATTAAAGTGGATTTAATAAAGGTGCGGCTAACAGATATTTCCAATGCAGGTCATCATTTGTGCTGGGAGGGCAGATTTGTCTTTTTCATCACCTCCTCTAAATCTGGATCTTCCAGTACCCCAAGTTTTTCCCTGAGTTCGATGAATCGAAGCCTGGGAAGCGGTTTGGTCATTATATCTGCAATCTGATCATTAGTTGGGCAAAATGCAAGTTTGATCTTCCCTTCTTCTACAACATCCCTGATGAAATGGTAGCGTATGTCGATGTGTTTGCTTCTGGCATGGAAGACGGGGTTTTTTGCTAGGGCAACTGCCGAGGTGTTGTCGCAGTGAATTTTCACGCCTTTTTCTTCTTCTTCTTGTTCTTCGTTTATCTTGATCTGGTTCTTTAGTCTTTGTAACCACATGGCTTCACAAGCTGCGGAATTGAGCGCCATAAACTCAGCTTCAGTAGTCGAGAGTGCCACCGTGGGTTGCTTCCTCGAGCTCCATGAAATTGGACTGGCCCCAAGGAAGAATATAAAACCACCGGTGCTCCTTCTGTCTTCAAGACTCCCTGCCCAGTCGGAGTCACTATATCCGAGAAGGGGGGCTGGGTCTTCATGTTTGAATATTAATCCATATGCTTTGGTTCCCTGCAAGTAGCGAAGAATCCTCTTGGCTGCATTAAAATGAGTTTTAGACGGAGTGTTCACAAACCTGGCAAGGATATTGACGGCATTTTCAATATCTGGTCGGGTATTTGTGAGATAGATTAGAGAGCCGATTATGCTGCGATAGTCTTCACTGTTGGCTGGTTCATCTTCTTCCCTTTTTGCTGTGAATTTTTCTGTGGTAGCCATAGGTGTGATGGATGGGTTACAATCTCCCATCTGGAACTTCATGAGAAGGGATTTTGTGTAGAGCTCTTGTGATACAAATGTGTAGCTTGGCATTTGTTTAATTTGTAACCCCAAGAAGAACTGCAGGGCACCTAGGTCGGTCATTTCATATTCCTTCATCATTTTCTCTTTAAATTCTGAGATAAGTTGTGGGTTTGATCCTGTGACAAGGATATCATCAACGTAGAGGCTGACAAACAGTTTTCCTGTTTCTCCATTCTTGATGTATAATGTGGGTTCAATAGGACATGGGGAGAACCCTTCTGCCATAAAGTAGTTGTTTATATTTTGGAACCAAGCACGAGGGGCTTGTTTCAAGCCATAGAGAGCCTTGTGTAGTTTGTATACCTTTCCTTCTTTGCTACTGATTTCATAACCAGGGGGTTGGTGAACATAGACATCTTCATTAAGTTTTCCGTTTAAGAATGCGGATTTGACATCTAGTTGGAAGATTTTGAGTTTGTTTTGTGCTGCAGTGGCAAGAAGTAACCTGATGGTGGTCATTCTAGCAACGGGGGCATACGTTTCATCATAATCTGTTCCTGGTTTTTGGGTAAAGCCCCTTGCAACTAGTCTGGCTTTGTACTTGTGCAGGCTGCCATCTTGATTTTGCTTTATTTTGTACAGCCACTTGAGTCCAATGATGTTTTGATTGTGTGGACGATCAACTAGGCTCCAAGTGCTGTTTTTTTCTATTGCTGTCAGTTCTTCTTCCATAGCCTTTCTCCACTCTTCCTGTTTTAGTGCTGCTATATGATTTGTTGGTGTTGAGGCAAGGAGGACTGTTTCTGTTTCTTTGTAGATGTCAGACAAAAGTTTGTACTTAATGGGTGATGATGATTCTTGGTCAAGATCTAAATGAGTGGGAGATGGAGGGTCTGGAGTTGTGACTTCAGGTATCTCCTCATTTGGGATGAGAGGGGGCACACTGCATTGGATGGGACTAGGTGACATACCAAGTTCAACCTGCTGTGGGGCAACCTTTGAGCTATGCACAGAATCTGAAGCCCAGTCCCAAAATTGGTTTTCATGGAACTCCACATCTCTGGAGATGATAATTCTAGTCGTGATTGGGTCAAGAAGCCTATAGCCTTTGCTTTCTTCACTATAACCCAGGAACACACACTTTTGTCCAGTGGCACTTAGTTTATCCTTTCCAGTTTTATTATTATGAGCAAAAGCTATGCATCCAAATGTCCGTAGATGTGCAACTGTTGGTTTGTGTTTGTATATGGCTTCATAGGGGGTTAAGTTGTTCAGGGCTTTAGTGGGGGATCTGTTTAATATATGTACAGCAGTGGCAGTGGCTTCTCCCCAGAGTTTCTTTGGACTTGCTGAGTGTATCATGATAGTTCTGCTCATCTCTACTATTGTTCGATTTCGCCTTTCTACAACCCCATTTTGTTGAGGTGTGTAAGGGGTTGTAAGTTCTCTACTAATTCCTGCATCTTGGCATAGTTTGTTAAACTGAGATGAGAGGAATTCACCTCCTCTATC
Source organism: Platanthera zijinensis (assembly GCA_039513925.1). NCBI lineage: Eukaryota > Viridiplantae > Streptophyta > Magnoliopsida > Asparagales > Orchidaceae > Platanthera > Platanthera zijinensis. The sequence goes on from CM077083.1 coordinate 208,005,212, forward strand.
AGATCTTATGGCCTTGATCTTCCTTTCTAATTGATTTTCCACTTTATTTTTGAATATTTTGAATTGCTGAAATGCATCAGATTTCTCAGCAAGGTGAGTCAGCCACATGAACCTACTGAAGTCATCGACAATGAGCAGAAAGTAGCGTTTTCCTCCAAGGGTTGGTACACTGGCTGGACCCCAGAGGTCAAGGTGGAGGAGATCAAGGGGAGCATCACTTCTGGTGCTGGTGAATTTAGGGAAAGGTAGACGATGGGACTTTGCTTGAGCACAGGAGGTGCAGGATTGGGGAAGGAGTTTTGATGTTGGTAGACCTTCCACTAAGGCATGTTTTTGCAAAGTTTGAATGGAAGGGAAGCAGAGATGGCCTAACCTATGATGCCATAGGGAGGCAGAGGAAGGAAGGACTGCAGTAGAACAGGAGGCAAGGGGCACACTAGCAGGTCTTAGATTTAAAGTAAAGATGTTGCTAGTGTTCATAGATGCAGAGGCTATGATGGCATTGGTTTTTGGCTCAATGATGTCACAGGTATTTAGATTGAAAGAGACCCTAAGACCTTTGTTCAGAAGTTGTCCTACACTTAATAGGTTTTGGGTTAGTGTTGGGACATACTGAACATTGGCAATTAATTTGGTAGATCCATCATCTGTGCAGACAGAGATGGTTCCTCTCCCTTCTATTGTCTTCTTCTTACCATCTCCCAGAATCACTTCTGATTTCCATGATTCATCCAGGTTTGTGAAGTAGGCTTTATTATTGACCATATGATTGGAACAACCGCTGTCAATGTACCAAATAGAGGAATGATTGACAGGGTGCACATTATGGCAAGTAAACAGATACTCTTCGTTTTCTGTTTCTGTTATTTTTACCTCTTCTTTAGGTCTGTGCCAGCACTTGTCTGCAGAGTGATTAGGGATTTTACATTGGTGACAGCGAAAGAAACAGTCTCTTGACTCATGGTTTTGTTTCTTGCAAATGATACACCTGGGGCTATTGTAACTGTTCTGCTCTTGCTGCTTTTTATTGCAGGGTGGAGTGTGTTTGTTGTAGTTTTGGTAGTTGGGTTTGTGTTTGGTGTCATGGTACTTCTTCTTCTCTTCTTTCTTGTCTTTCTGATGAATGTGCATCTGAGTTTGAAAGGCTTTTTCTAGTGTTGGTTCATTATGGTGGAGCAGGTCTTCATGTGTTTGCAGTGAAGCCATAAGGTCAACTACAGAAAGATGTTCAAGGTCGTGGGCTTCCAGGATGGCTGACACAATGTGCTTGTGAGAATGAGGGAGAGATCTTAAGATCTTTTCCACTATTTGTTGTTCTTCTATTGCCCCCCCCAGACTTTTAATTTGATTTACCAAACTGATGATTTTAGCAAAAAACTCTTGCACGGTGTCATTCTCATTCATGGAAATGGAGTCAAAATTCCGTCGTAGAGTATAGAGTTTTATTTTTATTACCTTTTTGGAGCCTTTGTATTCATTTGCTAGCCTCTGCCATGCCTCTTGAGCAGTCTTTGACCCCATAATTCTGGGGTAAATTGCAGGGGCAATGCCTTGCTGAATTAGGTGCAGTGCAAGGGCATCCTTCTTCATCTCTTCTTTAGAAAATTTGGGGGGTTCTCCTTCTTTAGACTTTTCTGTGGGTTGTGGTCCATCACAGACCATTTCCCAGAGGTCCTGAGACCGGAGGAAGGTCTCCATCTTGTCACTCCAAAAATCATAAAGCTCACCCGAGAAAATGGGTATGGTGGAATGGGTGTAGAGAGGAGCGAGATTGGTAGATGATGAGGCCATAAGAAAGGATGGGAAATCAGGTATTACACAATGGCTCTGATACCACTGATAGAAAAGAATGCTCACACACAAAAGGTGGGAAGATAGGGCACAGCCACAGCAAGATACATGCAGTGTTTTACTAATACAAAATGGTTTTAACTTAACATTCTCTACTGATTTGCAGGGATACAATATGCTTATATATAGGTGCAACAGCAACGAATACAACATTAAATAAGCAGGTGGAGGTTACATTAAAGTGGATTTAATAAAGGTGCGGCTAACAGATATTTCCAATGCAGGTCATCATTTGTGCTGGGAGGGCAGATTTGTCTTTTTCATCACTAAGAAACGGAGGCGGCCCGCTTCCGATTACTTCCTGCTGGTTCTCGCCGGCGACCGCTCTGTCGCCCCAGCCGCCGCATTCCTTCATCCCTTGGGAGCGAGCTCGGTTAATGGGAGATCGGCCCCAATAATTTCCAGGTACGAACTGGATATAAATAATAGTGCGGCCGGTGCTGCGATATTAAATTATTTAATCAGTAATTATTTATTTAAAGTGTATAATATCGAATCGAAGCGAGCAGGAGAAATTATTATGTCCACACAATTATTCCCTACTTTATTTCATTTGAGTTGGTTTTGTGGCCTGAACTTAAAGAGAGAATTTTTTAGGTAAGTATTAGCAAATTCGGCCGTACAAGCCTGTATTTCAATGGTCCAGATTTTTTAATATTGTAGTGCAATCATTGATCAATATGACTGTATGATCTTCACCGTTGAAATCAAGGATCGAACGAACGCTCACGGGCAGAAATACGTGCGTATACGTATAAAAAAATTGTCCAACTTAAAGGAGCGCGACAAAGATCGAATAAGTTGTTTACTTCTTTAAGCGCGGCTTATTTGCTCCTATGAGGATGTGGAGAAAAAAGTCATTGTCAAATAAAAATCTTATACCGAAAACTATTTTTTTTGGTAACGGTAACAATATTTGTCATATCAAACATATATTTCAATGACATTTTTATTCAAATTCATCAGAATGAAAAAGCGACACCAAACGCAGCCTAAATTCTTCTAGTCTTAGATTCGCATATCCTTTTTTTTTTTATTCAGATATCCATACAATCACTTCTTATATTGAAAGCACTTTTGTCACATGGGAGAGTCTCATGCATTGTGAAGTCTCTGCAATACTATCTCGGCCTAGATCCAGGGGTGTGCATAAAAATCGGGCCCGGCCCGCGCCCGGCCCGGTAAAAGTCTGGCTAGGCCCTCCCCGGGCCCAGGCCGGGCTATGGGGCCTAACAAGGCCCCATATATGAGCATTTGCCCGGCCCGGGCCAGGTCGGGCAAAGCCCGGTTTCTAAGCCCGGGCCCGGCTCCTACGCGCCTTTTAAAACTGCGTCTTTTAGGGGCATTTTCAGGAGAAGTGTTCAACATGAAAGTTGTAGATCTCGACGATATCTATAACTTTCATGTTGAATACTTTTTGATTTGAAGCCGTTTAGGCCCCCGATTTGGCCCCCCAAAAAAATCACGCGGAACTTTTCAAATGTTCCGCGTGATTTTTTTCGGGGGCCAAATCGGGGGCCTAAACGGCTTCAAATAATAAAGTATTCAACATGAAAGTTGTAGATATTGTCGAGATCTACAACTTTCATGTTGAACACTTCTCTCGAAAATGCACCTAGAAAACGCAGTTCAAAAAGACGCGTATTTCTTTTTTTAAAAAAATTATTTTTTTTATAAAAACAGGGCCCGGCCCGGCCCGGCCCTGGGGCCTTAATAGCCCCCCTCCCGGAGCCAGTAGCCTGGCCCGGCCCGGCTGCAATCAGGGGCCGGGCCCGGGCCCGGTTCGGGAAAGCCCGGGCCTGGGAGGCCCCGTTTAGGCCCGGATCCGGGGGGCTTTTTGAACACGACTGCCTAGATCAATATTGAAAGCACTTTTGTCGCATTAATCGCTGGACACCTTCTCATTGTCTTTCTTCTTTTTAGCATGACGAACAACTGATCTTCGAGTGATCCAATGTAAAGAATGCATGTAGGGCCCTCATTTCGATTCCCTTATTGCGGGACCCCAAACGACAAAATTTTGAGATGAATTAACATTGTACCAACGTCCTCCAAATTACAGTCAACCATATTGCAACATCATCATACATCACAAAGCAAAAGCATTCAAGAAACTAGCATGCATGGATATAAAATGTTGTTCCCAAAAAAGATGGAACAGCATATATGGAAGTCCAAAGTGCAATTAAGTGTTTAGTGTTCATAGGTTGAGAATCAGACTCTATTTTCATCCTTTTCATTTGAGAGCTCGGCCTCCGACGACTCCTTGTTAGATAATTAAGGCGGGCTAGGCGAGGAGGCAGCGCAAATTCTTGGTGTGGGCTCTGGAGGCGGCAACACGAGAACCTTGCCTGAGGCGCGGGCGGGAAGGACGGCAAAAGTGAGGCCATCGGTTTTAGGGAGGGGTTGCAAATAGAGGCTAGGTTTTAATTATTTTAGTGACATTTTTTTTTCTTAATTTAGGGGCTGCAAATATCTAAATGAGGTCTCCAAATATAAACTCCCTTTGCTAATAATAATGACCTTTTTACATTAATTTAAATCATCACAGCCCTCCTCTTTTATATATGTTTTTATTTATTTATTTACTAATTATAATTAATAAGTATCATATAATTAAATCATCCATGCCCTAAAAAATTATTATTATTAGAAGCCGTTTGGAGGTATAGTTGAATCCGACCTCCAAAGCTATCACATGTATGTGCAGGTGATGTTTTAAGTACTTTGAATATATTATATTTGAAGAATATAATATTGTTTCACAAATACCAACTCATTCGAAAATATCACCGTCCTAAATATCAGGGGCGGATTCAGAGGAGAGTCTGAGGGACACTGACACCCTCATTATTTTTCAAAATGATTAGTGTATTTGAATTGCTCTGATCGAAACAATAAATTTTGACTACTTATACGTCAAAAACGGTGACCAGATGAGGGAGAAACGGCTCCGATAAGATTGAAATGTTCAAAATTTTTTTGAAGAAAGTTGATGTTTGGCCTCCCATGTTAAAATTTTTAAAAGCCAGTGACGCATTCAAAAAAAATTTGTACACCCGCATTATCAATTCATGCACCTTCATTCAGGGGTGGACCTATATTAGGGCGAGAGTGGGCGGCCGCCCACACTGAACTTTCTTCGCGGAAATAGGGTTTGCCATTCCGACTGCGGGAGCGAGCGAAGCGAGCACGATTTTTTCCTTCCTCTTCTCGCCAGACACGGAGCCGGAGGTAAGGAGGTTCGGCTTTTCTTCCCTCTCGTTGTTTATTTTCCCAGTTCATCTTCCCTGGCGGAGGTTAGGAGGTCTGGAGGTACCCTAACTTCTTCTTCTCGCCAGTTGCGAAGCCGCGAAGCGGCGAAGGCGAAGGTACTGTAATTTCAAGGGCTAGCAAATCTATTGCGGTCTTCTCGCCAGACACGGAGCCTAAGGTTTTGCTTGACTACTTTTCTTCCCTCTCGTTGTTCACTTGTTCATCTTCCCAGAGTCCCAGAGTCCCAGACTCCCAGTTCATCTTCTCCGAATGAAAATCTTTAGGTAAATGCATCGGTGATCGGCCAGTTAATTTTGGATTTAGGCTTGACATTCTTTGCCTGATTTTGTTGATTTCTTCTACTATGTTACTGCGAAGTGGTGTGCCTTTTAGCTTTTTCTTGATTTCTTCAGGTAAATGCATCGGTTCTGCTTGACTACTTTTCTGTTTTGGGCTTTGTGCAATTGTGCCCCTTTTGTGTTTTGTCCTATAGACTGTAGTCTTGTGGTTTTCCTTCAATTAGGATTGTGTTGCTCTCCGATTGTTGTAGTGAGAAAGGCCCTGTTATCAGTAGAATGAAAAACTGTGCTTATAATTGTTTGAGCTTTGTTTTGAAGAAGATGATGAATGAATGCAAGAATCAAGTATAGTTCTTTAATCTTATTTTTTCCTATCAAACTTCACACAATATCCTATCATTTGAACATTTTTTCTTATCAATCTTCACACAATATCCATATCCTTATACAGGAACAGGAAGCTATAAATTCACATTTAGTTGCAAACTATACAGAGCAATAAATTCACATATTTTGCAAACTATACAGAGCAATTAATTGTTCCTACCTTTTGTTAGTAAGTATTTCTATCTTTTATCATCAATTAAATCTTTTGCTACAACTTTATGATTTGTTTCAATTGTATTTCTATTTTAATTTAAAATTAGTTTTTCTATTTCATATGGTGTTTATATTTTCAGTTCACTAGTCATGGAAAAGTTTTTTAAAAGAAAAGTAAATGAAGAAAATGCAAGTTCTTCTATTGTGCGTTCACGATTAGAGCTTAATGTAGATGATCTTCTTGCGGGCCCTGGATTACGAAAAAGTATTTATGATTATGAGCCGAATGATAGAGAGAAGGTTCGAAGATGGTATCTGCTCAAAAGTTAGTACAATTAAAAAAAGATGTTCTATACCCATTATTATATTTGCTCGTGAAGTTAGCACTACTATTACCAGTTGCAACTGCAAGTGTAGAGAGAGATTTCTCAGCGATGAAGATTATCAAAACATCATTACGCAGTCGGATGAGAGATGATTGGATGAATGCTTGTCTGGTAACCTATATAGAAAAAGATATCTTTTCTACTATCGACAACAAAGATATTATGAAATGTTTTCAGAACATGAAACATCGAAGATGAGTATTGTAAGCAAGTAAGTATTTTGTTAGAATAGGGCAAAGGTGAAATTATAATTTAACAATAGGAAGAGTCCCCTTTATATAGGAGGGGAAAAATACAGGGCAACAAAAATAAGAAATAACATCCTAACACTCCCCCTCAAGTTGGGCATGTGATATTTGTCATGCCTAACTTGCCAATGAGTGTAACAAACAATCTTTCACACAGAGCTTTAGTGAGAACATCAGCAAGTTGTCCTTCTGAAGTAACAAACGGAGTACAAACAATCTTCTTCATGATGTTTTCTTTAATGAAATGACGGTCAACTTCCACGTGCTTGGTGCGATCATGTTGAACCGGATTATGAGCAATACTGATAGCGGCCTTGTTGTCACAATACAAGTTGAAGGGGCCAGGTTCAAGCAAGCCCAAATCATTCATGAGAGTGCGCAACCACATCCCCTCACATATACCATGAGCCATGGCTCTGAACTCAGCTTCAGCACTAGAGCGAGCTACAACATGTTGCTTTTTGCTTCTCCAAGTGACCAAGTTAGAGCCGACAAAGGAACAATAGCCAGTGGTGGATCTCCTATCATCAACCGATCCAGCCCAATCCGCATCCGTATAGACTTCAATTTTCAAGTTATCACAGGGTGAGAATAATATACCTCTACCCGGAGAGGTCTTCAAATATCTCAAAACACGGTGCGCAGCATTGAGATGCCGAATCCTGGGAGAGTGCATGTATTGACTCAGCACTCCTACAGCATAAGAAATGTCTGGACGAGTATGAGATAGATAAATCAACTTCCCAACAAGCTTCTGAAAACTTGAAATATCTTCCACTGGCTCCCCATCATGTTGACCAAGTTTATGGTTCACTTCAATAGGAGTATCGGCGGGTTTACAACCGCTCATCCCTGTCTGTTCTAATAAGTCGAGAACATACTTCCGTTGGGAGATATGAATCCCATACTTTGACCTTGCTACTTCAATTCCTAGGAAGTATCTCAATTTTCCTAGGTCCTTTACTTCGAACTCCCTTGCCAGTCTTTGCTTTAGAGATTGAATCTCATCACTGTCATCACCTGTGACAACCATATCATCAACGTATACAATCAGAAGGGTCACCTTCCTCTCTTTTCGTTTAACAAATAAAGTGTGATCGGCATGGCTTTGAGTATAGCCCAATTCGATCATGACTTTGTGAAGTCTCCCAAACCAAGCTCTCGGAGATTGTTTTAACCCATAAAGGGCTTTCTTTAGTTTGCAGACTTTCCCATCTGAGCCAATTGGGGTAAGGCCAGGAGGCATAGACATATATACTTCCTCTTCCAAATTTCCATGTAGGAAAGCATTCTTCACATCCAGTTGTTGAAGGTCCCATCCTCTACATGCCGCACATGATAACAAAACACGGATAGTATTCATCTTTGCTACCGGAGCAAAGGTCTCTTGGTAGTCAATACCTTGAGTTTGAGTGTAGCCTCTCGCCACTAGCCGAGCCTTGAACCTTTCAACAATACCATCGGAGTTCTGTTTCACGGTAAATATCCAACGGCATCCGACAAGCTTCTTCCCAGGAGGGAGATCCACAAGGTCCCACGTATGATTCTTCTCAAGAGCAAGCATTTCCTCCATCATTGCCTTTGCCCATTTTGGGTGTTCAGCGGCCTCCTGCCATGTACCGGGAATCGAGGCAGAGGATAGAGAGGTAACAAAAGCTTTATAGGAAGGAGTTAAAGCGTCATATGAAACATAATTAGATATAGGGTGTTGAGTGGATGAGCGAATACCTTTCCGTAGAGCAATAGGTAGCTCCAGGGACGCAGAGGACGAATCTGGCACTGGCTCTGGTATTATGGATTGATGCGGAGTGTTTGACCTTTTGTTCTTTCGAGTATAGACTTGCAGTTCCTTCTCTTTAGGAATATCCACATAGTTCTCTTCGGGAACAGGGGTAGTTGGTGGAGGTGGAACATTGTACGTAGGAGGAATAGGTAACGGGAGAGGCGGAGTGCTCACTTCCACGTGTGAGGGCTCCCCCTGAAGTGAGGACTCATAGTAGGATGTGGTCTCCTGAAAAGTGACATCCATAGAGACAATAACTTTTTTGCTAGGAGGATGATAACACTTATAACCTTTTTGTGTAGGGGAATAGCCAATGAATACACACCGGAGTGCACGAGGATCAAGTTTGGTGCGAGCAATGGGATGAATGTGAACAAAGCACACGCAGCCAAACACACGGGGTGGAAGGGTAGTAGGAGGTATTCCCAGTTTGTGGAGAGGAGTGCAGTTGCCCAGAATACGAGAAGGCATACGATTTATGAGATATGCAGCAGTGAGAAGAGCGTCCCCCCAGTAGTATTTGGGAAGTGACATGGTAAAAAGCAAGCATCTCATCACTTCGAGAAGGTGGCGATTCTTACGTTCAGCGACTCCATTTTGAGCAGGGGAATGGACGCAACTAGTTTGATGAATGATCCCGAGATCGCTCAAATAACGTTCAAAATTAGAATCTATGTATTCACGACCATTATCACTGCGTAGAATTTTAATAGTGGCGCCAAACTGAGTAGATATCATGTTATGAAATTGTTTGAAGAGAGGAAACACTTCATTTTTATGCCGCATGAGATAAACCCAAGTAGTGCGAGAGTAACAATCAATAAAAGTTACAAACCAATGATAACCAGAGATAGAGGCAACTGGGCAAGGGCCCCATACATCACTATGAATCGTATGCAAAGGTACAGAGCACGGCGTAGAGACATGATTAAAGGAAACACGCTTATGTTTAGCAAGTTCACAAACATCACACGTAAAAGTCTTAAACACTGAAGGAGAAAAATCAGGAAATAAAGATTGCATAGTAGCGGTAGATGGGTGGCCTAAGCGGCGATGCAAAGTAGACAGCAGTGGGAGCCGATGGGCATGAAGGGCCTGGTGAACATCAGGGTCAAACACGTACAGCCCATCTCGCATACTACCAGAGCCAATCACCGCCTTCGTCTTCAGGTCCTGAAAAACACAAGAAGAGGGAAAAAACGTGATGGAACAATTCATAGAGTTGGTAATATGGCTAACAGATAAAAGGTTACGAGTGAAAGAAGGAACGTGTAGAGCGGAAGTCAAGGTAAGGGAAGAGCAAGGAATGGATCCCTTCCCGGCAATTGGGGCGAGGGTCCCATCCGCAATGCTCACCTTGTCCCGGCCAGACAAAGGAGAATATGAAATAAAACCTGACGAAGATCCGGTCATGTGGTTTGTAGCACCGGAGTCAATGATCCAATGAGTGGCAGACGGTACAGTAGCAGCATGGGCACTTGGACTCCCAGAATGAGCAAAGGATGATGACGGAGTAGGATGTGGCTCAGTAGACAGGCCCTCTGAACTCCAAGACTGTCGACGATCATATTCCTGCTGAACAATGCTATAAGTCTCAGCCAAGGACGGGACCGGGGAGCGGCCAAGGATCTGAACAATGATCTGATCAAACTCTCGGTGTAAACCATGGAGAAACTCAAACACACGGTTCCGATCTTCATGAGCGCGCACAAGACGGGCATCAGCAGAACAAACAAGGGTAAGGGACACAAAATGATCATACTCCTGATATAATTGGGTGAACTCCAAGAAATAGGCTGATGGAGGTCGATCTCCTTGTCGAAGGAGAAAAATCTTTCGGCGAAGCTGAAATATCTGAGCTGTGTTCCCTTTCTGTGAGTAGGTAGATTCAGCCCCCTTCCAAATATCTGCAGCAGTATTTAAGAAGAGATAATTCCGTGCAATAGACTCTTGCATGGAGTTAATCAACCAGGACATAACCAGGGAATTTTCCGACTCCCACTTTGCCCATGTGGGGTCAGACTCTTCGGGCGCCTTAATGTCCCCAGTAACATAGCCATACAACCGGCGACTCTTAAGAGCCAAGGCGATAGATCGAGACCAAGGTAGATAATTTGTAGCATCAAGACGGATGGAGGTAATTTGTGAGGCCATATGATCGTGTCCAACCCGGGTAGATCCAGCAGGTTGCGAGCCATCACTGGAAGTGACCTCCTCCGACATTGAGACCAAACGGAGAACAAGGATCAGATACAAAATCTGAAGAAGAAACAGCCACCGGACAGCCGCCGGAAGGTCGCCGGAAGGGGAAAAAAAAACACCACCAATAGGACGGCCAACAGTCCTAGAACAATAAAGTCTTGATGGCTAAGGGCAGGAAATGCATCAAAACGGAAGAGAATGCATTTCCGAGAAAAATGGATAAAAGGAGGGAACACACAAGATCCACGATCTAGGAAGATCTAGCAAGGGTATGAAGCGATCCTCATAGGAGTAGATAGAGGAGGAAAAAGCGAAACTTTATTGAGAGGAATCAGGCCGATCGGACGGTGGACGGAGCGGCGGCCATCCGCCCTTGCCGATCGGCACGGACGGCCGATCGGCCGGCTGTTACGCCGATCGGCGGAACAGAGGACGGGAAGGGGCTAGATGTGGCGGCGAGAGAGAGAGAGAGAGCGAGAGAGAGAGAGAGAGAGGGAGGCGGCGGCGGGAGGTGCAGCGGACGACGAGCGGCAAGAGGCCGCTAGGGATCGGGAGTTATTCGTGGCTCTGATACCATGTTAGAATAGGGCAAAGGTGAAATTATAATTTAACAATAGGAAGAGTCCCCTTTATATAGGAGGGGAAAAATACAGGGCAACAAAAATAAGAAATAACATCCTAACATATTTTAATTCTGTTAATTCAAAATGTCCTAATTTGTTGTCATTTTTATTATATGTATGTATCAACATTTTGTGTGTTTATATTATTGAACGCCCCCACTGGAAAATCTTGCTGGATCCGCCTCTGCCTTCATTATTAATTTTCTGGATCCGTCACTGCTAAATATATGTTTGATATATATATATATATATATTATATATATATATTACATCGATATATATATTATACGCTCGAGCTTTTTTAGTGGGAAAAAGCTCGAGCGCCGCGCGATCCCTATCGACTGTGGTTATTATAATAACCGCAGTCTATTCTCCATATAGATTGCGGGAGAATAGACTGCGGTTATTATAATAACCGCAGTCTATAGTACTGCCTCACAGTATAGACTGCGGTTATTATAATAACCGCAGTCTAAAGCTTTCATATATTGTGCCCGTGCGATTTCGAGCTTCTGCTATCTGTATTATTGTCTAACCTTCTAACCCTAAAATCATTAGCCCCGAATCGGTGTTTTTTCCAGCTTCCCGGCATGAGTACCGTCGATCTCCTCCGATTGGGGCTTTGGAAAAATCCAGATCTGGACTCTTAGGGCTTTGGATATTTCCAGATTTATTGGTATGTTCGTATAATTCCTGATTTCTTCATCAAATATGTGAGGTATCCCCTGCCCATCTTTAGTTTTTTTAATGCTTGTGATTGTGATGCTTGTAGGCTTAAGGTGTGAATTATGTGTGTATATGAATGTGTGTATGAGTTTTTTTGTATGAATTTGTGTATGTGTGTGTAATTGTTGGGTATGAATTTATAACTCATGAATGTGTGCAGATTAGGATATGATTTTTATGTATGTTTCCTTTGTGTACATTCACACATAAGTGAAAGAGATACTTAGATGTAATGAGTTTAAGTACTCTAGATTCAAAAGTCTTTGGTGAGTATGAATTTGTGTTAGCAAAACAGAATAGTTTTGTTAATGTGTAAATTGTTGTGTGTGATTGTGTGTATGTATGTGCATTTCTGTGTATGTGTAAATTGTTCTTGTTATAGTGTATGTAATTGTTAGTCAATTTATATGTATTTATTAATGTTGTAAATGTGAGTGCTTTTTGTAACCATGCTCCATTATCTTTTCATTTATTCTCTTTAAGCAGGTTGATATTGTGAAGGAAGACCAAATCTGATTGCTATTTTAAAACATCAAACTTCAGTGTGATGTATGTATTTCAAACTCATCAGTCATATAATATTGATATCTCCCGGTAGTCATATAGTAATGATAAAAAAAATTTTGCAGTTGAATTTGTCAATAGATTGATGTTCCTATAAAGTCGAGCTGAAGAGGAATTTGTATGAAGTACCTCTTATCATATTCAGTTGGGGCTTTGTTCCCTGTTTTGATCTCCCATACATTATTGTTACTGGATGATAGTTTGATTTCATATTGTTGAATGATAGTTTATTCTTAATAGTTTGTATTTTTCTGGATAGTCATATAAAATTTTTGGATAGTTTGTGTGTTTTGTGTGTGTGATAGTTTGATTTAAGTGGTTCAAAAATATAATCAAGATTTGAAGTATTCATGGCTAATTGTAATTGCGATAAAAAAAATTTAGCTTGGTTGAATTAGGATTTATTGTCAAAAAAAACTTAAAAGTGTATATAAGTGTTAAAAATATTTCATCGAGACGTTGTTCGGTCAAAGTGCAACTTTTTTAATCAAATTTGCATAGTGTATACCTTCCAATGAAAAAACCAATAAAATATACACTCAAGCTTTTTTGCCCCTAAAAAAGCTTGAGTGTATATCTTCCAAACCCATATTACATTCTTTAGGTGGGTTTGGGGGTTCATGAAGTAGGTGTTCATAATCCCCAATTCGAATCTCCAGGGTGGAGTTTCCATTTTGCGAATTATTCGGGCGGAATCAGAAAAATGATTAACATGAAAGTTGTAGATATTTCTGAGACGAATAACTTTCATGTTGAACAGTTTTTGATTTGAAGTCGTTTAGACTCCCGATTTGAACCCCTTTTGCCTAGTGCTATAAATTATATTTTTCAAATCAAAAATTGTTCAACATGAAAGTTATTCGTCTCGGAGATATCTACAACTTTAATGTTCATCATTTTTCTGATTCCGCCCGAGTAATTCGCAAAAGGGGAACTGATGGGCTCCGCCTTAATTTATAAGGAAAAGGAGACCCCCATGATCCCCATCAATGGAGATCATGGGTGGGCCCCCTAACCCCCATGATCTCTCATGGAGATCATGGGAGTGGGCCCCCTCTTTCCCCACCTTTAGGGGAAGGAACCGCCGCCGGCGGTTCCCCTCCGGCTATGGCCGGCCGGCCGCGGCCATGGCCGGCCGCGGCCATGGCCGTGGCCCGGCCATGGCCGGCCGCCGCCGTGTCCGGCCGCCACCGTGTCCGGCCGCCGCCACGTCCAGCCACCTCCTCGCCGTCGGCGTCGTCCGGGCGGCCCCACCTCGGGATGACCTCCCCACCGTCCGATCGAGAGGGAGGCCCCGCCGGCCGTCCGATCGGGGCAAAACCACCCACTAACCCACTATGTTAGTGGTGGGGCCCGCCATAACTTCCCCCTGGAGCCTATAAAAGGACCTCAGGGGCTCCTCATTTCCTAACTTTCTCCTCCTACGCTTCCCCCTTCTTCTTCTTCCTCAGGTGGGAGCCCTCCCGTTTTCTCTGCCGGCGGCCACCCCTCGTCGTCAACCACCAGTGGCCGCCTCTCGCCGCCAACCACCGACAGCCACCCGCGACCTCCAGGGGCCACCAACGGATACTAGCACACGCCAACAGCTACCAGAACCTGTCATCGGCTATTGGCACCCCACCAGAGCTCAGTCACAAGGGGAACACTCCAAGGGCTGAGAAGGACGCACAAAGGAAGCAGTGACGACCCTTGGACACGCGTCGCCTCAGAGCTCACGCGACTGAAGTATCTCGCACATTCCACCGTCCAAGTCCCGTTGGCGTGGCAGTCTGTTGCCCACCAACGAGTGCATACACTCTCTCTTTCCTCAAGATTGTAACGGGAGCGGTCTGTCGCCCCGATTTCCCCCATCAAATTGTAACCTCCAACAAGCTAGTGGATTTTGATCGGCACCGACCCGGTCACGTGGTTTTTCACCCGGTTGAAGGGTTTTCCACGTTAAAACTTCCCGTGTCCATCCCCCATTTTTCAACTGACTGTGTGCGCGCTCGACCGCTCCGCGAGCTAAGGCGGTCCAAGAATATCCGGCCCGACCGGAGCATCGAGTTAGTCCGCAACAAGAACTAATTAATATTTTTTTGACCGAATTTTTTCGGGGCCCAAATCAGGGGTCTAAACGACTACAAATCAAAAACTATTCAACATGAAAGTTATTCGTCTCGGAGATATCTACAACTTTCATGTTAACCAGTTTTTCTGATTCCACCCAAATAATTCGCAAAAGGGAACTTCACTTCCAAAAATTCCCGCAGAAACTCCAGGGGATCCGGATCCAATTTCACGACCGTCACCACCACGGATTATTATTGCTATTTTTTTCATTTTTAATGAAATGGATAACAGAAACGCTTGCCTTTTTCTAGTGGCTCCACTGCAACAACTAAGGTTAGTTCAGAGCCGTGTTGGCCGTCACAAAAACAAAAACGTGGTGATCATGAACTGAACGTCTAACCTTACCAAAAAAAACTTCATGCATTTTATGCTAAAACTAATTTATTTTCTTTGTAATGGTCAAAAAAAAAAAATATCATGTCAAACAAAACAAAGCTCAAGTTAAAGGAGGTGCTTTAAATATAATACAAAGAAAGTGATCCACATGGTAATTTGGAAAATCAGACCGTACCTACCGGACGGTTCAATTGGCCAAACCGTGAAGTAGTCTACTAGCCGGTTCGGTCAACACCCGTGGCTGGCCTTTCACCGAGACTGGAATCAAACCGCAGAATTATATTGCCTGGTGCTCAAGCAAATGTGTAAACCGAGTGGTTTTAGTAGAATCGTGAGGGTTTCTGGGCGTTGCTACACCTAGCTTTCTCTAAGTTTAAAAGCGATATAATTAAAAACAGAGAAACGGTTAGGCGGCCCAGAACCAGAAAGCAGGCATTGTTGCGGGCTCTCTGTCTTTCAAAACTATAACGGTCCGTTCGTTTCGCGGGAATTGAGCTGCAGGAATTGGAATTGAATTCAATTCCCATTCCCGCGGGAATTGGAATTGAATTCAATTCCAATTCTGCTGTTCGGCTAAATGCAGGAATTCTGTCACAGGAATTGGAATTAGCAATTCCGATGTTCGGTTGTATCCTGGAATTCAAAGTAGAGAATTCAAATTTGTAATTTTTATTACAAAATGATTTGAAATAGCTAAATAAAAATCATACTTCAACAGAATAAAAACTCGTAGTTCATACACCGAACATTAACAAAAGTTCAAAATAGTTAAAAATAGTCTACAACATTATAATAGTCCGCACATTCAACCAAAAGTCTAAAATCAACTCCAGAGATATTCAAGTATAAGTTTAATCAAGATAAATAAACAGCATAGTATATTTTTATTATTTTTTATTCACGTTATTTTCTTTTTTTTTGGTAGATCTCGCCAAGATCTATAAATTTCATGTTGAACACTTTTTCTAAAAATATCATATATTAGATTTATTTTTAAAAGACGCATGCAACCCGTATTTAGCTAATTCGAGATTCCACGTTTTTATACTTCTCCGATTAGCAAAAAGGAATTGATTTAATAGGCGAGAAAAATTAGTAAAGAGTTGAGTTTTGCTGTAATCATCACGAAGGCCGATAATGTGGTTATATGATTTTTGAAAAAAAAATTGGGCTGTCAATAACCAATGAGCTGCCATTATCGATTTTCTAGGCTACCAATAATCAATGGATTACCAATATTCAAAGACAGACCGCTAAAATAAACGTCAATATTTTTTTACTACAAATAATAAATACATTATTATTTTCATAATAAATATTAAGTTAATCCGTGAAGCTCAAGTTAATTCATGAATTTATGATAAATTACAATTACAAAATTGTAAAGTTCTAAATTTGCAGTCCAATTAATTCTTTAACAAAATTTGAACTTCATCATTTCGGGCATAGATTGGCAATTAGATCGACGTAGAATATGTCAAGAAATATTATTATTATTATTTAGAAAATAATATATTACACTCTATCTATTTTTGTGAGCAAATTAATTTTCGGATAAAATAATTTTTTTTTTTTATGTTTAAAATAATTTTCGCTCCTCGGCCGCCGGCCGCAGCCGAGAGAGTGCCAGCCGGCCGCTCCTCTTCGGCCGTCGGTGCGCGACCAAGGGAGCGGCCAAGCCGGCCGCCCCCCTCGGTCGTCGGCGACGGTCACCCCCAGGCCGGCGAGATTGGTGGCAAGTTTGTCGACTGCCTGTGGACTCTGACCTCAAAATTGTAACGAGAGGCGGTCTGTCGCTCTCGATTCAACGAACAAGTTGTAACAGCCAGGAAATAATGGACTCTGACCGACACAGATCCGGTCACGTGGTTTTTTTCCCGGTTGAGAGGTTTTTCCACGTTAAAATTTCGAGCGTACGATCGATCTACTTCATTGACTGTGTGCGCGCTCGACCGTTACGAGAGCTAAGACGGTCCAGGTTATTCCGGTCCGACCAGAACGTCGAGTTAGACCACAACAGTTTGACACTTTCTGTGGAAAACGAGTTCCCAACATCCTCAGAAGACTATACCCCCTACATAGCGGAACTTAAGATCGAAAACAATGGCAAAAAGAAACGCCCGAACCATGGAAGGACCGGGCCCCGAGGGGCGCATTCAATCAGCCCCCTCCCGTGCTGATAAGATTGAGCAAGTGGCAGCTGCTGGCAAGCTCGAAGGCATGTTCACCAAACATGCCATACAAATAAACAAACTCCAAGCCATGATGCTCGCCATTTGTCAAGAAGTAAAACCATCCTCCACAGTGCCATTCATGCAAGCTGACTCACCGCCACCAGGAGAACTCTCCGCCACAACCAAGTTGCCCACTTACAAGGAGTATGACATAAAAATGAGTTCTCTGGCACCAGTAGCTCCCCCACTCCGGCAACGCTAACCCGAGATACGCATGATCGCTACATCGGTGATCCACAATACGATGGGGACATCAGAAACACAACAAATCGCAAACCTCAAAAGAGGAAGCAAGAAAGCAAACCGCACCAGGAGCCTAAAAAGAACTGCAACCGACACACAAATATATGTCGGGGGCACATCAGTACCAGTCATAGGCACCATCATCCTCCCGGTCACTCTGGGAAAAGAGCCCGAGCAAGCAACCTATGATGTACAGTTCCTTGTCATTCAGGAAGATTCTGATCACACTGCAATACTTCAACAATCACTCTTGGACATCTTCCACACCCACTCCCACCGCTTTTTTTTCTGAATCACAATTTTTCACTCAATTGTTGTTTCCCGACTAACTATTGTAGAAATCACAAGCATGAACTTGCGTAAACTATTTTTTATATGGAATTTTGTTTCTTTCAGCAGAGTCCCATTAATTCAAAACTAAGCCGCGAGTGATGCTCGTGCAAATTAAAGTCGCGAGTGATCCTCGTGCAAATTAAAGCCGCGAGTGATCCTCGTGCAAATTAAAGCCGCGAGTGATCCTCGTGCAAATTAAGACGCGAGTGATCCTCGTGCAAATTAAAACCGCGAGTGATCATCGTGCAAATTAAAGCCGCGAGTGATCATCGTGCAAATAAAGCCGCAACTGATCATCGTGCAAATTAAAGCCGCGAGTGATCCTCGTGCAAATTAAACCGCGAGTGATCCTCGTGCAAATTAAACAGCGAGTGATCCTCGTGCAAATTAAAGTCGCGAGTGATCCTCGTGCAAATTAAAGTCGCGAGTGATTCTCGTGCAAATTAAGTCGCGAGTGATCCTCGTGCAAATTAAGCCGCGAGTGATCCTCGTGTAAATTAAGCCGCGAGTGATCCTCGTGTAAATTAAGCCGCGAGTGATACTCGTGTAAATTAAGTCGCGAGTGATCCTCGCGCAAACTAAGCCGCGAGCGATTCTCGTGCAAAATCGATAAGACTGCACATATGGTTTGAATACAAAAGTTATTCACCAAACCTGTTTTTTTACGACACGACATCGTCAGGGTCTGCCCCCCCCCCCCACGATTAAGCCGCGAGTGATCCTCATGCAAACTAAGCTGTGAGTGATCCTCGTGTAAATTAAGCCGCGAGTGATTCTCGTGCAAATTAAGTCGCGAGTGAATCCCGTGCAAACTAAGCCGCGATCGATACTCGTGCAAACTAAGCCGCGATCGATACTCGTGCAAACTAAGTCAAAAACCAACCACATGCCAACTAAGCTGCAATCACAGCCCGCACAAAGCAACACCGTGAATCAAACAGCATTCGGGCGAAAAAAAGAAAGAGAACGCTATCATCACAGCAAGGAAATGCATTCCACAGCTCCGACAAACCCCAAGAATTCTTGACAAACTCAAATAAAGTATTTCTGTGACGGCGGTCCGTCCGAGTCTCAAAATCAAGCCAGCTCTTATTGCTATGAATTTCAACACACTCACCACCATCAAAGTGAATGTCGCACCAATCCCGAAAACAGTCCAACGAGAGTTTCCCATCATGTTCTCGAAAAAAGACAACCAATCCCATGAGGGGCACTACTCCCAGTGGAGTAAACTGGGAAATCGGCACACCACAAAATTTCAGAATCTCAATCAATTCCTCGCATGGTGGAAACCGAAAACCCGAGCTCAAAGTAGTCTCACAGATCGTCAACCAATCGCGAGGAGGATTTTGAACCCTCTATTAAACGTGCGGTATCTTCACCTCAAGGTCGGCAGGCAAACCGAATCTTTTCCTCCAAATCGCAACCTGATCGTCAGTAAGAGAAGAACGCAGACGCATCAGTCTCGTAGTATTTTTCGAACCCTGGCACAAAGAATCAAGATTGGACTTAAAAAAAAAATCCACAAATCAAAAAATTTTCGCCCCCATCATGCGCATGAAGGCGCGTCGCGCAGTTAAACCAAACCATACAACGCGCCCAAGTACGCATGCGCAAGCCGGCCTGCACACAACCTGGATCACACATGTGTGCAACATCTAGCGCACGCGTGCGCGCATCCACACGTGCACACATCACGGCACACGATCGCGCACGCTCGCGGAGCACGCAGTCAGCTCGCAAGCACACGTGCGCGATCAGGCGCGCGCGAGCCGGCGCACGGTCAAGCGCACAAGCACCCACGTGCGGTCAGGCGCGCGCTGTAACGCCCCAAATTTCTTGAGGCGTGAGATGCTTCTCTGGGGGTTACCGCCCAGCGGTAGCTAGTTACCGCGCGGCGGTAGCTCTCGTCGAACTCTCGAGAAAGCGTCGAGCTCTCGAGAAAGACGTTACTGCGTGGCGGAAAGCTGCTACCGCGCGTTGGTAGCAGGGGATTTAATCTGCCGGACCTCTCGGGAAGCTATCGCCCGGCAAAAGGCTTACCGCGGGTGATAGCTGGGTCAATTTAATAGGCATAGTTCTCGGGATCATACCACGCGGCGGTAGAATTAGCGCGCGGCGGTAGCGGCTGGTGTCCTGTCGTAACCGACGTCCTCTACCGCGCGGCGTTAGCATCCTATCGTGCGGCGGTAGTGAAACCGAAACGGCGTTGGCCACGTGTCGGCCTGTGATTGGAGGGTTTGGGCGGTTGCGCTCGAATCGAGGCGTTGAATTAAGGTACCGCACGACGGTAGCTAGTTACCGCACGGCGGTAGCTTTATTTATATTCCTGATTTTGGCCGTTTTCACTTCATTTCTTCTGGATTTGGAGTTGGCCTGGTCTTCTTGGAGGAGGAGCATCGGCGCCGGAGGGTAAATCTCGTCGCCATTGAAGTTTCGGAGTTCCGATTCGCAAGTCGAGTTCGGATCTGTGGAGGCAATATCGTTGTGGTCGCGTTCATCTGTCTAGATCTTTGGCATGACACCGAAGAGAGCGCAAAGGGTAACGATTCTCAACTTAGACAAGTGAAGTCCTCTTTCTTTTGCATAGGAAATCTTCTCCCGCGAGTGTGCGGTGAGCGCGAGGTTTTCCTTCGGGTAGATACGGTATATTCCCGTAAGTTTTGCATATAGAGTTCGGAATCGAAGTACGAACATAGGCATGGTGTGTGAAGCCCATCTGGACAGGTTGGTCTGGATTGGTGATGTTTTCATTGTATTTGTACTGACCGGAGAAGACTCTGTGATGTTTGTTTTTCGGGTTTCTACACGGTAGATTGCAGCATGGAACCTTGTGGACTAACTTTAAGGAGCACCCGGAAAACTGGGCAAAATCTCATTTCTGCCAGATACCGCGCGGCGGTAGTGCTATCGCAGGCGGTAGCTCCTTGAGAGCTTTGTTTGTGGCCCGTGTCGTGGAGACCAGGGTCTTGAGATGTGGGGCTGAGAGCTCTGGGAGAACAGTCAGGTGGCCTGCGAGCCACCGATGTAGCATTACGGGGTTATGTTTTGATTGAAGAGTGGGAATGGAGAGGCCGACCCGCGTCGTGGTAGTTTTTGCCCGGCGGTGTGAGCTATGGGAAAGGGCTGAACCTACCCAGTAACTATGTGATGCGTCCGTGGGTAGTGATGTCTGTCGTAGACATAGCAATGGGTCTTAGGCCTTGTGCAGGCCGTAAAGACTACCATAATGCTCATGATTGTTGTCGTCTTATGAACGGTGGTGGGCCTTGGCTTTTATCCAGACACCAAGATTGTGCCCTGAGTGCACGTGGTGTGGCTGTTCGTGCCTACGCCTGTGGTGAAGTGTGCTTAAATTGCACTTTCACTACTATATTTGGTTTTGTTAATACTTTGCAAGGAAGGAGCTCCGCCGCCCCGAATAAAGAGCGGGGTCGTTATAATTTGGTCAGCTTTAGCTGACCGTTGCCTTGTTTTACCACCGTTCGGTGGATTTCTCTTACGCAGGAACAGCTGAGCCAAGTAGCAAGTAACGGGCTAAAGCCCTTGATGTTGTGTTGGCCCTTAAAGGCCAAAGCGAAGTGTTTACTTTTACTGTTTTCATGTATGGCCGGTCTCCGTGCCGAAGTATGTAAAACACTTTAATTCAAGTTGAATGTTGTAAGGTCGTAAGGGCAAGACTCTATGTGTATTTGTTCTTTAATTCCTGCTTTGGGTTATACTGGGCATTCATGTGCTGTGATGAGTTCTTCTAACTTGCTTAAAATCTTCCGCTAGAATGCTCTGTGTTGGGTTTCAAAATCATCTCATAGTATTTTGGTATTAATATGTAACTTCGCTGACTGTCCGTGGAATATGGTGTGGGGTCCCGGCCGGACCTTCTATTATATCCCATATGACGGATGGGGGTGTTACACGCGCAAGCCCGCACACGATCAGGCGAAAGCGCACCCGCGCTCTCTGCCTACGCCTGTGGTGAAATGTGCTTAAATTGCACTTTCATTACTATATTTGGTTTTGCTAATACTTTGCAGGGAAAGAGCTCCGCCGCCCCGAGTAAGGGGCGTGGTTGTTATAATTTGGTTAGCTTTAGCTGATCGTTGCCTTGTGTTACCACCGTTCGGTGGATTGTTCTTATGCAGGAATAGCTGAGCCAAGTGGCAAGTAGCGGGCTAAAGCCGTTGATGCTGTGCTGGCCCTTGAAAGCCAAAACAAAGTCTTTACTTTTACTATTTTCATGTATGCTCGGTCTACGTGCCAAAGTATGCAAAACACTTTAATTCAAGTTGAATGTTGTAAAGTCGTAAAGCCAAGACTCTATGTGTATTTGTTCTTTCATTCCTGCTTTGGGTTATAATGGACATTCATGTACTGTGATGAGTTCTTCTGACTTGCTTAAAAGCTTCTGCTAGAATGCTCTGTGTTGGGTTTTGAAATCATCTCATAGTATTTTGGTATTAATATGTAACTCCGCTGACAGTTCGTGGAATATGTCGTGGGGCCCCGGCCGGACCTTCTGTTATATCTCATGTGACGGATGGGAGTATTACACGCGCGAGCCCGCACACAGTCAAGCGAAAGCGCAACCCCCCCCCCCCCTGCGCGGGCCCAGGTACATTCTCTGCCTCTCCTTCTCCTCTTTGGCATATTCTAACATTTTTACCTGAGTTTGTAGGACGCCACTATACGTTGTCTCAAGCCTTTCACCTTCGACATCGTCGCCACTGTGCAGAATGAGTAAAGAGAAGATCCTTGTTTTTCTTCGTCCGAGTCGGTGTCTTGCAACAAGGATCTGGGGGGAAATTGTTAGGAATGAGATCCATATTTATAAGGATGGGTGTGCACATAACCACACACCCCATGATCTCCACCAAAAATAGTGGGGTCATGGATTTGACTGCACGCGCGATCACCGTGCCCGATCCCCCCCCCCCCCCCCCGCGCACCGATCCCATCACGCGTAACAACAGAACCGTCATGCACGTCGCCTCGCCGGTGTCGGATGGTCGGCGTCACCCTCGGACGCCAGCGACCCCCTCCTCTCGCTGCCGCCGGCCGTCCCCTGGGCCGTCGGCGCGCGACCGAGGGAACGGTCGAGCTGGCTGCCCCTCCTCAGTCGCTGGCGCGCGGCCGAGGGAGCCGCCGCGCTGGCCGCTCTCCCTCGGCCTCCGGCACACGATCGAGGGAGCGGCTGCGCCGGCCGCTCCCCCTCGGCCACTGACGGGCAGCCGAGGGAGCGGCGCCCACTCCTCCTCGGCCGCCGACACGAGGCCGAGGGAGCGGCCGCGGCGACCTCTCCTCCTCGGCCGCCGGCCGCGGCCGAGAGAGCGCCCGTCGGCCACTCCTCCTCGGTCACAGGCGCGCGGCCGAGGGAGCGGCCGTGGCGACCTCTCCTCCTTGGCCGCCGGATACGGCCGAGAGAGCGCCCGCTGGGCGCTCCTACTCGGCCGCAAGCTGCGGCCGTCAGTCGCTCCTTCTCGACCATCGGTGCGCGACCAAGGGAGCGGCCAAGCCAGCCGCCCCTCCTCAGCCGTCCCCCACGGTCACCCCCTTGTCGGCGAGATTGGCTGCAAGTTCGCTGGCCGCCCGTGGGAGCCCGTCCCCGCAGTCCGATCATTTGGGGTCGTTCCTCATCGTCCGATTCACGTATAACCACCCACTAACTGTCAAGTTAGTGAGAGAATTTTATTATTAATTTAATGGGTGTGTAAATAGCGAAATTAATATGCACCCCTAAAGTATAGCAAAATGTTTATAATGGTGGTTATGGTGTGCGGATAGCGGCGCAACTATCATAACCATCCCCTGGAAGCTATAAAAGGAGCCTCAGGTCATCTCATTTATCATTTTTTTCCTCTCATCCTTCTTCTTCCTCAGGTCGAAGCTCTGCCAAATTTCTCCTACGAGCAGCGTTCGAGCCGCACTCAAGCCGCACCTGAACCACGTTCAAGTCACTTGACGAAGCCCGATCGCCCAGTTTCCAAGTGACCTCTGCAACCACGAGCTCAAGTGCTCCGCTCGCACGTTCAGAGCAAGCAGAACGCCCCGTGAAGCCCTCCGTCGCAAAGTGCAATTTGTAACAAACATCAGGCGCGACGAACAGTTGTCTGTCGTGTGCTAAGTGTTCTCTCACCTCAAAATTGTAACAAGAGGCGGTCTATCGTCCTCGATTCAACGAACAAGTTGTAACAGCCAGGAAATAGTGGACTTTGTCCGGCACGGATCTGATCACATGATTTTTTACTAAATTGAGGGGTTTTTCCACGTCAAAACTTCGAGTATACGGTCGATCTACTTCATTGACTGTGTACACACTCGACCGTTCCGAGAGCTAATGCGGTCCAAGTTATTGCGATCCGACCGAGACGTCGAGTTAGAGCGCAACATCTATAAATAGATTATGATCCCCGAGTCACAAAATATCAAAAATAAAAAAAAAATCATTATCACTTTTATTCAGTTCTAGCCCCCTATCGCTAGAGAGAGTCTAAGGAGGAAGAGGAGGAGTCACCTTCTTCATCAGGACCTTGTAAATTTGAAAGATTCGTGACCGCAACAATCCATCCTCATGGATTCATGTATACTTCCGCTCAAATTTTCATCTCGATGTTTTAACTAGAGTGAATTCGTTTCCATCATGGATTCACGAATTCACTCCAACAAAATAAACTAAAAGATGCAAATTTAGGGTTCAAGCTGCTTGCGAAATGGAACGTTAGGATTACCCGAATTATTAGAGCAAAATAAAATAAAATGAGCCATTGTTTATAATGGTAGCAACTATTGGGAAAACAAATTTGATTTTTTAAAAATATCTCGGTTCAAACGCCTAATAAATCACGGTTTTGTTGAAATATTGAAGTGTGAAGTCGTGCGGCTAACCGCGAATCCGCGCGGTCAAGGAACTAGCTGCAAGCTCGCGCGGTTAGGTTTATGTTATCTGTCATATCTGCTGGCGCTAATCCTATCCTTCTTGGCGGTGACTATATCTGTCGTGTTCGCCTATAAATAGGGGCTCTGACCCCCTCATTCATAACGAGAATAGTAACATCAGTAGTCGCGCTTGGTATTTGCGGGTAGCATTCGGTTAGTCGGGCGACTAAATCACCAAGAGCAGAGAGCTGAAACTTAGAGCAGGTTGCGGTTAAAAGGTTCTTCTAAACCGCAGGTTAAGGAGTTGTGAAGTTCTTTGGTTATATAGCCTTTGCAACTGTGCACGCGGCTAGTACTGGGCAACTAGTACCAGTGGTTAAATCAGTGGAGTCTTAGTGTGGAAGGTAGCGGAAGCAGTTAACGGTAATAGTGCTTGCTTGGAAAGACCGCGGGTTGGCGACCAGAGCAATTCTCCTTGATTGTGCTCAAGCAGGCAGGTGATCACCTATTTGCGCGACTAGCGTGGTCAGTCCACGCGACTAGTGCAGGAGGTTCTCGGGTGATGATGTTGGTTGACTAGTCGGTGCGACAGGTCAAGGGGGAGTTTGCGCGACTTGTGCGGGTTCTACAGTTGTTCTCAATCAGCAGTCAGCAAGTATTGTTCGCACAACCTCTCTGTTAAGTTGGCGGTCAGACGACTTCACGATTAGAGGTGCGAACAGGCAATTTATGTTTTTTTGTTTCAAGTGTGGTTGGACTTCTGCAGCTAGGCGGCCAAACTTGCGGTTAATCAAATAGCCGTCAGGCGGACAGAAGCAGCTAGGCAGTTTGAAGTTGAAGTTTCTTGTTTTGTTTTTTGATATCCATTCATTGCAAGGCAAAATCATGTCTCATTATATATGTCTCGACTTGTAAAGCAATGAATAAAATACTATTAGTTTATTGAATTTATTTAGTTGAGAGTGATCTTACAATCTCCCCTCCTTAAAATTTTATGACCGTGAATATTTGGGAGGACAAAGACAATAGAGCCCTTGAATGAATATAGACATATTATATTCCCTGAAAAGAATCAATTCTACTAATGTTGTTGTTATAAACAATATCAATCCTCCAATCAAAACATGATATGCATATTATCAGCCAACGAAAAATAAATATGATGCTCACAGCTCACTGAATGTATGTAAAATTTGAAACATAATTATATATATATATATATCATGCCTTTCATTATGATTATTAACATTCAGAATATAATATATTCTATAATTTTGTGGAGATCGAAAAAATTAAAAGCCGGTAGCCCGCAAATCAATAATCCGTGCACAATTAATTACTGCAGCAAAGCAACCCTACAGCGACCCTACTTTACAGCTGGATTAATGTACCTGCCGCGTATTAACCTATAGTGACAGGTGGAAGACAGCCCCGCGCTCGCTCGCGCAAGATAGAATTCAAATCAAATAAAAATGAAATCTACATATTCTTTTGAAGCAATATCTTCGGGATTAATCAGCGGGAATTAAAAAAATATTAACATATCAACAAAAAATATAGCCAGCGGCCCAGCAGAACAACAAACAAATAGGCAACAGCGACAGCTCACTTACCTTTCTGAATAGGATACCATCCGGAGACTTCGCCGGCAAGCACGGAGGATGCTCCTTCAGTCACTCGCCGCCGACGGCGATTATTTTATGGATATCTCATTTTCCGATGGCGATTTCTACCGGCCTCCTTCAGAGCGCGATGGCTTCGAATCCCCAGCCCACCGGCTTTCTCGGTCATGGACGCCGCTGCGATCAAATCTAATAAATCGAGTTTGATTATAATGAGAAGAAGAGAAGGAGAGAGATTGATTAGTCGAACAATCGGAGGGTTTCAGGAAGGCATTCATTCTATTATACCTTTGTGACTGATGAGACTCGAGAAGCCGGCGAAAATCGTCAAATCTGGCGAGGGTGAGTAACAGATCGATGTGAGATAGGCGGAGATCGAAGCTAAGAAATAATGGATCTACAGAAAGGGCAGATTACCTTGGGAGGAGGGTTCGTGGGAGCAGAGATAGAGGATCGTGAAGCAGAGTAGGATGAGGATGGGAACGAGGTGGATGGAAGTGTCAGATTTAGGGTTCGGACGGCGGAGAGGCTTCTCCATTTTGATGTCTATCTCGGAGGTGCAGGCCGACGACTCGGCTGCCGGAGATATGGCGCTCTTGCGCTTCTCGTCCTTGACCGGGCCTCTGCCGCCGTCGTGGATTTGGACTTTGGAGCCCGGCGATCCCAGTGATTGTCTGTGCATTTTCTCAAAGCACCGGGGGAGGAAGAGAGACGACTGTGAGAGCACGGGACGGGGACTGCTGTAGAATTTCAGTGTCGAGGCCCTCCAGGGGAACATTAAAAAGGGTCTGGATTTTTTAGTGATTAAAGTTTTTTTAAAAATTTAATTAACTTAATGAAATTTGTAGGGAATTGTTATTGGTACCCCGTAAATGAATATTTGTAACTCAATGATATTTGTACTCAAATGCGATATTTGTACTTGATAAGGTTTCGCTGAACGGGTTCGACCGAACCGTGGATCCAGTGAGCACAACAGCGGAATTTCCCGCAAAGAGCGACCCCGCGCACGGCCGTCGGGAGCCGCTTCGTAGGGGCTTCCCGCGCGGCAATAGCCCTACACGGCGAAGGTCGCGCATGGGAGTTTCCCCGCGCGCAGCATTCATCCAGGGCACAATGCGCGCGGGGGATTAATCTCGCGCACAATGCACGCGCGGGATTAATCCCGCACAGTGCGTGCTGGATTAGAGGCTAATCCTGCGTGCGGAGGGTTAGCGGTTAATCCTGCGCAATTAATCCTGCGTGTGCGGGATTATTGGTAATCCTGCGCGCGCAATCCCCCGTGCGCGGGATTATTTGCTAATCCCGCGTTTTAGGAGATGTCGGCATTCGCCGACGGTGCGTCCCCCCTTCCTTCGTCGGGCGTCGTCGTCATCATCTCATGGCCTCCCCCGCCGCCGCCGTCGTCTCCCAAAGCCGCGGCCGTCGCCGTCATCACTCCTTTCTTCGACCGTCGATCGCCGCCGCCGCCACAACCGTCGCTGCCAGTCGCAACCGCCGCCGCTTGCAGGTTGGCCACCGTCTGATCACTATGGAGCCTCCATCGCTATCCGATCTGCGGATAACCACCAACTAACCACCAGGTTAGTTGGGGGCCCACCATGACCACCCTCTGGAGGCTATAAAAGGATCCTCAGGCATCCTCATTTTTCATATTTTTGCTCCCGAGTCTTCTTCTTTCTCAGGCCAGAGCTCTGCCGAACTCCTCTCCTGAGACATCTTCGAGCCGCCTGCGAGCCAGAGAAACGCCCAAGTTTCCAAGTGCGCAGAGAAGTGAAGAAGACAGTCATCACCGGCACTCAACCACACCAGCCACCAAGAGCATTCATCACTCCTTCGACGCACCATATTGCCCGTTGCAAGTCAGAAATTCTCTCTCACCCCCAAGTTGTAACGAGGAGCAGTCTGTCGCCCTCGATTCTCCAAACATATTATAACCGCAAGCTGATAGTGGACTTTGACCGGCACAGATCCGGTCAAGTGGTTTTTTTACCCGGTTTAGAGGTTTTTCCACGTTAAAATCTCGTGTCAACTCTCTTTTTTCATTGACTGTGTGCGTGCTCGGCCGTCCCGAGAGCTAAGGCGGTCAAGTTTATTCTGGTCTGACCAAGACACCGAGTTAGGCCTCATTTGTTTTAACATTTTCATTCGATCTGTTTTGAAGAAACTAAGAAGTTACATACATCTCCATTTGTTTTTCCGCTGCGAGTTTGGATCCACCACGTTTCATTCCAGGAACAAAAATCCTGCGGCTCGAAACCCTCGCATGAAGCTCCGATTTGTGGCGTTTTGAGAAAAAAATTGGCGAAAATCTTCCCATCACCGCGAATTTCGCTGTGCCGCCCTCCCGTTCCTGCACAATGCAATATTGGGATCCCGCAGCCGCCGGCGGACTGTCCGCAGTCCACCGCCGGAGGACTAAGAGATTTTATTTGCAAAAACAATTTAAAAATTACAAAAAAAAAAACATTTCTAAAGTTTAAACAGTCTATTTAATAAACCAACAGTTATATATATATATATATACACATATATACATAGATACATACGAGTGACAGTGTACGGGGCCCCCCGTGTCACGGTGGATAGTACACAGCTCGGGGCCCTCGTGTCACGCTGGATAGTACACAGCTCGGGACGGCGGGCGAACCGCCCCCCGGCGGGCTTCGCCCTTCGCCCGCCGGGCTTCGCCCGCCCCCCGGCGGGCTTCGCCCTTCGCCCGCCCCCCGGCGGGCTTCGCCCTTCGCCCGCCCCCCGGCGGGCTTCGCCCGCAGGACGAATTAACCACTAAATTAAAAAATTCATTAAATATATTTAACGAATAATATATAAAGTTATTATAATATATAATAAATATGTTATATATATAATAAATGTCTTTGGATTAAATATCAATATTTCTTTGGTTGGTTGATTTGGGTCCTTCTTCTTTTCTTTGAGATCCTATGATCAAAACTTGACATCCTTCAATTAATTTTTTTTTTCAAATCTAATAAAAAACGGACGGTTAGGATTATTTGGAGGGGCCTCAAGTGTTACACCGTGCAATCGCAACGGCTGCTCATATTCTTTTGTATATATAGTATATATATATATATATACATCGGTTATATGTATATACACGTAATGTGTATATAACAAAATACGTATTTTTTTGAACTGTGTGTTTTACGTGCATTGTTATGAAAAGTGTTCAACATGAAAGTTGTAGATCTCGACGATAAATGTTCCGCGTGATTTTTTTGAGGGTCAAATCGGGGGCATAAACGGCTTCAAATCAAAAAATGTTCAACATAAAAGTTGTAGATATCGTCGAGATCTACAACTTTCATGTTTAACACTTTTCATAAAAATGCACGTATAACAAAAAGACGCGTATATAGGAATATGCACTTAACGTGTATATACAGTATACCATGTATATATATATATATATATATATATATATATATATATATATATATATATATATATATATATATATATATATATATATATATATATATATATATATATATATATATATAAAATTGAAAACATAATTATAAATATAAATATTATTTTCAACAATTTATTTTAAAAATTGTGTAAACGCCACCACTGTTTTGCCAAACAGTTCTTTGTTTTAAATAGCTTTGCAAACACAGACTATCCAAACAGATCTCCATTTTCAGCATCCAGTTTCCAACAGCTCCATTTACAAACCTGCTTTTACAACAGCTCCTTTTACAACCGTAACCGCTCTACCAAATAAAGTCTTAGTCTCCAACAGTTTGGCGTCGTCTGTGGGAACACGATCCCCAACATCCTTCAAAAGCCAAGACCTTCATCCTTACAACGTTCAAGTTCCGCTTCAATGGCAAAAAGAAGTGCCCGCATAGCTGAAGGATCCATCCCAAAAGGTCACACTGAACCAGCACACTCCCACTCTCTGGTGGATGTGTCATTGACCGCTAAGGCCGCTTTCACACCTGTAATAGCTCTCGAGGGGCGAGCTCGGCAAATGGAGGAGCAGCAAGTTGAAATGTTTGCACTGCTTAGGAATTTGGGAGCACCTCCTGCTCCTCCTCTTGCACCAGTTAATCCGTCATAGCTAAATCATGGTAGGGCGCAAGAAGCTCCCAGACAAGAAGCGCCCGAAGAATACTCTGACGTCAATTCCACTCACCTGGCTCGTGGAGGAACTGAAGCTGGGCAAAACCGCGACAACTGGGGTGACGAGACCTAACTCCCCCACTCGAGAGGTTCACCCGGGAAGAAATTTGGGAGGTGATCGCAGAAGAATACCGGCAAGCCGGCCGATGGGATATTCATACTCGCCGACCCATCTGCCAAGGCTCCCCCTCGCACCACAAATCCTGGCTCATCCAATTCCTCATGGTTTCAAGCTACCAAATATCGAGACATTCGACAGAATAGACGATCCGTTGGAACATGTCAACCACTTCACTACCATCATGAGGATCTACAACGCACCTGATCAGTTACGCTGCCAAGTGTTTCCAGCCACTCTCAAGGGACAGGCCCGCATATGGTTTCACTACTTGAAGGTGAGCACCATTCCCAACTTTGTAGAGCTAATGAGACAATTCGTGGATCATTTCATAAAAAATTGGAGGATCATCCGCGACCCCTCCCACATATCTGGTATCCGTCAAAAGGAGGGGGAGTCTTTGAATGACTTTTTCCGCATATTCTCTGCAGAAGCTCGCCAAATCTCAGGTATCGACCCAGAGCTATTAAGAGGAGTATTCCTTGGGGGTCTCCGTCCTAGCGGCTTCTATTCCACATTAATAAGGTAAACCGTCCCTAACTACACCAACCTCAATCAAGCGTGCCCCAAGGATAGCTTCCCCCTTCCCAAGATCGATCAGTTAGTCGATTCGACCGCCTAACATCGACTCCTCAGCTTCATGGACGCCTACTCCGGCTACAACCAGATCCGAATGAATCCTGCAGACGAAGAGTACACGACATTCTAAACTGACAAAGGAATCTACTGCTACAAAG
Organism: Platanthera zijinensis; assembly: GCA_039513925.1. Lineage (NCBI taxonomy): Eukaryota > Viridiplantae > Streptophyta > Magnoliopsida > Asparagales > Orchidaceae > Platanthera > Platanthera zijinensis. The sequence continues at coordinate 208,036,452 of CM077083.1, forward strand.
TGATGCCCTTCGGGCTCAAAAATGCGGGAGCAGCCTATCAGCGGCTCATGAACAAGGCTTTCAAGGAACTCATTGGCAAGTCTATGAAAGTGTATGTGGACGATATGTTCGTTAAAAGCATTCGTCGAGAAGATCACCTAGAAGACCTCGAAAAGTGTTTCAAAATCTTACGCCAGTACGGTATGAGGCTCAACTCCAGTAAATGTGCGTTCGGGGTTACATCGGGGAAGTTCCTAGGATTCATGATAACCCAGCGGGGAATAGAAGCTAACCCAAAAAAGATCAAAGCTCTCAAGGAGATGTCACCACCTCGGTCCTTCAAAGAAGTGCAGCGTTTGAGTGGAAGTATTACAACACTCTCCCGGTTCTTGGCGCGGACCAGAGATAAGTATCTCCCTTTCTTTAAGATTCTCAGAGGATCCAGGACTGCGGGGTTCCAATGGACAGATGAGTGTCAGGCCGCCTTCGAGGCTTTGAAGCAGTACCTAGCCTCTCCTCCGCTTCTGTCAAATCCTACTCCTGGAGAAACACTTTTCTTGTACCTCGCTATCACACCCGCGACGCTAAGTTCCGTGTTGGTAAGAGATGAAGGGGGAATCCAGCACCCCGTCTACTACCTCGGTAAGATCCTCACAAATGTGAAAACTCGGTACCCAGCTGTAGACAAGACAGCCCTAGCACTCGTCTTCTCAGCCAGGAAGCTTTGTCCCTACTTTCAAGCACATACAATCAAAAGTGTTGACCGAGCTACCTCTCCGCGCAATCCTCCAGAAACCAGAAGTGTCCGGCCGATTGGTCAAGTGGGCAGTTGAGTTAGGCGAATTCGACATCCACTTCTTGCCGCATCCCGTCATCAAGTCACAAGTCCTGACAGATTTTGTTGTTGAAAATACCCTACCAACAGAGGCAGAGAGCACGCAAGTTAGACCTAACCAGCGGTGGACTCTGTATGTCGATGGAGTGTCGGGGCTCGAAGGAGCAGGATTACTTCTCGTAAGCCCAGAGTTTTTCACTTTGGAGTATGGGCTCCGATTGAAGTTCCCCGCCACCAACAACGTTGCCGAGTACGAAGCTTTAATTGCAGGACTCAGGCTCACCATCGATTGTCACGTCAAAGGATTGATCGTCTACTCAGATTCCCAGCTCATTGTCTCCCAAATAGAGGGGGACTACGAAGTGAAAAACGAGCAGCTAGCACAGTACCTCCCGCTTATAAAGTCCCTCCTGCTCAGGATACTGCAGGTTCAGATCCTTCACATCCCCAGGGAACAGAATTCCCCGGCAAATGCCCTGTCAAAGCTGGCCACATCACCTTCCCCGCAAAAGCCAGACCGGCCGGTCCAGACCGCCTCAGGGTCCTTCGCCGAGCCCGAGCTCGGCGACCGTCGCGCCGAGCTCGGCGACCGTCGCGCCGAGCTCGGCGACCGTCGCGCCGAGCTCGGCGACCGTCGCGCCGAGCTCGGCGACCGTCGCGCCGAGCTCGGCGACCGTCGCGCCGAGCTCGGCGACCGTCGCGCCGAGCTCGGCGACCGTCGCGCCGAGCTCGGCGACCGTCGCGCCGAGCTCGGCGATCGTCGGGCCGAGCTCAGGGTTTTCGGAGCTGAGCCCGGTCGCTGACTCGCCAGGGGGAAGAGCCGAGCCTGCACTCGCCAAAGCGGGGTGCTCGCCCGACGAACTCGCATTTGCCACCCTTGCCGAGTAGAGGATCCAATAGCCATCCCGCCCCTAGTGGTCTGCCCATAGCCTCTCAGAACAATAGAGCTTGGCTGTTGGCAGGCCAGCCCAAGGGGTCTTCAGTAATTTCAAACCAGCAGAGGTAGGCTATTCGCATGCCGTTTTCAGTTTTCTATAAATAGGACCCAAGGGGTACCTCAGAGGGGCACTGACTGACTTACTTAGGGGCTTGCTTTCTTACGGGTCTCCCAGTCTTCTCGTGCTCTCTGAGGTACCTTAGCCCGGCTTTTTGGCTAAGGAGGGGAAGCGCTCTGAGATCTTCCAGGACTGTGGTGGGACCTCCGCGCCGGGCCCTTGGTCTAGTCTTTGTTCTTCACTTTCTTGTCATTTTCTTGCAGGAGCGGAGTAGGAGCGCGACCACCCCTTTCCCCAAGGGTCGAACTCCACAGAGACCGATTTCTCGGTTTCAACATTTTGGTGCGGTGAGCGTAGAGAGTGGTCAGCAGAGAAAATATTCTGCAGGTTCGATGACAAGAGAAGAAGGACAAGGATCAGGCAGGGGCAACTCGCCACCTCCTCCCCCACCCCCAGTGCCGGGTGTGCCAGCGGAGCTCAGGGAGGATATCCTCGGGCTCGTCAGGACAGTGCTCGGCATGCGGGCCGAGAGCGCAACACCGGCAGTCCCGGTAGTCGCCGCTCCTGCGCTCGGCGACGACGCGCCGCTCAGGCGACCAGGGAAGGAGCCCGCCGAGAGGGGCGAGCGCGAGTTCCAGGGGCGAGTCATGTGCCCCGACTCGGCTGCCGAGTACCACTTCGGCGAGACAGTAGGGAGGGAGTTCCCACCTCGCCCGGCTGAGGGGGGGAGCCCCTTCAGCGAATTCGTTTCCTCCGCTCCAGTTCCAGAGGGGTTTCGCGAGCCGGAGATGTCCTACTACTCCGGGATAGGAGACCCGGTACACCACATCCAATGGTTCGATGACATGGTCTCTATCCGACAGATGTCGGATGGCTTCAAGTGCAGACTCTTCGCCATTACCCTCAGGGAGAAGGCAAGAGAGTGGTTCCACCAACTCCCGACCGGGTCCGTCTACTACTTCGAGGACCTGCGACGGGGGTTCAATAAAGACGATCACAAAGCGGTCCAGGTAATCTCTGAACGTCCTGTTCATCAAGTCCATAAATACCGATGGCGCATTCGTCAGTCCAAATGGCATGACCGTGAACTCGAAATGCCCATACCTCGTACTGAATGTCGTCTTCGGGATATCACATTCCCTGATCCTCAGTTGATAGTACCCCGACTTCAAGTCCAACTTGGAGTATACCGACGATCCGACTAACTGATCAAAGAAATCATCAATCCTCGGGATCGGGTACTTATTCTTCTCCGTCAGCTTGTTCAATTCTCTGTAGTCGATACACAACCGCATACTACCATCCTTCTTCTTAACGAAGAGGACCGGTGCGCTCCAAGGCGACGAGCTTGGACGCACATACCCTTGCTCCATCAGCTCCTCTAGCTGAACTTTCAACTCTGCCATCTCCTTAGGCGCTAACCTATACGGAGCACGTGACACCGGTTTGGCCCCCGACACGAGCTCGATGGTGAAATCAATCTCCCGCTGCGGCGGGGCTCCGGGAAGACTATCCGGGAACACATCGGGGTATTCGCAAACCACGGGAATGTTATCCAACGTGGACTTTGGCTCTACAGCCCCCACTATTGCGAAGAACAGCTCTGCACCAGCACGAACCGCCTTCACCACCTGAAGAGCAGACATCAGTGTCTTGCTCGACCCCTTTAGCCCCTTGAATGTAGTCTCCCGCCCTACACCCAGCTTGACCTCCTTCCGGTCACAGTTAATCCAAGCTTTCTGCTCTGACAGCCAATCCATCCCAAAGATCACGTCGAACTCTACTAGCGGCAGCAATGACGCTAGCAAGTCGAACTCTTGGCTCCCAATGTGAACCTTTACGGCGCACACCCTGTCTGCACGCATCGAGCATCCATTCGGTAGCAGTACATCCAACTTGTCCTTCGCCATCGAAGAAGGGACTCCGATGCGCGATATGAAACTTTCGGACAAGAAGGAATGTGAAGCTCCTGTATCGAACAGTGCCCGTGCCGGACTATCACTAATCACAACAAAGCCTATACAAACAATATTAGGCTAACAAACAATATTACCCTGCGCGCAGGATATTCCTGCGCGCGCGCGCAGGATGCGCACATGATTAGTGGCTAATCCTGCGCGCGCATGATTATTTGCTAATCCTGTGCGCGCATGATTAATTGCTAATCCTGCGCGCGCAGGATTTTGGGGGATGCCGACATTTGCCGACGGCGCGTCCCGCCTTCCTTCATCGGACGTCGTCGTCATCATCTCACGGCCTCCGCCGGCGCCGTTGTCTCCCAATGCCGCGGCCGTCGCCGTGATCACTCCTCTCTTCGACCGTCGACCTTCGTCGTCGTCGCCGACCGCCGCCGTCGCTGGCAAATGCTGGCCATCGTCGCCTCCGTCGTCGCGACCGCCGCCGCTGCTGGCCATCGTGGCCGGCTGCCACCGCCGCCACCATCGCTTGCAGGTTGGCTATCGTCCGATCACTACGGAGCCTCCATCGTCGCCCGATCCGCGGGTAAACACTCACTAACTACTAGGTTAGTGGGGGGCCCACCACGACCACTTTCTGGAGGCTATAAAAGGAGCTCCAGGCCTCCTCATTTCTCATCTTTTTTTCTCCCGAGTCTTCTTCTTCTTCAGGCCAGAGCTCTGCCGAACTCCTCCCCTGAGTCATCTTCGAGCCGCCTACGAGCCAGAGAAATGCCCAAGCCCTCAAGTGCGCAGAGAAGGGAAGAAGACGGTCATCACCAGCACTCAAGCACACCAGCCACCAAGCAGCATCCAGCACTCCCTCGACGCAACTTGTTGCCCATTGCGAGTCAGAAATTCGCTCTCACCCCAAGTTGTAACGAGGAGCGGCTATCGTCCTCGATTCTCCAAACATATTGTAACCGCAAACTGATAGTGGAATTTGACCGACACACATTCGGTCACTTGTTTTTTTACCTAGTTGATGAGTTTTTCCACGTTAAAACCACTTGTGTCAACTCTCTATTTTCATTGACTGTGCGCGCGCTTGGTCGTCCCGAGAGCTAAGATGATCAAGTTTATTTCAGCCCGACCGGGATGCCAAGTTAGTCCGCAACAGTACTCATTCTTGATATTTGTACCTATATATAATAATTCATAAGAAAACAATTTTTTGATCTCATATATGTATAATGGTCGGTGTTGAAGCCAAAAACTGACCTTAACGAGAGTTCAGACCTTGGGGTGTAGCTAGCTCCTACTTCTCCCAAACCTTGACCCCTGACTAGTAACAAAGAACCAGAAACTGACCCTTAGCCATAACTGGGAGGTCCCTCCACTAACCCAGAAGATCTCTGAGCGCTTCCCCTCCAAAGCCAATAGCTGACTTGGAGTACCTCAAAAAGCACAAGGGAATTTCAAAAATGATGATAACTTGCTTTCTGAGGAACTCCATGGGTCTATTTATAGGTTTTTAGTATCTGGTCTGCCAAAAGCGTAATTTTGCTACCCTGAAATTACTGAAATACCCTGGGATGGTCTGCCAACAGCCAAACTCCGCTGTTCTAAGAAGCTAAATGCAGACCTAGGGGCATCCATGTAATTTCACCCCTGGGCCCTACTAGGCTGGACCCTACCGGGCAGAAACCTTTTCCTCTGATCCTGCTGGCTTCCCACTTATTTCGAGTGCGAACCTTCCTGCCTACCATGGGCGGGAGACAATAGGCTAACTCTGAGCTTAATTCAACGAACGCAGAGCTCAGCTCGATGAACACAGAACTCAGCTCGACGAAAACAGAGCTCAGCTCGACGAAAGCAGAGCTCAGCTCGACGAATGCAGAGCTCAGCTCGACGAGCGAGAGCCTTCCCGCCTTCCGCTGGCGGGATCGAAAAGACCAAAGGGCGTCTAGAGCGTTGTGTGGAAAGACCTCACTCAACGCCAAAGCCTGGAAGGTGCTGAGAGCGTTGAGTGGAAAGACCTCACTCAATGCCAAAGTCTGGAAGGCGCCAAGAGCGTTGAGTGGAAAGACCTCACTCAATGCCAAAGCCTGGAAGGCGCCGATAGCTTTGAGTGGAAATACCTCACTTAACGCCAAAGCCTGAAAGGCGTCGAGAGCGTTGAGTGGAAATACCTCACTCAACGCCAAAGCCTGAAAGGCATTGAGAGCGTTGAGTGGAAAGACCTCACTCAATGCCAAAGCCTGGAAGGCGTCGAGAGCGTTGAGTGGAAAGAACTCACTCAATGCCAACTCTATGGGTTCCCATTTCTCCAAGAGTGACCCTTTGCACACGCCTTGGGCGAGAACCCCTTCCACACATTCTTCTTGTCTGACCCAATTTGCTTAATGCTATCCCAAGACTAACTCAATCCCGACCCAGCGGGCATTTAGGTCCCACCCAGCGAATATGAGGTTGTACAGTTGGGAACTACATTGCTGAACACCTGAATCACTGTGACACCCCCAATCGCAACATAAATCGGTGTCCAATGAAGGAACCAGAAAATTAATAATGGGAGTGCACAAAACTTTTTTTTGAATGCGTCACTGGGTTCTAAAAATTTTAATATGGGGGGTCAGTCATCGATTTTCTTCCAAAATTTTTTTTTGAACGTTTCCATCTTATCAGAGTTGTTTATCTCTCATTTGGCCACCATTTTTGATGTACACGTAGTCAAAATTCATTGGCTCGACGAAAGTAATCCAAATACACTAAATATTTTGAAAAATAATTGGGGGGCAGTGTCCCTCGGGCCCCCCTCTGGATCCGCCCCTATCGGCCACAGAACTTAGAAATTATTACAGAAATTACAGTTTAAATCGGCGACCGAAGAGAGGGGGCATTGACTGGCGAGGGGGGGAACAGAACGCCGACGAGCATCTACGAGCGAACGATGACGAACGACGACGAGAGTCTGCTAGCGAAGAAGGGACACGGGTTACGCTGTGGGATAGGGTTTAGGGCAAAGATATCATGATACTCTCAATAGACTAAACAACCTACTAATCCCAACTCTTCGTGCTCTTCTTCTTCATTTTTCTGTAGAAAACCCAATGTCGATCCTCGGTCTTGGAGGAGAGTAGTGCCTGACCCCAAGGTGCCTATTTTTCTTCATTGTTGGCGATCTCAACTCACCCACCTACCTTGTCTGCTTTCAACTCTTCATTCCACACCCAAGAAAGGAGCAGATATGGTGTAGATCTCAATGAATCGAGCTCTGCAACCTTTGCAATATCAAATCTAAGAAAGAGAAGAGGGGTGTACAACCCATATTCGTTGAGGTTGGACCTCCCCTAGAGCCAGGTCGGCAAGAAGTCAAATTCAACACCCAACAGGGGTCAGACTCAACATTCAAGACAGTAGAAGACCTGAGTGAGTATGACGAGCTCCCCCCGCATACTCTCCAGGTAGGCGACATGGTAAGTTGCTCGCCCGTAGCCGAGCAAGCTATCTCAAAAGTCGCTCAATCATCGGGAGTGGGGGTGGGGATATAAATAAGCCCCCCGGATTTGCATATAAATAGGACCCCATGGGTACATGGATATGAACTTTAAAATCTCGCAAAAAATCTCGAGCACCTCTTTATTCTGGACTTTAAGCTGAGCCTTTGGATCCTTTCTACAAAAAGATAAGTTGTGATCTAGCGACTATATCGCTTAGTCGCCAGCTAGTCTACCATATACCCTACTCGACTATTTTTGATTGTGGAGAGGAAGCTTCTGCAAAACATCCGAGTATGAGGTGGGACCTCCCTGCCGCAGTACCTAGGATCCTTTTTTGTTGTCCCTCTGTTTCTGTGTTCTATCTTGTTTAGCCGTCAAGTCCGATCGCTAAAACTGTAAACTTAGGCTGCTTTGATCCAAATTTTTGGAATAGGGATTTTCCCGGCTTCAATACTTTGGTGCGGTGAGCGTAGATCATAGTCAAGAAATATTTGCATGTAGGAAAGATGGTGGATAGAGGCGAGAATGAAGAGATAGTCAGCAACTCGGTAGGAGGAGGCGGCTTTGTGACCATGGAGGTCTTCGAGGAGTTCATGCGGAGGATCAAGAGGGTCATACTCATTGGGTACCCTCCCCACATAGATGTGACGGGGACCTCCCCCCGTCACAGGATTCCGTCCGAGGAACGGTAGCCACCCAGGCCACCAGGGAAGGAGTGAGCAAGAGATGAGCGGGAACGACCAATGCAGTCACAATACTGTACGACTAGCTAGCAGGGCATTCAGTTTCGCAATGTGGAAGATCTGCCAAGATTCTAGGATACTCGACATCATGGAGAGTATGAAGGAGATACTCGTGAGTTTGAAACTCATCATTGCCAAGGAGGGAGGAGCCCCTTCTGTGACTGAATTTTGGCGGACAACGAGAGCTCGATGAATGTCATCTTCAAGAGGACATTCGTTGGACTCCAGGAGGAAGCGTCCAGGATCCTAGCTGCTGACGAACCCCTCTTTGGCTTCTCTGGAGAGAAGAAGGAGGTGGAGGGAGGAACAAATCTTTTGGTGGCCCTTGGTGACACCTCGATCTGATGTCGTTTCATCATCGTGGATGTGCCAAGATGTTGCTACAACGCGATCTTCTAAAGACCCCTTATCAACAACTTCAAGGCGGTCCCATCATCATATCATCAGTGCCTGAAGTACTGTAGGGGCGATGTCTAAGTGATGGTTCAAGGAGATCCTTAAGCTTCCAGGGAGATCTATGTTAGCGTCATCAGTACCATCAACTTGATAGAGGACGTAGAGAGGCTGGAGAAGATCCTAGAAAGGGAGGACGGACTGAGAGTTGCGAAGGAGCTAGAAGAAGTGGTGGTGATCTCCAATGGAGGAGAGCCCGAACTGCTGAAGATTGGAGGATCCCTGACGCTGGAAGGGAAGGTAGAGATGGCAGCTTGTCTGCAATAAAACATAGACATCTTTGTCTGGAGCACCGTAGAGATGTCAGGGATCGATGCAGATTTTTCCTGCCATCGCCTTGGTGATTTCAGCGCAATGGCTGCAACTATATATTCAAGCTTACTCCATCAAGGTCATCTTCGATCATCCTCTCTGGAGTATATTGGATGGAGTGGAGCATTCAAGGATGCTAGCAAAGTGGGCAGTAGCGCTCAGTGAGTTTGACATCTTTTTCTCGCCAAGGATGGTGATTAAGGCTCAAGCGGTAGCAGATTTCCTAGCTGACTTCTCGACCAAGGTAGGAGGAGACGAACGCTCTCCCAACCCAGTATCCTGGAAGATGTTCGTGGATGGAGCTTCGGGAAAGAGCTCAGTGGGAGTGGACGTTGTGCTGGTGAACCTGCTGAGAACTAGGATCGAGCAAACAGTCGAGATTTTCTTCCCCGTCATGAACAATCATGCGGAGTACGAGGCCATGGTGGTAGGCTTGCATATCGCCAAGGAGTTAGGAATCCAAGAACTCAAGGCCTTCACTGACTTAATGGTAATCGCTTCAAAAATCAGGAAAGAGTTCGGGGTGTGTGACCCCATCCTGTAGAGATTTTTGGCAAAGGAAAAAAGCTTGGTGGGAGGTTTCTGATATTTCTTCATCGAGATATGCCAAGAGAGAAGAGCTCAAAGGCAGAATACCTAGCCAAGTATGGCTCAAAGGCCGGTGGAACTGTGGCAGAGCTATTTCGACCGTTCATTGAGGAAGAGGAGATGATGGAGATTGAACAGAGAGCTTCTTGGAAGGACTCATTCGCTACTTTGTTAACGACATGCCATCTTCCCACCAACGAGGGAGATTAGAGGAAGTTTCGATACAAGGCAGCCTACTATTTGCTATACGAAGGAGAGCTATATCGCAAGACCCTCTTGGGCCCCTGACATCCTACTTTTTTTGTAACGGCCTCCCCAGCCCACGGCTCGAAAGAATGACCCCATGCACCCCCAGCACCACACTCGAAAGGGTTCAGCCTCAAATAGTCTGCAGACCCTGCACCTCAACCCTCTCTCTATTCACAGGTAGGTTGTTGGAGGTCGCAGCCTCCCTCCGACGAGAAGAGATCCAGTTAAGCGCTTCTACGTGGACTTCCCAAGAGGCCACCCATCCCAGGACTACTCCAGCCTGAGCATGCTTAATTATAAAGCTCTTTCACTTCTCATCACTAATTGAGCCGTGTACTTTATTATAATGGTCTCCCAAGCTCACGGCTCGAAAGGACGACCGCCGACACCCCCAACATCCAGATCGAAAGGGTTAAGCCTCAACCGATTTGTAGACCATGCACGCCAACCCCTCTCCATCCACAGACGAGTTGTTGAAAGTCATAGCCTCCCTTTGATGAAAAGTGAAAGAACTATATAGTTAAGCGTGTTCAGATAGGAGTAGTTTCGGGATGGGTGACCTCCTGGGAAGTCCCTATAGGGGCGCTTAACTGGATCATTTCTCATCGAAGGGAGACTGCGGCCTCCAATAACCTGCCTGTGGATGGAAAAGGGTTGGGGTGTATGGTCTGCAGACTATTTGAGGCTGAATCCTTTCGAGCGTGGTGCTGACGGTCGTCCTTTAGATCCATGGGCTAGGGAGGCCGTTACATTTCTTCATCCCAGACACATGATACACACTCCTCAAAGTGAGTGGCTCCTGATCACTGCCTAAAGAAAATGTTCCCTCCTTCTCTACCATATGTACAATATCATCAGCAGTAATAATAACATCATTATCTTTGTAATCCTACAGAGAAGAGAATTTGGACTCGTCCCCGATGAGGTGATGACCATACCCCGAGTCCAAGATCCAGTCCTCTTGATAGTTGATGGAGGAAAGTGCACGAACAAAAGTGCCTGTCATGAGGCACTCCCTCATCCTCCTTCCTTATCTTTAGACTCAGCTTCCTCCTTCCCTATAGCATGCCCTGGCTGAAGATTTACCATGCACTCCCAGTAGATGTGATCAAGTTTGTTATATCTATAATACTAAGGTCCGCTCCACTTCTTCCCATCACCAAGCTTAAGAGGCTTGCTCCTTTTCTATTGTGATGAAGAAGACGGACCATCATAAGTTATTGGATCAAGCGCATACCCAACTGTTTCAAAAGCCCGGACTATTGGAAAGGGCGCTACTTAATTTCTTAAATAAGTAGCAGAGTGCCACGGGTCAAGTGAAGGAACGCCTGACCCAACAATCCCCCCGGCGTCTAGCACAACCCGTCGGCTCAGAGGTAAGGTTACCACATGGCCCACATGGCTCAGAGGTGGGGTTACCACATGTCCACAGTTTGTTTGAACCGCCAGACCCACACAGGTAGAAGGGAAAAATCGGGATTTAAAAGCCCCTCCCCCCGGTCTTGAACCCGTGACCTCCTCTGATACCAAATATTGGATCAAGCGCATACCCAACTGTTCCAAAAGCCTGGACTATTGGAAAGGGCGCTACTTAATTTCTTAAATAAGTAGCAGAGCGCCACGAGTCAAGTGAAGGAATGTCAGACCCAACACAAGTAGGTGTCTTTTTCTTCTTGTCCCATTTCTTCTTCTTGCTAGAGAAGAGAGCCTCGTCATCTCCCCCTGAGATCGAGACTCCAACCATCTACTTCTCCAAGCTTTCCTGTGAAGCCAACAGATTTTTCAGCTCGAGCAGTGATGACTGATTGACCCAGTCTTGCACAGAAGTCAAAGGCAACATACTCATTCCTCAAGCCGTGGATGATGTGCCTCTTCATCTTCAACTCTGAGATCGGCTCTTCCGGGCCCAACGCAGAAATCTCAGAGCAAATGTTCTTCATCTTCAAGAAGAAAGAAGAAATAAATATCTCACCTTGAGTGGCCTTTGCCAACTCATTTTCTAAGAACTGTAATCAAGTTACGTTCTTCTTGTTTAGCAAGCTATCCAAGGCCATCCAGATTTCAGTTGCTGACCGACATTCGATGATGTGGTAAAACAGCTCCGGTGAAACCGCACGCTTTAGAGCGAATGCTGTCTTCGCATCGGTTCGCTTCCAAGCTTTCACCGCTTTAGCATTTCTACCGGCAGCGACTACTTCTTGTCGGTTGTCACCACTGATAACTTCCCAAAGATCCTCACCAAGAAGATAACACTCCAAGTAAGACCTCCATCTTTTGAAGTTGGTATGCTTCAAGAGTTTAATTCCAATTCCTCTTGCAAAACCAGTTTCCATTGCAACCAACTGATTTACTTGATCTTCACAAAGGAATAACAACCTGCTGAGATTGGTGAACTGTTAACTCCTCAATACCCCTCTGATACCATGTAAAAATTTATGGGGGAAGCCACAAGAGGTTGTAGGAACACTCAACCACAACCAAAGGCAGGTAGAAAATCAGTAGTAACAACAACACAAGAGTATCCAATTGAAATGAACTTCTTTACAGAGCGAGGTATACATTGCAAGATATGATTTACAATGTAATCAAGGGAAACAGAAATCTGCAATAAGAAGTTAACTGCGCAGACAACAAGCTGTAACCACACTAGTCGCTATTCCGCAAGCCGAGTCCGTCGAAACCGCTGAAGTCGCCTAACCGCAACTAACCGCGCGGACTCCTTGTTATTGAAATACTGAACTTGAACAGAGCCCGCTGATAGACCGGGCGAACTGCTCTGCTTATCCGCAACTCGGAGGAAGAGATCAAGTAACAGAGACCGCGACCTGCTGCTATCCGCTGATTGCTATCCGTGAACTGTTCCACACCAAATTTCCAATAGTTGTGTAGCCGTCTGATGTTAGCCGCACAACTTGCACAGAATCAACTTCCTTAGTCGCAGCGGTTAAAAAACTGTAACTGCAAAGTATAAGCCCGAACAAGTTCTCACTGTTTACTGTTATATATGATCAGCCGAAAACTCCTATTTATAGGTGCGAGGAGGAGTGTCATAACCACCTATAACGATAAGAAAACTGCTCATCAGACCTGCAGCTAACATCACGTATTCGCATAAATGCGGATATAAGAATCAGTCCGCCGCTTAAAGAAGGCTATCCACAAATAAGCGCGGTCACCATTCTATGTCCGCAAGAACGACCAGACCGCCAGGCTTGCAGACACAACTTCGGTCCGCGCAATACTCCGACCTGCAACAACGACCATGTCGCCAACTTGCCGAGCTCGACGAGCTCAAGAAGCAGTTTGCAAACTTGCAATTGGCAATCCCACCCAACATCCTAGATTAGTCGTTCAATCGAACGATCCTTCTTCTTATTTAACCGATTAATTTTTTGTTTCATCAATCAAATAAAATTTTAATCTTGACTGTTGAATAAAAGGCCAAATATAGCCCATAAGTGTCCGTTCGTTATGTCGGAATTGGAGCGTGGGAATTGGAATTAAATTGACAATTTTAATTCCAGCGTTCGGCGGTCACAAAAATATCTCAGAATTGAAATTTATTTCAATTCTCATAAGAATTGGTTATAAAGGAAACATGTCTCCCTCAATTCCGACCTCGTGAGGTCTTCATTTATAATTTTCATCCCGACAAATGCACCCCCGACTCTCTCAAAAAGATCTCGACGCCAACTCTGTTGTTCGCCAGTGGACGCTTTTTTTTGCCAAAGAGCAAATTTTTCGACGGGGAATGCATTTTTCCGCCTGGGCGCGAATATTTTGCCTCAGCGCGCAATTTTCGTCTGAAAACACATTTTTCGGCAAGACGAGCATTTTTTTGGCTTTTCACGTATTTTTCAACTGGGCACGCAATTTTCCGCCCGAGCGCGCATTTTTCGCTCGAATGTGCATTTTTCGGCCGGGCGGGCACTTTTCGGCCGGGCGCGCAAATTTCGCCCACGCGCAAATTTTTCCGCCAGGGCTCGGATTTTTAGCTCCGGCGCATATTTTTTGCCTGGGCGCGCATTTTTTGCCAGTGGCCTCGCACTGCGCGGCCAGTGGTCATGCATCGCGTGGCTACGCTTGGTCGTGTAGTCATGCAACCATGCTGGGCCACGCAATGTGCGCGGCCATGCATGGTCGCGCAATGTGCGCGGCCATGCATGGCCGCGCCCCGTGCTTGGCCGCGCCCCGCGCTTGGCCGCACAGTCACGTGACCATGCAGGACCGTGCACTACACGCGGCCATGCAGGACAGCACCCTACGCGCGACTGCGCCCCTCGCGCACCGCGTCCGTGCCGGCGACGGCAGCTCCCGCATTCCGCCAGAGGCCCGCGCCCCCGTCGATGGCCCACGCCGCCGCCGCCGACCTCCATCAAACAACTCCAGAGGCAAGAGAGAGCTCTGAGTTTTTCCGACGGAATCGTGTACTTAGGCCGATTCTCCGCCCAGGAATTCACTCTGCTTTCTTCCTTGTGCTACGGATTCCTCACGCCTCAAGTGACATCAACCGGCTCTGCGATAGCGCAACCATCTAGGCTTCACATCAACGAGAGCGCTTCCTTCAAAAGCTCCGTGGACTTAGAAGATATCCCAGTCGGAACACTTCCACAAAGGATCCATGAGTTTGACGCCATCCCAAGGCCGGAGCGCTTCCATCGAGGCTCCAAAGACTAGTCTATTTTTTTCCTCATTTTCTGTAATTGTAACAGAGTAGCGGCCTATCACCCTCAAAGATCAAACCAATCTATGTAACATTCCAAGAAGCTAGTGGATTTTGACTCGCCATAGTTCCAATCATGTGATTTTTCACCATTTCCGATTTTTTCACGTCAAAAACGTCTCTTGTCCATCGCTGCAGTTTTCTTTAACTGATTGGGCGCTCGACTCGACTCCGAGCTAAGATGATCCGATTCTCCAGACCGGGAAAAGGCTGGATGACCCGCAACAATAGTAGAATCATCCATGGTCAAGAATGTCTTAGAAGGAGCGTGATGTTAGAGCTTAAGGCCCTGTTTGACTCGCCCGCCGTGAACATGATGGTTATGAAATGGGCCGTTCAAAATTGCGCCATCTCTCTTAATAAGGAGCTTCATCAACTTTTATGTTCAAAAACTATATTTTTTTCTAGCAGCGGTCATAGACATTGTCAAGCCAAATAAAATTCTATGACCGAGCAAAAATGTAATGTCAAATGTAGAATAAAAAATCTGCCTATCATCACGAATCAACTCATCAAAATATTATAAAGTGCGCATTAAGAAGCAAGAATCAATGCATTTTAAAGTGCTTATTGAGAGAGCAAGCAACCCTTGACAAGCTTATTTTTAAAAGAAGCATTTAGGAGAGCATTGGAGGAGATATTCAATCAATGATCACAATCGGACTCGTCACCTGATATTTACCTGACATCCACACCAGTTTCCCTTCCCAAACATCTTTCGCCGGCCGACTCCCCGTCAAATTTATCTCTACCGTGAACTTCTTCTCCTCACCAATGCTAGCAAATTCCAGTTTTTTGGGGTTCACATCCACCTTCACTCCCTTGGGCTCCACAACGGTCACGCTGTAGATAGATTTCGCTATTCCCACATTCGTTACGGTTCGAGGAACTGTCTTATTCTTACCCCCTGAGCCCATCGATACCTGAATTGATGGATAATTCAGCTCCTCCGCCGCCATCTTCTTCTTGTTGTTACAAGTACCGGCGCCGTTAGTAATCATGATCATTTTGTCGGGGCTCATCCATTTCAAGCCGCAGAGGTATGGTATGTAATCTTCGACGCGGGTGTCATAAACTAGCCCCGGGTCTTCGGCGGCGGATGGGTTTATGTGTCCGGCGCCAATTGCAAATGCGTTTGCCGGTGCACCGCTGTTCGACGCGTCGTCGGTGATCCGATTTTTATCACGGTCCCCCGTATATGCGGTGGTCATAAGAGCTGACTTGATCATGGCCGGGGTCCAATCCGGGTGCACCTTCTTCAGCAGAGCTGCGATGCCGGAGACATGAGGGGCTGCCATGGAGGTTCCTGATTGGAAGTTGAATGCGAACTTGACGGAGCTATCCTCGGGTGTGAAAGGCCAGGCGGAGAGGATGTCCACCCCGGGAGCGACGACGTCGGGCTTCAGAATGTCGCCGTTGTATAAACTAGGTCCTCTTGAGGAGAAGGTCGCAATGCTAGGAGATGGGCGAACTCCGAACTCGGTGCCTTTGAATGTAATTGATACGGTAGGGTTTTTTTCGATGGTGAAGTAGTCGATGATCTTAAGCGCATCCTTGCTGGTGACATGAATCCCCGGAATCACAAAAGAATATGACCACAGAGTATCACCATCCCAAACTCTATTCACAACGATGATTCCAGCGCCGCCGGCTTCCTTCACCACTTTCGATTTCTCGACAGGATCGGTCAATCCCCTGCCGCAGAGCACAATTTTTCCGGTGACATTCAAGCCGGTCATAGATCCATTTTGGCAAGACAACTTCTCATTTGTTCTAATAACCCCGGGGTAAACGAGGGGAGCGTCGATGATATTGCCGGATGGATTTGGCTCGTTGCTCGATTCGCCATTAAACACCATCCCATTGCCAAGCTTCAACATGACCTTATTCCTCCGACCGGTGGAGGCTGCGCCGACGGTGAGAATCCATGGGGCGTCGTTGCCGATGAGACTAGGGGTTGGGCCCTTGTTCACTGCCGAACAAATGGTGAGGATTCCCTTCTGCAATGCTCGGAATGAGCCCTTAATGTTGCCGTTCAAGTGGAATTCAACGGACGCACCGTTGGAGATTTGGATGATGTCGACCCCATCCTGAATAGATTTTTCTATTCCTTTGAGGCTGAAGCTCTCCGGACACAGATCTCTTTGACAAATTCTGTAGACCGCGAGGTGCGCACTTGGCGCCATGCCGGAGGCGGTACCCCTTGCAAG
Organism: Platanthera zijinensis; assembly: GCA_039513925.1. Classification (NCBI taxonomy): domain Eukaryota; kingdom Viridiplantae; phylum Streptophyta; class Magnoliopsida; order Asparagales; family Orchidaceae; genus Platanthera; species Platanthera zijinensis. The sequence goes on from CM077083.1 coordinate 208,052,937, forward strand.
ACCTCTCAAATTAACATTGTATACGGGACTCCCGACGGCGATGCCGGCGACGTGTGTTCCATGGCCTGTATCGTCTATGGGAGTAATGAAAAGGTCCGGTACAATGAAATGTTGTGCTCCCACCAATTTATTGTTGCAGCTGCCCGAGCCTGATGAAGGAATACAGTCATGCGTCTTTTAAATTAAAAAAAATAGCGTAACATGAGTATGTTTAAAGCTTCCAAAAATCACAGTTTCTAAGCATCATATCCCTCTATTTTGCAAGCCCGTCACTTATAATATACCTGCAGGGATGTCACAGCGACCGCGCCACTTGAGCGGCGGCGGCGGCAATTTGAGGGTGTCGGCGAATGAGGGGTGATTGGGAATGATGCCGGAATCCAAAACACCAATAATAACACCTTCGCCCTGACTCGAGTGCTCCCAGAGGCCGTTGAATTGGTTGAGACCCAGGAACTCTGGGGTGTATGTAGTATGCAGAGGTTGATTCTTCTCCGGGTAGGCAAACACAAATCCATCCATAGATTCTAGTGATGCCGCTTCTTCGTCGGTGAGACGCGCTGCGAAGCCGGTGATCACATAATCGTATGTGTGAATCATCCGGGGCTCGCCGGAGTCCAGTGTGGTGTTGGGCAAATAGGAGAAATACCATTCGTTGAGCTCTTCAGAGGTAAGGAGGCCTGGGGATCCTTTTGGGCTTTGGAGATGGACGATGAACACTTGGGTGAAGTTGGTTTTGACAATGGGAAGTAATTGTTGTGCTCGAGCACTATCCGAGCCATTGAAAAGGGGAGAAGCGAGGAGGAGGACGAAGAGGGAGGTCAACAGAACTAATGCCGGATTTGGGCTCTTCATTGCCGGCAATGAAATTTGAATATTCTCTTCCGGAAATGCTTTAATTTATAGATTGTGTAAACTATTGTATCCTTCTCCATACATAAACTGTATAATTGATGAATAAAATAATGATTTATTGTTCATGTTGCATGAGGAACGCACACACTATTTGGAATACGATGCTAGTCGGTCATGGAACACAATTTAATTTGGCATACGATGCTAGTCAATTAAGTCAAGGAGCACATAATTTGTTTTAATATGGGCAAACTTCAACTTTATATTTTTTTTAATTTCATCAATTAGATGTGGGATTAAACACGTACTATATTTATAATAAAACAATGCTCATATTTTTATAATTGTAGAATTATAAAACATAATTTGTGCCCAATCTAAAGCTGATGGTGCTTAAAATGGTTAAATATGAATTGTCTGTGTATAATTCATTTTGTTCTCAAAATTTATACTGTTTTTTTTTTTGCAATAATGAACCAGAAGTGTTATTTGTATTTTGGGTCTATCTTTTGTGTTGAATTGTGAGAAATTAATTGGCTCATTTTTAGGGTTTGTTTGGAAAAGTTTTTTAATTTATTTTCATTTTTTGGAAAATGCTACTGCATCTAAGAAGCTGTTTGGATTGTTTAGCGGTGGGAAAAACTATCGCGAAAAACTCTATTTTTTCATATTTTTGAAAAATTAATTGTCACATACTTTTCAACATTTTTATAATGCTATTCCTCATCCCAAAACGTAAACGTAATTTTACAGTTGTTTGATTGTGCAATTATTAGAAAATCATTTATTTTAAAATTGATTATAAGCTGGTTTTTCATAAGTTATTCAGGTTCAGCTTATGACTTCTGATAAGTAATTATCTTTTAAAAAACCCCAAATTGATTTATTTGTCCTGACGTGATTTTTTCCGGGCGCATTTTTTGTCAGTGCGCGTTTTTTCGCTCGGGCGAACATTTTCCGCCCGAGAGCGTGGTTTTTTCGACCGTGTGCATTTTTTTTGCCCGCACACAATTTCTTTTTGCCCAGTCGCATTTTTTTCGTCCGGTCGTGATTTTTTCGCACGTGCGCGATTTTTTCGCACAGACACAATTTTTTCGCTCGGGCGCGAATTTTTCGTCCGGGCGCTGTTTTTTTGCCCGGGAGCAAAATTTTCGCCCGGTCTCCAATTTTTTGGCCGTGAGCAATATTTTTCATCAGAGAACATTTTTTTTTTCCTGTGAGCGGTTTTTTAATCCGGGCATGATTTTTTTTGCCCGAACGTTTTTTGAGATGACATGTTTTTTTTCGCCCAGACGTGATTTTTTAATTCAGGCGCGATTTCTTCGCCCCAACACGATTTTTTTGCAAGGGCGTATGTTTTTCGCCCGAGCCCAATTTTTTCGCCCAAGCGCGAAATTTTCGCCCAGACGCTGTTTTTCGCTCGGTCGAGAATTTTTCGCCCGGACACGAATTTTTGCCCGTGTGCGATATATTTCGTCGGATCGCGTTTTTTCACCCGGGTGCATTTTTTTTGCCAAGCTGTGGTTTTTTCGCTAGAGCGCGGTTTTTTTACCCGGACGCAATTTTTTTCGCCCAAGCACGATTTTTTTCCCGGCCGTGATTTTTTTGCCCAAACCCATTTTGGCCCGGGTGCACTTTTTTTTAACGCATTTTTTCGCTTTCGGGCGAAAATATCGCGTTCGTGAGAAAATATCATTTCTAAGAAAAAATAGCGCGTCCTGGAGAAAAATTCGCGTTCGCCCAAAAAATTCGCGCCCACACGAAAAATTTGCGCTCGACCGAAAAATTCGTGTCGGGCCAAAATATTCCCGCCCGGCCTAAAATTTTGCGCCCGGGTGAAAAATCGCGCTCGGCAAAAAAATTGGTGTCCAGGCGAAAAATTTTGCGCCTGCGAGAAAAAACAGCACCCGGGAAAAAAACCACGCCCGGGTGAAAAAAAATCGCCCGGGCAAAAATGCCCCCCGGCGAAAAAATCGCGCCTTTTCTCTCGGGCGTGCATTTTTGATCGGGTGCGCATTTTTCTCCTGGACACGCAGCTTGTCGCAGTTTGAGCGACTAGACGGTTTTCCTCCTTGGAAATTTTCTCAACTTCAATTAGTCAATTCGCCACTGGCGGTCTGACAAGCAGTTCTTGGTTCAGCAGTTCGCGACGACTTCTACGGTTAGCTGATCCTTGGGGTTAGGTGAACTTAAGTGCGGAATGGTAGTTCCTCAGCAGTCAATGATCAGTAGTTCGCGTGGCTAAGAAGAGCGGTTTGACTGTTCAGCAGATTAGCGATCCATGTTGTTCGCGCGACCTTAGCGGATAGTGGCGTCTTCGGCGGTTACTGAGTCCAGTCCACCGTTTTTGTTTTTGTTTTAGTCTCATTTTTTATTGTTTCCATCAGATGCATTATAAAATCATATTTGTAATGTATGTTTCACACTGTAAAAAAAATTATTTTGTCACTTGATTGGTTAAATGTTCCTGCAAGCTTTTTTGCTTCACAATAATTTTGCATGCTGCTACCCAAGTACATGGCCTCTCTGGTGATAAATCATGTAAATTTGTTGTTTCTTGTATTGTTGTCTATGTTTTTGCTCGTTTTTGCAACAAACAATCTTGCTGAAGCTCCTCCCCATTGTTCATCAAGGCGTTCATAGGCTCAATACGGGATTTTTTATTTTTGTATTTGAAGAGCATCATATATGCATTCCATGTCTCAGCCTAACCGGCTCTTACAGTGACTAGAAGACCATGCACAAAAATGTATTGCAATTAAGATTAAGGATTCGTTTGGCACGGCAGCGGTCATGAACACGAGGGTGATGAACCATCGTCGGTTTGGCGGGATATTTTTGCTCCGGTGAGCTTGGGACAAAAAAACCCTAGTCATGAGTAAGTGTTTGACGTAACATAAGCTATGACTTATGACTGCCGGTAAATAAAAGTTAATTTAAAACATAAAAAATGTTGGATACTGTTAATAAATTTACGGTGTATGCGTCGCTACGACGAATTAATATTATCAAAATATTACTTAATGCAGCGACATATAAACCTATAGGATCGTTTTTAACCAAACTATATTAGTCTCAAATTGGAGTTAATACACAAATTTATTTTCCTAACTTACGAACACAAAAATTAAATTACACAAGCTAGTACGAACGGTAAATGAAGTGCGGAAGCTTAAAGTATACCGTTCTCGGAGTCGAGCTCATGCTTCATGATGGTGGCCATACCCAATAATTTTGATGTGTTCTTCCTTATGAATTCTGCGACGCCAGGAGATTGCACTTGCATACAATATTATCTTGATAATTGATTTCTACAATAAATGTGATTAGTATACAAGGTATATGAAAAGAACATATGAAATATTGAATTCCAGTCTCATGTGAAGCAAATTGATCAAGTCTCCTCAAAGTGCTCTGATCAGGTAAGAGATAACAAAAATGAATTGTTAGTTTTTTGTTAATAGTGGATATCCTTGTGGCCTACTAATCTAGCTGATCTCCTATCAAAGGCTAACAGAAGAAAATCACCACTAACGGATGCTGTGTGAGGAAAAGAGTCACTGGCTTTGCAGGCAGATAATGGCTTTACCGTGCATGATGGGTCGGCACGCTCCCAAGTGCAGATGTATAGCTCTGTCTCTAATGCCCGGATTCTTCGATGGCAGTGATCGAGAAGACGTTGCTCTTGCCGGCGATGAAGATCCGAGACGGCGTAGCAACAACGTTGTTTTTCTCTGGATCGGGAATGTTGAACAGGATGCCGATGATCTAGAGAGAAGACCAGTTATAGCAGCCGGCCAAGGAGAAGAAATCGTGGACCGACTGTAGACTTCTCCATCTCAAAATATGTCACCGGATTCCCAACCGGCACTGCTCCAGATCTGAGTGGCCACCGCAAGGTAATACCGATGTGGTTTCACGATGGTTTATGAAGCAATCTGTAGTCACCGGCCACCGTGGAAAGAGCTTCTCCTGGTTCTGAAAAGCAACTCCTAGGGCTGGCAGTTTTCAGCAATGGAGATGGAGGAAGAAGATGGAGGCGGACAGTTTCTAAAAGCAATTGGGAATTTCAGCCCTAGTTCACCGTATTCAAAATCTTGGCATAAAGGGAATAAAAAATTGGCTTTAAGAGGAGAGCCTTATTTAGGAGTTACCAAAGATTAGGACCAATAAATCCTAATAACTCCTAAAATAAAAACTGTAATTTTAATACCATGAATTAAATTATCATGCCAAAAGAAAATGTGTCAAGGGTGAGACACGAGACGATCTGGCCCACCTATCACAGGCTTCGACCGTTCGCGCGACTGAATTAACGCGCGCTCGTATGAGTCTGAATAGACCAAATATTCACGTACGACTTCACCGGGACGTCTCGATGAATCAAGTTCACCTAAACGGGTAATTTCCAACATGTGACGCCTCATCGATCCATGTGTCTCCATAATTCCTGATTTTGAAGGAGTCCTGCATTTAGAATATCATTATGAGGAAAATATTCTTCCAGAGATACTCTTTCTATTTCAGCCGAGCCTCGTTTTGACAACCTCCTCATTCTCAAGGCTATAAAAGGAGGAGATCTCTTTAGGTTTCATACACACAACAAAGGAGAGGGCAGAGAGAGGTGGAGGCGTGCAACATCAAGGAGGGAGCAGCGGCGGTGTTCATTTCTGCGGCCAGGAGGAGCAGCGGCGGCGGTCGGTCATCACACCGACAAGCGACATCGGAGCCGGTGGCATCGATGACTTCTCTCCCAGCGGAGGAGGAGGCTCACGATCGGTTGACACCGATCCATCAGCGGCGAAATCCTCAGGCGAGGTTCCTGGAGGCGGGTGACTCAGGCGGCGGCGGAAGAAGCAGGCAGATCTGCATTTAGTGACATCGCTATCGCCAGGCGATAGCTCAAGGCTTTGATCGGACAGTTTCTTCTTGGCGCGTTTCCGATCTTTTTTATTTAAGTGTAAACTCTGTACTATATTTTCTGATTATAGTGGATCTTTTTTGGTGCTCTCCCCGTGGACATAGGAGTTTCTCTCCGAACCACGTAAATTAATTGTGTCGTCCGTGTGTGCTTGGTTTCTTGTATTGCTTATTTTTATGCTATTGTTATTGCTCGGCTTAACTTCCGTTGCGCTATCCGCGGTGACAACGTAGTCGCGGATTACATCTAATTTCATAACATTTGGTATCAGAGGGAGGTTGCGACCTTTGACCTCTGTGAGCAATAACAATGGCGGCAAAATTCAAGATTCCGAAGTACGACGGCAAAATTGATTTTGGGTTGTGGCAGAAACGGATCAAGGAGGTTCTCATTCAGCAAGGTCTCCACAAGACGCTCCTCGACAAGGAGAAGTCCGAGAAGAAGGATGAAGAATGAGAGGAACTGGATCTGAAGGCCATTAGCACAATCCAGTTGTGTCTAGCGGATGAGGTCATGTATAACATAGTCGATGTTGAGACTACGAAAGACCTGTGGAAGAAACTGGAGGAGCTGTACATGTCTAAGTCTCTCACGAAAAAGCTCTACGTGAAGAGGCAGTTGTACAGCTTGAGGATGTCCGAGTGCACTCAGCTGTTAGAGCACATGAATGTGTTCAACAAGCTCATCTCCTAGTTGTAGAGCATGGACGCGAAGGTTGAAGAAGAAGACCAGACTCTTCTTTTGTTGTCTTCTCTACCAAAGTCCTATGACCACCTGGTCACCACAATCCTCTACGGAAAGGATACTCTTAAGATGGAGGATGTGATGACGTCCCTGCTCTCGAATGAAACGAGGAGCAAGTCTGGTCCTAGCATCAGTGAGGGTTTGTTTGTGAAGAACAAAGATCTGATCTGAGGCAGATCAAGAGACAGAGACAAGAAAGAAAACCAACCTAGGTCTAAGTCCAAAACCAAGAATAATAAGTGCCACTACTGCAAGGAAGAGGGGTACTGGAAAAATAATTGTTCGGATAAAAAACTTAAGGAAAAGAGTTAAGAGCCACAGCAGGCGACCGTGGCATCAGACCTAGAAAGTGAAGCAGACGTACTTCATGTTCGATCCACTCTTGACTCCTGCGATGCATGGATTATGGATACTGGGTGCTCCTATCACATGTGCCCGAACAAAGAATGGTTTCATAGGTTCAAGCAATGCGATGGAGGACATGTTCTAATGGGGAATAACTCAGAGTGCAGAACGATGAGGATTGACAACATCAGAATCAAGATGTTTGATGGAACAGTCAAAACGCTCACCGATGTCAGGTACATGCCAGATTTAAGAAAGAGCCTGATTTCTTTAGGTACTCTGGATGCGGCTGGGTACTGTTACACCATTGATGGAGGCTACTTGAAAGTTAAGAAGGGCGCTCCGGTGGTCATGAAAGGAGAGCGTTGTGGTACTCTCTATAGGCTCATCAGCTCTACTATTGCCGGTGACGCAGCGGTCTTTACGACGTTAGATGAGGATTCCTCTCTATTGTGGCATGCCAGGATTTTCCACATGAGCGAGAGAGGACTGTTGAAGCTACATAAAAAAGGCATTCTGAAAGGGGTCAAGACATGCAAGCTGGATTTCTGCGAGACATGCATTCTCGGGAAGCAGTGCAAAGTGAAGTTTGTGACGTCAAACAAGCGCAACAAACAAGTACTGGAGTACATACACTCAGGCATTTAGGGGCCAGCCCCAGAGCCTTCACTTGGAGGTGTGAGCCGTCCAGGATATTAACTCGCACCAATGAGTCCGTTCTCTGAGTTGGTGCTGACAACATTTGTTCCAACCGGGTTTGTGGAGCCGACCATGAATTTTTATGCCGAAAGAGATGAACTCCTACAACACCTTCAATGGTTTGAGGATATGGCGTCAATTCGACCAATGCCCGACCCTTTCAAGTACCGGTTGTTCTCCATAACCTTTAAGGGAAGGACAAGGGATTAGTTTCACCAGCTGTTGTGGGGGTCGATCCATAGTTTCGAGGATTTCAGCCGGAGATTTCTGCTCCATTTTTCCACATCAAAGAAGAGGAAGAAGGAGTAAGAGACGATCTTCTCCATCAAGCAGGTACCGCAGGAGCCGCTTAGGTCGTATGTGGATCCTTCCAAGACGAAATCCTCCATTGTCAAGAAGTGTCGGGGCACACTCTGATGATCGCTTCACTATGGGCCTATAGGGCAGGCTTTTTAAGATGGAGTTAAAGAGGACCCCCCTGATGTACTTCGAGGACCTAAACGCCGGATTTGGGCTATCCATTGCCGGCAATGAAATTTGAATATGCTCTTCCGGAGGTGTTTTAATTTATAGGAGGAAGAGGGATGTCAGGTGTTTTAATTTATCGTCAAAATCGGTAGCAGGGGACAGGGCGCGATCCGACGAGTTGGACTCCTCGGCAAGCATGGTGGGGATGAGGTCCATCATCTTCAGGTGATCGACCTTCGGGCCAAGGAAGCCATCCATCATTTGCTTGGCAAGAACGACATCTCCCATTAATCTCGCGATGCCGCGATGAATCGTGGGCATCTCGTCCTCGTGGAAGCAGATCTTCTTCTCCATCCTTTGAGTGCTCGTCGCCGGCTGATGCACAGCTGGGCGAGTATCTTTCGAAGCAGGGTGAGCTTTTGCCGCCGTCGGGCGAGTTTCCAGCTCGGTGATCTGGACCTGAGCGATCTCCTGCTCGGTCTTAGTATCAGCAAGCTCTTGCTCCAGCTCAAAGATCTTCTTCACCATTTCTTGGCTTCCTGCGAGTATCAACAATAAACTGTTAGAATATCAAGCAAGGAAAGTGGTCGCTATGGAGAAGTCACGTATATAAGCTAAAGTTACCTCGTAGACCTTGTATTGGGAGGCCGTGAACCTCAGATCGATCGCCTTCTTCGTTAGGATCTTCAAGTGCTCCTGCGACTCAAGGAGCCTCCTCATTGTCTGCTGGCCCGACTCAGTAGCTCGCGTGAGCGTGCGAGTAGTTTGATGGGAGAGCACCTCTGCGTCGAGGTCTGGCAGCGAATTGACGTCAGCTCACCCGTTGAGCGCAAAACCAATACCGTAAGCTTCCCCATTATCTTCCCAGTCTTACATCCAGGCGGGCAGGTTGGTGTTCAGAGTCACCTTATGCTCGCTTTCTTACCAGGATACCAGCGGGCAGCCGAAGGCTTCCTTGCCACTGTGCCCGCGGTTAAAGTTCAGATGGAAGTACGACACATCGACATCCACCGACGATTCCCTCTCGCCAAAAAGCTCGCAAGAGAGCTTCGCACGTTTCTTCACGTGTTCAGGGACTTGACTTTCTCCTTCACCTTGTCTGACTTCCTCTGTGAGGAACCTTCCTTGTCGTCGGCTCGCGGCCGACCTTTGGCACCCGCATGAGGCAATATATTCTTAACGTCGGGAGACGGGTTCACCGGGCCCTGGCGCGACAATACGGTTTCCTTCGCCAGGAGAAGAGGTTTTCACGGAAGTGTGCGAATAATTGCAAATGATAAAAAAAAAGAGTTAGTCGCAGCAAAAGACAAGAGCAAATCAGCGACAAAGTCAGCGAGTGTAGCAATATCTTGCCCAGATATGTACCTACGCCGGTGTAACGGCCCAGTTTAGAGATCAGAGGCTTGTCACACCCTTCCTGGGCCGCACAGCTTGTCTCGCCCCGTGGCCCGTTACAGGGCTGCAGCCCAGCGCCACCCAAACCCATCTACGGCCTGTTTCTCAGCACGGTAGGTTTTTGGTTAAATAACGATCCTAGGTTTATTTTGTGTTCTTAAACTTAGAAAAATAATTTTGTTTGCACTCCAATTTGAGACTAATGAGGTTTGGTTAAATAACAATCCTAGGTTTATATGTCGCTGCATTAGGTAAAATTTTGACAATATTAATTGCGACGTAACGACGTGTACACCATAAAACTTTATAACAAAATGTAGAATAAAAAATCTGCCTAACATCAAGAATCAACTCATCAAAACATTATAAAGTGCGCATTAACAAGCAAGAATCAATGCATTTTAAAGTGCTTATTGAGAAAGCAAGCAACCTTTGACAAGTTTATTTTTAAAAGAGGCATTTAGGAGAGCATTGGAGGAGATATTCAATCAATGATCACAATCGGACTCGTCACCTGATATTTACCTGACACCCACACCAGTTTCCCTTCCCAAACTTCTTTCGCCGGCCAACTCCCCGTCAGATTTATCTCTACCGTGAACTTCTTCTCCTCGCCGATGCTAGCAAATTCCAGTTTTTTGGGGTTCACATCCACCGTCACTCCTTTGGGCTCGACAACGGTCACGCTGTAGATAGATTTCGCTATTCCCACATTCGTTACGGTTCGAGGAACTGTCTTATTCTTACCCCCTGAGCGCATCGATACCTGAATTGATGGATAATTCAGCTCCTCCGCCGGCATCTTCTTCTTGTTGCTACAAGTACCGGCGCCGTTAGTAATCATGATCATTTTGACGGGCGTCATCCCTCTCAAGCCGCAGAGGTATGGTATGTAATCTTCGACTTTGGTGTCATAAACCAGCCCCGGGTCTTCGGCGGCGGACGGGTTCACGTGTCCGACGCCAATTGCAAATGCGTTTGCCGGCGCACGGCTGTTCGACCCGTCGTCGGTGATCCGATTTTTATCACGGTCCTCTGTATATGCAGTGGTCATAAGAGCTGACTTGATCATGGCCGGGGTCCAATCCGGGTGCACCTTCTTCAGCAGAGCTGCGATGCCGGAGACATGGGGGGCTGCCATGGAGGTTCCCGATTCGAAGTTGAATGCGTCGTCGGACTTGACGGAGCTATCCTCGGGTGTGAAAGGCCAGGCGGAGAGGATGTCCACCCCGGGAGCGACGACATCGGGCTTCAAAATGCCGCCGTTGTATAAACTAGGTCCTCTTGAGGAGAAGGTCGCAATGCTAGGAGATGGGCGAACTCCGAACTCGGTGCCTTTGAACGTAATTGATGCGGTAGGGTTTTTTTCGACGGTGAAGTAGTCGATAATCTTAAGCGCATCCTTGTTGGTGACATGAATCCCCGGAATCACGAAAGAATATGACCACAGAGTATCACCATCCCAAACTTGATTCACAACGATGATTCCAGCGCCGCCGGCTTCCTTCACCACTTTCGATTTCTCGACAGGATCGGTAAATCCCCTGCCGCAGAGGACAATTTTTCCGGTGACATTCAAGCCGGCCATAGATCCATTTTGGCAAGACAACTTCTCATTTGTTCTAATAACCCCTGGGTAAACGAGGGGAACGTCGACGATATTGCCGGATGGATCTGGCTGGTTGCTGGATTCGCCATTAAACACCATCCCATTGCCAAGCTTCAACACGGCCGTATTCCTCCGACCGGTGGAGGCCGCGCCGACGGTGAGAATCCATGGGGCGTCGTTGCTGATGAGACTGGGGGTTGGGCCCTGGTTCTGCGCCGAACAAATGGTGAGGATTCCCTTCTGCAATGCTCGGAATGAGCCCTTAATGTTGCCGCTCGAGTGGAATTCATCGGGCGCACCGTTGGAGATTTGGATGATGTCGACGCCATCCTGAATAGATTTTTCTATTCCTTTGAGGCTGAAGCTGTCCGGACACCCATTTTTTCGACAAACTTTGTAGACCGCGAGGTGCGCGCTTGGCGCCATGCCGGAGGCGGTACCCCTTGCAAGACCACTCAAATTAACATTGTACACGGGGCTCCCAACGGCGATCCCGGCGACGTGCGTCCCATGGCCTGAATCGTCGAGGGGAGTAAGGAAAAAGTCCGGTACAATGAAATGTTGTGCTCCCACCAATTTATTGTTGCAGCTGCCCGAGTCTGATGAAGGAATAATACAGTCATGCGTCTTTTAAATAAATAAAAAAATTGCTTAACATGAGTATGCTTTAAAAGCTTCCAAAATCACAGTTTCTAAGCATCATATCCCTCTATTTTGCATGCCCGTCACTTATAATTATACCTGCAGGGATGTCACAGCGACCGCGCCACTTGAGTGGCGGCTGCGGCAATTTGAGGGTGTCGGCGAATGAGGGGTGATTCGGAAGGATGCCTGTATCGAGCACGGCAACAATAACACCTTCTCCCTGACTTGAGTGCTCCCAGAGGCCGTTGAATTGGTTGAGACCCAGGAACTCTGGGGTGTATGTAGTGTGCAGAGGTTGAATCTTCTCCGGGTAGGCAAACACAAAGCCATCCATGGATTCTAGTGATGCCGCTTCTTCGGCGGTGAGCCGCGCGGCAAAGCCGGTGATCACGTAATCGTATGTGTGAATCATCCGGGGCTCGCCGGAGTCCAGTGTGGTGTTGGGCAAATAGGATAAATACCATTCGTTGAGCTCTTCAGAGTTAAGGAGGCCTGGAGATTTATTTGGGCTTTGGAGATGGACGATGAACACTTGGGTGAAGTTGGTTTTGACAATGGGAAGTAGTTGTTGTGCTTGAGTACTATTCGGGCCATTGAAAAGGGGAGCTGCGAGTAGGAAGAAGGAGGTCAAGAGAACTAAGGCCGAATTTGGGCTATCCATCGCCCGCAATGAAATTTGAATTTTCTCTTCCGGAGGTGTTTTAATTTATAGATTGTGTAAAATATTGTATCCTACTTCTGCATAATCTATAATTGTTGAATAAAATAATGATTTATTGTATAGAATTCTATTAATTGCCTTCGTCTGCTAACTTGTTCATGTTCCATGAGGAACACATAATTTGGTATGCGATGCTAGGCAAGGAATGCAATTTAATTTTATGTTTGTTTAATCACTGTAGCTTCATTGGATGTTAATTGTTTTTTCTTACATTTTAAATTTGGAATATAAATTAGGCTTATGCTGATGAATGTGATCTTTGAATCTTTAAGATGTTTGATCTTAGACTATGATTCTGTTTGGAACAGCTTATGATGATGAATAAGCCGCTAATTGATAATTGATGCTTTATAGAGATTTTACAAAATCAATGATGAATAAGCAGTCGGCTGTTTGGATAGTTTGTTCATAAGTGTTTATTTAAAATTTCATTTATGAATAAGGATCTGTTTGTTTGGACGCGTTTTTTTTTCGTCCGTGCACGATTTTTTTGCCAGGAGACGATTTTTCGCTCTGGCGTGTTTTTTCGCCCGTCACGATTTTTTTCGTCAGGTCAAGATTTTTTTCGCCCAAGTTCGATTTTTTTCGCTCGGGCGTGATTTTTTTCGCCCGGACGCGATTTGTTCGTCCAGGCCTGATTTTTTCGCTAGGTCGCGTTTTCTCGCTCGATCGCGTTTTTGTGCCCGCCCGATTTTTTTCCACCGAGGGCATTTTTTTCACGCGAGCGCGATTTTTTCGCCCGACCGCGCGATATTTTGCCTCGGACGCATTTTTTTTCGCACGGACGTGTTTTTCCCCCGATCACGGTTTTTTCGCTCGGTTGCGGTTTTTTCACCCGGGCGCGTTTTTTTTCGCCTGATCGTTTATTTTCTCCGGGCACGTTTTTTTCGCCCGGGCGCGATTTTTTCGACCGGGCGCGTTTTTCGTCCCGGGCGCAATTTTTTCTCACAGGCGCGATTTTTCCCCAGCACAATTTTTTCAACCCGAAACAATTTATTTGCCCCGATGCAATTTTTTCGCCCGGAGAAAAAATCATGCCCGGGCGAAAAAAACACGCTCGGGCAAAAAAATATGCGTCCGAGCGAAAAAATCACTTCTCGCTGCACCTGGGCGAAAAAATCGTTTCCGGGCGAAAAAATCGCATTTAGGCGAAAAAATCGATTCCGGGTGAAAAAATCGCGCCCGGGCGAAAAAATCGCGCCCGGGCGAAAAAATCGCGCCCGGGCGAAAAAATCGCGCCCGGGCGAAAAAATCGCGCCCGGGCGAAAAAATCGCACCCGGGCGAAAAAATCGCGCCCGGGCGAAAAAACCGCGCCCGGGCGAAAAAATCGCGCTCGGGCGAAAAATATCGTGCATGGGCGAAAAAAACTCTCCCGGGTGAAAAAACGTGTCATAGTGAAGAAATCGCGTCCGGGAGAAAAGATCGCGTCCGGACGAAAAGATCGCGCCCGGGCGAAAAGATCGCGCCCTTTGCGAAAAAAATTTTGCCCGGTCAAAAAAATCGTGCTCGAGTGAGAAATTCTCTCGCGGCTGAGAAATTCGTGTTCGGGCGAAAAATTTGCGTTCGGTTAAAAAAATCGCGACTTGGTGAAAAAATCGCGTCTGAACGAAAAAATCACACCTCGACAAAAAAATCACTCATATGACTTTTTTACGAAATAAGTGCTTATGAGAAGCCATATGCTGGACTCGGATAGCTTATAAAAAATCAACTTATCATCAATTTTAAAATAAGTGATTTTATATAAGTTGCACAAACAAACAGCTATAAAACTACTTTTTCGTTTTCAATAGAGATTATTGATCAGCATAAGCTGTCCCAAACAGAGCTTATGTTTGTTTGGGCGTTTTCGCTCCAATTCTACTGGGTGGAAAGCGCAATGAAAAAAAAATCTATTTTTTAATCCTTCATTTCTCTTGGCCACCACTCCAAAAGGTCACCCCCTCCATTTCTCATAGTTCCATTGCCAAGACTCTCATTCACACCACTCCACCTCTCTCACCACCGAAACAAATAGACCCTTCGGCCCTGTACAACCCCAATTTAGCGATTCCAATCATGATTGCACCCAACCAGGACAGGGCAAACCCATCAAGAGGATTCAGGTTAGATGAGACGACCTCCCTCCGCGGCGAGCCGACCTCCCTCCGCGGCGAGCCGACCTCCCCGGGCTGTTGCCAGCTCGCCAAAATGAGACCCAGGGCAAGGGAAGCTGTACACCAAGACGAGCACGAGCGAGCCGAACCCACCTTCTTCGTGGGCTCGCCTCGACAGAGACGGTCCAACACGCCCTTTTTCCTGCTCGCGGTTTATCCTGGGCCTCCCATAGCCATCACAAACAATGGGATTTTACTATCTGTAGCCCAATCAGGGGTGTCAATAGCAAAAACAAAAGCCGGAGGCCGTTGTTTGCAGTCTATAAATACGATTTTGCCCTTGGTTTGAGGTTTGCTTATATGTAGACCTTCAAAGCACCTTAGAGGGGCAGATCCAGCCTCCCAGAGCTCCTGAATTTTGGAGATTTCTTGCTCTGTGCCATCAAGGGTGCCGAGCTCAGCTTTGACTTTGAGGGGGAAGACACGACACACACTTCCGGGTGAGTGGTGGGACCTCCACACTGTAGCTCACCGAGTGTGGGAGTAAGCAACCACTTCAAATTAGCAAATGTTGAATCCGGGCTCGAATCGGCCTACCTTGAGCACTCGACAACGAGCCAAGTAACTTGAACTGTCCTTTCAGTCTGAACTCCGCTGAACCAGTATCCGAGATTCAACATTTTTGGTGTGTTGAGCGTGGAATGGAAGTTTTTGAAGAAAAATACTCGTCTGACGGTGCCATAGTAGAACATGGAGAGCAAGGAGATAGCCCGGGGAACTCACACCCTACCAACGAGTTCATGAAACAGGGTCAGTTCGCCGAGCTCGCCGGGATGATGAATTCTATGAAAAGCTTGGTGTGAGGTCTGCTCGCGCAGCGCGGTAAGATGACGACCCACAGTGAGACAGCGACCTCGACTCAGGATGATACTTTGCCAGGCGAGGCGAGTCGAGGCCAGCGAGCCGGCAAGGATGTGTGTCAGGACAGCGACGATTAGGCGATACGACCGCATGTACTCTTTGAGGGCCCCCCGTCTGTAAAACCCCAAAAAGTCAGGCTAAGTGTTGACCTGAGCTGGATGGAAATCGTCGAGCAGAGTTGGACGGAAATCGTCGAGCAGAGCTCGACGAAAATAGCGCTGCCTGGTGTTATATCCAGTTCGACGAATTCTCTCATGTTCGACGATTTGCATTCGAAGAATGTGATCCCGTTCGATGAATTGTCGAAATAAGTTGTCGCTGAAGTGGTGACGCGTGTCAGGTGGATGATGTGCAGCCACTGAGCGGTGGTTGACTTTGTCAGCTCAAACCCGAGCCATTGTTTTCGTTGATGTGAAGAGATCGTAGGGTTGGGGTAAAACCCGAGGCCATATCTGCAGAAGGATGGATTGAGGAAGTAATTATTTCCTTTTCTCTCTTTCTCTTCCTTGCTTCTCGAGTTCTGGAGCGGAGAACTCTCAGCTGGTGCTAGGGTTTGAGTGGACTTGTTGAGTTGCTGAAGAAGATCTCATGGCCGGAATCAAAAGCCGAAACTATAATCGCGAAGGGGAAAGTGAGGCGATCATTTCCATCCGCGTAGAAAAGCTGTGTCATGACTCCAAAGAGAATGTCAAGGGTAGCGATATTTCTCCTTGGACATGTGAAGTCCTTATTTTGGTATATGCATGGATTTCCCCCACCAAAAGGTGGAATGTTGAGGGATTTTCCTTGGGTTGATTCTTGAAATCCTCAATAAGGTTTGCATATAGATCCGGAAATATGTAGTACGGAATAGACATATTGTGTGAAACCCATCTGGACAGGTTGGTCTGGATTGGTGATGTTTTATTTTGCGCACCAGAGAAGACTCCGCGTATGAACGAGTATTTTGTGGAGTCGGTGGGTTGTTCCTGTGAAGTGGAGTAACAGGAAGTACTGGAATGGAGTTCCAAGAAAATACCATCAACATTGTGTGTTATATGCTGACACTGCAGGATGCTGCAGGGTTTGAGTTGAGTTTGGGCGCAGAAAGAGAACTTCTGTTGGTCCCGCCAATCGATTGTGACGAACGCTAGCACTAACTCCCTTTTTGATTATGAAGCCAGATCTTGGAGGACAGTGTGACTATTGTGTGAGCTGCGAGCTCTTAAAGGTCGGTGTGCCGAACGGGTAAGGGGAAAGCTGACCCGCGTCATTTGGACGATTTGAGCAATGAGAATGGCTGAACTGTACCCGCGTTATGTCTGACCGACTGGTAGACCTAAGTTTTTGGTCTCGTTGGAGCGCATAATGAGAGTCTTAGGCCTGCGTGCCATTAAGACTAAAATGTTCAAACTTGTCGTTATGTCTGGGACCTCTAAACGGTGGTGGGACCCTGGTTTTCTGGTACACCGATAATGTGCCCTGAGTGCACGGAGCGTCGGACCGTGTGGTCGACGTTTGTGATATATTGACTGTGCGTGAGTGCACATCTTGTGATATATCTGCTTGTGAAAATGCTATGCCTGTAGGGAAGGAATACCACTGGCCCGGGAAAGGGGCAGAGTCGTTATAAATTGGTCAGCTGAATGCTGACTGCTGCCTTGTTTACCATCGTTGCGGTGGATTGTCCCCTTGCAGGTGCGGGGAGCCGAGCGAAAAATAGTGGGCTGAATCCCTTGTTGTTGCTGCTACTGCTATGCTGGCCCTCGAAGGCCTAATGAAGAAAAGTTTACTGCTTTCATGTGTGCCCGACCTGCATGTCGATGTTTGTAATCCACACTTGTGAACATTAACTGTAAGGCCTTAAGGCCAGAACTTTTGTATAAAGAGACATTCCTATGCTGTTATATATAAATGGTGGACATTCAAATGAGTTGAGTTCAAATAACTTTAAAGGTTCCGTTAGCATGCTCTGAGTTAGGATGCACATAGTATTGTATTAACATGTAACCCCGCCACCTGTTTGTGTCATATAGTGTGGGGCCCCGGCCAAACCTTTTATTATATGTCATGTAACGGATGGAGGCGTTACAACTTGGTATCATCTCCTTTTGATCTTCCTTTTTGGAATTCGTGGTCGAATTTTTTTGTGGGGTGGCGAACACGTATATGTGCGACCCGTTATAACATAAATGAACTCAAGAATGTCCACTAAGGAATGCAAATACACCTGTTTGAGGAACTTGCGTGTTCCTTCTATGTTGTTGTTGCTTTTGCCTAGTCGCTAAAGTGTGTCTTTTACATGTATAGGTGACTCGAAGTGGTGCGGGACAGTCTGAGCCCTAGCGTTCTGATGAAAGTGTGACACCAGCTGAGGTGCCTACACCTCCTCTTTCTGCGGAGACAATACGTTTAGTTGCTGAGACGCTGTTTGCAATGATTCATGCACAACCTACTGGGCAGGCGCAGCCTGCAATGGTGCTAAAACAGGTTGGTGTGAGGCCAGAACTATTGAGGCTATTGTTTATCCTCAAGCAGCTGAACGACAGTTGAAGCAGTTTATGAGCTTCATTCCTCCTACATTTACGGGTGTTGGATCTCCAACGCAGGCGGAGGATTGGCTGTCTCGCGTCAAGCGAATAGTGACGGCAATAAGGACGGAGGAAGAACAAAAAGTCACCTTGGCCACCTTATTATTGGAAGGAGAAGCTTGGCTATGGTGGGATGAGATAGAGTTGCACCACTTAGCGGGCAAACAACTAACAGAAGTCTCGATAGAGGAGTTTTCGAGACTGTTCTTGGCAAAGCATTTGTCATCGGCTCAGCGGATAGCCATGGAAAATGAATTCCAACGTCTAACTCAGGGAGAAAGTAGTGTTGACACATACTTACATGTCAATTGGAGAATAAAATATCTGTCTAAAATCAAGAATCAACTCATCAAAACATTATAAAATGCTTATTAAGAAGCAAGAATCATTGCATTTGAAAGTGCTTATTGAGAAGCAAGAAACCTTATACAAGTTTATTTTTAAAAGAAGCACTTAGGAGAGCATTGGAGGAGCTATTCAATCAATCAATGATCACAATCGGACTCGTCACCTGATATTTACCTGACGCCCACACCAGTCTCCCTTCCCAAACATCTTTTGTCGGCGGGCTCCCCGTCAGACTTATCTCTACTGTGAATTTCTTCTCCTCGCCGACGGTATCAAATTCCAGTTTTTTGGGGTTCACATCCACCTTCACTCCCTTGGGCTCGACAACCGTCACGGTGTAGGTAGATTTCGCTATTCCCACATTCGTTACGGTTCGAGGAATTGTCTTATTCTTACCGCCTGAGCCCATCGATACCTGAATTGAAGGATAATTCAGCTCCTCCGCCGCCATCTTCTTCTTGTTGTAACAAGCACCAGCGATGTTAGTAATCATGATCATTTTGACGGGGTTCATCCCTTTCAAGCCACAAAGGTATAGTATGTAATCTTCGACTTGGGTGTCATAAACCAGCCCCGGGTCTTCGGCGGCGGACGGGTTCACGTGTCCGGCGCCAATTGCAAATGCGTTTGCCGGCGAGCGGCTGTTCGACGCGTCGTCGGTGATCCGATTTTTATCACGGTCGTTCGTATATGCGGTGGTCATAAGAGCTGACTTGATCATGGATGGGGTCCAATCCGGGTGCACCTTCTTCAGCAGAGCTGCGATGCCGGATACATGGGGCGCTGCCATGGAGGTTCCCGATTCGAAGTTGAAAGCGTCGTCGGACTTGACAGAGCTATCTCCGGCTGCGAAAGGCCAGGCGGAGAGGATGTCCACCCCGGGAGCGACGACGTCGGGCTTCAGAATGCCGCCGTTGTATAAACTAGGTCCTCTTGACGAGAAGGCCCCAATGCTAGGAGATGGGCGAACTCCGAACTCGGTGCCTTTGAACCTAATTGATGCGGTAGGGTTTTTTTCGACGGTGAAGTAGTCGATGATCTTAAGCGCATCCTTGCTGGTGACATGAATTCCCGGAATCGCGAAAGAATATGACCCTAGAGTATCCCCATCCCATACTTGGTTCATAACGATGATTCCGGCGCCACCGGCTTTCTTAACCACTTTCGATTTCTCGACAAGTTCGCTAAATCCCCTGCCGCAGAGCACAATTTTTCCGGTGACATTCAAGCCTGTCATAGATCCATTTTTGCAAGACAACTTCTCAACTGTTCTAATAACCCCTGGGTAAACGAGGGGAACGTCGACGATATTGCCGGATGGATCTGGCTGGTTGCCCGATTCGCCATTAAACACCATCCCATTGCCAAGCTTCAACACGGCCGTATTCCTCCGACCGGTGGAGGCCGCGCCGACGGTGAGAATCCATGGGGCGTCGTTGCTGATGAGACTAGGGGTTGGGCCCTGGTTCTGCGCCGAACAAATGGTGAGTATTCCCTTCTGCAATGCTCGGAATGAGCCCTTAATGTTGCCGCTCAACTGGAATTCATCGGGCCCACCGTTGGAGATCTGGATGATGTCGACGCCATCCAGAATGGCTTTTTCTATTCCTTTGAGGCTGAAGCTGTCGGGACAAGCATCATTTCGACAAACTCTGTAGACCGCGAGGTGCGCCCTTGGTGCCATGCCGGCAGCGGTGCCCCTTGCAAGGCCGCTCAAATGAACGTTGTATACCGGACTTCCGACTGCGATGCCGGCGACGTGGGTCCCATGGCCTGTATCATCGATGGGAGTGTTGTGAAAGCTAGGTACGATGAAATGTTGTGCTCCCACCAATTTATTGTTGCAGCTGCCCGAGCCTGATGATGAAGGAATACAGTCATGCTCGCTATTTTAAATAATAAAAAAAACAGCTTAACCTTTTAAGCTTCCAAAATCACACTTTCTAAGCATCACATCCCTCTATTTTGCATGCCCGTCTCTTATAATATACCTACTGGGAGGTCACAGCGACCGCGCCACTTGAGTGGCGGCGGCGGCAAATTGAGGGTGTCCGCGAATGAGGGGTGATTGGGAAGGATGCCTGTATCGATGACGGCAACAATAACGCCTTCGCCATGACTTGAGTGCTCCCAGAGGCTGTTGAATTGGTTGAGACCCAGGAACTCTGGGGTGTATGTAGTATGCAGAGGTTGATTCTTCTCCGGGTAGGCAAACACAAATCCATCCATAGATTCTAGTGATGCCGCTTCTTCGTCGGTGAGACGAGCTGCGAAGCCGGTGATTACATAATCGTATGTGTGAATCATCCGGGGCTCGCCGGAGTCCATTGTGGTGTTGGGCAAATAGGAGAAATACCATTCCTTGAGCTCTTCAGAGGTAAGGAGGCCTGGAGATCCTTTTGGGCTATGGACATGGACTATGAAGACTTGGGTGAAGTTGGTTTTGACAATGGGATGTAATTGTTGTGCTTGAGTACTGTTCGGGCCGGGAGCTGCGAGGAGGTGGAGGAGGAGGAAGAGGGAGGTCAAGAGAACTAACGCCGGATTTGGGCTATCCATTTCCGGCAATGAAATTTGAATATTCTCTTCCGGAGGTGTTTTAATTTATAGATTGTGTAATGTAAAATATTGTATCCTTCTCCATAATCTATAATTGTTGAATAAAATAATTATTTCTTGTATAGAATTCTATTAATTGCCTTCGTCTGCTAACTTGTTCATGTTCCATGAGGAACGCATAATTTGGTAGGCGATGCTAGTCAGGGAATACAATTTAATTTTATATTTGCTTAACCACTGTAGTAGCTTCATTGGATGTTAACTATTTTTTCTTACATTTTAAATTTGGCATATAAATTAGGCTTATGCCGATGAATGTGATCTTTGAAACTTTGAAGGTGTTCGGTCTTAGGTTCCGTTTGGGAGGACTTATTTTCACCGGTCAAGCGGTTACGACCGCATGAACCGGACCTTAATTATGGTCCGGTTCATGCGGTCTTGACCGGAGAAAATATGTCCACCCAAACGAAGCTTAGACTATGCTTGTTTTGGGGTTTTTGCACCAACTCTACTGGGTGGAAGACACAATGCTAAAAAATTCTGTTTGATAACCCTTCAATTCTCTCGGCCACTACTCCAAAACGTCATTTTGTTCTTTTCTGAGACCGCAGCCACCCCTTCCATTTCTCATAGTTCTATTTCCAATACTCTCATTCACACCGCTCCAACTCTCTCATCGCCGAAACAAATAGACACTTTGGCTCTGTACAACCCCAATTTAGTGACCCTTCGGCCCTGCACAACCCCAATTTAGCGACCCAAGTCATGATTGCACCCAACCAGGACATGGCGAACCCAGCAAGAGGATTAAGGTTAGGCGAGACGACCTCGCTCCGCGGCGAGCCGACCTCCCCGGGCCGATGCCAGCTCGCCAAAATGAGACCCAGGGCAAGGGAAGTCGTGCACCAAGACGAGCACGGGCGAGCCGAGCCCACCTTCTTCGTGGGCTCGCCTCGACAGAGACGGTCCAACACGCCCTTTTTCCTGCTCGCGGTCTATCCTGGTCTGCCCATAGCAATCACAAACAACGAGATTTTTCTATCTGCAACCCAATTAGGGGTGTCAATAGCAAAAAAGGCGGGGGCCACTATTTGCAGGCTATAAAGACAATTTTGCCCTTGGTTTGGGGTTTGTTTGTAAATAGACCCTCAAAGCACCTTGGAGGGGCAAACCCAGCCTCCTAGAGCTCCTGAATTTCAGAGAGTTCTTGCTCTGTGCCATCAAGGGTGTTGAGCTCAGCTTTGGCTTTGAGGGAGAAAACGTGATGTTGGAACCGAGATTCGGTTCCACCTAGAGTTCGAACCTAGGGTGCAGCTCACACCTACTTCTCCCAAGCCGTTCCTTGGTTAGAGACCTGAATTTGGGAAATGACCCTTGGATCTAGCGCGGAGATCTCACCTCACACCCGGAAGACCTTTGAGATCTCCCCCTCCCTAGCCAATGTCGAGCTAGGTGCCTTGGAGGATGAAGGAGGAAGATGAAGAGTGGTGAAAACGGATCCCTCTCCAACGCACCTCAAGGGTCTATTTATATAATATCAGTATCTGGTCTGCTAACAACGTAATTCCGTTGTTCGAAAACTACTGAAATACCCTGGGCTGGTCTGCCAACAGCCAAAATCCGCTGTTCTGAACAACTATTCACAACCCACCAGGGGCAAGATAGCAGAACCTCAAGCCGGACGAGACCCTCAGGCGGGCGAGAACCGGGCGAGAACCTCAAGCCGGCGAGAACCTCAAGCCGAGCGAGAACCTCAAGCCGGGCGAGAACCCTCAAACCGGGCGAGACCCTCAAGCCGAGCGAGAACCGGGCGAGAACCTCAAGCCGGGCGAGAACCTCAAGTCGGGCAAGAACCTCAAGTCGGGCGAGAACCCTCAAGCAGGGCGAGAACCCTCAGGCCGAGCAAGAACCCTCAAGCCGGGTGAGAACCCTCACCCGTCTCCTGAAGGAGGGGCCGAGGCGAGTGCCGGCCTCCCGTCGCACTCGCCCCCTGAAGAGTATACCAAGCACTAGCAAGCTAGGTATATTTTTCCTCCCCCTACTAGTATATCATGCGGATCCACAATAAATTGACCCCCAATAGTGCAAACCCTCAAAAAGCTTAAAACTGCGTAGCAAGCCTTGCACCTTATTGGGGACCCCAATCCACGAATATGAGGTTTTACACAATCCTCGCTCTTTTCGAGCGAGTTCCACGCTCAGAAAGAAACATTCAACCCAACGTATTTGCTGAGTGTAGCATCCTTGGAACTAAAAATACTCGGCCTTTCCGAGGGGTCAACCTGCCATGCCAGCTAACTGGAGTCTGGGTGGCAAGAACACCTTCGGGTATAACTCATTTAACCTTCTTGAAGGGTCAATTTATCATGCCAGCTAATGGGAGCCTGGGTGACGAGATCCCCTACGGGTAGAATTCACTTAACCTCTCTGAAGGGTCAACCTTCCATGCCAGCTAATGGGAGCCTGGGTGATAAGATCCCCTCGGGGTTTGGAACCTTCTCTATACCGAGGCACATTCGATCCAACCAGCTAGTGAAAGCGTGGGTGAGGAGATCCTCTCAGGGGTTAGGACTTGCTCTCCCCGAGGCACATTCGACCCAACCACCTAGTGAGAGCGTAGATGAGGAGATCCTCTTGGGGGTTGGGACTTTCTCTCCCCGAGGTACATTCGACCCATCCATCTAGTGAGAGCCTGGATGAGGAGATCCTCTCGGGGTTTGGGACTTGCTCTCCCCGAGGCGCATTTGACCCATCCAGCTAGTGAGAGCCTGGGTGAGGAGATCCTCTCAGGGGTTGGACTTGCTCTCCCCGAGGCACATCCGACCCATCCAGCTAGTGAGAGGCTGTGTGAGGAGATCCTCTTGGGGGTTGGGCTTGCTCTCCCCGAGGCACATTCGACCCATCCAGCTAGTGAGATTCTGAGTGAGGAGATCCTCTCGGGGGTGAGACTTGCTCTCCCTAAGGCACATTCGACCCATCCAGCTAGTGAGAGCCTGAGTGAGGAGATCCTCTCGGGGGTGGGAGCTTTCTCTCTACCGAAGCACATTCAACACTTCCAGCTAGTGAGAGCCTGGATGGGGAGATCCTCTCGGGGTTTGGAACTTACTCTCCACCGAGGCACATTTGACCCATCCAGCTAGTGAGAGCCTAGGTGAGGAGATCCTCTAAGGGGTTGGAACTTTCTCTTCCCGAGGCACATTCGACCCATCAAGCTAGTGAAGCCTGGGTGAGGAGATCCTCTCGGGGTTGATACCTTCTCTCCACCAAGGCACATTTGACCCATCTAGCTAGAGAGAGCCTGTGTGAGGAGATCCTCTCGGGGTCAACATGTCAAAGCCTTCACTAAGGGGTCTACCTGCCCTACCGGCTAGTGAGAGCCCGATCAGCGGAACCATTTTGGAGCAAAAGTTACTTGGCCTCCACGAGAGGTCGACCAGCCCTGCCAACTAGTGGGAGCCTGGTCAGCGGAACCATCTCGGAGTAAAAAGTACTTGGCCTCAACGAGAGGTCGACCTGCCTTGCTAGCTAGTGGGAGTCTGGTCAGCGGAACCATCTCGGAGCAAAACGTACTTAGTAAAGCAAAAAGACATTTACATACAACCTACCCTGACCTAACCAGGCAGGGGATACTCATTACAAGGAAAATACATATGGAACTTCGGGCAAGTTAGGGTGAGATCTCTCCACTCACTCCCTATTCCTTGGGGCCTCGATTCCCCCTCCCCCCCGTGAGCGATTCCTCCTTCGCCTCTTTCTCCCTTGGTTGACTGTCATAACTTGATGTGGTGGAGATAGGAGTTGCTTGGGGGCCTGCCTCCCTGGGGGCACTCTCGCCTAACCCCCCTGGGGCTCTCTCGCCGAGATCCTTTGAAGCTGTCTCGTCGAGATCCCTAGAAGCTGTCTCGCCGAGATCCCATGAAGTTGTCTCGCCGAGATCCATTAAAGCTGTCTCGCTGAGATCCCTGGAAGCTGTCTCGCCGAGATCCCTGGAAGGTGTCTCGCCGAGATCCCTGGTGTTGATGCACGAAATACGACACCGCCCAGTTAACGGGTTGTTCGATCTCATAAGCTGAGTGAATAAGAGGGTTGCGGGGATAGAGGAGAGGTCTGATAGAGTGCTGGGCAGCTGGTTACTCTGAGTCGCGCATGAAGAAAGAGAGAATAATAGAAGAGAGGGCCGCGAGCAGCGGCAACAACAGACTTCGCCCGTCGCGGCCTGAATGCCTCTCTTGTGACGGGCTTTCCTTTGATTATAATTGAAGTTATAGCTTGAGGTTGCACCTTTACATGAAAAGAATAATAAATGGTACAAAAAGGGGGGAAGCTGGCGGCTATGGAGAGGATAATGCAAGAGGCCGCGCGGACTGACCAGAGAGTTCGGCAGACCGCGCGGTCAGCTGATCAAGGGGCTCGCTGGACTTAGCCGAGCGGACTGCTTGATCAAGCTGGGAGAAGAAACTGGAGGCCGCGCAGACTAGGAATTGGAGTCCGTAGGAATTGATGTCGGGATCTGGACGCCTCTGCCGTGTCCTCGAATGAGAGGTATGTGGGCTTATTTATAGGCCCGAGGAGGTAACGGTCTTGGTAACGTCACCCCCGATGATTCGGTGAGTCGTGCGAGTACGAATGCTGAGTCCACGGAGTCCGCGCCAGGCCGTGCGGTTAGGGACTTAGAGCTGGAGATGGCTGCTGCTATTGGCGAGCTGGGACGAGCCCGCCCCTGCTGCTGAACAAGTTCACGCTGGGCCGTGCGAGCTGAGGAGGAGCTCGCCCGCTGCTGGGTAGAAGCGAACGCCGGGAAAATGGAGGGCTAGCTGGCGGAATGCAGAACGAGTCCGCCCAGCCTGCTGTAGAGAGGAGACAAATTGCCGGCTTCCGAGCTGGGGCTCGTCTGGATGTGCGGGCTGGAGAGCTGGTGGGAGGAGCGAGTTCGCCTCCCTTAGGCAGACTGAAGACTGAGTCCGCCAACTTTTGCCAAATAGAAAGAGCAGGTCGCCGCCTCTAGCTGAGCATGTAGTGAGCGGTCTGGGCGGATAGGAATTCGAGTCCTCCACTCAGTCGAGTAGTTCGCACCTGAGAGGAAGAATGAACCACCACACGGTTAACCGATCTAACCGCGCGGCCTGCAAGAGCGGACTGAGGAAGCAGTCCACAGCCCCTGCAGAACGAGCGGCTGCTGCGCGACCTGGGCGGTCAGACAAGGGAGATCGCCCTAGTCGCGTGGACTGAGTGTGAGCTGCGCGACCTGGGGGGTCTGGCTAGAGAGACCGCCTTAGCCGCGTGGACTGAGCGGGAGCTGCGCGACCTGGTGGGTCCGGCTAGAGAGAACGCCCTAGCCACACGGACTTAGCGGACTGAGAGGTCAGTCCACCCACCCTTAGAAGAAAAGGCCGGCAGGCCGCGACCTCCTGGAGCAGGCCACGACTTGCGAGCTGGCTACCTTGGGAGAGATCGTCAATTTCTGGGTTAACATCTGGAAGATGTCTCGCCAAGATCCCTGGAAGCTGTCTCGCCGAGATCCCTGGAAGCTGTCTCGCCGAGATCCCTTAAAGCCGTCTCGCTGAGATCCCTTGAACCTGTCTCTCCAAGAGGAGTGGAAGTCGAGCGGTCACCCCGAGGGGCAATACTTCGCAGGATCTCCATGATACCTTGGATGGATGTCATAAACTCTTCCCTCCCTACAAAGGGTGATGGGTTGGGGAGCTCGCTGGGGTCATCACCACCTCCAAGATCTCTCGCCATGGAACCTGCTCAGGAACTTCTGTATGAGCTGCGGTCCACGCTCACCGCACCAAAATGTTGGAACCGAGATTCGGTTCCACCTAGAGTTCGAACCTAGGGTGCAGCTCACACCTACTTCTCCCAAGCCGTCCCTTGGTGAGGACCTGAATTTTGGAAATGACCCTTGGCTCTAGCGCGGAGGTCCCACTTCACACCCGAAAGACCTTTGTGATCTCCCCCTCCCTAGCCAATGCCGAGCTATATGCCTTGGAGGATGAAGGAGGAAGATGAAGAGTGGTGAAAACGGATCCCTCTCTCAGGCACCCCAAGGGTCTATTTATAGAATATCAGTATCTGGTCTGTTAACAGCGTAATTCCGATGTTCTAAAACTACTGAAATACCCTGGGATGGTCTGCCAATAGCCATACTCCAATGTTCTGAACAGCTATTCGCAACCCACAAGGGGCAAGATAGCAGAACCTCAAGCCGGACGAGACCCTTAGGCGGGTGAGAACCTCAAGCCGGCGAGAACCTCAAGCCGGGCAAGAACCTCAAGCCGGGCGAGAACCCTCAAACCGGGCGAGACCCTCAAGCCGGGCGAGAACTGGGCGAGAACCTCAAGCCGGGCGAGAACCCTCAAACCGGGCGAGAACCCTCAGGCCGGGCAAGAACCCTTAAGTCGGGTGAGAACCCTCACCCGCCTCCTGAAGGAGGGGCCGGGGCGAGTGTCGGCCTCCCACCGCACTCGCCCCCTAAAGAGTATACCAAGCACTAGCAAACTAGGTAAATTTTTCCTCCCCCTACTAATATATCTTGTGGATCCACCATAAATTGACCCCAAAGAGTGCAAAACCCTCAAAAAGCTTAAAACTGCGTAACAAGTCTTGTGCCTTCTTGGGGACCCCAATCCGCGAATACGGGGTTTTACACGTGACACGCGCTTTTAGGTGAGCGGTGGAACCTCCACGTTGCAGCTCACCAGGTCTAGGAGTAGACAACCACTTTAAATTAGCGAAGGCTGAATCCGGGCTTGAATCGGCCTACCTTAAGCACTCGACAACGAGCCAAGTAACTTGAAATGTTCTTCTAGTCCGAACTCCATTGAACAAGTATCCGAGATTCAATGCATCAGCCAATAGAAAAAACCAAAAGGCGGAGACCGCTATTTGAAGGCCATAAAGACGATTTTGCCCCTTATTTGGGGTTTGCTAATAAATAGACCCTCAAAGCACCTTGGAGGGGCAAACGCAGCCTCCCAGAGCTTCTGAATTTTGGAGAGTTCTTGCTCTGTGTCATCCAAGGTGCTGATCTCAGCTTTGGCTTGGGGGGGGGGAGACACGACATGTGCTTCCAGGTGAGCGGTGGGACTTCCACGCTACAGCTTACCGGGTCTGGGAGTAGGCAACCACTTCAAATTAGCGAATGCTGAATCTGGGCTCGAATCGGCTTACCTTGAGCACCCAAAAATGGGCCAAGTAACTTGAACTGTCTCTCCAATCTGAGCCTTGTTGAACCAGTATCCGAGATTCACATGGACTGGCAGTTATTGAAGAAAAAAACTCATCTGTCGGTGCCACGGTAGAACATGGAGAGCAAGGAGATAACATAAGGAACTCACACCCTACCCTCGAGTTCGTGACGTAGGGTCAATTCGACGAGCTCGCCGGGATGATGAATTCCATGGAAAATATGGTGTGAGGTGTGCTCGCACAACGCGGTAAGATGATGACCTGTTGGATCCCTAGTTGGATTTGGGCTAGGTTCATTAAAATAGGTTGAGTCTGACCCACATTGTATAGCCACGGTCAAGTCTAGTAGTCCTAGAGTTTAGGCTAGTCTTTGGGGTTCAACCTTTATGGACCAGCCAGCAGAGGACCTCAGTAGAGTCAAGTCTAGTAGGACCTCATCACCCCTCTCTCACCTCCTGTATAAAGGGTTTATTAATTCCCTTCAAAAGTTTATTCTTGGTTTTTGGGCACCTGATCAAAAGCCTAAAGGGTTGTGATATCTCCCTGGAAATAGATCTTGTGGTGGTAGTCACCTGATCAAAAATCTGATAGTGGATTTCTACCTGGGTGGTAGAAGAGTGGATGTATCCAGGTTGGCCGGGGAACCACTATAAAATTCTTGTATTGTATGTGAGTGTTCATTTTCTTTCTATTCTTGCCGTGCTGTGATAGATAGATTAGTTTAACCTGTCTTTTATTTCCTTCTATATTATTATTGGTATCACCTATTTTCAACTCTGATATAATAAATCAACTATGAAAATGGAAGAGTCTATTCATATTTCATTTGATGAGACTAATATGTTTTACAAGGAGAAGATAGCTTCTGCTAGTGAAACTTTACAGGAACCTAACTTGTGTGAGAAGTTGGATGAGTTGACCCTCACCAATAAGGCTGTTACATATCCTTCTCCACATGTTGCTGAAGAAAGTAAAGATGAAGACAGTGAGTTCAATGAAGAGCCAACAACAGCTAAATAGATTCCAGCTCCTCTTACTGAGATAGTCACACTTAGAGATCACCCTGTATCTTAAGTGATTGGAGACTTATTAGTGGGTGTGTAGACAAGGCATCAACTCCACCAGGACATAATGCATGCCTGCTTTATATCTCAAACTGAGCCCCAATCCATTAAAGATACTGAGCAAGATCCACACTGGATCATTAAAATGCAAGAGGAGCTCAACCAGTTTGAGAGACGTAGAGTTTGAGATTTAGTTCCTAGACCCAAAGACTACTCAGTCATTGGAACTAAATAGGTATTTAGAAACAAACTAGATGATCAAGATACTATCATAAGGAACAAAGCCAGACTAGTTGCTCAAGGATATAGACAAGAGGAAGGCATAGACTATGACCAAACATTTGCACATATTGCAAGGATTGAAGTAATCAGGATATTTTTAGCCTATGATGCCTACAAAAGGTTCACAGTTTATCAAATAGATGTAAAGAGTGCATTTCTAAATGGTGAACTTAAAGAAGAGGTCTATGCGGAACAACCACTAGGTTTTATCTCTTCAACTCATCTCTCTTATATTTTCAAATTGCATAAGGCTCTCTATGGTCTAAAGTAAGCTCCAAGAGCTTGGTATGAAACCTTAGCTAGCTTTCTTTTAGAGTATAATTTTTCTAGAGGCATAGTAGATAAGACTTTATTTTTCAAGCATCATCATGATAAAATCTTGTTAGTACAAATATATGTAGATGACATTATATTTGGCTTTACAGATCCCAAACTATGCAAAAGGTTCTCCAACCTATGCATTCCAAGTTTGAGATGAGTAGCATGAGTGAGCTCTCCTACTTCGTTTGTCTTCAAGTGAAGCAGACCCCTGATGACATCTTCATATCCCAATCCAAGTATGCTAAAGATCAGATAAAAAGGTTTGGAATGGCTGATGCCTTAGCTAAGAAAACACCCATGGCTACAAATGATGTGGTTGATTCTGATGAACATGGGAAGCCTGTTGATCAGAAATTGTATAGGGCTATTGTTGGGTCAATGTTATATCTCACAGCAAGTAGTCCAGATATTATGTTTGCTACCTGTCTTTATGCTAGGTTCCAGGTGAACCCTAAAGAATCTCACTTTATTTTCTTAAAAAAGATTTTAAGATATAAAGAGTTACCCTAATTTAGGACTCTAGTATCCAATTGAGTCAGAATTTGAGTTAACTGGATACTCAGATGCTGATTTTACTGGATGTAGAGTGGACAGAAAAAGCACATCAGGAACATGCCAGTTCCTTGGTGCTAGCCTTATCTCCTGGTTTTGCAAAAAGCAAACATCTGTGTCTACATCAATAATAGAAGCTGAGTATATAACAACTGGCAGTTGCTGTTCATAGATGTGTGGATTCAAAACCAACTCCTACACTATGGTTTTAACTTAAATAATTCAACTCTACTTTATGACAATACTAGTGCAATTTCTATTGCCCAGAATCCAAAGCATCATAGTAGAACTAAGCATATAGAGATAAGACATCATTTCATTAGAGAGTGTGTGAACAAAAAAAAAATCTTATCTACATCTACACTGATTTGCAAAGAGCAGACATCTTAACCAAACTCTTGGATGAGAGAAACCATCTGTTCTTTCTAAATCAGTTTGGTATGATTAATGAAGAAGTTTTAATTTAACTTTCTATCTGTGGTCAAAGAATTTGCCACAGTTCGTCGACCGGAGATTGACGAATTGAGAAAAGTTCTTGAGAGAATTCGTCGACCTGAGATCGACAAACTCTCTGTGTGAGTCATTTTTGTTGACCAGAGATCGACGATCTAGCTTTAGAAAATTTTCGTCAACCTGAGAACGACGAAAAGCTTTCCCTTCTTCAGACTGAGATCGATAAACTCTTTTGTCAAAAAAATATTTCGTCGACCTCAGATCGAAGAATTATCTTTATTTCGCAGGATAGAGTTTGTCGTTTCATATTATGAAAAACCTTATATCTAGGTGTTCTTTGAGCTCCATCCCTCGCTTTTTGTTCCCCTTGCACTTGATCTCTCTGTTTTCCCTGTGCAAGCGATCATGGTGATTTCGACTAGCACCCTTACAACGATGAAGTTTGACACTGGATTCGACATCGATTTTGAGTCATTCCAGCATTCAAACCAAGTCTTTCTTGACATTCTAAAACTGTTTGAAGATCAGCAGTTGAAGAACTCGATGACAACAAGAATAAGGATTGCCGCAACTAAAATTAGAGAATGGGTATTCACCTCCTCCACATCAGATACTGAAACAATGACGAGAACAATATTGGGTAATCAAGTCTCTCTCACCCCTGCCATTTTGTCTGAGATATTTAGTTTAGTGAATGGAGAAGAAGAATTGGAAATAGACAGCGCTGAATATGATGAAATGTTGGCTAAGATGGGTCATTCTAGAGAAAACCCCAATAAACTTCTGAAGAAAAACTTGTCTTCTGAATATAAGTTTCTGGCAGATGTTGTGGGTAAGGTGTTGCTTGGAAAGTACACTGCCCATGGCTATATCACTAGGCAGTTATTCCTAGTGATGTGTGTAGTAGTGAATAAAAAGACAGTTAATTGGGCTAAGATAATGTTTGATCTAATAAAGAAAAAGAATGCAAAGAAAGATGTGTGTTTTGGAAGGATTCTTGGAATCTTCCTTCAAGCAAAGGCTGCTAAATCCCTGGTCTCCCAGACCATATTCATCAATGCCTCAAAAAGGCTCACTTGTGCCTTATTTGGTAGGTGGAAGAGGAGCCAAGTCATCCAAAGCTTCTTCCTCTTCCAGGGCATCTGAGGATATCAGAGCTGTATCAGCTGCTCCCCCACCCCCTGAAGATGTCCCCTCCATCAGGATTCCATCCCCTCCACCTTCATCTCAACAACCAACACCTTCTCAAGTTCAAACACCTTCAACAACCCTCTAACAAATATCCACATCTAAGCCCATACACCAACACCTTCTGCTTCCCCGGTCCATCATCCTTCACCAGTTCAATCACCTGAACACCAACCAACTCCACCCCAATATCCAGTGCATACAAATCCACCTCACACTCCAGAGCACGTCACTCCACCTCTATCCCCTCTTCCTCAATATCTAGCTGACATCACCCTCTACAACATTCCATCCATACCAGGTTTTGATATGCTATCATCCCCCATCCATACTCCATCACCTCAAGATGAGCACATGCCATACTTCACACCCTTCCATCCATCATCATCCACCATCAATCCTTCTGTATCAACTCAGGCACCCTCTAAGTTCATGCAAATGGATCCCCCTGACATTCCCTCTCTTCGGAAAATCATCACTCCACTACTCAAATAACTCATATCAGAGGCTATTAAACCTCTTGCTGAATCCATCTCCACCCTCTCTGCTCTTCTGACTACTGCTTCTACTGTTCCTTCTTCTGGGGGCCTGGCTTCAGGACCCTCTGAAACCAGGCAGGGGGAGATATCATGTGAAGAAGCTCTAGTGTTTCCTCCAGCAGCAGTAGCAGTAGAAGAAGTAACAGTTTTGTAGATTGTTGAGTTCCCAGCAACAGATGTACAGATGACTACAGAAGCTGAATCAATTGATTTTGATATATTAAGTGGAGATGAGCAAGTTGCTCTCCTAGAGATTGTGACTGTTGGTGATTGTTTTATCAATCCCGCACTAGATTTGTTTAGTTTATTGAAACATTTTGTTTATGCATATATAAATTATCTTCCAGCAGTTTGCTCAGAGTAATCTTTGGCTATAGTTTGTTACACTGCACCAATAAGTCCTGAAGTTGTTAATCAACTGAAAGAAAGTTGTGTTATTAAAATAATTGTGGAACCATCATGCCCAAATTATATTATGGATGATAGCCCAATCCCTAATTTAGATGATTTAATTGCTCAAGATGTGGCACAAGAACTTGCACATATTCAGAATGATCCTGATTTGGATGAATTCCTGTTGGCTGACAAAGATGTGGAAGAATATCAGATGGTCACTGAGAATATTACTCCACCTGAAGTTGCTGAACCTCAAGCACTTCCTCAAGTTGAAAAACAAATCTCAGAGAAAACTTTAAAGGAGATAGATGCAATATATGACAATCCTCAAGGATCTTCTGATGGTATTGATGAAGAAGATTTTGATGAATCTGATGATTCCAAGGCCAGAAAGAAGGTTTCTAAGAAGAGGAAAGTTATTCCAAAGACTGCTCCTAAGCCAAATACCACCAATGATACTCCATACTATATCTTGCAAAAGATTACTCCATACCCAGGGATGCCACAGTGGATGTGGCTATCTAAAAATGAGCAGAAATAAAGAAAGAAGAGAAGGAGGTACATATCTTCTCCTAAGAAATTTAGGAAAGATCCTCCTCCTCCTCCTCCATCTTCTGGGGCCTCTAGAAATGTATCTCACAGATCTGAACCTGTCACAAAAACCTATCAGAGACATTCCAAGTCAGGCAGTCAGCAGTAGTCATCTCAAAACAAACCTCCTCCAGCTACATATAAGAGAAGTACTACAGACTCCTTTGATGATTCACAGAAGAACTCAAGTCTTAAAAGGCCAACATCTCCTCCAATACCATTTATAGATCTAGAGCAGGAGACAACAACTAAAATGTCCAGGTTCCAAGAGCTGATAGCACTGTCTCAAATCAATAAAGCCAAAGCTGAAGGAAAGGATCACTCTCAATTTTCAACTATGTCTTCATACAGGAAGAAAGAACTTAAAAGGTATGCCAAGGCCAATAAATTCTTTAATGTTGATGATTACATGAGTTTGCATCCAGAAGTTGTTGTTCCAAGGGCTACTTCTATCAATATCATTGGTGCATCAGACATGACAATGTCAAAGAGACAAGCTGTCAATTTCAACAGAGCAATTGTTTTCAGACAGCCTTCTGAGAAGCCAGAGAAAGATAAACCAAAGCAGAACAAGTGATTTAGTTTATGTTTTATTCTTGTTCTTGAACTCTATTATGTTTAATCATGAAACACCTTCCGTAAATATCTGCTGAATGTTTTATTTCTGTCAGATATATGTGTTTATGCTTTATGATTATTTCTGTTATTTATTTTTTAGTGACCTCACCGAAATAAGGGGAGATTGTTGGATCCCTAGTTGGATTTGGGCTAGGTTCACTAAATTAGGTTGAGTCTGACCCACATTGTATAGCCAGGGTCAAGTCTAGTAGTCCTAGAGTTTAGGCTAGTCTTTGGGGTTCAACCTTCATGGACCAGCGTCGATCTCAGATCGACGAACTCAGAGTTACTTCTCTGAGCTGAGGTCGACGATATTCGAGCTCAGGTCAACGATCGATTCTTTGAGACAGATTCTCAGCTCGATGAACTCAGAGCACAGAATTGGCAAGTTATTCTCTGAATGCAGTTCACAGAGCTTAAGTTGACGAACAGGAATTCTCAGGTCGACAAACTTGGAACTCCGGTCGACGAATTCCATTCAGAGGTCGATGATTTTTATCCCAAGCCAGAATGAGAAGTTTTCTTACTTCTGTCCCTTACTTTGTATATTATTTAACAGTAATATTCCTGAGTAATTAATGCTCATATTCCCCTGAATATAGCCGTTATTGGCAGCATTAATTATGGTCTTCATCAGGTTAATTACTTGCTTATTTTATTAGGGATGGTTGGGGAAACTCATTTAAGTCAATATTCCATCCGTTTCTTTCTCCAGGGCAGTCATCAATTAATGCCAGCAATTCAAATTTCAAAGGAGAAAATTATTGACGGCAGAATATAAAAGAGATTTTTCTCTTTTCAGTCTATACACACGGAGCCAGACATCACAAGAGAATATACAACATACAAAGAATACAGAGAGATAGATACTGAACATTCAGAACTCTCTCCCAGTGCAGAAAATATTCTGTTTTCTTCCTCGTTCATTCTGAAGACTGAAGAAGAACATTCATCACTATCAAGAGTCTTCTTCAACCTTTTTCTCCAAGAACATTCAAGTACAACATCTTGAATCAGTCAGAAATTTCCATGACTAATTCAGACAAGGCTGAAGAACTACACCCTGAGCAAGGCTCCATCTTTCTGAACCAACTGTACATTTCAGAAGGAGTCTTGACAACTACAGAATCCACAAGTCTTCTCTGTTGTTTAGAGAAAAGAGAATACCTCATCACCCCTCTCTCACCTCCTGTATAAAGGGTTTATTAACTCCCTTTAAAAGTTTATTCTTGGTTTTTGAGCACCTGATCAAAAGCCTAAAAGGTTGTGAGATCTCCCTGGAAATAGATCTTGTGGTGGCAGTCACCTGATCAAAAACTTGATAGTGGATTCCTACCAGGGTGGTAGAAGAGTGGATGTACCTAGGTTCGGGAACCACTATAAAATTCTTGTGTTGTCTGTGTGTGTTCATTTTCTTTCTGTTCTTGCTGTGCTATGATAGGAAGATTAGTTTAACCTGTCTTTTATTTCCTTTTATATTATTATTGGTATCACCTATTTTTAACTCTGATATAAAACTTAAAACAAATAGCCAAAGTTTTAAATACTCTATTCATCCCCCCTCTAGAGTAAATCAGATCTAACCCTCATCTTTCATGACCCACAGTGAGACAACGACCCCGACTCAGTATGATATTTTTTTAGGAGAGGCGAGTCAAGGCCAGCAAGTCGACAAGGATGTGTATCAGGACAACGACGATCAGGCGAGACGACCACGAGTACTCTTTGAGAGCCCTTCGACAACTCGCTGCATAGAGGAGGAGTGTGGGAGGGCTCGCCCAGGGTATCAACTACACCAATGAGTCCATTCTCTGAGTTGGTGTTGACAGTGCCAGTTCCAACCGGGTTAGTGGAGCCAGACATGAATTTTTACGCCGGAAGAGATGCCCCCTACAACACCTTCAGTGGTTTGAGGATATGGCGTCGATCCCGTAAATATCCGACCCTTTCAAGTGCCAGTTGTTCTCCATAACCTTTAAGGGAAAGGTGAGGGATTGGTTTCACTAGCTGCCGACGAGGTCGATCCATTAGTTTCGAGGATCTCAGCCAGGGATTTCTGCTCTGTTTTTCCACATTAAAGAAGTGCAAGAAGGAGGTAGAGGTGATCTTCTCTATCAAGCAGGAACCGCTGGGGTCGTATATAGATCGCTTCTAAGAAGAAATCCTCCTTTGTCAAGAAGTTTTGGGGCACACTCTGATGATCGCTTTCACTATGGGCCTACAGGGCGGGCTTTTAAAGATGGAGTTAAAGCGGATCCCCCCGGTGTCCTTCGAGGACCTAATCGACCGTGCGATGCGTTACATCGAAGGAGAGTCTTCAAGTAGCGGATTTGTGGCCAAGCTGGCGAAGCTAACAGGAGAAGAGGTAGAGGAAGCGACAGAAGGAGGAAGAGGAGCAAAGAAGGAAGTGCTAAGGAGGCGGGGAGAAAGGAGAGCGCGAGAGGGCGCAGAGCAAGGTGATCTAGAAAGAAGGTTCCAAGGACCTCCCACCGGGCCGCAGTGGAGGATGGCTGGGGGAGGGCACTATGGGCGTTTAGGAAGAAGATTCTCACCGGAGAGACGGGGGTGCCGATACTCTCTATAGAGACGACGAGGGAAATAGGGGCATGACCAAGCGCCCCGGTAGGAGGCCTACGCAGCTCAGAGAGGACGAGGTCAATGAGGAAGACCCCAACAAAGAAGAATTTGATGTTACTGTTGCCATAAATGTAAGATTGCGTGCTTGCTGTTTGCCTCCTATTGTGAGGCAAAATGAACAGTGAGTTAGATATTGACTTTGCTACTCGTTGGAGATTATTGCTGAATCGAAACGAATCGTGTTGTTTGGTTTGTAGCTTCCTTAGTAGTTAAGTGAATGAGATTTTGTGGATCCACCTTGAGTGAGAGAGCAAAACATTTCCATGGTGCCTGTGTGCGATAGCATCTGATCGCAGAGCAGGAGATCGAAGGTGACGAGAAATTCCTCGCGGGATCGCCGTCGACTTCGATTGCGGAAAGACGCCTCTTTTCATGGGTAACTTGCTTCTTCCCTTTGTGTGTCAACTTTTTTTATCTTAGGTTAATAAATTTATTGCTGGGTTTTCATCTAAATTTTGTTAGCGAACTCTACGTCAAAAACTCCAAACGAGAACGTATTTGGAGTTCACAATTTTTGTTCTGCTATGACACCGGGAACAGAACGAGAGCTGCTAATCTATTTTCCCCGGATTTTTAAATTTGAACTGTTTTTAAGTAATCCATTTTTATAACAAACTTGTTTATTTTATGCTTGAAATTTTTTTTTTAAAGATGTTTTCCCATCTTAAAATTCGTTCAATAACCGCTCAAATATCTTAGCAAAAACTAATAGAACATTGCATGCAATTAGGGTTTACTAGAATAAACCGACAGACATGCATGATAAGTAGAATGCGTTGTTGAGTTCGACACCATAGCCACTTGTGTAATTGTGTAAAACTCGGTGATTAGCAAGTGGACGATTTCTAGCGCAAGATTTATTCGGTGGTTTGCTCCAGTTTTTGACTCAATCCCTAGTTATCTTGAAGTTGGTTGTTTGATTTATGAAGGTTTCTATTTGAATGACCTAATTTTCATTTCTTTATAATCGATGATATATTCTCCTTCGGTAAAAATTATATTATTACGATAGGAAAGGTTCCTTCTAGAATAGATTGTACCTTTGATAAATGTGGCTCGAGATGTGATTTCTTTGGTAATAGATTGTGCCTTCGATAAATATGTCTCGAGATGTGATTTCTTCGAGAATAGATTGTGTTTTTGATAAATGTGCCTCATGATGTGATTCCTTCGAGAATAGATTGTGCATTCGATAAATGTGCATCGAGTTGTGATTCCTTCGATAAGTGTAGCTCGAGATGTGATTCCTTCGGGAATGGATTATGTCTTCGATAAATGTGTCTCGCGATGTGATTCCTTTGGGAATAGATTGCGTTTTCGATAAATATGCCTCAAGATGTGATTCATTCAAGAATAGATTATGCCTTCGATAAATGTGTCCCGCGATGTGATTCTTTTGGGAATAGATTATGCTTTCGATAAATGTGCCTTGAGATGTGATTCGTTCAGGAATAGATTGTGCCTTTGATAAATGTGGCTCGAGACGTGTTTCCTTCGGGAATGAATTGTGTCTTCGATAAATGTGCCTCGAGATGTGATTCCTTCGGGAATAGATTGTGCATTTGATAAATATGCCTCAAGATGTGATTCATTCGGGAATAGATTATGTCTTCGATAAATGTGCCTAGGGATGTGTTTCCTTCGGAAATAATTTGTGCTTTCGATAAATGTGACTCGAGATGTGGTTCCTTCGGGAATAAATTGTGCCCTCAATAAATGTGTCTCAAGATGTGATTCCTTTGGGAATAGATAGTGTCTTCGATAAATGTGCCATCAAAATGTGTCTTCGAAAAATGCGTCTTGGGAAGAATATCAGATGGCTGAAGAGTTTCACTTTGAGACAACCCGCTTGATGGACAATCTGGGAGAACAACTCGTGTGAAATAATAGAACTGCGTGGGTTTGAGACTGTATGCAGGGGTATACAGAGTATGTAGGCGGTGGTCATAGGAAGACCACTTCGACCCAAAATAGAAGTCCAAATCTACTTCCCTTACAAATACTATACGATGCTTGATATTGTTGGGGATTAGAATCAATTCATGGTTCTAATCACTTGCCATTATCACATTTGATAGGTGTGGGTGACAGATTGAACCTAGATGGAGAGGATATTATACTTTCGGATAAGTGCAAACAAGCACTCATTAATAATCTCTTCTGCTGGCAATCAAGTTTTCATACTCTGATGCGTAAAGTTGTTTGTTTAACATCACGGTTGATGCATGTCAATGGGAAACTGATGAGAGGTGATGGAGATGGATGTGCCTTCATCATCCCTTCGACATCGTGTGGTGTGCGGTGTAGAGAAAACGAAGTGTCAAGAAGAGAGATTCGAATGGGAAAAACAGAGCAAACAAAAAACACAAACAACAAGATTTACAGAGGTTCACCCAAAACCGGGCTACGTCCTCTCTCCCCTTCTCCCCTTCCTTCTTGTATTCACCAAAGTAAAGATACAGATTACAAAGTTACAAGAATCAAAACCGATCCTACCTCGCACCTCTCTCTTTGGACAAGAAACGGACAGGGGAACCGCCGTCGGAAAACGCCTCGCAACTGCACTCCAAACGGCGCTCCCGAAAACCTCCTCAGCCAAAAATCGCTCAGGAAAACTCAACCCTAAAATCGGGTTACACGCCTATAAATAGGCCACGGAACCGGAAAACCGGACCGCCGCAGGGGGCTCGCAGCCCCCGGACCCCCTGCGTTTACTGGTACTTCAGTCATCGAAGCGGGTCACGCTCCGACGTCTCTAAGCTCACGTGGGCTAACTCGGTGTGAGAAACAAAAGAGTCGGAAGTGTTCCACTGTTCCCCAACTCCAACATGCAGTAGGATTCCCCGATCGATAGGGGGTCTTACATTGTGTACCAGAGATATTTGCTTTGAGAGAATTCATTCAAAAGAACTATTCATTCATTTTTTAAAAAAAATAAATTCATTTTTCTTTTCTATTTTATCTTCCCACATGTTTCATAATTTCACAATCAGCTGGATATTCATTCCAATTCAGTAATTATATTATTATAATCAAAATATAATTGTCATGAAATATTATATATTATAGTGAAATTCCATATTGTTATATAGTGCTTATTGAGAAGCAATTAAGGAGCCTCCTGGATCGTTTGACAGGCTTTTAAAGAAGCATTAGGCATTGATGGAGAAGTTATTCAACGACCACAATCGGACTGGCCACCTGATATTTGCCTGACACCCACACCAGCCTCCCTTCCCATGCCTCTCTTTGTCCCGCCGGCGGACTCCCTGTCAGACTTATCTCTACTGTGAATTTCTTCTCCTCCCCGATGCTATCAAATTCCAGTGTTTTGGGGTTCACATCCACCTTCACTCCGTTGGGCTCGACAACCGTCACCATGTATATTGAATTCGCTTTTCCCACATTCGTTACGGTTCGAGGAACCGTCTTATTCTTACCGCCCCAGCCCATCGATACCTGAATTGATGGATAATTCAACTCCTCCGCCGCCATCTTCTTCTTGTTGGAACACGCACTGGGGTCGCTAGTAATCATGATGAATTTGCGAGGGCTCATCCCATTCAAGCCACATAGGTATGACATGTAATCTTCGATGCTGGTGTCATAAACGAGGCCCGGGTCTTCGGCGGCGGATGGGTTTACATGTCCAGCGCCAATTGCAAATGCGTTTGCCGGCGCACGGCTGTTCGACGCGTCGTCGGTGATCCGATTTTTATCACGGTCCTCCGTATATGCGGTGGTCATAAGAGCTGACTTGATCATGGCCGGGGTCCAATCCGGGTGCACCTTCTTCAGCAGAGCTGCGATGCCAGAGACATGGGGTGCTGCCATGGAGGTTCCCGATTCGAAGTGGAATGCGTCGTCAGACTTGGCCGAGCCATCTCCGGCGTCGAAAGGCCATGCGGAGAGGATGTTCACCCCGGGTGCGATGACGTCCGGCTTCAGAATACCTCCGTTAATTGAACTAGGTCCTCTTGACGAGAAGGCCGCAATGCTAGGAGATGGGCGAACTCCGAACTCGGTACCTTTGAACGTAATTGATGCGGTAGGGTTTGTTTCGGTGATGGAGTAGTCGAGGATCTTACGCATATCCTTGTAGGTGACATGAATCCCCGGAATCGCGAAAGAATATGACGACAGAGTATCGCCACTCCATTTTTGATTCACAATGATGATTCCGGCACCTCCGGCTTCCTTCACCACTTTTGATTTCTCGTGGGGTTCGGTAAACTCCTTGCGGCAGATCACGATTTTTCCGGTGACATTCAAGTCTGTCATAGATCCATTTAGGCAAAACATCTTCTCATGTGTTCTATTAACCCCAATTGGGTTAACGAGCGGAAGGTCGACAATATTGCCAGATGGGTCTGGCTGGTTGCTCGATTCCCCATTAAACACCATTCCATTGCCAAGCTTCAAAACGACCGTATTCCTCCGACCAGTGGAGGCTGCGCCGACGGTGAGAATCCATGGGGCGTCGTTGCTGATGAGACTGGGGATTGGGCCCTGGTTCTGCGCCGAACAAATCGTGAGGATTCCCTTGTGCAATGCCCGGAATGAGCCCTTAATGTTGCCGCTCAAGTGGAATTCATCGGGGGCACCGTTGGAGATTTGGATGATGTCGACGCCATCCTGAATAGCTTTCTCTATTCCTTTGAGGCTGAAGCTGTCGGGGCACCCCCTTTTTAGACAAACTTTGTAGACCGCAAGGTGCGCGCTTGGTGCCATGCCGGAGGCGGTGCCCCTTGCAAGACCACTCACATCAACGTTGTATACCGGACTTCCGACGGCGATGCCGGCGACGTGTGTCCCATGGCCTGCGTCATCGATGGGAGTGTTGGAAGGGCCTGCAGGGACGATGAAATGTTGTGCTCCCACCAATTTGTTGTTGCAGCTGCCCGAGCCTGATGAAGAATACGGTATTCTTTGGTCTTTACACGAGTATAAATATATGTTTTAAGCTTAATTAACAGGTTCGAGTATGTTTTAAGCTTCCAAAATCACAGTTTTTAGGCATCATATGGAGCGGCTCGTCGCCAAGCAATTAAAAGTTTAAGTCGATCCTTATAACAATATACCTGCAGGGAGGTCACATCTACCGCGCCACTTGAGCGGCGGCGGCGGCAATTTGAGGGTGTCGGCGAATGAGGGGTGATTGGGAAGGATGCCTGTATCGAGCACAGCAACAATAACACCCTCACCCTTACTTGAGTGCTCCCAGAGGCCGTTCAATTGGTCGAGACCCAGCAACTCGGGGGTGTAAGTAGTATGCAGAGGTTGAATCTTCTCCGGGTAGGCAAACACAAATCCATCCATAGATTCCAGCAATGCCGCTTCGTCCGCGGTGAGACGCGCGGCGAAGCCGGTGATTACATAATCGTATGTGTGAATCATCCGTGGCTCGCCGGAGTCCAGTGTGATGTTGGGCAAATAGGAGAAATACCATTCGTTGAGCTCTTCAGAGTTAAGTAGGCCGGGAGATCCTCTTGGGCATTGGACATGGACGATGAAGATTTGGGTGCTGTTGGTTTTGACAATGGGAAGCAATTGTTGTGCTTGAGTACTATTCGGGCCGGGAGCTGCGAGGAGGAGGAGGAGGAGGAAGAGGGAGGTCAAGAGAACTAACCTCGGATTTGGGCTCTCCATTGCCGGCAATGAAATTTGAATATTCTCTTCCGGAAATGTTTTAATTTATAGATTGTGTAAAATATTGTATTCTTCTCCATACACAATCTATAATTGATGAATAAAATAATGATTTATTGTTCATGTTCCATGAGGAACACACACTATTTGGAATACGATGCTAGTAGATTAAGGAACACAATTTAATTTGGCATACGATGGGAATACATAATTTGTTTTAGGGTTATGTAATTAATATAGGCAAACTTCAACATTATATTTTTGTAATTTCATCATCTAGAAGTGGGATTAAACTAACACGCACTCTAATTATAATAAAACAATGCTCATATTTATAATTGTAGAACTACAAAACTTAATTTGTGACCAATCTAAAGCTGATGGTGCTTAAAATGGTTAAATATGAATTGTCTGTGTATAATTCATTTTGTTCTCAAAATTTATCCTCTTTTTTTTGCAATTATGAACCAGAAGTGTAATTGTATTTTGGGTCTATCTTTTGTGTTGAATTGAGAGAAATTAATTGGCTCATTTTTAGGGTTTGGCTGGGAGAGCTTTTTAGTTCATTTCGTTTTCTGAAAATGCTATCGCATCTAAGAAGTTGTTTGGATTGTCTATCGATGAGAAAAACTACCGCGAAAAACTCTTTTTTTTTCATATTTTTGAAAAATCAATTTGTCACATAATTTTCAACATTTTTGTAATGTAATTCCTCATTCCAAAGCGCAAACGTAATTTTAAAGTTGTTTGTTTGTGCAGCTATTAGAAAATCACTTGTATTAAAATTAATTATAAACTAGTTTTTCATAAGTTATTCGGGTTCAGATTATGACTTCTGATTATCTTTTAAAAAACACCAACTTGATTTATTTGTCCAGGCGCGAATTTTTTCCCCGGGTGCATTTTTTCGCCTGAGCGCGTTTTTTTCGTCCGGGCGGGCATTTTCCGTCCGAGCGCGTGGTTTTTTCGACCGTGCACATTTTTTTTGCCCGCACACAATTTCTTGTTGCCCGGACGCACTTTTTTTGTCCGGTTGTGATTTTTTCGCACGTGAGCGATTTTTTCGCTCGGCCGCGATTTTTTCGTCTTGACGCTGTTTTTTTCGCCCGGCAGCGAATTTTTCGCCCAAACTCCAATTTTTTGGCCGTGAGCAATATTTTTCATCGGAGAGCATTTTTTCGCCTGTGAGCGCTTTTTTAATCCGCGCACGATTTTTTTTAGCCCGGGCGCTTTTTGTCGCTGCACGTTTTTTTCGCCCGAGCGTGATTTTTTAACCCAGACGAGATTTTTACGCTCCAACACGATATTT
The DNA here is from genome assembly GCA_039513925.1 of Platanthera zijinensis. Lineage (NCBI taxonomy): Eukaryota > Viridiplantae > Streptophyta > Magnoliopsida > Asparagales > Orchidaceae > Platanthera > Platanthera zijinensis. Next base: position 208,096,624 of record CM077083.1, read on the forward strand.
TTTCCAAGGCATATTTTTTTCGCCCGGGCCCAATTTAACGCCCAAGCGCGAAATTTTCGCTCAAACGCTGTTTTTCGCCCGGTCGAGAATTTTTCGCTCGGACACGAATTTTTTTCCCGTGAGCGATATATTTTGTCGGAGCGCGTTTTTTCGCCCGGGCGTGTTTTTTTACCAAGTTGTGGTTTTTTTCGCTAGAGAGCGGTTTTTTCGCCCGGACGTGATTTTTCTCCCGGCTGCGATTTTTTCGCTCAAGCGCAATTTTTCTCCCTGCCGTGATTTTTTTGCCCAAACCCATTTTTTGGCCAGGGTGCAATTTTTTTAACGCATTTTTTCTCTTTTGGGCGAAAATATCGCGTTCGTGAGAAAATATCATTTCTAAGCAAAAATAGCGCGTCCAGGAGAAAAATTCGCGTTTGCGCAAAAAATCCGCGGCCGACCGAAAAATTCGCGTCGGGCCAAAATATTTGTGTCCGGCTAAAAAATTCGCACCGATCTAAAATTTTGCGCCCTTGTGAAAAATCGCGCTTAAGAAAAAATTTCGCGCTCGGACAAAAAATTCTCGCCTGCGAGAAAAAAACCGTGCCCGGGAAAAAAACCACGCCTGGACGAAAAAAACTCGCCCGGGCGAAAAATGCCACCCGACAAAAATATCACGTCTTTTCTCTCGGGCGTGCATTTTTGGTCGGGTGCGCATTTTCACCCTAGACACGCAGCCGGTCGCTGTTTGAGCGACTAGACGGTTTTCCTCCTTGGATATTTTCTCAACTTCAATTAGTCAGTTCGCCGATGACTGTCTGACAAGCAATTCTTGGTTCAGCAGTTCGCGACGACTTCTACGATTAGTTGACCCTTAGGGTTAGGTGGACATAAGTGCAGACTGGTAGTTCCTCAGCAGTCAATGAGCCTGTTCACGTGGCTAAGAAGAGCGGTCTGACTATTTAGAGGATTAGCGACCAGTGTAGTTCGTGCAGGGTTTGATTCGCTCAAAGTATCCTACCATACCCCATCTAAGTATGAAATATGGTATAAATAGTACTTCCAACGTAGGGTCAAACCCTAGTATGACACGAACCCGTTAACCTATTCGAGTCGTCCTCAACACATACGAATATATATATATATATATATAACAATCTTCTCCTATTTTCGTCGTGAACCCAGACTTCAGAAAGAGGGTGGTTTGTGCAAAGTTCAACCAGCCGTGAATCATGCACAACCGTGTCCAGCGCCTGTTTCAAACAAAGTTAGACTTAAACACAAAATAGTATGCACGCATAAGTAAACAAAACTCAGCTACAACAACAAAGTAGTCTCAGGTACAACAAGACACATGCCCTATACGTCTGGCGTCCCAAACAAACAGAGAGCTAAAAGTTCAATCAAACAGTGCATAAAAAGAAGAGTTAAACAATGCTTTGAACAGAAGTAACAAAAGATAAACTCATAACACTCTAAATCTCATCATCCAAAAGATCATCGTGATCCGGATCCCAGTCAACCAGTGCTCCTCCTATCCCAGCAATCCCTACAATTTCAACAGAGAATTTCATTTCAGAATGAATTCTATCCTTTGCAAATTTGCAAATATCTAGTTCTACAAAAAAAAACTTAGTATTAATCATTTTAATTTGGCTGGGAGAACACGTTCACAGAGTATTATAGTTTTACCTCAGAACCTGATATCTGTTTCAACCGAAACGATTTCAGACTTCTGGACACCGCAGTTATATCTGTGATCCTATATGGAATATCACGGTTACTGCCCTTCTAAAATTAATTGGAACTCATTAAGTTTGGAATTGAACCAATCTCCAAAAGAAGAGATAAAACCAAGTCAGATTATGTTATCAAGTTTAGAATAACACTCTTGATGGGTTCCCCCTTTTTATGGAAAGTCATGGGTGGGTCCCACCCCCCCATGATCTCTCATGGAGATGATGGGGGCGGACCCCCACTCCCTCCCCTCATGGGGAAACCGCCGTCATAGGAACCGCCGCCGGCAAGAGGCCAAGCCACCACCGGCGGCCGGCCCTCTCACGGCCACCGCGACCGTGACCGGCCTCGGCCATGGCCGCCCCGGCCATGGCCGGCCGGGGCCATGGCCGCCCCGGCCATGGCCGGCCGGGGCCATGGCCGCCCCGGCCATGGCCGCCCCGGCCATGGCCGCCCCGGCCATGGCCGCCCGGCCATGGCCGCCCGGCCATGGCCGGCCGTGGCCATGGCCGCCCCGGCCATGGCCGCCCGGCCATGGCCAGCCGGGGCCATGGCCGCCCCGGCCACGGCCGGCCGTGGCCATGGCCGGCCGTGACCTTGGCCGCCGCCGACCTCCCTCGCCGGCCGCCCGGCTATCGCCGCCGTCATGACGGCCCGCCATCGTGGGAAGCCCCCCCGGCCGTCCGATCAAGGGGAGAGCCCTCCCTGCCGTCCGATTAAGGGGGTAACCACCCATTTCCCCACCACTAACCCACTATGTTAGTGGTGGGGCCCGCCATAACTTCCCCCTGGAGCCTATAAAAGGACCCCAGGGGCTCCTCATTTAATCAACTTTCTCCTCCTACGCTTCCCCCTTCTTCTTCTTCCTCAGGTGGGAGCTCTCCCGTTTTCTCTGCCAGCAGCCGCCCCTCGCCGTCAACCACCGGTGGCCGCCTCTCGCCGCCAACCACCGACGGCCACCCGCAACCTCCAGCGGCCACCAACGGATATTAACACCCGCCAACAGCTACCAGAACCCGTCATCGGTTGTTGGCACCCCATCAGAGCCCAGTTACAAGGGGAACACTCCAAGGACCGAGGAAGACGCACAAAGGAAGCTACGACAACCCCAGGACACGCGTCGCCTCCGAGCACGTGCAACTGAAGTACCTCGCGCATTTCCACCATCCAAGTCCCGTTGGCGCGGCAGTCTGTTGCCCACCAACGAGTGCATATACTCTCTCTCCTCAAGATTGTAACGGGAACGGCCTGTCGCCCCGGTTTCCCCCATCAAACTGTAAAACTCCAGCAAACTAGTGGATTTTGATCGGCACCGACCCGGTCACGTGGTTTTTTACCCGGTTGAAGGGTTTTCCACGTCAAAACTTCCCGTGTCCATCCCTCACTCTTCAATTGACTGTGTGCGCGCTCGACCGCTCCGAGAGCTAAGGCGGCCCAAGAATATCCGGCCCGACCGGAGCATCGAGTTAGACCGCAACAGTTTGGCGCCGTCTGTGGGAAACATTCCCAGCATTCATTCGCAGAGCAAGTTCACCATCCCTGCAACCGCGATGGCAAAAAGAAATGCCCGCACCGCCGAAGGGTCCGCACTTGGCAGACACACTGAACCAGCACGTTCTCACTCCCTGGTAGACGTGCCACTGACTGCCGAAGTAGCTCTCGCTCCCGTCGCCGCCCTGGAGGGCCGCGTCCGCCAAATGGAAGAACAACAAACGGAAATGCTTGCATTACTCCGAAACATGGGAGCACCTCCTGTTTCCTCGATGCCGCCAGCCCCAGCAAATCCTCCGCTGCAACCAAACCCGGAAAGGGTCCAGGAAGAACCCGAGGATTATTCGGACGCCGCCAACTCCACTTACCCAGCTCAAAGAGGAGTAAGAGCAGATCATCTTCATCACCACCTCGCCGACGACATTCACCCCCTCCTCTCGAAAGATTTACTCGGGAGGAAATTCGAGAAGTTATAGCCGAAGAATACCGCCAGGCTGGAAGAAGAGACTTTCAGGCTCACCGACCGCTCTGCCAAGGCTCCCCCTTGACACCGCAAATCCTCGATCATCCCATTCCACATGGATTCAAGCTTCCAAACATCGAGACATTCGATGGAACCTATGATCCACTCGAACATGTCAATCACTTCACCACCATCATGAGGATTTACAATGCTCCAGACCAGTTGCTTTGCCAAGTGTTCCCAACAACACTCAAAGGGCAGGCCCGTACATGGTTCCATTCCCTGAGAGCTGGCACCATTACCAACTTCGCAGAGCTGACCCGGCAATTTACTGACCAGTTCATCGCAAATCGGAGAATCATTCGCGATCCCTCTCACCTTTCAGGTATTCGACAAAATGAAGGAGAGTCCCTCAGGGACTTCTTTCGCCGCTTCACCTCTGAGGCACGTCAAATTCCAGGCGTCGACCCCGAGCTTCTCAGAGGCGTCTTCCTTGGCGGACTCCGCCCCAGCGGCTTTTATTCAGCACTCATGAGGGAGACCGTGCCTAGTTATCCAGAACTTGTTCATCGAGTCGAGGCCCAGATAGCGGCCGACGAAGCTATTGAAGCGCACCGACAGCAGTTTGGAGGAGGACAGAAAAGGAGGAAAGAAGAGGAACCAACCCTCACAAGACACGAAGAGCAATGTCAGAGTGAGTGTCGCCGCAGTAGCCGTCAGCGAGACCTTCCAAGGAATGGGGGACAACATCCATTTCAGGAATACACCCCTCTGAATACCACCCACACTAATGTGATGTACGCCATTCAGAATGATCCAGCCTTCCAACGACCAAGAGCATCACGACCAAACCCCAAGGCAGACCAGACAAGATACTGCGAGTTCCACCGCGCAACGGGTCACAACACTGAAGAGTGTGCCGGTCTAAAAGATGAAATTGAACGTCTTGTCCGACAGGGGCTCCTCGGGAGATTTTTGCAAGGACAAGCACAGACCCAAGCACAAGGAAACGGTGGAGGAAGGCAGATGGTAGGCAACATAGAGACCATCGTCGGATCCCCAGCAATGAATACCTAAGACGGACGCTCTCCCCGACGCAGGACGACCCTCTACAACATACCTGCGACCCGGAATTTGCGTCGCATCCATCCCTCCATATTTTTTTTTATTAATGGTGTTAATCGTCTGCTTTTTCCATCATCTTGCTTTGCCACTTTAGAACAGTAAAAGACATGAGCTCAGGCTTGCACGAACCAAGTTTATTTTCAAGTACAATATCATATTTGTTTTAAGGTAAAACTGTGCTGGCAAACCGAATAAGCAAGTTCTTCAGCAACTTTGCCCCTTAAACGTCATTCCATCATCAGAGCCGGTCCTTCTCGTGATCGCACCCGGATTGAGCACCTACGTTCTCCGACGGTCGGATTGAGTACTTACACTCTCCGACGCCATCGCAAGGGCCTGCCCCCCTCGCGATCGCACCCGGATTGAGCACCTACGTTCTCCGGCACCCGGATTGAGCACCTACGTTCTCCGACGGTCGGATTGAGTACTTACACTCTCCGACGCCATCGCAAGGGCCTGCCCCCCTCGCAATCGCACCCGGATTGAGCACCTACGTTCTCCGGCACCCGGATTGAGCACCTACGTTCTCCGACGGTCGGATTGAGTACTTACACTCTCCGACGCCATCGCAAGGGCCTGCCCCCCTCGCGATCGCACCCGGATTGAGCACCTACGCTCTTCGGCACCCGGATTGAGCACCTACGTTCTCCGGCGGTCGGATTGAGTACTTACACTCTCCGACGCCATCGCAAGGGCCTGCCCCCCTCGCGATCGCACCCGGATTGAGCACCTACGCTCTCCGGCACCCGGATTGAGCACCTACGTTCTCCTACGGTCGGATTGAGTACTTACACTCTCTGACGACACCGTGGGGGCCTGCCCCCCTCACGAAGAAGCCGTGAACATCCCTCGTGCAAACTAAGCCGCGAGTAACCATCGCACAAACTAAGCCGCGAGCAGCCCTCGTGCAATCTAAGATGCGAACAACCCTCGCGAAAGTCAAAGCCGCAAACCGTGCAAATCAAGCCGCGAGCCAGCCTCGTGCAAGCACGACAGCAAACCAGCAAAGCCGCGAGCCAACCTCGTTCAAGCTAAGCCGCGGTCACAAACCGCGCAAGGCAAAGTCACACGCAAATCTTGTGCGAGCCAAGCTCGTGCGAGCAAAAGTCACGACCCAAGCTTGTGCGAGCAATAATCGCGAGTCAGTCTCGCACAAAATGACATTGCACGTCAAACTTACGTAAAACAACATCAACTTCACCAACGGAGGTATCAGTCAGCCTCAATAAAAATGGAGGCGCCGTGTTTGCACCCATGCGCCTTACCGCACCAAGTTTCCCTTTTCGACCTTGTACAAAAAGTACTCGGTGATACACTCGGGGGGCAACAGAAACTCCACATCTCAGTAATCTCTTCCCTTGGGCGCTTAGTCCGCCATGCATGTTACACCTTGCGCACATCGCATATACAGCGTGTATCGCGCACGCATCACTCACTCATCGTACACATTACATACCGTGCACATCGTACCTTGTGCACACGTTACATACCTCGCGCCTTGCGCACATAAGGCGCAATTGCGCATATTATAGCAAGTACGGAAAGGCCCATGACGGTGCTTCCAGAATCGCAGGGCGAGCAAGAGCCCACGCGCACAACACTTGCTTGGGCGCGCAAGATACGCGCAAAGCCCGCTCGCGCACACAAGAGCCCACGCGCACAAGCCACGCGCCAAACTTGCACAGGCAGCCAGCACGTGCGCGCGCGACACGAGCACGCGTGGTCGAGGTGAGAAGGGCCTGCGCGCCCACAACCTGCGCGCGCGCAAGGCCTGCGCGCGCGGCCAGCCTGCGCGCGCGGCCAGCCTGCGCGCGCGCGGCCAGCCTGCGCGCGCATGGCCAGCCTGCGCGCGCGCGGCCAGCCTGCGCGCGCGCAAGGCCTGCGCGCGCGGCCAGCCTGCGCGCGCGGCCAGCCCGCGCGGCCTGCGCACGTGCGGCCGCGCCCGCGGCCTGCGCGCCCGCAACCAGCGCGCGCGCAAGGCCTGCGCGCGCGGCCAGCCCGCGCGGCCAGCCCGCGCGGCCTGCGTGCGGCTGGCCGCGCACGCGGTCTGCGCGCGTGCGGCCCGCGCGCTGCTAGCTCGCGCAAGGCCTGCGCGCGGTCAGCCCGCACGCTGCTAGCTCGCACGGCCAGAGCCCGCCCCAGCGGCCTTTCCTCGCACGCGCTGTTTTGACACTCGTGTACCGCACCGGCCCCCGTCCGCAGGCATCCAGGCGCCCGTTCGCCAAGCCTCCACGCAACATAATACCGCAATCCATCGTCGCCGCCTCAGATCTCTCGCCGGCACCCACCATGACAGCAAGGAATTCCAGAAATCTCTCCTCACGCTCGCTTCGTTCCCGGACAAGTAGAGATTTGGGGGGCATTTGATGAGTTCCCCCTTTTTATGGAAAGTCATGGGTGGGTCCCACCCCCCCATGATCTCTCATGGAGATGATGGGGGCGGACCCCCACTCCCTCCCCTCATGGGGAAACCGCCGTCATAGGAACCGCCGCCGGCAAGAGGCCAAGCCACCACCGGCGGCCGGCCCTCTCACGGCCACCGCGACCGTGGCCGGCCTCGGCCATGGCCGCCCCGGCCATGGCCGGCCGGGGCCATGGCCGCCCCGGCCATGGCCGCCCCGGCCATGGCCGCCCGGCCATGGCCGGCCGTGGCCATGGCCGCCCCGGCCATGGCCGCCCGGCCATGGCCGGCCGGGGCCATGGCCGCCCCGGCCACGGCCGGCCGTGGCCATGGCCGGCCGTGACCTTGGCCGCCGCCGACCTCCCTCGCCGGCCGCCCGGCTATCGCCGCCGTCATGACGGCCCGCCATCGTGGGAAGCCCCCCCGGCCGTCCGATCAAGGGGAGAGCCCTCCCTGCCGTCCGATTAAGGGGGTAACCACCCATTTCCCCACCACTAACCCACTATGTTAGTGGTGGGGCCCGCCATAACTTCCCCCTGGAGCCTATAAAAGGACCCCAGGGGCTCCTCATTTAATCAACTTTCTCCTCCTACGCTTCCCCCTTCTTCTTCTTCCTCAGGTGGGAGCTCTCCCGTTTTCTCTGCCAGCAGCCGCCCCTCGCCGTCAACCACCGGTGGCCGCCTCTCGCCGCCAACCACCGACGGCCACCCGCAACCTCCAGCGGCCACCAACGGATATTAACACCCGCCAACAGCTACCAGAACCCGTCATCGGTTGTTGGCACCCCATCAGAGCCCAGTTACAAGGGGAACACTCCAAGGACCGAGGAAGACGCACAAAGGAAGCTACGACAACCCCAGGACACGCGTCGCCTCCGAGCACGTGCAACTGAAGTACCTCGCGCATTTCCACCATCCAAGTCCCGTTGGCGCGGCAGTCTGTTGCCCACCAACGAGTGCATATACTCTCTCTCCTCAAGATTGTAACGGGAGCGGCCTGTCGCCCCGGTTTCCCCCATCAAACTGTAAAACTCCAGCAAACTAGTGGATTTTGATCGGCACCGACCCGGTCACGTGGTTTTTTACCCGGTTGAAGGGTTTTCCACGTCAAAACTTCCCGTGTCCATCCTTCACTCTTCAATTGACTGTGTGCGCGCTCGACCGCTCCGAGAGCTAAGGCGGCCCAAGAATATCCGGCCCGACCGGAGCATCGAGTTAGACCGCAACAACTCTTTTCCAAGGCAAAAGCCAAAACTAGGTGAAGTTGTTGGCATCAAGTTTGGAGTGAAACAACTTACCAGATTCGAACTCAGCAACCAAGAGCATCAACGGAGCACAACATGCTTGCTTTGACAATGGAAATCAGAATAATCAAAACGTTTGGACAAAAGGCTGAACTAAATCGCCTATTGCTGAACTAAGGCTGAACTAAATCGTCTTTAGTCCTATTTCCCCCACTGTTTTGATTAGTCGTTCTTTGGACATTCCTTTTGTAAATGGAACAGTCAAGTTATCCTTTGAACGTACATCAATTAAAGTGATAATTTTTTGTTCTTCTAGATAACTCAGTAAGGCATGTCTCAGTCGTACATGTCTCCTCTTAGTATTATAGATGATATTTTTAACGACTTGAATTGCTGCTTGATTATCACAGTACAAGCTCAACGAGTTGACTTGTAGCTTAGACAAGGGAATGTCTAGAATCAAGTTCCAGATCCAATCTGCCTCTTCACCGGCCAAGGCTAAGACAATCAACTCGCCTTACATAGACGACAATGATATACATGTCCGTCTTTTAGATTTCTAAGTGATAGCAGCTCCACCCAAGGTGAATATATATCCACTAGTGGACTTGTTGTTCCCGGCTTCTGAACACCATCAATAAATCAAGCCCGCCAACACGCCCAAGTTCGCACGCTCCACTTTGCACAGAGAAGCAAGACCGTTGGCAAAAGTGTGGAGCCCTGACGTGCTCTGAGCACTCTCTCTCTCTATCTCTTTCTCTCTCTTCTCAACAAGTGTAAAGAGGAGCGGTAGGTCGCTCTTGTCTTCTTCCAGAAGCTTTGTGACAAACTCTATCTAGTGGAAATTAGGTCGACACCGAATCGACCTAAATACTAATGATAACACCTCATATTAGACCTAGGGCTCGAGAGATCTACATAATGATAAAAAATAATAATACGCAGCACGACACACATCATAACTCATAACTCATAATATCACACACATCATAACTCATAACATCCGCTCGATCATTCAGCGGATTAAGACGGTTCAACAGACCCTATCTACCATGAGGCTTGAGATAACCGCAACAATGACGGCGAAGTTTTTGTCCAAACTCTCTAGAGCAAAAAAACGCAAGGCCAAACGGCTTGACTTGTGAGCAATGTGATCAGGCCAATATTGTTGCGATGTTATTTACATTCAATTCAATAATTCAGGAAAACTATTCATTATTTTTTAAAAAAAAATAAATGGGTTCATTACATGCACATGAAAAAAGGTTAAAGAGAGCTCATGAACCTCTTGAACAGGCTTTCCAGCTGAGAACCAACCTCTCAGGAAAACAATCTGGGGATGGCTCAATCTCACAAAAAGGAAAAGAAAAATAGGGAGATTTCAAAAGAACCACTCCACCTGCTTGTAACTTATGCAAAAAGCCTGATCACATTGCTGGGGATTGCTATCTCAAATGTAAAAGGTGCTGGCGACCAACCCACATGGACAAGGAACTATGGTTTAAAGAAAAAGAAGAAGAGAGAGGAGTTGAAGAAGCCAACTACCATGAAACTATTGAAAGGTTGTTCATGAATCATTACGAGGAGAAAGAGCAACCCCATGAATTGTGGTTCCTAAACAGTGGGTGCTCAAACCACATATCTCCTTTCAAACGCATCTTTACTAAACTGAATGAAGACAATAAATCACAAGTTCTCCTTGGTGATGGAAAGTCCTTGATTATAGAAGGGACTGGTTCAGTGGCCATTCAAACAAGAACTGGAGAAACTAGGCTGATTGATAATGTGCATTACATACCCACATTATCACAAAACCTACTCAGTATTGGTCAGCTTATAAAGAATGGGTATGCCATACATTTTGAAAACAAATGCTGTCATATTTTCAGCCACCACACAAGGCAGTGCATTGCCTCAGTCAACATGACTGCTAGCAGAATGTTCCCTCTAAGAATGCAGTCTGCTACACATCATGCTTTTATCAGTAGCATTGACATATTCAGAATGATCCTGATTTGGATGAATTCCTGTTGGCTTACAAAGATGTAGAAGACTATCAGATGGTCACTGAGAATATTACTCCACCTGAAGTTGTTGAACCTCAAGCACTTCCTCAAGTTGAAAAACAAATCTCAGAGGAAACTTTAAAGGAGATAGATGCAATGTATGACAATCCTCAAGGATCTTCTGATGGTATTGATGAAGAAGATTCTGATGAATCTGATGATTCCAAGGCCAGAAAGAAGGTTTATAAGAAGAGGAAAGTTATTCCAAAGGCTGCTCCTAAGCCAAATCCCACCAATGATACTCCATACTATATCTTGCAAAAGATTACTCCATACCCAGGGATGCCACAGTGGATGAGGCTATCTAAAAATGAGCAGAAAGAAAGAAAGAAGAGAAGGAGGTACATGTCTCCTCCTAAGCAATTTAGGAAAGATCCTCCTCCTCCTCCTCCATCTTCTAGGGCCTTTGGAAATGTATCTCACAAATCTGAACCTGTCACAAAAACCTATCAGAGACATTTCAAGCCAAGCAGTCAGCAGCAGTCATCTCAAAGCAAACCTCCTACAGCTACATATAAGAGAACTACTACAGACTCCTTTGATGATTCACAGAAGGACTCAAGTCCTAAAAGGCCAGCATCTCCTCCAATACCATTTATAGATCTAGAGCAGGAGACAACAACTAAAATGTCTAGGTTCCAAGAGCTGATAGCACTGTCTCAAATCAATAAAGCCAAAGCTGAAGGAAAAGATCACTCTCAATTTTCAACTATGTCTTCATACAGGAAGGAAGAACTTAAAAGGTATGCCAAGGCCAATAAATTCTTTAATGTTGATGATTACATGAGTTTGCATCCAGAAGCTGTTATTCCAAGGGCTACTTCTATCAATATCATTGGTGCATCAGACATGACAATATCAAAGAGACAAGCTGTCAATCTCAACAGAGCAATTGTTTTCAGACAGCCTTCTGAGAAGCCAGAGAGAGATTAACCAAAGCAGAACAAGTGATTTAGTTTATGTTTTATTCTTGTCCTTGAACTATATTCTGTTTAATCATGAATCACCTTCTGTAAATATCTGCTGAATGTTTTATTTCTGTCAGATATATGTGTTTATGCTTTATGATTATTTCTGTTATTTGTTTTTAGTGACCTCACCGAAATAGGGGGAGATGTTGGATCCCTAGTTGGATTTGGGCTAGGTTCACTAAATTAGGTTGAGTCTGACCCACGTTGTATAGCCAGGGTCAAGTCTAGTAGTCCTAGAGTTTAGGCTAACCCCCATCAAGTCCCCCCCCCCCTCTAGAGTAAATCAGATCTAACCCTCATCTTTCATGACCCATAGTGAGACAACGACCCCGACTCAGCATGATATTTTTTTAGGAGAGGCGAGTCAAGGCCAGCAAGTCGGCAAGGATGTGTGTCAGGACAACGATGATCAGGCGAGACGACCACGAGTACTCTTTGAGAGCCCCCCCCCCCCCCGACAACTCGCAGCGCAGAGGAGGAGTGTGGGCGGGATCGCTCAGGGTATCAACTACACCAATGAGTCTGTTCTCCGAGTTGGTGCTGACATTGCCAGTTCCAACCGGGTTAGTGGAGCCAGACATGAATATTTACGCCGAAAGAGATGCCCCCTACAACACCTTCAGTGGTTTGAGGATATGGCGTCGATCCGGTAAATATCTGACCCTTTCAAGTGCCAGTTGTTCTCCATAACCTTTAAGGGAAAGGTGAGGGATTAGTTTCACTAGTTGCTGACGAGGTCGATCCATTAGTTTCGAGGATCTCAGCCGGGGATTTCTGCTCTGTTTTTCCACATTAAAGAAGAGCAAGAAGGAGGTAGAGGTGATCTTATCTATCAAGCAGGAACCGCTGGGGTCTTATATAGATCGCTTCCAAGAAGAAATCCTCCTTTGTCAAGAAGTTTCGGGGCACACTCTGATGATCGCTTTCACTATGAGCCTACAGGGTGGGCTTTTAAAGATGGAGTTAAAGCGGATCCCCCCGGTGTCCTTCGAGGACCTAATCGACCGTGCGACGCGTTACATCGAAGGAGAGTCTTCAAGTAGCGGATTCGTGGCCAAGCTGGCGAAGCTAACATGAGAAGAGGTAGAGGAAGCGGCAGAAGGAGGAAGAGGAGCAAAGAAGGAAGTGCTAAGGAGGCGGGGAGAAAGGAGATCGCGAGAGGGCGCAGAGCAAGGTGATCCAGAAAGAAGGTTCCAAGGACCTCCCACCGGGCCGCAGTGGAGGATCGCTGGGGGAGGGCACTATGGGCGTTTAGGAAGAAGATTCTCACCGGAGAGACGGGGGTGCCGATACTCTCTAGAGAGACGACGAGGGAAATAGGGGCATGACCAAGCGCCCCGGCAGGAGGCCTACGCAGCTCAGAGAGGACGAGGACAAGGAGGAAGACCCCAGCAAAGAAGAATTTGATGTTACTGTTGCCATAAATGTAAGATTGCGTGCTTGTTGTTTGCCTCCTATTGTGAGGCAAAATGAACAGTGAGTTAGATATTGACTTTGCTACTCGTTGGAGATTATTGCTGAATCGAAACGAATCGTGTTGTTTGGTTTGTAGCTTCCTTAGTAGTTAAGTGAATGAGATTTCGTGGATCCACCTTGAGTGAGAGAGCAAAACATTTCCATGGTGCCCGTGTGCGATAGCATCTGACCGCAGAGCAGGAGATCGAAGGTGACGAGAAATTCCTCGCGGGATCGCCGTCGACTTCGATTGCGGAAAGACGTCTCTTTCTATGGGTAACTTGCTTCTTCCCTTCCTTTGTGTGTCAACTTTTTTTTCTCTTAGGTTAATAAATTCATTGCTGGGTTTTCATCTAAATTTTGTTAGCAAACTCTACGTCAAAAATTCCAAACGAGAACGTATTTGGAGTTCACAATTTTTGTTCTGCTATGACACCGGGAACAGAACGAGAGCTGCTAATCTATTTTTCCCGGATTTTTAAATTTGAACTGTTTTTAAGTAATCCATTTTTATAACAAACTTGTTTATTTTATGCTTGCAAAAAAATTTTAAAGATGTTTTCCCATCTTAAAATTCGTTCAATAACCACTCAAATATCTTAGCAAAAACTAATAGAACATTGCATGCAATTAGGGTTTACTAGAATAAACTGACAGACATGCATGATAAGTAGAATGCGTTGTTGAGTTCGACGCCATAGCCACTTGTGTAATTGTGTAAAACTCGGTGATTAGCAAGTGGACGATTTCTAGTGCAAGATTTATTCGGTGGTTTGCTACAGTGTTTGACTCAATCCCTAGTTATCTTGAAGTTGGTTGTTTGATTTATGAAGGTTTCTATTTGAATGACCTAATTTTCATTTCTTTATAATCGATGATATATTCTCCTTCGGTAAAAATTATATTATTACGATAGGAAAGGTTCCTTCTAGAATAGATTGTACCTTTGATAAATGTGGCTCGAGATGTGATTTCTTTGGTAATAGATTGTGTCTTCGATAAATATGAATCGAGATGTGATTTCTTCGAGAATAGATTGTGTCTTTGATAAATGTGCCTCATGATGTGATTCCTTCGAGAATAGATTGTGCATTCGATAAATGTGCATCGAGTTGTGATTCCTTCGGGAATAGATTGTACCTTCGATAAGTGTAGCTCGAGATGTGATTCCTTCGGGAATGTGCTTCGATAAGTGTAGCTCGATAATTATGCCTCAAGATGTGATTCATTCAAGAATCGATTATGCCTTCGATAAATGTGTCTCGCGATGTGATTCTTTTGGGAATAGATTGTGCTTTCGATAAATATGCCTCGAGATGTGATTTGTTCAGGAATAGATTGTGCCTTTGATAAATGTGGCTCGAGACGTGATTCCTTCGGGAATGGATTGTGTCTTCGATAAATGTGCCTCGAGATCTGATTTCTTCGGGAATAGATTGTGCCTTTGATAAATATGTCTCGAGATGTGATTCATTCGGGAATAGATCATGTCTTCGATAAATGTGCCTAGGGATGTGTTTCCTTCGGAAATAATTTGTGCTTTCGATAAATGTGACTCGAGATGTGTTTCCTTCGGGAATAAATTGTACCCTCAATAAATGTGTCTCAAGATGTGATTCCTTTGGTAATAGATAGTGTCTTCGATAAATGTGTCATCGTAATGTGTCTTCGAAAAATGCGTCTCGGGAAGAATATCAGATGGCTGAAGAGTTTCACTTTGAGACAACCCGCTTGATGGATAATCTGGGAGAACAACTCGTGTGAAATAATAGAACTGCCTGGGTTTGAGATTGTATGCAGGTTGATACAGAATATGTAGGTGGTGGTCATAGGAAGACCACTTCGACCCAAAATAGAAGTCCAAATCTACTTCCCTTACAAATTCTATATGATGCTTGATATTGTCTGGGATTAGAATCAATTCATGGTTCTAATCACTTGCCATTATCACATTTGATAGGTGTGGGTGACAGATTGAACCTAGATGGAGAGGATGTCACTGAGCAGGCTAGCGCATGTATGAGGTTAACGAGTAACATCTTTTTTATGCATGATCTTAATAAAGTCTGAACGTGCAAGAGAGAGAGAGAGAGAATGATGTTGTACCTACATGCCTTAAATAATGAGCTTATGTGATGGCTAAGCTTCCTTTATGATATTATACTTTTGGATAAGTGCAAACAAGCACTCATTAATAATCTCTTCTGCTGGCAATCAAGTTTTCATACTTTGATTCGTAAAGTTGTTTGTTTAACATCACGGTTGATGCATGTACGTTAATGGGAAACTGATGAGAGGTGATGGAGATGGGTGTGCCTTCATCATCCCTTCCACATTGTGTGGTGTGCGGTAGGATTCCCCGATCGATAGGGGGTCTTACATTGTGTACCAGAGATATTTGCTTTGAGAGAATTCATTCAAAAGAACTATTCATTCATTTAAAAAAAAAAAAGAGATCACAATTCATTTTTCTTTTCTATTTTATCTTCCCAAATGTTTCATAATTTCACAATCAGCTGGATATTCATTCCAATTCAGTAATTATATTATTATAATCAAAATATAATTGTCATGAAATATTATATATTATAGTGAAATTCCATATTGTTATATAGTGCTTATTGAGAAGCAATTAATTAAGGAGCCTCCTGGATCGTTCGACAGGCTTTTAAAGAAGCATTAGGCATTGATGGAGAAGTTATTCAATCACCACAATCGGACTGGCCACCTGATATTTGCCTGACACCCACACCAGCCTCCCTTCCCATGCCTCTCTTTGTCCCGCCGGCGGACTCCCTGTCAGACTTATCTCTACTGTGAATTTCTTCTCCTCCCCGATGCTATCAAATTCCAGTGTTTTGGGGTTCACATCCACCTTCACTCCGTTGGGCTCGACAACCGTCACCATGTATATTGAATTCGCTTTTCCCACATTCGTTACGGTTCGAGGAACCGTCTTATTCTTACCGCCCCAGCCCATCGATACCTGAATTGATGGATAATTCAACTCCTCCGCCGCCATCTTCTTCTTGTTGGAACACGCACTGGGGTCGCTAGTAATCATGATGAATTTGCGAGGGCTCATCCCATTCAAGCCACAGAGGTATGACATGTAATCTTCGATGCTGGTGTCATAAACGAGGCCCGGGTCTTCGGCGGCGGATGGGTTTACATGTCCAGCGCCAATTGCAAATGCGTTTGCCGGCGCACGGCGGTTCGACGCGTCGTCGGTGATCCGATTTTTATCACGGTCCTCCGTATATGCGGTGGTCATAAGAGCTGACTTGATCATGGCCGGGGTCCAATCCGGGTGCACCTTCTTCAGCAGAGCTGCGATGCCGGAGACATGGGGTGCTGCCATGGAGGTTCCCGATTCGAAGTGGAATGCGTCGTCAGACTTGGCAGAGCCATCTCCGGCGTCGAAAGGCCATGCGGAGAGGATGTTCACCCCGGGTGCGATGACGTCCGGCTTTAGAATACCTCCGTTAATTGAACTAGGTCCTCTTGACGAGAAGGCCGCAATGCTAGGTGATGGGCGAATGCCGAACTCGGTACCTTTGAACGTAATTGATGCGGTAGGGTTTGTTTTGGCGGTGTAGTCGCGGATCTTAAGCGTATCCTTGTGGGTGACATGAATCCCCGGAATCGCGAAAGAATATGACGACAGAGTATCGCCACTCCATTTTTGATTCACGATGATGATTCCGACACCGCCGGCTTCCTTCACCACTTTTGATTTCTCATGGGGTTCGGTAAACTCCTTGCGGCAGATCACAATTTTTCCGGTGATATTCAAGTCTGTCATAGATCCATTTAGGCAAAACGTCTTCTCATGTGTTTTATTAACTCCAACTGGGTTAATGAGTGGAAGGTCGATAATATTGTCAGATGGGTCTGGCTGGTTGCTCGATTCCCCATTAAACATCATCCCATTGCCAAGCTTCAAAACGACCGTATTCCTCCGACCAGTGGAGGCCGCGCCGACGGTGAGAATCCACGGGGCGTCGTTGCTGATGAGACTGGGGATTGGGCCCTGGTTCTGCGCCGAACAAATGGTGAGGATTCCCTTCTGCAATGCCCGGAATGAGCCCTTAATGTTGCCGCTCAAATGGAATTCATTGGGCGCACCGTTGGAGATCTGGATAATGTCGACGCCATCCAGAATAGCTTTTTCTATTCCTTTGAGGCTGAAGCTGTCGGGGCATTCATTATTTTGACAAACTCTGTAGACCGCGAGGTGCGCACTTGGGGCCATGCCGGCAGCGGTGCCCCTTGCAAGGCCGTTCAAATGAACGTTGTATACCGGACTTCCGACGGCGATGCCGGCGACGTGGGTCCCATGGCCTGTATCATCGATGGGGGTGCTGTGAAAGCCAGGTACAATGAAATGTTGTGCTCCCACCAATTTATTGTTGCAGCTGCCCGAGCCTGATGAAGGAATTGTTAGCGGAAGGTTGACCTTGACCGAAGTCAACGATTAGATAAATTTATATATATATATATATATATATATATATATATGTGTGTGTGTGTGTGATAATATATATTATTTGTATGTTTGATCAATGTCAACGGATAATGATGGCACTGTTTGGAATAGGCGTGAGACATGGCGAAAATAAAAATAAAAGAAATGGACACCTGGTTGATTTCTATTGGAGATCATTATCTATAAATAAGTATTCCTATCGACTAACCGCAAAAGCACAGCAGCGCTTGAAAGAAGCAACAGTTGCAGGAAATTTTTCTGCGAACAGAAATCGTGCGGACAGAAGTTTTTGTGATCATGATCAGCCCATTGCGGACAGCTTTCTGCGAACAGTAGAAATTAACAAGAGCATTGGCGGACTGCTTGTATTGGTGTGTGTGTGACTTCTTCTTTTGACGTGTTTGTTGCGTTGTGTTGTAACACACGTATGTACGTGTAGTGTCAAGTTGTAATCAGGCTTTGCAAGTTTTTAAACAAATATATTGTGTCTCTCTTGAATTGCGTTGTGTGCCCGCTTCA
Source organism: Platanthera zijinensis (assembly GCA_039513925.1). Taxonomy (NCBI): domain Eukaryota; kingdom Viridiplantae; phylum Streptophyta; class Magnoliopsida; order Asparagales; family Orchidaceae; genus Platanthera; species Platanthera zijinensis. The sequence goes on from CM077083.1 coordinate 208,114,560, forward strand.
ACTGCTTCCAACAGGAATACAGTCATGCGTATTTTAAATAAAAAATAGCTTAACATGAGTATGTTTTAAGCTTCCAAAATCACAGTTTCTAAGCATCATATCCCTCGATTTCGCATGCCCGTCTCTTGTAATATACCTGCAGGGAGGTCACAGCGACCGCGCCACTTGAGCGGCGGCTGCGGCAATTTGAGGGTGTCGGCGAATGAGGGGTGATTGGGAAGGATGCCTGTATCGAGCACGGCAACAATAACACCTTCGCCTTGACTTGAGTGCTCCCAGAGGCCGTTGAATTGGTTGAGACCCAGGAACTCTGGGGTGTATGTAGTATGCAGAGGTTGATTCTTCTCCGGGTAGGCAAACACAAATCCATCCGTAGATTCTAGTGATGCCGCTTCTTCGTCGGTGAGACGCGCTGCGAAGCCGGTGATCACATAATCGTATGTGTGAATCATCCGTGGCTCGCCGGAGTCCAGCGTGGTATTGGGCAAATAGGAGAAATACCAATCGTTGAGCTCTTCAGAGGTAAGGAGGCCTGGAGATCCTCTTGGGCTTTGGAGATGGACGATGAAGACTTGGGTGAAGTTGGTTTTGACAATGGGAAGTAATTGTTGTGCTCGAGCACTATCCGGGCCATTGAAAAGGGGATATGCGAGGAGGAGGAGGAAGAGGGGGGTCAACAGAACTAACGCCGGATTTGGGCTATCCATTTCCGGCAATGAAATTTGAATTTTCTCTTCCGGAGGTGTTTTAATTTATAGATTGTGTAAAATATTGTATCCTTTTCGGTACACAATCTATATAATTGATGAATAAAATAATGATTTATTGTTCATGTTGCATGAGGAACACACACTATTTGATATAAGATGCTAGTCGATTAAGGAACGCAATTTAATTTGGCATACGATGCTAGTCAATTAAGTCAAGGAACACATAATTTGTTTTAGTATGGGGCAAACTTCAACTTTATATTTTTTAATTACATCAATTATACTTTCTAATTAGTAAAACAATGCTCATATTTTTAATTGAAGAATTATATATAAAACATAATTTGTGACCAATCTAAAGCTGATGGTGCTTAAAATGGTTAAATATGAATTGTCTGTGCAACAATTATTTTCTTCTCAAAATGTATGCTATATTTTGCAATTATGAACTAGAAATGTTATCGATAGGGTACCCCCCAAAGGTTCCCGAGTCAAAGCGGAAGTCTCCCGACCAAAGCTCTCAAGGAAGCCGGCCCGACCAAGTAAACCGCGCTTGCTCAAAGGGACCGACTTACTCCAAAGGGGGAAGCGAAAACTTGAGCGCAAAGGCATTGCGCAAGACCCGCACGGACAAGCAAGCGCACACAAGCACGACACACACAAGCTCCCAGCGCGGGCGCAACACGCCCGTGCAGAGTGCACGCGCGCGCAACACACGGGCGTTGGACGCGCGCGCAACGCACAAGCGTTGGACGCGCGCGCAATGCACAGAGTTCATCACCCCCACGTTCATCACCGCTGCCGCTCAGAGTTGGACCTGCTGCGCAAACAGTCAATGAAAAACAACAGCAAATGACAATAGGTCTTTTTACATGGAAAACTCGGAAAGGATGAAAAATCATGTTGCCAGATCTGTGTCGGGCAAAAGTTCACGATTCTCTCTCAAGAGCGTCCAATGGAGCTGAAAATTCACTAAGTCTTCGAGTCTTGGATGAGAACGCTCTTCCAAAAAAATTGCTAAGTTCTTGCAGCGTTGAGCGTTGTGTGTGAAAATTTCTCGGAAACTGAGTAGGGTCGCAGGAACACTCAACCAAACCAAAATCAAGAAATAACCAGTAATAACAGAATGAAATCCAGAGGCTCCTGCGAGAGAGTAGCCATGCCTGCAATCAAATACAACACGACCATAAAAAGCATTGGATCTACATTTAAATCCAACGGCCAGAAATAGCCATGAATGAATTGGGAATAAAAAAAACGAAATTTTCTTGGAGAGGAAACTAAACATAATTTACAGTGGAGCGACTTTATTTCATACATTTCTGAACGGGGTTTAGGAGTGACCAAAAATGCTCTTCGCCTAGGCTAACTTCTCCTATCACATATGTCCGAACATAGAATTGTTTCACAGCTTCAGGCAATGTGATGGTAGTCTTGTTCTGATGGGAAATAATTCAGAATGCAGAACACTAAGGATTGGAAATATCATGATCAAGATGTTTGACAGAACAGTCAAAACACACACAGATGTCAGATACATGCCTGATTTAAGGAAGAGCCTGATTTCTTTAGGCACTTTGGAGGCAGCGGGTTATTCTTATGTTGGTGATGATGGTTATTTGAAAGTCAAGAAAGGTGCTCTAGTTGTGATGAAAGACGAGCGTTCAAGTACTCTCTACAGATTGATCGACACCACAATAACTAGAGATGCAACAGTTTCTACATCGTCAGATGAGGATTTCTCTCTGTTATGGCATGCAAAGCTTGGACACATGAGCGAGAGAGGGTTGTTGGAGCTGCATAAGAAGGGTCTGTTGAAAGGAGTCCAAACGTGTAAGCTTGAATTCCACGAGATATGCACCCTCGTGAAATAGTGCAAGGTAAAATTTGTGATATTGAGCAAATGCAGCAAACAATTCTGGAGTATATACACTCAGATGTTTGGGGGCCAACCCTAGAGCTTTCATTTGGAGGTTTCAGGTATTTCGTGACCTTCATCGACGATTTATCTAAGAAGGTTTGGATCTACTTTCTCAAGCACAAATCTTAAGTATTCAAGAAGTCCAAGATCTAAAAGACCACAGTTGAAAAATAGATCGGACAAAAGATGAAATATCTCAGATCTAACAATGACGGCAAATGCACCTCAGTAGAGTTTCAGGCATACTGCTGTCAGGAAGGTACCACTCGACATCTCACCATCCCAGGTACACCACAGTAGAACGTGGTTGTAGAGAGGATGAACAGAACGTTGTTAGAAAGAATTAGATGCATGCGACAGTTTGCTGGTATACCCAAGTCTTTTTGGGCTGAATCCATTAATACAATATGCTATCTAGTGAATCAGTTTCCATCAATGTCACTAGATCTAAAGTCTCCACAAAACGCATGGTCAGGTAAACCGATTGATTATTCTGATATTTATATTTTTGGATGTCATGTCTAGACATTACTATAGTATTCAGAAAGAACAAAGCTGGATGCTAAGTCCAAGAGGTGCATCTATCTGTGCCAGAAGGCCGACACCAAATGGTTCAAGCTGTGAAATCCTGAAACCAAGAAGGTCGAGCTGAAGTGCGACGTCGTCTTTGATGAGGGTTCTATGTTGTAGAAGTCTCAGTTTCAAGCTAAAGAGGTGGAAAAGACTCCAGACTCTATAGTGGAGGTGGAGCTAGACGGAAGCAACAAAGCAGGTGATCGTGATGAGTCATCTGACTCTGATGAGACAAACACTGTGCAACCTGCAAAAGCAGAGCCGTACTCGATTGCCAGAGGAAAGGCGGGGAGAGAGGTTAGATTGCCTCTCAGAATACAAAACACTATAGCACATATTTTTTAGGTGATCTCCGCAGATCCTAATTCTTATCAAGAAGCTATAGAAAGAAAATACAATTCTCGGTGGAAATCTGCTATGATAGAAGAGATGGAATCCCTCTAGAAGAACAAGACTTGGGACTTGGTTAGACTGCCTAAAGCGGCTAAAGCAATCAATTCCAAATGGGTGTTCAAGTAAAAGGAGTACACATCAGGAAAGGATCGGTGGAGGTACAAAGCCAGATTCGTAGTCAAGGGATTCACGCAGAAGAAAGGAGTCGACTTTGATAAAATCTTCTCACATGTGGTGAAGCACTATTCCATTTGGGTGTTACTCACTATGGTAGCTATGTGGGACATGGAGTTGGAGCAGATAGACGTGAAGACTGTCTTTCTTCATAGAATTCGAGAGGAGGAGATCTACATACTGCATCCTGAGAGGTTCACTCGACCCGGTGATAAGAAAAAGGTGTGCAAGCTGAATAGATTTCTTTATGGTCTAAAGCAAGCTCTGAGGATGTGGTACAAGAGGTTCAACACCTTCATGACATCACACTGCTACAACAGGAGCCAGTACGATAGCTGTATTTACTACAAATTCCTTGTAGTTGGTAATATTCTGATTTTGATGCCCTACGTACGTCGATGATATATTGATTGCCTGCAAGTCAGCCCAAGAAATTCAGGTACTGAAGCAGAAAATGAATGCTGAATTTGAGATGAAAATTCTTGATCATGCTCAGAAGATCCTTGAAATAGAGATAAAGCGGTACATAAAGTTGGGCATGTTGTGGCTTTCTCAGACGAGTTACATTCAAAAGGTATTGGAAAAGTTCAGCATGGTGAATCTAAAGATGTTATGACTCCTTTGAGACAACAATGTCCAAGCACAGAGGAGGAATGCCAGAAGATGCTCAGAGTGTCGTACGCCAGTACGGCAGGATGCTTGATGTACGTGATGATATGCACGAGACCAGATATTACTCAGACAGGTAGCGTTGTTAGCAGATACATGACAAATCCATGCAACAACACTAGGAAACAGTCAAGTGGATTCTGTGGTATTTGAATGGCAGGTCAGACATCAGCTTACTTTTCAGGAGGAGCGATGATGCTGGAGCTCTAGAGGGTTTCATTGATTCTGACTACGCATGCAATCTTGACAGAAGGAGATCTACTTTATGATACACATTCCTTCTAGGTGGTGGTCTGATCAGTTGAAAAGCCACTCTTCAGGATATAGTCGTTCTATCCATGACAGAGGCAGAGTACATTGCTGCGGTGGAGACTGCTAAAGAAGCTATTTGGCTTAGGGGTCTCGTCAAGGAACTCAGGATTTCTCAGGAGTCAGTGAAGCTGCACTGTGACATTCAGAGTGCAATTTGTCTTGCAAAGGACCCGGTCTATCATGCAAGGAGAAAACACATTGATGTATGCTACCATAAGCTGGGGGAGTTCGTTGGAGGATGCGAGATTTAGTTACTGAAGGTGCCAACGAAGGACAAGGTTGCAAATATGTTGACGAAGCCCCTGACTGGAGTCAGGTTTAAGCACTGTTTTGACTTGGGTCATATTTGTACTTGCTGATCGTAGTGACCCTAGAGAGAGGGAATTTCTCATTTGGAAAAAGATACAAGCTGAAGGTAGAGCTCAAATCGTAAAGGTCGTTACGGTGGAGATTGTTGGGTTTGTGTCGCCCTTTCCTGGCTGAATCGAGCAGTTCATCAAGCCATAAATATATAAAGTTTTATATATTTCATGGGTTCAATGACCTAGGGAAGATTGGCGAATCAGGGAGGTGCGACAGATAGAGATCGGCGCAGCCTAGAGAAATCCCGACAGAGGAGGTCGGCGTTGTCTGGGGAAATCGCGGAGGAGGTGGAGGCGTTGTTGAATGTTCCCTCCTGGAGGAGTCTCGCCTCCGTTTGAAGATCGTTCGCCGGAGGATCTGCTGCTGTTGCAGGCCCATGAGAGGTGGAGTCGACCCCCTCTTTTTCTTTGGTTGCTCTCGGTTGAATCCTATCATCCAGGGGTTCGGTATAACCGAGACAAATGAGGGTTCTGCTAAACTCTCTGATTAGCAAAGCTGACCAAGGCGTCTTGTACGCCGGCGATTACCAAAGCTGACTGTGAAATTCTTCACGCTTCTATCATTTTATTGCTTATTTATATGTACGCTAAAATCTTTGATTATAGTGGATCTTCTCCGGTGCTCTCCCCGTAGATGTAGGAGCTTCTCTCCAAACCACGTATATCATGTGTCGTCTACGATTGTGTATGCTTGATTTATTTTTCATGCCTTTACTTAATCTTTTGTGGCTCTAATTTCCATCACCGTTAATCCGGTGCACGTTACATGATAACAAGAGATCGCGAATAATTTCATTACAGCTTGGCCAGTGACCTCGCTACAAATGGATTGATTGGGAAAACATTGGCAGCAGGTTCAGGGTCTATTTGGCATGGCCGTGGTCCGGCCGAGGTCATGAACGTGGTGATTATGAAGTGTTGTTTGTGAACGTCTGACATCACCTGAAGAAATTCATCCCCTTTTATGTCCAAAATTAGTTTTCTTGGCGGTGATCATAACCATTGTCATGTCAAGCACATTTGTTCACTTTTTTGAAACATAAAAGTGAATGGAGTTTCTTAAATAAACGAGCTGCGGGATAAGCTGCGGTCTGCGGTGGCTCAACCATCTCCGGCCGGACATAAGGCGGGGAAATTGAACTTCACTAAGGAAGAAGAAGGCGCCGTCATCCACCACCATGGATTGCTTGGCGACAAGTAAATATATAACTGATCTAATTACTTCACTAAGGTTCTTTAATTTCATATTGGGACTTAAGTTCTCTTACTTAACTCACACCTTTCAGAATCGTCTATAAATTCTTATAGATAAATTTTAAATTGGATGAAAATAATATTTGATCTGTTTTTAATTGATAATGAAATCTGATCCCTACAAAAATAAAAGGGGTTATAGAACAAATCTTGAATTTTGTTATTATATTTTGGAAAATTCTATTTTTTTCATACATGAATAATTAGAATATTTGTAACTTCTGTATAAATGCATGGATGCAAGAGCGGATAGCAAGTTCAGGAATGTTTGGAACGCCCACCTCAAGAATTCTAGGCTGAAGTTCGAAGGAAGATTCCCGTCAATCCCAAAGCCGGAAAACATCGCCGCAACCAGCAAAAGGGTGCAGCAAGCTCCACTTCATCAGGATCAACCCTTATCGCCAACGAATACAAGTGCAACAACCGCTCGTGTAACGAAAGATCCCTCGAGGTTAACCCACTCTCTTCCAACAAACTAGATTCACCCATCATCACCAATCTCCACATGCCGGGAACTCAACGACTCTGCCGAGAGTATTGAGCTCGATATAAATCACGAGCTGTGGGACGAGATCACCGCCGCCATCACCGTGGAAGGGTGGCTACAACATTTGGAGATGGAGCTCGGGCTTATCGAGGAGAAGATGGTGTGAAAGTTGAAATCTAGTACTAAATTTTTGGACATAATAATCCTTTTAAAATTTTGCACACATTCCCTAATGCACGTTCACAAGGATGGATTTGGGGGGACTAACATTACAATTAAGGTGTTTGAAGATGACGGCAAGGGCAGGCAGAACCTAGCCGGGACGATTGGCAAGGCAGAACGTGAAAACGGTCGCCGCTGCGAAATCACGGGGATGAGACTGACTGGAAGAAAGATAGGGTAATAGAACTTTCTGCTTGGTTTAAATGGCAAAACTACCCTTTAGTATATAATTACAAGGGATTAAAAAAATATTAATAAATAGGAGAGTGGAAAGTCCTAATTTAAGGTGTCTGAAGGGTGCAAAGTGCCAAAAACTAAAACTTAATGGTCCCCCCCCATAATTGGGGGTGCAAAGTGCCAAAATGCCCCTCTTTATTAAAATAAGGGTGCTCGACGAAATCTACAACTTTCGTGTTGAACACTTTTCCTAAAAATGCATGTACAAGACGTATTTCTAAAAGGCACGAAATTTCCAAAGTACGCATTGTACATGCATTTTTAGGATAAGTGTTCAACACGAAAGTTGTAGATCTCGTCGAGATCTACAACTTTCGTGTTGAACACTTTTTCTAAAAATGCATGTACAAGGCGTATTTCCAAAAGGCGCGAAAACCTAGGTGAAAGTGTGGTGCGACTAGCCAAAACTGCAGTGTTAATAACAGTGCCCTTAAAATAATCAGACCTCCAATTCAAATTCCAGTCCCATCCATCCAATCAAACGGACCATAAGCTCACTTACACAAGTCTCATACATAAATTCTTTTTTAGAAAGTTCTTGACATATTAAGACAATTTAAAACAACAACAATTTTATTCTTCTAGAATATTCTACATATCCAAAAGCCCTTACAACACTAGACGTCCTTAGACTGAGCCCAAGCTAGATGAGCAGAAGAGTGTGAAGAGTGGGCCTTGATAATGCAGTCATTCATAATCAGCACATACAACTAAAAATACAACCCATTTTATTAAAAATTCTTCCATCTTCCCAAAATAAACATATATGAATAATGGTGAATTTATTACACGTGATTGAATAAGCGAGTATATATATATATATATATATATATATATATATATATATATATATATATATATATATATATATATATCACAAATAAATATTTAAAAAAGGGATAAAAATCGTAACATATAACTTTAGGAATCACCGAGCTGCTGTGAAGGAGAAATTTCTATGTCCAGGCATAGATTTTTTTAGTTATTTTTGCCATCTGAGAGATGTCAATTGTGATATCTCAGGTGTTATTCGTAGAGACATCTGAGATGTTGAAAATGACATCCCAAAAATCGGACATATCCCGGCTCCGGACACAAATTTTCCACTGCGAAGGGCTCTGGGAGTTTACTCGGGGGTTCCTTTGGAGGCATTGTAGGTGTTCATGAGTTGCAGCTGTACATCTTGGGGAACTGGCGAGTGCTCCAGGTATTCCATGGTGAATTCTCCTTTTCCCTGCCAATGTCACAAGATATTTATTAGGTTTTAGGAACGAAATAAATATAAATAAAATATATATTTTTAAATCATCTAACACATTAGGTTGGAGCATATGATCTCCATTAGGAAATTAATTTTCTTTTTGAAATTAATAGCATATTACATAAACAACAAAATTACTCCCTACTTTTGAGGGGTGTTATCTAAGAGATCAGTCAGGCACCTTTAGAATCATTTGAGCTCAAAGGGTTCAATTAGCCGAAAATTCTTGGGTCCGTAACCCGGATGCTGAACGAGACCAATGAGAATGCAGGAAGTCGTGGGGCTCACGGTGCACAAGTTTACTGTGCACCGCAGAACCAACAAAACTAGAGCATTTCCTGCATTTTCATTGGTCTCGGACGCCAGCTGGCATCCGAGTACGCCAGCTGGCGTCCAGGACCCAGACCCAAAATTTTCCCCCAATTAACCATTGAGTTGAACCTACGCAAACCACACACAAGCCCAAATGGTCTGAGATTTGCATCACGTGTAAATTAATACGCTAACTAACAGCTATTACAGAGATTGAGCCATCATTTGATTCTTTTCACTCTCTTCTCACCTCTCTCTCTCTACATTCCCTTCTCTTACCCTCTCCTATCTGGCTTTATCTAACATCTACCCTTAGTTATTAAAGGCGCAGCAAAGCACAAATGGGGCTTGAAGCCTAGGCGCAAGACTCAAGGCGCAGGCGCGCGCCTGACAAAGGCAAGACGCAATCACATCCATTTTAGATAATCAGCATCAAATATCATTTCAGCTTCTCGATCAGATTCTTCATTTAGCCTACTAATTATTCATCCACTATTATAATTTATATCTCTTAAAAAATAGAATCAATGTAGTCACATGCATCATATTTAAGTCTCAGCACACAATTATTTTTCACAAACACCAAATCAATAAAAAACTATCAAGTCCTTACATTATTTTTTTCTTTATTTTTGAGAAAAAATTGCAACAAAAATCTCACTGATGCGCGTCTTTTATTTTCCAAAGGCGCAAATAAGGCGCACGAAGGGGCAAACCTCTGAGTCTGGTGAGCCTTGAGTCTTAGGCGCGCTTGAGGCGCACCTTTAACAACATTCTTCTAGTTTTCTTTCAAACCAAACAAAAAAGGAAATTTAAAATTCTACTCGGTTTAATTAGTTTTCATTCAATTACAAATAACATAAACTCCAAGTCTCCACCAAACTAATGGGAGGATAATGGGATGTTCACACCGTTGATAATGGGGCGTATTTGGATCCAAACTTGACCGGGAGTTCGCTCAATTGGTGGATTTAACCTGCTCGAATTTTATGGTAATTTGCAAGCTAAAAACCGCTTTTGCGGTGATTAAGCCCACTCTCCCAACAGACCGTAAGAGATATGTTTAAATGCATATTAACATGTCTCAATAATTGAAAAACAAGTAAATTGTTTAGGCACCTGGGTCATGGAGCGCAGGGAGGTTGAATATCCAAACATATTGTTTAATGGCACCTGAGATGCAGATTATGAACACTATTGAGCAAAATATACAGAGGATTAAAAAAATGTTGTGATGTAAAATTAGAAATTTTGCAATTAACTACCGTGTGATGCTACAATCTCAAATAAATTCCCACATCAAATAATACCATACCAATTTCTCACAATCAATACTGTAGAAAGATGAAGCCAATTTTAGATTTCTTCATATATGGTTGTTAGGCCTAAGAATTTTAATCCATATATAAGAGCTAGTCAAATTTGTATGATCTTTGACCAAGATAGAAGGTGTCCTCAGCTATAGGGATTATAATTCAAGTGTGAACTCTTTTGCGATTATATCAAATATATAAGAAAATTAACTTGGTGCTCCTTTTTACAACATTAACTATTAAGCCCACATGAGCTGACATTTATGGACTCAATTTAAGAGTGGATGTGTTTGGGAGTAAATAATTAATCATAGAGTAATGCACTTATCACTTAGAAAAGAGCGAATATTCCTGAAGCCTTTCATGTGTGAAACTCTATACAACTTTCTTCAACATAAGTAGATTGAATGCAGTTAACCACTAAAGATGATTGTGATAGGAATCCCCGCTTGAGATGTTGTGCATGGTCGAGATACGTAAAAATTCTAGAGGAGGTTGGAGTTCCTCTTCTCAGACCCACGAGAACCTATCTAGGCGATTGAAGGTGGCCGGCGGAGAGGGGGGAGTCGGAGCTTCAGCGCTGGGAAGCGACGTGCGTGCGGCGGGATTTGGGTACTCGGGGCCGAATAGGAGGAAGAGAGAGATAGGGAAAATTATCTTGCAAAAAATCAAAACAGCCGTAAGCCTCCACCATATACCCGGTGGATACAAGTAAAACCCTACTTGTCCCCGGATTTTCCCCAAAATGCCCCCTCACTAGGATTAGTACAAATGAGGTCCAAAATTTGTGGGGAAATATGCTAATAGAATTGCTAGTGTTCGCAAGATTTAGGAGGAAGAAAATCAGAGAAGAAGATGAGCAGTAAAGGGATAAAACAGTTCTCTAATTGATAGAGACAACATCCATCCAAAACAAAAAAGAAAGAGTAATGCGGAGCAGAGACGAGGACTTGCAGTGGGGAACGAGTTTTGGACCCGTTCGGGGTTGATTAAAGACTTTCCATACATGACGTGCCCAGATCGACGATCGGACTCCGCGGATGTGTCCAGATTCGCGTTACAAATCGATTTGATATATTACTTCATTAGTTTACATTATATTTGGATGTATTTGGATGGCCCCACCTCCAGCTAATCATAGCCGTTGAAGGTGGGATGCCCTGGCCTTTCTTTTATTATAAATAAGCTTGTAGTGGGCTAGTTTAGATCATTGCAGAATTTGGTGAAAAGAAATCCCGGATTCCAGCGATCAAGCCACGGTGCCGACTCCGTAGAACCCTAGGTGACGACTCATATGTGTCTATCTTCCTCTCCAAGGTATCCCCTAACCCTAGCCCTCTTTTCCCCCCTCCCAACTCCCTCTCGCAGCCCCCCTACAACCCCCAAATCATTCATCTTCTTGCTGTCCAGAGAAATCAGGTCTCTCATTTCACTATTCATTTATGCAATTCACTATTCCATTTATTTTATAGTTTCAACAGTGACCCCTGGCTGTTCCACCGACGGCTGCGCAATTCCCGAGCCAAAACCACCGCCATCTTTGTTGTTTCCGCCCCCCAACGCCCATCCAGTTGGCATCTCCTCAGCCCGGCAATCGCCCACGGCCACCGCCACCCTCCCATGCCACCTCTACTACCGAACCCCTTTTCCCCTCCTACCGGCCAGCCCCCCCCCCCCCAAGCCCTCCTTCGTGGATTCACTTCCAAACAGCCCTAATTTCCAGATCAGTCCAGATCTGGAAATTGCAACCCCCGATCCGCAATTCCCTCCACCCGTTCATCATTCCCTAGCTCTGATCCGTTACCACCTCATCGAATCTACCCACCCCCGCCCGGATCTCTACCTACGTGGCCGGATCTATCCATTTCTGGCCCATTATCATCTTCCGCCGCCGAGGACATCCACCTCCTTATTTCCACGCCGTCAGTTCCACTCTCGATCGTCGATCCACGCATCAGGCTCCGAAGTTTTCATTGCCTTAGTCAGCCCACTATTTACTTATTTAGTGAGTATTGTAGTATTGGACTATTAATTTTCAGCGTTTATTTATCGGTTTGGACATCATATTTGTTTGGATATCTCGTATGGTAATAGTTTGTTAGATAAATATTGTGATTTGCAAGGTTCATTCGTCGCACGCTCTCGCTTTGGCCCTCCACGCGGAGGAAAGCCTAATCTTGTTTTTGCCCTAATAAAATATTTTGCCTTGTCATAAATTTATCTGTGTGGGATGATTTTAATTTATTATCCAATTGTGATCTAACCGTCGGACTTTTGCATAGCATGTAGGGTTAGGTTGCAGATTTCCCGCCGCCTATAGATTCGTCTTGCGTCAAAGAGTCTTACTTGCCCTAGTCGTATGAGAGTAAAATATATATATATATATATATATATTCATACGGTATAGTCAACAAGTCTACAAGCTTAATTAATACAGAACATGCCCTTGGATTAAATAAAAGGATAAATGGCAGATATCCAACATTTCCTCCTTTAATCTAGGGCATCTTTAGCGTTGACGATGCCAAAACAGTTGTGGAAAGCTTGGAATTTCTCCACGGGTAGGGCCTTTGTCATACACTCATACCATCAGCAAGTTGTTCTTTGGTGTTGTAGTACACAAGAACAATCTCCTTCTCCACTAGTTCTGTTACAAAGTGATGTTTGATTTGAATGTGCATTGCGCAATTGTGAAAGACGGGATTCTTGCTGATGGAGACAGCGGAGGTGCTGTCAGCCATTAGAACTGTGAGCTCTTGCTTTTTTCCATCTTAACTCTTCCAAAAGATGATTAAACCAAATTGTCTCTTTTGCAGTTTCCCCAATGGCCATATACTCGGTCTCAGCAGATGAGAGAGTGATGCTTTGTTTCTTTCGAGAGTTCCACGATATGGATTTCTTCCCTATTTGGAAGACGAATCTACTGGTACTATTCCTATCATCAGTGTTGTTTGCCCGATCGCTGTCAGAATAGCCAATCAAGCTTCCGTCGTCACTTTCGTTTCTGGTATACAACAGGCTCGCTCACATATCTGGAGATGATGCACACAGGGTGCTCGATATCTGGTTTGTTGTTGGTTAGGTAGATAAGCTATCCAAATATGTTGCGATAATGTCTTTCTCTTAACCATCTTCCCCGAGCAGTCTCTCACATATGTCCATTGGTGTTGAGGATGGCAGTTGGCTTATATTCTTGCATACTTGTTTTTTCTAACAATTCGTGAAAATATTTTTGATGGTCTATGAAGATAGTTCTAGGAATTTGATGTATTTGGAGACCCAAGAAATACTTCAAAGGACCCAAATCACTCATCTCAAATTCATGTTTCATTAACAATTTTGAATTCTTCTGTCAATTGATGGCTACTTCCAACGACGAGAAAATCACAAACGTAGATGCAGACCATCACAAAGTTGTTATCTGGCAGGTGTTTGTAGTAGAGCGATGCTTCATATGGGCTTCTTGTATACCTAATTTTGCTAAAAAGTATCAATTCTATCGTTTCATGTCCTTGGGATCTGTCGTAGACCATACAGAGCTTTCTTAAGCTTCTCTTTTTCTCCTTGCACCACGTATCCTTCTGGATGTTGAACAAAAACGTCTTCACCGAGGTCATCGTTCAGTAAAGCCGATTTCACATCGAGCTGGTGAATCTGTAAATTTTGTTATGTGGCAAATGCTAGCAACGTACGTATTGTTTCCATCCAAGCCACAAGTGTGAATATCTCAGAGAAGTCCCTCTCTGGCTTCGTGAGTACAATTTTGCTACTAATTGTGCCATGTGCATCTGGACTTCTCCACTTTCAATTAGCTTAACTTTGAAAATCCAATTTAGACCAATGATGGTATGATGGGGTGGCTTGTCTACAAGTGTCGATGTATTAGTTTTTTGGATCATGTTGATCTCAGAATCCATAGCTTCAGCCCATTTGGGTTGAGCTGCTGCCTCTGTATATGAAGTGGGTTTTTTGCAAAGAAGGGCTATGTTGCACGATGCAAAAACATCTGCAAGGGAACAAAACTTTCTTGGAGATGATGAGGAATACCTGGGTTCAGAGGGAGCGTCCTTCAGGATTTGTGGATTAGGTCGCTGACTGGGAGTATCATCAATCAGGCTTCCAGTGGCATCCTCCACAAGATCTGTGAATGAAAGATCTATGAATGAGAGACTCTGATCCTTAGTAGTTTCCAACGCCCATGAGCCTTCTTCATTAAAAACTGTGTCTATCCTAATGACTAATTTGTTTGTATGATGATTGTACAACTTGTAGCCTTTTGATTCTTGACTATAACCAACCATGATATATACTTCTCTCCCTTATTTTCTAACGCGTCTCTGTGTTCTTTTGGTGCTAAGGCATATACAATAGAACCAAAGATCTTGAAATGATGAATGGAGGGCTTTCTTTTGTACCAGGACTCATAAGGTGTTGAATTCTGGAGGGGCTTTTGTGGGCGCGCGGTTAAGTATATGAATTGCAGTATGCATGTTTCACCCCAAAATTCTTTTGGTAAATTATTTTGTTGCAGTAGGCTCCTCCCCATCTTTGTCACCGTCCGGTTTTTACGTTCCACCACCCTATTTTGTTGAGGGCAGTAAGGGGGTGTAAGGTGTCGTTTTACACCATTTGATTCACAAAATAAAGTGAACTCAGCTCTGAGGAACACTCCCCCTATCAGACCTCAGACACTTGATTGTGTGGTCAAATTCATTCTCAAGAAGCTCTTTAAATTGGGTGAATTTTTGTAATGCCTGAGACTTCTGATGAAGAAAGTAAATCCACATCATGCAGCTGAAATCATCTATAAACATGAGATAGTATCTATTTCCTGACCAAGTGGGAGTGAAAGGAGGACCCCAAATATCTACGTGGATCAGTTCAAGGGGCTTGTGGCTCTCCGGTTGGCTTGTTGGGGGAAAGGGGTTTGTTGAATCTCGTTGAGAGCACAAATTTCACATAATGTAGAGTCATTCATTGCACCCTTAAGACCATGCACTAAAGTTTTAAGCTTAGCCAAGTCACCAAAGTTCAGGTGACCACAGTGAAGATGCCAGAGAATTGACTCTCTGGAGCTCTGTGCAGAATTAGCGGCAATAAAAGAGTCATTAGCATTCTTGTTGGTTTGGCTTAACAAATAATCATGTTATGTGACATCTTGACCACAGTGATGAGCTATTGAGTGTGTGTTTATCCAAGATGGTGCATTCATCTTGATCAAATATGAGTTTATATCCCTTTCTTAAAAGCTAGCCAACAATAAGAAAGTTCTGGGAGAGACCCGGAATACTGCACATCGTGAATGTATTTTACTGCACTATTCTTTAGCTTGACAGCCACAATGCCCTTGCCCTCAATTGATTTAGCATGCCCATCCCCTACGATTACTTCAGATCTATCATCCTCACTTTGCTGAACAAATGAACCTTTGTTGTTAGACATATGGTAGGAGCACCCACTGTCAAGGAATCATACTTCACTTTTTGACTCTTTGCAGGACTGAGAAGAATAAAACAATGGCTTGGTGTTAGGAGAGAAATTTACTTCTTTTTCTTAGCGTCTCGATACCAACAGTCTTTTTGCAGGTGATTGTTCCTTTTGCATTTCTTATACTTTGAGAGGCAGCCTTTGGTGTGAAGCGTAGTTTTGTTGCGAAGTTTGCAGTAAGGAAGGGGCCTTCTATCATAGACCCCGTTGTCTCTAATATGAGGAAATGGAGGATGGGGTGATTTTTGAGGAAGGAAGAGATAACTTGCTCTGAAAAGCATGCTCAAGTTGAACTTCTTTGCACTTCATCCTTTCTTCATGACCAGGAAGCAAGCTCATTAGCTCAACAAAGGATAACTTGGTGATATCTTTGGCTTCTTCTATAGAAGTAACCACATGTTCAAATATCATGATCAGGCTGCTCAGAATCTTAGAAACAACACGTTTTCCAATAGATCGTCGCCATAAGTTCGAATTTGGTTGACGATGGAGGATGTCTGAGAGAAGTAGCTCTGCACCAACTCACCTTCATTCATGGTAAGATTGTCGAAGTCCCTCCATAGAAGGGTAAATCTGATGGAGATCACACGTTCACTTCCCCTATACTCTATTTTTAGGATTTCCCAGGCCTCTTTAGATGATTCTGCGTCAAATGATGAGAGGAAGAATCGACCTTCTGACACTTTGCTGGATAAAGATGATGGCTTTAGTATCTCTTTTTTGATCTCTAGTAAGAATGACGGTGTAGTCGCTTCACCATTGTCGTTGGGAGTAGTCTTAGAGAGTTGTGAGTATCCATTTTGGATAAGATTCCACAGTCCCTGTGAGAAAATAAATTTTCATCTGTTTGCTCCAATAATCATACGCATCACCTTCGAAGATAGGTATCCTGGTTTGTGTATAGATAAAAGTTTGACTGGTGGAGGACGAAGCCATATGATGGGGATCACGAAGCAAAAGAGGGATAGAAGAAAAAACAGAATCCTACACACGATCTTCAAGTTTGTCGCCTCTGATACCAAATGTGAGGAAATATGCTAATATAATTGCTAGTGTTTGCAAGATTTAGGAGGAAGAAAACTAGAGAAGAAGATGAGCAATAAAGAGAAAAAACAGTTCTCTAATTGATAGAGGCGGCATCCATCCAAAACACAGGAGTCTTGCTTGCCCTAGCCGTATGAGAGTAATATATATATATATATACTCATACGGTACAGTCAACAAGTCTACATGCTTAATTATTATAGAACATGCTCTTGGATTAAATAAAAGGATAAATGACAGATATCCAACAAAATTAACCAACCACCACAATTAAAAGACGCAACAAAAAAAGATATAATATGTAGGATTCATTCCGTGCGAGGTCGTGCGCGTTAACAGTACTAGAGATCCTTTGATTTCATTGCCAATAATTCATTTGGTTCAGTATACGATTATCAAAGAGATTTAGATTGAAACATGAAGAGTTGAAGACATCTTATTTAAAAGCAAGGGTTACATCCTCTGAGACAGTAAGTAAAGAGTGGGCATATACTTTTACTGATTTTAACTTTTAAGCAACCACGAGACCTACCACAGAAATAATTTTACAGATTTTGACGCAACCGTAAATATTAGTTTCAATTACCAAATGAGTTGATATTTCTGGTTTTCCCCACTGGATTATAGAAAGATTTTATCAAGGTAAGTCGGCACCTAAATTTTAATACTGGTAACGATGAAGTTTGTTGAGTGCACCATGTGGAATGGACGGTGATGTCCGGGCGTGTGTCGCGACTCGTTAAAGGGGGTGGTTTAGTCCAATACTGCATAGCGTGCTCCTTGATCCTGAGTGTATAAGCGGGGTGGTCACTCCTCCCCTAACAGCTTGGTTTTGGGGAGAGACGTCACAATGCTTTACATGGTATCAGAGCAGGGGGGCACGTGGTGAGGGGGGGTGTTGAGAGCGCCACGTGGAATGGACGGTGATGTCCGAGCGTGTGTCATGACTCGTTAAAAGGTGTGGTTTAGTCTCACACCGCCTCGCGTGCTCCTTGATCCTGGGTGCATAAGCGGGGTGGCCACTCCTCCCCTCGCGTGGTTTTGGGGAGAGACGTCACAATGCTTTACAAAGTTGAATAGTACAGAAATGAACACCACAAGATAGTAAGTATAGAGTGGTCATGTCACTTACATGGGCAATAATTACAGTGTCATCTCCCTCCTGATCATTTCCGACAATAATTCCTTTTCTCCTGTCATTCGAGACAGCCATATCAGATCAATATCGCCATATTAAAATAAAACAATAAAAAATAGATTATCTAAAGTAGACGAGCTGACTCAAATACCATACTATACCACATACTTGTTAACATCACCAGTAACGGTGCCCTGGAACTCCGTGGGAAATTTTAGTTCCACCTTCATAATAGGTTCCAGTATGACAGGTCTTGCTGCAGTATAACACTGTCCAGAAAGTTTATTAATTCACACCCACATAAAGCGCAAATATTTATCAGCACTTTCTCTATTGACTACAGACAAGTAAAGATTCATCGATGACGTGTTATTTCGTACTGCATATGATATATTTTGCAATCTAGAAAATCATATAAATAGGATGGAGAAACATGAAACTTCACCTGTCTCAAAGCATAGATAGATGCCAACTTGAAAGCAAGTTCACTGGAATCAACATTATGCGAAGCACCATCGGTCAATACTATTCTGATATTCTCAATGGGATGCCCTATCAACGAACCCCTATATAAAATTCAAATTTGGAATATATAAAGAGTCTCCAAAAATATAATCAGCAAAAATTGACTTATTGTTACATTATTACTCACGAGTTGCAAGCTTCCTTGAAACCTTTCTCAATGGCAGGGATAAAGCCTGAAGGGATTACTTGCCCTATGATCATGTTCTCAAATTCAAATTTTGTTGCTACGTCTGCTGGGAGAGGCTCTACATATCTGTCATAGAAATTAAATGTCAGAAAAAATAAGTACAGGTGGAACTATATTATTGTCAAAAGACTTTCTTGTATATGTGCAGGATTTATCTTGGACCCTATAGGCATAGTACAGTATGAAGTATTAACAGGTGCGTCACGGAAAAGGATGACGGGAAAATGGAGACGAGCGCTTAACGGGGACACACGCGTAAGAGACCATGCACTACCGAGTCGGAGCAGGTAGACTAGAGGAACTGCCAGGCTGAGTGTACCCGAAAGTATGTTATTTCATTTCTGCGCCCTTCATTTTATGTGCCTGTCGCACTTTGAAAATTCCGCATTTCAACGGTTCCAACTGTAGTGCTTGGATTGCTAAGACTGAACAAATTTTCAACATCCGTCACATTTTAGAGACAAAAAGTTCTCATCAAGTTGGCATCGAACGATCGACCCCAGCATTGGGTTCACTGGCTTTGGTAAAACACATCCCTCACCTGGGCCGATCTCAAGAAGGAGCTCATCAGGCGCTATGACATCCGTGCTCGCCAGACATGTACCCAGTCTTCCCCATGACCATGAGTTGGGATTTTTCATACAAGGGATCATCTCTCCTATCCTAATCATGGGTGTCCCATTAACGAATTACAGGCCATCATTAGCGATGAAAGGCCAAGGTCTCATTGACATATTTTGAGGATCCTCAGTTAGACACTGGTACCTCACTCGAGACTCTAGCGGGGAGCTTACATTGTTTGTACTAACATAATTTTCAGTTGGCAGCATCTCCGGGCCACAAACAATGAAGTTGCAAGGACGACTCCAAAATACATAGATTGCAATGTTAGTACAAACAATGAAGTATGCTATGATTTTCTTTGACGACATCGTCGTTTACACACTGACGTGGTAGGATCACCTACATCTCTTGGAAACAACATTGGAGACATTACGGGGTCGCCAACCTGAAGAAATGTGTCTTTGCTCAGCGCGAAATCTCCTATTTTGGTCATACCGTCTCAGCACAGGGAGTGGATATGGACCCCGACAAGGACGCAAAGGAACTGTAGTGGCCGCAACTGCGCTCCTTACGACAGGTACGGGGCTTCCTCAGACTGACGGGCTACACCTGCAGTTTCATTTGGGACTACGATGCTGCTAGAGCTGTCACTTAAAACCGAAAACCGAAAATCGAACCGGAACCGAACCGGAACCGCAAAAAACCGAACCGAACCGTTCACGAATTATTTGGGTTCCGGTTTGAATTTTGGAACCGTGAACATCATTGGTCCGGGTGTGGTTCTTTCATTTTATTATCCGGACCGGAACCGGAACCGGAACCGCAACATACAAATCTCAAGCGGTTCTAAAATTTTTAGACCCGATCCGAACTGGACCGAACCAGAACTGAACCGCAACCCGTTTATTATTATAATTTATTAATAATAATAATTTTATTATATTGTTATTTTTTATAATATATCTATAATATCTATACTTACTAGTATGAGTGAAACGGACGTGGTTTGATCCAAACCGCAATCACACTAAAAGAAGTTGGTTTTGGACCGAACAAAACCGCATCACACCAAAACTGTGCTGTGTGATTTGACATTGGTGCGGTTTGGAGTCGGTTTTTGTGGTACATTTTCAATTTTACACTATTATATAATGTATTTTCAATTTTACTTATACATTTTTCAGAAATAATTAAAGTAACTTGTACTTATTGGCGATGATTGGAATACCATGCCCCCTCGAAGAAAACGATGCGACACGGTTTTGTCGATTTTGCACAGCCAAAAATAGCACTGCAAACTATGTTGTTTTGCAACCAACGAAGCCACTCTACAACCAAACCATTTAGTACAATTTAAAATCGGCTCGTTTTAAGATCGGTGCAGTATGGTGCAATTTTGTGGTTTTGTGATTTCAGTTTTTAACTTTCAGTGCTACTTACTATATTACACAAAAAGTAATCTCACTTGGAGTAATGCAAAATTCCTACGCTGGGCCCCGGACTTCGAAGTCCTTACAAAAAAACCGAACGAATTTTCATTTCCCCTCCGGTTTTTTGTTTTTGACCTCCCCAATTCATTTTGTCAAATTTAGTTTTGGTTTTACTTGGAACCGGACCGAACCGCATAGAACCGGACCGAACCGTTAGTGGCCGGTTTGGTTTTGGTTCTTGTTGAACCGTAACCGGAACCGTTGACATGACGGTTTTAAAATTATTCTGGAACCGGAACCAGAACCGGTCAAACCAAATAAGATTTTGGTTTTAATTTAAAGAACCGTTACCTTTGCGGTTCGGTTCACGGTTTTAGTAGAACCGGAACCGAACCGGAACCGTGACAGCTCTAGATGCTGCCAAGGCCACTTACGAGCCTTCTGCACAAGACCACTAATACTACCTTCGGATGGTCTTTCGAGGCAGCCATCGCCTTCACAGGACTTCAACAGGCCTTAGCGATAACGTCGGTTCGATCCATGCCCGACTTCTCTCAGCCTTTCATTATGGAGTGTGACGCCTCGGTGACGAGCGTCGGTGCCATTCTCAAGCAAACAGGGCGCCCCATAGTTTACTACAGTTGGTCTTTCTCCACGACCATCTGTTCCAATTTACAATACCTGCTCAACCAGAAGATGGTCACCCCATTCCAAGCAGGTTTGGGCGGCGAAGATGTTGTGTTATAACTTTTCTGTCGAGTTTCATTCTAGCAGATCCAACATGGCGGCGGGCGCCATATCGCGCCATACGGTCGGCCGAGCTAATAGCCATCTCCCGCCCGATCTAGCAGGAGGCAGACACCATATAGGGTGAGTTGGAGGCCGTCTCGCTTGTCTGACATATCATGGATAGCTTGCGAACAGATGTGACCACTCCCCCCTCCCAGTACACTTGTGGAAGGACGATTGTTCTATCGGGGCCAATCGATCCTCTCTTCCGACCAACATTTTGCGGCTACTCGCTGAGTTCCACACTACGCCGTTCGCAGGCCACATTGGCGTGTTTCGCACTTCCCGCCGCCTCGCGAAGAGGCGGCTAGGGTTTATTGGTGAGGGATGATGCAACATGTGGAGGAATATGTGGCGGTCTGCCTGGTCTACCGGCGTGCGAAATATGAGGTCACTTTTCTCGGAAGTTTTCTGCAGCACATACTCGTACCTGATCTCATATGGGATGACCTAGCGATGGAATTTCTTACACGCCTTCCGCGCTTGTCGAGATACGACTGCATCTTCGTCGTGGTGGACTGTCTGTCGAAGTATGGACATTTTCTTCCCTTGCGACATCCTTTCACGGCCACAGTGGGGCTGGGGCTTTCATTTTCAGCGTGTTTCAACTGCACAATTTTCCCCGTTCGATCGTCAGCGATCGGGGCCCAATTTTAATGAGCACATTATGGCAGGTGTTGTTCAAACTCAAAGGGACACAATTATGGATGAGCTCTGCCTACCATCCCTAGATGAATGGCCAATCTTAGGTATTGAACTGATGCCTGGAGACTTACCTTGTTGTTTTACTTTAGATCACCTGCGTGATTAAAGCAAATGGTTGGGGTGGGCCGAGTTCTCCTACAACACTTCCACTATTTCGCCGTCATGACATCGTTCCAAGCCGTTTACAACCGTCCACTGCCTTTCGTGATCCAGAATCAACCAAGTGAATGTCATGTCGGTGTGGTGCACGTGAAGCCCTTGGATAGATAGAGATGGGATATTGCGGGTCTTAAAGATCCATCTTTGCAGCGCACAACAGAATATGTTCCATCAAGCGAAAAAAACAGCAATGAGACGTCCAGTTCCATGTGGTGATGTGGGAGACGCGGATTTTGTCGACCTCTGGTCGTGCCGCCAAACTTCAGTGGAGAATCGCCTCCATCCCAAGTTGTTTGCCCGCTTCTACGACCCATTTAAAGTGCTTTCTTGCATCATCAAAGTGGTCTGCCTCCTTTGACTTCCTCACCATAGTTGGATTCATCCGGTCTTTCACGTCTCTCAGCTAAAATAGGTGGTGGGCAATTACCCCGCATGAAAAATAATTTGGTGCATATAACGCGAGTATTCTAATTGGTGCGCGAAGAAAATCCAGCCGTATGATCTCTGATTTCAACGGCGTAGATCCTTCGCTACAAAATACGGTCGTATTTTCGGATATGACCGTATTTGAAAAATGATCATACACCGTTGAAATCACGATCATACGGCTGTATTTTCTCCCGCAGGTGCGTTAAACGTACCAAATTTTTTCTCGTCGAGGAGACCTTGCCTCCACACATCACATCAGGCGGCTCCACCATCTACCTTCCCAAAGCCATTTTGAACCGCAAAACTGTCACTGAGGATGAACATGTTCGAGAGAAAGTGTTGGTCGCATGAGACAACATTCTCCTTCCGACACGACTTGGTTGGATCGCGATGATTTTTGCAACCAGTTTCCTAAGTTTTACCATGAGGACAAGGAAATATTTTAAGATGGGAATATGTAACGGATGCAAACAGTGACACGAAGCTCGAAGAGTCACCAACAGCACGACATGTATATTCTAGGAGGAAAAGGGCGACAACGGAGACACCAACGTGATTGTTAATGCCCCGGGCGGGGTGTTTTATCTTTTGCTTGAGTTGTATTTCGAATTTCTTGTATAATTAAGCTTTTTCCTGGTGAGGTGTTCTAATACCCCAAACCTCTTGTATTGTGTACCTTTGGTTATTTCGAAATGAAATGCTTTGGAGCCTAGGGTTGGCCAAGAGTCCCTCTTGAATTTCCTCTCCTCTTCCATATTGATTCTTGGATTGGAGTGGCGAAACCCGAATGGGTAACATACTCCTCCGCACAACAATGACATTCCTGGTCATATGAAAAGCTGACGCAGTAAATTTTTCTGTACTACCTTGCCACGTTTGGAGACAGACCTTAGCGTCACTGCTTCCCCAGCTTAAACACATTCTGGATGTCTTTCCCAAGGTGTTTTCCTCAACGCGGGAAGTGTCTCCACATTGGTCAACGAACCACAACAATCCTCTTGTTCAGGGGTCGAGACCATCTCCGCTACGACCTTGTGCAAAAGGATGAGATTGTACGATTGGTCAGAGAAATGCTTACGTGAGGCCCCGCTTAAACCGAGCTTGAGTCTTTTCTCCAGTTTGGTGTTTTTGTTCGCAACAAGGACAGTAGTTAGCGCTTCATGTACATCTCCATCTACCCTCTCTACCGCTCCCTCACTCTCTTACTGCCTCTATCTTGGTTATCTTCCAATCTCAGTCCATCCAATACTCCCTTTTCTGCAACCAATTGCAATCGCAAAGTACCTAACTCCTCAAGAGAGTCGTCCAAATTTCATCAAGTGCTGCCAATTACTCCAAAACAAGAAAAAAAGTGAGTATGCATTTGTTCTGCTGCATCATATCTAATGAGCAGTTCAATATCACAAGTTGAATAACTTCACCTTGTTCTCTCCTCTATCCTCCTCCCTCTCATCTCCACTCGAGCTCATACATCCAATGGTTCAAAGAAGCCAAATATTAAAGGTTTTAAATTATTGCAGCTCGAATTTGATCATTTCCTCAGAAAACCAGTTGCATTCCTACTATGACACAACATTTATCATTTTTTTTGTTTTAGCCAAAGAACTATACTTTGCATTATTAAAACATAATATTGGTTTTCTTTCCATTTTATTTATTAGTCTCCATGATAAGAGACAAGACTATTATTGTTTACCTAGAAATCGGCGATCCTCTCCAAAGTGGTTTTTTCCGGGGCCTGGCGGTTTTTCCTTCTCTCCTGGCACGGTTAGAGGTTTCTAACCGCCTACTCGCATGGAGCGGTCTGCCTCAGCCAATTTGCCCAGACCGCCTGACAGCCCAGTTCGACTCAAGAGGCCGCGACCTGCTTTTCAGTACTCCTCTAGAGGGCGGTCTCGCTCCTCAGTTCGCCTCTAGAGGGGCGACCTGCTCTCCAGCCCACCTTAAGTGGGGCAACCTGGTTTTCAGTCCTCCTTTAGAGGGCAGTCTCGGTCCTCAGTTCGCCTCTAGGGGGGAGACCTACTCTCCACCCCACCTTAAGTGGGGTGACCTGCTTCTCAACCCTCCTCTAGAGGGCGGTCTCGCTCCTCAGACCGCCTCTAGAGGGGCTACCTGCTCTCCAACCCGCCTTAAGGGAAGCGACCTGCTTCTCAGCCCTCCTCTAGAGGGAGGTCTCGCTCCTCAGTCCGTCTCTCGAGGGGAGACCTGCTCTCCAGCCCGCCTTAAGGGGGGCGACCTGCTTCTCAGCCCTCCTCTAGAGGCCGGTCTCACTCCTCAGTCCGCCTCTAGAGGGGCGACCTACTCTCCATCCCGCCTGAAGTGGGGCGACCTGCTTCTCAGCCCTCCTCTAGAGGGCGTTCTCGCTCCTCAGTCCGCCTCTAGAGGGCGACCCGCTCTCCAGAGGGAGACCCGCTCTCCAGAGGGCGACCTGCTCTCCAGTTCGCCTAAGGAGATTGTGCGGCTACTTCAACAACCTCCTTGCAATGAAGCCGAGTGGATAGCTCTTGTCTAACCGCCCAGCCTGCCCAGTGGTGACTTATTCCGGTTCCAGAAGTTTCCTACCTCGAGCCTATAAATAAGCCCCCATGCCTCTACAGATGGAGGAAGGCAGTGAGACAGACCAAACCTGCGGCTACAAATTCTCGAACCGCCTGTATAGAGGCGGTCTTGGCGGTTAAATCCCCGGCCGAGCGGTTAGAAAGGGAATCAGGCGACCTCAGCAGATCAACTCCTTACACCCTCGGCGACCTCAAGGAGCACGCCGCACGATTAGATCCAACTGGATGATCCATCTCAGCGGCCTGGATGGCGACCTCAGTGATCAGACCACGCGGTTATACTGGATGACCTGAGCCGTAGACCGAGCGGCCTGTGCGGACTGGAGACTTGAGCGGCATGTGCGACCTGGCCGGGCTCTACTCTACCTGCTAGCTCTTCTAGTCATGTTTACTTCCTTTTCCATGTACTTGGACATAACCTAAGCTATAATAAAGGTTTATAATCAAAAGAAAGCCCGCAGAAAGAGAGACATTTGCCGCGGCAGGCGAAGTTTGGTCTCGCCGCATGCTAGCGGACATCTCCTCTTATCTTACCTCTTCCCTCGCAACTCAAAGTAACCGGCTACTCAGCAGTTATCTCCCCTCATCCCTCCTATAGCTCGAACGTTGTGTCCTGATCGCACATTTGGCATCAATAGTTATCATAGCCATGCATAATGAATGGATAGCAGCAGTAAAGATATTAAAGTTGCTCTAAATATCAAATAAAGAATATTGCACTAAAGTGAGCTCTTATCATAAAGAAGTTGTATGTCGGTGAAGCATAAATAGAAAGTATCAGGATGTCTAAAATCTCTTATTAATCAAAGAAACATTTAGATGATATTTTAAGCCAATACTTACCCACAAACACGCCCATATTGACCTTGACCACCGGTCTGCTTCTTGTGCAAGTAATCAAAATCTGCACGTTGTGTTATTGTCTCTCTAAAGTTTACACGAGGTCTTCCAGTTTGTGCATCAACCTTGAAATCAATGGAAGATAATGAAGAACAGTGTCAGAAGAAATTATCCATCACTTCCATACAATCTATCAGATATAAATTGACTATCATTTCTCATGCAAGAACTGAGAAGATATAGTATATTATCTCATTAGGCTAACAGAAATAATGTTACAAAACAGGATCAAAATATTTACACAAGAATATAAAATGTGTTGGATACAAATGGTAGGTATGCTCCCGCCTAGCTTCAGAGGCTGGTTCTCTCTTGACGCCCCTATCCAAGGAGAGATCCAAAACCTAAGATGTTCCAAGCTAATCATAAGACTCTTCCACCCCCTTATATAAGTGAAAGTGGGGATACATCAGTATTTCAAAAATGACATTAGAGTTATATAGGTAAATACAAAAACACGTAAGATACTAAGTTGATGAAGCTCGATGAGGTGGTTGTGGGCTCGGGGAGTCGTATTTGTATCAATACTACTATCTCCAAAATCAACCTTGTCTTCGAGGTAGAGGCTTGAAGGGGTTGTCAACGAGCATAAGAGATCCATGAACGCAAAGATGAGGTCATCATCTTCATAATATATCAATGGTCGAGTCGGCTCTATGGAAGAAGAGGTTTAGGAGGTTGAGAAGGCTGGTTGGGGGGGGGGGGGGGTACCAAGGTTGCGCTAAGTTCCTCAAATCATCGAGCTTGTTGGGGTGGATGGATTGTAGGCACGAACGTGTGCACATATGGGGTGGGGGGCACAGACCAAGAAGGACGTACCCAAGATAATGATCTGGGGAGAGACCTGACACACGAGTGAAAACCTCAATGAATTGAGTGATGTAAGCCGCAATGGAGCCAGATTGGCAAATGGAGCTTACGCATTTCTCTCTTGGCGTGGTGGCAAAGGAGTTCCTCTTTAAGTGTAGGGCAGGAGAGACCAGGAATGTTCTGGAGCGTCAAACGCACCCAGTGTAGCGTAGAGTCTTCCATGTAAATTATTTCCATTGGGACAAATCGAAATACTATTCTGCTCAGGTGGTTCAGCCGAGAGGGTCAATGTTATAGTACGACAACTGGACGAGAAAATTCACGCTCACAAGTCGGGTGTTGAGTAGGCACAAATCGTCGAGATACAAGTCGCATTGACGACGATCCTCCAGGAAAATCGATGAGGAGAAACAATGAACAAAAGAGGATTAATCTGAGATTTGGAGGCAAGTCGAGGGAAACGAGAAGCTCTCATTCCTTTGTGCTTTTGGACTCTCTTTAAGTGGCAATTGGGTTTATTTTTAAAGTATTATTATTTAGTGTGCGGAATTTTTTGGTTTGCCTTTTTTGGGTTTATCCTTCGTAATTTTAAAAGGATTTTATGTTTCTTTTATCCCCCTTGATTTTGAAAGGATTCTATGCATATTTTAATTAATGTTAATTTAAACATTTAGAGTTTTGCCTTATTTCTCCCTGACTATCCGAATTGCCGTGCGCGTACCTATTGATTTATGGTCTTGCTGGGCAGCCACTCCAATTAAGTCAGTACAATGTATACATGAAATAAAAAAACAATTGACACATGCGTAAATAAGATAATGGAACCAGCAATTCTCAAGGATTGTTGAAGTTGTCCGCTACGATGTGACTCAATCGAATAATAGGCATGTGGCCAGAGATTGGGTTGATCCTGCCATTTACATCGTTGGTGGCAGTAACACTATGATGTTCTGCGATGTGAGAAATCGAACGAAGGAGTGGAGACCCTAGGTATAAGGAATCGACAAGGGGAAACGGAGTTTGAGCTTCTACGTAGTGTGTCAAGGTGAGGCATTAACATAAGTCCGATCAAAACATTGCAGTGCAGTGGAATCGAGAGAGTACAGATGTGTACTCATTAATGGAGCTTGGAAACTGGGGAACAATCGCAAAACCCAAGATTGCGAGACGGTGAGAGTCCTACTCGCCGTGAATGCAAGGTG
This sequence comes from Platanthera zijinensis, assembly GCA_039513925.1. Lineage (NCBI taxonomy): Eukaryota > Viridiplantae > Streptophyta > Magnoliopsida > Asparagales > Orchidaceae > Platanthera > Platanthera zijinensis. Next base: position 208,142,687 of record CM077083.1, read on the forward strand.
AGACACTGGAATGGTTGAATCAGAGTGGGTATGTACTGAATTGGAATTGTTAGTTGGACAACTAGATAAGGACATGCTGGGTGGAAACCCCAACAATGGTGAATCTCAGTAGTCGGTCGAGACAGGCAAGTCAAACCAATTGTTACAAAACAGGATCTGAATATTTGCACTATAATAGCGAGGTATGCTCATGTGTAGCTTCGCCCTCTCCAAGGAGTGATCCAAAACCTAAGAAGTTACAAGCTAATCCTTATAGTCTCCTCCACTCCTGTTATATACATGAGTGGCAATATAACACCATTATAAAAAATGTTACTAGGGCTACATAGGTAAATAGAAAAAACACATGTGATACTAATATGCGGAACTCAGTAAGTGAATGTGGACTCGAAGACTCATATTCGTATCGAATAACAGAGCTAGCTAAAACAAAAATCAAGTATGTCATGAGCTTGATAGTCTAATGGTTGACAAAAATTACATTACAGTATGAGGTTTGTTGATTGGCAAGGGAAATGAAATACATGAGACTCAAGATCAAAAGGATATCATGATGACCAATGGAAAAGATGTGCATGGATGAGAAATGAAAGAGTGTGTTTAACATCCCACCATGTGAAACAACGTCGGGAACCCATGGGTTGTTGGAACACTAACACTTTTAACATATCAATAATGAATGTAAGAAAGAACAAATACAAAAACGCAAATAAATATAATATGGACTTCTGGGAGAGCTCCTAATTTGTTTTTCCATCTACTACCTTAAATAATCCTCAAACTCAAAATCACAAGGATTATGATGCAAATCAGACAAACAATATGTTATATGTTTGCGGGGAATTTCACTGATAGCAGCGGGGTGAAGGATAAAAGGGGGGTGTTAACCCTAAAAATGGTGGACAAGATGAGAGAAGACGAAGCTTGGGGGAGGAGAGAAATAAGGAGGAGGAGGGCTTAGAGAGAAAGAGGGAGAAGCTTGAGAGGAGGGAAACTTCGGTTTAATTCTTGCATAATATTACATGACCCCTAAGGTCCTATATATATAGGCTCCGATGGCATAATCATAAATACCCAACGTACATAAAATATTAAAACACTTAAACGCTACGACGATTCAATTCGACTCCCACAACTTGACTCGATACAGTGACTCGACACCAACAAAAATACTTATAATAATACACAATTAGATAACTGAGGGCATAGGATCCATAACATCTCATCCGTTCTCGAAATCAAGTTTTCCCTCAAGCTTGAGCTCCACGTGGATGAACAGTTCCTTGGGCTCCTTGATTCCGCGACAAAAAATCTCCCAATAGCGCGTCTGGGGGAGGCGAATAGTCGAAGGAGGTGGTAACTTAGGCCGACGAGAAGCTGCGACAGTCATAAATGGAGGCTCTAACTTAGGGTCTGGCGGGCCTGGCAGAGCGGTGATTAACAACAGCTGCATGGAGGATGGAGAAACAACGGCTAGCGGAAGAAACAAATTTTGATGGAAAGGCAGAGCAGGGGCCGACGGGGTAGGGGCCGACAGAAAGGGCGACGAGGTGGCCGAAGGGACCGGCGACGGTAGTAAAAAGATGTCCACCGTGGAGAGACATGGCACATTAGTGGTTGGCGAATATGACAACTGCACGAGGAGAATCGGTAGCGGCAATGTTGGTGGAGGTGGAAGGTGTGTTGGAAGGCGGCCGACAAGGTTGGTAGTGGTAAGGGTTGTCGCGGCTCAAGTGGTGGAATTGATGGCGCAAGCAAAGGTGGTGGGGAAATCGAATGCGGTGGTGTAAACGGCTACGACGACCACTTAGGCTCTGTTTGGTTGGGTTGTTGCTGATGAAAAGCTGCTGATGAGCTGTTGCTGATTGAGAAAGTGCTGATTCTGGAAAACAGAGTTTTGTTAAAAAACTGTTTGGATGAAATGGAGTTTTGTAAATAGAGTTTATATATATACAAACACACACATATAGATACATACACACTCACATACACACACTCATATAAACACACATACACACACATGTACAACACAAAAACACAAAAACCATATACACAGAAAAATTGCAATATAAAAAACAGAAATTATGGCCAGATCTACATGTTACGTAAAGCATGGGAACGAAAATAGAAAAAAACATCAAGATTACCTTGCAGTTGCCCGATTGGGAGAGGAAGAGCCGCTGGGAAGATCCAATCGGGTGGAGAAAGCACTCCTCTGGAAGGAATGGTTGCAGAGGTCGAATCGGCGGCTGGATCCGGTGGTCGGTGCAGGGCGGAGAAGAGATGAAAGAAGGCGGAGGAGTCACCGACGCTGAGAAGAACTCCGGAGGAGAAGAGGGTAAGCGGAGGAGTCACCGACGCTCGGGAAGGAGGAATGGGGCTGCGTCGCGCGACTCGGGACGGGAAACAGCGGAGGAGGGGGCTGCGTCGGGCGAATCGGGAAGGGAAACAGCGGCCGGTAGGGTTTTCGCGATTTGGGGAAGACGCGGATTTTAGGTGCGACCGGGAGGTATTAATAACCGGCGTTTATTTGAAAATGGAGTTTCTAAAATCAGCCTAACCAAACGCGGATTACGCCAATTTTTGAGGTGCGTTTGCACCGCACCGCCGGCTATAAGCCAAACCAAACGCTACCTTAATTGAGCAATTCTGGCGTCGCATGCGGTTGAATCGAGCCTAAAAACAGTCAAACTGATAGAGCGGTTGGGCTCACAAGTCAGTGCCCTCCATATCTCCAGTGAATTAATGATTAATAATTAATCAGGTAATCAATTAAAAATTAAATCAGAAGAGGTGAGGGAACATCCAGATGACTCGAGGAAAGGGGAGGGCTGCTCGAATCTGCAGGAGACAAAGTGTGTCGTGCATTGAGAAGCGGAATGACAAGTTTGTCGAGCCAAAAAGCAACAACGCACCCAACTGTAGTGCAGGAAAGTCGATTTCAATGTTGAGAGAAGAGTTTCGAGCGAAGGATCGAGACGAGGAAGACTGGAATCGTCGTGCCTTCGGCATCTAGAGCGGGGTAGAACCTAGGGAGAGGGCTAGAAAGGCGTGATGGCGTGCGCTGGGGTCGAGGTCGGATCTGTACGGAAGGGAGGGGGTGTTGTGTGGCTTCAATGGAGGGCTTCTTTTGGATGTCGGTCTGGAAGGGAAGCAAAGCGGTGGTGCGGGTGTTGTTGGCAACCTTCCCAACAGAGATGGCGCAACGGCTGGATGAAGAAGTGGCGGTAGCTGGATTCTTCGGGGAGGTACGAAAAGTAGAGGTGGTTGCAAACAGCGTTGCGCAGCCAGGTGTCGACAGGTTTGGCGCGGGTTGGAACGACAGGTGTTGGGTCGGAGGTGAGGAAGGAACCTATGATACCAAATATGTTACGTGCTTGCGGGGGATTTCTCTTGCATAATATTGCATGACCCCAAAGACCCTATATATAGGCTCTGATGGCATAACAGTAAATACCCAACACACATCAAATATTAAAAGACTTAAACGCCACGATGACTCGACTCGACTCCTACAACTTGACACGATACAATGATTTGACACTGACATAAATACTTATAATAACACAAAACTAGATAACTTAGGGTGTAGGATCCATAACACAATAGTGGATTGTGTCTCATCAATTTTCAAGTTAAATAACCATTCATCAACACATGTAAAAAAATGCAAAGTGATTTGACATTAATGAGGAACACACGCATCAATTGAAGCACACATAAGGGGTCATTCAGAATCTATCTTCGTCACAGATATCCATAAGGTCGTCATACAATGGGACCCTGCAGATGCGTTTAACACATTTTTCAAAGTTCAATATATTTTTCTAATATTCTATCAGTTATATTTTATTATTTTTTGTCAATGGAATTACAAGATAATCAGATCCCACCACTCCAGTGACATATGGACCTCCTTTAAATAGAGATTGTGATAGTGGAAAAAGATTGAATATTTTTTTGGATTTACTACAACTCTTTCATAAACAGTCGATGCTATCACTGATCACCCTCCGTTCCCCTTCCAATTGGTGTTGAAGCCAAGGAGTGTTGTTGGCCCTTTTGATGGAGATCGATTACGCGTCAGTCAGATATTTGTGAGATCGATATTTTTGGATCATCAGATGGACAATCAGAGATCATGATCGTGATCGGCTTGATTTTTCATATTTTTCTTTTATTTTTTCGAGTTGTATTTTGAGAGGTTATATTATTTGTCGGGCGATTGTGGTCATCAAATATACATAACCTAATCCAACCTATACCCCAGTCGGTTAGGGCATTGTGGATCGAGAGTTGGTCTCATGAAAGAAATCACTCGGTCTCAGCGACCGGTGTGACGCCCTTTCGCTTCTCTCTGGTAGTGTCGACGCCACCAACACCTTTCGTATCTGACTTCAGGTGATCATTCTCAAGTAAACGATAAGGATCTCATTCCCATCGCTCAATGCTACCCCCACTTCCCCACTGCAAATACAGCGTCCCAGCTCTTCTCCACTAGACCGCCAACTTTCAGCCCCCTCCCACTGCGAAAATAAAATCCCAACGCTTTCCCACAGAAACCCTCTGCCTCCCAGCCCCTACTCACTACAAACTACCGATTTTCAAACCCCTCCCACGATAAAAACTGCATCCCAGCTCTTCCATGCAGTAACCCTCAGCCTCCCAGCTCCTCCCCAATACAAACCATTGACTTTCAACCCCCTCCCACTGCAAAAACTGCATCCCAGATCTTCCCCGCAGCAACCGGCCGTCTCCATCCCCTCCCCGCTGCAAACCGCTGTCTCCCATACCTACTCGCTACAGATCGCTGCATCGAAGCACCTTCTGCTGCTGCCCCTACAACGTCCAGATCTTCATTTCCACGCAGACTGCCACCTTACTTGATGAGTTTCATATTTTAGTTTCATAGTCCTTACAATGTACGGATGCACTATTATTGCTAGTAATATCTTGTTTAAATAATTTGTCTCTTCTACTCTTATGTTTGTGTGCTCAAATCATTCAATAGTTATTTTTAGCACTCTTACGTAATTAAACTTATTTTCTGATTACTTACATTGTAATGTTTGATCAATTGTGATGTTAGTGCAAGACTTTAAAATTAATGTTGTTTAATTATTCGCATGTCAGAAGTAATTGCATAGTCTCTTTCCCCACATCCTCCTACTACCATCCCCCCACATTTGTTTCCATCTACGTAGTTGTTGCTGCTCCACTATCAATGCAACCCTAATTCCATGTTGCTGCCCCACCATTGCCACAACCCCAATTACCTATTGCTGCCCCATCACCACCACAACCCACAGTTTCCTCTTGTTGTCTCATCATCGTCACAATCCATATATATATAAGATGTTACCAACCGACCAATCCTCCATCTGTTGATCCGGCCTTTCCTCTACTCCTCCAGTCCATGAAAAAACCAAACCCCCAACTCCACACATGGCATTATTACCTCAGCCCATCGACCATACTTTTTTCATGATGGAGACAATTACTAGGTGAGCTTTATATGTAATTTCAGATTTCTACATACTCAATTGTAGATACATGAAACCGTTTATTCACCTTTAGATTTTTTATTCCATTTAGCGTATGTCCACATGCAAGTTCATGCTTTATATCCATGCACGTACTAGTGTAATTCTTACAGTGCATGCTTTGATGACTTATTGGATTGACCGACAAATAGAACCCTGAATGAAAAAGTCTGCAAAATAAAATTTGTGATAGTTTGGGCAAGAGGAAGAATTAAAATTTAAAATCAAGCATTTTATAATATTATAAATAATTCTGAAATTAAAATTTTAATCTATAAAGTATTTACTACAGTTTCAGAATTATTTAATATTTGGAGAACACTATGAGTCTGGGTTCAGCTCCTTCGACTTTTGATTTGCCATCCCATTAAACTTATTAAAACCAAAACCCTAAAAGCCTCTCTTTTATAACCCCCCCCCCCCCCCCCCCGGAAAGAAATCGGAAAACAAAGAAAATTTTCTTTGTTTTTCGAAATACCTCAGTAGTCCCGCCGTTTCTATTTCCTGACGCCAACAACTGTCAGTTTTGTCAATCTACTCCACTGACTACATCTGCCTTCAACTGGACATCTACGACCACTCTCAACCATCAGTGCCCAATTGAATCCTCTCCCAGCATTCTCCAGCCTAGTCAACCTCTCTATTCATGTTCAGTGAGCCACACTTAACCAGACCACCAACTAAGCCTTCCCGACAAACTCCAACCTCCCTCTACCAAATACTCCATCAGAACTTTACCTAAGCTAATGACTTCTTTTTAGAGCCCAAACCAACCCCCTCTCCCCTCTAATCACCTGCGAATTATTTACCCGGCTAACCTCCATTTAATCCTTCATTCATTGTTCCATTTATTAACCGAGCCTCATATTACCATCCAGTAGAACCCCATATAATTCGAGCCCCTTTGTTGTGTTTGCAAGCCCGAGGTATTCCTCTCTCTATTCTCTTGCTCAAATCATGTTAATTAATTTTATGCATAATTTGTTTGGTCTATTAAAAGCAGAGCCTGCCTAAATTATCATTAGTTATGTTTGTCATTAACTTCAAATACCTCATTGTTGTACTATTTTATATCTTGTCTGTGGAAGGGAAACTCCATTGTCACTCTATTTTATTTCTTGTCTATGGAAGGGACCGATGTGTTATTCTTGTTTGATTGCTAGTCACTTTGTACATGTTGTATGCAATTCTAGGTTAATTTAATCTGTTTATTACTCGTCTAGTAGACACACATACCACATAATTTAATTTGATGGCAAAAATTAATTTAATATAAAATTTCAATTCCGGACAGAATCAATATATAAATTTAGACACAAACACAAAAGATATGAAATAAGAATAGAATACATTAGACACAATCACAATTTTAAACAAAAGTAGAATAAAGTATCGCATTGTTAACTGTACACCTTTAGCAGTGCATCTTTTACATGAACTACATTAAAAACTCCAGTTGAAAGATCCATGCACCTTATACTCCCTTCGAATACGTTCAACATAAATATCCAAGTGAAGTTCACCCATCCCAGAAATGATAGTCTGGAAGTAAGACAACCGTAAGCATACAAAATGAAAATGAATTGATGGAATAGATCGAAACATAACATACCTGCCCACTTTCAGGATCCAAACCAACACGAAAAGTTGGATCTTCTCTTTGGAATCTATTAAGAGCTTTTGAGAACTGCAACGTATTGGAAAAAGAAGAATATGGACAACAATACATTGTAAATGAACAAAAAATACCAAATCATCAGAGGAATGACTCGCCTGTGCTCCAGAATCTTTAGAAATAGGTGAAAGAGCCAATGACATAACTGGCTCAGGAACATTCATAGATGTCATCGTGTACCTCACCGATCCATCCGTGAACGTGTCCCCTTATAAACGATATTTAAAAAGAGCTCAGAATTATAACAACAAAGAAAAAGTAGGTGAAATTTGCACCACACAATTTGTACCTGAAGCACAGTCAACCCCAAAGACTGCTACAATTTGCCCAGCATGAGCATCTTGAATGTCCTGTAAAATTCTGAATTATATTAGCAATTATGCTGAAAATACTGAAGAAGCCAGTAAAACTTGTGTACATAGAAGAAATACACTTTCTAAGAAATTATCAGCATGATGAGAAAAGAGCATTTGTAAACATTCTTCTACAAAAAGAATAATGCAAGAATATCTAACCTCCATTTCATTAGCATGCATACGAACTAAACGAGGAACCTGAAAATAACATAAAAAGTATTAGTGGATTATGGGTTAACATAGTGATACATCATGTATCATAGTATCATAGCATCATCCAAACTAATGAGGTTGCAGATAAATCAACTGTTCAACACTGATATTGGAACTAGTAACAAGTATGGCGGCAAATAAATGGAAGTATGTACATTAGAAATAATAAAGGCACTAAAAAGATAAATCGAAACAAAAAAATGCTAGAAGGTATATTACATCATAGATATAAATTCAAACAAAACTGAAACTACACCTCCCAAAATTTGGAAAGATAACAATCGATCTGGACAATATGTCCAAATAAAAATAACAATTTACAGTAGTATTAGATAAAATGAAGATATAGATAGTAGAACTAAATAACAAAGGCATCGTGGCTTTATGACAACAATCAGCTGAAATCTTGCAAAATCTATAACAGGCTATTTAAGGATATAAGATAACAGCACGGTTCACATATCCTGTTAAAGCACCGAGCAATTAACAACACAAGATCTATCTATTTTAGCATTTACACAAGTACCAGTACTATAACGTCACAAAATCTTTAAGAAGTTGCAAGCGAAACTATAAGCTACTGGTCAGGACCATGTACACTGATCAAGGAGCATTTGAAGTCATTGACAATATAAGGTCAAGCTACCAATTTTCTGGAATAGCTTTCTCTGGCTGAAAAATGATTGCAAGAAGCAAATTGATGCAAACCTAATTGCCTAAGATACTCAGCCCTTAATGTCATTGTCACTGTGGAGGAGATTAGAAATAAAAATTAAGAGGGACAAAATAAATTAAGTTGTAGATCAATACAAATGATGACAAAAAATAGCGAAATAATAAATTAAACCTTCGGAAAGACAATCAGAAGCACAAGGAAAATAACATAATGCGAGTGGAGTAATATGTTATGGATCTACGATAGGGGAGCACATACATGAGAAACCAAGTTAGCTCATTTTGGATGACAACATCCTTGAATCTATCAGAAGGCTGATAGATCTATCGAGCTTCCACTGGCTTGATAGGGGGACTCCTTGAATGGGAGTATATTTCTTTGTCTTTATTAAAGGTGCAACTCAGGCCACATATTCCACTTAGAATCAAGAATTGGTCCGAATAGGTTCGGTTTTGACTTTTCGGAAATGGAACCGACCCATATACCCATGGTATAAAACTGGATCTGAACTGAAATGTTCGGTTTAGTTCAGGTTGGATTCTCAATTGCCAAGGAAAAAGATTAATGCATCAAACAAATAATGTAGATAAACGAGAAAAAATAATTATAAGGTAAGCTGATAAATTAAAGTAAAAAATTATATGTAAAAACAACAACTTTGGTTATTATTATCCAGATGGAGGATTTTATTTCTCTCTTGATTTGAAGGCTAACAAATTACCCCGGCGAGATAAGGAAAGAAAATGAGTAAAACAACTAGAGACGATTTGATGTTAAAAGAGGAGTGGTGTGGGAGAATAGCAAGCAAGGTGAACCTAATTAATTAGTCGGTTCATGGTTTGGTTTTTGGGTAACCGACTATAAAACCCGAAAACCAATTTGTATGGTCGGTTCTGAAATCTTTGGACCCAGAACTAAACCGAGAACCTTGATAACCGATCTGAACCGCGCGTATGAGTCATTTTCGGTTTGGTTCTCAATTCTTTGGTTATTTTTGCACACCCCTGACTTTTATTGAGAGTCAGATAGACCTAGGGTGTCAGCGATAGAATTATTTCCTTTCATGACTTTTGTCTCGAGTTGTATAAAGACCTCGATAACTCATATCGGGCCCCAAGTCATTCTGGATTATTTTCCTAATATTTGAAATTGACCTTTATGTAGGGACTCTTCTGCATTTTTGGCCATGTAGTACTTAAAGCTTGATGTGGAATGAGAAAAAGGTACTGAGAACTTGACGTATATCTCTTGACCATAGTCGGTTGTTCCCGATAACGTTTGCACCTCCCCCTTCATCGCCTTTCCCATTGATCCTTCCGCCTCCAACTGTTGTAGCCTCTCCCCCCTTCTATGTGAGAGTGGCATTCTCATCTATTCATTTCTTTCATCCTCTTATATTCTTTTTAAAACATTGGGAACCATAAAGGAGCAATAGGGAAGAGAAATTCACAAAAGAATTATTCGATCCAACCCACCAAACATTGAATCGTTCTTATATGTGAGACCATAACAATTTGGTACAAGAGACATCGGTTCCTCTCGAACAATCTGCGCCAACAACCATCCAACTGACAACTGAACCCCCACATCTCCTCACACCGTTCGATCACACCAAATTCCTAGGCACCCTGATAGCAAAAAATTGACTAACACTAGGGTAAATCACAGTTCTCTCCAAAAACCCATGACGAACCAAGAAGTGGCAACTCAAAAACAAGCAACAAAATGCATCCTACCAAACTGCCTCCTCCCCTGATGTCTCTACCAATAAGGCAAAAACTACATACATTTATGGCATGGGTATACAATCAACATTACTACAGACCACAGGAGACAGACCACGAACTCCACTCAAAGTTACTGACAAACTTTACAATTTACATCATTAAGATCATCGGGGAATATCAAATGAAAGTACACCACATTATGTCAAATTATATTTTCCCTGCTAGCAGAAAGGAAGAAACCCCTGGGTTGGTTTTCAAGGTGCGAGCAATTTTTTTCCAGCCAGAATACTCCAAGAGCAGAATGGATCAACAGGTGAGCATTTCATCTCATAGGCACCTAACTGAGGATGAGTTCAACTACAGTTGCTTCCTTGAGAATTTCTAAAACCGTATCGATCATGCTTTCATTGGTCTCACACGAATAGCAAGTTCCTCTTTATCGCCAACCTTCATGATAGTCTCAGAAGAGACATTGAATTGGAGTACCACCCGGACCTCAGAATAACTATAAGTGGCCCAGATTTGCAAGTGTCAATTGTTGATGGACTGACTCATGGACAGAAAACAAGCATTACCAACTTCAAGAGGAGGTTAATTGGCAAAAACACAACCTTTGCATCAAAAGGCAGTGAGGGGGCAAGGGGTCATAAACACAAGTCCTACCAAGTTGTGCCATATTTCAAATGACTCACAAGAGCCGACAATACATCATGCCACTTTGCGGAGTCAACCATACTTTAAATGGGTGAACCTTACACAGTGAACCACTAATGCAAGAAGCTCTTCTGCTTGAGCTCCAGGATCCAAAGCAGGATGAAAAAAATATCAAAAACAAAAGATTCTAAAATCTCACTACAGGTCATGACAAGATAATGGGGGCTCAGTGGACGAGGAAGGTGGGCGGCTGAATTGAGACCGTGAGAGAGAGAGTGAGGGAGAGAGAAAGAGAGAGAGAGGTTAGGGCCAGAAATTTAGAAGAGGAAAGAAAAATACATTCATCCAACTTGACGATTATAACGTTCGTGCGCTCTCTTATAGAGACGAGGAGCGAATACAAAAGGAAAGCAATACAAAAGGAAACGGGAAATACTAAAATTGCGACATCCAAATATAGAATAGAATAAATGTTAAATATAGAATACAATAAACGTTAAATATTCTCCATGATTTCGGTGGACCCATGTGATATTCTTGCCCGACGCGTGTTGAATAGTCATTTGGGCTCGTCCTCATGCAGATCCGTAACAATGTCGCCATCTGGAAAATGTGCCTTGTCCTCAAGGCAGTAATCAGCGAACTGGCGGCTAAAGTCATCCTGGGGAAGCCACATCGCGTTTGAGTCGGGGTGACCGGTCCAAGCCACAAGAACCTCCTCTGATGTATGGTCCCCCGGAGTGCGGAATCAGTGATCGAGGATCGAGGCGGGGAGCAAGGCGCCTCTACGGAAAGGTCGAGATCGGTCGGGATATGATCTGTGGTGGCGTGCTTGCCCACCACTAGTCATAGCTGCGAGACATGGAAGACCGGGTGGATGCGGCTCCCGCTTGGGAGGCGTAGGCGATAAGCGACTGCCCCGATGCGAGCGAGGACCTCAAATGGCCGAAGAATCGGGAGGCCACGAATCGTCGTCCAGGATGTGGGGCCGCCAGTGCTGCACTGCGAGGACGAGGCCCATGAGCTCGTTCTCGTACGCTGATCGGCTGCGGATGGTATCCGAGAATGCGCTGCTAAAATAGGCCACCGAGCGGCCGCCTTGCATGAGTACGGCCCCCACGCCCACGCCTGACGCGTCACATTCCACGAGGAAGGGCTGGGAGAAGTCCGACATTGCTAACACCGGGGCACGAACAAGAGCTTGCTGAAGAGCGACGAAGGCGGCGGAGGCCGCTGCCGACCACTCGAAGGGGCCCTCGGCTGACTTCTTCAAGAGCTGAGTGAGGGGTCGGGCAATCGTGTCGTAGCCCTGGATGAACCGCCAATAGTACCCTGTCAGGCCCAGGAACCCGCGAACATCGCGGAGAGATGATGGGGTTAGCCACTGGAGAACCGCCTCGATCTTGTCATTGTCCATCGCGACTCCTGCAGCGGAAATGGTGTGTCGTAAGTAACACACCTCTGGAACCCCAAAAGAGCACTTTGTTGGGTGGAGCTTGAGGTGGTGGTGACCTGTCGTGCCAAAGTCTGGCGAACGTGTTGTAGATGTTCCTGCCAAGAAGAACTGTAGACCAAGATGTCATCAAAAAACAAGTACATGCTGGCAAAGTACCGGCCAAAAGATGTCGTTCATCATGGCCTGGAAGGTGGCCGGTGCGTTGGTCAGGCCGAATGGCATAACCAAGAACTCGTAGTGACCATCATGGGTCCGGAAGGCCGTCTTGGCGACGTTGGTTGGCCGAACGCGAATCTGGTGGTAGCCCGCACGGAGGTCCAGCTTGGTGAAAACGGTGGCACCGTGGAGCTCGTCCAAAAGCTCCTGGATCACTAAGATCGAGTACTTGTCTGGGACTGTGACCTTGTTGAGCTCCCGATAGTCCACGCAGAAGCGCCAGCTGTCTTCCTTCTTTCTGACCAAGAGGACCGGGTAGGAGAAAGGGCTTGCACTGGGGCGAATGAGGCCCCCCATCAACATGTCGTGTACGAGCCTCTCGAGCTCGTCCTTCTGCGCGTGCCCGTAGCGATACGCGCGGATCGAAACTGTTGTCGCGCCGGGCTAAAGAGGGATGACATGATCGTGTGGTCGGGCCGGCGGTAAGCCGGACGGTGCCGTGAAGAGGTTTGCAAACTCGGACAGGAGGTCCTGCATAGCCGATGGTGGTGACGGGGCTGGTGATGCCACGTCCAAGATGGACCAGAGCCATGCCGTAAAATCAACGCCTATCGTCCTCTGGATTGTGCGGGAGGAGACGGGGAGCGGAGCAGCCCTGCATCTCCCATTAGGCAGCACTCTCGTCCGTCCGGGAGAAACTGCATCGTCATGGATCCCCAGTTGACCCGTACGTCGCCCAGCGTGCTAAGTCATGCTACGCCGAGGATGGCGTCGATCCCACCAAGGCCGAAAACGTAGAAATTTGCTATCACTGAGTAAGATCCCACTGAAATCGGAACGGATGGGCAACGACCGTGAATCGAGCGTCCGCGGCCATCGCCCAAGCTGACCGTGAAATCCGGCGAAGGTTCCATCGGCAGGTGGAGTTGCTGGGCCAACTGAGAGGAGAGGAAGTTATGGCTCGCCCCACTGTCGACCATGATGACGATGTGGCGGTGCCCAGCTTGCCCGCTAACTTCAAGGTCTGTGGCCCTGAAATGCCGCCCACAGAAAAGCACGGAAGTTCCAACTGGTGAAGGCTCGCATCAGTAGCGCCCTCGGTGGAGTCCTCACGGATTTCGAGGTCTTCAAAATCTACCAAAGTGATCTCCAGTTCGGGGTCACCAATGATGGCGTGAAACTCTTTGACCGCGCAGATGTGGGTCGGAGAGTAGGGTTGTCGGCAGCGTAAGCGTAGCCCTTTGCGTCGGAGATCGTCAAACTCGCGGTTGGAGAACCGCTGGGGGGCGGCCGACCGAGCGGCTGGAGGAGGGCGAGGTGTCTGTGGCTATGGAGTAGCGGACTGCCATGGTCGGCCACCTAGCGGGGGTCTGCCTGGAGGTGGCTGGTTTCGCGGTGATAAATCTGCCTTCACGAGGCGGGCCATATCGAGGGCCTCGAACACCGTCCGGGGGTGATGAGTGCGAAGCCGGGAGCGGATGTGGGGCAGAAGGCCCTGCATGAAGAAGTCGAGGTAGTGATCCGGCGGTAAGCTCGGAACATAGGTGACGAGGGCCACGAATTCATCAATATAATCATCCACCGTATTGGTTTGGCATACCCCACCCAGTCGTTCGATGGAGGAGCCGAAATAACGGTTGTCGTAGCGGCGAATCATCTCCTGCTTGATCTCCGGCCAGGAGATTGTTGGGTTGGACTATCGTAACCAGCGGGCCCAATGTAGGGCGGAGCCGTCGAGTCCCACGACGGCGGTGGAAACCTTGTCCTGCTCGGGAGTGTGGTGGAGGTCAAAGTACTGCTCTGCCTTTGCGATCCACCCAATCGAGTCCACACCGGCGAAGGTGGGGAGGTCCAAAGCAAGTGCAGGACGGTCGGGGGCAAACGGAAGGGCGGCTTCCCCGTTGTGCGGGAGAGGTGGCGTCCCGAGTATGGACGTGTCATTGGTCGGGCATGTGGATCCGCTGGCGGACGCGACGGCGGACGGTTGGAGAGCGTCGAACTTGGAGTGAAGGGCGAGTAGGGAGGCATGCATGGAGGCCACGAGGGACTCCTGGGCTTCGACACGACGAAGGAGGGCATCGTTGGTGCCTTCCGGTGGGGTCTCGGCTGCGGAGCGGGTCATCGGAGCCATGGTGCGCGGGATCGTGGTTGTTGGGGCTGGTACTCCGGCGGCGAGCGGCGGGTGGAAAGGGCAGGTCAGACCAAATTAATGGGGGCTCGGTGGATGAGGAAGGTGGGCGGCTAAATTGAGACCGTGAGAGAGAGAGAGGGAGAGAGAAAGAGAGAGAGAGGTTAGGGTCATAAATTTAGAAGAGGAAAGAAACATACATTCATCCAACTTGACGATTACAACGTTCGCGCGCCCTCTGATAGAGATGAACAGTGAATACAAAAGGAAAGCAATGCAAAAAGAAAACGGGTAATACTAAAATTACGACATCCAAATATATAATAGAATAAATGTTAAACATAGAATATAATAAATGTTAAACATAGAATAGAATAAACGTTAAATATTCTCCGTGATCTCGGTGGGCCCATGTGATATTCTCGCCCCACGCGTGTAGACTTACCATTTGGGCTCGTCCTCATGCAGATCCGTAACACAAGAACTCGTCATTCCTACACCATGAAGTTCACGATGTATGTGGAATGGACGACCCACATTTACATCACTGGACTTTGGCAAAGCCCATAAATTCATCAATGAAAATGTGACTCGCTGACTTTGACTTCCCATCCGAACTGTTTACAACGCAAGTATACGTGCAAGGGTACAATTAAAGGCATGCCAAGTAGCTTTTAATGCCGACAATACATCATGCCACTTTGCGACGATACTGATACAATATATGGCGTGAAATGGTTTTAAATATTAGAGCCAGCTCAGTTAGGTTTCACAGCCCTACTGATGACAGTTAGAGAAGGCCCATGTATAAAAGGTCCATTGGGTCATTCCTTTCTTAAGCTCCTTTAATCCCACATATGAGATTCATTCCTAGATTCATTTTTAGCTCCTCCTTCTATCTTTATAAGGAACTCCTTGTATATGTATTTGAATTAACTTTATTTTAAGGAAAATAAATTTTTTTATTGAGCTCGCACGTTTGTTTCTGGCTTGAGCCCGTGCTCGCTATTATGGAGCTACACGACGACGAGCCTCCTTGAAAAATTACACACGTTGGGCGTGTATATCGGATGACCCCACCATTCCCGCGGAAGATAATTAATAATTTATTGGTTACTTTGTTTGCTTAAGACATTTATTTGTTACTTTGTTTGCTTGAGACATTTTAAGTATTTCTGTATTTCCTAATTTCAGAAGTTCCTTTTGTATTCGCTCCTCATCGATAAAAGAGGATGTGTAAGCCCTGTATTATTTTCATCCTGGAATGAATATGTGTTTTCTCTTTCTCCTCTAAACCCTAATCCCTACTCTCTTTCTCTCTCTCTCCCTCTCTTCCGCTCCTTCCTGTAGCCCCCGACCCCCTAACAACTAGTCTGACCTGCCATTTCCGCCCGCTGCCGAAGGCCGCCGGAAATCCAGTGCCCGCCCAGCCCGTCTCCGCCCAACGCACGTCCCTGCCTGAGCCGTACAGCACGCGCGCTGCAACACCGCCAGCGCTTCACCACCACCGCGCCAGCGCGTCTCCGTTGTTTTGTCGTGCGCCGCACACCAACAACACCTCTTCTCCAGTTTTCCCCCCACGTACCATCCCTGCTTGTCATGGCACCCTCCGCCCGTTCCACCACGGAAGCTCCGTCGGTGGATTCCAACGAGGCCCTCCTACGCCGTGTCGACGCACAGGAATCCCTTGTGGCATCCATGCATGCCTCCCTTGCCGCCACGCAAAGTTCGATGCCCTCTAACCCACTGTCGCCTCCGCCGCCAACGGATCCGCGGGCCCGTCCACCGGTGCGTCCATCCTCAGCGTGGCACCACCCCCGCATAACGGAGATTTCGCAACGTCGTTTCCATTGGGCCGTCCAACCCTCACCATGGATCTTCCCACCTTTGCCAGTGTAGACCCAATCGGGTGGATTGCCAAGGCGGAACAATACTTTGATCTAAATCATACGCCCGAGCAGGACAAGGTCTCTACCGCCGTCGTGGGACTCGACGGCTCTGCCCTTCATTGGGTCTGGTGGCTCCGCTAATCCAACCCGGCCATCTCTTGGTCGGAGATCAAACAGGAGATGATCTGCCGCTACGACAGCCTCTACTCTGGATCCGCCAATGAACGACTATGTGGGGTGCACCGCCAGATCGGCGCATTGGACGATTACATCGATGAATTCGTAGCTCTCGTCACTCATATCCCGGGTCTACCACCGGATCATTACCACGGCTTCTTCATGCAGGGCCTCAAGCACAACATCCGGTCCCGACTCTGCACCCATCATCCCCTAATAGTTTCTGAGGCCCTCGGCATGGCATGCCTCGTGGAGGCGGATTTGTCTCCGCGACCCCCACCAACCCCAGGCGGGCCTCCACCGGGCAGCCAACCTTAGCGGACCGCTACTCCGAAACCACCGGCCCCTCGGCTCCTCCAGCCGGCCGGCCGGGCCGCCCAGGGCCTCCGCAACGATTCTCCAACCGCAAGTTTGACGACCTGCATTGCAAGGGATATGTTTCCGTTGTCGTCAGCCATACTCCCCTACCCATGTTTGCACGGACAAGGAATTCCCTTCCATCATTGGCAACTTTGAACCAGAGATCACTTTGAAGGACTTTGAGGACCTCGAGATCATAGCAGAGGACACCACCTAGACAGTCGTCGACACCGACCTTCACCGTTTGGAGCTCCCATGTTTTTCGGTGGGCAGAATTTCAGGGCCCCAAACCATGAAGTTAGCGGGCAAGTAAAGCGACCGCCGCATTGTCATCATGGTGGATAGCGGGGCTAGCCATAATTTTCTCTCTAATCAACTGGCCAAACAGCTACGCCTTCCGATAGAGCCCTCTCCGGACTTCACGGTTAGTTTGGGCGATGGTCGCCGCCGCTCGATCCAGGGACGTTGTTCGGCCGTCTCAATTTTTGTGGGCCATTACACAGTGACGACAGACTTCTACGTCTTCTTCCATGGCGGGATCGACGTCATCCTAGGAGTGGCGTGGCTCTGTACGCTGGGTGACGTGCGAGTCAACTGAGGGACGATGATGATGCAGTTCCTTCAGAACGGCAAAGAGTATTTCCTTATGGGAGATGTCGCCCTACTTCGCTCCCTTGTCTCCTTTCGCATGATTCAGAGGACGATTCAGAGGACTTAGGACGTCGATTTCTCGGCATGGCTCTGGTCCATCTCGGACGCTGCACTGCCAACCCCATCTCCACCTCTGTCCCTTCAAACCCTCCTATCCGAGTTTGCGGATCTCTTTACAGATCCATCCGAGTTACCACTAGCCCGGCCACACGATCATGACATTCCTCTACAGTCTGGTGTGTCGGCAATCCCAGTCCGACCATACCGCTATGGACACGTGTAGAAGGACGAGATTGAGAGGCTTGTACACGACATGCTGATGGGGGCCTCATCCGCCCTAGTGCAAGCCCCTTCTCCATCCTGGTACTCTTGGTCAGAAAGAAGGACAGCAGTTGGCGCTTCTGTGTGGACTACCGGGAGCTCAACAAAGTCACCGTCCCAGACAAGTACCTGATTCCGGTGATTCGAGAGCTTCTGGACGAACTAAATGGCGTGTCCGTCTTCACCAAGCTGGACCTCCGTGTCGGCTACCACCAGATCCGCGTTCTCCCGACCGACGTCACCGGGACGGCCTTCCGAACCCATGACGGACACTACGAGTTCCTGATCATGTTATTCGGCCTGACTAACGCGTCGACCACTTTTCAGGCCACGATGAATGACATTTTTCGTCTGGTACTTCGTCAGCATGTATTGGTTTTTTTTGATGACATCTTGGTCTACAGTTCTTCTTGGCAAGAGCACCTCCAGCACGCCCGCCAGACGTTGGCCACGCTACGACATCACCACCTCAAGCTCCACCCGATTAAGTGCTCTTTTGGGGTATCGAAGGTGTGTTATCTGGGACACACCATCTCCACTACAGGGGTCGCAACGGATAGCGACAAGATCGAGGCGGTCCTCCAGTGGCCAACACCATCTTCTATCCGCGATGTCCGCGGGTTCCTAGGCCTGACAGGGTACTACTGCAGGTAGAATCTGGGGTACGACACGTTGGCCCGTCCTCTCACCCAGTTCCTGAAGAAGTCGGCCGAGGGACCCTTTGAGTAGTCAGCGGCGGCCTCCGCCGCTTTTATCTCTCTTCAGCAACCCTTGGTTTGTGCCCCGATGTTAGCCATGCCAGAATTCGCTCAGCCCTTCCTCGTGGAGTGTGATGCCTCGGGAGTCGGCGTGGGAGTCGCACTTATGCAGGTCGGCCATCATGTGGCCTACTATAGATGCGCCTTCTCCGACCGCAGCCGCTCCGCTTACGAGAACGAGCACATGGGCTTCGTCCTCGCAGTTCAGCACTGGCAGCCCTATCTTCTGGGCCGACACTTCGTGGTCCGTACCGACCACCATAGCCTCTGATACCTCCTGCAGCAGAAGATCGCTACGCCCGCCCAACAGGTGTGGGTGGCCAAGCTACTGGGCTACGACTTCAGCATCGAGTTTCGGTCAGGCAAGGCGAATCGCGCAGCCAACGCCCTCTCCCGCAACCCCATACTGGAAGCCATCTCCCGCCCCGTCTAGGAGGGTGCGGAGGCGCTCCAACGGGAAGTAGAAGCCGATCCGGCCCTCAACGGGATTCGGACAGCACTCATCGCGGACGTTGCAGCCCACCCACCTTACTCCTTGGTTGACGACCGCCTACTCTTCAAGAGCCGCCTCGTACTCGCGACCTCCTCCCCGAGCATCCCTCTGTTGATGGCCGAGTTCCATGCCTCCCCAACGGGAGGACACGTTGGTGCTTACCGGATGTACTGACGGCAGGTAACCTCTCTCTATTGGCCTCAGATGTTCCGACAGGTCAAGACCTTTATGTCCGCTTGTCTCATCTGCTAGAAGGCCAAGTACGAAGCAGTATTTCTGGGTGGTGTACTTCGGCCACTTTCGATCCCCAACCGCATCTGGGACGACATCGCCATGTATTTCATCACACGACTGCCCCGATCACAGGGACACGACTGCACCCTGGTTGTGGTGGACCGGCTTTCGAAGTAAACACATTCATTCCCCTCCACCATACATACACTGCCGCCACAGTTGCCGATAGTTTCATCCAGGGGATCGTGCGCCTCTACGGGTTTCCTCGATCAATCGTAAGCGACCGCGACCCGCTCTTCCTGAGTACCTTTTGGACAATATTGTTCCGCTTACAGGGCACCTGTCTTCGCATGAGCACGGCATACCACCCGCAGACCGACGGACAGTCGGAGGTCCTCAACCGGTGTCTGGAAACATACCTCCGCTTCTTCGTGGGGGAGCAGCCTCGCAGTTGGGCCAAGTGGCTCGGGTGAGCCGAGTACTCTTACAACACCGCCCCCACCACCAGGCGGCCGACACTACTCCTTTTGAGGTCGTCTATAGTCGTCCTCCACCATCTATTGTCTGTCACCTTCCAGGGAAATGTCGGGTGGAGAGCCTGGCCACCGCCCCTCGCGATAGAAACACTATTTTGGATCACCTGAAGCACCACCTACGACGGGCCCAACAAAAGATGGCTTCCTTCGCCAACAAGAAACGTCGGGACCTCTCATTTGAGGTGGGAGAGAAGGTTTTCATCAAACTCCACCCCTACCGCCAGTTTTCAGTGGTCCGCCGACCATGCCCGAAATTGGCACCATGGTTCTTCGGTCCCTTCGAGATCCTCGCCCGCATAGGCGCAGTCACTTACCTCCTACGCCTCCCAACCGGGAGCCGCATCCATCTGGTCTTCCATGTATCGCAGCTTCGGCGTGTGGTGGGTGAACATGCCACCACAGATCATATCCTGGCTGACCTTGACCTTTCCGGAGAGGCATCCTACTAACCCGCCTCGATTCTCGGTTGCAGAAGCCGCACCTCGGGAGACACTACATCGGAGGAGGTTCTCGTAGCTTGGACCGGTCGGCCCGACTCGGACGCAACGTGGCTTTCCCGGGATGATTTCCGTTGCCAGTTCGCGGACTACTGCTTTGAGGAGAAGACACATTTTCCAGACGCTGGCATTGTTACGGAGCTACACGACGACGAACCTCCTTGGAAAGTTTGCACGCGTCGGGCGCGTATATCGGATGGCCTCACCATTCCCGCGGAAGATAATTAATAATTTATTGGTTGCTTTGTTTGCTTAAAAAGTTTATTTGTTGCTTTATTTGCTTGAGACATTTTAAGTATTTCCGTATTTCCTAATTTCAAATTTTCCTTTTCTATTCGCTACTCATCGCTATAAGAGGACGTGTAAACCCTGTATTATTTTCATCCTATAATGAATATGTGTTTTCTGTTTCTCCTTTAAACCCTAATCCCTCCTCACTTTTGTCTCTCTCCCTCTCTTCCTCTCTTCCATTCTTTTCCGTAGCCGCCGACCCCCCCCCCCCCCGGCCCCCCAACACACGCCATTCCCGTCCTCTGCGAACTCCAGCTTGAGTCCATTGCTCTAGCAGCCTCTTGCTACCGATGTTTGATTCTTCCTCCCTTCCTGCTCTTTTTATAAGCTTTTGCTGCCGAATGAGACCCGCCACAGCTCTTGCAAGTCCCGTCCTCCGCGAGTTCCCGCTTGGGTCCATCGAGCTCGATGAGACCACTCATCCTGTGACTGTGCATCCTCTTACCGAGCTCACAGAATCCGATGAGACCATCTACACCGTGCAACCTTTTGTCTAGATCGCAGAAGAACGTTGAAACCATCTTCCTGTGCGGCCTCTTGCCGAGCTCGCTGAAGACCAAAGAGACCGCACTGTGCGGCCTCTTGTCGAGCTCGTTGAAGACCGTTGAGACCATATTCACCATGCAGCCTCTTGCCGAGACCGCTGAGACCATATGCACCATGCGGCCTCTTACCGAACTCGCTGAGGCCGCTCGTCCCATGTTCTGAGCTTGCCTGCTCCTCCTGTGACTGTTGCAATTCAGTTACCACGCCCCATGTACTAAACCGCGGTCATTGTGTAGGACTGCCTAGACGTCGCTCCTTTGTCGTGCCCGCAGACCCTGTGGGTTGTTGCGGTTTCTTCGGTGGTGCTCTTTTGTGGTATTCTCGCATTCTTTTGTCACGCCGACTTTTCTTACCATATGGGAACAAATGTTGCACATACTACCTCGACACTTTCAACTCTTGCTCCAACTCCTCTCCCTGATGCCCGGGATGAACTATAGATCACTATTATCTCCCTCACCCGAAAGAAGAATTTTGTGGAATGGGTGCACTCGGTCCGTCGCATTCTCTAAACCAAGGGGCCTCTTCACCATCTCACTCGAGACAACCCTACCGAGCCCACGGGGCAGTGGCTTCGGGACGATGGTTGAGTTCAATTTTGGATCTTGAACTCCATGGATAGTGAACCATATTCAATGGTTATGGATCACACCACCGCCAAAACCATGTGGGATGAGCTCCACTCCCACTACTCAGGGAAAAATAGCCTCCAACACTTATTTGATATTTTCATGGCTCATCACAATACCATCCCCGGTTCAAATGGTAACCTCATGTCCATTGTTGCTTAATCCAAAACTCTATTGAGACCTGGATTCAGCACCAGCCACCAACGTCGAATCATGCCGCTCAACGAGCTCAAAAAGAGTCTGTCGGTATTGCATTGATGATGATCTGTGTTCCCTCGCACCTCCACAATGTATGGCGCATATCCTTTCTTCTCCTACTATTTTATCACTGTCCGAAGTTTGCTCCATGTTGTTGAAGGTGACGCCACCGCTTGAACTCTCGGTGTCCTCTCCTCCAGTGTTCCTTCACCGCGGTTCTGACAACCGACCTCCACCTTCCCATGATCGTGGAGGCCACTCTTGCTCTCAAGGTGGTGGGCGTGATGGTCTCCCTCGCTCTAGGGGCCATCCCCAGGCATATGTATTTATTGTGTCCGGACCAATCAAACTGACAATGAAGGTACCTCATGTTTGTCCCATAGTCTTACGGTAGCAAATGGCAACATCACTCCAGTTTCTCTCTCTCTCTCTCCCTCAATTCTTCATATTCATGTCTCTTGCCCTCGGGTGCCACCAATCATATTATTCCGACAATGCCTTCTCAGTACTTGGACTCTTTGTGTCCTAAGTTCATTACGGTAGCAAATGGCGACATCGCTCCAGTTGATGTCTCTCTCTCTCTCAATTCTTCGTATTCTTGTCTCTTGCTTTAATCTGCTTTTCATCAACAGCCTTACTCAAGATCATGACTGCTTAATCACTTTCTCCTTTTTTTCTCTATTGTACAGGAACAGCAGGCGCGGACTATCATTGGCAGAGGATAACTTTCAAATGGGCTTTACACTATGGATCTTCCTCCGACCATTTTCCCTTCTGTCAGCTTTGTTAATTGGCGTTGACGTCTTGGTCATGCTCCTCTTCACATCCTCCAAAAAGCTCTTATAGATTTTCCTTTCTTTAGTTTTGATTGTATATCATGTATTTATGGGAAACAATACTGTTCTATTTTCCCTTCTCATTATATCCAGTCTAATCCAGAGCACTGCTCCTTTTGATTTAGTGTATTTTGACATCTAGAGTCTTTATAAAGCAGCTAGTGTATTAGGATATCATTCGTTTCTTACGTTTATTGATGATCGCTCATGCATGACATGGATGTAGCCGATGTGTGATCGCTCTGAGCTTCTTCCTCTATTCCGCTCCTTTGCCACTGAAGCCAAAACGTAATTTTCCCACTATTAAAAATTTTGCACTGATAATCCATATGAATGCACTAGACATATCTCTCAGGAAATGTGTACACTATTAGGAATCCTCCACCAAACCACCAGTGCATGCACACCGCAAAAGAATGGTATTGTTGAGCGAAAGAACGACACCTTCTCGAAGTTGCCCATTCTCCAATGTTTCAGATGCAAGTCCCCACCGCCTATTGGCACTTTGATGTATTTACCTCATGTTATGCCATCAATTGCATGTCCTCTATTCTCAATTTCGCAACGCTTTTCTCTATCGAATTTCTCGGCGAACATCCCATCTTCTTGACTCCTCGAGTCTTTGGTTGTGTCTATTTTGTCAACCGCCTAGGCCCACCATGGACAAGTTGGCTTCTCGTGCTACTTGATACATGCGTGTTGGCTATTCGCGCACCCAAAAGGGTTATGTTTGTCACTCCCCTTCTACTCAGAAGTTAGTTACGTTTGCTGATGTAACGTTTTTGAGAACCAACCTTTCCACCTCCCCTCCACACCGACTATGTCGATCCATGCTCTCCCCATCCCCTAGTTCCCACCCACTCTTCTCCTCCTCTACTTCTGACACCACCTCAAACCCTCCTCTTTGAGTCTACACTCTTCTCCTCAATCCAGAGCACAGGACCCACTCTTGCCTATTATTGTTGGTCCGCGTGCGGCTGTTTCGACACTATCTTTTATTGTCGACTCGCTCACTAATTATGTCTCCTTGCATTGTCTTTCCTCTGACTAACGCAGGTTTGCAGGCTTCTTTGTCGTCTATTTTCACCCCCTCTTCTATGTAGGAGGCTCTTCAGTATCCGGGGTGGCGAACGGCAATGGATGAGAAAATGGATGCACTTTGGGCATACCATATTTGGGACCTCATTCCTCATACTCTCAATCAGTCTCTTGTCAGTTGTAATCGAATTTTCTCGGTGAAGCATCATCTTAATGGGACAACTGACCGCCTCAAGGCCTGTCTTGTTGTCAGAGGTTTTACTCAACAGCACGGACTTGACTATGAGAAGACTTTTTCTCCAGTTGTGAAACTCAACACTGTCCGGGTCTTAACCTCTCTCGATGTCCATCAACATTGGCTGCTACATCAACTTGACATCAAGAACTCCTTCCTTAATGGCAATCTTATGGAGACTGGGTACATTCAGCAACCTCCTGGTTATGCAGCCATGGGGGTGTCCCTAGTGTGGCATCTGACGAAATCTCACTGTCTTCAAAAAGTCTCCACATGAATGGTATGATAAGTTTAGTTGGGTAGTTCGGGATTGTCGCTTCACTCGGGGATCGGCAGACTTTTCCCTATTTGTTCGACGGTGTCCATCCGCCACAATGATTCTTCTGGTCAATTTTGATGAAATTCTTATCGCGGGTGATGACCTTCCGACATTACTGAAATCAAGAAACAACTAACCTCTCAATTCCAAACTAAAGATTTGGGTCGACTTCAATACTTCTTGGGGATTGAGGTAGCCCGACGACCTGATGGTTTTGTCCCGCCTCAGCGAAAATATTTCTTTGATCTACTTCATGATATCGACTACTCTGGGGGTAAGCCTGACGATACACTTATGGATGTGAATCACTAGCTCTCTGCTCATAGCTCGAGCTCTGATCAACTCCCCAATAATCCAGAGTATTATCGGCATCTCGTTAGTAAATTAATCTATCTTACTGTGACATGGCCGAAAATATTCTTTGCAATCGGTGTGGTCAGTCACCTCATGCACGCTCCCCGAATCTCCCACCTCAGGCGGTCGCGTGTATTCTTAAATACTTGGAGAATGCTTTGGGACAAGGATTGGTGTACAAGCCTTCTACTTCTCTATCTCTCATTGCATATTGCAATGTTGATTATGATGGGTCCCTAGATGAGCGTCGATCCACTAGCGGTTACTGCGCATATTTTGGCGAATATTTGGTTACCTGGCGAAGCAAGAAGCTGACTATGGTTTTTGTTCCATGGCCGCCGTTGTTTCAGAACTCACAAAGCAAGAGAGTCTCCATATGGCTGAAAATCATGTGCTTCATGAGCACACAAAACACATCGAAGTCGACTATCACTTTGTCCGAGAAAGGTTTCAGCTTCGAAGATTGATTCTACGACAAATAACAGATGTTGATCAAGTTTCAAATATTCTCACTATAGCTTTTCCTCGCTCACTATATCGACGATTTCTTTCCAAGCTTGGCTCCTAAGACTTGTATGTTCAAGCTTGCGGGGGAGTGTTAGAGAAGGCTCGTGCATAAATGGCTCATTGAGTCATTCCTCTCTTAGGCTCCTTTAGTCCCACATCTTAGATTCATTCTTAGTTCCTTCTCCTTTTATCTATATAAGGAGCTCCATGGACATGTATTTAAATTAACTTTATTTAAAGGAGAATAATTTTCATCTACCTCCTCATTTATTCTCTAATTTCTCATTTCGTACAACAACAACACTCAAGCCTTTATCCCAATAGTGGGGTCGGCTATATGGATCCTTTGTCGTCATTGTGCCCTATTTTTAGTCATAATCTCACTAATGCATGTGTACATCATGTTTTTCCTTATAGTTTCATTCCAAGTCTTTATTGGTCTACCCCTCCCTTGTTTAACATGCCTAGTGACTAGACTCTCACAACGCCTAACAGGTGCCTCTAATGGTTTCCTTTGTGTGTGTCCAGACCATCTTAGTCGAGCTTCTCGCATCTTCTCAACAATTGGTGTTACTCCTGTCTTATCCCTGATACACTCACTCCTAATTTTATCAGTCTCATGTGTCCACACATCCATCTAACAATTCTCATCTCCACAACTCCCATTTTTTGCTCATGTACACAATTCACTGCCCAACACTCAAAACCATAGAGCATCGTTGGTCTAATTGCAGTATGGTAAAACTTATCTTTAAGTTTTAATGGTACTTTACGATCACATGAGATCCCTGACGCGCCTCTCCACTTCAACCAACCTGCTTGGATTTTATGTGTCGCATCTTTATCAATACCTCCATCTTTTTGAACTATTGATTCGTGATATTTAAAACACTCACAACGGGAAATATCTTGATCACCCAACTTAATAATAAAGTCGTTCATCCCTCTTGCATCCGTACAATGACCATTAAAAAGGTAAAAGGAAGATCATCCGAAAAGAAACGAAGATTCATTTTCCTTTCCTTGCAAGCAACTTCCACACCACTGAAAGTTTTTGAAACCATATTGCCTGAATATACAAACTGTATGGAGGCATCCGCAAGTCTTCCATCACCATGATAATATGATCACTGCATTTGTTTCCTTTTTAGAACGACACTTGTGGTAGCACGTCCATAGTGTAATTCTATTTTTCAAAATGATGAAATCGAACACCAACGCACAGCGATGCGCTTAAAAGGCATCATAAAACCAAGTCAGCCACTTCTCACAAGTATCAGTCGCAGAGGAAGGTTCATAGTACTTTTGAGTTAATTATAGAAAACTAAATTCAAAGGCTATCAAAATTCAAAATATAAATTTCCTATTTTGGTGGTGGAAAATTTATTCAACGAATTCCTTAGAGCACAAATATTTCTAAACTTGACCTCTCATTCCGCTCATTAGGTACGATCACCATTTCATAGAGAACTATGACGTAATTGCAAGTCCCAAAATCAACTCACTCAATGATGTAGAATAGGGTTAGGGTTTCCAAAAAATAAATATTTTTTGTAAAATATCTTACTTTTGATAAATTAAAGTAGTTTTTGAAAAATAAGTGGGTTTTATTTAATTTTTAAAGGAGGCCGAGAGGACCAAATCGAGCTTTTGCACGCAAACCCACTTTCCAACGTTGAAGTTCGCAAAACCGTTAATCATTATCCAGAAAACATTCCTTGGCGTCCAATGAATTGATCCGTAGCGGAATTCGTACGTTCACAAGCATAAACCACAAGTCATAATTTATGGATAAACGACAAAATTAAATAACGCGAACGTCGAGGCAAGCTTACATTAATTGAAAGTGTTGCATAAAATTACACTAATAATGAAGCATAGAGAGCGCGGAGTTGCCAACGTATATGCGAGACTACGGCAAGGTCGAACCCACTGCAAATCAGTTGCACGGTCCAGGAACTAGGGGCTGATTATAACACCAAGGCAGCTACGTTGAGGGAGACCGTTCAGAAGGGATGCTGCCTGCAGCAGATTGGCGGACAAGCAGTACCGGACATAGGTTGCCCTGTTGCTGAAACAGAACGCCAAAGTTCGCGTCGTGAAGTTCGCTGGGAAGAACAACCAGAGTTTCCCCCTTGGCGTTGGAGTAGAGCACCGAGGTCGACAGCGATCGAGAGGGGAAGGGAGCTTCTCGGCGGGCTGAACGTCGGCAGTAAGGGCCACGAAGATATGCCCTGATGTCGTAGGAGACGCTGGAGACGGCCAATGGTGTGAGCAATCGCAGAAGATTGGTGGACTTGCGGATGGTAGGGGAGATAGAAAGTTGGACGGGGCTAGGTCGACGGGCTAGACAGAGGGAACGCCTGTTTGTTATTCTCTGTCTTCATGGCCGCCTTTCTTTGTGCTGTGAGGGGGTTATTTAAGGAGGAAGCAGATATTTTGCCCTCACACTTATTTCCAAACTGATTTCTTTTTCCTTTTACAATGTTTCCAGACCTTCGGCTATCAGATATATAATCAATTTTATTTGCTACATGAATTATGAGGTTGTTTCTGAAAACTAATCTCCATCAAATTGAGAAATATTTCATGTCACTTAATTTGGATTCTATTCACTTTTTTTAAGTTATCTTAATTAGTTTAAGCATTCCCCTTTCGCCCTACAATTCAACTTGTCGGACCATTTATTTAGGGTCTCATAGGCTGGTCAAACCCAAAAGCCAGAATCCAACATAGCATGAGTACACAGGAACATTGACAGAAAATAAAATAACAACAGTAATAATAATAATAAATAACTGGCGCCTGATAATATCACGCGTTCTCGGGTGTGGCGATGGATGCATCAATTCTCCTGGGGTTGACAAAGCTCGACTCCAGCGAGAATTTGCATTGACTGGTAACATCGAGATCGAATGTCGCAGTTGACACTAAGTCGAGTGGTATGTCTGGCCCCCGACAGGTGGCTCGACGCACTCCTGAATTTAAAATGGATCATTCCTTCGCAGTAGTTTTTGATATGAGCATGAAGTAGATCCTTGCTTCTTGCAAGAAGCAAACGCACAATCTCCCTTTAAAAGGTACAATTCATGGCGATAACGACTGACCATGAGTTTGTAATTTTCAAAGGTTGCTTGCAAATTATTAGCAATAATCTTATGCAATTTTTTAAATAATTAATATGAGTTTGCGCATCGAAAGAAGCGCGTGCATAGAATGAAAAAGGATGGTGATCAGGTGGGCGGGATAACGCATAGAAAATCTCGAAAGGAGATATATGAAGAGAGTGGCTTTTAGAATTATTACCAGTGAAATTTGTTTGTCGAGGCACAAAATTTCATCGCTTTAGATTTTCCCCGATTAAACGTCTAAGAAGGTTCTTCAAACTCTTATTAACGATTTAAATCGGTTTGTCGGTTAGAGAGTGGTAAGCGCTACTAAACTCAAATGTGGTGTCCTCTTGACCCCATAATATATTCAGAAAAATTATTATTAAATATTTAATACTTTGTTGTAATTTCACAAATCTGCTTATAACTAACTTACAAATATTAAAATTAATTCCAATTTTGTTTTTTAAATAGTTTCCAGAGAAATCCTTTAAAACGTGTATCCTTATTATGAGAGAAAATTTTTGGAGTTCTTATTATCCTTAAAACATGATTCTTTGAAATATATTGACAGTTAGATAATAAAGATGATTAGACACATTTATATTTATGGGATAATGTAATGACATAAAATGATATTCTCCAAATATGAAACCAATATATGGTGGTGTCATTAGTACTACGTGTGGTTGTAGTAAGCTACGAGACTTAGGACATACGTAGCTCGAGTCTAAGCCACATATGGTGTGGGGCTCATCACTAGCCAACTCCATCATCAGGAGAATTGGGTTCGAAACCGTGTCATCCAAGGTAGTGTCTCATCGCTATTACGTTCTTCTTCGTGGAGTAGGGGCTCGGGAAGAAACCTAGTAACTACAGCTGGTGATTCAGTAAGGGCAAGTGGAGTCTCTACTTCAATTGGGATGACATAAATGGGAGGAAGAAACTCTTTTTCCTGAAATTGAGGCTCAGGAAGAGACTCCTCAACTGGAGGTAGTGCAACTGTGCAACTAAGTTGGGATGATGTGCTCATGAGGGTGGCAACACTAGGGAAATCTATGTCCTTAAAAGTGGGGGCAACGACAAAACTAGCGAGAAGTCTAGCAGTAGACCTAAACTCAGACTCCATCTTAAGGACCATACTAGAAACTTCTCATAAATTGTGATAACTGTGCAGCTCTAGTTGAACCTTAATGGAGTAGTGTAACTCGTGCAGGTAACGGGATACAATCATCTCATCACCCTCTTGAATATCTAATCTAGACTGAAAGGCTAGAAATTCTCTAGTGTACTCATCAATCGACAAACCCCTTTATTGTAGATTTTGAAATCTACGATATGAAGTGTGGAAGTATTCGGGAGAGACATAGTGTTGGCGCAGCTCTGATTTGAACTCATCCCAAGTAGTGATTGGGGGCAACCACAACTCATCTCTCATGCGTTGAAGTTGCGTCCACCATTCTAAGGAGGATCCCTTAAGTCTACGGGTCACATACTCGATTTGTCTACTCAAGGGTACTTGACTTCGGCTCATAAACGACTCTATGTTATGACACCATCTAAGCACTCATCAGGTCACAATTGTCCGTAAAAATCGCTCGGATGTGTGTACTCAAAGCTTTTAGGATTAGTGTTCTCTCCTTGCAATACATGATTTATGTTAGGGAGAGACGCTATTATTTTTGTTAAATTTTTTATTTGAGCATTCAAATCTTCCATATTATTCTTCAGTCTTATGTTAAATTCTAAAGGATCGACCATTTTCTCCTCAGAATTTGTTTTAATCTCTCAAAAATTATATTAATCGATTTTAAAATCCACCTTTTTTAACAAAGTGAACTCTTTTTTAAAATAATAATGATAATAATAACTCAAATATTTTAAATTATTATTTATTATTTATTTATATTTAATAGGATAAAGATTTAAAAATAAATAAATAAATAAAATTTTTAAATTAAAAGGCCATAGCTATTTTATTTTTTTAGATTAAAATAAATTTAGTAGACCCTTTTTTAAAATGCGGATACAAATTTTATCAAAAGTACCGGATTGACCGATTCACGATAAGAGTGAATCGAATAGATCTGATACCAAACTGATGTAGAATTGGGTTAGGGTTTCCAAAACAAAAATATCTTTTGTAAAATATCTTATTTTTGATTAATTAAAGTAGTTATTGAAAAATAAGTGGGTTTTATTTAATTTTTAAAAGAGGTCGAGCGGACCAAATCGAGCTTTCGTGCGCAAAACTACTTTCCAACGTTGAAGTTCGCAAAATCGTTAATTGTTATCCAAAAAACATTCCTCGGCGTCCAATGAATTGATCTGTAGCGGAATTCGTACGTTCACAAGCATAAACCAAAAGCAATAATTTATGGATAAAAGGGAAAATTAAATAACGTGAACGTCGAGGCAAACTTAGATTAATTGAAAGTGTTGCATAAAATTACGCTAATAATGAAGCAAAGAGAGCGCGGAGTTACCCGCGTATATGCGAGACTGCGGCAAGGTCGAACCCACTGCAAATCAATTGCACGGTCCAGGGGCTAATTATAACACCAAGGAAGCTACTTTGAGGGAGACCGTTCAGAGGGGCTCCTGCCTGCAGCAGACTGGAGGACAAGCAGCACCGGACAGAGGTTGCCCTGCTGTTGAAACAGAACGCCGAAGTTGGCACCGTGAAGTGCGATGAGAAGAACAACCGAAGTTTCCCCCTTGGCGCTGGAGTAGAGCACCAAGGTCGACAGCGATCGAGAGGGGAAGGGAGCTTCTCAGCGGGCTACACGTCGGCAGTGAGGGCCACGGAGATGTGCCCTGATGTCGTAAGGGATGCTGGAGACGGCTGACGGTGTGAGCAATCGAAGACGACTGGTGGACTTGCGGCTGGTAGGGGAGATAGGTCGTTGGACGAGGCTAGGTCGTCGGGCTAGACAGAAGGAACGACTATTTGTCGGTCTCTGTCTTCCTGGTCTCCTTTCTTTGTGTCATGAGGGGGTTATTTAAGGATGAAGCAGATATTTTTCCCTCACGTTTATTTCCAAACTGATTTCTTTTTCCTTTTACAATGTTTCCAAACCTTCGGTAATAAGATACATAATCAATTTTATTTGCTACATGAATTATGAGGTTGTTTCCGAAAACTAATCTCCATCAAATTGAGAAATATTTCATTGTCTCTTAATTTGGATTCTATTCTCTATTTTTATGTTGTCTTAATTAATTTAAGCTTGCCCATTTTGCCCTAGCTATTCAACTTGTCGGACCATTTATTTCGAGTCTCATCGGCTGGTTAAACCAAAGAGCCAGAATCCAACATAGCATGAGTACACAGGAACAATGACAAAAAATAAAATAACAATAATAATAATAATAAATAACTAGTGCGTGATAATATCACGTGTTATCGAGTGTGGCGATGGATGCATCACTCAAACACAACTCCTAGTAGAGTCCAGAATTGTCACACGCCTTTGCAACCCAAAAAACAATGCTCCATATCGCCATGGTCCTCAACTGCCAAATTTGTCCATGAAATTTAAGTGGAAAATGGTGCCGCCAAAATAGAAATAGGAGACATTTTTCAATAAGTGGATCATTACATAACGTATTTTAGTTGCTCGACAATGCCCCAACATCTAAAATTACTAGCTAATGAGAAATAGTTGCTTCGGTGGGGTTAGCCAAGGCAGTGCATAATATTGGTGTTGTACTTATGAGGGAGATAGTTCTTTATCTATATTGATCACTTAGGCCTCAAAATATCAACAACAGAAGCTCATAATACCACCTCAACAATGATGGATGAATAAAATATTGGATTTCACCAAAAGGTCGAGAAACTAAACCAAGCAATCGATGCTCTCTCTCGTTGCAACAAAGAAAACGGTTGGGTGTACAATCTCCCGAATCACTTCCCACTCTTCGTTGACATCAAAGAATAAATTAACAAATCCACATATCTAACTGTCTTGAAGCAACATATTTTTAATTGGCAAACAAAAACCGAGCAGACCGCTAATGCTGATTTGATCAACAACAACACTCAAACCTTTATCCCACAATAGTGGGGTCAGCTATATGGATCCTTTGTCGCCATTGTGCCCTATCTTGTGTCATAATCTCACTAATGCCTAAGTACATTATGTCTTTCCTTATAGTTTCATTCCAAGTCTTTATTGGTCTACCCCACCCTCGTTTAACATGCCCAGTGACTAGGCTCTCACAACGCCTAACAAGTTCCTCTAAATGTCTCCTTTGTATGTGTCCAAACCATCTTAGTCGAGCTTCTCGCATCTTCTCTGCAATTGGTGCTACTCTTGTCTTATTCATGATACATTCATTCCTAATTCTATCCAGTCTCGTGTGTCCACACATACACCTAAGCATTCTCATCTCCACAACTCCCATTTTTTGCTCATGTACACAATTCACTGCCCAACACTCAGGTCCATAGAGCATCGCTGGTCTAATCGCAGTACGGTAGAACTTGCCCTTAAATTTTAATGGTACTTTATGATCACACAAGATCCCTGACGCGTCTCTCCACTTCAACCAACCCGTTTGGATTCTGTGTCACATCTCGATCACACAAGATCCATGATGCTGATTTGATCAAGTACAATAAAAAATTTTATGATGCAGCCATAGTCGCACATGACGGGATGATTGCGACACAAATATCTATACTATATTAAAATGGGAAAACACCCTATGGTTAAACATTCACTTTCCAACTTTACCCTTCTTTATTAAAAAATTTCCAAATTTTAAAATGTGTTTTTTTCTTTTATTTTAAAAACAATGTGCCCACATATAGGCAAAGTCCTCTACCAACAATAAAAAATGTGCTCTCTCCGCCCCTCAAAAACCCTCGTGACACGACAAAAACAAGTGACAGATTGAGTATAATGCTCAGGATTTTGAGAGAGGCAGAAGTTCCATCGCTCCGGGGCAATATCGTGGCCAGAGTAATGTTGCACTGGATACCGGGGGTCCCTCGTGTACTATCGCGATCGGGATGTTGTCATAGTTAGTCGTAGGAGTGGAGCCCCGTTCCTATCACTCGTACTTTTAAATGTGAGTTTAATTAAAGCAAGAGACAAAATCCAACAAAGCAAGTATAGAGTGCAACCTCACAAGTTTAACAATTCACTTCAATTACAGAAGTGCAATTTATTCAATAACGAACAAACATTCAATAATTGACAATCACCAGAGTAATAATAAAACGTGTGAAATAATCCAATCAAGTAGAAAAAATACATTCACATGAAGTTTCCTTTGGATAAAGAAGGGAAAACTCATCTACGCTAAGCGGAGATGAACCCAAAATTCAAGAAAGAACTCATCGATTATGAAAGGTAAGGTGGTAAGAAGAAGATTTAGGGAGGCTGGATACTCCTCGCACGCACAAACGTTGCAAAGGTGGTGGCGGCTAGCAAGAAGAACGTCTTTGTGTGGATAAAGGATGTGACGTCAAAATCAATGGAGAGACGGGGAAAGAAAATCTGAGAAGTGAAGAGGAAGATAGTGGAAAAGGGCGGAGAGAACCCACGGTTCTCTTGGTAAGAAGGCTGGGTAGAAATTAGGTTTTTGATTTCTTTTACTTTTTACACTACTTGTAGATTTTGGGATTGTTTGGCGTGGATGTCGGGCGGCGCGGATGAAATCCGCAGCTTTTCCGTGGTAACTAGGGGCGGGGAGGATCCCCGCCGCCCGACCACGGCCCCGCCAAACGCGCGGAAACCGCAACCGGGCGGTGTCGTCTGCGAGACCGGCGTGGATCAACCCCACCAAACGGGCCTTTATAAAGTGGGTGGCGGCATATTGTTCACGGGAATTAATGAAGGGGCCTCTCCATGAGCTGCACACTTGAGTTTCAATTGTAGATCTATAAGGGCCCCCATAGGGGTCTCCTGAATCGGAATAGAATTCTTTCTCTATCGAGATCTCCAAAGAAACATATCATACTCCTTGTAGTTCAATTCCCTTTGAGACATATGTATGTGTTGTATCAAAAGCCCAATAACTCTTATTAAGCCCCTGATTCATTCTGACGTTGCTTCCTAATATTTAAAATAGACATTTTTCAAGGCCTGTTTTACAATTTTGTCATTGTAAAACACATGCTTGAGGTGGAATGAAAAAAAAGGTATCGAGAATTTGACCAAAATCTATTGTCTACGGGAAACAGCTCCCGATAACAAATGCATGTTCCCCTTTGACAGCCTTCTAACCTATCCTTCCACTTTCAACTCTCAGAGCGGCTTACATCTACCTGAGAGACATTCTATCTACTCTTTTATTCTTTCACCCTCTTCTAGTCTTCTTCCAAGAGTGTGAAAACTAAAATAGCAAAAAGGAAGAAATTCTCAAGTAATGTTGTCTTAAATAAATAAAAAACTGTGTCCTCTCATTTATTGAAGATGTGTTTTAATAATGGCGGTCTTTAAATTTGATATGCATAATTTCAGTTACAATCATGCATTCTGTGATTGATAATTAAGGAGTAATTGTGATCTCAGCTTTAAAACGTGCAAAATAACATTATAATCACATTGTAAAAACTGACAAGTCAAACCTAAATACTGAACCGTAACACTAACAGAAATAAAATAACAACACAACAGCGTTGGCAGTAAAGATAAATGGAAAAGCCAGTCAACTATATAGAAGTAATTTCCACTAAAATAACTACACCTGCCTATAGAACTGTTGGTTTAAAGCATTAATATCAGCAAAAGATTACTCATAAAAAATGTAAAAATTAAATGTCAGTTTCACCAAAGGATTCAAATGAGTTCCAAGCGTTTCTTTTTTACATAACTCAGTTATTGGAATCTGGAATCTATTTTATATCACAAGGAAAAAGTAACAAATTACTCCTAGGTTGAACTACAAAATTTGATGATTAATTAGATCATACCTTGATTTTTTTCCCTGTATTTATGTTGATGATGAAGTCACCCTTTTTTATAATACCTTCATATATTCTGCCAACAAAAGAAACAGATTTAAGCATGGATTTTTCATGTTCAATGCTGAAACAAATAGACAAGTAAATAGGCAAAGAAAAAGGAAATGAAGAAGCACAAAAACAGTTATAAATACCTTAAATAAGTCAACTGGCCAAAGCGTCCCTCTTCTAATTTAAAAGCCAGAGCAACAAGAGGTCCAGATGGATTTCCAGATAACAGAACCTACAAAAAGAACTCAAAGACAAAAAGTAAATATAACTCATCAAATATTAGATTCAAAGAAATATCCATGCCAAGCACTGCATATATATAGATCGCTATGTACCTTCTCTTCAGACTTATTCTGGTCCAAGGCATAATTTTCAACTTCAATGGGACAGGGCAAAAAATTAAGAACTCCGTCTAGTAGAGGTTGTACACCCTGCAGAATTCAAATTGCATTAAATCATGGAAAAATAATTTGAGACACCAATCAAAATTAAACGCATAACTAAACTGCATGGGGCATCATGTTATTTTTTTTTTGCATATGTATCGTTCATGCTTTTCGCACACATTTATATTATTTTGCGCATGTTATTAAAGCCAGTAAGTTTGTATCGAGCATATCTATCACGCTTGTAGTCAAGGCTTATTGGGGTGATCGTCTAGTAAGTTCTTGACTAAACGATCTATCAAGTAGGCCAACTGTTAAATGGTGCAAGCAACGATATTAAAAAATTGTAATGAGTAATCTTTTAAAAAACACTGAAATTAAAGAAATAAAATATCATATCTTTAATTTTAGGAATTATTATTAAGGAGATTATTGATAATCGCTCAAATAAATGCCTCCTTTGATTTCTATGTATCTCAAAGGCAAAAATTAACTAATTGAGCTTCTACCAAATAAACCCCTTTGAGTAAATTAACTCTAAATCCAAATCTTTATTTAAACCAGACCCTCCCTTATTATATAGATTGAGAACAAAATTTCTTTTGTTTCTCGAGATACCCAGCCGACGCCCATCCCTTTCGATCTCACTCACAGCCGCATTATCGGCCTCACCTGAGCCCACTTCTATCCGCTGACATCAAATTGCCCGGCCTCTCCGCCACTGAGCGGACACTGCTCTCCCATCCTCATATAGAGTCGATGAGCTCTTCGTCGGATCCAGAGCTTCCATCCGCCGACGCTACCATTTTTGAAGATGTCGGCAGTTTCCTCTCCCGTCTCCCTCCCGTCAAACCCGATATACTTTCGTCCCTCTTCGGTCCTTCTCCAACCCTAATCCACAATTGGTTTGCTTTCTTAGTGGTCCTCCTTTCCCATGTCGGTCCGAAGCCACACTGGTTGTCATTCTCAGCCTCACTTGTTTGAAGTTCAGATCCTCTTCCAACAGCCTACCCAACCCCTACATAGTAGAAACCAGATATTCTAGCATGCCCTGCGGACTCGTCACTGTGCTTATGAGCCTAGCATATACCTCACACATTCTCTCTTACTCGTATTTTGTCAGAATAACTTTGTGTTTATTGATCAGAAAATATCAGAGCTTACCCAAGTTAACATTGTTCATGTTTGTCATAAATTTAAATTCTTGCTGTGTGTGATTTTAATATTAACACTTGTGGAATTATTATCTCACGTCAATTTGTTGCTCAATTGTTAGACTCGTGCACGTGTCTAACAAAATTTAGATTAAATTATCCTTCTTTATTGGTAACAAGTCGACACGAGCCTCGCCTCATTTAATCAAGATCACAACTATATTTAAAAAAACATGTCGAATCTTGGTTTACATCAATAACCTTCAAGAAAAACAAAGAACCTGTGTTTCAGTACCTTGTTCTTAAAAGCACTTCCCATATAAACAGGAACAAACTTTTGAGATATTGTAGCCCTGCGGATAGCCATCTGAAAAAATCAAAAAGTAAAAAAAACGATACCACCATTTAAAAATGATGTTTTATAAAATCAAATGTACAAGTAAAAAATGCAGAAGTCAATATTATTTGATAAATACGATAACCAAAATGGGTAAACAAAGAAATGAATGAATTGATTTATAAAGTCAAAATGCACTAGTAATTATTGCTAGAATAGTCCTATAGAAGCACATCCTATAGTCATATGCAGAAGCTAGCATAATCAACAACTCATGCATATATGTGCATTTTTATGTGTAGGCACATTCATTAAAAACATCATAATGTTGAGGCCATGATCCATGAAATATTTGTTCAGACCTGGAGGGCTACAAGTTACTCCATCAAAACTGTAGAAGAATTTTATTAATCCAGAAAAATTTCCTTTACAACATGAGAGTGTACATAATTATAGGAGAAAAGAGAGGAGAGAAATCCCAATCCTAAGTTGTGGGATAAATACAAGGAATAAGTGGGCCAAAACATGGGTCAAGGTAATGGGCCTAATTTATATTTTCCAACACTCCCCTGCAAGCTAGAGCATACAAGTCGTAGGCACCAAGCTTGGATAAGAACTTATGATATAATGGTCGAGGTAAGGCCTTAGTGAGGATATCAGCAACTTGCCCAGTAGCCGCCACATGCTCTAATTCCAACTTCTTTAATTGAACCTTCTCTCGCACGAAATGGGAGTCAACCTCAATGTGTTTGTTCCTCTCATGAAATACGGGATTCTTGGCAATATGTATAGCAGCTTGACTATCACAAAACAGAGTAATTGGTGAGGACAGTGTGACGCCCAAATCCCCAATAAGGCTTTCTAGCCAGGTGAGTTCTGACACAACTCTTGTCATTGCACGGTACTCAGCTTCAGCAGACGAGCGAGCAACAACTGATTGATTTTTGCTACGCCAGGTAATAAGGTTTCATCCAAAGTACGTACAGAAACTAGTTGTGGATCGCCGATCATCAAGAGAACTTGCATAGTCAGCATCTGAGTATGCAACCAGAGATAAAGAAGAGAATGGTTTGTACACAAGCCCTTGTCCCGAAGCAGTCTTCAAGTATCTGAGAATACGCTCTACAGCCTGGAGGTGAGAGGTCCACGGAGTGTGCATAAACCTACTGACAACTCCAACCGCAAACGAGATATCAGGCCTCGTAACTGTTAGATATATCATCTTTCCAACAAGATGTCGATAATACTCTGGATTTGTAAGTAGAGGATCAGAGTCAGTTTCATGTGCGCAGAGCGTGTGATTAACATCCATAGGAGTGTCAACTGGTTT
The DNA here is from genome assembly GCA_039513925.1 of Platanthera zijinensis. Lineage (NCBI taxonomy): Eukaryota > Viridiplantae > Streptophyta > Magnoliopsida > Asparagales > Orchidaceae > Platanthera > Platanthera zijinensis. The sequence continues at coordinate 208,181,427 of CM077083.1, forward strand.
GCATCCTGAGTAGTTTGCAATCTGAGTAGTCTGCATCCTGAAGAAGGTCAAGGCAGTACTTCCTTTGAGATAAGACAAGGCCATCCGGTTTTTTGGCTATCTCAAGTCCAAGGAAATAGCGAAGATTCTTCAGGTCTTTAGTCTGAAAAATAGAGTTCAAATGTTGTTTGATTTGTTGGATCCCAGTAGAATCATTACCAGTGATTAAAATGTCATCAAAATACACTAGAAGAATGACATTGCCAGTTGGTTGGTGACGAGTAAACATAGAGAAGTCAGCTGAGCTCCGTGTGAATCCAACGTCACGAACAACCTTGCTAAACTTGTCAAACCAAACCCGAGGAGATTGTTTGAGACCATAGATAGATTTTCTGAGATGACAAACACGAGACTCCCCCATGATCTCAAACCCGGGAGGTTGGTGCATGTAAACTGTTTCGAGAAGATCATCATTGAGAAAAGCATTCTTGATGTCCAATTGGTGTAGGGGTCATTGACGAAGAACAGCCAGAGAGATCAGAACCCGGATTGTATTTAACTTGGCAACTGGAAAAAAAGTCTCATCGTAAACGAGACCTTGTTGTTGAGTAAACCCGCAAACGATAAGCCGGTCTTTTATCTATTCAACCGTCCCGTCAGGAGCATATTTGATTGCAAAGACCCACTTACAACCAACACAAGTTTGTCCTGGAGTAAGGGAAACAAGATCCCAAGTCCAATTAGCCCAAAGAACAGTCATTTCCTCATCCATCGTTGCACGCCACCCCGGATGCAGGAGAGTCTCTTGTAAAGAGTTAGGTAGAGAAATGGGGAGAGAGCGCAAATTTTAGAATAGGTGGGGAGAGGCGATAAAAGGAAACGTGATTCGCCAAGGGATGAGCCTTAGAGGTTGATGTCGGATCAACATGCCGCAAGATCACACCGGGAGATAGGATGCTACTGCAGGGCATCAGATTTGGGAGGGCGACAAGAGTAAACCCAAAGGGGTGGTTTTGGTTGGACAGGCGTAGGAGTAGGTGTGGGAAGGAGAAGCGAAAGCGGAGACGTGACGGGAACCGTAGGCCGAGGTAGAGGAGGAGGAAGGGGATCTATAGGGGAGGAGTGAAACGGTTGATCTTCAAGAAAAGTGACGTCAGCAGAAACAACTATTTTGTCATCGGTTGGAGAGTAGCAGACATAACCCTTCTGGGAGCGGGAGTAGCCAACGAACATGAATTTGGAAGCACGATGAGCCAATTTGTTTGCGGATGGACTCAGATTATGGACGTAACATGTACATCCAAAAACACGATGCGGAAGAGAGAACAAAGACTTTGAAGGAACAAGAAGAGTAAGTGGAGCCGCGAAGTTGAGAATGGACGAGAGCATGCGATTGATTAAATGATAAGCAGTAGAAACAGCGAAGTTCCAGTATAGTGGAGGAACCTGCATTTGAAACATAAGAGATCTGACGACATTAAGAAGATGACGGTTTTTCTGCTCTGCCACGTCATTCTGTTGAGAAGTATACGTGCATGACGTTTGATGGATAATGCCAAATTCGGTGCATAGATTAGAAAATATATGACTGATATATTCACGCGCATTATTAGCGCGAAGGACTTTTAAGCAAGTGGAAAACTGAGTGCGAGTCTCCATAATAAATGCACGGAAGATAAAGGGAAGTTCATCACGATCACGAAGTAAGTACAACCAGGTAACGCGCGAATAATCATCGATAAAAGTCACAAAATAACGATAGTCATAGACATTATGGATCTTATATGGTCCCCAAATATCAGAGTACACTAAACAAAAAGAAGCATCACTCCGAGTACAGGAAGGAGTAAAAGATACACGATGTTGTTTTCCAAAGATACAAGATTCACAAGTAAACTCTTGAAGAGAAACATCTGGAAGAGCTTGCTTGAAAATCTGGAGAGGAGCATGCCCAAGGCGACGAAGCCAATCGACAGAAAAGACAGTGGAGAGAATAGTAGGTGGAACGTCCAGAAGATATAGCACATTAGACAGTCACCCCCTACCAAGTATACTCTGCATTTGTCGATCTTGCACAACAAAAGAAGAGCGTGAGAAGGTTACAGAACAATCCAGGTCCTAAGTAAGTCGGCTTAACAGAAAGTAGGTTAAAAGCAAATCCCGAAACATGAAGAACCGAGGATAAAGAGAGAGTTAGAGTAAGAGGCATATGAGCAGCACCAGAAATCGGGGTGGTGTCACCATTGGCCACTGTAATGAACTTGAAATAAGCGGAGTCCAAGTATTGAGGTGGTTGATACGGGGAGATGTGATGTGTGGCACCCAAATCCACAATCCAGTGAGAGCTTTGAGAGAGCCTTGAGAGAGCCAAAATATACCTTCGTTGGAGATCAACGTCACGGATCCAGAGGAGCAACTAACCACCCCTTGTAATTGTTGAAGTTGAGCACGCAGCGCAGCGATGTCATCACTGATGGCGAAAGAAGAGTCAGAAGTAGCAGAAGCAGTAAGGTGAGGAGGCAGGCCATGCTTGCGATAACAAGTGGCCTCAATGGGACCGTCCCGTCCGCAGTGAGAGCATTTAAAGAAGGGTCGGTTAGCACGCCCCCATCCCCGAGTGGCGACCTCCACGAGCTGGTGGACCGCGAGCAGAAGAGGCAAGAGTAGATATAGGCTGATGGAGGAGAGCTGAAGTGAGACTTGCAGGGGCATCCGGGGGGTAACCTTCAAGAGCATCCAGCAAACATCCGACAGAGACGGAGTAAAGGTTGAGGACAAAATCTGAGTCCAAACAATATGAATATGGGGTGGAACACGAGTCATCATCAAAGCAATCCCAACTGCCTCTTTTTGCGCCTGTTGTGCAACCAAATTCGTGGTAGGGGGCTGGTGCTGTATCCATGCCTCCACAAGGGTTTTAGCCCGAGCAACGAAGAAAGTCAAGTCACCAGTGAACCCGGGGTCAAGAGATTAAAGGTCGTTAATGATGTCGAACAAGTGTTGAAGGTTGTCCTTGCCAGAAAAGAGGGAGTGAAGATCCTCCCACATAGCATGAGTCGTCTCATGATACATAGTCATCCTATATGGCTCGATGTCCAGGGAATTGAGAATCCAAGATTGGACACGGTCATCATCACAGATCCAATCCTCAGTGGGAGCAGTGGGAGGAGCTCTTGTTAGATGATGGAGAAGACTTTTTGCTTCCCGCGAAGAGAGATGGTGGTGATCCGAAGTTCATCGCGAAGTTCAAGAGGATCAGTAGTAGCACGAGCGGGCAGGGAAGAAGTCACAGTTGAATCCATCAGTCAACCCGCACAGGAACAGGAGGACAGTCCGAGCAGAAGAGGTCGAGTAAAATAGGTTGAGACAAAAAAAAAGTGCGACCAGGGGCCAATAGGTCGCAGCTGAGCGGCAGAGCAAGAGAAAAGGCGGCCTGACGAGCACAGTCTGGCGGTAGGGCAAGCAACCAAGGTAAACCAAGAAGCAACGTGAAGAGGTCGGCGACTTGAAGAAACAGGTCGTGTGGATTAAGCAAGCGGTCAAGAGCAGATCGGCGGCGGATTAACCAAGCGATCAACGGAGCGACAGATCGCGACAAGGGAGCACCAGTGGAGAGCAACAAGCGGCAAGCGAAAACCCGCGGCACCACGCAGCAAGACCAGTGTCCAAGCAGGCACGGCGACCAGAAGTAAGTCGGCAAGAGCGGGTCGGCGGCGGCAAGAAGCCCGCGCAACAAAACCAGGGCAGCTGCGACAAGCAGCGAGCGAGAAGAAGACGGGGCAGACTGGCAAGCGGCAAGAAAGGAACTGGGATTCGCGAACAGAAACGAGCAAACCGCAAGCTGACCGTGGGAGAGAACAGTCAGTGACCCGACAAACAGTAAGCAGACAGGCCGCAAGTGAAGAAGCCGCGAGCGAATAGCAAGTAAAACCGCAGAAGAGAAAAGCGAGTGACACCAGGAGAACAGGTCGGGCGAACAGCAAGCGAAGAGGCCGCAGACAAAGGCTTGCGGCTAGCAAAGCTTGCAGCCAGAGAGACAGGAGGCAAGGAAGGAACGGTGCTGAGAGAAAGAGGACACTGCAAGGCAGGCGGCAAGAAGAGAAGAGGTGGGCCCACGAGTCAAGAGACCAAAGGGTTTAAAAACCGAGGGGGGAAGAGAAGAAAGGAAGAATAAGGAAGGTGGAAGCCACGGAGAGAGGCAGAGACGGTTAAAAAAGGTGGAGACCGTCGGCTAAGATGTTGGATAATCCAGAAAAATACAACATGAGAGTGTACACATTTATAGGAGGAAAGAGAAGAGAGAAATCTCAATCCTACGATGTGGGATAAATACAAGAAATAAGTGGGCCAAAACATGGACCAAAGTAACATGCCTAATTTATATTTTACAACAAAACAATCGGTGAAGGAGAGAAGGGAAAGAAGGCCCATGGGTGAGAGAGAGAGAGACGATTCATTTGTGGTGGGGTAAAAGGATTACAAAATTGATGTCAACATTCCTGGAATCCAGCGATCAACTCCCGGTGCCGACGTTGTGGAGCCCTAGGAGACGACTCCTAGGTTGATTTCTCTTCCCCAAACCCTTCCCCCACCCCTAGCCTTCGTTTTCCACCCCTCAAACCTCTCCTCCAACCACTGCCAGCCCCCAAACCGCCCCCCTAAACCCGGTAGCCTGCTGTTTCCAGCACCCTGCAGCCGCCGGCCTCCAGGAACCCCACCGCCGGATTGAATCCCCACCGCCACCAGCCTCCAGGAACCCCACCGCTGGATTGAATCCCCACCGCCACCAGCCTCCAGGCTGCCACCTCCCTTCTTCCCCTCTTCTCCGTCCATCTAGCTCCCTCCCTCACTCCAGTGACCCTCCCTCACCCACCGCCTCCCTCGCACGCCCCCTCTACGGCCGGCAACCCCTTCCCTACCACGGCCGACCCCCTCCTCCCCTCATCTTCGTGGAATCACCTCCAAATTGCCCTAATTCTCTAGATCCATTCAGATCTGAGAATTTCAGCCCCGATCCGTTATTTCCACCACACATACGCCATCCCCTAGCTCGGAACCAACCCGAAATAGCGGATCCACCCTCCCCCGGCCCGGATCTACTTGTACGTGGCCGGATCTACCCATTTCCAGTCCGATCTCACCATTTACCGTCGAGGAAAGCCACCGTCATCATTCTCACGACGCTGGTTCCATCTTTGAACGCCGATCTACACATCCAGACCCATAATCTTCAGTGCTTCGGTTCAGCCCGCTACTTTGTGAGTTTTCTTGTGGTATTTGTTTGTGATTTGGCATTTCTCATTGGTGAATTAATATACATTGTCTTGATTCTCGCTAGTGTAGATTTGTTTCGATAGATTACTAATTTGCAGGAGGAAATGAGGAATTATTCGCCGCGCGCTTGGCCTTGGCCCTCCGAGCGGAGGAACGCCAAATAAAAATTGCTAAATTGAATAGTAGTTTCACTCTTGAGTATTTGCGTGGTGTTAAAGAATTATCATTGCTCAATTTATTTGTTGTCACTTCCGACGGTCACATTGCATGTGGTTTAGGACTAGCGTGTAACATTTACATTTCTCCCCTAAGAGTCTAGGTTTTGTGCACCTCGTAGCCTACCCTACATCATTTTGGTATCAGAGGGTCAGGTTAGGTCATTTGCATGTTTCGTAGTGGTAGGTTCTAAATAGTCTTTGGGTTCATTTATGTCTAATTTTCGCCGTCGTTCGTCTCCTCTAGCTAGGTATCCTGAGCCTACCTATATCCGACCTCATAGAGCCCCTTTAAAGAAACCTTCATGTTATCATTATGATTATCATCGTTCCCCGCACACCACTCCTAGAGATCGTGCTGACCCCTCGACACAATTCCATTATGCTAAAGGCAATCATCAAGACGAGAGGTCCTCACGTCTTCATCATTATACCTCTCCGCGATTTCACGATGATAGAATTGAATATCGTTCGGGTCATCGCCGCTACATATATCCTCTAGGAGATGAACCAGAGTTTGGATATGTATGACCTCCACTACACGTTCACAGGGCTCATACGCACCCACGAGCACAATCTGATTATGTTAGGAACTACCATCTAGACGACCCTCAGAAATCTTATAGAGGTCACCATCGGCAGAATCACAATACATGTCAGGACCCTCCTAGTGTTCCACCAATAGAGTTACCTGAGGCTGAATTTCTGCGATTAGTTCTTGACCGCTTTGATCTCTTAGAAGCTCAATTTGATCACCTAAGATCCACATTAAAAAGAAAGCCTAGGAATTTGGGTCAAGCCACCGATGCGGCGAGTAGTGCTCCCACCGAGATAAGAGACCCGACACTTGGTTTTGATCCTTTTCAGTTTGATGAGATTCAATGTTCATGCGATCTTGAGGTTGGATCTGATCATGACCCTACGATACAGGTGGAGAGTGATACTAGCATGACTAGTGAGCATGATCACGTGGGTGAGAACGAGCGACCTAGTGACGTTGTGATGGTCTACCCATCCTTTTCACCTCACCTAGACCAACATCTAGACCTAGTATCCCATTTGAACAGAGACACAATTCTCGACACTATATCGATTGACCCACACTTGTGTCTGGGCACCCCCTACTCTTCTCTTAGTACTGTCTCAGAGTCACTTCACTACTGAGAGTCGAGAGTATAGTGTTGACGTCATAGTGGCTACCTCACCCACTTACGAGGACACGACCTCTATCAGTGATACTCATCTGAGGGATTTTTCCATTATTAATGAACTCATCGTTGAACCTCCAAATAAGTCTCCTGATGAGCCACTACTCCCTTGGGAGGTTCATGAGGCTAGCGTTGACTTTGTTGTGGGTGTCCTACTTGCTTCCACAGACACTATTGTTATTGGTGTCCACCTCGTGGTGGACTACCCTATCATTATCGACCTCCTTGGGATTAAGTCCCCGAGAGGCTCATTTGGCAAGTCTTCTCTCCTACACTTTAGTGATGGGTCGTGTATCAACACTAGTGATCATCTCACACGTAATGACTTTTGGTATACACCCCCTGGTGAGCCAACAGATGGGCTATATCATTTGAGAGGTATCCATCACACCAGAGCTCCGCACTATTTTGTCACCATCTACGTCGTCCCCACGGGCGATGACGTTAGTCACCCCAAATTTTTCTATCGACCACCCGATAAGCCTCCTGATAGGCCACCCATGTTAGTAATATCCAAGTCATTGTCAAGCTTTCGCCTAGGAAGTGTGTCGAGTATGTTGTGATCTATTTGCACCATTAGCTTCATTTGCATGAGTCGATTGGGTCACTTGTTCACCATTTGCATGCATTACATAAGTCGGTTCGCCGACGAATAATAACGAGAAATGAAAACTATAATACTCATGCAAATAAGCAAAGGCGAGAACAAGTGTTTAATGAAGGTGAAAAAGTAATGGTTTGAACACCCTGAGAGGCTCCCCTTGGGGCCTGCCAAAAAGCTAAGCGTCAGGCGAATGGGTCCTTACTCAATTATTAGTCGTATTGGGACAAACGCTTACCGGCTCGATATCACGGCAAGTATAGGAACTCATTTAATGTTGAGGATCTAACGTCGTACTACGAGCCTCACGAATATGTGGACCCGAACAGTGGAGATGCCCAGCCACACCCACCCCCGACTTTCGTTGCTCTACCACTCTCATACTTCCCCTACGTCTGATAACCACTACAACCCATCCACTGCTGACACCCTTCCCACCTGAGAATTTGTCTTCTTTGGTTTCACCACCGGCACCGCCAATCGCACGAGATCCACCACTCGAGAGATGAGCGATGAGAGAATCACAGAGTTCAGATTCCACCAGATTGTTCATAATTCAGATGGGTCGCGCTGTCACTACTTGGTACATTTGCGGGGCCGCCCCGGCGTAGTTGATGCTTGGATACTTGCATCAGAGCTTGATCGATTAGCCCCTGGACTTCAACTTCAGCACAGCCGTCTCCATTCACCGGAAATGACTGGCGAGGACACTCTTCCGTCGACGACACTTTGACGACTTCCGGTGGACCTCTTAAAGTTGTACCTGACATTCATCGAGAGAATTTGGATCCCAATTCATCGGGAGATGAATTCTTTCAAGCCAGGGAGATTGATGCGGAGCAGAGACGAGCACGAGCTTTGGGCCCGTTCGGGGCTGATTTGACGACTTACCATATACGTCGTGCCCAGATCGACGATCGACTCCGCAGATGTGTCTAGATCAGCGTCGCGAGTCGAGATCATATATTAGTTTATTTTTATTGGTTTGTTTTCATGTATTTTACGGGCCACTCCCACCGGCCAATCACTTGTTGATAGGGATGCTCTAGTGTCATGTTTTATTATAAATAATGGTCTAAGAGGCTGAACCAAGGCATTGCAGATTTTTGGAGACAACAATCCCGGAATCCAGCGATCACCCCCCCCCCCCCGGTGCCAACGTCGTGGAGCCCTAGGTGACGACTCCTAGGTTGGTTTCTCTTCCCCAAACCCTTCCCCCACCACTAGCCTTCGTTTTCCACCCCTCAAACCCCTCCTCCAACCGCTGCCAGCCCCCAAACTGCCCCCCTAAACACGGCGGCCTGCTGTTTCCAGCACCCTGCAGCCGCCGGCCTTCAGGAACCCCACTGCCACCAGCCTCCAGGCCGCCGCCTCCCTTCTTCCCCTCTTCTCCGGCCATCCAGCCTCCTCCCTCACTCCGGTGACCCTCCCTCACCCACCGCCTCTCTCCCATGCCCCCTCTACGGCCAGCAGCCCCTTCCCTACCACCGACCGACCCCCTCCTCCCCTTCTCTTCGTGGAACCACCTCCAAATCGCCCTAATTCTCTAGATCCATTCAAATCTGAGAATTTCAGCCCTGATCCATTATTTTCACCACCCATACGCCATCCCCTAGCCCGGAACCGACCCGAATAGCGGATCCACCCTCCCCCAACCCGGATCTACTTGTACGTGGTCGGATCTACCCATTTCTCGTCCGATCTCACCATTTACGGTCGAGGACAGCCACCGTCATCATTCTCACGCCGACGGTTCCATCTTTGATCGCCGGTCTACACATCCAGACCCATAATCTTCAGTGCTTCGGTTCAGCCCGCTACTTTGTGAGTTTTCTTGTGATATTGATTTATGTGATTTGGCATTTCTCATTGGTGAATTAATATATATTGCCTTGATTCTCGCTGGTGTAGATTTGTTTCGATACATTACTAATTTGCAGGAGGAAATGAGGAATTATTCGCCGCGCGCTTGGCCTTGGCTCTCCGACCGGAGGAATGTCATATAAAAATTGCTAAATTGAATAGTTGTTTCACTCTTGAGTATTTGTGTGGTGTTAAAGAATTATCATTGCTCAATTTATTTGTCGTCACTTCTGACAGTCACATTGCATGTGGTTTAGGACTAGCGTGTCACATTTGCATTTCTCCTCTAAGAGCCTAGGTTTTGTGCACCCCGTAGCCTACCCTACATCAATTTCCTTGCTAGAACTCAACTTGCATGTGGTTTTTGTGTTGTATCATTTATAAGTTTCAATTGTTGTAAGTTAGTTGTAGTATTGTTGTTAGTTTATATAGTCATTCTCGTTAGTCTCCAAAATCCCCATCAGAACAGTCCTGCATCAGAAATTGGAATAATATACTATGTACTTATGCTGAACATAGTACAGGCATAAGCATTACGCAGTATACTATCATCATCATATTCATGGGTCAAAGAAATATCAGATAATATAATATATATAATTTTGAAATATATTTTAACAATACCTTGAGATCATCTGATGATACAGGCTCGTCATTAAGAAAAGAATCAGCAAGTTCATCATCTACTTCAGAAACAACTTCTATAAGTTCGCGCCGCTTTTCTGTGACCAATCCCTCAAGATTTGAAGGGACTTCGGATTTAACAATTTTCTCACTGCAAAGACCAAATGGAATACTAAAATAGCATCTAAAAGTATTTTGAGGTTAGATGAACTATCCAGTATCCACACACAAGAAGTCTAGAACATACCCATTGGATCCATGAAAATAATAAGCTTTCAATTCAACAAGATCAACAAGGCCCTCAAACTCCTCTTCCAATCCAATTGGAACTTGAACAGCTGCAGAATGGTGACGGAGCTTGGAACGTGCCTGAAAAGTAAATAAATGTATCAGGACTTCATGCAAAAAGCCTTCTGAATTACAAATTGAGCGGAGCTAAAATCATATTCAGTTAAAGTTTGACCAATTCCAACTTTCAAATGTCTTTCCTCATACCACCCAACTATCAGGAACTCATTTTCCCCAGTAATACCTGCATCATGAAGTATTCTGACCGGGGAAAACTAATAGAAATGCTACCACATCTATGCAGATTTTTTAAATATAGCACGTTTGGAACAAAGATTGATGAAAAAACAGAATTGAGGAATGAACAAAAATATCACAAGCAAAAAACACTGAAAAACAAAAAATACAAAATCCAATAAGACGGTAGCTATATTTGCATTATCCACCACTTAAGACATCAGATTATTATCGGGTCCCTTTCTTTATTGTTTTTCCTTCTTCTCTTCTTAATCCCACATCTTGTATAGGATTTCTTCTCTCCTTCTCTCTCCTATATATTTGTATTCTCTCATTGTATTTACATACACAAGTAATACATACAAGTTTTGTGCTCTCTGAACATGGTATCAGAGTCAGGTTCCCGGTCCCTGCGGTCTCCCATTTTCTAACCACCCAGACCGCCTTCCTCCCCTGTCCGCGGACTGTTCTGCGGCCTCTCCTTTTCTACCCGCTTCTATCTGCGGGTTCATCTTCTCACCGGCCTGCCTGCGGCCTGTCTGTTTTCTAACCGCTTCCTCTCCCTCTCCCTCCCGTGGTTCCACCCCTCTCCCTCTCTCTCTCTCTTTTATAGCTTTTTTTTCTCCCCTGACCCATGGGACCCTCTCCCACGCGGCTTCCTTCTTGCCGCGCGGTCTTTGTTTCTGTCCGCTGTGGCTTCCTTCTTGCCGCGCGGTCTCCTTCCCGCTGTCTCCTCCTTGCCGCTCGAGTTCTCCTACTCGCGGCTTCTTCTTTTGACTTCTCCCTCCCGCTGCCTTCTCCTTGCCGCGCGAGTTCTCCTTCTCGCCGGTTCTCCTTCTCGCCGGTTCTCCTTCTCGCGCGGTCTCTCTCCCTAACCGCTGCGCCTAATCCCGTGTTCTGCTTGAGCCGGCCTCTCTTGTCGCTCACTCTCTGGCCGCTGGTGTGTTCACTGTGACTGTGCGGTCTGTCTATCCGCACTCTGGTCGCGGCCTCCCTTTCTCTCTCAGTGCTTGCCGCTTCTCTTGTCGCCTTTACTACCCGTTGCGGCCTCGTCTATAAACCGTGCGGACTTGTCGTGCAAGAGTTCTCTCTCAGTGTTTGTCGTTGCTCTTGTCGCCTTGACTACCCGTTGCGGCCTCGTCTTTAAACCGCGCGGGCTTGTTGTGCAAGAGCTCTCCCGCGGCGACCTCTTCTTCCCGCCGCGCCCTCTTTTCTGCTCGTTGCGGCCTCTCCGGGCTTCATGGGATCCTCTGTTGATTCCACCGGCCAGGCGGCTAACCCCTCTGCAGACCGCCCAGCTAACCCCTCTGCAGACCGTCCGGCTCCTCCTGAAATCCGCGATGAGCTGCGGATCACCACCATCTCAATATCTGGAAAGAAGAACTTTATCCCATGGGTGCACTCGGTTCGTCGAGTTCTTCAGGCCAAAGGCCTTGTTCATCATCTCACTCAACGACCTCCTTCTCCTACTACCGACGACTGGTTGCGCAACGACGGTCGTGTTCAGACATGGCTCCTCAATTCCCTGGAGGGTGAGCCCTACCAAATGGCCATGTATCATGAGACGGCCAACGCTATGTGGGATGAGCTCCACTCATACTCCGGCAAGGACAGCCTCCAGCACCTCTATGACATTATTACCGATCTTTAGGCTCTCAATGTTGGCGGGGCTGCGGACATGACATCTTTTGTTGCTCGTGCACGGATCTTTAGGCCTGGAATCAGCATCAGCCTTCTACCACTGATCTTGCTGCTCAGCGCGCACAAAAGGAGGCCGTTTGTATTGCAATGATGATGGCTCGTGTCCCGACACACCTTCAAAGTATCCGTGCTCAAATTCTGGCTTCGGCCGCTACTCCTTCCTTATCTGATGTTTGCTCTATGCTCCTTCGAGTGACACCTTCCCCGGATACTCCTGCACCCTCCTCTCCGACCCTTCTCTAGCAGACCCTTCCCCCCTTACTTCCCCCACCGTCTTCTGCTCGTGGTGGACGTTCGGGCTCCCGCGGAAGGGGGCGTGGTGGTCGGGGCCGCCCAAAGTGTTCCTATTGCGGCGGGGACGGCCACACTGAGGCTGTTTGCTACAAGAAACATGGGTACCCTCCTCGTCCGACTGCTGCTGTTGCAGCTGACGGCACTTCTGCCACTGGCATCGACCTTGAGGTCGTCCGCCTCCAACTCCAGCAACTCCATGGCCTGCTCAGCCCTCCATCCGCTTCTGTTGCCTCCACCTCCGTTGCAGGTATGGCTTGTTTCTCTGCCAGTCCGCGCTGGTCTTGGACTCGGGTGCCACTCATCACATCACCTCGCTGCGGCCGCCCAAGTTCTCGGATGCTCCTCATCCGAAGTGTATCACCGTGGCTAATGGGGCGATTGTTCCGGTCTCCGGTTGTGCTAACCTCTCCCTCACCCCCTCCATCTCTCTTCGCTCGGCTCTTTATGTTCCGGGCTCCCCATTTAATTTACTTTTTGTTGGCCGTCTTACTAATGATATGGATTGTTCTGTCACATTCATCTCCTCTGCTTTGTTGATACAGGATCGGCGGACGAGGATTACCATTGGTAAGGGTCAACTGCAAAATGGGCTCTACCTTCTCGATGCATCTCCAACCGTCCTTTCCTTTGTATCCTCCGTCTTATCCGTCTTATCCGTCAATTGGCATCACCGTCTTGGGCATGCCCCTCTGCCAGTCCTCCAGAAGGCGCTTCCTTATGTATCTCTTCCTCCTTTTCAATGTGATTTTTGTATTTTCGGCAAGCAGCCACGTTCTTCTTTTCCCGCACATTGTACTCGGAGCTCGGCTCCTTTTGATTTAGTTCACTATGATGTTTGGGGTCCTTTCAAAGTTACTAGTATTTCCGGTTATCGCTACTTTATCACTTTTATTGATGATTACTCTTACATGACGTGGCTTTACTTACTACGTGATCGATCCGAGCTTCCTCGCGTGTTCCGGGCCTTTGTGTTAGAAACTCGTACGCAATTCTCCACTACCATAAAAACGTTGTGCACTGATAATGCTCGCGAATACACTAGTCACGAATTTGTCAATCTATGCATTGAGTTCGGTATTATTCATCAGACATCATGTGCCTACACCCCCCAGCAAAACGGCATTGCCGAACGAAAGAACCGACACCTGCTTGACGTTGCCCGCTCCCTCATGCTTCACATGCATGTTCCCAAAGTTTACTGGAACTTTGCGGTCTCCACTGCTTGCTTCCTAATCAACCGCCTCCCTTCCTCAGTTCTCCACCATGCCACTTCGTTCAGCCTCCTCTTTCACTCCGCTCTGGCCTTCCCTATTACACCCAGGGTCTTTGGCTGCACCTGCTTCGTCCATCTTCTAGGTTCGTCCACGGACAAGTTGGATGCCCGGGCGGCTAAACAAATTTTCGTCGGCTATTCCCGTACTCAGAAAGGCTATGTGTGTTATTCCACGGCTACCTGGAAAGTCTCTGTATCTGCTGATGTTACCTTCCGGGAGGATCAACCTTTCTTCTCTCCTCCTCTACCCACACCTCTACCACCGACAACTTTACAGCCATACCTCCCACGACCTGTCATCCCGTTACTGCGCCTCCTCCACAGGTTCTTCCTGACCTAGCTCCTGCTCCGTCCAAGCCGCCTGTTATCCGTGTCTACACTCGCCGCCTTCCTCATTCTGTTGCCCCTATGTAGTCGGCCTCGACCTCGGCTTCTCCGTGCCCTGCTGATCCAGTGCCCGCCTCTACTGCTCAACCGCTGGCAAACTTTGTCTCTCTACATCGCATCTCTCCCCACCTTCGGACATTTGCTACTTCACTATCCTTGGTTTCTGTTCCTACCTCTATGCAGGAGGCGCTCCAACATCCTGGATGGCGGGCCGCCATGGAGGAGGAAATGGCTGCTCTCTGGGCCAACCAAACATGGACTCTCGCCCCCTTCAACCAGGTCAGAAACCGGTTGGGTGTAAGTAGGTCTTTGTCATCAAACATGTTGATGATGGGACAATTGACAGACTGAAAGCTCTCCTGGTGGCTCGTGGCTTCACCCAACAACAGGGGCTTGATTATGAAGAAACATTTTCTCCTGTGGCCAAACTGAACACCGTTCGGGTCCTCATCTCCGTGGTTGTCCATCGCCGGTGGCCCTTACTCCAACTGGATGTTAAGAATGCTTTTATGCATAGCGATCTCCAGGAAATAGTGTATATGCAGCAACCTCCCGGGTTTGAGACCACGGGGGAGTCACAGGTCTGTGTCGCCTTAGAAAAGCTCTGTATGGTCTCAAACAATCCCCACGGGCGTGGTTTGACAAGTTCAGTAAGGCCCTTCAGGAGGTTGGTTTTACTCGGAGCTCGGCAGACTTCTCATTGTTCACTCGTCACCGAACAACGGGAATGGTTCTTCTGTTAGTTTATGTTGATAATATCATAATTACTGGAGACAACTCCAAAGGAATACAGGAGGTCAAACTACATTTGAGCACAGTTTTTCAAACAAAAGATCTGGGGCCCCATCGATACTTCTTGGGTCTTGAGGTTGCCAGACGGGTGGATGGTCTCGTCCTCTCTCGGCGGAAGTATTGCCTCGACCTCCTCCATGATGCTGGTTATTCGGGTTGTAAGCCGATTGACACCCCAATGGATGCAAATCACAAGTTATGTACTCAGGCTTCTGACTCAGATCTCCTACTCCAGAATCCTGAATACTATCGTCGTCTCGTTGGAAAATTGATTGATGGCGCCGTCATCCCCCGGCTTGTTGAATTGGAGCGTCCCCCTCTGGACGATGATGGCGACCCGGTACATGTCATAGATCCGCGTCATGTTGCTGCAGAAGATCCCCTTCCGGATGACTATGGTGACCCGGTTGATGTTGATGCCGGCTCACACTTGATGTTCCCTCGCCGCCTTGAGATGATGATTTACTTGTTGGTGCCGTTGTTCGTCGCCATATGGAGCTTGAAGATCTTTATGACCGTGCCGCAAGTCGGAATGTTGAAACTTTACCGCGACATCCACCGCCATCGCCGCGTCATTTTAATGTTGGAACTTTGCCGCGACATCCACCGCCATCGCCGCGTCATTTAAATTATTATTTCAGATTTTATAATTATGTTTTTAATTGGCCTATGTTTAGCCAAAGTTTTAATTATTTGTCATTTCATTTTGGCCTTTGTTTAGCCACATTTGGGGTGCTTATAACCCTTGTCTTTGTAAAGCCTATATAAGGCTATGTTGTATTGAATTTTGAGTAGATTGAATGAAAAATTAAAATCCTAATTTCAGATTTTGGAAATTACCTTCTCCTCTTCCCTCTTCCTCTTGGCCTTCCCCTACCTTTCTCTTTCCCTCTTTGGCCGCCGGCCTCCCTCCTCCCCTTCCAAGGCTTCGGCCACCTCCTCTCCTCCTCCTTTCCCTCTATCTCCTTTCTCTACTCAAGGGTTACCCCTAGCCGCCTCCCCATCCTCATCACAAAAACGATAAGTCATCCCCTCCATTCAAATCCGCCGGCCACTCTTGGCATCCCCTCACAAAACCGATTCCTTTGGTGAGATCCAAATCAACCCCATCTTCTAGTCCAAGAGAAGAGTCGGCCAAAGCTTGCGGTGAATCTTGTGAAACTTCAACGGCGTCGGAAGGCAACGAAGAACTTGGAGTTTCCCTCCAACCGGCACGCTTTCAGTGGATCCGGAACGGAGCGATCCAAAGAGAGTTAAATCGGAATCATCCATTCCGGTTGGGTAACGAACGTCTCCACTCTTGTGTGTTTCTCTCTTAGATCTTTTCTCTGGGCATTTAGCATATCGTGTGATTTGTGATTGGTAGAATTTTCGTGGATAATATCTATTAAATTATTGTTATTGTTATTTGATTCCCATTTGAATTCGTGAGGCGTGGCGGCCCTCTTTTTATTTCGTTGGGAGAGAACCACCCGTTATCCGAATCCTTATTTTCGGTGGTGTCTCTTTTGGTACAACGTACGCTCGACCGAACCGTGTGGGTTCATTTCGCTTGAGAGGATCTTGGCCTATAGCCTTGATATTATCTTAAGGGGCCTAGCGAACCCCCCGAATCCTATTAAATTAATTATTGCCACTTGCGTAGTGGCTATGTTTATTCTTCGTGTGAGCGTAATAGTAATTATAATTAAGCAAGCGTGTGAATCCCTTAGCCGTTACGGTGTCGAAACCCGTGGCCTACATCAATTTGGTATCAGAGGGAGGTTATTGTCGATTTCCTAATCGGCACCATCCTTCTATTTTTAGGTAGGCTAAAGAAAATATAAATTTCAAATTTCAAAATTTCAAATTTCAAATTTCAAAATTTAAAATTCAAATTTCGAATTTCGAATTTCAAATTTCAAAATTTCAAATTTCGAAATTTCAAATTTCAAATTTCAAATTTCAAATTTCAAATTTCAAATTTCAAATTTCAAATTTCAAAATTTAAAATTTCAAAATTCAAAATTTCAAATTTCCAATTTCAAATTCTAAATTTCAAATTTTTCTCAAAATCTAAAAAAATAAAATTCTGTAAATTCTCTATCTTATTTTTAATAAGAAATCCAAAAAAAATTATTTTTCATTAAGTCATTATTTTTATTAAGTTATTTTAAAATTTAATAGTTGGTCTGCCAATAGCGGCCTATATTTTTATTTTTTCAGCAAAATTCACAAATAAAAAATTTATTAATAATCTCCATATTTTTGCCAGCAAGACTATCAAAAAATATATATATAGTATTTTGAAATATTAGCGGGAACAAATCGATCTTTGAAAATTAAATAGAACCAGACTATATTTCTTTGTATTTATGCACTTAATCTGAGTAGTCTATCCTCATTTTCCCGCTGAAAATTAAAACAAAAAATGGCCTACGATGTTCACGTTTCCCGAATGAAATCTTTAAGTTCCGTCATGAAAGTTAGAAAGCCAGTCCATTGCCCAGTAGTGGAAGAGATTAAGGGGTTGATTGGCCAACTAAAGGCTCATCAAGTTACACCGCGCACCTCTAGGCGTGTTAGGATTCCTGCTCCGACATATGATGGGCTAGGTGGACCGCGAGTGTTTCTATGTTGGGTGAACGACATGGAGCATTATTTTGAGCAATATCGTATTGTGGATCCTCACAAGATTCCCGTTGCGAGACTGCAATTATTGGGTCGAGCCCATACTTTCTGGCTCAATGAGGAAAGACGTTTAGGAATGCCCTCCGTCGACCCACGTATAGGTTGGCAGATTATGAAGAATTTATTAACGGATGAGTATTACCCTCCATACTGCCGCTCTCCGTCGTTTGATTATTTGAGTGAGTCGCCGCCTAAGATTTTGCCTACATCGAACCAGCATGCTCCCTCGTACTCCCGTATGAGGACGTCTTATGATTTTATTTCTCCCCGCCTGGGCACTAGACCCTTTCCTGTTTATGAAAGTGTTCCTATCAGCGTGATTGAATCTGAGCTTGCGATTACGAGTACGCCCGTCACTGAGGACGATGCTGTTAATGTTGACAACATGAGTGACGATGAGGAGATTGGTTACCCGAGTGACTTGGATGAGGATTTCTCATTTGAGGAACCCTCTCCACTCCCTTTCGACGACATTTTGGAGCCATCCCCTTTGACTGTTGTGAAGCCTTTTGATGATCCTAAGTCGATTGATATTCTAGCTGAGTCAGAAGAGTTACAGTCTGCTGAGAGCTTACCCAGTCGGGATTCCTTTGACGATCTGTTAGGACAAGAGCTTGCTATTTCCAGTCCGAGACGTATGGAAGTGCCCGTTTCTGAGATTTTCACTGTAACTGATGTCAGGACTGATGTGTTGGAAGATTGTTCTAGTAAAGGAGTTAAACTTTTGGAATACGATATTGAAGTGGAACTGGATGAGCATCCCCTAAAGCTAACTCCTTTACCTAAACTTGAATGTGATTTTAACTCTCTACCGTTTGTAACGCCTGATCTCGTTGTAGTGTTGCCGATCTATGATCCGATCACTGAATCTGAAATACATGATTACCTACATGATTTAGAAGACATGTAGGATGATTTTTCCGTAAGAGCGAATCCACTGTTTGAATTTTTTTACGACTTTATTGGGTTGCGACCGGATGATCTTTATTGGAAGT
The DNA here is from genome assembly GCA_039513925.1 of Platanthera zijinensis. Taxonomy (NCBI): domain Eukaryota; kingdom Viridiplantae; phylum Streptophyta; class Magnoliopsida; order Asparagales; family Orchidaceae; genus Platanthera; species Platanthera zijinensis. The sequence continues at coordinate 208,199,828 of CM077083.1, forward strand.
CAAATCCGTGTTTTGAGGTTTCGAATTGGATTACTAGTGGTACCTTGGCGATGGTGCCTTATGACGTGATGTCCCCTCGACAAACTTATTTGCCAAGCCCGGTCGCACGTATTTATCCCCCGCCTTTTGATGACCCGAGCACGCACACGCTAGTGAACGGAGTTGCGAATGTTAAATTGTGTTGTCTGCACCTCATGTCAAATCCGGGAGCGCCCCGTTCTATATATAGTGATGAGTGTTTTCCGTTAGCTTTTATTCAAGACGTTTTAAAATTTAAATTTAAGTTTAAATCTAAAACAATGACGTTGTATGGCGTTGATTTCGCCACTACTTTAATTCATGACGTTTTAAAATTTAAATTTAAGTTTAAATCTAAAACTACGACGTTGTATGGCGTTGATTTCACCACTGTTTTTATAGCACCCGTGCCACCTGACTTGGTCCCGTTACTGCCCACTGTTAAAGCAAGTCACGTTGAACATGGGTTCTCCCCACACAGTTCTAAGATTGTTTGTTGGAATCGGAGAGTATCCTACCGTAATATAAGTGATTTGGTTTTGGTTTGTCTCGTCCCTGAACGGATGCCTCCGGGCACCTCAGAAATATTTATGAACCGGCCAGTCCATTATTTGCGAATCTTATGGAAATTTAGTAGCATGACATTTCTTGTAGAATTTTCCATTGATTGGGGCATCGCTCCTATTTTCTACTTTTCATACTTTACGCGTCATGCTTCTATGCCCCTTGAAAAGTCTATCTCTTCGTTTACATATTCCACTATGCTTTCTATTGGGTTGGGTGGTGATAGTTTGTTTGGATCGTTCTCTTCTCCGGTCTCCATCGGAGGTATGTTGGTTGACGTTGTGGAAATACTTTGTTCTTATTTGTCTAATGCGTCTTTGAGGTCCCCCCAAGACCACCTTTTGCTTTGCAGGTTCCTCTTCCTCAACGATTATACTCGGGACTACTCATCAGTGATGAGTATTTTTGAGCGGGGGAGGATTGATGGCGCCGTCATCCCCCGGCTTGTTGAATTGGAGCGTCCCCCTCTGGACGATGATGGCGACCCGGTACATGTCATAGATCCGCGTCATGTTGCTGCAGAAGATCCCCTTCCGGATGACTATGGTGACCCGGTTGATGTTGGTGTCGGCTCACACTTGATGTTCCCTCGCCGCCTTGAGATGATGATTTACTTGTTGGTGCCGTTGTTCGTCGCCATATGGAGCTTGAAGATCTTTATGACCGTGCCGCAAGTCGGAATGTTGAAACTTTACCGCGACATCCACCGCCATCGCCGCGTCATTTTAATGTTGGAACTTTGCCGCGACATCCACCGCCATCGCCGCGTCATTTAAATTATTATTTCAGATTTTATAATTATGTTTTTAATTGGCTTATGTTTAGCCAAAGTTTTAATTATTTGTCATTTCATTTTGGCCTTTGTTTAGCCACATTTGGGGTGCTTATAACCCTTGTCTTTGTAAAGCCTATATAAGGCTATGTTGTATTGAATTTTGAGTAGATTGAATGAAAAATTAAAATCCTAATTTCAGATTTTGGAAATTACCTTCTCCTCTTCCCTCTTCCTCTTGGCCTTCCCCTACCTTTCTCTTTCCCTCTTTGGCCGCCGGCCTCCCTCCTCCCCTTCCAAGGCTTCGGCCACCTCCTCTCCTCCTCCTTTCCCTCTATCTCCTTTCTCTACTCAAGGGTTACCCCTAGCCGCCTCCCCATCCTCATCACAAAAACGATAAGTCATCCCCTCCATTCAAATCCGCCGGCCACTCTTGGCATCCCCTCACAAAACCGATTCCTTTGGTGAGATCCAAATCAACCCCATCTTCTAGTCCAAGAGAAGAGTCGGCCAAAGCTTGCGGTGAATCTTGTGAAACTTCAACGGCGTCGGAAGGCAACGAAGAACTTGGAGTTTCCCTCCAACCGGCACGCTTTCAGTGGATCCGGAACGGAGCGATCCAAAGAGAGTTAAATCGGAATCATCCATTCCGGTTGGGTAACGAACGTCTCCACTCTTGTGTGTTTCTCTCTTAGATCTTTTCTCTGGGCATTTAGCATATCGTGTGATTTGTGATTGGTAGAATTTTCGTGAATAATATCTATTAAATTATTGTTATTGTTATTTGATTCCCATTTGAATTCGTGAGGCGTGGCGGCCCTCTTTTTATTTCGTTGGGAGAGAACCACCCGTTATCCGAATCCTTATTTTCGGTGGTGTCTCTTTTGGTACAACGTACGCTCGACCGAACCGTGTGGGTTCATTTCGCTTGAGAGGATCTTGGCCTATAGCCTTGATATTATCTTAAGGGGCCGAGCGAACCCCCCGAATCCTATTAAATTAATTATTGTCACTTGCGTAGTGGCTGTGTTTATTCTTCGTGTGAGCGTAATAGTAATTATAATTAAGCGAGCGTGTGAATCCCTTAGCCGTTACGGTGTCGAAACCCGTGGCCTACATCATTGATCTACCTCACAGTTACCAGACCGGATATTTCCTTTGTTGTTGGTATTGTTAGTCGATATATGCATTCCCCTCGAAGATCTCATCTTCAGACCGTTGAACGCATTCTCAGATACCTTAAAACGACTCTTGGTCAAGGATTGGTATACAAAACCTCATCTTCAGCTCCAACATTGGTAGCATATTCTGATGCTGATTATGCTGATTCCCTTGATGATCGAAGGTCAACCAGTGGTTTTTGCACATATTTTGAAGGACATTTGATTATCTGGCGAAGCAAGAAACAAACTGTCGTTGCTCGATCATCAGCTGAGACAGAATACCGGGCAATGGCTTCGGTGGTTTCTGAACTAACTTGGCTTAAAAGTCTTCTTACCGATCTGGGTGTAAAGCTCCATTCCCCAGCTCTCCTCCTCTGTGACAGCCAAGCTGCTATACATATAGCCAAGAACCCGGTCTTCCACGAAAGAACAAAACATATTGAGGTCGACTGTCACTTCATCCGGGAAAAGGTTCAAATGAAGAAGCTCAACCTGAAGCATGTTCCGGGGACTGAACAAGTTGCGGATGTCCTCACTAAGGCTTTTTCCAGCACCCTATTCTATCAGTGCTTGTCCAAGCTTGGCGCATACGATTTGTACGCTCCAGCTTGCGGGGGACTGTTAGAAAAGCTCATGTAAAAGGCTCATTATTGGGCCCTTTCTTTATTGTTTTTCCTTCTTCTCTTCTTAGTCTCACATCTTGTATAGGATTTCTTCTCTCCTTTTCTCTCCTATATATTTGTATTCTCTCATTGTATTTACATACACAAGTAATACATACAAATTTTGTGCTCTCTCAACAAAAACAATATTCTTTAGTCTACAGCAAGTGTGAGCTAGAATAGGCTAAGTGTGTGTGAATACTAAAATGCAATCTTAATGTGACATGCAGGAGGATAACTCTATTCTCCTTAACTGCTAAATATAACCCACACATGCAAGGACAAACGGCGAAGTCAAGACAGAAATAAAGGATTACATCACACGTAGATATTTTAAGCAAAGTAAAATAATTCCTTAAGCAATCGTTTTTAGGCTTTCCTCCGCGTGGAGGGTCAAAGCAAGAACGCGTGGTGAATAGTTCCTGCAAATCACAAAATGATCTCAAACAAAATTACATAAATAGATCCAAAAAAGCATAAACTCACAAAACTAAGGGGATGCCAGGCGGTGCGAAGATCCGACATATGGAAGCGTGGGGCTATTGTCCCAAGATTGGTGGTGGTGTTGGGATGACAGTTGGAGGCAAGGGTGTGGATTTGTATCCTGGAAATGAAGCACGGGCTAGATGCAGGTTGTAGATGTAATACTGCAAGCGATGGATGTGAAGTCTGGGTGTGGGGAAGTGATGCCGTGGCAGGTCGACTCGAAAAGGGATTTCTAAATGCAAACCTAATTGCAATGCGGTGTTATGAAAGTGCACAGTGGTCCGCTCCAAAATTGCAGCAAATAATAATTTTATTATATGATTATCAACAGAAGCTCGGCAGATACAATCAATTGAATACAAGGAGGACAAAATATTAATTTTGCAAACAAATGAGGCGCAATAAATTTCAAACAAGCAGAATAAGTCATGCAAATTTTACGACAAATGAACTAATAGCATAATAAGGTGACAATCCAGCACAGCACAAGTTTTACCGAAATAAACAACAATAAAGAACTGAGTTTATACCACAATTGACACGTGCAAGCGGCGGCGGTGGCGGTCGTGGGTGGGCATCCGAGGTCTTGGCAGTGGAGTTAATAGGTAGTAGGCTCACGAAGAGAATGTGATGGGGTTGTGGGAGGGAGGGTAGAACCAGTGAGGTAGGAAGGGGAGTTTGACTCACGGGAGGGAGGGTAGAACCAGGAATGAACAGTATTTAATGGGTTAAGGGAGTGAACAGTGTTATTAAAATTGTGAACAGTACTGGATAATAGTTTTTCCCACAGGTGTTGCAGGGCTATGGGCGGAGGAAGTAGGATTGGCTTGGAAGGGGAATGTCGGGCTGGGCGTGAGTAGACGGGCTAGAATAGTAACGGGGCGGAGGTGGGAAGTGAGGAAGTGGGTTGTAGGGGCGGTGGATGGCCAGATCTTGGGTTTTGGCAATGGGGAAATGACTGCACGGGGAGGAGGAAGGAAGCACGGGATTGTGGCTGTGGCGGGTAGCAGCAGGAGGGAGCGGTAAAGCCGGCTAGGGCTCGGTGGGGAAAAACGTACGGGAGGGGAGGAAGGAGACGGAGGAGGCGGAGGAGATGGAGGGCTTACCGGAGGGGGAGGGGGAGGAGAAGTTCGCCGACATCGCACCGGAAGGAGGAGAGGGGAGCGGCGTCACACCGATCCAAGACCGACGGTTCCAGGATTTTCCCAAAACTCATGATGCCCCTCCATCAGCCGCCGGCCACATTTATATCCCAACATGTAACTGCACAGTAACTGAAATCAAATAAAACCTCAATCGGACGGCACACACTTGTTCGGACCGATCGAGGAAAATACTTCACCAAATAAAAAAACTATATATATAAACTCGACTCGGATCGACCATCCGGACGCGACCACGGGCTCCGATCGCCCTTTCGGGCAGCAGATCACCGCCTGCGCCGTCAGGAAGGTTCATTCCATAAGCTGTAATATGGGATGTTATAATATGGGTTACAAAAATAAGGGATAAATTGGGGGATTTTGTTGGAGGCAAGGGTGGGTTCCTGGGAGAGAGATGAAGGCCTTGAGTGGGGGTATGGTGTGGATTGTGTAGAGTAAAACAAAGAACCGTTAAGGCTGAGACTTGGGTTCCTGGGAGGAAAACAGGGGTCGTAACTAGGAAGTGGCGGTTGCATCTTATCATACCAGGGTGGTTATGTAAGGGATGGGGCGGCGAGGGGAGGGAATACAAGGATAGGAAATACCAAGGAGTAGTAACATATGGCATCACGGAGTCGTAACATATGACATCACGGAGTCGTAACCTATGGCATCACGGAGTCGTCACAGTGAGACGATCGCCGAAATCTGGTTAGAAAGGCTCTCCAAAACTATGCAATACCATGACGGCCCTCCCCTACACTTATTTATAATAAAAATACTTTAGGGCATCATTACATCAACGACTATGATTAATCGTTAATGTAACGACTCGATTACATTAAATAATGACTGAAAACAGTAATATTATAAATGAAAACATAATAAACGAAAATAAAGACGCAGTTGTAGAGTCAGATCGTCGAACCAGTCAAGTCCTTTTGTGCGAATACACGAACATGGACCCCCGCCTTGCGGCGAGCCACGTGTGGTGGGACTCGATTCCCGACTTCAAGAAAAATGGAACAAAACATTTATGGTACGGATTCTTGATTCTGAAAGAACCGATCTTAACCAACCTGAATTGCACCCTTAACTTAGATCTCTTTTTTACCGTTAAAAAAAACTTTGACACACACTACAACTTCCTCGCTTTGAAGTTCCGTTCACCTATCCACTAATGCAGCGGTGTTGTCATGACTCATGAGGGACTTCTTCATATAAACATCTCGAGCTTCCTCCATCCTCCGACATTTCTTTGAGCAATTTATTTGGCTCAGGCATGATCTTGTAAATGCCATATTGCTTTAATAGCACGAAAAACTTGATCCTCCATAGGTTGAAACTATTACGTCCATCGAACTTCATATTGATGTTTGTCAAAGCCAGCTACCTCCAAAATTTGAAAATCACACTGATACAAGTTGTTGAGGATTAATGTGCAGTGAACACAACCAAAAGACGGATTTGATTCTTCATTATCTTAATATTTAATATTTACTCATTAAAGTAGTGAAGGCTTTACGATGAAATTTTCTCCACGACAAAATTGCAAACAACAACAGACCATGCGTCAAATTTGGCTCGTCACGCTATTATTTTTATGTATTTTATTTTATTTTTTGGGATTGTTTTTAGTGTTTTAGGACCTCGAGCGTAACAGCCAATCATAGCCGTTCACGCCCGGCACCCAACTGTCCCCTCTTGTTATAAATAGGGTCGGGTGCTGCAGTTTAGACTCATTGTTGTTTTGTGAGAGATTCCAGACCGGCAATCATCTGAGGTGCGACGCCGCGAGCCCGGAGTGTGAAGCCTCGGTTTGTTTTCAATTACTTTTCATTGTTCCTTTTTTCCCCTGGTGAACCAGTCCCCATTCCACGACTTTCCTTTTCTATGGCAGAAAACTACCAATAACTTCCCCCTCATCCCACAAACGTTGTTATCAGAAGGAGAAACGGTCCCTGCGCACTATTGTTCATCGTCTTCTCCCACGCCAGTAATTGTCAGCCGCACCTCCTACTTCCTCCAGTCATTTATCGCTACTCCACATCTCCCATAAGTTAAAGTCAGCGTTCACCTCCATATCCCGATTGAAGGCCGCAAGTCCTGGAACCTCCTCCTCCTACCTGAGATTCAATTTCAGTCGCAAGTTTCTCGTCCTGAACCCGTAAGCGCAGATCCCGCAAACCAACCCCATCATTTCCTTTGACTTCCTCTTGTAGCATCCTCTCCAACCTCCATACGGTGCATGCCGCAACCTCTTCCCCATCCAAGATCGGTCATTTCCACCATCCGCAAGTTTCACTTTTCAGCTTTTTGTTATGTGTCGATGAATGCGGTGTGAGGAGGTGGGGATACAAAGGGGCTAAACCTTGAATGAGAGAGGAGATGAGAAGAACTAGAGAGAGAGAGAGAAGCTAGAGAGAGAAAATAGAACTTGATTAATTTCTTGCATGACTACAAAGATCCATGGGTTCCCTTAAATAGAACTCCTAATGACATAATCGTAATACAACAACATACGCAAAAATATTGAAATACTATGACTCTACACATGCAACACGAATAATAATAATAATAAACTAATAATAATATAAGATAACTAATGGAAGACCCGTAACACTCCATCCGCCCTTCAAAACGAGCTTGCCCTCAAGCTCGTGCAATTCGCGGGTGGCCGGATCATCTGGTACCTTGACCTCCCTCCAGAACAACACGTTGAAACGCGCAGCGGCGGCGATGGCGCCAGCGAGGAGCGACGAGGCCATCAGAAAATTGGGCGGCATATGGAATGGGTTCGTCGGGCCCGCAGGAGGGGCTGTGAGCCTGTAAGCAGCAGCCACACATAGGTCGGAGGGCCAACAATTGGCTGCAGGAATGGATCCGTCGGGGTCGGTGGAGCAGGTATCGGCGGAGCGGGTGTCAGCATAAGAGGTGGTGAGGTGGCCGGTGGGAGCAGAACGGCAAGGGTCGACGGAGCAAGAGTCGATAGAGGCGACAATGAGTCGACCGGAGGAGCCGATGTTGAAAGTGGTGGAATGGCGGCAGCTGTGACAGGAAGAGGTGGCTCAGAAAGAGGCGGCACCATGGCGAGGCGATGACACTGATAGGGCAGCGGCCGGTAGCGCCGGTGGCGGCGGTTGTATGCTCAAAATCGGCGGAACACTGGCCGACGACAATGATAAGGAAGGCTGCAGGGTTGCAGTCCCCGAAGTAGACAGTGGTGGCGGCGATATCAGAGGAAGCAGTCCCCCGAAAAGTCGGGCGAGATACGCCAGAAAACATGCGGTGTTGGCGGACAGGGTCGCCTTAAGCTTCGAAAGACATGCACGAGCGGAGGCCGCCTCAACAGCGCTTAATGGTGCATCCATAAAAATAATCTGATTTTATTAATCAAAATAATTTGATTAAAAAATTAAAAATATAGGCCAGATTTTTTGGTATCCAGAAAGGAATGATGCGAGGGGCTCAAAAATACTTTATAGATATATTTTTTTTTTAAACGAGGGGGGGCAGGCAGCTGATGGAATAGGTAACAGAATAATAATAATAAAAATTTAATAAATTAGGTTTGTGGGAGGGGATCGAGGGATGAAAAGAAGCGGGATGTGTGGGGCTCGAGGAATGAAGAGGAGCGGGTTGTGCGGGGGGGCTCGAGGAATGAAGAGGAGCGGGTTGTGCGGGGGACTCGATTGGACGGGCGGTGTCGACGAGGATGGCTGCGGTGTTGTTCCTGGACGGAATCAGAGAAGAAGATGGCTGGAGGTGATGTTGCAGGCGGGCGGACTGGAATGGGGCTTCCCTGCCGCAAAGGATGAAGCAACGACCGGCTGTTGTGTTCACGCGAGTGGCTGCGGCCCCGGCAGTCGGAGCCACGACGGAGGTCGTCGATTCTGGTGAGTCCCCGAACTGGTGGCTGCGAGCAAGGAAGAGGATTGCTGGCGATGCGGATTTGCCGGGAAAGGCGGGTTGGGGCTGTTTCCGTCGGATTCACGCCCAGAAATGGCGGAGCGGTGCGGCTAGGGCTGTTGCAGCCCGGATCGGGGTTGTCACCGGTGCGGTGTTGTAGCGGCGGTGGGGAAACGACGTGGTTGGCAGGTGGAAGGATCGGCAGCACTGATACCAAGTTGTTATGTGTCGATGAATGCGGATCTAGGAAGTGGGGATACAAAGGGGCTAACCCAAGAATGAGAGAGGAGATGAGATGAACTAGAGAGAGAGAAGCTAGAGAGAGAAAATAGAACTTGATTAATTTCTTGCATGACTATAACTATAAAGACCCCATGGGTTCCCTTAAATAGAACCCCTAATGGCATAATCATAAATACAACAACATACGCAAAACTATTGAAATACTACGACTCTACACATGCGACACGAATAATAATAATAAACTAATAATAATATAAGATAACTAATGGAGGACACGTAACACTTTCCCCTCCCATTATCTCCACGCATATTGTTCTTCTTCCCCCCCACCCTCTTCTTTGTCGTGGACCCACCAGCACGAACCGCAAGTTTCCCCTTTCCGAGATTCAATATCCAGCAACAGGGAGCCCAAACCTCCCTCCCAGCCTGAAATTCTGAAGCCAATAACAGTGATCCAAAGCTTACCTCCATCAGATTCTCCCACCAATGTCGTGTCAATCTCTACCTCCTATAGTCCACTTTATCCCCACGCAACAGTTGTCTGCCATCATCTGTCAACTGACGGATTTCCATTTCTATGTAAGGTATTATTGTGTTGTGTTCACTTGCTTCATTATTGAATATTGGAAAATACTTTATAATTGGTGGGGAATTTGGCTCGTTGCGTAGTTGTTTGCATTTTCCTTTTATCCTATTAAGTTTATTTGCGAAGGTTCGTAGTCGAAAACACATCATGCATAATCGGACGTGACATTGCTTGCTCACTTGAAATTCAAGTTTGCCTTGTGACTAATTTGTTGAGCTTCTATAAAATAGAATTGCTAAGTGATGCGGAGCAGAGACGAGGACGCGTTTTGGGCCCGTTCGGGGCTGATTTGGCAACTTTCCATATATGGCGTGCGCGGATCGACGATCAGGCTCCGCGATTGCGTCCAGAGCGTTGCCGCGAGCCAAAATACTATATTACTTTATATTTTTCAGTTTATTTTTGATGTATTTTAAGGGCGAACCCACCGGCCAATCATAGCCGTTGATGGGGAAACTCTAATGTGTCTTTTCTTATAAATAGGAGATAGATGGGCTGAATTCAGACATTGTTGGATTTGGAGAAGAAGCATTCCCGGATTCCAGCGATCCCTCCCCAGTGCCGATGCCGTGGAACCCTAGGTGACAACTCCTAGGCCGCCAAACTCCTCCCCAAGGTAACCCCTACCCCCACCTTCATTTTCCACGCCTCAAACCATCGTTCCCACCCGCTGCAGCCCCCTTTCCAGCCCCCGAAAACAGCTCTGGTTGCTGTCCAGGTTTCACCACTGTTCCCTTTGAATCACTATTCATTTATACATTTTACTGTACACATTTCAGCCCCTGCAGGAAGCCCGCAGCCAGCCGCCAACAAGCCGCCCCTTTCCCCTGTCCACCGCCGCTCCCTTGCCCAGATCAGGCCGACGGCCTGCTGCCAGCCCTCCAGCCCCCACCGCCCAACTCCACCTCCCGCCGGCCACCTCCAAGGCCCCCCTTGCCCTAGCCGACCACTCCTCCTTCCCCTCCGTGGATCCACCTCTCACCGCTCCGAAAACCCTAGATCTATCTTGATCTAGTGCTACCACCCTCCGATCCATCATCATCTGTATTCATCATCCCGAAGCCCGGATCCACCGCCCAAACACCGGATCTATCCACCTACACCCGGATCTATTCCCTAGTGGCCGGATCTTTCCATTTCCGGCCCGTCTCTCCTATTTTCCGCCTTGGACAGCCACCGCTCCACCGGTTCCACCTCCGATCGCTCGTTTTGCATCCGGTCCCTCAAATTCTCCACCACCTCGGATCAGCCCACTGCATCGTGAATATCTCGTGGTATTGTGTTTTGTATTTGACATTTGCACTTGGTTGTTTATCTATATTTGTGTTGTGATCATAGTTTGGTAGTTGTTGTACTCTTACGCTAATATTTGTTTGTGGAATTAATCGTCGCCGCTTGCTTAGGCCCTCCGCGCGGAGGAAGCCGTTGTCAAATTGCTAAAATTATTTAATTGCTTCTTTATTTTGATTAACTGTGTGGTGTTATTAATTCTCATTGCTTAAATTAATTGTCGTTGCTATCCGACTGTTTCATTGCATAAAGCATTGCATTCGCATATCCCCTCACACGTGCACGTAGAGTCCTAGCTTCCGAGCACCACTAGCCTACCCCTACATCAATTTGGTATCAGAGGTCAAGGTTAGGCCATTTGCATGCTTTGTAGTGGTAGGTCATATAAAGTCTGTAGGTTCATCCATGTCTAGTTATCGTCGTCGTTCGTCTCCTCCATCTGAATATTCTAAGTCCGCCTATACCCGATCTCATAGGGCAACTTTAGAGAAATCCTTATGTTATCATGATGATTATTATCGTCTACGGCACACCACTTCCCGAGATCGTGTCGACCCACCGACACAACTTCACTATGCTAGAGATGATCAGTATGATGATTGTCGTCGTTCTTATCCTTGCACGCGAGCGGATCGTGTTGATCCTTCAACTCGACCTGATTACCTTAAGGATGACTATTATGAGGATCCTCACTTTGAGAGAGATTTTGAGAGTCAGTTTTGTACAGTTTCCCCTTCTTTTGACGGCTCGTCGAGTCCCGAGTCTTTCAGTTATTGGCTCGTGGATATTGAGTATTATCTTGATCATTTTGAATTATTCGGTGAGCGTCGCGTTAAGTTTGCGAAACTTACACTTTTAGATCAGGCGAAGGCATATTGGGCTAGCGTTGAGAGGACCCGCAAGCGAGACCGTCTTCGTCGTATCACTAGTTGGTTGGACATGAAGCGTACATTGTGTCAGAGGTACCTACCTTCATCATATCGGAGTCGCTTGCTCGACCAATTATTTTCCCTTCAGCAAGAATCCATGTCTGTCGATGAGTACAGGGATTGCTTTGATGAGTTAGTTGTGAGGAGCGATATCCGAGAGGACTCAGCCATGACCACTTGCAGATTTCGATCTGGACTTCGATCTGACATCCATACTAGGTGGTTTATCATAGCTCGAAGTCCCTCGAGCAGACGTATCAGCTTGCCCTTTATTACGAACAGTCTTTGAGATCCGCCAGAGCTGGTCGGTTGGACCCTCACCTTGACCTCCGCAGTACGAGTCTTTCTCAGACTGAGATCACCACGATGTATGTCACTGTCCTATCACCCAAGACGGAAGTGATACCTTATACAGATTGCTCTCACCCCAGCGAGATGCTTAGCCTCGTGAGTGACCTATCTCTTGTTTTTGACCCGTCTCTTGTGACTCCGACGGAGGGTGAGCCTGAGCGACCTATTGAGTATGTAGTGTTGTGCCCCTTACCCACACCTCCACTTTTGGCATGTCCGGGGTTGATTAACACTCATACCCTGGACTCATGTCTTGACACTGCACCTGCAGACCCATTCTTGAGCGTAGGTCTATGTCGCTTTTCCCTTGGCATTACCCTGAGCCACGTTACGATCGAGAGCTCAGAGCTGGGTGTTGATCTCGTAGTGGCTATGTCACCCATGCACAGGGACACTACCCCTTTCGATGGTACTCATCGGAAGGACCTTGACCTTAGTGATGAGCCCTATGACGAGCCCCCTGTTGAGCCTCCTGATGATCCGCTACATCTTGGTGAGGTTGAGACTTGGGTGAGCCACTCAGGTATGACGCCTCTTTCATTATCATCTCTGGCCTTGCCCCAGAGAAGGGACCTTGAGTGGAGCATGACATATGTAGGGCCTACCTTTAGCCCACTTGAGCATACTCATATTGTGAGGACCTACCTTATGACACCTCACACACTGGATGAGTTTTGGGACATGCTACCCGCTGAACCACCCGATGAGTTCTTTCTTGTCTGGGACGCTTACCATATTTTAGAGTCACGACTTCTAGTCGGTGTACACGATTTTCACTCAGGTGGTCGTCTCCTTCGTGATGAATTTTCTTACACACCTCCTGAGGAGCCACCTGATGCGCTACGTTCCCCGAGAGACCTTTGGCTCTTTACGAGCCCGTATTTGAGTATAGTTGTCTCTCACGGTCATCTGAGCACTCGTCACACACGGGATGAGTTTGTCTACACTCCACCGAAAGAACCTCCTGATAGGCCACCACATTTGAGAGATATCTCAGGCATTATTAGATTTTCTTATAAGAAGTGTACTGTGTCTGTCATGTTGTCTTTGCATCATTTGCATTACCTGCATGAGTCTGCTGAGTCATTTGCACAGCATTTGCATGATTTGCATGAGTCGGTCCGCCGACGAATAATAGCAAGCAATGAAAATTACAAAGTCCATGCAGATATGCGAAGGCGAGAGCAAATACTTAATGTAGGCGAGAAGGTAATGGTGCGAGTCCGCCCTGTGAGGCTCCCTTCGGGGCCTGCCAAGAAGTTAAGCGCGAGGCAAATGGGTCCGTACTCAATTATTAGTCGTATTGGGACCAACGCCTACCGACTTGACATCCCGGCCAGTATGGGAATTCGTCATGTGTTTAATGTTGAAGATCTGACTCCATACCATGAACCTCATGAGTATGTGGACCCGAGCAGTGGAGATACCCAGCAACCCCCATCCCCACTATCGTTACCATATCACCCTCATACGTCCTCACCCATTGTTGACCCCCACCCACCTGGGGACTCGTCTTCTTTGGTTTCACCACAGGCACCACCGATCGCACCGAGATCCACCACTCGTGAGTTGAGCGTTGAGAGCTTCATGGAGACCAGACTCCACCAGTGCATTCCCACTACAGACGTTGGTGACTCTTGGGTACTTGCAGTAGAGCTTGATCGATTCGTCCCTGGACTTCGACTTCAGCACGTCCGTCTCCATTCACCGGAGATGACATCTTTTCAGTCAGGGGGAGTTGATCGACGAGGACACTTTCTAGCGACGACACTTAGGCGACCTCTAGTGGACTTCTTCGAGTTTTACCCGGCATGCAGAGAGAATTTTGATCCCTATTCATCGGGAGAAGAATTCTTTAAAGCCGGGGAGATTGATGCGGAGCAGAGACGAGGACGCGTTTTGGGCACGTTCGGGGCTGATTTGGCAACTTTCCATATATGGCGTGCCCGGATCGACGATCGGGCTCCGCGATTGCATCCGGAGAGTCGCCGCAAGTCAAAATACTATATTACTTTATATTTTTCAGTTTATTTTTGATGTATTTTAAGGGCGAACCCACCAGCCAATCATAGTCGTTGATGGGGAAACCCTAATGTGTCTTTTCTTATAAATAGGAGATAGAGGGGCTGAATTCAGGTATTGTTGGATTTGGAGAAGAAGCATTCCCGGATTCCAGCGATCCCTCCCCGGTGCCGACGCCGTGGAACCCTAGGTGACGAGTCCTAGGCCGCCAAACTCCTCCACAAGGTAACCCGTACCCCCACCTTCATTTTCCACACCTCAAACCATCGTTCCCACCCGCTGCAGCCCTCTTTCCAGCCCCCGAAAACAGCTCTGGTTGCTGTCCAGGTTTCAGCACTGTTCCCTTTGAATCACTATTCATTTATACATTTTACTGTACACATTTCAGCCCCTGCAGGAAGCCCGCAGCCAGCCGCCAACAAGCCGCCCCTTCCCCTGTCCACCACCGCTCCCTTGCCCAGATCAGGCCGCCGGCCTGCTGCCAGCCCTCCAGCCCCCACCGCCCAACTCCACCTCCCGCCGGCCACCTCCAAGGCCCCCCTTGCCCTAGCCAACCAATCCTCCTTCCCCTCCGTGGATCCACCTCTCACCGCTCCGAAAACCCTAGATCTATCTTGATCTAGTGCTACCACCCTCCGATCCATCATTTCCATCCGTATTCATCATCCCGAAGCCCGGATCCGCCGCCCAAACACAGGATCTATCCACCTACACCCGGATCTATTCCCTAGTGGCTGGATCTTTCCATTTCCGGCCCGTCTCTCCTATTTTCCGCCTTGGACAGCCACCTCTCCGCCACCGCTCCACCGGTTCCACCTCCGATCGCTCGTTTTGCATCTGGTCCCTCAAATTCTCCACCACCTCGGATCAGCCCACTGCATCGTGAGTATCTCGTAGTATTGTGTTTTGTATTTGACATTTGCACTTGGTTGTTTATCTATATTTGTGCTGTGATCATAGTTTGGTAGTTGTTGTACTCTTACACTAATATTTGTTTGTCGAATTAATCGTCGTCGCTTGCTTAGGCCCTCCGCGCGGAGGAAGCCGTTGCCAAATTGCTAAAATTATTTAATTGATTCTTTATTTTGATTAACTGCGTGGTGTTGTTAATTCTCATTTCTTAAATTAATTGTCGTTGCTATCCGACTGTTTCATTGCATGTAGCATTGCATTCGCATATCCCCTCACACGTGCACGTAGAGTCCTAGCTTCCGAGCACCAGTAGCATACCCCTACATCACTAAGTTTTGTTTTGGGGTTGAAGAAATTACATACGCAACATTTTGGTTAGAGTCATCGAGTTCGTCTTGCATTTTCATATAAAGTCACATTAGTGTCAGCACACCCTAGTCACACGGTCTACCATACATCAAATTTGGTATCAGAGCCCAGGTTAGGGCACTTGCATGTTACGTAGTTGTAGGTCTTACTGTCAAACCATGTCTGACCCGAACTTAACTGTCGAGAGAGCCACCAACTCTAGTTCAAAGATGACACTAGAGGAATTTCAATGATTGATGTTAGATCGGTTTGATCAAATGACTGCACTATATGGCGATCTTCGCACCCGCGTCGGCGCCCTTGAGAATCAGCGAGAGCACTCCACTTCCCAAACCAGGGATAACTCATCCACTCCACCTGATGTTCCATTTGAGGAAGGACGGGTTGCCCTCCCACCACAAGACATGTGTGTTAGAAATCGACCACCACGAGAGGCCGCACCACATCGAGATCCTGCTCCACAACGAAGGGGACCTCTCGATTATGTTCGATTCCGTCAGCTTGCACCTGCTCCTCCACGACGTCCAACTCCACGGGATAGAGCTCAGAACCGTTATGACTTCGGACTTGATGATTACTTTGATGATTATCCAGATCCACGCTGAACACCACACGCTAACTACGATATTACTTGTCGCATACGCATTAATATCCCCACCTTCGATGGCTAGCTTGACCCGAAGACTTTTAGCGACTGGCTTCATCAGATGGACCACTACTTTGAGTGATATGATATAAGTGACGAGTGTTGTGTTAGGTTTGAGCGGTAATTGATACTGCCCCCAGTTTGCTACTTAGTCAATATACAAAAATGATGTACAATTGAATATTTATACAACCCAAATTAGGGTTTTAGAATTTCTATATAGGTTCCTCAAAACTCTATAATTGATATAAAGTTTTAACATAATTCTATGAGATAAATCTCAAAAAAAAATCAATTATAAATAATAACAAATTTAGGTTTAAGCTTGGAAATTTTGGGGCCTTTATTTTGTATCACAGAAAAAACATTGGAATGATATCTATCAAACGTCGGATGGCATAAAAATGTTGGGGTATATTCAACCAATGGTTAGGAAATGCACCAATTAGATTAGTAAGTAGAGTTGTTGAAAGATTAGGTAGAATAGGGGGTAGAACAAAAGTAGCATGAATGAAAATTATTCCAAATAATTTACATAGTTTTGATTTAACATCTCTGAAGCCACTCCACAAGAACAAACAAAAAATAATGATTCACAAAGTTGACTTCAAATTATTGAAAAAACCAGTTGTTGATCAAAGATGCCTTAGATTCATACCAACCTTTTAGGTTTATACAACAACAACAACACTCAAGTCTTTTATCCCTACAGTTGGGTTGGCTATATGGATCTTTTGTCGTAATTGTACCCTATTTTTAGTCATAATCTCACTAATGTCTAAGTGCATCATGTTTTGCCTTATAGTTTCATTCCAAGTCTTTATTGGTCTACCCCTCCCCCGTTTAACATGCTTACATGCCTAATGACTAAACTCTCACAATGCCTAACAGGTGCCTCTAATGGTATCCTTTGTACGTGTCCATACCATCTTAGTTGAGCTTTTCGCATTTTCTTTACTATTGGCGTAACTCACGTCTTATCCCTGATACATTCATTCCTAATTTTATCCAGTCTCGTGTGTCCACACATCCACCTAAGCATTCTTATCTCCGAAACTTCCATTTTTTGCTTGTGTACACAATTCACTGCCCAACACTCTAAACCATAGAGCATCGCTGGTCTAATTTTTAGGTTTATAAATTACCAAAATATTCATTATTACATTATAAGTGATGCGGGTCATTCTGTTTCTACCAAAATAATTAAGCCGCAGAGAACATGATTTCTTTCCCTGAAACAATTTACTTCAAAAGTTCCTTAACAAGCTTAACAACTGCATAATGTGTGCAGTTTAATTTCAATAAAAGAGCAAACCGGAAATCTTCTTCAGGAAAACATGCAATTGGACGCCTTGATTTTCATGTCATTAAAAACAAACGGAGCCTTTGTATATTTGTCATAATCTGACCTGATTGAGAACTTTCCATGGATCTGCTCCCATACGATCTAACTTGTTGATGAAAGCAACCCTTGGAACTCCATATCTTCTCATCTGTCTATCAACTGTTATAGACTGGCTCTGCACGCCACCCACACTGCAAAGGACGAGTATGGCGCCATCAAGAACACGAAGAGCTCGCTCTACCTCAATGGTGAAGTCCACGTGGCCCGGGGTGTCAATGATATTGACCTGCCACCATCAAATAACATAACACTATGCGAGAAGACAACCTGGAACCAATACAGAAAAAAAGAGATAAAATTTTCTTCTTTACAGACCTGATAATCTTTCCACGTGCAATAAGTAGCAGCGGACTGGATGGTGATTCCCTTCTCCCGCTCAAGGTCCATGGAATCCATCTTGGCACCGACGCCGTCCCGTCCTCGCACCTCGTGAATCTCGTGAATCCGGCCGGTGTAGAAAAGAATCCTCTCAGTAAGCGTCGTCTTACCGGAGTCGATGTGGGCCGAAATTCCGATGTTCCTCACCTTATCCAATGTCTCTTTCCACAAAGCCTCCTTATCCTCCTTGGCTCGAGCCAGGCTCGCCGTTGATAATGCCCGCCGGCCGCCGAAGGCTGCTTCATCGAAGAAAAAGAGCGCGATGGAAGGGGAAGTGGCTTGGCTTCCCCGATTCACTGCGCGCCGTAATGAGGAGAGGATACGGGTGGCGCTGGATCTCGCCATCGCCGACTGGCAACGAGCTGGAGGAGTCCAGCAGAATCTAAAACCCAAATCCGATAAAACCCTAAACCACCGCCGCCAGTAATTTGAGTTCTACCGCATCGCCGTCTGCAAATATTTGAGACGATTAACAGGAATTAAACACAACAATTTTTATTTTAAATTGTTTAAACACAACATTTGGTTCAGGGTTTGGGGGCAGTGTTTGGAGGAAAGCAAAACAAACAAATCTTCCTCTCTGTTTGCTATGTTTGGACCCGTAGCAAGGAGAAAAAGCAGCGCCGCTCGGTTTTGACCATTATATATGTATTTATTTGTTTATATATGCACATAAAGATTAAAGTTATAAAGATATTGTAAAATTTTATGAAGGAAGCCGTGAAAGTGATCGCAGAAACACACAATCACAATCAAAGTCAAGTAAGTATCAGCACAACAGAAGCACAATAGTTTTAATCTTGGAATTAACAATCTTTACAAGACAAGGTATACATTGCGAGACATTATTCACAATGTACCCGATGAAAATAGAAAAAACTGCAAACAAGAAGAAACCGCACTGACAGCAAGTTGTAACCGCACAAACCGCCAAACCGCAAGCCATGCCCGCCGAAACTGTCAAAGTTGTCAAACCACAACTAGCTGCGCGGACTGCTTGTTATTGTATGATGATGAACTTGAACATAACCCGTTGATAGACCGGGTGAACTGCTCGACTTAACCGCAACCCGGAGGAAAAGACTTCAGGTCGCTGAGACCGCGACCTGCTGTAAACCGCTGATTGTTAATCGTGAGCTATTTCACACCAAACTTCACACTAGTTGCCTAGCTGTCTGATGTTAGTCGTACAGCCTGCATAGAAAGTTAAATTTCACTTAGTCACGCGGGTTAGAAAATCTTAACCGCAAGTTTCAAATGTGAGCTGAGTTCTCTCTATTCTCGATGTTTATGACGAGCCGGGGACTCATATTTATAGGCAGCAAGAGGAGTGTGATCACCGTCCATAGCGATAGGATAACAGTTTATCATCTTGCAGCTAGCACAACCTATCCGCACAAGTACTGATACCAGCGTCAATCCGCCGTTGATAACCTATCGCCATAGGCGGAATGAACAACCAGTCTGACAAGCTGAGAAGACAGCAATACCAGCCCGTGAGGACTATTGAGGGCTCCGCTCAAAGTATTCTATGAATACACCATCAAGTTTGGAATGGGTATTTATAGTACTTCCAGCGTAGAGCCTAACCCTAAAACGACACGAACCCGTAACCTATTCCGAGTCAGGCTAACACGCGTGCGGACATATAATTAAATATCTAACAATCTCCTCCTATGTCCGCCGTGTACTCAGACTTTGGATAGAGGGTGGTTTGTGCAAAGTTCAACCAAACCGTGAATCATACACAACCGTGTCCTGCACCTGTTTCAAACAAGATTAGACTTGAACACAAAAATTAGTATGCACGCCTAAGTAAAACAAAAAACTCCGCTGCAACACAGAAATAATCTCAGGTACAATAAGACACAGACCTTATACGCCTGATGTCACAAATCAACAGAGAGCTATATAAAGTCCAAACAAACAGTGCAAAAGTAGAAGAGTTAAACAATGCTCTGAACAGAAGTAATAAAAGATAAACTCATAACACTCTAAATTTCATCATCCAAAAGATCATCCTGATCAGGATTCCAGTCAACCAGTGCTCCTCCTATCCCAGCAGCTCCTGTAATTTCAACAGAGAATTTCATTTCAGAATGAATTCTATCTTTTGCAGATTTGCAAATATCTAGTTCTACAAAAAGAACTTAGTATTAATCATTTTAATTTGGCTAGGAGAACACGTTCACAAAGTATTATAGTTTTACCTCAGAACCTGATATATGTTTCAACCGAAACGATTTCATACTTCTGGACACCGCAGCTATATCTGTGATCCTATATGGAATGTCACGGTTACTGCCCTTTTAAAGTTAATTGGAACTCATCAAGTTTGGAATGGAACCAATCTCCAGAAGAAGAGTCGAGACCAAGTCAGATTGTGTTATCAAGTTTGGAATAACACTCTCCTCCAAGGAAAAAGCCGAATCAAGGTGAAGTTGTTAGCATCAAGTTTGGAATGAAACAACTTACCAGATCTGAACTCAGCAACCAAGAGCATCAACGGAACACAACATGCTTACTTTGACAAAGGAAATAATAATAATCAAAACGTTCGGACAAAAGGCTGAACTAAATCGCCTGAAGCTGAACTAAGGCCGAACTAAATCGTCTTTAGTCTCATTTCCCCCACTGTTTTGATTAGTCGGTCTTTGGGCAGTCCTTTCGTCAGTGGATCAGCCAGGTTATCCTTTGAACGTACATCAATCAAAGTGATAATTTCTTGTTCTTTCAGATAATTCAGTAAAGCATGTCTCAATCGTACATGTCTCCTCTTAGTATTATAGAGGGCATTCTTAACGACTTGAACTGATGTTTTATTATCACAATACAAGCTCAACGAGTTGACTTGTAGCTTAGACAAGGAAATGTCTAGAATCAAGTTTCTGATCCAATCTGCCTCTTCACCGGCCAAGGCTAAGGCAAACAATTCGGCTTCCATAGACGACAATGCTATACAGGTTTGTCTTTTGGATTTCCAAGTTATAGCAGCTCCTCCCAAGGTGAATATATATCCACTGGTGGACTTGTTGTTCCCGGCTTCTGAACACCACGAGGCATCAGAATGTCCTTCCACAGTAGGTGGGTAACCAGTGTAGCACAGAACATGATCTTTAGTACAACTTAGGTATATTAACAGCCTGTCTAGGGCTTCCCAATGCTCTTTGCCTGGATTACTGATAAAACGGCTCAGCATGCTAACCGAAAAAGCAATGTTTGGACTTGTACAACTTGTGGCGTACATGAGACTACCAATTATTTTGGAATATTTAACTTGATCAATACTGGTATCTTCATTAGGACTCAACTTGACATTATGATCAAACGGTGTCTCAGCCGGCCTACAGTTATCATATCCCCAGGTAGAAAGAAGTTGCTTAATATAGTGAGCATGACTAAGGGTAACTCGACCCTTGTCAACTCTGACCTTCATACCTAACAGGATATCTACAGGACCGAGGTCCTTCACGTCAAAAGCTTCTGCCAGAGTGGATTTAATATCCCTAACTACAGCAAGATTAGACCCCAAAATCAACATGTCATCTACATATAAACATATGATGACTGTCTGATTCGACAATGAGCGGTGATAAAGGCATTTATTTGAGAGACTGGACGGAAATCCGAGGCTTTTTACCACCTGGTCAAACTTCATGTGCCACATCTTAGGCGCTTGCTTAAGCTCATAGATTGATTTATCCAATTTGCACACTTTATCTTTTTGATCTTTCTGCACATAACCTTCAGGTTGTGTCATGTAGATCTCTTCATCAAACTCTCCATTTAAGAAGACTGTCTTCACATTCATCTGAAGAACTATAAAGTTCTCGATAGATGCTAAGGCTAGAAGAATCCTAATAGTCGATAAGTGACACACAGGTGAATAAACATCAAAATAGTCTATTCCCCCCTGTTGTTTATAACTTTTAGCTACGAGACGCGCTTTATACCTGGCTATAGACTCATCACCAACCGGATTGAAATCCAATCCTCACACTAATGGAAGGAACCCTTCCAAACGAAGGAGTCACCACTCCTCCACCACGGGTTGCACCCAACCCTTACAACGAGGAACCTACGTTCCTTTATAACAAAAATAAAATGGAATGTATAAAATATACAAACTATTTATGGAGTGCTAGGTGTCCCTCTTCGTTAGATGACGCGTTCTTGACGAAGACGAAGAGTCCACGACCTTAGCTCTCACTTAGAATGAATCTCCACGAAACCGACGACGGCAAGAAGAGCGGCGGCTTGGCTTTGGATATCCAACCTTCGTAGCTATGCTGGCAAGGTCTACCAACGGTCTTCCTTGGATCAATTGTCTCGATCGATTCAGAAAGGGAAGGTATTCCCGATCTACAAACCAAGAGACAAGGGATCTCAAGAAGGACACGTGAGACGCGTTGCTTGGCAAAGCTTCTGTCGCTGGAAGATCAGGAGGTATCCACGATCAACGGCGGCGACTAACTTCCCGAGCGGCAATGGCGGCGGCGGAAGTGAAATCCACGATCTAGGTCACGTCGGCGGCTCGGTTTTCGTTCTTGTGTATGAGTTATTTTTACTGTTCAAGATGCCGAAGTATTTATACAGTAGGTCATACAATATGACCGTTGTGGGGCCCACCAAACGAAACCCTAGCTCCGGTTTCAAAACAGCGCCTGAAACTTGGTCCGGTCCGGCGAGCACCAGAATTTCGCCCAAGGCAAATTCGGAGAGAATCAAAGGTGATTCTCGACGAATCGGCGAGAATCACTTATGATTTTCGCCGAATTCTACTTGGCAGAATTCTGGCTGAAGATCTTGCCATCCGGAGAGAATCGGCAAGAATCAATATTCATTCTCGACGGATCGGCGAGAATGCAAAGTCATTCTCGTCGATTCGGCGAGAATCAACTAGTGATTCTCGACGATTCTGCCTTGAGCAGAAATCAAAACGGCGTTGAGACAGCCGGCTGCAATCGGCAAGAATCAGCGAGTGATTCTCGACGATTCGGCGAGAATCACTAGTCGTCGAATCGGCGAGAATCACTTAGTGATTCTCGACGATTTCTACTTAGACGATTTTTCGTCTTTCCACCCGTGAGCTGCTCTTTGGCCCATCCTTGCTCCTTGTCTGCTCTTGATCTTTCTCAGCCCTGTACTTGAAAGTAAGTACACTCCAATAGAGATAGTACACGTAGGCCAACACACTGATCTGCTCAACGAGGGATTACGTTGCGCAAACCCGTGTATATTGACCCACTGCACCCTAACATTGGTGTGTACTTAGCGTGGAATAACTGCAAGCACAACTTGAAACATATCATCAAATACATTGTGGATTCATCTTAGCTAGACAGGAGGCTTCCTCAAATCCAGGTAATTGTGGATACAATACCCAACAAGTTTGGAATGAGTATTTATAGTACTTCCAACGTAGAGCCTAACCCTAGAACGACACGAACCCGTAACCTATTCCGAGTCGGGCTAACACGCATGCAGACATATAACTAAATATCTAACAAGGACTTGACAATCACGGCTATGCCGGACTGCTGGACTCCGGCACCAAACCACACTGCCCTGCGGTCTCCGCTTCCCCATTTTTCCCTACAACCTCTTGTGACCAGACACGACTCGACATTTTTTCCGGCTAGTGATGAATTGGCGCCTCTTCTTCACAAACGAAGACGTTGCATGAATGTAATCGAACGGGTAACCACCGCCGGGTAAGTGCTTGGGGCTTTTTAGGTGTCGAGAAACTGTTGGGGCTTCATGAATATTTTTCCTCTTCTCTTCTCCTCTAATCCGGCGGCCTGATCAAGTTGGAGAACCGAAATATCTTAAGAACCGTTTGTTTCAACGACACTGATATTGAAGTAATTACTTTCAATCCAATATCAAAACACATGGTAAATGACATTGAGTTTAAATCTAATTCTTTTGTTCGGCCGCATGATGACTTTCTGTTATAGGAATTGACATTAATCACTTTTTATTGTTCGTTTGCAGAAAGCTTTCAATCATAGGAATTGACATTCGTTAATGCTCTCAATTAAAAATAACACACGTGGATTTCTCGCCCGACATAAATTATATTGTTTGTACTTGATTTTTTCGTCATGACGTGATGTTTCCCGAACATCAATATTTTGGCAAGAACGCGAAATTTTCCGTCCGAACGCGATTTTTTCGCCGAGACGTAATTTTTTTGCCCGAAAGTTTTTTTTTTCGCCCGGACACGACTTTTAATCCCGGGTGAGACTTTGTTCGCCCGATGCGATTATTTCACCCGGACGTGACTTTTTGCCCGGACGGGATTTTTTCTCACCGAAGTGATTTTTTGGCCGCGACGCGTTTTTTTTCGCCCGGACGAGCATTTTTCGCCGGACGCGATTTTTTCGCCAGGAGGCAATTTTTTCGCCGATACGCGCTTTTTTCGCCCGGGCGCGAATTTTTCGCCCGGACGTGATTTTTTCTTCCGGATGTAACTTTTTAATCCCGAACACGACTTTGTTCGCCCAGACGAAAAAAGTGCGTCCGAACGAAAAAAACGCACACGGGCGAAAAAAGTGCGCACAAGCGTAAAAATAACGCACATACGAATAAACCACGCATGGGCGAAAAAATTGGGTATGAGTGAAAAAATCACGTCGGGCCGAAATATTCACGGCCAGACGATAAAATCGCGTCCGGGCGAAAAAATCGCGCCCTGGCGAAAAAAAAACGTCAGGCCGAAAAAATTGCGTTGGGGCGAAAAAATTGCTCCGGGCCGAAAAAATCGCGTTGGGGAGAAAGAAATCACGCTGGGGCGAAAAAATTGCGCCGGGGCGAAAAAATCGCGCCGGGGCGAAAATATCGCCCCGCGGCGAAAAATCCCGCCCGGGCGAAAAAATCGCTCCTGGGAAAAAAAAATAGTGCCCGGGCAAAAAAATAGTGCCCGGGCGAAAATATCGTGCCCGTGCAAAAAAACCGCGATCGGGTGAAAAAATTGGGACCGCGTGAAAAAACCGGGCGAAAAAATCGCCGTTGGGCGAAAAAATCGCGCTCGAACGAAAAAATCGCGCCCGGGGGAAAAATATCGCGCCCGGGCGTAAAAATCGCGCTAGGGCGAAAAATTCGGGACCGTGCGAAAATACCGCGTCCGAACCAAAAAATCGGGACCGGGCGAAAAAATCGCGCCCGAGCGAAAAAATCGGGATCGGGCGAAAAAACGTCCGGGTGAAAAAATCGTGCCCGGGCGAAAAAATAGCTTCCGCGCGAAAAAATCGCTTTCGTGCCAAAAAATCGTGTCAGTACAAAAAACCCGCGTTCGGGCGAAAAAATCGTGTCTGGTCCGAAAAAATCGCATTCGTGCAGAAAAATTACTCTTCTTTTAAAAAGCTGTTGTTGACAATCTCAATATCCGCACCAGAAGATAGACATTAAACCAATGAGTTTTCAGTTTTGGGTGAATATCAACGACTTCCCGCCAGAAACCCAATTTCACTCTACAATTGTTGAAACGAACAACGGAAATGACTTTCATTTTCTTAAAGCCAATATTTTAATATCAATGTCGTTGAAACGAACGGACCATTCGTTTCAACGACATTGATATTGAAGTATTGACTTTTAATCCAATATCAATGCACATGGGAAATGACATTGTGTTTAAATCCAATTCTTTTGTTCGGCCGCATGATGACTTTCTGTCATAGGAATTGACATTAATTATTTTTTATTGTTCGTTTGCAGAAAGATTTTCAATCATAGGAATTGTCATTGACCAATGTTCTCAATTAAAAATAACAAAAGCGGATTTTTCGTCCGACATCAATTTTATCGCTCGGACACGATTTTCTCGTCATGACGCGTTGTTTTGCCCGAGTTTAAATTTTTCGACCCGAACACGAAATTTTTCGTCCGAACGAGATTTTTTTGCCGAGACGCAATTTTTCGCCCAAACTCAAATTTTTCGCTCCGACGGTACTTTTTCGCTCGGACGAGACTTTTAGATTTTATTTGTTTGGGCATTTCAGTGCTCCGTTTTGGGTAAACGCCGCCGGAAGGAGGGTAAACAAATGAACTTCCGGCGACGTTTGCTCCGTTTCCACCCGCCCGCCTTGAGAAACGCACCAAAAAGCTGCGTTTGGAGCAGCCACCTCTCCCCTCTGGTTCGAACACTCCGTTTCCACCCGCCGGATCGATCCGCCACCGCTGAACCAAATGGGGCCTTAATCCCGAACGCGATTTTTTTGCCCGGACACGATTTTTTTTCGCCTGGATGCGATTTTTTCGCCCGGCGCGATTTTTTCGCCCCGACGCAATTTTTTCGACTCGACACGATTTTCGAACGGGGTTTTGTTGGGTACATTGGAAAATGTGTACCTAATTTGAAGAAGCCCAACCTAGCTCAATGATATACATCATGTTGTATTTGATGTAGTTTTGAGTTGACATGTGCAGGTAAAGAAATGTTAAAGTTTACAGAAAAATTCTAAGTCCAAGTGTCGACACAAAGGAAAATGTGTCGACACATAGAAGAAAGTTGTCGACACAACACTGGGAAAATGTGTCGACACAGAAGAAGTAAGTCGACACTACTCTGGGAAAAAGTGTCGACACATAACATAGTCGATCTCAACACTGGGAAAATGTGTCGACACAGAAGAAGTAAGTCGACACTACTCTGGGAAAAAGTGTCGACACAGAAGGAAAGCGTCGACCTCAACATTGAAAAAAAATGTCGACACAGAAGAACATAGTCGACCTCAAGGAATATAGTCGACCACAAGTTTGTCTACAACAGCAGAATGTGTCGACACATTGTGATTGAGTCGACACATTGAAGCAGAGTTAAAAGAAGACTGTGTCGACACCTGAAGGCTAAGTCGACACTTACTGAAGTTAAGATTCTACAACAACTGTGTCGACACACAGGACTTGTGTCGACACACTGAAGAGTCAAGATCAAATTGTTTGCAGAAGAAGCTGTGTCGACTCAAAGGCAACTTAGTCGACATCACTGAAGGCAGTGTCGACACCAAAGTCAATTGTGTCGACACAAATAGACAGATGGTCTCGACACTTTCTGACAGACTGTCTCGACACACTGTGGTTCAAGACTAAGGCACAGGACTTGTTGAAGACTTGACAGCTGTGGGTTGCCACCGGTTAACTGAAGCTGTCAGACTTGTCAGAGAACTGTTAGAAACCGGATCAGCCGGTTACCATGAAGGAAGTCTATAAATAGACATATTCAGAAGAAGGAGAAAACCTTCTCAACATTGAAGAAATTCTTAACTCCAGAACTTTTGAAGAAGGATTCCGATCCAAATCATTTCAAGAAAGTGCAAGGCACTTAAGAAGATCTTCTCAAGAAGATCTAAGAAGACTATCTAAGGATAGATCTAAGAAGAGTTCTAACCAGAATTCTGAAGAATCATTCAAGTGCTGATAGAGAGAGATCAAGTCAGAATTTGAAGAAGAAGAAAGAATCCACCAGTGGATTATCAAGAAGCTGTTTGGAATCAACTCAGCTAAGTACATTTTCAAGAAGCTTTGAAGAAGGCTAAGAAACAGTTGATTGCATCAGCTGATTAAGAATTGTCATTGCCTTTTCTCTCTCAATTTGGCAAGACAAATTTAAAAACAATCTTTTCTATATTTCTGTAGGATCTGTTTATACAGATCTGAGTTGTAAGCCTATGTTATAAAGGCTGAGTGTAGGAGTGTTGAACTCTGAGTGGTAGGGCTGATTGCCTGAGTGTAGGAGAAGGATATTCTCTGAGTTGTAGGCCTTGGGGCAAGGCTGAGGTAGGGCAGTTGTGCCTGAGTTGTAGGAACCAGTTGGGTTCTGAGTTGTAAGATCTATTGATCTGAGATAAGTGGAAGTTTGGCCGAATCTAGCATACAGCTAGATAGGTGAAGGGGGAAAGTGGATGTACCCAGACCTTGGGGAACCACTATAAAACATAGTGCAATCTGTGATGTGTTGTTTTCTGTGATTGCTGTGTTTTTGTATTAGTTAATAAATTGAATTCTGTCTAGAAGTTTTAGAAAAAGAAGCAGGACCTATTCACCCCCCCCCCCTCTAGGTGGTTAGGCTGCCTTGAAAGTTAAACTATCAAGTGGTATCAGAGCCAGGTTCCTCAAAAAGGACTTAACAGTCTGAGGTAGATCTGATAGGCAGAATCAAGAATCAAGAAGATGGGTTCTGGAGAGAATCATAAGGAGCTAGGGTCAATGAAATTACCCATATGCAAGAAGGAAATCTTTGGGATCTGGAAAGAAAGAGTCAGGTTGTTTATGGAAGCATCTGACCCAAGGATTTACATCACAGTACAGGAAGGCCCCTTCATACCAATGAAGATATCTGTTCTTGATGCAAATATCCAAACACCAAAGACTTATTCTGAAATGACCAAGGATGAAATCATCTTGGCAACCATGGACAAAAGGGCACAGAACATAATTGTCAGTGCCATAGATGATTCAACATTTCAGAATCTGATTCACTGCAAGACCTCCAAGGAGATGTGGGACACATTAATTGTCTACATGGAGGGATCAGAAGAAGTAAGGCTGGACAGAAAATCTATGCTAAATCAGGAGTATGAAAGTTTTAGACAAGGAAAATCTGATAGCATAACTGAGTGCTATAAGAAATTCTATAGAATTGTGAATGAGCTAATTTCCTATGGAAGAGTCTTCAGTACCTATGAACTGAATGACAAATTCTTAAGATCCTTATCAAAGGATTGGGATACAAAGATCTGTGCCATAAGAGAAGTGGCAAAATTGGCAGAGATATCTCCTCCAACTCTGTTTGGAAAGTTGCTATCCTATGAAATGCAACTTATGGTAAGGAAGGAGGAGGAAAGAAACTCAAGAGGAGAGCATAGAGAAAAGACTGTGGCTTTTAATGCTGAAGCCACCAGAAAGAATAGGAGGAAATCACCATCTCCTCCTAAGGAAGTTGAAGAAGGTAGTTCTGAAAATTCAGATAAGGGTTCAGTCAGCAGTGATTCAGATGCAGACTTTGCTGCATTCACTAGGCAATTTCAAAGGTTCTTGAAAAAGAAGCAATGGAAGTCTAGGCCTTCATCATCACAGCAAGTAGATGACTATTATCAGAAAAGAAGGTCATCTAGGAAAGAGAAAAGCAGGTCAAAGCCCAGCAAAGCCACTACTTCAAAGATTGTCTGCTATTGTTGCAATAGGCCTGGACATGTAGTGGCTGAGTGTCCTGACAAAAGGAAGGAATCTTCAGAAAAGAAGAAGACTTATCAGAAAGGCAAGAAGGAGAAATCCTTTGTAGCAAAGAAAGATAAAAGTCTGTCAGACCAGTCAACTTCAGAATCAGGATCTGAAGCTGAAGCATATATTGGATTATATGCTGCATCTGAGGAAGAGGAGTTTATGCAGTTGCTAGACTCCATCAATGAACATCAATGCATGGGTTTGATGACTAGATCAGAAGAGGACCTATGCCAGAATCAGTCTGGTCCTAATGAGGTAAACAGTCCTTCCAGTACATTTGTTTGTAGTACAAGTGAAGAATCAGCTACATCTGCATCAAGTGATGAAGATGCATCTGGATCTGAAGGAGATGTCTATCAATTGATAGACAAGTATGGGGACTTGTTGCAGGCCCTTAAGAAAAGCAAGAACCTGGTTAAATCACAGGCTCAGGAAATTGCTGATCTAAGGGTTACAACAGCTGAGTTAGAAAAAGTCCTTGATCAAAAGTTAGCTGAAATTGCCAAGCTGAAAAATATAACTATTATTCAGATGGGCACAATTAATTATACTAATGATCAAGTAAAGAGTCTGGAGGACAGACTTAGAATTGAAAGGGAGTTAGTGGCTAGTTACTCTAAGCCAAAATCTGTCTTACCCTTGATAGATGAATTTGTCACTCAGAAGGGTAAAGCTGGATTAGGATTTAAGGGTAACTCCAGGGCTAGCAGATTCAAGAAGAAAGGCAAAGCCCCTATTGAGCCACTAAACCTTTCAGTCCCCATAAGGTTTGGTAAGAAGAAATTGCCTTCTAACATATATGATCATGAAGACATTCAGGATCATATCAAGACAAATGTTCTGAAGAACAAGGGTGTTAAGGCAAGCAGGCCTACCTATGGTCATAAGCCCTATGGTTTTAAGAAACCAGCAGGAGAAGTTGCAACAGCACCAGCAATGAACAGAAATGCTTCTGACAAGGATGTATCTAGATCTAGATACAATAAGTTTGAATGTTGGTGCTGTGGCAAGAGGGGTCATTTTGCATTGGACTGCTGGTATAACACAAGTGTTATAAAGAATAAGAGTCTACCTGTTAGAAGAGGTTATGATAACTTTATTAAGGCTAACCTGAACCAAGGACCCAAGACTTACTTGGGTTCTAAGGGTAAGTAATTCTGTATTGCAGGTGAATCCAAGTTACCATGCCCCTATATGGTACTTGGATAGTGGTTGTTCCAGGCACATGACTGGAACAAAGGGGCTGCTGAAGGAGTATTCATCTGTCAAAGATGGACATAAAGTGATCTTTGGTGGATCTGAAAAAGGAGTCATCAAAGGATTTGGTAACATCTCTTCAAACCTAATTACTATCACCCAAGTGGCCTATGTAAAAGGTTTGAAACATAATCTAATAAGCATAAGCCAGCTGAGTGATCTAGGATATGACATTTCATTTGGTAAGAATGGATGTCATATCAAAAGGTCAAGTGATCAAGAGATCATATTGACTGGGTATAGGAAGAGAAATGTGTATTGCCTTAATTTTGAATGTGAGAATAAGGCATCCCCCATTTGTCTTGTAGCTGATGACAATGCTTCTCATTGTGTTAAGTGGCACAAGAGATTGGCTCATCTAAACTACAAGACAATTGGCCAACTCTTTAGTAAAGAACTAGTGAGGAATGGGCCTCAAGTTAAGTGTATAAAGGAAGGGGTATGCTCAGCTTGTCAAAAGGGCAAGCAGACAAAAACCTCATTTCAAAGCCTTGAAAACAAGGATTCTGTGAGGTGCTTATACCTCTTGCATATGGATCTTTTTGGTCCTATGCCAGTTCACAGTCTAGGAAGGAAGGTCTACACACTAGTGGTTGTAGATGACTATTCTAGATTTACATGGGTGTTCTTTCTGAGACAAAAATCTGAAACCCCAAGTGTATTATTTAAGTTTGTAAAGCAAATTCAGAATGAACTGAACAGTACAGTGGTCAAAATCAGAAGTGACCATGGTACTGAGTTTCAATCTGAAAGCATGACAAACTTGTGTATAGACTTTGGGATTTTCCAAGAGTTCTCCTCACCTAGAACACCTCAGCAAAATGGAATTGCTGAAAGAAAGAATAGATCATTAATTGAAGCTGGTAGAACTCTATTGAGTGATACCTCTCTCCCAGAATATTTTTGGGCTGAGGCAGTTAACACTGCTTGTCATGTCATCAATAGGGCTTCTATCACCAAAAGCCACAGAAAGACTCCCTATGAGATTGTGAAAGGCAGAAAACCAAATCTATCCTATTTTAGGATCTTTGGCTGCAAGTGCTATATACTTAACAATGGTAAGTCTTATTTGACTAAGTTTGCTGCCAAATCCCAGGATGGGATATTTGTTGGGTACAGCACAAATAGTAAGGCCTATAGAGTCTTCAACTTAACTACTCAAGTTGTTGAAGAATCTGTGCATATTGTATTTGATGAAACAAGATTAATCAATTGTGAATTGTCTTGTAGATCAAATGACTCAACAGGTATAAGCAAGAAGATGGACAAGCTCTCCATTGCTGAAGCTTCAAAGGAAGAGGGAGCATTGGAAAATGAAGGCTGCTGTCCAGGGGGAGTACAAGAGATAATGGAAGCTGATGAAAACCAAGAGGAACAGCAGAATGAAGAAGCTGGAGATGCTCAACCTGAAGGGAATCTACCTCCAGCTATAAGATATCTAAGAGATCATCCTACTGATCAGATAATTGGTGATCCAAGACAAGGAGTGCAAACTAGAAGCAGAAATCAAAGCACAGTTTTGCATTCTAGTTTCTTGTCTCAAATGGAACCTAAGAAGTTTGAAGAAGCTATCCAAGACCAGTACTGGATTGAGGCTATGCAAGAGGAGCTGAATCAGTTCAGAAGGTGCAAGGTCTGGGAGCTTGTTCCTAAACCAAGAGGCCACAACATAATTGGGACTAAGTGGATCTATAGGAACAAGCTAGATGAAAGTGGAATAATAATAAAGAATAAAGCAAGATTGGTTGCAAAAGGATACAGGCAGGAAGAAGGGATTGACTTTGATCAAACCTTTGCTCCTGTAGCAAGGCTGGAGGCAATCAGAATGTTCCTTGCCTATGCAGCCTACCAAGACTTCAAAGTATACCAGATGGATGTAAAGTCAGCATTTCTGAATGGTGATCTTAAAGAAGAAGTATATGTAGAGCAGCCATCAGGTTTTGTAGATCCTCTTAAACCTGATTCTGTGTACAAGCTTAGGAAAGCTTTGTATGGGTTAAAACAAGCTCCAAGGGCTTGGTATGAAACCCTGTCTACCTTCCTCATTGAGAATAAATTCTCAAGAGGAAAGATAGACAAAACTCTATTCCTTAGGGAATCCAAAGGAAAGATCATCTTAGTCCAGATCTATGTTGATGACATAATCTTTGGATCTACTGAAAACAACCTTTGTAAAAAGTTTGCCAAACTTATGCAAGGGAAGTTTGAGATGAGCAGTATGGGAGAACTTAAGTTCTTCTTGGGACTCCAAGTAAGACAGACTGATGATGGATTGTCCATATCCCAGTCTAAGTTCACCAAGGAATTAATTAAAAAATATGGTATGGAGTCATCCTCCTCCATGAGAACTCCTATGGGCACAAGTATGCCAATATGCAAAGATGAGGCAGGTAAACCTGTTGATGAATCATTGTATAGAGGAATAGTTGGGTCACTACTATATCTCACTGCTAGTAGACCTGACATTATGTATGCAACATGTGTCTGTGCTAGGTACCAAGCCTGCCCTAAAGAATCTCATTATACTGCAGTAAAAAGGATTCTGAGATATCTAAAGGGCACTCCTACTCTAGGTCTTTGGTACCCTAAGAATAGAGATTTTCAACTAACAGGCTATTCAGATGCAGATTTTGCAGGATGTAGAGAGGATAGAAAGAGTACTACAGGTACTTGTCAATTCCTGGGAGGAAGACTAATATCTTGGAGTAGTAAAAAACAGACTAGTGTGGCAATTTCCACAGCTGAGTCAGAGTATATTGCTGCAGGAAGCTGCTGTGCACAGCTATTATGGATGCAGCATCAGCTTAAAGATTATGGTATTCAGGTAAGTAGAACACCCCTTTTATGTGATTCTAAGAGTGCTATTTCTATTGCTAATAATCCAGTTTCTCATAGTAGAACTAAGCATATAGAAATCAAATATCATTTTCTTAGAGAACATGTAGAAAAAGGTGACATCTCATTGGAATTTGTAAAAACAGATTATCAAATAGCAGATGTATTTACTAAGCCTTTAGATGAAACCAAATTCAATAAATTCAAAATTGAATTAGGTATGTTAACCATTGATTAATGTATTAAACAAAATCATTAACAATGCTATTGAAATGGTTAATAAGTAAGTAAAAGTAGTAACAACAATAATCAAGTGTTAAAAAGGACACATTGAAGTTACAAAAATTGGCTAAGTAAGAATGTGTCGACACATTCAGTAATAATGTGTCGACTCAGAGAAATTATGTCGACAAGTCAGAAATATTGTGTCGACACAGAGAATATGTGTCGACACTTAAGAGTTTTATTGTCGACTTAACCAGGAATGTAATGTCGACTCAACCAGAATTATGGTGTCGACACTTACAAAATATGTGTCGACACTTGTCTTAGTGTCGACACAGAATTTCTGTCTTTCTACTATATATCCAAGGTGTCGACATAACCACAAATTGGTGTCGACACATAGTAGACTGAAGAAATGTCGAGTTAATAGAAGCTTGTGTCGACACATTCCGTCTGTGTCGACACATTTAGACTGTCTTTGGCGCCTTTTGAACTTCTTTCAACAGAAGCTATAAATAGGTCAAAAAGCTCTTTGTGTCGACACGCTTTCAAGGTTTTCGAAACTCAAACCCTGTGTCGACAGTCTTTCTTTCTCTCTTCTCTCAAGCTTTCTCGACACAACGATGGCGCCAAGGATTGAAGACAATGTTAATGAAGGGTATGAGTTGGTGCGCCAGGCGTTTGCAGAGGCGCCGCCTGATGTTCAAGGAGTTATCACCCTTCTCTCTGCATCAGGGTTAGAATTCCTTGTCTCAGAACCATCCAAGATCTGGAAGAAGGAGGTGCACGAGTTCTTTATCTCTGCATCAGTCCATTCAACTGGCCTCAAGATTATGTCTACAGTTCAAGGGAGTAAGATCAAGATTAACCAAAGAAGTATAAGAAAAATCTTCCACTTGAAAGTAGTTGAAAATGAAGAGGAAGTTCCTATCTCCAGGACAAGGGAAGCCCTTCAATGGTGTGGACTGGACCAAGGATTGAAGATTGGAGCTGCCTTCAATAGGAAGGGAATGAATCAGCAAGGGAAGTTCTTGTCTGAGATAGTTGGGAAGGTAATCCTCTGCAAGACAGGTGGACATGATAGGATTTCTGCCTATATGTTCAGCCTGATGACCAGGATAGTCTTTACTATTCCTACTGATTGGTCAGGAGTGCTCTTTGACAAGATCAAAGAGGGAATCAAGAAGCCTAACATGGCTAGGATCATGAGCCTGTACTTCAATGGAGTAATTCCTAAAGTGATGCAGCAGCTGCAGGGGAGCAAGATTAACCATATGAGAAGAATGGATATGAGACTATTCACCAGGTGGGATAGGGTGCTGTCAAAGGATGTGCCTGAAGAGAACAGGCCAGACACCCCTGTGCAATCCCCTACACCAAATCAAGAATCTGACCAAGTACAAGAAGGGACACAGCTTGACTCAACTGTGGTCCAGGAAGTATCAACACCTGCACAGATGCAGGGGGAGCAAGTTTCCACTTCTGCTCCAAAGGTATCTACACCTGCTTAGGTATAGGAGGAGCTAATGTATTTTAACTTTAAAAGACATTGCTCTTATTCTTATTACTGCACAGGTTCAGGGGGAGCTAGTGTCCACACCTACACCTGCCACTACAAATATTGAGGTGCAAGTCCAAGAGGTAGCACAGTTAAACATATCTCCAGATTTAACTGCTGCAAAAGTGACCACTCAACTGGAATTTACTATGGAAGAGTTATTCCCAGATGTTGATACAGCTACTGATAGAATAGAAGAGGTTCAAGATGTTGAGCAGCCTCTTGACATAGAGCTAGAACAAGGAGTGGAAAAAGTTCAAGAGATTGAGAAAGTACAAGAAGTAGAGGAGGAGCAAAGAATTGAGGGGGAGCCAGTACATGTTGAAACTGAGCAACATGGCACTGAAGCAGATAGAGTTCACATTGAAAGTACTTCTGAATCTGAAACTGAAGAAGCCAGGTTGGCTAAGAAAAGAAAACTGGTTGTATTTAAAAGAAGAAGCAAAACTTATAAGCAGGCTTTACAGTCAACACCTCCACCTCCACCTCCTGAAGTTGATTATAACAAGTTCTTGGTGGATTTACAGGTGAAATTGGATGACCACAGGGTGGCCATTGAGAAATATGTTGATGAAAGAAACAAAACTCTGCAGTTTGACTTAGCCCAAGATATCAAATCTATCCAATTTCAAGTCAACTTGAATAAAACTGAAATGACAGATTGCTTCCACAAGGGTGGCAATGCTGTAGTTTATCTGGCTAAACAACAGCAGGCTATCTCTACAAAGGTGGATGATATTGCTTTGAAGCAAGGTTATGTTCTGGAAAATCAAATAAGAATGAATGACAATTTAACTGAATCACATAATGAGATCATTCTAGAGGTGCAGAAGATTGTTCCAGGGATGCCTACAGAAAGAGCCAAAGAAATGGCAGAGTTTGATAAGAATTTTCAGGCTGCAATTGCATCTGTTAAGACTGCCATCACAACCTCTCAACAGGAAATATCTGAAAAGCTTCAAAGATTAAGACCATTTTTCAAGGAGGGAGTGAATTATTTGGATGGCCAAATAAGATTTCAGAAAGAAGATCTTAGAGATCATGTATCAAGAGAAGCCATAAAGGGGGAGAGGATGCTAATTCATGCAGGCTCTGAGCATGCCAAATGGGTGACCAATAGCATAAGAGCCACATTGGGATATCCACCATTGTGTGATGATAACATGGTGGCTGAGTCAGGATTACAAACAGGACTACTTGAAGGTGACCAACCTGAGGTTGCCCAAGTCATATACCCCCCTCCAGATTTTGATATATTGGATCAGCAAGTGCAATATATGTATAGTCCTTCAAAGGAAGTTGTAAATGTTATCTTTGGAAAGGTTGATAAGCCTGAGGTAAATTTGCAAGATCAGCAAGATGCTCTACTGTCAAAGAAAAGATTTAGAGAGCAGGCTGAGCTGAAGCCAGATTTTGAGCAGTGGAGTCCTACTTCCAGAAATATAATACTCACTGCATGGAAAGCTGTCAAAGATCAAGTTCATGAAAGGGGCAAGTGGTACAATGAGCAGGAATGGCAGAAGTATGAGGCAAGACAAGAAGCCATTGTACAATTCAGAAGGAAAGCTAAGATGGGAAGACTTCCAACTGATGCTATGGAGCCAAGCAAATACTTCCCAAAGCCTTTTCACTATTTTGAAAGGCAAAGGCTCAAGGAAGAAGCTAAGAAGAAAGCTGATCTTAAAGGAAAAAAGATGGCTGAAGAATCAGAAGCTCCTGTGACAGCTAAAATTAAATCTGGCCAAGGGATTGTTATTAGAGAGCCTAATCAATCCTGATAATGTTTAGTTCTTTCATAATGTTTTGTAATGATGTAATCTGTCAAAGAAAAACCATGTAATCAAACATTACCCAGTAATAAACAAAATTTTGTTAAATCTGTGATAGATTGTTTTATCCATGATGTTCTTATTATTTTGTTTATAATTAAGTATCCCTGTGTATTGTCATATATCATCATTTTATACTATTTATAAATGGTGTATATCATTGGCTATAAGGGTTATGACTTCTCCAAATAGGGGGAGATTGTTGGGTACATTGGAAAATGTGTACCTAATTTGAAGAAGCCCAACCTAGCTCAATGATATACATCATGTTGTATTTGATGTAGTTTTGAGTTGACATGTGCAGGTAAAGAAATGTTAAAGTTTACAGAAAAATTCTAAGTCCAAGTGTCGACACAAAGGAAAATGTGTCGACACATAGAAGAAAGTTGTCGACACAACACTGGGAAAATGTGTCGACACAGAAGAAGTAAGTCGACACTACTCTGGGAAAAAGTGTCGACACATAACATAGTCGATCTCAACACTGGGAAAATGTGTCGACACAGAAGAAGTAAGTCGACACTACTCTGGGAAAAAGTGTCGACACAGAAGGAAAGCGTCGACCTCAACATTGAAAAAAAATGTCGACACAGAAGAACATAGTCGACCTCAAGGAATATAGTCGACCACAAGTTTGTCTACAACAGCAGAATGTGTCGACACATTGTGATTGAGTCGACACATTGAAGCAGAGTTAAAAGAAGACTGTGTCGACACCTGAAGGCTAAGTCGACACTTACTGAAGTTAAGATTCTACAACAACTGTGTCGACACACAGGACTTGTGTCGACACACTGAAGAGTCAAGATCAAATTGTTTGCAGAAGAAGCTGTGTCGACTCAAAGGCAACTTAGTCGACATCACTGAAGGCAGTGTCGACACCAAAGTCAATTGTGTCGACACAAATAGACAGATGGTCTCGACACTTTCTGACAGACTGTCTCGACACACTGTGGTTCAAGACTAAGGCACAGGACTTGTTGAAGACTTGACAGCTGTGGGTTGCCACCGGTTAACTGAAGCTGTCAGACTTGTCAGAGAACTGTTAGAAACCGGATCAGCCGGTTACCATGAAGGAAGTCTATAAATAGACATATTCAGAAGAAGGAGAAAACCTTCTCAACATTGAAGAAATTCTTAACTCCAGAACTTTTGAAGAAGGATTCCGATCCAAATCATTTCAAGAAAGTGCAAGGCACTTAAGAAGATCTTCTCAAGAAGATCTAAGAAGACTATCTAAGGATAGATCTAAGAAGAGTTCTAACCAGAATTCTGAAGAATCATTCAAGTGCTGATAGAGAGAGATCAAGTCAGAATTTGAAGAAGAAGAAAGAATCCACCAGTGGATTATCAAGAAGCTGTTTGGAATCAACTCAGCTAAGTACATTTTCAAGAAGCTTTGAAGAAGGCTAAGAAACAGTTGATTGCATCAGCTGATTAAGAATTGTCATTGCCTTTTCTCTCTCAATTTGGCAAGACAAATTTAAAAACAATCTTTTCTATATTTCTGTAGGATCTGTTTATACAGATCTGAGTTGTAAGCCTATGTTATAAAGGCTGAGTGTAGGAGTGTTGAACTCTGAGTGGTAGGGCTGATTGCCTGAGTGTAGGAGAAGGATATTCTCTGAGTTGTAGGCCTTGGGGCAAGGCTGAGGTAGGGCAGTTGTGCCTGAGTTGTAGGAACCAGTTGGGTTCTGAGTTGTAAGATCTATTGATCTGAGATAAGTGGAAGTTTGGCCGAATCTAGCATACAGCTAGATAGGTGAAGGGGGAAAGTGGATGTACCCAGACCTTGGGGAACCACTATAAAACATAGTGCAATCTGTGATGTGTTGTTTTCTGTGATTGCTGTGTTTTTGTATTAGTTAATAAATTGAATTCTGTCTAGAAGTTTTAGAAAAAGAAGCAGGACCTATTCACCCCCCCCTCTAGGTGGTTAGGCTGCCTTGAAAGTTAAACTATCAGGTTTTCTTCTTCCCTTTTCAATGAAAGATTCATATCAAGCAATTTCAATGTACCCGACGTGATTTTTCGCCCAGATGCGATTTTTTCTCCCGAAAGGAATTTTTTCGCCCGAAAGGAATTTTTTCGCCCGGGCGATTTTTTCGCTCGGACACGATTTTTTTTCGCCCGGACTCGAATTTTTTGCCCCGACGCGAAATTTTCGTTTCGGGGCGAAAAAATCGCGTCTGGGAAAAAAATCGTGTCCGAGCGAAAAAATCGTGTCTGAGCGAAAAAGTCGCGTCGGGGCGAAAAAGTCGTGCCCGGGCGAAAAAGTAATGTCCAGCCAAAAAAATCGGGTCCGGGCGAAAAATCGCGTCCGGGCGGAAAAATCGCGCCCGGGCGGAAAAATCGCACTTGAGGCGAAAAATCACTTCCAGACGAAAAAAACGTTCACGGGCGAAAAAATCGCGTTCAGGCGAAAAAATCGCGCTCGGGCGAAAAAACCGCGCTTAGGCGAAAAAATCGCGTCCGGGCAAAAAAATCGCGCCCGGGCGAAGAAAACGCCCACGAGTGAAAAAATCGCGTCAGGTTGAAAAAATCGCGTCCGGTCGAAAAAAGCGCGTCCGGGCGAAAAAACGCGTCCCGGCGAAAAATAGCATCCGGGCGAAAAAAACGTGTCCGGGCGAAAAAATTGCGTATTTAAGAAAAAATAGCGTCCTGGTCAGAAAATTGCGTCATTACTAAAAAGTCGCGTTCGGGCAAAAAAATCATGTCTGGTAAAAAAAATCGCATTCATGCAGAATAAATTACTCTTCTTTTGAAAAGCTGATGTTGACAATCTCAATATCCGCACCTGGAGATAGACATTGAATCAATGAGTGTTTAGTTTTGTGTGAATATCCACGGTTTTTCACCAGAAAGCTATTTTCACTCTACAATTATTAATGCGAACAACAGAAATGACTTTCATTTTCTTAAAGCCAATACTTTAATATCAATGTCGTTGAAACGAAAGGACCTTATGGATTTAAGTTTTTAAGGCTTTAGAGAAGGATTGTAAGTTTAATAATTAGAATCAATAAACTTCATTTCATCTTCTCATCCGATTGGCAACAAGAGAGGAACTTGGATGAAAATCATTCTTCTAGTAAAATGGAACTTGGATGAAAATCATTCTTCTAGTAAAATTGATTGATCAATTTCATGAATTCAAAGAAGAATGGTATGTAAAATTAAGAACCATATATTTTTTTGTGGTTTTGTTTCCGAATAATAATGGTTCTATTAGCTTTCGCTTCATTCTCTCAATCATGCTGATGCATTAGTTTACTTAATATCTGAATATGTTAAGCATGATTATACAAAAATTAGTTAATAGAGAGCGCTTCCGTGAAGTTGGTGTCTAATGAGAGTGCTCCCGTTGAGAAAAATGTCAAGTCCGTGAAGCCTTGTGATGACTTCACACTAGCATCCGCTGAAGCGAATCTCAGTGCCTTCTCCCAAGCTCACAAAAGCATCCAAGTGAGCGTCGGGTGTTGCGCACGCTAGAGAGTGAGCATAACGAATTCCAAGCGGAGAAACGATCAGAGTCCCACATTCTCGCCGGAAAATCTCAGAACTCTCTCTAGTCTCTGGAGTTGTTTGCCTTCAAATGAGGGATGGAGGGTTCTTTTATAATTTTTTTTGGCAAAACATGGTGGTAATAGTTTCCTGGCGGGACATGCTGGTAATTATCGCAGGCGGCTCTGGCGATTCGGGCAGGTTACCCGGCAATGACGGTGGTCGTCGGAGGCGGCAGAGGTGGCGGAGGCTTTGGACACATGATTATATCGCTTATTCTATTTTTAAAAGCATGTGAAATATAATTTAAATCACAACTTATCATATATTCCTATGACACTAAGTGTGCGTTTGGGATAGCTTATTTGCTCTGGTGCGGCAGCCTGAAAATGGAGTTTTGCAAATAAGCTTTGTTTGGTATGAAAAAGCTCCAAATAGAAGCTTTGTTTTGAAGAGGTCGTCCAGATCATTCAAAGAAAATCAGAGGAAAAGAGACAAGAGCCTCAAAGAGAGTGGAGGCCAAGGAACAATTCCCAGTACTGCGAATTCCACAAAGAGAAGGGTCACTTAACTGAAGACTGTAAGGCTCTTCGACAGTTGGTTGAAAGATTGCTTGCCGAGGGCAAGATCAAGGATCTGAGAAAGAAAAGTGATTCTCCAAAGCCTTCGACCTCCAAGGGCAAAAAGGTGGCTGAAGTTCAGTTGAAGTGTGTGGAGATAGAGGATGTAGGCCGTCTGGGGCCTATCAATGTTCGGTCTGAGTGTTTTGATACTGATGATGGGGGTGCCCTGGGGTGACTCTTCTACATTCATGGAGGAGCAGGGACCGAAGCTACTCGGAAGTCTTCAATCGCAAGGGTTTCCCTGGCAGAGGTCGCCTCTTCTTCCTCCTCTGCTCCATCTGGTGGAGATATTTTCTTTGGCCAGGAAGATCTTACTCAGACTGCCAATCCGTTCGACGACGCTGTTGTAGTCAAGGCAGCCATTGAAGATTATACAGTGGATAGAATTCTAATTGATACAGACAGCTCAGTCAATCTCCTATTCAAGTCAACCTTCGAGGCCCTGAGAACTAGGAAGCCTTTGCTTTCCACCGAAGGGCCGCTCTACGGTTTTTCAGGAGAAAGGAAAGAAGTCGAGGGGAGCGTCACTCTCTCGATAAAGCTTGAAGGAGCGATCAAGCCAATTCAGTTTATAGTGGTCGATGCTCCTAGTTGTTATCATGCAATCTTTGGAGCATCCCAAGGCATGCTAGAGAGTGATATCTTCGAACAATCAACATGACTGAAATCGCCCCTCTCGCCTTCCCAGCAGCAGCAGAAGCGTCTTCTCAGTTAGTGGTTGTTGTGGATAGTGAAGGAGCTCACGTGGAACCTGCTCAGGTGACGCAAGGAGTCCCCATTGCTGAGGGGGAGGAGAGGATGCTCTCCATCAACTCGGAGTTACCAGAAGATTAAAAGGCCGAGTTGATCTCTTTTTTGCTGAAGAACCTGGATGTCTTCGCTTGGGCAGCGGAAGACATGCCAGACATTGATCCGGATGTTGCTTGCCACCATCTCAATGTTGATCCCAACTTCAAGCCAGTGCAGCAGAAAAAGAGGGATGTGGCAACAAAGCTCGCTGATCCAATCAGAGAGGAGTTCTCGAAGCTCCTCAAAGCAAATTTTATTCGTGAAATTCAATACCCTACCTAGATATCAGAGATGAGTTTTGCAAATAAGCCTTGTCTCTGATTTTCTCTTTTCCTCTTATTTCCTTGGCCTCCACTCTCTTTGAGGATTAAGGTTCTGTTTGTGACAGCTTATGATGAAGAATAAACTCTATTCAAAAAGAAAACGTTGTTTTTCAGCTGCTTGTTTGCGCAGCTAATAGAAAAACACTTATTTTAAAATTGATGATAAGCTTATTTTTCATAAGCTATTCGGGTTCAGCTTATGGCTTTTCATAAGCGCTTATCCCCTAAGAAAACCTAAAGTTATTTTTTTTCGTTCGGGCGTGATTTTTTCGCGAGGGTGCGAATTTTTCGCCAGAGCGGAATTTTTTCACACGGGCGCGATTTTTTCGCCCATGCGCGAATTTTCCGCCCCGAAGCGATTTTTCTGCTCGGGCGCGATTTTTTCGCCCGGGCACGATTTTTCAGCCAGAGCGCGATTTATCTGACCGGGCGTGATTTTTCTGCCCGGTCGCAATTTTTAGGCCGCGACGAGAATTTTTCCGCCTGGACGCGATTTTTCCCCTCAGGGACAATTTATCCGCCCAGGCGCGATTTTTTCGCACTGGAGCTGTTTTTTTTTCCTAGCGCGATTTTTTCGTCCGACAGTGATTTTTTTGCCTGACAACGAGCTTTTTCACCCAGACACGAATTTTTTGCTCGCGAGCGATTTTTTCGGTCAGATGCGATTTTTTTGGTAGAATGCATTATTTTCGCTTCCGAGCAACAATATCGCTTTCGGGCAAAAATTTCGCGCCCGGGCGAAATATTCGGGCCCGGGCGGAAAATTCACGCCCGGGCAGAAAATTCCCTCCCGGGCGGAAAATTGGTGGTCGGGGGAAGCATTCACGCCTGAGCGAAAAATTCACGTCCGGGCAAAAAATTATGCCAGTGCGAAAAAAATTGCTTCCGTGAAAAAAAATCACACCTGAGCGAAATAACCGCACCCGCGTGAAATATTTGCGCTCGGGCGACAAATTCAATCCAGAGTGACAAATTTGCGTCTGGACGAAAAAATCACGTCGGGGCGAAAAATCCGCGCACAGGTGAAAAATCCGCGTCCGGGCAAAATATTTGCGCCAGGGCGAAAAAATCGCTGCCAAGAAAAAATCGTGCCCGTGTGAAAAACCGTACTCAGGCAAAAAAACGTGTCTGAGTGAAAAATT
Source organism: Platanthera zijinensis (assembly GCA_039513925.1). Taxonomy (NCBI): domain Eukaryota; kingdom Viridiplantae; phylum Streptophyta; class Magnoliopsida; order Asparagales; family Orchidaceae; genus Platanthera; species Platanthera zijinensis. The sequence goes on from CM077083.1 coordinate 208,242,989, forward strand.
CGCGTCTGGATGGAAAAAACGTGTCCAAATGAACAAACATTTATGAATGAATGAAACTTTAAATAAACACTTATGTGCAAACTATCCAAACAGTGTACTGCTTATTTATCATTGTTTTTATAAAATCTCTATCCAATCATTAATTTTCAATTAACAGCTTATTAGTTCAAACGGATAATGTTTGTTAGATGAATCTCAATAAGTGACCACCACCACCAGGCCAAACAGAGCCTAAATTTATGTTACTAGACTTAAATGTCAGTGAAAATATATTGAAAAAGTATAAATATATTGAAAAAGTATAAATATCTTATGTTTCCAAAATAAATTATATAAGACTTCTATTTATGGATAAGGAGAAACATAAAAGCTAGACTTAAGATCATTATTTGATCACATATTAATTCTCTGAGGAAAATTCGAGCATTTAAGATTGGAGCCCGCACTTTCATAGTTTCATTCATTCGAGGTAACTCATTTGATGTTTAGACTTGTGTTTTAAATGATTGTTTTCATTCGGAAAATAATCTCGCTCATTGTTGTGGGCGAAAAACGTTTTTAGTGTTTTCTCCCATCTTTTTCTTCGCCTTGCTGCTTATTGATTTTTGATTGAACGACCGGCGTGCATACATTGTATTTATTGATAGTCTTTTATGAAATTTCTTTCAACTTCAACCTATTTGATCCTGTAAAATTTGCACATTGATGTAGGCAACTATACAATATAACAATGATGTTTTTCTTCCTTTCTAGATCAAGGTTATCAAGAATAAGCTACAACCAAACTCCATAAATTCTCCGTGACATTGTAAATTCAGCGTCAACACTTGATCAAACAATGTCATGTTATACTTCAACATGTGAACAAATTTTCTCAAAGGAAAGAGTAATATCTTGAAGTGGACCGTTTTTTGCTTATGATGACATTCTCCATCTGTAAGAGCCTCAGTCTCTAAGCTACTGGTTTTTAGAAACAAGAATTCCTTGATCGGCTTTCTTTTGATATAAAAATGGGTAGTTTCCTAATGAATGTGCAGTGTGTGTCTCTTAAAATTCCTGTAACATAATATTTGATTATGTGGTAAGAAGATCAGTTGAGCTCGTGAGATCATCGAAATAATCAAGTACTTGGATAAATATTAAGTGTAGATCACTAGCTCAGTTATAAAGTAAGTGAACTCTCTCGAGTTTAAATAGAGTTAACTACTTAAGAACATATCTCACAAGCTCCATAAGAAGCGCAAGAGGAAGGCCTACACGAAGAAAGCGCCACCTAGACTCAACAATCCACATAATTGTTGGGCTAGAGAGCACGCAAGCTCGATCAGAGCACCTGCAAGTTAGTTCGAGCAAGTATATGCACGACCGCTTAGCGGTATGCCGAAACACAATCAAATCACAGTACAAAATAACATCAAAAAAAAGGACACAGAGATTTAACGTGGAAATCCAATAGGGTGAAAACCAAGGGACGATCAGAGTCCAACTCGAAAAACCGCCACTAAAATGTATGAAACAATATGCAATTATAAGACTTTTTCTCCTCGATCCTTTGAGATCTTCGCCAACTTCACACTACACAATATAATAAATAGTAACAGAAAAATTGCAAGTTACTGATAGTGGCAGACGAGACGGATTACACAAATCCTCTCCAAGACGCCTATTCGAATCCTTGCCCAAATCTGCTCCATATCCAATCCATGTAGACGAAGTACTCTTCGTCAATGACGTACAACGACTTCCGAAAGCTCTCCCAAATTAAGACGATTGGCGCAAGAGCCTCTCTATAAATCTTCCAATGCTTGAGTTTGGAGAGAAGTGAACGTCTTACCTCTCTTCCTTCATGCCTATTTATAGGGTCAAAACCAAGAAAGTAGAGGTGATAGATGACATGTGAATGAAGCTTCTATCGGTCAAAGAACACATGTCATTTGACATGAAGTTTCATTTGGATAATTTACTAAAAACTTCTTTTAAGAACACATGTTGATTTACAGGTCGAAGATGATTGGCTTTTCTTCTTTCCAGGAAGTTTCTTTCAAGAACACATGTCAAATTCATGGTCAAAATCGGCTAGCTCTTTTCACACTTAGGAGAAAATATCTTATTAATTCTCCCCCTTTTCGACTAAGTGAAGAAACTTATCATTCCGATAATCTTCGGTCAAATCTCCAACATGTATCTACCTTCGATCGATCAACAGACCAAATTCGAGTTAGTAAGACTCGAAACCAACTGTTTTCTCCACAAAGGACGGGAACTACACCCAACAACTTATTCTCCCCCTTTACTTTTATGTGGATGGAACCGTCATGCCGATGATCCTTATGTAGTACTCGAACTTCTCTCTAAAAATGGTCTTCGTAAGCATATCTATTTCATTATCATCTGTGTGCACATTGTGCAAATCAAGCTCTCTTTATTCTAGAGTGTCGCGTATCCAATGATACCGCATGTCAATATGCTTAGACCTTGAGTGGAAGGTGGGATTCTTCCCCAAATGAATTGCACTCTGACTATCATATAAGAGTGTATAACGCTCGTAAGTGAAACTCAACTCCTTGATGAAACGCTTCATCCAAAGAAGTTCTTTCCTGCCACAGTGACTGCAATAAATTATGTCTTTGTAGTAGACAGTGCAATGTACTTCTGCAGTCTAGATTGTCACGACACAACTCCCTTATAAAGAGAATCAAGTACCCAGAAGTTGATCTTCTGTAGTCCAAATCTCCCGCCATATTTACATTAATATAGCCCAGTAGCTCTGACTTACTATCTTCGAACTTTAACGTCAAGTCTGACGTCAATGTAGGTATCTTAGAATTCACTTCACAACATTTTAATGCATGTTCTCTCCCAGGGTTTGAGAGAAACCTACTAACAGTATCAACCGTGTATGCTATATCAGGGTGGGTGCACACCATTGCGTACATAAGACTGCTAACTGCAGAAGCATAAGAGACCTTCTGCATTTCCGTATTCTAGTCATGTATGCTTGGGCACTGATCAGTAGTAAGTTTAAAGTGATCTGCAAGTGGCGTACTCACCTTCTTCGATTGATCCATACTGAATCTCTATAATATCTTCCTGATGTATCACTCTTACAATAACCAAAGTAACTTGAAGCCTTGATCTCTCTGAATATGCATCCTTAGGATGGTTTTTGCAGCTCCCAAGTCTTTCATCGTAAATATGGAGCTCAACTATCTCTTCAGCTCGGCAATGCGAGCGGTGCTCCTCCTAACTATCAGCATGTCATATACATATAAAAGTAATATGATGAAATCATCTCGAGCATATTACTTCACGAACACGCAATGATCAAGGGTGGTCCTCCTAAAGTCGATCTCCCCCATAAAGCATCTAACTTCATGTAGCATTGTCATGGGTTTCAGGCAATACAAACTCTTCTTCTAGCGACAAACTAGACTCTCCTTCACTTTCACTCTAAAACCATCATGTTGCTCCATATAAAGCACATTTTCAAGATCACCATGCAGAAAGACGATCTTGACATATATCTGCTTGATCTCCAGGTCTAGCCTTGCAGCAAGGTCATGAAAAACCCGAATAGACAACATCTTCACAATATGAGAGAATATCTCATCAAAATCAACTTCAAGTTAGTAAGTGGAGCTCAACAATAGAGAGCATGCAAGCTCGATTAGAGCAAATGCAAGTTAGTTCGAGTAAGTATCTGCACAACCGCTTATCTATATCCCGATGCACAACCAAAACACAACACAAAACAACATCAATAAAAATGACACTAAGATTTAACGTGAAAATGACACTAAGATTTAACGTGAAAACCCAATAGGGTTAAAACTACGGGACGATCATAGTCCAACCCAGAAAGTTACCACTAAAATATATGAAACATTAGACAATTACAAGGCTTTTTCTCCTCGATCCTTATAGAATATTTTCACTAGCTTCACACAATACAATACAATAAATAGTAACAAAAAAATTGCAAGTTACTAACAATGGCGAACAAGACGAATTACACAAATCCTCTCCAAGATGCTTTTTCGAATCCTTACCCGAATATGCTCCATATCCAATCCGTGTAGGCGGAGTACTCCTCGTTAATGTCGTACAATGATGCCCGAAAGCTCTCCCAAACTAAGACGATTGCCGCAATGATCTCTCTAAAAATTTTCAAATGCTTGAGTTTGGAGAGAAGTTGATGTCTTTACCCCTCCCCCTTCATGTCTATTTATAGGGTCAAAACCAAAGAGGTAGATGTGATAGAAAGCATCCATGAAGCTTCTCCCGATCAAAGAACACATGTCATTTGACATGAAGTTTCATTTGGATTTTTTCCTAGAAACTTCTTTTATGAACACATGTTGATTTCCAAGTCAAAGATGATTGACTTTTCCTCTTTTCAAGAAGTTTCCTTCAAAAACACATGTCAATTTAATGATCAAAAGCGGCTAGTCCTTTTCACACTTAAGAGAAAATATCTCATCAATGACTATTTTATGTTCCTCCCCCCTCAATGCCCCTTGAAATTCTTAGCATGAACCAATTACAAAGAAAAAACAATGTAAATCAAGTAAAGAGTGGGTCTTTAATGGTGACATCATTGAAAAATAATTTGTCTATGCTAAGTTGCCCGAAATTGATTCGAGGACGGATATGCATCTCTGAATCACTATGAACTTAGACTCGATGAACAATATTCTACATATGCAGACTAAATTTTCCCGCATATGCCGGACAAGAGAACCCGAAGATTGGGTGAGTTTGTTGTTGCAAACTGGCAAAAAAGGAGAGTAATTTAGGGGCAAATCCATATTGACTACGTTCAAACCTCAATTATGTGCAAACCGTAAAATTTTAGGTACATTTATCTAAAATTGGTTTGCCATATAAAATTGATTTGCACTTAACTCGAAAAATATAGATTGTTCTTCTACAAATAAAAATTGGGAGTTGTTAAGGGCACCGCAGTTTTGGCTAGGCGCACCACACTTTTTCCTAATTTTTCGCGTCTTTTGGAAATGCGGGTACATGCATTTTTAGAAAAAATGTTAAACATCAAAGTTGTATACTACAACTTTTGTGCATGCTTTTTTAGGAAAAGTTTTCAACACAAAAGTTGTAGATCTAGTCTAGATCTACAATTTTTGTGTTGAACACTTTTCCTAAAAATGCATGAACCCTTTTGTGTTTTGAGTTATAAATGAGGATGTCTACGGTCATTTGACTTTGAAGTTTTGATGATACTTTCAGGAAATGAAGCCTGCAATTTGGCAAAGATAAATGAAGCCTGCTACTGCAATTAAGAATGGCGCCACAGTAGTTTCAATTAACACAAGACGACTATAGTGATGAACATTCTGATAACAGCTCTGATGAAGAGAAGGTCACTTCAGAAGTATTTTTTTTTTTTTTGAAAAAATTGTCTCCAAGTGTTTACTCAATTGATCCTCAATTGTTACTCCCACTCAAGCTTCAATTGATTCGTTCAGTGGAATGGTAAAAAGATGTTGCTGCTCAGAAAGCTCTTCTAACACTAAACAATGGAGTTACTCAAGACTCCTCCAGTGAAAAGTTCAGAGACTTTATTCTGATGATGAGGTAAATTTCAGTTTTTTATGTTTGGGCGTTTTAATTCCATTTTGCTAAGACAAAAAATGCGGCATGAAAAATTGACGTGTTTGATAAATCTCCATTTTGGGAGCTTCATTTCTCACTAGAGCTGCATTTTTCGCCGAGGCACCAACACTGCTTTCCCAAATAGAGCAGTCATCTTACATTTTTAAAATACCAGCATCAAAAGTTACTTATATTTTTACTAAGTAATAAAGAAGATTCAAGTGAAAGCTCAGAGATTGAGATTAGGAGACTGCCTGAATTTAGAAATATTTCAGATCTGGTTTTATATGCTTCTTTTTATCTAGCTGCCTATGCAAACATGCCTTTTTATAGGATGATTCCAAAAAGGCGTGAAAAATTAGAAGAAAGTCTGCCCTTAACAATTCCCTAAATATTTGGAATAAAGTAGATATTATCTGATACATCCAAAACAAGCTAAGACAAAGATCCCTAAAGATGTGGGTCTGAAAAAAAGGAAAACAATTTCAAATCAAATAAAACGGTACAATTCTGAATTTTTCTTTGTTAGATGAAGCAATTTCCAATTATTCTAAAAAAAAAAAGTAGCACAACTGATAATCTGGAACAGCCCAAAATTGCTGCTCAAGGAAGTTAGCGATTGAATGAAAAAAACTTCATTCCTCCTCTTCCTCCTCCTCATGGAAACGCAGGTGTTTCCCCTCCGGCACCGGCAAGCCTTTGAGCAGCATCACACTAGGAGATAAAGCCTTTCTGGAGGCACCAATCTCCTCCTCCTCCTCCTCTCCTTCAATCTCATCATCGCTGTTGTATATAAACCTGGTATGCTTCCCCGTGAACTCGGGCAGCTTCAACACCTTGTCTTCAACTGTAATCTTCTTCATTCCCTCGCATAGTTCATCCAAGTAGTCTCCTCCTTTTTCTTCTTGCTTTTCTCCATCTCCTTCCTCTTCTTCTTCAAATTCTTCCGAGTCATCTTCTTCATCGTCGGTGTAGGCGCTGGCATTGGCCTGGATGGACCAGTTCTCGTCACAGGAGGAGCAGACGACGGTTCCTTGGTTTATTATCACTGAAGAGGATGCATTGGAGGAAAGGTCGGAAACTTCAGGCTTGTTTGGGGAATCAAATAGATCAAACAGCAAGGCTCTGTTGATCGCACTCTCTTGAAACCCGACAGATTCCTCGTGCTCCACAGATTCAGCAACCTGGTTTATTTATTTCAATCAAAGTGAGAATTCAAAGGAAACACCAACATTTGCTCAACGGGACTTGAATTTTCTACCAAAAATTAATTATTAGGTAGATCTGGTAAAGAGATTTACCATCGGGAGATCAACGGAAGCCTCCTCCTTTCCCCCATTCTTCACTTGACAAATGGTGAAAATCTGGGGAGTATTTGCCGGAGTTGGAGCTGCCAGCAACCCAGGAGAAATGGGAAGAATTCCCAAACATGGAAAGACAGGAGCAGAGAGCCTGTTAGAGAGCTTGTTAACGAGCTCTGCTTCCTCCTCGACCTTCTCCAACAGAATCTTCACCTGTCCACGAAGAAGAGCTTCTCCAGACCCCGGCGTCCTCTTGGGCAGAGCTGTATGCTTTATTGCAGAAGAAAGGGGCGTCTTTTCTGTCGCAACGCCATTAATGGGGGAGTCGTTTGTGATATCCTGAAGCACAGCCCTGTCGTGGTTCCCTTTGTTTCTTGATCTCGATGATGGTGCCTCCTCCTGCTTAGCTTTCTCTGCGAGTGGAAAAAAAGTCCGTGTGAAGAATTGTATTTACAGAGAAGCAAGATATACAAAATAAAGAAGGAGATTGAAAGATGGATCTGCTTACGAGATACAGAACCAGATTGCGATCTTGTGATCCTTCTAGTGGACGAAGGAGTTTCCATTGCAGGACAGAAGGAGAAGACGAAGACAGGAAGCAGAGTTATGGCCTCGACGGAGCTCTTTCAGTCGAACACCTCAATAGAGACGAGCGGGGCAGCGAGACAAAGAGGCGGAGGCTGAAAAAGAAGAGGGTATGAAGAAGGGGGCGCAACTATAGGGTTTTTTAAAGAATTTGAATAGTAGATCCAACGTTCATATGACCGTTGGACTCGCACACCGTATTCTATATTTGGTTTTAATTGAAGCTTCCCTAAAGTAGCCGTTGCTACCGTATTGATGTGACCGTGACTTTGGTGGATCCGACGGCTAGGAGGAGGTCTCATGTTTTGTTGGGTGCGAAAGTGGGCGCTTAGGCTGTGTTTGACGCGGCCTATCAACACTTATTTGCTCCGGTAAGATTGGACAAAAATGTCATTATTATATTAAAATCTTATGTCTCAAACTAGTTTCTTTTCGTAACATTTGTGATACCAAATATACATTCTATGAAAAATAATGTTTTTGTCCAACCTCATCGGAGCAAATAAGCCGTGTCAAGCACAGCCTTAATGTACACCGGTCTAAACAAGAGAATCATATCCCCCCATAAAATCATCCCAAAAATAAGGGGAAAATAAGGGGAAAAGAATATTAACACATCTTTACTGCACAAGCTATCCATCCACTCACTGTAGGAGCAATCTTGTCACCATAAACAATTGTGGAAATTCGTCTCGCAATGTACATGTTTTGCTCGGTGCGGTGCACTGTGCTCTTGGTGTTGGGTTTTTTACGGCGATGCACATCACATGTGTGCAGCAGAATAAAGTTCAAGAAAATCTTAACCAGAACATGAATCTTGCATAATCATGAATCAAGAAGTAAAAACAACATATGCGTAGTACCCATACAGAATCGAGTCTTGTCTCAATCGAGAAACTCCAAATGTTCCTTGTTGCTGAGAAATAGATATGCGCCTTTATTGGATTTCCACACTAACGGGAGAAACACCTCGCCATCATCGCACAAAGGCAGATTGGAAGGAGAGATCGGGGTCTTCATCTCCACGAACTGCTAGATTCGATTGCAGGAGAACATCACCAACGCTGGAGATCTTATTCGCAAAAGAAATGTCACCGGGCTCACCGCTCCAAACTTTTCATAATAGGGCACATGTGAGAATACTTAAACCTAACTCTAAATACTATATTTACATATAATATCTAGTAAACCGGGTTTAGCTATAACAAGAATTACCCTTAAGAAAGCCGAGCCAGATTCAGGGTTCAAATCAGGAGAATAAACTGTCTATGTAGTTTCTAGTAGATTCGGCTAGACCTTCTAGTCGAATCTACTTGAACTTTAGTCGAATCTGTCCAGTCCATACTGAACTTCTAGATGAATTCTTTCAGTCGATTCGACCAAACCATCAAGTCGAATCTGCTGAAGTCTTGTCGAATCCATCAAGTCGAATTCTTTCAGACCATCAAATCGAATTATTCAAAACCATCAAGTCGAATTATTCCAAACCGTCAAGTCGAATTCATCCAGACGAACTATACTTCCTCCCACTCATCCAAGTTTGGCTCTCCATTCATATCCTATATGAGTCGAGCTTGTTGAAAATTATGAAGTGAAAGTTGTCGAAATCGAAAAATCGGTCTCTGTGGAGTTCACCCTTGGGGAAGGGGTGATTGCACACCTACTTATCTCCTGCAAGCAAAGTGACAAAAGGAAAAAGAACAGGGAACTGACCCAAGGGCTCGGCGCGGAGGACCCACCACACACCCGGAAGATCTCAGAGCGTTTCCCCTCCTTAGCCAAATGTCGGGCGAATGTACCTCAGAAAGCGCTAGAAGACTGGGAGACAAGTGAGCATGTCTTCTTAGGTACCCATTGTGTCTTATTTATAGATTTCTGAAAACGGCATACAAATATCCAACCTCCGCTGTTCTGAACAGCTATGTGCATCCAAACTGGGTCTGCCAACAACGTAACTACGCTGTTCTAACTGGCTATGGGCAGGCCAGCGGTGGCAAAATGGTAAAAATACCTCACAGATCATTGGGCGAGTAGCCATCAAAAATCTCTGCTCGACAAGGGCGGCGAGCGCTCGATGGAGCTGGCACTTGCCGCTCCCGCTCGACTTTGGCGAGTACGGGCCCGACCTGCCTTGCTCGCATGTCGCGAGTTCTTTGAGCGGTCAGAACTCGACGAGCGGCCCAGAGCTCGACGAACAGCTAGAGTTCGACAAAAGGTCCAGAGCTCGACGAACAGGCCAGAGCTCGACGAGCAGCCCAGAGCTCGATGAACGGCCAGAGTTCGACGAAAGGCCCAGAGCTCGACGAACGGCCCAGAGCTCGATGAGCAGCCCAGCGCTCGACGAAAAAACCCAGAGTTCGGCGAGCGGGGCTTGGCGAGTACAAGCTCGCCTCCCAAAAGCGTCTCACCCCGCCTGGGCGAGTCGGAGACTACCGAGTTCTTCCCCCTGCCGAGCTCGCCTAGGGACTCAGACTACCCGATTTGGCCGGTCCGACTCCTGCTGACCCACTCGCCGGATACGGGATTGTGCATAATCCCCGCTCATTGCGAGGTTGGCACAAGCTCAAAAAGAAATATCCAACCCCACAGGATTCGGCGAGTGTGGCGGGAGCCAGAGAATCTCTCGGTGGGGTCCACCAACGGCTATAAATATGCACCTGCATACCTCAGTGACCTTTGTCATTCCCTTTGCTCTAATCTTTGTCAAGATGCCTATCCCCAAGGAGATCCAAGAGAGGCTTGCAAGGGCTCGCGAAGTCTCCTCCACTCGCGTCACCAACTTGACCGCGGTGCCTACTAACCCTTAGAGCGGTCCGGCAGGGCCCAACTCCGTCAAGAGGGAAAGACCGCTTCCCCATGCTGCTGAGCCTATCTTCAATGACTTGAAATTCGCCCTGGAGCACGAGGCCGGCTCCTCTACTCTGCCTCCCCTTAAGCAAAAGGGAAAGAAATCATCGACCTCTGCACCGACCTGGACAACCAACGGAATGACAGCGAGTCCACCCTGCCGCCAGTAGATACTCTTCATGGCAACTCGCGACCTCAAACTCCGGACACCCACCTGCGGGATAAATCGCCCCCTTTGGGACCTTGAGACTCGACTCGTAGAAGATGAAGTCGCCGGCTCGCAGCCCTTCTCGACAACCTTCTCCCGCCCCCGGGCTTGAGGGGGGAAACGTCAGAACCATCCCGGTTCCAGGCTTCAACCTTCTTTCCCCACGAAATCATCGCCCGAGTCGTGGCAAGAACCTGAGGCTGATACCGCTTCGCACTACCCTGGGAGAGTCGAGCTCGCAAGGTAAATTTCTGCTTTCATTAAACCATCTTTCACCAATTCCCTGGTAGTACCTTCCCTTCATGTAAATATCAGTTTCCTCTGCAGATACCCCTAGCCAGCCTGACGCCGACAGTTCTTCGGAGTCAGCTCGCTGCTCTCCCCTCCCTTCCCCCAACTCGATAGAGGCCTACCTGGGCCCCTTGGTAGAGAATGACGAGCTGACGGGGCGAGGGGTCCAGATCTTCAAGAAGTTGGTGCGCGGGCTACGCAAGGTCCAGGAGGACAACGAGAGGCTGCAGCGAGACTGTGCGTGGCTCGTGGATGAGGTGAGGGGTCGGCCTGCAAGCGAGGTGGAGGGTGGTCCGGCGGATGAGGCGGCATCTCCACTCCACTTATAGATGAGATCGGCGAGAATCTCAGGGCCTTCCAGAAGAACCTAGAGTTGATACGCGGGCTCCACGAATCGCGCCGACCTGCGGGGAAAGGGACGCGAGGCCGGGGTAGGTAGAAACGACTCTCCTACTGAGCCGACCGGCACTCGCCCCTCCCCCCTCAGCTCGCGCACCTGTGAGATTGCACCCTCCTGTATTTGATTTATTTGAACAATATCCGCACCCTTATCTGTAATAACTTAGAATATTTTTCAAATTTCAATGTTTGTCAACTGGATAAAATAATGCCCTTTTTAGGCTCAGCTCGACACGGAATAGGACAGGCCTCAGAAGTCGGCGAGCTGGGGTTGGCGAGCTAGGACGGGCGAGCCGGGCTGGTCGGTCAGCTCGGCCTCTGATTTCCTTTTCTATGAATAGGCCCCTCACCAACCCCGGTCCACCGTCTTTTCTGCTTTCGTACCCCCCTTCTTGCTTCTTCCCCTACCCGCACTCGCGCATTAATCACCTCGCGAGCATGGGAAAGACAAACCCAGATGCTGACGGTCATTCCAAGTGTGCCCGATACTTCGCTGATTACTGCTTCTTCGAGGGGAACAAGACCGAAGGGGAGCTCGCGGAATTCGTGAACGACTACTTGCCATCTGGCTTTGAGGCGCGCCGACCCAGGGAGAATGAATCCATCAACACCTTCTACGAGGTTGCGCTTACCCCTTTGGCCAGAAATCCGCCAGGTCCTCAAGTACTACGACGCGGTCCCCGCACAGCTGAACACGAACGTCATCACCATGATGGTCTCGTTCGCGTGTTTTCTCAGTAGGGAGCGGATCGAGTTCAACTTGACTGTCTTCAGGAAACTCTTCACCTATAAGGCGACCCCCGATGGTGTCGTCTACTTCGGGGGCTCGTCCATCAAAGTTTGCGAGATCACGAATAAGCACCATAACTGGATAACAAAGATCGTCTTCATCGGGGGCGATCTCGACAACATCCCCTACTTGTCGCAGCATAAGGGCGAGGAGGTGTACCGACCCCCTTCCGTGTCCGACAATGATGCCGAGCTCCACAAATTCTTTCTCCACAAAGACTTCGAGGTCACCTTCCTCCGAAGGGACCTCGACTCGTTTCTCACTGTCCTCCCCGGCGAAGGTATGTCACTACTTTTTTCCTTCTGTCCAGCTCGCGGGGTTCAATAGAATTTTCTTACAGTTTTTCATGCAGGAGAGAAACTGATCCCCGAGAACCCGCCTTTTGCGGTCTCGGGACCTTCCCTCGACCCACTCGCAAGCGAGAAGGCAGCTGCTGCCGCCTGCCGAGACGAGCTGGAATCCTCTAAGCCCTCGTTTGGCAAGAAGCAATCTGCTCCTGCAGGGTCCAGCTCGCCTCGCCGCCCACCGCCGCCAAAGAAGATGAAATGGGCGGTGATGGCCCCCAGGTCTAGACAACAAAAAACAAAATACATGAGCTCGCCCGAGCCCTCTTCCGACGGATCGCCGGAGAGCCTGCTGAAGGAGGTGTCAGAGAAAGGGGAGGGAGGTGGCGAGCCCTCCGCTCCTCCTGCTATAGAGGGGGTCGCGGCCCGTGAGTTGGGCCCGCCGAAGAGCCACCCCCTCTTCGGCTTTGGGGGAAAGGTGAAGGACCCGGCCGCCGGGCCGATAGTTCGGTGGGATGAGCTGACCTACATGGTCTCCCTCTCCACCCTCCACCCTTCCTGTTCAGATCGCCAACCTTCCTCCAGCCATGCCTACGCGCTTGGCTTCGACCTCTATGGGCGCAAGGACGTCGAGGCCTACAAGGGCGCGACACTACGCCATCTCGGCCACGAGGGAATGCAAGCCCAAATGCGGGCCCTAGAGCTGCACCACATGGTGATCCGTCACGGCTGTCGAAGAAAAGTGTGTTTAAATCTAGCGTGATGTCGAAGAAAAGTGTGTTCGATACTGTCAAGTTGCAGTTTTTTGATGCCACTAACTTCCTCTGTTGGAAAATTCAAGTCCAGCTAGGAATGAAGGAACGAGAAATTTTCTATACTGTTCAGAGTGATTTCATCACTACCCGTAAGGATGTGGACAAATACCAGTGGAATATGGATGAGGATTTATGCAGGGACTACCTCCTTAACTCCCTGAATCCCCATCTCGTCTTGACCTACTATACATATAAATCTAAAAAATAAATTTGGGATCGCCTGCATGCACACTTCTAGAAGGAGGAGGGACTATCAAAGTCACTCATTGGAGTTAAGTTTTTCAACTTCAGGTTCAAAGCAAACTTGTCAGTCACTTCACAAATCATAGAGCTGGAAAACTTGCATCACAAGCTGGAGGACGATTTGTCAAAGATGAACAACAATCTCTTTGTGTATCTGATTCTGAGCAAGCTGCCTCCTGAGTGGCTCGCCTTCAAGACTGAAATGCACAGAGTGAAGAAGAAGATCACTCTTGATGAACTCAAAAGGTTCATCCATATTGAAGACCAAAACAATGTTGGAAAAAGCTTGGAGCAAGTTGCTCAACCCTCACAGACTGTCAACTTTGTTTCTCGACCTAGCAAGACTTCTTGGAAGCCCTCAACACCTAAGGGTGACACCTGTAACGCCCCAAATTCCTTAAGGCAGGAAATAGTTCTCTAAAGGTTATCGCCCGACGGTAGCTAGTTACCGCGCGACGGTAGCTCCAGGGTTAGCGTCGACAGCGCTGAGAGCGTTAAGTCAACTCAACATTGTACTTACTGCATGGCGGAAGGTTTTTACCGCGCGGCGGTAGCTGGGGAATTAAACTGTCAGAGCTCTCGGGAAGCTATTTCCCGACGTTATGGTTACCACTGGCGATAGACGAGTCAATTTAATTGACGAAGTTCTCGGGTGGCTACCACGCAATGTTAGCCTTAGCGCAGAGCAGTAGAAGAGCAGTTATGGCGCATCCACGCGTCAACGTCCGATTCGAGTTTTGAGCGGTGGCGTCCTTAAGAAGCTAAACGATTGAGGTACCACGCGGCGGTAACTCCTTACCGCGCGACGATAGTGCTCATAAACTTAATTCTAGATAAAATCGTGATCGTTCGCTGGTTTTATTTAGGGATTTGACAGCTGGAGGTTGCCCCTGCGAGTATATAGCCGAGAGAGTAGGGTTCTATCTCACTTTTCCTTTGGATCTTCTCTTTCTAAGTGTTAGAGAGAAGAGAGAGTGAAGAAGGAAGAAGAGGAAGGAGATCTCGCCATCATTGGAGTTCTGAAGCTCCGATTCGCAAGACGAGTCCATATATGTGGAGACAAGATCATTGCAGTCGCGTTCATCCGTCTAGATCTTTGGCATGACACCGAAGAGAGCGCAAAGGGTAACGATCCTCTACTTGGACATGTGAGGTCCTCTTCCTTTTGCATAGAAAACCCTCTCCCGCGAGTATGCGGTGAGTGTGAGACTTTCCTTCGGGCAGATAAGGTGTATCCCCATAGTTTTGCATTTAGAGTTCGGAATCGAAGTACGAATATAAGCATAGTGTGTGAAGCTCATCTGGACAGGTTGGTCTGGATTGATGATGTTTTTCATAGGCTTGTTTTGCCAGAGAAGACTACGTGCTGTATGTTTTTCGGGTTTCTACGCAGTAGATATCAGTAGGGAACTTTGGGGACTAACTCCAAGGAGCACCCGAAAATCTGGGCAGAATCGCATTTCTTCTAGGTATTGCGTGACGGTAGTGTTATTGCTGGCAATATATCTCTGAGAGAGCTTTTGTGAGGCCTGTCTCGTCGAGACCTGAGGGTAAGTGTTGTGGGGCTGAGTGCTTAGAGAGCCCAGCTTGGTGGCTTGAGAGCCAGCCACTGAACATTACGCGGTTATGTGTGTTGGAATGGGAAAGGGGAGGTCGACCCGCGTCATGGCTTGTTGCATCCGACGATTTGAGCAACGGGATATGAACGAACTATACCCAGTAGTTATGCCGATCGACATGTGGGTGGTGTTACCTTTCATAGCCGTAATTACGAGTCTTAGGCTTTGAGCCGGAAAGACTATTTAATGATCATGTATGTTGGATGTCACTGAGTACGGTGGTGGGACCCTAATTTTTGTCCGGTACACCAAGAATGTGCCCTGAGTCAAGGGGCGTGTGGTCGTAACACCAACGTCTGTGGTGAAGTGTGCTTATATTGCACTTTCGTAGCCATGTTCGGTTTTGCTAATGCTATGCAGGGAAGGAGCACTGCCGCCCGGGTTAGGGGTGGGGTCATTATAATTTGTTTAGCCTTAGCTGACCGTTGCTTTATTTTGCCACCGTTCGGTGGATTGATCTTATGAAGGAACAAGTGAGCCAAGTGGCAAGTAGCGGGCTGAAGCCCTTGTTGCTGTGCTGGCCCTTGAAGGCCAAAGCGAAGTATTTTTCCTTTACTACTCATGTGTGGCCAGCCTGCGTGCCGAAGTCTGTAAAACACGTATTGTTTAAGTAAACAGTTGTAAGGCCATAATGTCAATACTCTTTGTGTATTTTTACTTTCATTCCTGTTGTGGATCATAGTGGACATTCATGTTTTATGATGAATTTTTTCAACTTATTTAAAAGCTTTTGCTAGAATGCTCTGTGTTAGAATTCAAAATTTTATTATAGTAATTTGATATTATTATGTAACTTCACTGACTGTCCGTGGAATGTGACATAAGGCCTCGGATGGACCTTCTGTTATATTCCATATGACAGATGTGGGTGTTACAATTTGGTATCAGACTACGATTTCAGTCTTTCTTATGAGAATTCGTGGACAAATTCTTTTAAGAGGTGGTGGGCACATGTATGTGCGTCATCATTATAACATGAAAAGAACTCCTGAATGTTCACTTAGGAATGAAAATACACATATTTGAGAATCCTGCGTGTTCCTATGATTGTTTTTTGCAATTTTGTTTAGTCACTTAATGGTGTGTTCTATAAATATAGGTGACCAGGAGTGGTGCAGGACAGTCGGAACGTCCGCACTCTACGGAAAGCAGTGCACCTAATGACGTGCCTGTAACCCCTCTTTCGGCAGAGATGATAAGACTTATGGCTGAGACGGTGTTTGCGATGATAAACGCCCAGCCACGGAGGCAAGCACAACCTCCTGCCCCTGTCGTGGAGTAGGTCCCGCTTCGTGCAGCAGAGCCTCGAGTGGTGGAACGAGTTGCTGTAGAGCCTTTGGTGCCAAGAAGAGCGTCTGAAAAGCAGCTCAAACATGTGATGAGCTTCAATCCTCTAGTGTTTACGGGGACTGGAACCCCAACCCAGGCCGAGGATTGGCTCTCTCGTGTTAAGAGAGTCTTGACGGCAACTAAGACGGAGGAGTGGCAGAAAACCACCATATCCACCTTCCTATTGGATGGAGAGGCGAGACTGTGGTGGGAAGAGTTGGAGCTGCATCTCTTGGTTGGAAGACAACTCACTGATGTCTCGATGGAGGAGTTCTCGAGGTTATTCCTGGCTAGATACCTCCCCTCGGCACAGTGGATTGACATGGAGAATCAGTTCCAGAGATTGGCGCAGGGAGAAAGTAGCGTGGATGAGTATCTCCACGAGTTCACGAGATTGGGACGTTATGCTAGCATTACTTTTGTTGACGATGAGCATAAGACCAACCGGTTCTATGAGGGTTTACGTGATGACCTAAGGCTACTGCTCTCTGGGCACATGATGCAGGGTTTCCTAACTCTGGTCAATACCTTCCGATCTTTGGAGAAAGATGTGAAGAGAGTTCAAGAGAAGGACTCAAGCTTGAAGAAATCGGAGTTCAAGGTGCCGAGCTCGTCAAAGTCTGGGTTTCGTAAGTGGAATAAGAAGGCAAGGACTTTGGGTCCAGCCCCACCTTCGGGTGCGTTTGGAGTTACTACAGTGCGAGGCCCGGTTACTTGCTATAATTGTGGCAAACAGGGACACATCGCCCTAGACTGTTGGAGTGGGTGCCCGAAGTCAGAGAAGAAGTCTGGAGCATCCTATGCGGAGAAGGGAAAGGCGGTAGAGTCAACCGCATCCCACTAAGCTCCAGCCCAGCCTAGAGTTTACAACCTTGGCCAACAAGAGGCCATAAAGCAGGCTGATGTGGTGACATGTATGAGTTAATTGATAGCACGTTTAGCTCTATATTCTTGTTGTCTTTTGCATGTTAGCTTATGACTTATTGTGCTAGGCTTTATTTTGAACTTTAATTGTCCGGCGAGAGCACTGTTCGATACGGGAGCTTCGCACTCCTTTTTGTCCGAGGAATTTGTATCGCGCATCGGAGTGACTTCTTCGATGGCAAGAGATAAATTGGATGTGCTGCTACCTAACGGGTGTTCTATGCGTGCGGATAGAGTTTGTTGCGTGAAGGTACGAATTGGGAGTCAAGAGTTTGACTTACAAGCGTCACTACTATCTATAGTGGAGTTTGATGTGATCTTTTGCATGGACTGGCTCTCGGAGTAGCGTGTGTACATTGATTGCAATCGCAAGGTGGTTAGACTGGGAGTGGATACAGAGCGTGAGACGACGTTCTCTAGCATGAGGGGATCGAGCAAGACTTTGATGTCTGCTCTCCAGGTGGTTAAGGTAGTTCGTAATGGTGTAGAGCTTTTTTTCACTTTAGTGGAGGCTTTGAAGCCCAAGTCAGGTCTGGATAGCATCCCAGTTATATCAGAGTTTCCTGACGTTTTTCCTGAAAATCTCCCTAGAGCTCCACCTCAGCGAGAGATCGACTTCACCATCGAGCTAGTGTCAGGTGCCAAGCCTGTGTCACGCTCCCCATTATGCTTAGCGCCTAAGGAGATGGCAGAATTGAAGGTACAACTTCAAGAGCTGTTAGATCAAGGGTATGTACGTCCAACTTTGTCGCCTTGGAGTGCGTCAGTCCTTTTTGTTAAGAAGAAGGATGGAAGTTTGCGACTGTGTATTGATTACCGAGAGTTGAATAAGCTGACAGAAAAGAATAGATATCTGATCCCGAGGATTGATGATCTATTCGATCAGCTGGTCGGCTCGACTGTGTACTCAAAACTAGATTTGGTGAAAAAAACAGTGTTGCAACATCTTGACGAATTTCAAATTTCAAACATGGCGCCGTTTGCAAAAATGGAAGGAGGCATCCTTTGGGGAGGGGCTGTACGTTTTTAATAGAGCATTATTCTGAAGAATAGAATCATTCTTTGAGAGAGGAAAGAAAGGAGAATTAAGAGGGACTTCTTCATCTAGGGTTTCTAAAAACCCTTCATTGAAGGAGAGTGGCTAGAGCAAGGAAGACGACGGATCTCCGGGCTGATCGAGCGAGCTACTTTGGAAGAAGAATCCTGCAGCGTTTAATTGTCAATTTTAACATGTATTGTAAGATCTCTCTAAACATTTTGTGTGTTTCCTCCGTCATTATGAACTAATTATTTTTAATCTTGTATTGTTAAAGTACTATGGCTTGTGTGTTGATGATATTGTAATATTTTCTTCATAATTTTTGGGTTAATATCTTTATTGAAATTGTGATCTATATTTTGAAACTTTTGGCCAAGGTTTCGTTTTTTTACTGCGCTTCATAAATTGAGAGAGAAGTTGCGCAAGTGTGTCATAATTTCGGTACGGCATTTGAAGGGAGAAAGAGATTTCCTCTTGATGTTAGCAACATTGGTTTTTGATCTTTATAGAGTACTTGTTTCACCCAAGGGGAAATAGAGACTAGGAATTTCGGATATCGAGAGGTACGAATCTTCTATCCTAAAATAGTTGCAAGACGTTTCACCTCACATATTTATGAAGTCACCTTTTTAACTTCATATCACTAGGCATATGAAATCACAGTACAAGATTATCTCTCATAACTGATAACATAAATATTTTCTCTAGGATCTATAGTTTATTTTAATTAGTAGTTTTCTTTACAGTTTTTAATATTTTTAAATCATCATTTCGATTCACTTGGATTTAGAGAAAAGGCACAACTGGTATTTGCAAGCACTGGATTCTTCATCTCTCCGTGAGAACGATCTTTATTCACATAATATTACTTGATCCGGCACGTGCACTTGCGTGTAATACGTATACTTGTTTCGGGCGTATCCTGAAGGGCATAAGATTCAATGTGGGAAGGATTATTGTTGATCACATCAAACTGAAATTCAAGGAAGAACGAGTGCATCACCTTTGGTTCCCAACCACTATCACAGAATTATGTCGGAGGGATGGTGTGGAGCAAAGCGAAGGTGATTTGGTAACTCTGATGGGACGTCATATCAACGAGACAGTGGTGGAAGTGAATATTAAGGTGGATGCAGAGTCTGGGGGGAAGCAGAAGAGGTAGGCAAGGTTGATGTGGAAGGAAGATGATCACCCCACAAAACCTTCAGTGGCCGATCCTATTGACATGGATACTGGTGAGTCTAAGGATGGGGGCAACCTCGACCTGATTATGGAAAACATAGAATATTTGAAGGCTTACCAGAGATGTGAACACCTTTACTTTGAATCCCGATTCGAGGCAATACATAAGAGTCTAGAAAAGTTGCTACTGAAGTCCAAGATCCTAGTCGAAGCACCGACATAACATCTCCCGTCTCAGTTTGATAAGGAGGGATACCTACTCGATGGTGACTGGTCGAGAGTTGACCCTGTTACGCTATTTAAGAAACAGGGTCAAGATAAAGAGGAGGAGGAAGAGTAGTGATTTCGTCTAGCTTGCATCTTCAAAGACTATTTTGCCTTTTGATTTGACTAGTTTGTTAATCTGTTCTTAACTCGTAAGACGTGACAGTACATTATGATGATATGATAGTTAAGGGTGCTGAATATTTTTGTGATATGTGATTTTGTTTATTTACATAGGCTATATTATGCTGTGATGATATGTTAGCACTTCATTTCTGTTATGTTTATTAAAATTATGGTGTTTTAAATTATGTTCTCTACTTTGATATTATGTGAAGTCTGCTAGGGTGTGTAAAGATATTCTGTTTTGTTATGATCATGTTTAATGCATTATTAGCACTTTGAATTGAAATACTTATGAATGTTATTGGGACTGATTTAGGGCAATGTGCCTATGATTGATCATTCTGAATTGGTATTATATTTGGTTACCTCTGTTGATACACATACTGGCCGATAGAATTACTTCTCATGTCCTAACCTTTATGTGTCCAAGTATAAGTTTTACATGCTACAACATGTGGCTAAGATTGCTGATGGTCGGACATTCCACAATAGAGTAAATGAGGTATATTATCGAGAAAGTAATGGACAACCATGCGGACACTCCAATCTTCAGGAAAGTATTTAAATTTAAATGCTCATTTTGTCCTTTTCTTTATGTATTGATTAATAAAAATGTTTTTAAATTAAAGTTCTTCGGTAATGAAGTCTCTTTGCTAGGGACTAGCAAAGGGCAAAAGTGTGGAGGTGGGGTAGTATAATCCCCACTCATTGGGTGAGGAGTGAACTTAACTTTTATAACAATAGTGTTTGATCCAACTTCTCGATATAATTAATGAATGAGTTAATTAATATTATTTGAGGATTAGTGTTTGAAGGATAGACATTCTTAATGGTTCATATTTTTGATTTGAAGTAAGTGAGATTGATAAAAGCTATTTTAAGTATTTGTGTACCCACAATATTCTTTAAAATAATTTTCTTCCTAAAAATAAATTTTTATTGACTTCTAAAAATAATGACGGAATGGCGAGCAAGAACCGAGTTAGAGATTTAAACCAAGGCGTTGAGTGGGTAGTTTAATTTGTAAGAAGGATTAGGACCTCCCTTGGATCAATTTTGTGTCTCACTACCTATATTTGATTTGATCACAACTATCCTTTGAGCTTGAACCTTTGATTATCATGCATAATTTCCCCACATTCCTAATAGTATTTTCTTAATAACTTTTCAACTATGGGTGATTGTTAAAAGAACAATTTGTGAGTCGTAGTTATATGTGGCCTAGGTTTGTGTACACCTACTTGGAACGATTCCTACTATGACTTTATAAAAAAAGAACGTGTCATAGTGATATGCGACCTAGCTAGTATATTCATACTTAGAATGATTCCAACTATAATTTTTTTAAAAAATTATAAAAGTATCGTAGTGATATGTGGTATAAGTGTGTGTACACCTACTTGGAATGATCCCCAACTATGGACTAAAATTTTGACAATTGAAAAATGAACCTCATAGTTTGGAGAACTATTAAGTATATTAACTAGGGAAATACCCTTTCACTATCGCAATTTATTTCTAACCAAACTAGAGCCATTTCCACCACAAGTCCACATATTTTCTTATCAAATTAAATTACTAACTCTAGTGGAGGTTAAGCACAGACTCGGCCTATTCTCATTCTCTCTTAGTTATTGAGGAAGCTCGATGAGAAAAATTTATGGGAGTCAATGATTTTAAAGGATAACACACACCACACTAGAAAGTTTAATTGAGCTTTATTTTTCATCAAGCTAATGAATATTTGATTATATTGAACCGTTAATGTTTGACAAGTGCTCAATGGGTTAAATCAAAACTCTTCAGTAGGCGTTCTTTAATTATTTTTGAGAAAAAGGATCATGAGAGTTTTATAATTTGACTACATCCTCTCACTCAATTTCGATGATTGGAATTGTCTTTGCTAGGGACTAACAAAGATTTTAGTATGGAGGTGTGATAACTTCTCAAAAAGAAAGTTATCTACAAGCTTTTAAAAACTGGACTGGACCGGCCGGTCAAACCGCGAACTGGGGACACAGCCGGTCCGATCCAGGTAAGCAAACCGGGCCCTCCACGGACCACTCAATAACCGCGGAACCGGGCGGGCGGACCGGTGGGCCGGGAACCGGGCGCGGTTTCACAAAACTGGGCGGGCCAAAGCCCGCTATTAAATAGCAGAAAAAATGTTGGTGGGGGGATTCGACCCCCCCCCCCTGTTGGATTGGTGACACCTCACCGATCCGTGGGATCAAGATTACCTTAATCGGAGGAGTCCAGTTTTTAGAAAGATATTAGGAGGATCTATTATATTTGGCCGGCTACCCAATTATTGGGTCTATTCCTTATTTGCGATATTCTCCAAATTAAGAGGTTGATTCTCTCATATATAATGAGCAACCCCCTTCTCATATCATTCAAGCAATCAGCAATCTGTGAGATTCATTCAAAGAGAGAGAGAGAGAGAGAGAGAGAGAGAGAGAGAGAGAGAGAGAGAAATCGAGTTATTCAACCCGGCGAAGGTGGCGGCGATTTCGGTGGTGCTGCAGCGACTCTAGGTGGAGCAAGATGGCAGATCCAGGCGGCGGTGACTCCAGGCAGATCCAGCGGCGGATCTAGGCAGCGGCGGCGTATATATTTTGTCGGGTATCCCCGGCATCAGGCGTGCATCCCAGGCGACGGAGTTCCAGCGGAAGGAGGCGGCACCGACGCACAATAACGAAGAAGACGAACAGTGTTTGTGAGATATCGCCTTTTTTTTATCTCTGAGGTTTTATCTCTTTGTGGCTCGATCGTGTATCGGTCTCTGTTGTAATCTGTAACTCCTATCATTATAGTAGATCTTTTCCGGCGCGCTCTCCCCGTGGACGTAGGAGCTTCTCTCCGAACCACGTAAATTTCTGTTTGTCGTCTGTGTGCTTGGAATCTCGCTCTGTTATTTTTATTTTGCGCGATTGTTTTTGCTCAATTTAATTTCGTTGCGCTACCGCGGTACTCGATCTGATTGCATAACAATTGGTATCAGAGGGAGGTTCCGCGGAGGTGATCGAATGTACGTTCCGTTGTTTAGGTTTGGGTCAACGGTAGGTGACGACCATCGGTCCGCTCCCTATTTTCTCAGATCTGATCCGCGAACTTAATCGGATTACCTAGTAGCCTTGCGAGCAAAACAATAACGGCAAAATTCGAGATTTCCAAGTACGACGACAAGATCGATTTTGGCTTATGGCAGAAACAGATCAAGGCGGTTCTCGTTCAACAAGGTCCCATAAGGCGCTCCTCGACAAGGAGAAGTCCAGAAAGAAGGATGACGAGTGGGAAGAACTGGATCTGAAGGCCATCATCACGATTCAGTTGATTCTAGCCGATGAAGTGATGTACAACGTAGTCGACGCTGAGACTATAGAAGAACTATGGAAGAAGCTGGAGGAGCTATACATGCCAAAGTCTCTCACCAATAAGCTCTACGTGAAGAGACAGTTGTATAACCTGAGGATGTCCGAGAGTAATCAGCTGTTGGAGCACATGAACGTATTCAATAAGCTTATATCCCAGCTGCGGAGCATGGACGTGAAGGTTGAAGAAGAAGACCAGACTCTTCTATTATTGTCCTCCCTACCTAAGTCATATGACCATCTGGTCACCACCATCCTCTACGGAAAAGACACCCTTAAGATGGAGGAGGTGATTCCGACGTTGCTCTCTAATGAAACGAGGAGCAAATCTGGTCTTAGCACCAACGAGGGTTTGTTCGTGAAGAACAAGGAACCGGTCAGAGGCAGATCGAGAGACAGAGGGAAGAAGGCCAATCGACCTAGGTCCAAGTCTAGGGACAAGAAGAACCAGTGTCACTACTGCAAGGAGGAGGGACACTGGAAGATCAACTGCCCGAAGAGGAAGCTGAAGGGGAAAGACAAAGAGCCACAACAGGCGGTCGTGGCTTCAGACCCAGATAGCGATGCTGACATCCTACATGTCTCACCCAGTCTCGATACTTCTGACACATGGATCATGGACACTGGATGCTCATATCACATGTATCCTCACATGGAGTGGTTCACCACATTCAGGGAGTGCGACGACGGTCGAGTATTGATGGGAAACGACTCGGAGTGCAGAACACTGGGAATTGGGACCGTTAGAATCAAGATGTTCGACGGGACGATTAGGACTCTCACTGACGTTAGATATGTGCCTGATCTAAGGAAGAGTCTGATATCCCTAGGAACTTTGGAGGCGACCGAATGCCCCTACACCGGCGAAGGCAGATATCTGAAGGTCAAGAGAGGCGCTCTGGTGGTTATGAAAGGAGAGCGCTCTGGTACTCTCTACAGATTGATCGGCACCACAATTGTCGGTGATGCAGCAGTTGCTGCGACGTTAGCTAAGGACTCATATCTATTTTGGCATGCCAGACTTGGCCACATGAGTGAGAGAGGACTGCTGGAGCTTCACAAGAAGGGCCTACTAAAAGGGGTCAAGACATGTAAGTTAGAATTCTGCGAGACCTGCGTTCTCGGGAAGCAGCACAAGGTGAAGTTCATGACATCTTCGAAGCAAAGCACACAGGTGTTGGAGTATATACACTCAGATGTTTGGGGGCCTGCCCCAGAGCCGTCTCTAGGAGGCGCTAGATATTTTGTGACCTTCATCGATGATCACTCTAGGAAGGTCTGGACGTATTTTCTGAAGCACAAGTCCAAGGTGTTCGACAAGTTCAAAATCTGGAAGACGACAGTGGAGAAGCAGATCGGGAAGAAGGTGAAGTACCTTCGATCTGAAAATGATGGCGAGTACACCTCAGCGGAGTTCCAGGAATACTCCAATCAGGAGGGCATCACCCGCCATCTCACCTATTGATGCATGAATTGCGCCTTCCAGTTAACGGGGGGTTTGATCTCACAAGCTAAGGTGAAGAAAGAAGGGTTGCAGGGATAGAAGAGAGGTTTGCTGAGAGCAGCTGGGAAGCTTGCTTGGGCAAGGGAGAAGCTTACTTGAGCAAGCGAGAAGCCGGATCAGGAACTGTCAAACAGGCGGTTACTTTGGCAGTTGGGTTTGCAGGTTAAAGCCGAGAGAAGAGAAAAGTAGAGGGGGACGCTAGCAGCGGAAACAATAGAGTTCGCCCACCGCGGTCTGAATGCCACTCTTGCGACGGGCTTTTCCTTGATTAGAAAGCAGTATTACAACTTGCTATTCCACCTTTACAAGAGAAAGCAATTGTTGAAGAGTGACCGGGCGGTCTGTCTTGGCGAGTTGGAGACCGCACGGTCTGGCAGTCTCCCTCAGCGGTTTTGTTGAAGAGTGACCGGGCGGTCTGTCTTGGCGAGTTGGAGACCGCACGGTCTGGCAGTCTCCCTCAGCGGTTTGGTTCTGTGCTGTTGCTGTCTGGTTGCCGAGCGGTCTGGCGGTCTCCCCTGGCGGTCTCTCTCTCTCTCTCTGGTGGTAGCCGTACGGTTAGCTCTTCCTGTCTAACCGCGCGGCCTGTGCGGTTTGATCTGTATAGTCCGCTTAGTCCTGTAAATTTTTAGTCCCACATCTCTTATTTGTATTCTCTCTTCTCTCCTCCATTCTATATAAGGGAGGGCATACCTTTGTAATAGATACCTTTTTCAGATAATAAAGTTTCAGTTATACTCGTTGCGGCTTGTTTTAGTTCGTTTTCTAACATGGTATCAGAGGCAGGTTTCTTTGGCTCCTGATTCTGTCCGCCCTGTCCGCGCGGCTTGCTTCTTCTCGCGACCTGTTCTCGAGACTTGTTTCTTCCGCCTGCTTGCTTGCGCCCTGTTCGCGCGGCTTCTCTCCTTGTCGTTGCCTTTAGTGTGCGCGACTTCTTTGCCTCTCCTTCTTCTCGCTGCGACCTGTGCTTGTCGTCGCGCCCTCAGTTCTAGCTGCTCCTCTTCTCTGGTCGCCCCGGCCTGTTGCCGCGACCTGTTTCCCTTTTGCCTCCGGATATCCTCCTCCTCTGTTCGCGCGGTCTATCTGCTAGCCGCCCGACTTCTCACCCTTTGTTTGTTTCTGCGGCTTGGTCATGGCTGTTCTGGCCGCTGGTGCCTCTCATCGTGACTGCCGTAGACCTCTTTCTTTTAACCGCTGTGTTTTTTCTCTGTTCGCGCGGGTTAATCCTTGTTTTGGCGGCCTGCCCCTCGTCCTTTAGCCGCTCCTGCTTGTTAGTCGCCGCAACCTCCTCTTTAGTCGCACGGCTTGTGCTTCCTTCATGGCTTTCATATACTCCTCTAAGCCGTTCGCCTCGGTGGTCCCGTCTTCTAGTAGTGCCCATGTTGTTATTCAAGGAAAATGGCTGATCGACACCGGTGCTACTAATCATATGACCGGCAATCTCCAGTGTTTTTCTCTCCTGGAAACACACGATCGGTTGTCCCCGGTTATTATCGCTGACGGCTCTTCATCATCAGTTCATGGAACGGGGATTATTCAGGTCACTCCATCTCTTCGCTTGGAGGATACTCTCTATGTGCCCAAGTTCCCGTGCAACTTATTATCCGTTACCTCTCTATGCAAGCAATTACAATGTTCTGTTACTTTTACTTCTACTACTTGCTCTTTTCAGGATCCGGACTCCCAACGGACGATTGCTACTGGGACTGAGAGTGGCGACCTATACTTCCTGGACAACATCTCCGCTTTCTCCACTTTCTCCTCCACCTCCACCGATCTTCTCCAATGGCATCTCCGCCTTGGTCATGCTCCTCCTCATCTTCTTCGTCAACTTTTACCCCACCTTCCTGCACAAAGTCCTCCGCTCAACTGTGAGGCCTGTCAGC
Organism: Platanthera zijinensis; assembly: GCA_039513925.1. Lineage (NCBI taxonomy): Eukaryota > Viridiplantae > Streptophyta > Magnoliopsida > Asparagales > Orchidaceae > Platanthera > Platanthera zijinensis. Next base: position 208,269,609 of record CM077083.1, read on the forward strand.
TTGGCAAGCATCACCGCTCCTCCTTCCCTCCAAAGCACGTTCGTGGATCCACCCGTCCGTTTGATCTCATCCACTCCGATATTTGGGGTCCTTCTCCTACTCCTACAGTTGGTCGGGGTAGTTCATATTTTGTCACATTCATTGATGATTTCTCTCGCAGTACGTGGGTGTATCTGTTAAAAGATCGCTCCGAATTGTTCTCTGTATGGACGTCCTTCTATCTCATGATCAAAACTCAGTTTAATATTTCTATTAAAGTTCTTCGATCTGATAATGCTAAAGAATATATCAGTCATGACTTTCTCGCCTTCTGCATGCAGAATGGGATTATTCATCAAACTAGTTGTGTCTATACTTCACAACAAAATGGGGTGGCTGAACGCAAAAACCGTCACCTTCTTGATGTCGCTCGCACCTTGATGACCCAGATGCATGTTCCTCGCTCCTATTGGGGCTATGCTGTTCTCCTTGCCTGCTACCTTATCAACCGCATTCCCTCCACCATTCTCCACGGAAAGACCCCATTCTCCATTTTGTATCCGGGCAAGGAGCCGTTTTCTCTCCCTCTCCAAATCTTTGGATGCACTGCCTTTGTGCATGCCCCTTCTGCCACCCGTGATAAGCTATCCCCGCGCTCCACTAAATGTATCTTTCTGGGGTACTCCACCACTCAGAAAGGTTATTGTTGCTTTGATCCCGTCCTTCGTAAGCAGTTCGTCTCTACTGACGTCACCTTCTTCGAGAATACCTCTTACTTCTCGGATGACTCCTCTCATCCTCTCCCAGCTTCTGATTCTCCTGCTGATCTCTTTGTTCCATCGTCTCCTACTATGATATTCACCCCTACACCGCCCACATCCATTCCTCTCCCTCCTCCTCTCTCTCCATCTTCTCCGCCACCGTCTCCGCCGCCGTCGCTCTCTACTCCTGGGCCAGCTCTCTCTGCCACGGATGCTCCGGATGCCGAGGGACCAACTGACCTGGATCTTCCTATCGCTCTTCGCAAAGGGGTGCGGACGTGTACCCTACACCCCCTTACTGCTGTTGTTTCATATGATCGTCTTACCCCTTCTCGCAGGGCCTTTGCTCTAGCTATCTCTGCCACTGCCACGCCCCGCTCCTACCAGGAGGCCCTTGCTATTCCTCACTGGAAGATGGCCATGGATGAGGAAATGGCCACCCTAACGGAGCGGGGTACCTGGACTCTTGTTCCTCCTCCATTTGGTACTGATGTTGTTGGCTGTCGCTGGGTCTTTGTGGTGAAATTTGCCCCGGATGGCACTGTAGACCGTTATAAAGCTCGCCTTGTTGCTAAGGGCTTTACTCAGACCTATGGAGTTGATTACTTTGACACCTTCTCTCCCGTGGCTCGTCTCAGCACTATACGGGTTCTTCTCTCTGTGGCGGTCAATAAAGACTGGCCAATTTCCCAGCTGGATGTAAAGAATGCCTTTCTTTACGGTGATCTTCAGGAGGCCGTCTACATGGAGCAACCTCCTGGGTATGTTGCTCAGGGGGAGACTCGAGTATGCCGGTTGCAGAAGGCAATTTATGGCCTCAGGCAGAGCCCTCGGGCTTGGTTTGACAAGTTCAGCGGCATCGTGGCGGCCGTTGGTTTTGTGCGCAGCTCTGCTGATCACTCTCTATTTGTTCGCAAAACCTCCTCGGGACTGGTGGTTCTGGCAGTTTATGTTGATGACATTCTTCTCACTGGCGATGATCAGGAAGGGGTAGCCTTGACAAAGCGGCACCTTCGTCAACATCTGGTCACAAAAGATATGGGCTCTCCAAAGTACTTTTTGGGGATCGAAATCTCTCGAAAGCCCAATTCTTTAGTCCTCTCCCAGCGTAAGTATGCCCTTGATCTTTTAAAAGATGCAGGATTGACTGGGGCCAAACCTGCTCGATGTCCCATGGCTGTTGGGGAAGACAAAACCTGGACAGATGATTCACCTCTTCTTTCAGATACTACGCGGTACAGGCGACTTGTTGGTAAGCTCATATATCTCACAGTGACCAGGCCCGACATTTCCTATGCTGTGGGCAAGGTAAGTCAATTCATGCAAGCACCCAGGGAGTGTCATCTACAATCCGCCTTGCGGATCTTGGAGTACGTCAAAGCCGCCCCTGGGAAAGGATTGCTTTTTCAGAAGAATGGTCATCTGAGGGTTGAAGCGTACTCAGATGCGAGTTATGCTGATGACAAAGGGGATCGCAAGTCTACCTTCGGTTTTTGCACCTTTGTTGGGGGTAATCTGGTAAGCTGGAAGAGCAAGAAGCAGTCTGTTGTCTCCAGGTCCAGCGCTGAAGCAGAGTATCGGAGTATGGCGTCAACCACTTGTGAGCTAAAATGGCTACGGGCTCTAATGTTGGATTTAGGAGAGGTATACCACCATCCTCTACCTATGTTTTGTGATAACAAGGCTGCCATATACATCTCCAAAAATCCGGTCTTCCATGAAAGAACCAAGCACATTGAGGTTGACTGTCATTTCATTCGTGAAGAGATCTTAAAGGAACAAATTTGCACTCCCTTTGTCACTTCTGATAAAGAGCTGGCTGACATCTTCACCAAGCCCGTTTCCGCCTCATTTCATCATATTTGTGACAAGCTGGGCATGATCGATATATATGCTCCAGCTTGAGGGGGAGTGTTGAAGAGTGACCGGGCGGTCTGTCTTGGCGAGTTGGAGACCGCACGGTCTGGCAGTCTCCCTCAGCGGTTTTGTTGAAGAGTGACCGGGCGGTCTATCTTGGCGAGTTGGAGACCGCACGGTCTGGCAGTCTCCCTCAGCGGTTTGGTTCTGTGCTGTTGCTGTCTGGTTGCCGAGCGGTCTGGCGGTCTCCCCTGGCGGTCTCTCTCTCTCTCTCTGGTGGTAGCCGTGCGGTTAGCTCTTCCTGTCTAACCGCGCGGCCTGTGCGGTTTGATCTGTATAGTCCGCTTAGTCCTGTAAATTTTTAGTCCCACATCTCTTATTTGTATTCTCTCTTCTCTCCTCCATTCTATATAAGGGAGGGCATACCTTTGTAATAGATACCTTTTTCAGATAATAAAGTTTCAGTTATACTCGTTGCGGCTTGTTTTAGTTCGTTTTCTAACAGCAATAAAGGGTACAATGGGGGAAGCTGACGGCTAGGGAAGGAGTTGCCAGAGACTAAGTAAAAGAGGCTGCAGAGGACTGGAGAACTGAGACTGCTGATTTTGCTACAACAGAGATGACATGTACAAATCTAAACTGAACAAATATTCTTTTTCTGACATTATTTGTTATTGTTGCAATAAACCAGGGCACATGATCGCAGAGTGTCCTTACAAAAAGAAGAATGGATCCAAGAAAGAAGAGAAGAGATCCTTCAAGGGTAAGAGGAAAGAAGAAAAGAACTTTGTCGTGAAGAAGTCAAAGTCTCTTAGCGACAGTGACTCAAGTGAGTCAAGCTCAGAAGATGAAGAAGCCTACTTCAGGCTCATGGCTCACTTAGATGAGGAAGTAGGCGACTCCCAATACAATAGGAAGGAAAACTCGCACACCATACTATCTGAATCAGAAACATCATTTAGTGGTCACAAAGACTATTCTTTTTGGGGAAGATGATTCTGACTTGATGGCTCAGCATCAAGTCTTTTGAAATATTTTGACAAATGCTGAAGGGTGGTCAAAAACAATCAAAATTGATTGCTTCTCTTAATGCAGTGGAATAAAGTCCGAGGGAGGAGATTGGAGAATTGACTCCTCTCAGAGATGAAGTTAACTCCTTGAAAGAAGAATAAAAATGCTCGACTGAGCTTCTAAGTCAGAAGGATAAATACTTAGATGAACTAGAAAAAAACCTTTTGGTTGAGAGGAAACTTGTTGAAAGCTACTCTAAGCCAAAGAATGTACTTTCACTCATCGATGAATTTTCTGCCCCTAAGATGGGTAGTGGTCTAGGCCATGTAGCTAAAAAGGGTAAGGGTGCTAAGAGAACCGCTACCAAAGGAAAAGGGAAGGCACCTCAAATTCAATCATCTATTAAGAAGGTAATTTTTCCCATAAATTAATATGACTTTGAGACGTCCTATGGTCACTTTGCTATGGCTACTTATGTGGTGCCTAAAAGATACTACAAATGATGGACCCGTCCCCGAGACTTTGGTGCAAGTGCTTTCAAGGCACCTTATGAAGAGATAACTCTTAAAGAGTATGATCCCTACGTTCATGGACCAAGTATCAAGAAAGCACCAAAAGCCAAAACTATTGTTCCTAAGGCTAAGGAGACAATAAAGCCTTGTGTTTGCTGCAATCATAAGGCCTTAACCTCTAAGTCTGTAGTACGTTCTAGAACTCCCGTTCAAAAGGTAAAGTAGGAATATAAAAGAAGGTACAATAGGTTTGACTGTTAGTGTTGCGGCAAGATTGGTCACTTTGCCGTAGATTGTTGGTTTTATCCAGTCAAGTATGAAACTCCATGAGTTAACGTTGCGAGACCGACCGCTCGAAATGTTAATATTCCTAGTGGTGTTAAGCTAACCAGGAACCAAGGATCCAAATCTGTTTGGATTCCTAAAGGTAAATGATTTATGAATGCAGGTATGTCCAAATGCCAACAAAACTTCTATTTAGTATTTGGACAGTGGATGCTCTCGCCATATGATCGGGACAAGAAGCCTACTTCTAGAGTATACTCCAGTTATGGACGGCCCAAAAGTCATTTTTGACGGTTTAGATAGGGGAGTATCTAAAGGCTATGGTATGATTTCCAACGGCATAGTCTCCTTCACTGACGTGACTTATGTTAAAGGATTACAACATAATCTCATAAGCATAAGCCAATTATGTGATAAATGCTATATCGTTGAGTTCAATAAGGATAAGTGTCTGATAAAATTATCAGCCAATTTGGAGACAGTCTTAATAAGCACTTAGAGTAGAAATATTTTCTGTTTAAATTTTCTTTTTTAGACAATTCTACACCAGTGTGTCTTTTAACAAAAGATAGTGCATCTCGCTGGGACCAATGACACAAGAGATTAGCATATATTAATTTTAAAACTATAAGAATGTTATTTTCTCAAAACTTACTATGTGATGCTTCCAGCATTAAGTGCCTTAAAGAGAGTTCATGTCACGCATACCAAATGGGTAAGCAGACATGGACTATCTTTAAGGATATTGTTGAAAAGGATTCTTCTAGATGTTTATATCTACTGCATATGGACTTATTCGGTCTTATGTCAATTCACAGTTTAGGAGGAAAAATCTATACGTTATTTATTGTTGATGACTATTCTCGTTTTACTTGGGTGTTCTTTATGAAACACAAGTCAGATACCTTCGAAACGGTCACAAATTTCATCAGGCAAATTAAGAATGAATTGAACTGCTCAGTGGTCAAAATCAGAAGTGACCACAGAACAAACTTTAAGTCTGGGGCTATGACAAAATTTTATGCAAGTCAAGGTATCTTTAACGAGTTTTCCTCCTCGCATACTCCACAACAAAATGGAGTTGCCGAGAGAAGGAACAGAACACTTATTGAAGCATGTACAATTATGTTGAACAACTCTTCACTACCAGAGTACTTCTGGGCTGATGCAGTCAACACAGCTTGACACGTACAAAACAGAGCGTTAATCAACAAAAGCCATCGTAAGACACCTTATGAACTATTGAAGGACAGAAAACTGACTGTGTCCTACTTTAGGATCTTTAGCAGCAAATGCTTCGTATTTAATAATGGAAAATATTATCGTATGAAGTTTAGTGAAAAATACTTTGAAGGTATTTTTGTAGGTTATAGTAGTCATATTAAGGCATATAAGATTTTCAATAAGAAAACTCTAATTGTAGAAGAGTCTATCAATGTTGTATTTGATGAGACAAGTATGCTTCATAACAGCTCGTCTAGTATTGTTGGTGAAGATGCAGGTGCTAGGATTAATGAACTGAACTTTGAATAAGCAGTCAAGGAAGATGCTCCAAATTCTGTCAAAGTTGTTAATCCCAACATGGTTGAAGAGGAGATTCAAGATGAAGATCTCCTTCCACTTACTAAAGGTGCACCGGGTATGGCAGAACCTCTTGGTAGGATGGGAAGGAATCTAGTGTTCAGACACTCAAGAGATTACCCTGTAAATCTGATCATTGGAGATCCAAGTGACGACATAAGAACCATAAGAGGTACAATTAACGAAGTTTTGTATCTTAGTTTTCTCTCTCAGGTTGAGCCAAAGAAATTTAAAGAAGCAAACAATGATGCTTCTTAGATAATGGCTATGCAAGAAGAGCTTAACCAGTTTGAAATGTGCAAATTTTGGGAGCTGGTGCCAAGGCCAAAAGGACAGAACGTAATTGGAACGAAGTGGATTTTTAGAAACAAGCTGGACGAAAATGGAGTAATTATAAAGAATAAAGTCAGGCTTGTAGCACAAGGATACAGACAAGAAGAAATGATCGACTTTAATCAAATGTTTTCTCCAGTGACAAGACTTGAAGCGATTAGGTTGTTTCTTGCATAGGCTACTCACAAATGTTTCAAGGTCTATGAAATGGATGAGAAATCAGCATTCCTCAACTATAATCTAAAAGAGAAAGTATACGTAACTCAACCTCAAGATTTTTTCAACTCAACTCTCCCTGAACATGTCTATTTTTTGAATAAAGCTCTATATGATTTAAAACAAGCTCCCCGAGCATGGTATAAGATGTTATCTAACTTTTTTCTTGAGAACAAGTTCACAATGAAGAAGATAGATAAGACATTATTTCTTAGGGAAGTTAACGGCAAGATTTTACTAGTGTAAATCTATGTCGATGATATTATCTTTGGTTCTACGAATGACCACCTTTGCAAGAAGTTTTCTAAACTTATGTAGGGGAAGTTTGAAATGAGTAGTATGAGTGAGTTGAAGTATTTCTTAGGACTTCAGGTGAAACAATCTGACGATGGAATTTTCATCTCTCAGACGAAGGTCATCGAGTTATTTAAGAAATTCGGAATGGAGAGTGCAAACTCTATGAGGACTCTAATGGGTTCAGCTATGTCTCTAGATAAGGATGAAAAAGGGAAACCTTTTGATGAAACTAAATACAAAGGCATAATTAGATCCTTGCTCTATCTTACTGCTAGTAGACCAGATATAATGTTTTCAACATACATATGTGTTAGATATCCGATGAACACTAAGGGATCTCATCACGTCACTACAAAGAGGATTTTGAGATATCGTAAGGGTACACCAAATCTTGGCTTATGGTACCCAAGAAGAAATGACTGCGAGCTAATGGCTTTTCAGATGCTGATTTTATAGGTAGCAGGGATGATAGGAAAAGCACTTCTGGAACCTGTCAGTTCCTAGGAAGAAGGTTGATTTCTTGGAGCAACATGAAACAGAATTATATGGCAATCTCAATGGCTGAGTCATAGTACATCTCTGCAGGCAGTTGTTGCGCACAAATTCTCTGGATAAGGAATCAACTCGAAGATTACAACATGAAGCTAAAGGATATTCCAATGTTTTGCGACTCCTCTAGTGCGATTGCGATTGCTAATAATCCAGTCTCTCACGGCCGGATAAAGCACATCGAGATAAGATACCATTTCATCCGGTAGCATGTGGAGAATTGGGAAATCAACCTCAATTATGTCTAAACCTATAAACAAGTCGTAGATATTTTCACCAAGCCGCTGGATAAGGCCAAGTTCTCTTTCTTCAAAATAGAACTTGGTATGCTCAACAAGGACTTATGAAGATGGTCAAGGACTCAGACTAAAGTTGGTTTGGTGAAGTACCTCTCTCGGATCTCAGGAATTCCTCATTTCAGAAAGTTCAGAAAAATCTAAGGCAAATTCGTAATATATTCCAGTGGAATCTCGATGAATTCGTCGATTTTGGCTTAGGAATCTCGCCGACTTTCAATGATTGGAACCCTTCACTCGTATTATTTCGACGAATTATCGGGCTTAGTCAAGGAATTTCGACGAATTTTACTTAGGTCATTTTTTTTATTTTTTTTATTGGATCCGAAGAGTCACTTCCTGCAAAGGTACGCACGCTTCTCTCTCTTCAAAATTTTAATTTTATATAAATAGGACCGAATCGGGCAAACGGATTTCACATTAGTCGAAAATTTTCGGATTTCATTCAAAAGCTATTAGGTGTACTGTTCATCTTCCGCGAACTGTCTGTGTCGACGATTTGTCTTCTTCGTTTCTCCATTGTTCTCCATGGCTCCAAGAGGTATAAGAATTCTTCAAGTAGGGGGAGAACTTGCTCGCACGGGGGTTGCCTCCACCGTCGAAGAATTTCGCAACGTAATTTTGATGCTTGAGGCCGCCAGACTTTCCTTCATCCGTGCAAGGTACTAGATAGGTATGCTCAACAAGGACTTATGAAGATGGTCAAGGACTCAGACTAAAGTTGGTTTGGTGAAGTACCTCTCTCGGATCTCACGTATTCCTCATTTCAGAAAGTTCAGAAAAATCTAAGGCAAATTCGTAATATATTCCAGTGGAATCTCGATGAATTCGTCGAGTTTGGCTTAGGAATCTCGCCGACTTTCAATGATTGGAACCCTTCACTCGTATTATTTCGACGAATTATCGGGCTTAGTCAAGGAATTTCGACGAATTTTACTTAGGTCATTTTTTTTATTTTTTTTATTGGATCCGAAGAGTCACTTCCTGCAAAGGTACGCACGCTTCTCTCTCTTCAAAATTTTAATTTTATATAAATAGGACCGAATCGCGCAAACGGATTTCAAAAGCTGTTAGGTGTACTGTTCATCTTCCGCGAACTGTCTGTGTCGACGATTCGTCTTCTTCGTTTCTCCATTGTTCTCCATGGCTCCAAGAGGTATAAGAATTCTTCAAGTAGGGGGAGAACTTGCTCGCACGGGGGTTGCCTCCGCCGTCGAAGAATTTCGCAACGTAATTTTGATGCTTGAGGCCGCCAGACTTTCCTTCATCCGTGCATGGTACTAGATAGGGATGTCTTGGAATTCTTCCAACATGCAAAGCTCCACCGTAAGGACACAGTAATCAAGAGCAAGGCCAGGAATATTTCTCTCAAAGTGAAGGCCTCCCTCCTCAATCGATTCCTGAGGCTTCTGGTAGTTGAAGAGGCCAAACCAGTTGAAGATAGTGATTTCACAAGGGCTCTGCTATTCTATGGACTGCCCAGAGGAACTACAACCATCAAGAGGAAAGCTATGAATGATGAAGGAAAACTTCTCTCTAATGTCATTGGGAAAGTTCTGTTATGCAAAGTCGGCTCACACGACTATCTATCCAATGACATGTTCAAGCTCATCGCCGCAATCATCTGCAGGAAGAGACTTGATTGGGGAGCAGTTCTGTTTGGTAGAATCAAAGACAGCCTGCGTTCGCCAAATTTTGGCAAGATTCTCAGCCTTTACTTGAACCAAGTGGACATGAACACTTTTGACATGACGAAAGGTGTACCAATACATCACCTAAAGAGGATTGACTCTTCAATCTTCTTTAGATGGGAAAGGAGAATCCCAAGGCAAGGTGGACTCAGGGAAGTGGCTGAAGAAAAGGAAGGGGTTGTTCCTGATGATAGGATTCCTACTCCTACCCCCCATGAAGCTCTAGAAAGCTTTAGTGTCGGAGTTGAGGGGGAGTTAGCTTCGACTTAAGCGCCGACTGATGCTCATTTGCCCTTGATTTTTCCCTCTTCTACAGAGACAGTTGATGTGGACTTAGTCAGTGCAAAAATTGTGATTCCAGATACAGTTATTACTGAGAAAGTTATTGCTGATGATGGTCTTGCTGTTGCTGCTGTTGACATTGTGCCTGATGATACTACTAAAGATATAGTTGATAGTGATGATTTGGATGCTAACTTTGATGATTCTGCTGAGATAGAGATGGATCAACTTGGTGATGTTGTTGCTGACAAGGTTGGTGAGAAAGATATAGAAATTGTGTTGGCTTCTGATGCGATTATTGCTCCTGAAAACATGATTGTAAGTCTTTTAGAGATTCTTCCAGCAGAGGCTGAGGGAGAGCAGATTCAGCCTTCTATTTCAATTCAAACTGAACTTGATAGATTTATTTGCAACCTTCAGAGAATAATTTCTCAAGTACCAGGTGGGTCTCCTGTTGAGAGGGATGACATCGTGGAAATCTCTGATGTGGAAGGAGAGACTGAGATGCTTCCTCCCATTATTGAGGCTGAAGATTCCACCTTATTGCTGAAAGCTCATTTATCTCTAGTGGAAGAATCTTCTAGTGACTCAGAGGATATTACAGATCTTTCCTCTCCTCCAAGAATTCAGACTGATGACATTCCAAGCTCTAGTACAAATAACTTCTGGCTGAAATCTTTTGAAGTGATGTTAGCCAAGCAATAGACACATTTTGATAAATCGCTAAAGAAAGTACTCAATAAAGTGAAAGAGATTGAACAGGATATGAACAACGGCCTTGCTGAAGTCAAGGCTCGTTTTGATAAGTTGGAAGCAAATCTGGACACATGGTTAGTCTAAGGCGGGAAAGTTATTGTTCACACAATGACCGGGCTGAAAAACAATCTTGAGGTGACTAAGAATATTGATGAGAATGCAAAGACCATTATTCATGCCCAAAATGACGAGATGAACTATTTTGATGAACAACTGCTGCATTACAGTAATGAGATAACAGGGGTTGTGCTTTCAGAAGCCAAAAAGGGGGAGGAAGAACTCAAAGGTAAGGTGAAGTCATTGAAGTCATCTTGAAAGAACAGTTTCAAGCAGTCAACACTTACACTTATGACAACTTCAGTTGGCTATATAGAGAACTTTTTGGAGGTCCAGGAACTGCTGAAGTAAGAATGTCAGAACTAGTATATGTTGATGTTCATCCTGCTCAGGATTATTCTCAATACTGGTCAAAAACACAAGACCTTCCACTAGATGGAACAGATTCTGGAGCTGCTGCTGATCTAGACATTGAGTTAGTTGAAGATATTCCTCAACTTGCAACCAAGAAAAGAAGGTATGGTGAAGGCCCATCTACTCACAGGTCTGATCCTAACAAGGAACTTTGTGATGTGTGGATCCCAATCTCTAAAAGCATTATTTTGGGCACCTTCACTTTAGTTTACTTGAAGATAGGTGGTCATATTATAGCAGGGAGGAATGGCAGAAACTTGAGGTGGCCAATGCCAAAAGGAGGATCCATTTCAGGAATCATAGAAGGGATGATCCAGATGCTCCCCCTCCGTCGCCAAATTATTTTCCGAAGCCCAAAACTTATTTTGACAGGCAAAATCAGAAGTCCAAGGGGAAGCATGTCTGAAGTTGTTATTTTCCTTGATGTTGTGTGAAAACTGTTTGCCCCGATAGAACTATTTATATATACATTAATGTTTTGATAGAGATATAACTTCTTATTACTTGCTTTTATATTCCTTTCCTTGTCTTTATTTAAGTTTATCTTGTTTGCAATTCACCTTATTGTATAGGGTTTTGACTTCTTGAAATAGGAAAAAATTATTGGGTATTGTATCCACAATGATCTTGATTTGAAGAAGTGTCTCTTGAACTAAGATGAATTGAGTTTGTATTTAATGCTGTTTCTTTAATCATGTGCTTGCAAGGTTTATTGCTAAGTACAAACTAATGTCATGTTACAGTGAGTCATAAAATACAGGACTATACAATATAATCTCTCATTGTGTAGGCCAAAGTGTTGACTCACGTATTGTCTCTCTATTGTGTAGTACTTCTTTTTCAAGTGCATTAATAGGCTCAAGAAAGGACAAGTTGCTGCTTGCAGAAGAATCAAAATAATTCCGAAGTAAAATTTGTCGAGTATAGTAGTGGATACTCGTCGAATTCATCGAGTATACTTATGAATACTCGCCAAATTTATTGTGTATACCTATTGATACTCGTCGAATTAATCGTGTTTACTTAGAGGATTTCTTCTATGAACTTGGAAATCGGTTAAGTAAGATTCGTCGAGTATCCTCAAGTATACTCGTCGAATTCGTTGAGTGTACCTGTTGACACTCGTCGAATTCGTCGAATATACCAGTCGATACACGTCAAATTCGTCGAGACTCACTAGAAAAGCATTGAGTTCTCGAATCTACTTTTCTAGATATGTTTAAGGGAAATTTGTCAGATATCGAAGCTGATTCGTCGAGTATACTCATGAATATACAATGATACTCGACGAATTGACTTAGTGAATTTTTTTTCTTGTTTTTTGTTTGACGGGTTTCTGCTTTAAGTCGACGTCCATATACAGTACACTTGGACGTTTTGCTTAGGAAAGAATTTTCTAGCCATTAGAAGAAGGAATCCTATAAATACCTAGGGTTAATTCGTTCAACCCTAATCGCAAGAATACGGTCGCTCATTTCAGATAGACGCTCAGCTTTTGGAAACTGAAGAACGACAACCTAACTTCTTTTGATCAACGATTCCTTCAAGTTTTGATTCGACAGATCACTTCTCAAGGTTTCTCTAAGCATTCAGATCTTATCGGATCGAAGTTTTTGGATCACGCTCTCAAGATTAACTTAAAGTCTTCTCCTTCAACAAGACCCTCAAGTTTTCATTCTAAGGAAGAAGAAGATTGAAAGTTTTCAGATCTGAAGAAATAGATTGGTTCTCAATCTAAAGTGTTGTATAAATTTCTTTTGTACTTTTGTAGGAAGTTTATCTTCCGAGTTATAGATCCTTGTACCAGGATCGAGTTGTATGAGAGTTTGTTCTCCAAGTTGTAGGAGAGGTTGTTCTCCGAGAAGTAGGAGTGATGACTCCGAATTGTAAGATTTGGTTAAATTTGAGAAAGGTGAAGTAGCTGAATCTAGCCCTTGGTAGATAGGCGAGGCGGGACAGTGGATATACCCAAATCGGGGAACCACTATAAACTCATATGTTGTGTTTGTTTTGTGTGCTTGCTCGTTATAATTTTTAATCTGCTATTAGACGCAGAACTCACCTATTCATTCCCATCTAGGTGATTTAGGTAGGCAACTAGATACTTTCACTCACACTAATGTAGTATCTCCTATAATTGGAGGTGACGATACTGAGAAGGCTACAAAGCATAAGCCAATACAAGGCATTTAGACACTTCCAGATCATGAGGACGCTATTGATGGAGAGCATATAAAGGACATCACTGATGATGTGCTTACACCAGCAGCTGAGCTCGCTCCAGGGAGGTCTGATAGAGTTAGACATCCATATTCGATATATTCCACTGCCGAGTATATTCTGTTGACTGATGTTAGTGAGCTTGAGTGCTTGATGAAGCACTGCAGAGTTCAGAGAAGAAAGAATGGATGGTTATTATGCAGGAGGAGATGCAGTCTCTGTATGAGAAATATACTTATGATTTGGTGAGATTGCTTAAGGGCAAGAAAGCTTTGAAGAATCATTGGATTTTCAGAGTTAAGCAGGGAGACCCCTCTACACCACTCACATATAAGGCCAGATTAGTGGGGAAGGATTTTAGTCAAAAATAGGGAGTTAATTTTGATGAGATATTCTCTTCTGTTGCAAAGATGTCGTCTATCCGAGTAGTTCTTGGTCTTGTTGTAAGGCTAGACTTAAAGATCGAATATATGGATGTCAAGACCGCATTTCTACATAGCGATCTTGAGGAGGGGTTATATATAGAGCAGCCTGAAGGATTCAAGGTGAAAGGAAAGGAGAGTTTGGTATGTTGCTTGAAGAAGAGCTTATATGACCTGAAGTAGGCCCCACGATACTGGTATAAGAAGTTCAATGCTTTTATGGGGAGATTGAATTTAGGAGGACCACCCTTGATCATTGCATGTTTATAAAGCAATATGCTCAAGAGGATTTCATCATCTTACTCCTTTATGTTGACGAAATTTTAATAGTAGAGAGGAGTACTGTGTACATTACCGATCTGAAATGGCAGTTGAGCTCCACATTTGCGATGAAGGACTTGAGAGTTGCAAAAACCATCCTAGGGATACATATTCAGAGAGATAGAGGCTCCAAATTACTTTGGTTATCACAAGAGAGATACATCAAGAAGGTGTTATAGAGATTTGATATGAATCAAGCAAAGAAGGTAAGCACGCTGCTTGCAGCTCACTTCAGACTTACTGCTGACCAGTACCCGAGCACACCTGACGAGAAAGAGGAGATGCAGGTCTCTTATGCTTATGCAATTGACAGTCTTATGTATGCAATGGTGTGCACTCGCCCTGATATAACACACGCGATTGACACTGTTAGTAGGTTTCTCTCTAACCCTGGGAGAGAGCATTGGAATGCTATGAAGTGGATTTTGAGGTACCAACATAGGACATTAGACTTAACGTTAAGGTTCTGAGATAGTGAGCCAAAGCTACTGAGTTACACTGATGCAAATATGACTGGAGATTTGGACTTAGAAGATCTACTTCTAGGTACTGAATCTTGTTTGCAGGGAACTACGAAGACAGAGTTTATTGTAGTCATTGAGGTAGAAAAATAGCTTCTTTGGATGAAGTGTTTCATCAAGGAGTTGAGTTTCACTTAGGAGCGCTGCACACTCATATGCTACAGTCATAGTGCAATTTATTTGGATAAGAACCCCATCTTCCACTCGAGGTCCAAGCATATTGACACGCGGTATCATTGGGTACATGATACTCTAGAGCAGAGAGAGATGGATTTACATAAGTTGTACACGGATGATAATGGAGCAGATGTGCTTACGAAAACCGTATCAAGAGGAAAGTTCGAGCACTACATGAGAATCGTCGGCATGGCGGTTCTATCCACATAAAGTAAAGGGAAATTAGTTGTTAGGTACAATTCTTGTCCTTTGTGAAGAAAACTGTTAATTTAAATTTAGTATTGCTGACCAAAGGTGGAGACATATTTGGAGATTTGAAAGAAGATTATCAGAAGGATAAGTTTCTTCACTTAGCCGAAAATAAAGAGATTTGTTGAGATAATTTTCTCCTAAGTGTGAAAATGAGTAGCTGTCTTTGACCTTTAAATCAACACGTGCTCTTGAAGAAAATTTCTAGGAAAGTGACCAAAGGAAGCTTCATGACATGTGTTTTTGACCAAGAGAAACTTTATTCACATGCCATCTACTACTTCTACCTTCTTGATTCTCTCCAAACTCAAGCATCAGAAGATTTCTAAAGAGACATTTATGACAATCGTTTTTGTTTGGGAGAACTTTCGGACGACATTTTACGACGTTGACGAGGAATACTTCGCATACACTGATTGGATCTGGAGCAGATTTGGGCAAGATTCGAAGAGGCATCTTGGGGACTGTTTATTTGTGTAATTTGTTTCGTCTGCCACTGTCTGTAACTTATAATTTTTCTGCTACTGTTTATTGTGTAATATTGTGTGATGCAAAGTTAGTAAAGATCTTGTGTGGATTGAGAAAGAAAAGCCTTGTAATTTGCATATTGTTTTCATATATTTTTAGTGGCGGCTTTTCAGGCTGACTCCAATCGTCCAGTGGTTTTCACCATATTGGGTTTTCACGTTGAATCTCTGTCACTTTTATTGCTGTTATTTTTTTGTTGTGTTTTGCTTGTGTATCAGCATACCGCTAAGGCGCTAAGCGGTTGTGCAGATACTTGCTTAACATTGCACCCTTTTTTGTGCCTTCAGCCTTGAAGGCTACTGACTTCTCTTTGTACTTAGACCTACTGCTTTTCTCCTCCACTTTTCTGGCGCTAAGCGGTTGTGCAGATACTTGCTTAACCTTGCAGGTGCTCTGATCGGGCTTGCGTGCTCTTTAGCCCAGCATTTGGCTCCTTGACCCATGCTCTATTATTGCCAACCGCCACTTGGTGGTCTAGCCAAGCGAAAAAGTGATTATTGTCCCAGTGACCCAATTAGAGAGGGGGTGTTAACATCATGATTGACCTCTCTTGGATGATTTGTTGTTGGTGGATTATGTGGCTTCAATACGTGTTATGTAGCATTACACATTTTGCTACATACATTGTTGATGATTGTATGGTGTTCAAGATGGGAAACATGGGAGGTATTGAGTTGTTGCAATTAGTAATGTACACCTAAAGATGAGCACATGTTCTTTACTGGTGCTCTTAAACATGTACCAGAGTCTAATTCAACTTACTTGATGTAGGCATGCCTTGGGTGGTCAACGTTGGAGTTTAAACTTTGTTTATTGGCAATTTACGCATTTTGTTGAAAGGGGGGTGCGACCCACTCAAGCTGACTGAGTATCCCGGGCCGCCCCAAGCCAGACTGTAGTCCAACGGCCCCAACCCCTCTCCACACCGAGTGCGACCCAACCCAACACTGGGCGGGGGGTTGGCGAGCGCCAACACCCGGCTTCCTTTACGAGGGAGCTTAAGACCTCATTTTTGATCTATGGAAAATAAGAAAAGTTATTGATGAGTGAGACATGAGATATATCAAGGTCGGAAGAGAATTTCTCATGGTGCTCTTCGGCCTTCGCCCCAACATCGGATGCCTTTTGTACTCCACACATTCTCACTACCATTTGACAAATTTAGTAAAAGAGGGGCCGACATGCCACATGCAAAGTCGGTTTCTGCAAGAACATACCCAGAGAAGATGAATTCATTTACCATTTTTGTTGTATATCAAATCAACTTCTCTTTGGAAAATAATAAGAGTTATTTGACAAGTGAGACATCTCTTTGCCAGTGGCAGCCAATGACTTTTGTATTCCACACATCTTCATTACATTTGCAGATTTAACAGAAGAGATGCAAATTTGCAAAGTTGGTTTATGTAAGAATATATAGATGTGTGTGTGTGTGTGCGCACGCGCGCGCGCACGGAAAAGATGAAAAGTGATTTCTTACAACTTCGATCGTCTAAGTTTGCATCTCTCTTATCTCTAGTATCAAGGTTGAATTATTGTAACAAAGGGGGACCATAAAAATGAAAAGTGGTTTCACATCTTAGTTATGAGATGGCATCAATGTGAATACAGTCCAAGTTGTTTCTTATTTCATGCACCACTTGTGTTGAACTTTACCCGATTTTTCCATATGCATTCCAACAAATTAGACCGTGATACTACTAGTCGCCACATTTAATGTAAATTAGAATTGGAATATTGAAGAACACACTTCAAAATAATCATAATTTGATTCAATTCATCTAAATAGTCTTTAGAACGTATATTCCTCAGCTAATAGCCCACAAATTTTTAAAAAAAAAACTGGAGAAAATACAAAGATTTCATTCTATCCTGGTTGGTTTGCGCTAAAAATTTAACACGAACGTTTTATTTGGCGTACAAAATAACAAGCATACTTGTAATAGTAATAGACTAGAACTAGAGAGAAGCAAAGTAGCCCATAAGAATGAATTTTTCAATTGTTCCAAGCAGATAGCAACTTAAGTAATATCATAGGAACAACAACATTGCTGCCAATAACTGTTGTCAAGGAATTAATGCATTTGAATGAAAAAGGCCTTCATTCTTCATCTTCCTCGTGGAAACGCAGGTGTTTCCCCTCAGGTACAGGCAAGCCTTTGAGCACCACCATGCTCGGAGACTGAGCTTTTGGGGCAACAATCTCTTCCTCTCCTTCAATCTCATCATCACTGTTGTATATAAACCTCATGTGCTTCCCTGTGAACTCAGGCAGTTTTGCCTCCCTGTCTTCGACTGTAATCTTCCTCAGCCCTTCACACAATTCATCCAAGTACTCTTCTTCATTTTCTCCTCCATGGCCTTCTTTAACATCAACAGCATCGTCTTCCACTTTTTCATCATCCTCATGAGTATCTTCTTCAAATTCATCACATTCGACTTCTTCATCCTCAGCGCAGGCGCTGGCATTGGCCTGGATAGACCAATTGTCATCATAAGAGGAGCATACAACACTTCCTTGGTATGTCACTGAAGAGGAAACGGTAGAGGAGATATCTGAAGCTTCAGATTCATCGAGCGAAAAAAATAAATGAACCAGCGGGCCTCTATTGAGAACACACTCCTGAAACTCTGCAGATTCAGCAACCCGGTTTACCTAATTCAATAGTGTAAGTATTCTATAAGGGATCAATTGATCAAAGTGACAGATTCAGCAACCCAACTTGCTAAAAGAAAGAGATACCTCTGCCGGGAGAGTTAAAACATCTCCTGCTTCTTCTTTCACTCGGGAATTGGTAAAAATTTGGGGAGTGTTTGCCGGAGTTGGAGCTGCGAGTAACCCGGGAGAAATGGGAAGAATTTCCAAACCAGGAAAGAAAGGAGAGGATTGCCTATTTGAGAGCTTGTTAATGGCCTCTGCTCCCTCCTCAACCTTCTCCAACAGGATCTTAACCTGCCCACGAAGAAGAGCTTCTCCGGATCCAGGGGTCTTCTTAGGTAGAGCCCCATTCTTTGCCGCCGAAGAAAAGGGAGAATTTTCTCTTGCAACGCCATTGATGGGGGAATCATTCGTGATATCCTGAAACACAGCCCTGTCATTGTTCCCGCTACTTCTTGATCTCGACGATGCCTGGTAATGCTTGTTCTTCTCTGCGCATGGAAAAATAGAGAGGGAAAAAGGAAGGCCAGGTCAAGAATGAAATTTATAAATCAACAAACTCTAAATCACTTACGAGATGCAGATCTGGCTTGAGATCTAGTAACCCTTCTCATGGATAACGGAGTTTCCATTGCAGAAACAGAGAAGACGAGGCGAGAAAGCAGAAGGATTGGCCTTGCCGGAGCACTCCCCAGTTCAGCCGGAAATCTTGGTGGAGTCTAGCAGTTGAGAGTGATATCTATATATATATAAATGAGAAACAGGTATTTGTTATGAACCACGGGGGAGGAACTGTCTTGTCTGTAAGGTTGTGTTTTACACAATTTGAATAGAAGTTCCAACGTTCATATGACCGTTGGGCGCGCACTTCAAATATTATATTTGTTTAATTTAATCCTTCAATAAAGTGGCCGTTGTGTTATTCTTGTGAATGACTTGAGGAAGATAAATTGTTAAAAGACAAGAAAGCCAATATTGGACCCAGTTGGCCCATTGAAACAATCCTTTGATATGATGGCGCTTGTGTGGAGAGAGGGAGATGGTGATGAGTTTTTCATACTGATACGGAGTCATTTGATCATTTTGTTTTGGCGGTAAGAGTTGGAGCAATGAGAATGAGAGCGTTGACAACTGAGCGGTAGAAATTGGAGGCTGGTGATTGTGTTCTCCAATTAGTTCAAAATGACATTTTGGAAGAGGAAATTGGAAGGTTACCAAACAGCTTTTTTTAGTGGCGACGTTTCATCGTCAAATAGAGGAGCAAAAAGCGGCGAGACAAACAAATTGGATTGAAGCCGGCACATGATGAAGTCAACAATTTTAGAAGACCGACATGTGATATGAGCAAACAAAATTGTTAAAATGTTTTAATTTAAAATTAATAACTACTAATTTTGGGGAAAATGGTAAAAACTCATTATGTTGAAACCAAAAACTTGGTCTCTGTGGAGTTCGATCCTTGGGGAAGGGGTGACCTCACACCTACTACACTCGGAAGAACATCACGGACCAAAGACTTGAGAAACTAGGAACATATCCTCGGCTCTAGCATGGAGGTCCCACCACACACCCGGAAGGTCACAAGAACACTTCCCCTCTCTTACCAATGAGAGCTGGGTACCTTGGAGAGTTCTCTAACCTCTACCAAGAAGAAAGCTAGGGAGGAGGAAGCCAAAAGCCAATGCCCCTCCAAAAGTACCCAAGAGGGTCTATTTATAGTTTTTCCAAGCCTTGGGGGAAAAATGTCCAAAATGCCTTTAGGACAAAAAGCCTCGAGCCAATAAAAAACCTCCACACCGGGGGGTAGAGAGATAATTTCTACCCGGGGGTACGATGGTAAACATGACAACAAGAGGTCCAGGGGGGGAGGTGGAGGCCGAATCGTGCTCCTCCCCCTTACCCCCACCTTTGACACTCGAGACGAGCTCGCCCAAGAGGCAGGGCGCTCGGGCGAGCTCCAGGCCGCCGGCCAAGCTCGCCTAAGGGGCAGGGCGCCAGGGCGAGCTCCAGGCCGCCGGCCGAGCTCGCCCAAGGGGCAGGGCGCCCGGGCGAGCTCCAGGCCACCGGCCGAGCTCGCCCAAGGGGCAGGGCGCCCGGGCGATCTCCAGGCCGCCGGCCGAGCTCGTCCAAGGGGCAGGGTGCTCGGGCGAGCTCCAGGCCGCCGACCGAGCTCGCCCAAGGGGGCTGGGGTGCAGGGGGTGAGGCCTTGGCCTCCGTCTGGAGTACCGCTCCTTCATCGCGCATAGCAAGCCCGGGGGGAGATGCAGATTTTTCCTTCTCCTACTAGTATATTTCCAAGTCCAAGTCAAAATTGGCCACCAAGAGTCTAAAATATCTAAAAAGCTTAAAAACTTAAAACTGGCTCTGCGCCTGCCGAAAGTACCATACTCTGTGAATACGGGGTTGTACACAATCCCCGCTCTTTTCGAGGTTGGCACAAGCTCGGAAAGAAACATCCAACCCAACGTATTCGCTGAGTCAGCCTGTCATGCCAGCTAATAGGAGCCTGGGTGACGAGACAGCCTCGGGGTGAAAACACTTAGCCTCCCGAGGGGTCAACCTGTCATGTTAGCTAATGGGAGCTTGGGTGACGAGACAGCCTCGGGGTGAAAACACTTAGCCTCCCGAGGGGTCAACCTGTCATGCCAGCTAATGGGAGCCTGGGTGACGAGACAGTCTCGGGGTGAAAACACTTAGCCTCCCGAGGGGTCAACCTGTCATGCCAGCTAATGGGAGCCTGGGTGACGAGACAGCCTCGGGGTGAAAACACTTAGCCTCCCGATGGGTCAACCTGTCATGCCAGCTAATGGGAGCCTGGGTGACGAGACAGCCTCGGGGTGAAAACACTTAGCCTCCCAAGGGGTCAACCGTTCATGCCAGCTAATGGGAGCCTGGATGACGAGACAACCTCGGGGTGAAAACACTTAGCCTCCCGAGGGGTCAACCTGTCATGTCAGCTGGTGGGAGCCTGGGTGACGAGGCAGCCTCGGGGTGAAAACACTTAGCCTCCCGAGGGGTCAACCTATCATGCCAGCTGGTGGGAGCCTTGGTGACGAGGTAGCCTCGGGGTGAAAACACTTAGCCTCCCGAGCGGTCAACCTGTCATGCCAGCTAGTGGGAGCCTGGGTGACGAGACAGCCTCGGGGTGAAAACACTTAGCCTCCCGAGGGGTCAACCTGTCATGCCAGCTAATGGGAGCCTGGGTGACGAGACAGCCTCGGGGTGAAAATACTGGACTTCCACGAGAGATCAACCGGCCTTGTCAGCTAGTGAGAGCCTGACAGCGGAATCATCATCAGAGCTAAGGACTGGGCTTCCACGAGAGATCAACCGGCCTTGTCAGCTATTGAGAGCCTAACAGCGGTATCATCATCGGAGCTAAGGAAAAATGAGCCACCCCCCGAGGCACTCTCGAACCTGCCAGTTGGTGTGAGCCTGGTATGAGGAGATCCTCCCGGGGGTTGGGAGCTGGACATGTCACCTAAGCTTTTTCAATTCCAACATCCTCTAACGGGGAAAAAGATGGGTTACATGACCCCCCCGACTATACCGGTCGGGGGATGGACTCCTTACAACAACATAAAAGAAAGATACATTACTCCGCCGAGGCGAGGCTTCTTCAGGGGGTCCGGGCATGTTGGTCGCCATCCGATTACTTCCAACTTGATACCTCCATCCTGCTCAGGCTCTCCATGATCTTCTCCATCTCCTCCGCCTTAGCCAACCAAGAGATGGTGTTGACAGCCGTGACGTAGCACTGCCTCGCCATTCTGGAGTCTCCCTTGATCCTGACCTGGACCCCTTCTGAGTTGAACTTGAGGCACTGGTGGAAGGATGAGGGCACACACCGGAAGTCACTGATGAGGTGCCTTCCGAAGATGGCATTGTAGCTGCTTGGGGCGTCTACAATGATGAACCTGCAGTTCCTTGAGGTCCCTCCCAACTTCACCTGGAGTCCGACTCCACCTTCCACCTCCTTCCTCTCCCCTGAGAATCCAAACAGTGGTCCGTCCGAGGCTAGCACCCTCCTTGGCTCTACCTTCATCACGTCAAAGGCCTTCTTGAAAATGACGTTGACAGAGCTTCCGTTGTCAACCAAGATCCGGGAGACGGTGAAGCCTTCGACGGCTGCCTGGATGACCAGGGCATCGCAGAAGGGATCCTCATGCTCTGGCATGTCCTTTGACGAGAAGGTGACCCTTTCTTCCGGGAGATGGGTCTGGGATGTCGAGGCAATGCTCCGTCGGTACATGACGTGGAGGCTCGCCTTCCGAGTGGCCTCGATACCCACCCCACCGTGGATCACTGCTATTCCTCCTCGGTGTCCAACGTTAACCCGATCCTCGCATATCTCATCACCCCCTCCCTGGGGTAGAACTCCTTCAACCTGTGCCGGCGGCTGAGGCTGGGCAGGGCCTCTCGCCCCTTACCTCTTAGAACTCGGGGCAGGTAGCCGTGGCATGACCCTCCAACTGGTGGAAGTCACAGTACAGTAGTGCCCTTTCTCCCCTCTTTCGACGGGCTGGGCGATCTCTCTTGGACCCCGTGGAAGTTAACTCCACCTGGCACGAGAGCTCTTCCTGGACCTTGGGCAGGTCTTCCCTGCTGCCTCTAGCCTAGTTCCGGACCCTCCTGTCCTTGGAACCCCTGGGCTCTCTGCTCCTCTCTCCTTCTTCCTTCCTGCTGTCTTGAGCCACCTTGCTCCTTTGACTCTGCCTCCGTCAACTTTGCCAACCTCTTGACAAATGCTGGGTTGGCTGCCTCCATGGCTATCTCCTCTGCTGCCCTTTCCATCAGCTCCTCGAAGGAAAGGGGGGCCTTCCGGGTCAAGCTCATCTTGAAGAACCCTTCGCACAACCCCACCGTGAACGCCATCTGGAGGGCATACCCTGGCACCTCTTGGATGTCAAGGACCTCCTCCTGGAAACTGTCAACGTAGTGGGCCAGCGACTCCTCAGCCCTTTGCTTTATCAGGAAGAGGGACTCGAGACCTTTCTTCCTCTTCTTGGAGGTGGAGAAGCGAAGCTGAAAGCTCCGGCTCAAGTCTTCGAACCCGAAGATGGACCTTGGAGGGAGTTGATGGAACCAGTCCCTTGCCTTCTCTTTCAAGGTGATCGCAAAGAGGCGACACTTGAAGGCGTCCGTCATTGGCATGATGGAGACGGCATCCTCAAACCACTGTAGGTGCTGGATGGGGTCATCCTTCCCGGTATAGTATGCCTTGTCAAGTTCCCTGAACCCCTCGGGAACGGGAGCTGAGGTGATCAGCTCGCTGAAGGGTGACCCTCTGAGGTGTGGTCTCGCGGTCTCTACTGGCGCGACCTGGTCGCCTAAGGGGCGAACACTCGACGGGCTGGGGAACAACTCCCGGCCGGGGAGGTCTCGCTCGACCCCCTCTCCCATCCTCTCCTTTCCAGGTCGCCTCCCTGGGGCACTTCCTTCTCCCCCTGCCGGGGTGATCTCGCTTAGATCTCTGGGGGGCAGCTCACTGAGATCCCCGGGAGCCAGTCCCTGGGGGGTGGGAGCTGAGCTGCCAGCCCGAGGGGCAATGCTTCGCAACATCTCCATGATGTCAGAGATGGAAGCCATGAACTCTTTCCTTCCTACGAAGGGTCCTGGGTTGGGGAGACCGCCGAGGTCATCACTACCTCCCTGATCTCCATCCATGACACTCTCCCGAGATCTTCTGTGCTGGTCACTTTCCACGCTCACCGCACCAAAATGTTGAAACCAAAAACTTGGTCTCTGTGGAGTTCGACCCTTGGGGAAGGGGTGACCTCACACCTACTACACTCGGAAGAACGCCACGGACCAAAACTTGGGAAACTAGGAACAGACCCTCGGCTCTAGCATGGAGGTCCCACCACACACCCGGAAGGTCACAAGAACACTTCCCCTCCCTTACCAATGAGAGCTTGGTACCTTGGAGAGTTCTCTCAACTATACCAAGAAGAAAGCAAGGGAGGAGGAAGCCAAAAGCCAATGCCCCTCCAAAGGTACCCAAGAGGGTCTATTTATAGTTTTTTCAAAATAATCATAATTTGATTCAATTCATCTAAACAGTCTTTAGAACGTATATTCCTCGGCTAATAGCCAACAAATTAAAAAAAAACTGGAGAAAATACAAAAAGATTTCATTCTATCCTGGTTGGTTTGCGCTGAAAAATTAACCCGGACGTTTTATTTGGCATAAAAAATAACAAGCATACTTGTAATAGTAATAGACTCTTAGAACTAGAGAGAAGCAAAGTAGCCCATAAGAATGAATTTTCCAATTGTTCCAAGCAGATGGCAACTTAAGTAATATCATAGGAACAACAACATTGCTGCCAATAACTGTTGTCAAGGAATTAATGCATTTGAGTGAAAAAGGCTTTCATTCTTCATCTTCCTCAA
This sequence comes from Platanthera zijinensis, assembly GCA_039513925.1. NCBI lineage: Eukaryota > Viridiplantae > Streptophyta > Magnoliopsida > Asparagales > Orchidaceae > Platanthera > Platanthera zijinensis. Next base: position 208,293,979 of record CM077083.1, read on the forward strand.
GGAAACGCAGGTGTTTCCCCTCAGGTACAGGCAAGCCTTTGAGCACCACCATGCTCGGAGACTGAGCTTTTGGGGCAACAATCTCTTCCTCTCCTTCAATCTCATCATCACTGTTGTATATAAACCTCATGTGCTTCCCTGTGAACTCAGGCAGTTTTGCCTCCCTGTCTTCGACTGTAATCTTCCTCAGCCCTTCACACAATTCATCCAAGTACTCTTCTTCATTTTCTCCTCCATGGCCTTCTTTAACATCAACAACATCGTCTTCTTCTTCTTTTTCATCATCATCATCATCATAATCATCATCATAATCATCATCATCATCATCATCATCATCAGTATCTTCTTCAAATTCATCACATTCGACTTCTTCATCCTCAGCGCAGGCGCTGGCATTGGCCTGGATAGACCAATTGTCATCATAAGAGGAGCATACAACACTTCCTTGGTATGTCACTGAAGAGGAAACGGTAGAGGAGATATCTGAAGCTTCAGATTCATCGAGCGAAAAAAATAAATGAACCAGCGGGCCTCTATTGAGAACACACTCCTGAAACTCTGCAGATTCAGCAACCCGGTTTACCTAATTCAATAGTGTAAGTATTCTATAAGGGATCAATTGATCAAAGTGACAGATTCAGCAACCCAACTTGCTAAAAGAAAGAGATACCTCTGCCGGGAGAGTTAAAACATCTCCTGCTTCTTCTTTCACTCGGGAATTGGTAAAAATTTGGGGAGTGTTTGCCGGAGTTGGAGCTGCGAGTAACCCGGGAGAAATGGGAAGAATTTCCAAACCAGGAAAGAAAGGAGAGGATTGCCTATTTGAGAGCTTGTTAATGGCCTCTGCTCCCTCCTCAACCTTCTCCAACAGGATCTTAACCTGCCCACGAAGAAGAGCTTCTCCGGATCCAGGGGTCTTCTTAGGTAGAGCCCCATTCTTTGCCGCCGAAGAAAAGGGAGAATTTTCTCTTGCAACGCCATTGATGGGGGAATCATTCGTGATATCCTGAAACACAGCCCTGTCATTGTTCCCGCTACTTCTTGATCTCGACGATGCCTGGTAATGCTTGTTCTTCTCTGCGCATGGAAAAATAGAGAGGGAAAAAGGAAGGCCAGGTCAAGAATGAAATTTATAAATCAACAAACTCTAAATCACTTACGAGATGCAGATCTGGCTTGAGATCTAGTAACCCTTCTCATGGATAACGGAGTTTCCATTGCAGAAACAGAGAAGACGAGGCGAGAAAGCAGAAGGATTGGCCTTGCCGGAGCACTCCCCAGTTCAGCCGGAAATCTTGGTGGAGTCTAGCAGTTGAGAGTGATATCTATATATATATAAATGAGAAACAGGTATTTGTTATGAACCACGGGGGAGGAACTGTCTTGTCTGTAAGGTTGTGTTTTACACAATTTGAATAGAAGTTCCAACGTTCATATGACCGTTGGGCGCGCACTTCAAATATTATATTTGTTTAATTTAATCCTTCAATAAAGTGGCCGTTGTGTTATTCTTGTGAATGACTTGAGGAAGATAAATTGTTAAAAGACAAGAAAGCCAATATTGGACCCAGTTGGCCCATTGAAACAATCCTTTGATATGATGGCGCTTGTGTGGAGAGAGGGAGATGGTGATGAGTTTTTCATACTGATACGGAGTCATTTGATCATTTTGTTTTGGCGGTAAGAGTTGGAGCAATGAGAATGAGAGCGTTGACAACTGAGCGGTAGAAATTGGAGGCTGGTGATTGTGTTCTCCAATTAGTTCAAAATGACATTTTGGAAGAGGAAATTGGAAGGTTACCAAACAGCTTTTTTTAGTGGCGACGTTTCATCGTCAAATAGAGGAGCAAAAAGCGGCGAGACAAACAAATTGGATTGAAGCCGGCACATGATGAAGTCAACAATTTTAGAAGACCGACATGTGATATGAGCAAACAAAATTGTTAAAATGTTTTAATTTAAAATTAATAACTACTAATTTTGGGGAAAATGGTAAAAACTCATTATGTTGAAACCAAAAACTTGGTCTCTGTGGAGTTCGATCCTTGGGGAAGGGGTGACCTCACACCTACTACACTCGGAAGAACATCACGGACCAAAGACTTGAGAAACTAGGAACATATCCTCGGCTCTAGCATGGAGGTCCCACCACACACCCGGAAGGTCACAAGAACACTTCCCCTCTCTTACCAATGAGAGCTGGGTACCTTGGAGAGTTCTCTAACCTCTACCAAGAAGAAAGCTAGGGAGGAGGAAGCCAAAAGCCAATGCCCCTCCAAAAGTACCCAAGAGGGTCTATTTATAGTTTTTCCAAGCCTTGGGGGAAAAATGTCCAAAATGCCTTTAGGACAAAAAGCCTCGAGCCAATAAAAAACCTCCACACCGGGGGGTAGAGAGATAATTTCTACCCGGGGGTACGATGGTAAACATGACAACAAGAGGTCCAGGGGGGGAGGTGGAGGCCGAATCGTGCTCCTCCCCCTTACCCCCACCTTTGACACTCGAGACGAGCTCGCCCAAGAGGCAGGGCGCTCGGGCGAGCTCCAGGCCGCCGGCCAAGCTCGCCTAAGGGGCAGGGCGCCAGGGCGAGCTCCAGGCCGCCGGCCGAGCTCGCCCAAGGGGCAGGGCGCCCGGGCGAGCTCCAGGCCGCCGGCCGAGCTCGCCCAAGGGGCAGGGCGCCCGGGCGATCTCCAGGCCGCCGGCCGAGCTCGTCCAAGGGGCAGGGTGCTCGGGCGAGCTCCAGGCCGCCGACCGAGCTCGCCCAAGGGGGCTGGGGTGCAGGGGGTGAGGCCTTGGCCTCCGTCTGGAGTACCGCTCCTTCATCGCGCATAGCAAGCCCGGGGGGAGATGCAGATTTTTCCTTCTCCTACTAGTATATTTCCAAGTCCAAGCCAAAATTGGCCACCAAGAGTCTAAAATATCTAAAAAGCTTAAAAACTTAAAACTGGCTCTGCGCCTGCCGAAAGTACCATACTCTGTGAATACGGGGTTGTACACAATCCCCGCTCTTTTCGAGGTTGGCACAAGCTCGGAAAGAAACATCCAACCCAACGTATTCGCTGAGTCAGCCTGTCATGCCAGCTAATAGGAGCCTGGGTGACGAGACAGCCTCGGGGTGAAAACACTTAGCCTCCCGAGGGGTCAACCTGTCATGTTAGCTAATGGGAGCTTGGGTGACGAGACAGCCTCGGGGTGAAAACACTTAGCCTCCCGAGGGGTCAACCTGTCATGCCAGCTAATGGGAGCCTGGGTGACGAGACAGTCTCGGGGTGAAAACACTTAGCCTCCCGAGGGGTCAACCTGTCATGCCAGCTAATGGGAGCCTGGGTGACGAGACAGCCTCGGGGTGAAAACACTTAGCCTCCCGATGGGTCAACCTGTCATGCCAGCTAATGGGAGCCTGGGTGACGAGACAGCCTCGGGGTGAAAACACTTAGCCTCCCAAGGGGTCAATCGTTCATGCCAGCTAATGGGAGCCTGGATGACGAGACAACCTCGGGGTGAAAACACTTAGCCTCCCGAGGGGTCAACCTGTCATGTCAGCTGGTGGGAGCCTGGGTGACGAGGCAGCCTCGGGGTGAAAACACTTAGCCTCCCGAGGGGTCAACCTATCATGCCAGCTGGTGGGAGCCTTGGTGACGAGGTAGCCTCGGGGTGAAAACACTTAGCCTCCCGAGCGGTCAACCTGTCATGCCAGCTAGTGGGAGCCTGGGTGACGAGACAGCCTCGGGGTGAAAACACTTAGCCTCCCGAGGGGTCAACCTGTCATGCCAGCTAATGGGAGCCTGGGTGACGAGACAGCCTCGGGGTGAAAATACTGGACTTCCACGAGAGATCAACCGGCCTTGTCAGCTAGTGAGAGCCTGACAGCGGAATCATCATCAGAGCTAAGGACTGGGCTTCCACGAGAGATCAACCGGCCTTGTCAGCTATTGAGAGCCTAACAGCGGTATCATCATCGGAGCTAAGGAAAAATGAGCCACCCCCCGAGGCACTCTCGAACCTGCCAGCTGGTGTGAGCCTGGTATGAGGAGATCCTCCCGGGGGTTGGGAGCTGGACATGTCACCTAAGCTTTTTCAATTCCAACATCCTCTAACGGGGAAAAAGATGGGTTACATGACCCCCCCGACTATACCGGTCGGGGGATGGACTCCTTACAACAACATAAAAGAAAGATACATTACTCCGCCGAGGCGAGGCTTCTTCAGGGGGTCCGGGCATGTTGGTCGCCATCCGATTACTTCCAACTTGATACCTCCATCCTGCTCAGGCTCTCCATGATCTTCTCCATCTCCTCCGCCTTAGCCAACCAAGAGATGGTGTTGACAGCCGTGACGTAGCACTGCCTCGCCATTCTGGAGTCTCCCTTGATCCTGACCTGGACCCCTTCTGAGTTGAACTTGAGGCACTGGTGGAAGGATGAGGGCACACACCGGAAGTCACTGATGAGGTGCCTTCCGAAGATGGCATTGTAGCTGCTTGGGGCGTCTACAATGATGAACCTGCAGTTCCTTGAGGTCCCTCCCAACTTCACCTGGAGTCCGACTCCACCTTCCACCTCCTTCCTCTCCCCTGAGAATCCAAACAGTGGTCCGTCCGAGGCTAGCACCCTCCTTGGCTCTACCTTCATCACGTCAAAGGCCTTCTTGAAAATGACGTTGACAGAGCTTCCGTTGTCAACCAAGATCCGGGAGACGGTGAAGCCTTCGACGGCTGCCTGGATGACCAGGGCATCGCAGAAGGGATCCTCATGCTCTGGCATGTCCTTTGACGAGAAGGTGACCCTTTCTTCCGGGAGATGGGTCTGGGATGTCGAGGCAATGCTCCGTCGGTACATGACGTGGAGGCTCGCCTTCCGAGTGGCCTCGATACCCACCCCACCGTGGATCACTGCTATTCCTCCTCGGTGTCCAACGTTAACCCGATCCTCGCATATCTCATCACCCCCTCCCTGGGGTAGAACTCCTTCAACCTGTGCCGGCGGCTGAGGCTGGGCAGGGCCTCTCGCCCCTTACCTCTTAGAACTCGGGGCAGGTAGCCGTGGCATGACCCTCCAACTGGTGGAAGTCACAGTACAGTAGTGCCCTTTCTCCCCTCTTTCGACGGGCTGGGCGATCTCTCTTGGACCCCGTGGAAGTTAACTCCACCTGGCACGAGAGCTCTTCCTGGACCTTGGGCAGGTCTTCCCTGCTGCCTCTAGCCTAGTTCCGGACCCTCCTGTCCTTGGAACCCCTGGGCTCTCTGCTCCTCTCTCCTTCTTCCTTCCTGCTGTCTTGAGCCACCTTGCTCCTTTGACTCTGCCTCCGTCAACTTTGCCAACCTCTTGACAAATGCTGGGTTGGCTGCCTCCATGGCTATCTCCTCTGCTGCCCTTTCCATCAGCTCCTCGAAGGAAAGGGGGGCCTTCCGGGTCAAGCTCATCTTGAAGAACCCTTCGCACAACCCCACCGTGAACGCCATCTGGAGGGCATACCCTGGCACCTCTTGGATGTCAAGGACCTCCTCCTGGAAACTGTCAACGTAGTGGGCCAGCGACTCCTCAGCCCTTTGCTTTATCAGGAAGAGGGACTCGAGACCTTTCTTCCTCTTCTTGGAGGTGGAGAAGCGAAGCTGAAAGCTCCGGCTCAAGTCTTCGAACCCGAAGATGGACCTTGGAGGGAGTTGATGGAACCAGTCCCTTGCCTTCTCTTTCAAGGTGATCGCAAAGAGGCGACACTTGAAGGCGTCCGTCATTGGCATGATGGAGACGGCATCCTCAAACCACTGTAGGTGCTGGATGGGGTCATCCTTCCCGGTATAGTATGCCTTGTCAAGTTCCCTGAACCCCTCGGGAACGGGAGCTGAGGTGATCAGCTCGCTGAAGGGTGACCCTCTGAGGTGTGGTCTCGCGGTCTCTACTGGCGCGACCTGGTCGCCTAAGGGGCGAACACTCGACGGGCTGGGGAACAACTCCCGGCCGGGGAGGTCTCGCTCGACCCCCTCTCCCATCCTCTCCTTTCCAGGTCGCCTCCCTGGGGCACTTCCTTCTCCCCCTGCCGGGGTGATCTCGCTTAGATCTCTGGGGGGCAGCTCACTGAGATCCCCGGGAGCCAGTCCCTGGGGGGTGGGAGCTGAGCTGCCAGCCCGAGGGGCAATGCTTCGCAACATCTCCATGATGTCAGAGATGGAAGCCATGAACTCTTTCCTTCCTACGAAGGGTCCTGGGTTGGGGAGACCGCCGAGGTCATCACTACCTCCCTGATCTCCATCCATGACACTCTCCCGAGATCTTCTGTGCTGGTCACTTTCCACGCTCACCGCACCAAAATGTTGAAACCAAAAACTTGGTCTCTGTGGAGTTCGACCCTTGGGGAAGGGGTGACCTCACACCTACTACACTCGGAAGAACGCCACGGACCAAAACTTGGGAAACTAGGAACAGACCCTCGGCTCTAGCATGGAGGTCCCACCACACACCCGGAAGGTCACAAGAACACTTCCCCTCCCTTACCAATGAGAGCTTGGTACCTTGGAGAGTTCTCTCAACTATACCAAGAAGAAAGCAAGGGAGGAGGAAGCCAAAAGCCAATGCCCCTCCAAAGGTACCCAAGAGGGTCTATTTATAGTTTTTTCAAAATAATCATAATTTGATTCAATTCATCTAAACAGTCTTTAGAACGTATATTCCTCGGCTAATAGCCAACAAATTAAAAAAAAACTGGAGAAAATACAAAAAGATTTCATTCTATCCTGGTTGGTTTGCGCTGAAAAATTAACCCGGACGTTTTATTTGGCATAAAAAATAACAAGCATACTTGTAATAGTAATAGACTCTTAGAACTAGAGAGAAGCAAAGTAGCCCATAAGAATGAATTTTCCAATTGTTCCAAGCAGATGGCAACTTAAGTAATATCATAGGAACAACAACATTGCTGCCAATAACTGTTGTCAAGGAATTAATGCATTTGAGTGAAAAAGGCTTTCATTCTTCATCTTCCTCAAGGAAACGCAGGTGTTTCCCCTCAGGTACAGGCAAGCCTTTGAGCACCACCATGCTCGGAGACTGAGCTTTTGGGGCAACAATCTCTTCCTCTCCTTCAATCTCATCATCACTGTTGTATATAAACCTCATGTGCTTCCCTGTGAACTCAGGCAGTTTTGCCTCCCTGTCTTCGACTGTAATCTTCCTCAGCCCTTCACACAATTCATCCAAGTACTCTTCTTCATTTTCTCCTCCATGGCCTTCTTTAACATCAACAACATCGTCTTCTTCTTCTTTTTCATCATCATCATCATCATAATCATCATCATAATCATCATCATCATCATCATCATCATCAGTATCTTCTTCAAATTCATCACATTCGACTTCTTCATCCTCAGCGCAGGCGCTGGCATTGGCCTGGATAGACCAATTGTCATCATAAGAGGAGCATACAACACTTCCTTGGTATGTCACTGAAGAGGAAACGGTAGAGGAGATATCTGAAGCTTCAGATTCATCGAGCGAAAAAAATAAATGAACCAGCGGGCCTCTATTGAGAACACACTCCTGAAACTCTGCAGATTCAGCAACCCGGTTTACCTAATTCAATAGTGTAAGTATTCTATAAGGGATCAATTGATCAAAGTGACAGATTCAGCAACCCAACTTGCTAAAAGAAAGAGATACCTCTGCCGGGAGAGTTAAAACATCTCCTGCTTCTTCTTTCACTCGGGAATTGGTAAAAATTTGGGGAGTGTTTGCCGGAGTTGGAGCTGCGAGTAACCCGGGAGAAATGGGAAGAATTTCCAAACCAGGAAAGAAAGGAGAGGATTGCCTATTTGAGAGCTTGTTAATGGCCTCTGCTCCCTCCTCAACCTTCTCCAACAGGATCTTAACCTGCCCACGAAGAAGAGCTTCTCCGGATCCAGGGGTCTTCTTAGGTAGAGCCCCATTCTTTGCCGCCGAAGAAAAGGGAGAATTTTCTCTTGCAACGCCATTGATGGGGGAATCATTCGTGATATCCTGAAACACAGCCCTGTCATTGTTCCCGCTACTTCTTGATCTCGACGATGCCTGGTAATGCTTGTTCTTCTCTGCGCATGGAAAAATAGAGAGGGAAAAAGGAAGGCCAGGTCAAGAATGAAATTTATAAATCAACAAACTCTAAATCACTTACGAGATGCAGATCTGGCTTGAGATCTAGTAACCCTTCTCATGGATAACGGAGTTTCCATTGCAGAAACAGAGAAGACGAGGCGAGAAAGCAGAAGGATTGGCCTTGCCGGAGCACTCCCCAGTTCAGCCGGAAATCTTGGTGGAGTCTAGCAGTTGAGAGTGATATCTATATATATATAAATGAGAAACAGGTATTTGTTATGAACCACGGGGGAGGAACTGTCTTGTCTGTAAGGTTGTGTTTTACACAATTTGAATAGAAGTTCCAACGTTCATATGACCGTTGGGCGCGCACTTCAAATATTATATTTGTTTAATTTAATCCTTCAATAAAGTGGCCGTTGTGTTATTCTTGTGAATGACTTGAGGAAGATAAATTGTTAAAAGACAAGAAAGCCAATATTGGACCCAGTTGGCCCATTGAAACAATCCTTTGATATGATGGCGCTTGTGTGGAGAGAGGGAGATGGTGATGAGTTTTTCATACTGATACGGAGTCATTTGATCATTTTGTTTTGGCGGTAAGAGTTGGAGCAATGAGAATGAGAGCGTTGACAACTGAGCGGTAGAAATTGGAGGCTGGTGATTGTGTTCTCCAATTAGTTCAAAATGACATTTTGGAAGAGGAAATTGGAAGGTTACCAAACAGCTTTTTTTAGTGGCGACGTTTCATCGTCAAATAGAGGAGCAAAAAACGGCGAGACAAACAAATTGGATTGAAGCCGGCACATGATGACGTCAACAATTTTAGAAGACCGACATGTGATATGAGCAAACAAAATTGTTAAAATGTTTTAATTTAAAATTAACAACTACTAATTTTGGGGAAAATGGTAAAAACTCATTATGTTGAAACCAAAAACTTGGTCTCTGTGGAGTTCGACCCTTGGGGAAGGGGTGACCTCACACCTACTACACTCGGAAGAACGTCACGGACCAAAGACTTGAGAAACTAGGAACATATCCTCGGCTCTAGCATGGAGGTTCCACCACACACCCGGAAGGTCACAAGAACACTTCCCCTCTCTTACCAATGAGAGCTGGGTACCTTGGAGAGTTCTCTAACCTCTACCAAGAAGAAAGCTAGGGAGGAGGAAGCCAAAAGCCAATGCCCCTCCAAAAGTACCCAAGAGGGTCTATTTATAGTTTTTCCAAGCCTTGGGGGAAAAATGTCCAAAATGCCCTTAGGACAAAAAGCCTCGAGCCAATAACAAACCTCCACACCGGGGGGTAGAGAGATAATTTCTACCCGGGGATACGATGGTAAACATGACAACAAGAGGTCCAGGGGGGGAGGTGGAGGCCGAATCGTGCTCCTCCCCCTTACCCCCACCTTTGACACTCGAGACGAGCTCGCCCAAGAGGCAGGGCGCTCGGGCGAGCTCCAGGACGCCGGCCGAGCTCGCCTAAGGGGCAGGGCGCCAGGGCGAGCTCCAGGCCGCCGGCCGAGCTCGCCCAAGGGGCAGGGCGCCCGGGCGAGCTCCAGGCCACCGGCCGAGCTCGCCCAAGGGGCAGGGTGCCCGGGCGATCTCCAGGCCGCCGGCCGAGCTCGTCCAAGGGGCAGGGTGCTCGGGCGAGCTCCAGGCCGCCGACCGAGCTCGCCCAAGGGGGCTGGGGTGCAGGGGGTGAGGCCTTGGCCTCCGTCTGGAGTACCGCTCCTTCATCGCGCATAGCAAGCCCGGGGGGAGATGCAGATTTTTTCCTTCTCCTACTAGTATATTTCCAAGTCCAAGCCAAAATTGGCCACCAAGAGTCTAAAATATCTAAAAAGCTTAAAAACTTAAAACTGGCTCTGCGCCTGCCGAAAGTACCATACTCTGTGAATACGGGGTTGTACACAATCCCCGCTCTTTTCGAGGTTGGCACAAGCTCGGAAAGAAACATCCAACCCAACGTATTCGCTGAGTCAGCCTGTCATGCCAGCTAATAGGAGCCTGGGTGACGAGACAGCCTCGGGGTGAAAACACTTAGCCTCCCGAGGGGTCAACCTGTCATGTTAGCTAATGGGAGCTTGGGTGACGAGACAGCCTCGGGGTGAAAACACTTAGCCTCCCGAGGGGTCAACCTGTCATGCCAGCTAATGGGAGCCTGAGTGACGAGACAGTCTCGGGGTGAAAACACTTAGCCTCCCGAGGGGTCAACCTGTCATGCCAGCTAATGGGAGTCTGGGTGACGAGACAGCCTCGGGGTAAAAACACTTAGCCTCCCGAGGGGTCAACCTGTCATGCCAGCTAATGGGAGCCTGGGTGACGAGACAGCCTCGGGGTGAAAACACTTAGCCTCCCAAGGGGTCAACCGTTCATGCCAGCTAATGGGAGCCTGGATGACGAGACAACCTCGGGGTGAAAACACTTAGCCTCCCGAGGGGTCAACCTGTCATGTCAGCTGGTGGGAGCCTGGGTGACGAGGCAGCCTCGGGGTGAAAACACTTAGCCTCCCGAGGGGTCAACCTATCATGCCAGCTGGTGGGAGCCTTGGTGACGAGGTAGCCTCGGGGTGAAAACACTTAGCCTCCCGAGCGGTCAACCTGTCATGCCAGCTAGTGGGAGCCTGGGTGACGAGACAGCCTCGGGGTGAAAACACTTAGCCTCCCGAGGGGTCAACCTGTCATGCCAGCTAATGGGAGCCTGGGTGACGAGACAGCCTCGGGGTGAAAATACTGGACTTCCACGAGAGATCAACCGGCCTTGTCAGCTAGTGAGAGCCTGACAGCGGAATCATCATCAGAGCTAAGGACTAGGCTTCCACGAGAGATCAACCGGCCTTGTCAGCTATTGAGAGCCTGACAACGGAATCATCATCGGAGCTAAGGAAAAATGAGCCACCCCCCGAGGCACTCTCGAACCTGCCAGCTGGTGTGAGCCTGGTATGAGGAGATCCTCCCGGGGGTTGGGAGCTGGACATGTCACCTAAGCTTTTTCAATTCCAACATCCTCTAACGGGGAAAAAGATGGGTTACATGACCCCCCCGACTATACCGGTCGGGGGATGGACTCCTTACAACAACTGATAAAAGAAAGATACATTACTCCGCCGAGGCGAGGCTTCTTCAGGGGGTCCGGGCATGTTGGTCGCCATCCGATTACTTCCAACTTGATACCTCCATCCTGCTCAGGCTCTCCATGATCTTCTCCATCTCCTCCGCCTTAGCCAACCAAGAGATGGTGTTGACAGCCGTGACGTAGCACTGCCTCGTCATTCTGGAGTCTCCCTTGATCCTGACCTGGACCCCTTCTGAGTTGAACTTGAGGCACTGGTGGAAGGATGAGGGCACACACCGGAAGTCACTGATGAGGTGCCTTCCGAAGATGGCATTGTAGCTGCTTGGGGCGTCTACAATGATGAACCTGCAGTTCCTTGAGGTCCCTCCCAACTTCACCAGGAGTCCGACTCCACCTTCCACCTCCTTCCTCTCCCCTGAGAATCCAAACAGTGGTCCGTCCGAGGCTAGCACCCTCCTTGGCTCTACCTTCATCACGTCAAAGGCCTTCTTGAAAATGACGTTGACAGAGCTTCCGTTGTCAACCAAGATCCGGGAGACGGTGAAGCCTTCGACGGCTGCCTGGATGACCAGGGCATCGCAGAAGGGATCCTCATGCTCTGGCATGTCCTTTGACGAGAAGGTGACCCTTTCTTCCGGGAGATGGGTCTGGGATGTCGAGGCAATGCTCCGTCGGTACATGACGTGGAGGCTCGCCTTCCGAGTGGCCTCGATACCCACCCCACCGTGGATCACTGCTATTCCTCCTCGGTGTCCAACGTTAACCCGATCCTCGCATATCTCATCACCCCCTCCCTGGGGTAGAACTCCTTCAACCTGTGCCGGCGGCTGAGGCTGGGCAGGGCCTCTCGCCCCTTACCTCTTAGAACTCGGGGCAGGTAGCCGTGGCATGACCCTCCAACTGGTGGAAGTCACAGTACAGTAGTGCCCTTTCTCCCCTCTTTCGACGGGCTGGGCAATCTCTCCTGTTACCTCTTACTCCTTCGCCTATTGCCAAGGCCTGCTGGAGTGGGGGCAGGAGCTGCCTAGGTGCTTGCCTCTGGAAGTTGAACCTCCTTTGGACCCCGTGGAAGTTCTCTCCACCTGGCACGAGAGCTCTTCCTGGACCTTGGGCAGGTCTTCCCTGCTGCCTCCAGCCTAGTTCCGGACCCTCCTGTCCTTGGAACCCCTAGGCTCTCTGCTCCTCTCTCCTTCTTCCTTCCTGCTGTCTTGAGCCACCTTGCTCCTTTGACTCTGCCTCCGTCAACTTTGCCAACCTCTTGACAAATGCTGGGTTGGCTGCCTCCATGGCTATCTCCTCTGCTGCCCTTTCCATCAGCTCCTCGAAGGAAAGGGGGGCCTTCCGGGTCAAGCTCATCTTGAAGAACCCTTCGCACAACCCCACCGTGAACGCCATCTGGAGGGCATACCCTGGCACCTCTTGGATGTCAAGGACCTCCTCCTGGAACCTGTCAACGTAGTGGGCCAGCGACTCCTCAGCCCTTTGCTTTATCAGGAAGAGGGACTCGAGACCTTTCTTTCTCTTCTTGGAGGTGGAGAAGCGAAGCTGAAAGCTCCGGCTCAAGTCTTCGAACCCGAAGATGGACCTTGGAGGGAGTTGATGGAACCAGTCCCTTGCCTTCTCTTTCAAGGTGATCGCAAAGAGGCAACACTTGAAGGCGTCCGTCATTAGCATGATGGAGACGGTATCCTCAAACCACTGTAGGTGCTGGATGGGGTCATCCTTCCCGGTATAGTATGCCTTGTCAAGTTCCCTGAACCCCTCGGGAACGGGAGCTGAGATGATCAGCTCGCTGAAGGGTGACCCTCTGAGGTGTGGTCTCGCGGTCTCTACTAGCGCGACCTGGTCGCCTAAGAGGCGAGCACTCGACGGGCTGGGGAACAACTCCCGGCCGGGGAGGTCTCGCTCGACCCCCTCTCCCATCCTCTCCTTTCCAGGTCGCCTCCATGGGGCACTTCCTTCTCCCCCTGCCGGGGTGATCTCGCTTAGATCTCTGGGGGGCAGCTCACTGAGATCCCCGGGAGCCAGTCCCTGGGGGGTGGGAGCTGAGCTGCCAGCCCGAGGGGCAATGCTTCGCAACATCTCCATGATGTCAGAGATGGAAGCCATGAACTCTTTCCTTCCTACGAAGGGTCCTGGGTTGGGGAGACCGCCGAGGTCATCACTACCTCCCTGATCTCCAGCCATGACACTCTCCCGAGATCTTCTGTGCTGGTCACTTTCCACGCTCACCGCACCAAAATGTTGAAACCAAAAACTTGGTCTCTGTGGAGTTCGACCCTTGGGGAAGGGGTGACCTCACACCTACTACACTCGGAAGAACGCCACGGACCAAAACTTGGGAAACTAGGAACAGACCCTCGGCTCTAGCATGGAGGTCCCACCACACACCTGGAAGGTCACAAGAACACTTCCCCTCCCTTACCAATGAGAGCTTGGTACCTTGGAGAGTTCTCTCAACTATACCAAGAAGAAAGCAAGGGAGGAGGAAGCCAAAAGCCAATGCCCCTCCAAAGGTACCCAAGAGGGTCTATTTATAGTTTTTCCAAGCCTTGTGGGAAAAATGTCCAAAAAGCCCTTAGGACAAAAAGCCTCGAGCCAATAACAAACCTCCACACCGGGGGGTAGAGAGATAATTTCTACCCTGGGGGTACGATGGTAACCATGTTAACAAAAGGTCCAGGGGGGAGGTGGAGGCCGAATCGTGCTCCTCCCCCTTACCCCCATCTTGGACACTCGAGACGAGCTCGCCCAAGGGGCAGGGCGGCCGGGCGAGCTCCAGGCCGCCGACCGAGCTCGCCCAAGGGGCAGGGCGCCAGGGCGAGCTCCAGGCCGCCGACCGAGCTCGCCCAAGGGGCAGGGCGGCCGGGCGAGCTCCAGGCCGCCGGCCGAGCTCGCCCAAGGGGCAGGGCGCCCGGGCGATCTCCAGGCCGCCGACCGAGCTCACCCAAGGGGCAGGGTGCCCGGGCGAGCTCCAGGCCGCCGGCCGAGCTCGCCCAAGGGGGCTGGGGTGCAGGGGGTGAGGCCTTGGCCTCCGTCCGAAGTACCGCTCCTTCATCGCGCATAGCAAGCCCGGGGGGAGATGCAGATTTTTCCTTCCCCTACTAGTATATTTCCAAGTCCAAGCCAAAATTGGCCACCAAGAGTCCAAAATCTCTAAAAAGCTTAAAAACATAAAACTGGCTCTGCGTCTGCCGAAAGTACCCTACTCTGCAAATACGGGGTTGTACACATTAGTCCCACATCATCAATATGAGATGACCTCATGATTTATTTAAGATTTATTATTCTTATCTTGCTTAGATGAGACAAAGGCTTCAATTAAAGTTCGGTTAATGCGATCGTAACCGAATGATGTTTTAAAATGGTTGACAACCTACATTTTTATTTCCGTCTCTCCATACAAATGATGAATTTTCAGGTGCCTCTTCTCATTTGTCCCTTTAGTTTAAATTTGCAACATATATTATATAAATTATTATCAAAAAGTAAAGAATTATTATTATGTCTTTAGTGTTGTAAATAAATATAATTAAATTTCTAATATAGGGGTGTGCAAAAAAAATTGAAACCAATCAAACCGAATCGATCTAAGGCAAACCAATTTTGGACCGAACAGATTGGTTCGGTTTCGGTTTAAGGGGGTTGAAAACCAACATCATTTTGATTCGGTTCAGTTTGTTGATTGGGTAAATCAAAAAAATCAAACCTAATTGTTTAAAAATAAAAACTAATAACAAAATTTATGTATTATAATTCCATTTATATCAAGAGATCCAACTTCTTCATTTTAGATGAAAACAACTAATACTAAAAGAGTGAATGAAATTAGAGATGAAATACAAACAACACTCAAACCTCCATCCTATAGTGAGGATGAAATACATATGAATGTAAATTAAGTATGATGAGTGAAAATTAAATACATTGTAGTTATTGTTTTCATTTTGAACTAATACTTTACTTATTATTTTATTACATTAGTTAATTTAAATGTTATTATATATATTTTTTGAGTTTTTATTTAAATGTTGATGAACATATTTTTTAGATAATATATTTTACGGTTAATCGGCTTTGCACTCAACTACTAACCAACCAATCAAGAAAAAACTAATAAAAATCAATATTTTTTTGAATACTATATTTTAAGTTTGTCGAAAAATCAAATCGTTGTTAAAAAATCGAATCAGACTGATCAGATTTGGTTCGATTTCGATTTGGGTGTGTAAAAATCGAGACTAATCGGTTCGATTTCGGTTTTACCTAAAACCGAATCGAATCGCTTGGAGGCCTAACAATATACTAGGTCGGCAAATGAAGCTCAGTCGGCCAATGAACTGCTGGGGTCCACTTGATAATTAAGCACTATAAGTAACTTTGTATTTCAGAGTTAAAAGGCAGCATTCAATTACCTACTTAGGCTCCGTTTGAGGGACTTATTTTCACCGGTCAAGCGGCTACGATCACATGAATCGGATCATAATTTAAGATCTGATTCATGTGCTCATAGCCGCTTGACCGGTGAAAATTAGTCCCCCAAATAGAGCCTTAGCCAACAAGTCTTCAAAGGCAGGGGGCAAAACTTGCCTCCGGGTCCAATGAAAATTCACGAATTTCACACGTGCTTTGTTAAAACCTACATTAATTTAATGAATTAATTCGTCCTAATCGCTTATTATCTTCTAAATTAATTTATATGTTGATAAAGATAATATATGGATTGCAATGTTCGGCACGTTGTTAATTTATCGTAAGCATGTTCCCTCTCATCTGCTTACAAAACCTGAGATTGTACGTGAAAGGCACGATTGTAATTATTTAAATAAAATTAATAAATTAATATTTTGCAACATACATAATTATTGCTCTCTCATAAGAATATTTATATGTAATATATAATATATCCTAACTCTTCCCATGATAAAATAAATAAATACTGATCAAGATAATTAATTTTGATATTGAGATTCATATCCCATCTTATAAAAAATTTATAATTTGGATTAAAATAATTACTTGCATCTTAATTTCATGGTCAAGGAAGTGAAGTTATGTTGAGGATCATTGTGATCACCATATTTGATATAAAATGTGAGTAATAGACTCAGACTTTTAGTTTGGCAGGGCGGTGGGGCTTCTGCGGAAATCATTGCACCACCCAACCGCCACCGCGGTTCCCGCGGTGAGGTTGATTTCCGCGGAAATCCCACCGTGGGGCGAAGTCCCGCCGCCCGACCGCGCGCATTCCAGGCGGGGAAGTGAGTTATGTGCAACCGGTGCGCATCTGCCCCGCCAAACGAATCCTTGGTTTGTGTTATGAAAACAGTGCAGACAGATAAATAATTTCCAAATCTAATTAATGATCTATCGACATGAAAAATTAGTGTGGTTACGAAAAATGATTTAAGCAAGTCACAAACTGAAAAATAGAAACAACCACAATCAAATAACACAAATTTAAAATGGTTCTCCGAATTTTGAGTACGACCACTGCGCAGACCAAGAAAAATCTCCTTTACTGTTAAACACACGGCTACAAAGAGAGTGAGAGATTGGTATTGCCCTACGACGAAGACGTAAAAGAAAATATCACCATCCTTTCTCAACTCTGTCAACCATACCCCCTTCGCTAAGAACATTGGTGCAAGACCCCCCCCCCCCCCCCCATGCCCGGGTCGGGCCGGAGGGGATCTTACTTGCGCCCAAGACGTCCATTCAGTACTTCTTAAGGGGTAACGACTCACACTGCTAGCACTAGTTGGTCGCGTTGCTCGGCCTTAATCACAACATTCACATCTCATCACAAAGTTTAGCGGAAGCATTAACAAGAAGCTACAACAAATATATATAACAATATATATTCAAAAAGGAACACAAAAGGCTGTATCCACTGTTTATACACGAAACACATAGGCTTATAAAAGTACTACAACTAACAACTCCTCACTCTCTCAATCCTGCACGCTAGTACTCAAGTCTCAAAACTCTGGAGACGACAGAGGTGCCTCTACACGGGTACTCCAATCAGCTGGCGTATCGTCCTGCAATATATATCTCGTCACTACGGTGCTCCATCTTCTGTGAATGGTTATTAAAATAATTGTTAGCCACAGAGCTAAGTGGAATCAAATCTCCTTCCCAGATTCATATCCTGTGGACGAGCGCACACACCCAACAAAAGTAGATAGCCGAAGCAAGAGAGATTTAATACAGTATTTCATATATAAACTAGGAGCAACCATAAAAAGAGGTACAACGTACATAGTATAACTAGAATAACAATAACAATATACATCAATTAAAAATTAAACTTCACTAGCACAACAACACATCAGGTATTCATACCGCAGACATTCACAGCAGCGCACACACCTTATGTCGACATAGTATGAACCGCTTCTTTTCAAGCAGGGTAGCGAGCCCCGTGTTGGGTTGGCTCATGCGGGCCTCACCGATGTGGTCGTCGGTGACAGTGGCCAGTCTTGCCACTTCTGGGGGTGGTCGTACCGCACAGCCCAAGCCCCATCGTACAACCCATTGTACATTTTGGCCGACCAGGTGAATTGGTGATGAGAAGTGAAAAAACTTTATAGTTAAGCGTGCTCGGGCTGGAGTAGTCCTGGGATGGGTGACCTCCAGGGAAGTCCTCATAGGGGCGCTTAACTGGATCACTTCTCATCGAAAGGAGGTCACGGGATCAAGGCCGGATGACAACGCATTGGTGACCTTAACAACCCGTCACAGTCGTATTAAGTCGGGTCCTGGGTGCCCGTAATGGGTTAGGCCGCGGGCGGTTGTGGAGGGCGGGTTGGGGCCGGTGGACTGTAGTCCAGTTGGGGGCGGTCCGGGATACTCACATGAGTGGGTTGTCCCTCTTTCAACAGCAGCTCCACTTATGCTACAGCAGTAACAATACCTCTTTGCTCATCAGGATTTGGGAAACAAGTGTGCTACTACTTACAACCTCCAACCAATTATCTTTGTATTACAATTTCATACATTAACTATCATTTATAATTTTATGTCATGAACTTTATTTGATAGCACTTACTTTTTCCATGGTATATATATATTTTTTAGAGAAAGGGATAAATGTTTAATATTTTGTTAAATTTAAGGGATTAAATAATAGATGAGGTGATAATTGTAATAATAATAATAATCATAATATGATATAATTCGGTCAAAGAATGGATTGGTCAAACTGATCAACGTGTCATATACTCAGTCGTTTCCACGTGGGAGCACGTCGGCAAGGTCAAAGTAATCAATCCCGTATTAAATTTTGACTAATCAAAAAATAAGTTTCAACATTTGAAACTTAGACCAATATGCCGCAACTCGCAAGTAGGCAAGTATTCAACTTTAATGCAGAATTTTTAATGGTGACTGTTATTAGCACTGCACTTTTGGATATTCGCACTTTATTTACTCTTAATTTTTCGTGCCTTTTGAAAATACTCCTTGTACATGCATTTTTAGGAAAAGTGTTCAACACGAAAGTTGTAGATCTCGACGAGATCTACAACTTTCGTGTTGAACACTTTTCCTAAAAATGCATGTATAAAGCGTATTTCTAAAAATACGCTCAGATTTCGCGCCTTTTGAAAATACTCCTTGTACATGCATTTTTAGGAAAAGTGTTCAACACGAAAGTTGTAGATCTCGTCGAGATCTACAACTTTCGTGTTGAACACTTTTCCTAAAAATGCATGTACAAGGAGTATTTTCAAAAGGCACGAAAAATTAAGAGTAAATAAAGTGCGAATATCCAAAAGTACAGTGCTAATAACAATCACCTTTTTAATTCGGGTCTCTTTTATTTTACTGTCCTAGCAGTCCCACCAAAAATATTTTGATACCTATACGTATCGTGCTGGCGCAAATCCTTACTATATACCGGGGCGAAACTAGGCTAGTATTTGAAATTTAAAAATACATTAGTATTTTTGGTTAAATCTTGGCGGTCGGATCGCAAATCATTCCGTTCAATTATATAACCAACCAAATTAATAGGTATGTATACGTATCAAAAAAAATTCCAGTCGTATCGGACAATAGGGCCCACCTGTAATTGCGACAGTATTTTACTTGCCCTAGCAGTCACGCAAGGCGGTCAATTTTACTCGTGTTTGATCACGACAATATTTTAATTGCCATAGCAGTCTGATCCAAGTGTTTAACTGACAAGAGGGACTAAAATCTTGTAAAAAAATGAGGGCTAAAATCCAAAAGGTGAAAAGTTTAAGAACTTTAATTTTTTTTTGCGATTATAATCACTCTTTCACTTTTCTCACATGCAAAACAACAATATTTAGGCTCCGTTTGAGAGAACTTATTTTCACCGGTCAATGTTATGCAATCGGACCGAGTACCGCGGTAGCGCAACGGAATTAAATCGAGCAAAACAGTCGCGCAAAATAAAAACAGAACGAGATTCCAAACACACAGACGACAAACAGAAATTTACGTGGTTCGGAGAGAAGCTCCTACGTCCACGGGAAGAGCGCGCCGGAAAAGATCCACTATAATGATAGGAGTTACAGATTACAATTGAGACCGCAAAGGTCGAGCAATAAAGAGAGAATTGAAAAAAACTGAAAATTAGAGCTGTCGCTCGGAATCGCCACCGCCGCGTCGCTTGTAAACGCCACCGCCGTCTGGAACCACTGCAGGAAGCCGGCCTGATGTCGATCCGACTGGATCCGACCGGATGCCGCTTCTGCTAGCTCCGCCTTAAGTCGCCGCCACGCCTGAGGCCGGGATCACCCGATAGAATATATGCGCCGCCGCCGCCGCCTGGATCCGCCGCTGGCTCCGCCGCCTCCTGGATCCGCCGCCTTCGCCGGGTTGAATAACCCGATTTCTCTCTCTCTCTCTTTGAATGAATCTCACGAATTGCTAATTGCTTGAATGATGTGAGAAGGGGGGCTGCCCATTATATAGGAGAGAATCGGCCTCTTAATAAGGAGAATATCACAAATTAGGAATAGACCCAATAATTGGGTAGCCGGCCAAATATAAAAGATTCTCCTAATATCTTTCTAAAAATTGGGCTCCTCCGATTAAGGTAATTTTGATCCCACAGATCGGTGAGGTGTCACCAATCAAACAATCTCCACATTGACGCCTCACAGAACATAACTCCACCTGCAGCTTGGATCTCCTTCCTCCGACAAACTACCCCCTCTCCCTGGGGTCGCCCTAATTAACATGCACCAATATGAGCCAAGTCAAGGCAGTGCTTGAACTTGACTCCCGTCACTGGTTTGGTCAGCATGTCCGCAATGTTATCCCCCGTGGGCACCTTCAGTAACTGAATGTCTCCGCCAGCAACGAACTCCCTCAACTTGTGATAACGCACATCACTGTGTTTTGTCCTGGAATGATAGACCGGGTCTTTGGCCAGACAAATCGCACTCTGAATATCACAGTGCAGCTTCACCGCCTCCTGAGAAATCCTAAGTTCTTTGGCGAGACCTTTGAGCCAGATGGCTTCCTTTGCAGCTTCTACTACAGCAATATATTCTGCCTCCGTCGTAGATAGAGCCACGATGTCCTGGAGAGTGGCTTTCCAACTGATGGGACCTCCACCTAGAAGGAAGATGTACCCGGAAGTAGATCTTCTTCTATCGAGGTCTCCGGCGTAGTCGGAGTCAACGTAGCACTCTAGCAGACCGACATCCTTGCTCTTCTGAAATACTAATCCGACGTTTGGGGTTCCTCTCAAGTACCTTAGAATCCACTTGACGGCTTCCCAATGCTGTCGTCCCGGATTCCCCATATACCTGCTGACAACGCTCACAGCCTGAGCTATATCTGGTCTCATACAGATCATAACGTACATGAAACATCCTACCGCACTAGCGTACGACACCTTGAGCATCTTTTGGCATTCCTCCTCGGTGTCTGGACACTGCTGTGACGACAGTCTAAACTGTTGCCCGAGAGGGGTGGTAACAGGTTTAGACTCCATCATATTGAATTTCTCCAGTACCTTCTGAATATAGCCTGCCTGAGAAAGCCAAAGCATGCCTCGCTTTCTGTCTCGCTTGATTTCTATTCCAAAAATTTTTGTGCGTGACCTAGATCCTTCATTTCAAACTCAGAATGCAACTTCTCCTTTAGTAATTGAATCTCCCGAGCTGATTTGCAAGCGATCAACATGTCGTTGACATATAACATCAGAATCAAAATATCGCCATTCGCCAGGAACTTGTGGTAGACACAACTGTCGTACAGGCTTCTGCTGAAACCCTGGGAGACCATGAACGTGTTGAACCTCTTATTCCACATTCTCGGAGCCTGCTTTAAACTATAAAGGGATCTCCTTAACTTACACACCTTTTTATCGTTGCCTGGTTCAATGAACCCTTTAGGCTGCAGAATGTAGATCTCCTCTTCTAAGTTGCCGTGAAGAAAAGCCGTCTTCACGTCCATTTGCTCCAGCTCTAAGTCCCACAACGCTACTATAGCAAGTAGTACCCGTATGGAACCGTGCTTTACTACGGGTGAGAAGATTTCCTCGAAATCAACTCATTTCTTCTGTGCGAATCCCTTAGCCACGAATCTCGCCTTATATCTCCACTGGTCCTTCCCGAAAGTGGACTCCTTCTTCCTAAATACCCACTTGGAGCTGATCGCCTTAGTTCCTTTCGGTAGGCTAACCAGTTCCCAAGTCTGGTTCTTTCGAAGTGAGCCCATTTCCTCCTTCATTGCAGCTTTCCACTGAGAGCGATCACTGCTCTTCATGGCTTCTTGGTAAGACCGAGGGTTTGAGGAGATCACTTGAAAAGCATATGCTACAGTGTTCTGTGGCCTGAGAGGCAGTCTGATCACTCTTCTCGCCCTTTCTCTAGCAATGGAGTACGGATCCACTTCAGTAGGTTGCACAACATCAGCATCCTCCGGGTCGGAGGAATCACCATGGTCGTCAGCCTAGTCACTCCTCTCTAGCTCCACCTCCAGGGGTGTGACTGGAGTCTTCCCCACTTCTTTGGACTGAGACTGAGACTTTTTCAGCATAGAAGCCTCATCGAAAATTACGTCGCGCCTGATCTCCACCTTCTTCGTGTCAGGGTTCGACAGCTTGAATCCTTTTGTGCCGGCCTTTTTGCCCAAATAGATGCACTTCTTGGACTTAGCATCCATCTTTGTTCTTTCAGAATCTTACACTAGGGTTTACACAGGACATCCAAATATGTGGATTTCGGAATAATCGACCGGCTTGCCTAACCAAACCTCCTGTGGCGATTTCAGATTCAGTGACATCGATAGGGATCGATTTACTTGATAACACGCCGCGTTAATAGCTTCGGCCTATAAGGACTTTGGTAGGCCGGCGAACAGACGCATGCACCGAGCTCTCTCTAACAACGTCCTGTTCATCCTTTTTGCGACGCCGTTCTGCTGCGGTGTCCCGGGAATTGTGAGATGGCGGGTGATGCCCTCCTGATTGCAGTATTCCTGGAACTACGCTGTGGTGTACTCGCCACCATTGTCAGATCGAAGGTACTTCACCTTCTTCTCGGTCTGCTTCTCCACTGTCGTCTTCCAGATCTTGAACTTGCCGAACACCTCAGACTTGTGCTTCAGAAAATACGTCAAGAACTTCCTAGAGTAATCATCGATGAAGGTCACAAAATATCTAGCGCCCTCTAGAGACAGCTCTGGGGCAGGCCCCCAAACATCTGAGTTTATATACTCCAGCGCCTGCTTGCTCCACTTCGAAGATATCACGAACTTCACCTTGTGCTATTTCCCGAGAACGCAGGTCTCACAGAATTCTAACTTGCATGTCTTGACCCCTTTAAGCAGGCCCTTCTTGTGAAGCTCCAGCAGTCCTCTCTCGCTCATGTGTCCAAGTCTGGCATGCCACAATAGAGAAGAATCCTCATCTAACGTCTCAGAAATCGCCGCGTCGCCGGCGATGGTAGTGCCAATCAACTTGTAGAGAGTACCAGAGCGCTCTCCTTTCATGACTACCAGAGCGCCTCTCTTGACCTTCAGATATCCTCCCTCGTCGGTGTAAGAGCACCCGGTCGCCTCCAAAGTTCCTAGGGATATCAGACTCTTCCTTAGATTAGTCACATATCTAACGTCAGTGAGAGTCCTAATCATCCCATCGAATATCTTGATTCTAACGCTCCTAATTCCCAGTGTTTTACACTCTGAGTCATTTCTCATCAATACCCGACCGCCGTCGCATTCCCTGAATGTAGTGAACCATTCCTTGTGAGGACACATGTGATATGAGCATCCGGTGTCAATGATCCATGCGTTAGTAGTATCGAGACTGGGTGAGACATATAGGACGTCAGCATCGCTTTCTGGGTCTGAAGCCACGGCCGCCTGCTGTGGCTCTTTGTCTTTCCCCTTCAACTTCCTCTTCGGGCAGTTGATTTTCCAGTGTCCCTCCTCCTTGCAGTAGTGACACTGGTTCTTCTTGTCCCTAGACTTGGACCTAGGTCGATTGGCCTTCTTCCGTCTATCTCTCAATCTGCCTCTAACCGGTTCCTTGCTCTTCACGAACAAACCCTCGCTGGTGCTAGGACCAGATTTGCTCCTCGTTTCATTAGAGAGCAACGTCGTCATCACCTCCTCCATCTTAAGGGTGTCTTTTCCATAGAGGATGGTGGTGACCAGATGGTCATATGACTTAGGTAGGGAGGACAATAACAGAAGAGACTGGTCTTCTTCTTCGACCTTCAAGTCCATGCTTCGCAGCTGGGAGATAAGCTTGTTAAATACGTTCATGTGCTCCAACAACTGATTACTCTCGGACATCCTCAGGCTATACAACTGTCTCTCCACATAGAGCTTATTGGTGAGAGACTTCGACATGTATAGCTCCTCCAGCTTCTTCCATAATTCTTCTGTAGTCTCAGCGTCGACTACGTTGTACATTACTTCATCGGCTAGACTCAACTGAATCGTGCTGATGGCCTTCAGATCCAGTTCTTCTCACTCTTCATCCTTCTTTCCGGACTTATCCTTGCCGAGGAGCGCCTTGTGGAGACCTTGTTGAACGAGAACCGCCTTGATCCGTTTCTGCCATAAGCCGAAATCGATCTTGCCGTCGTACTTGAAAATCTCGAATTTTGCCGCCATTATTTTGCTCGTAGGGCTACTAGGTAATCTAATTAAGTTCACGGATCAGATTTGAGAAGATAGGGAGCGAACCGATGGTTGTCACCTATCGTTGACCCAAATCTAAAACGGAACGTACAATTGATCACCTCCGCGGAACCTCCCTCTGATACCAATTGTTATGCAATCAGATCGAGTACCGCAGTAGCGCAACGGAATTAAATCGAGCAAAACAATCGCACAAAATAAAAACAGAACGAGATTCCAAGCACACAGACGACAAACAGAAATTTACGTGATTCAGAGAGAAGCTCCTACGTCCACGGGGAGAGCGCGCCGGAAAAGATCCACTATAATGATAGGAGTTACAGATTACAGTTGAGACCGCAAAGGCCAAGCAATAAAGAGAGAATTTAAAAAAATGAAAATTAGAGCTGTCGCTCGGAATCGCCACCGCCGCGTCGCTTATAAACGCCACCGCCGTCTGGAACCACTACAGGAAGCCGGCCTGATGTCGATTCGACTGGATCCGATCGGATGTCGCTTCTGTTAGCTCCGCCTTCAGTCGCCTCCACGCCTGAGGCCGGGATCGCCCGACAGAATATATGCGTCGCCGCCGCCGCTGGCTCCACCTGGAGTTGCCGCCTCCTTGATCCGCCGCCTTCGCCGGGTTGAATAACCTGATTTCTCTCTCTCTCTCTCTCTCTTTGAATGAATCTCACAGATTGCTAATTGCTTGAATGATGTGAGAAGGGGGCTGCCCATTATATAGGAGAGAATCAGCCTCTTAATAAGGAGAATATCACAAATTAGGAATAGACCCAATAATTGGGTAGCCGACCAAATATAAAAGATTCTCCTAATATCTTTCTAAAAACTGGGCTCCTCTGATTAAGGTAATTTTGATCCCACAGATCAGTGAGGTGTCACCAATCCAACAGGTCAAGGGGTTACGACTGCATGAATCGGACCTTAACGTAACCGCATAACCGGTGAAAATAAGTTCCTCCAAACAAATCCTTAGACAACATGTTTTTACTTGAATTTTCATACATCACTACCTCCACAGACCTTAACATGAAAGTTGTAACACACATATAAAGTGTAGCTTACAGATCAGGTCTGGGGGTGGTGCAGTGCAGTGAATGCACTGCACCGTAAAGTGTGATCCGACGGTTGCGCTGAGATGTGAGTGCGCTGGGATGCATGCACATCTCAGTGCACTCATCTCAAAGCATGCACCAATCGCGGCGTAAAGCTGACCTCGCGCGAGATCTCAGCGCAACCGTCCGATTCACTGCACTTTACGGTGCAGTGCATTCGCTGCACTGCACCACCCCCGGACCCTTACAGATCTTCACATGAAAGTTGTTCCCACATTAGTCAATGGTTTAAAAGTTAAGTCTCAAAAACAGATAAATCGTGGATAAAAGTTCCAACATCACATTAAGCGCTTAAATGATCGGGCAAAATTCTTGTAATGATTGGGTAACTAGGAATAAGATAGTATTTACTCTCAAGGGCACCCAATTGATTTTGTGTTGAAGCCAAAATTGACCCCAACGAATGTTCACAAACCAGAGTGCAGCCGATGCCTACTTCTCTCTTATCTCGACCCTTGACTGGCTGCTAAGGTCCAGAGACTGACCCAAAGCCTCAGCTGGGAGGTCCCACCACACACCCGGAAGATCTCTGAGAGCTTCCCCTCCAAAGCCAAATGCTGGGCTGGGAGCTCCTCAGAAGGCACTAGAGTTGGAGAGTAATGAAAAGTCCTGCCTTCCAAAGAGCCCCTATGGGTCTTTTTATAGTCTTCCTTTGACCGGAAAATACTGAAATACCCCTGAGGGGTCTGCCAATAGCCAAATCCCGCTGTCCTCCCAAGGGCATTTGGGTAATTTTACCTCGGGATAATAATAAAATAATCTCCTCTGGACTCCGGGTCCCACCCCGTGGGCCCACTTGGCGAGACCCCCGGCCTAGAAGGCTCTCGCTGGGTCCCCTCTAGGCCCGCCTTGGCGAGAGCTTCTGCCAGGAAAGTTCTCGCGCTAGGTAGTCATGCTACCCTTGCGAATGAAGGCTCTCCTAAGGCGTTCTCGCATGCCCTGGGCGGGAGCTTTCCCTAAGGCGGGAGCTTCCGTAGTCAGGCCATCTGCTTCGGTCGGTCGACGATCTCTCCTGCCGAGAGCTCGACTATCAGCCCTGGTTTCCTCAGCTTTCGCCTGCCCTTGGCGAGAGCTCCTACAGGACGAGAACTCCACAATCATGCCTCAGGGTTAACCCGAGGTTAGCCTGAGACTAACCCAATCCTGACTGTTGAAGCCTTTGGGTCCTTCCCAGCGAATATGGGGTTGTACACAATCCCCGCTCTTTTCGAGCTAGCCCTGCGCTCGACAAGACAAGTCCAACCCCCAAAATATTCGCTGGACACGTGCCCGCCTATCGAGGGAATCTTTTGGTGGGTCCCACTGCGGCTATAAATATGCACTGATAGGCGTCCATACGCCCTGCCCTTAAAATACGGTTCTCCAACTGAGCTCTCGCCTCAGGGATTTTCGCGCGAGCTTACCATGCATCCCAAACGCGCTGCCAAACCGCTTCCGCAAGACCTCCAAGCCCGGTTAGCCGCTGCCCAAGCGCGGGCCTTGGCTAACTGTGCGGCGGTGGCTCCATGGTTAGCGAAAAAGACTTCAACCGCTGGGCCTTCGGAGCCGAAGAAGAAGGAAAAGAAAAGGGCGAAGGCGGTCCGGCGGGACCTTTCTCGCGAGAACAGGGATCCTCCTTCCCCCACTCCCAATCCTGCGGGAGATCCTTCCCCACAGAAGGTAAGCCTTTCGCCCGTGTCTACCGAGCTGACTGTGCATTAGATTCGATGATTAAAGTATGCTTTCGCAGGAGTTCGCTCCCAATAATGACGCCGAACTTCCGCCCAGCCCTTCGAACCTACCCGCTCATCCCCTAGAGGACCAAACACGGGTCTCGGAGAGGATTCCTCCAGCCGAGACCGGAACGATAGGTACATTTTCCCTTGTCAATATTTCAACCCGACGCTTTCTTTTCTGAACCGTCTTCTCGCAGTGCCAGCTCCCGCCGACCCGGGTCTAACCACCCGGGAAGATGAAGCGAGAACCGTCGAAGTGCCTCCCGCGGTGGCCAATCCTATCCTGCAGGCGGGAGGGGCGGCTTCTGAACCTTCCGCTACTCTCAAAGATGCTGATCGTCCCTTGAGAGAAGACTACTCCCCTCATGCTTCCGGCCAGGCCGGGATCATCGTGCACGAGCCCTTCCGCCCGGGGCTGGGCAAGCCTCTTCACCTCCTTTATGGAACCAATGGAGGGGCCGGGCCTTCTCGTCCAACCTTGGTTGACGGTTCTCGCCCAGCCGCAGGTATGCGAAAACTTTTCTGGACTGTCGATTGTCATGCCTTGACCAAAATTCTCGTGTGTTTCTTCTGCAGGTGATCCTGGCTTGCGGTCGGGAGTCAATGAGGAAGGAGAAGAAGAGGAAGAAGAAGACGAGGAAGAAGAGGATGAAGAGTCCCCCCTCCCTTCGTCTGGCGAGATAGAGGAAACCCTGAACAGTGCTGGGAGCGCGAAGGGGAGACGGAGGAAGATCTCGGTCATCCTGGCCAAGCTTGTCTGGCGAGACCGTGCCCATACCGCCGCGGCGAAAGCATTCCGCGAATCTGTGGAGCAAAGGCTGGAGGCTCTGGAGCGGGATTTCTTCTTGGGCGAAACTGATTGCCCGCGCGGGCCTTCCGCCGAGTCTTCGCCAGGGAGGTGCATCTCGCAGATCCGGGATTACGCCAGACGGATCAACCTCGGGTGTACCACGCTATCGTCTTACTTCAACCCGTTGGCGCCCCCAAGAACTAGGCGGCGAGAACGGGGACGATGGAGTTGGAAGCCCTACTAGCCTTCACGCTCTGAATCTCAATGTATCTCTTTTTTCTTCTCTCTTTTTTTTTCTTTTTCAATGTCTGTAATAAACATTATTACTAATTAAGTTTTATCCTGCTTGCGATAACGAGAATCCCGCTTCTACTCATGTCTCTCTTTTCCTTTTTCTTTTTATCGCTCTGCGAGACTTTTTAATTAAGACGCTTACACCAATCTAGGATGCTTGCGCTGATCTAGGAGGTTTGCGCCAATCTAGGAGGTTTGCGCCGGTCTAGGAGGCTTGCGCCAATCTAGGAGGCTTGCGCTAATCTAGGAGGCTTGCGCCAATCTAGGAGGCTTGCGCCAATCTAGGAGGTTTGCGCCAATCCAGGTAGTCGCGTCGAAACCCGAAGCGACCGTTGACCGCTGTCATCCCGAGGGGGAGAACCGAGGCGTCGTTAGCCCGGATTCTGACAGCTGTACTCCGCCGTCACTTTCTCTCTCCGTCGGATGAATTCATGATGATTACGTTTTCTTATAAATAGAGAAGTCCACCAACCGCATTTACTTCTTCGATCCGGAACCTCAGCCTTCCCTCCTTGCTTTCGCATTCCTGCTTCCGCTTCGACCCCCCTCCAGCTCTCGCTCCAGCTCTCGCTCTTACTCACGAACTAGCCATGCCTGGCGAGAACAAGGGTCGCGCCCATTGTGCGGAAGCCTTCCAGAAACACCTCTTCCCTTCCTGCAAGCTCACCCTTGATGAATACAACATGATCGTCGACCGCTACGTTCCCGCCGGCTTCTCGGCGCGGAACCCGGGGAATCACGATAGGGTGAATACTCCCGGGGCGGGAGAGCTTGCCATCCCCCTTGAGCATTTCGAGGTGGGCTTCCGCCTCCCCCTTTGGCCGGAGGTTCGGCTAGCTCTCCGCTATTATGGGGTGGTTCCCGCCCAGCTAAACCCGAACTCCGTCGCAATACTTATAGCATTCATATGCTATATGCGATCCGAGAGGATCGATTTTAGCCTGCCCATCTTCCGGAAGCTATTCAACTTCCGTGCCAAGGGGGGGGGGGTAGTTTTCTTCTCTGGACAACAGCTCGAGGTTACCGGTCTCGCCAACAAGCACCACCATTGGGGCGAGAAGTTTGTTTACGTCAGCGGGGACTTCGGCAACGTCCCGCTTCAGCCCGTCCAGTATGAAGACGCAGCCTACAAGCCGCCCGCTCTGGGATCGCGCGAGAGCGCAATCCTGGAATTCTTCGGGACCAAGGAGTTCGACGTCCCCTATCTTCGGCGGGACGTCGACTCCCTCCCACTTGTTCACTCGGGCGAAGGTACGGTCTCGCCTCAGATTCCCTTTTTTATCAAAGATTTTCTTGCGCTGAAGTGCTAAAGCGTTTTAACTTTGCAGGAGAGCGGGAGGTCCCTCTGCGCCAACCCTTCGCTGAAGGCCGGGGTGTTGAGGGTCTGGCGGCGAGAGGCTCCCTTGCGCTCGCGGAAGCTAGCGCCAGCGCCTGCCGAGAAGATCCAGCTCCTCCCATGCCGCCACCGGCCAAGAAGTGAAAGGTCCCCCTTCTCTCCGCACGCTGAAGAGGCCGAAACCCTCTGCCCTTGAGAAGGGGAAAGCCCCGGCCGTCTCGCCTGTCCCACCTCCTCCAGAGGGCAGGTCCTTTGAAGCGATCCTTCAGATGGCCAGCGAGATGGATGCCGCCGCCAAGAGCCGTGCCGAGGCTTCTACCGGGAACCCCTCGGCCGCGAGCGAGGCTGGGGGAGGAGTGGTCGCTGCCGAAACCTCTGCCAGCGTCCCGCCCCAGGAGGTGCCGAGAGGGCACCGGAACTTTGGCTTCGGCGTTAGATACGCCGACTCGGAGGGGAAGCCTCAGATGGAATGGGACCCTGAGTCAAACTCGATCAGGGTTTCAACCCTCCTTCCCAGATGGGCGGAGGGGGAGAATGTGACCGGCGAGGCCTTCTCGCTTGGGTATGGTCTCTACAACCGGGAGGATGCCGGCGTGTTTGACCAGATGTCCACCCGCCTTCTAGCCTTCGACGCCACCCGGGCCCTATTGCGCGCGTTCGAGCTCACGCATATGTGTGCGCGCCGAAGCATCACCCTTGACAAGAATTTCACCGATATGCGCAAGGCGAGGGAGGACGCGATGGCTCGAGCGCACGCCGCGGGAGAAGAACTCGCGAAAGCTCAACAAGAGCTTGCGGATGCTCGACTGGCGCTGTCTCTACGCCCTGCGGCTGAGGTAAGCGAGACCCTCCCGAACCCTTGCTTTCGTTTTTCAAAGTTATGATGGCGCGATGTTTTCAGGCTGAACCCTCTTTTTCTTTTCACAGGATTCTGCCCAAGTCAGGGAGCTTCGCGCAGAGCTGGCCAACGCGCGCTGCGAGAGCGTCCTCTTGAGGGAACAGCTTCGCGCAGAACTGGCGAAGGTCCCGCCTCCGGAGCTAGATGCGAGGCTGCGGAGTCGTTACCTCTCGGAGTACGACGTTGACAAGCTGCTCCAAGCCAATGCTCAGGCAACCGTCAAGCTGACGCTTGAGACGCTGCGAGACGTCAAGCTGCTTCGGGAGGACGGCGCGACCATCAACGCTCGCCAGCTTCTACCTTGGCTCTACGATCCAGTTCCTAAACCTCCGGGCGCGCCGGACTCGCCTCTCTCAGACGCCCCGAGGTCTTCTACCGCCGTTGGCGAGACATCCAAAGAGGGCTCTGGCGATGACTCCAGCGAGAGCACCAGTGGGGATTACAGCGCGTCCCCTTAAGGTGTCTTTTATTTTGAATACCCTTTTGTAATGAGCGAGAAGCTCCTCACTTCTGTAATTAACTTTTTATATAAAGTAATGTTTCATTTTTCACTGTCATTGTGTTTTAAACGTATATTACTCTGCCGAACGGCTTCCGCGCGAGCTCCCGCCGAGACCCTTAGTCTCTTTAGGGTGACCTTCCTTAGATATCAGTTAGGAGGGAACCTTGCGCCGTTGATTAAGTCGTCCTACCCAGGTCCGCCGGGAGCCTCCTTTTGCGAGAACCCCCCCTTCAACCGAGACCTTTACTGGCCGCGACCTTGGAGCCGAGACCCTTACTGGCCGAGACCTTTAGGGCCTTGCCTTCAGTCTAGGTCAGGGCCCTTCCCTCGTATTTTTCCAACCAATTAAACCCCTACCCCACCGGCGAGCCGTCGGGCCTGCTAGCTTATATAGGAGCCTGCGCAGCGGGTCTACCGGGGTTCGAGCCGAGCTCGTTGTAACGTAGTAACTACCAACCAAGAACCAGGGATCAAAAAGTCAAGGACTCCACCTATCCCCCGCAGGCGAGCCTTCGGACCTGCCAGCTTGATGAGAGCCTGCGCAGCGGGTCTACCTGGGGCCGAGCCGAGCTCGAGGGTGTCGTAGAAGTGGTTAAGAACAAGGTATTACAGGAGCCAACCTTTCCCCCACAGGCGAGCCTTCAGACCTGCCAGCTAGATGAGAGCCTGCGCAGCGGGTCTACCTGGGGCCGGGCCGAGCTCGGGGTGTTGATGAAGATAACCAAACCTCTCCCCCACAGGCGAGCCTTCGGACCTGCCAGCTGGATGAGAGCCTGCGCAGCGGGTCTACCTGGGGCCGAGCCGAGCTCGGGGTGTTGATGAAGATAACCAAACCTCTCCCCCACAGGCGAGCCTTCGGACCTGCCAGCTAGATGAGAGCCTGCGCAGCGGGTCTACCTGGGGCCGAGCCGAGCTCGGGGTGTTGATGAAGATAACCAAACCTCTCCCCCACAGGCGAGCCTTCGGACCTGCCAGCTAGATGAGAGCCTGCGCAGGGTCTACCTGGGGCCGAGCCGAGCTCGGGGTGTTGATGAAGATAACCAAACCTCTCCCCCACAGGCGAGCCTTCGGACCTGCCAGCTGGATGAGAGCCTGCGCAGCGGGTCTACCTGGGGCCGAGCCGAGCTCGGGGTGTTGATGAAGATAACCAAACCTCTCCCCCACAGGCGAGCCTTCGGACCTGCCAGCTGGATGAGAGCCTGCGCAGCGGGTCTACCTGGGGCCGAGCCGAGCTCGGGGTGTTGATGAAGATAACCAAACCTCTCCCTGCCAGCTAGGTGAGAGCCTGCGCAGCGGGTCTACCTGGGGCCGAGCCGAGCTCTGCCAGCTGCCAGGATGAGAGCCTGCGCAGCGGGTCTACCTGGGGCCGAGCCGAGCTCGGGGTGTTGATGAAGATAACCAAACCTCTCCCCCACAGGCGAGCCTTCGGACCTGCCAGCTGGATGAGAGCCTGCGCAGCGGGTCTACCTGGGGCCGAGCCGAGCTCGGGGTGTTGATGAAGATAACCAAACCTCTCCCCCACAGGCGAGCCTTCGGACCTGCCAGCTGGATGAGAGCCTGCGCAGCGGGTCTACCTGGGGCCGAGCCGAGCTCGGGGTGTTGATGAAGATAACCAAACCTCTCCCCCACAGGCGAGCCTTCGGACCTGCCAGCTGGATGAGAGCCTGCGCAGCGGGTCTACCTGGGGCCGAGCCGAGCTCGGGGTGTTGATGAAGATAACCAAACCTCTCCCCCACAGGCGAGCCTTCGGACCTGCCAGCTGGATGAGAGCCTGCGCAGCGGGTCTACCTGGGGCCGAGCCGAGCTCGGGGTGTTGATGAAGATAACCAAACCTCTCCCCCACAGGCGAGCCTTCGGACCTGCCAGCTGGATGAGAGCCTGTGCAGCGGGTCTACCTGGGGCCGAGCCGAGCTCGGGGTGTTGATGAAGATAACCAAACCTCTCCCCCACAGGCGAGCCTTCGGACCTGCCAGCTAGATGAGAGCCTGCGCAGCGGGTCTACCTGGGGCCGAGCCGAGCTCGGGGTGTTGATGAAGATAACCAAACCTCTCCCCCACAGGCGAGCCTTCGGACCTGCCAGCTAGATGAGAGCCTGTGCAGCGGGTCTACCTGGGGCCGAGCCGAGCTCGGGGTGTTGATGAAGATAACCAAACCTCTCCCCCACAGGCGAGCCTTCGGACCTGCCAGCTGGATGAGAGCCTGCGCAGCGGGTCTACCTGGGGCCGAGCCGAGCTCGGGGTGTTGATGAAGATAACCAAACCTCTCCCCCACAGGCGAGCCTTCGGACCTGCCAGCTAGATGAGAGCCTGCGCAGCGGGTCTACCTGGGGCCGAGCCGAGCTCGGGGTGTTGATGAAGATAACTAAACCTCTCCCCCACAGGCGAGCCTTCGGACCTGCCAGCTGGATGAGAGCCTGCGCAGCGGGTCTACCTGGGGCCGAGCCGAGCTCGGGGTGTTGATGAAGATAACCAAACCTCTCCCCCACAGGCGAGCCTTCGGACCTGCCAGCTGGATGAGAGCCTGCGCAGCGGGTCTACCTGGGGCCGAGCCGAGCTCGGGGTGTTGATGAAGATAACCAAACCTCTCCCCCACAGGCGAGCCTTCGGACCTGCCAGCTAGATGAGAGCCTGTGCAGCGGGTCTACCTGGGGCCGAGCCGAGCTCGGGGTGTTGATGAAGATAACCAAACCTCTCCCCTACAGGCGAGCCTTCGGACCTGCTAGCTAGATGAGAGCCTGCGCAGCGGGTCTACCTGGGGCCGAGCCGAGCTCGGGGTGTTGATGAAGATAACCAAACCTCTCCCCCACAGGCGAGCCTTCGGACCTGCCAGCTAGATGAGAGCCTGTGCAGCGGGTCTACCTGGGGCCGAGTCGAGCTCGGGGTGTTGATGAAGATAACCAAACCTCTCCCCCACAGGCGAGCCTTCGGACCTGCCAGCTGGATGAGAGCCTGCGCAGCGGGTCTACCTGGGGCCGAGCCGAGCTCGGGGTGTTGATGAAGATAACCAAACCTCTCCCCCACAGGCGAGCCTTCAGACCTGCCAGCTAGATGAGAGCCTGCACAGCGGGTCTACCTGGGGCCGAGCCGAGCTCGGGGTGTTGATGAAGATAACCAAACCAGGCCTATCCTATCACAGAGACGAGGAGTCATAGTCAGTCAAAACAAAAACGTAAAGATAGCTCACTCAGCAATAGTCAACATTCTGAAATAACTTATTGAAAATGCAATAGTTGTTCACAACATTACAATCCTTCTTTCCCTCTTACGGGTAGAAGCGCTTCATGTCATCACCATTCCAGGTGTGACTCAAGGTCCTTCCCTCCGCATCCTGGAGATAATAGCCTCCGTTAACCAGAGCCTTCTCTACTATGTAAGGCCCTTCCCAGCTAGGGTTGAGCTTACCAACTGCGGCCGACCTTCCCGCAGCGTCGACCTTTTTCAGTACTAGATCCCCCTCGGCGAATTGCTTGACTCTGATATGCTTGTCGAAGTACCGGGCCATTCGCCGTTTTATTTCTTCTTGCCTGATGGTGGCAACATCCCGCAGCTCTTCCACCATATCTAATGAGAGACGCAACCCTTCCTCATTCTCCACCCTCCAAGCTTCGCTTCCCTCAGCTGCGGCCGCGACCCTCGGGGACCGAACCTCGAACTCCACAGGGAGGACGGCCTCACACCCATGAGAGAGCTTGAAGGGGGTCTCTCCTGTGGCCGTGTTCGGAGTTGTTCGCAAGGCCCACAGGACGGAAGGGAGCTGTTCCACCCAGCTACCCTTCAGGTTTTCCACCTTCTTTTTGAGCAAGTTGACGATGACTTTGTTTGCCGCCTCCACCTGGCCATTGCTCCGTGGATGATGGACAGAGGCGAACCTGAGGTCAATTCCCAATTGGGTGCAGAAACTAATGAATTCTTCGCTGGCAAACTGAGGACCGTTGTCCGTCACTATCGCTTGGGGCAATCCGTGCCTGCAAATGATCTCCCCCCAAACGAAGTTTCTGATGACCTGGGAGGTTACCTTGGCTAACGGCTTGATCTCCAGCCATTTGGAGAAGTAATCAATCATAACTAGGAGGAACCTCCTCTGCCCGCTAGCTGGGGGAAAGGGTCCAACCAGATCCATTCCCCAAATGGCGAAGGGCCATGGCGCCGTGATGCTTCGAAGCCTTTGGGCGGGCAAGAGCTGGAGAGGAGCGTGTACTTGGCACTTCTGACACCTCCTTGCGAATTCAGCTGTATCCTTCCTTAAGGTCCGCCAGAAATATCCCTGCCTTACCACCCTTGCTTCCAATGTCCTTCCCCCTGAATGACTGCCGCATTCTCCAGAATGCACCTCTTTCAGGATCCTCGGGACTTCCTCCTCGGTTACGCATCTCGCGAGGAGCCCTGACAGCATCTTCCGATGCAAGCTCCCCTCCAGCATCAGGTAATGAGCCGCCTTGTGCCTAAAGCTCTTTGCATCCTTAACTTCTTCCGACAGTTCTCCCGTGGTCAGGAAAGTCACCAACGGATCCACCCATGAGGACCGCTGATTCACTTCCATCAACTCCCCCTCTTCAATGGCTGGTCGGAACAGTTCGGTTAGGGTACCTCCTCCCCGAGGCCCGAACTTCGCTAATCGATCAGCTGTCGCGCTTTCCTCCCTGGGAACATGTTGAATAGAGAATGAACGAAAACCCCCAATGAGGGCTCTTACCTTAGATAGATACCTCGCGAGAGTCGGCTCCCGGGCCTCAAACTCGCCTCGGATCTGTGATGCTACCACCATCGAGTCGGTGAAGGCCTCCACATCCTGGATTTCCAGCTCCTTTGCCAGGCGAAGGCCAGCGATCACAGCCTCATACTCTGCTTGGTTGTTGGTTACAGGGAAGTGGAAAGTCACTGCTTGCTCTATGGTAACTCCCTGAGGGCTTACCAACACCACACCTCCTCCCAGGGAGTGCCTTCCTGAGGCCCCGTCGACCACCATCTTCCACGCTTCTTGCGGCCTTGGCTCTTCAGTATCGGCCTCGGTGACATAGTCTGCCAGAAAATCCGCTACGGCCTGGGCTTTGATGGAGAGCCTCGGGACGAAAGAGATGTCAAACTCGCTTAGTTCGATGGACCACTTTGCCAATCTTCCTGAATGTTCCACCCCCTCCAAGACCTTGCGAAGGGGACGGTCGGTTACCACCCTAATCGAGTGTGCTTGAAAGTAGGGGCGAAGCTTCCTAGCTGAGATGACCAAAGCATACGCTAGCTTCTCCAGGATGGGGTATCGGATCTCCGCCTTTTTTAAGATTCGGCTTACATAATAGACGGGTAATTGCTTCTTCCCCTCTTCCCTAACCAAGACGGAGCTCACTGCCTCTCCTCCCACTCCGAGATACAAAGCTAGGTCCTCCCCCTCCGTCGGGCTTTGAAGTAGCGGGGCTTGGGAGAGTTGCCTCTTCAGCCCCTGAAAAGCCTCTTCACACTCGGCCGTCCATTCGAATGCTTGGTTGCCACGAAGTACCTTGAAGAAGGAGGAACACCTATCCCCTGACCGAGAGAGGAACCTGCTCAGCCCGGCCAACTTCCCGGTCAAGCGCTGGACCTCTTTGGCATTGCGAGGCGATTCCAGGTCTAGGATAGCCTGAACCTTATCGGGGTTAGGCTCTACCCCCGCAGGAGTCAAGAGGTGTCCGAGGAATTTCCCGCGACTAGCCCCGAAGACACACTTCAAGGGGTTCAACCTCATCTTGAACCTTCGCAGGGTGGCAAATGTCTCCTCCAAGTCTCGCAGGTGGGAATCAACACACTTGCTCTTGACCATGAGGTCATCCACATAGACCTCCAGGTTCCTTCCCCTTTGATCTCGAAAGATTCGATCCATCATGCGTTGGTACGTCGCCTCTGCGTTCTTCAATCCGAAGGGCATCATCTTATAGCTGAAGCATCCCTCTCTCGTGATGAAGGAAACATCCTTGACATCAGGAGGGTGCATCCGGATCTGGTGGTAACCTGAAAATGCATCTAAAAAACTCATAAGAGAAAAACCAACGGCTGAGTCAACCAGCGCGTCGATTCGAGGCAAGGGGTAGCAATCCTTGGGACATGATTTATTTAATAACGAAAAATCAACACACATGCGCCATTTTCCTCCTCCCTTCTTCACCATTACCACATTGGAGATCCAGCCTGGATACTGGATCTATGAGATGAAGCCTGCGTCCAGGAGCTTTTGGACCTCCTCTCGGATGGGGGCTTCTAGCTTGGTGGCGATGGCCCTCATCTTTTGGCGTATGGGGCGGGCTCTGGGATCCAGGTTCAAGCGATGACAGGCCACGTCCGCGTCGATGCCCGACATGTCTGCCGCGCTCCAAGCGAAGATGTCGACGTTGCTTTGGATGCAGGCTCGCATCCGCTCCTGATCCTCGAGGCTCAAGCCTCCGCTGATCCGAATCCTTTGCGCCTCCCCCGCTCTTGTAAGCACCTCCATCTCCACCACTTCTTCGGCCGGCTCCAGCCCCGACCGCTCCCAACTTACCCTTGCCTCTTCCTGCTCAAACTCGAGCTCCTCTCCCCCCACCTCATCAACTTCCATCGCCTCCTCCAGGCTCTCCTCCTGCCTCTGCTCTTCTTCATCCATCACTCCTCTCACCTCTTCTAGGCTGATCTCCTCCACCTCTACCAACTCCTCAACAATCTCCATCGCCTC
Organism: Platanthera zijinensis; assembly: GCA_039513925.1. Classification (NCBI taxonomy): domain Eukaryota; kingdom Viridiplantae; phylum Streptophyta; class Magnoliopsida; order Asparagales; family Orchidaceae; genus Platanthera; species Platanthera zijinensis. Next base: position 208,331,587 of record CM077083.1, read on the forward strand.
TCCCAGGCTTACCTCCCCTTTCTCAACCCCTTCCTGCTCAGCCATCTCCTTCTCCAACTCCTCAGCCTCCGCCATCCACGACACGGTATTAACCGCCGTCACATAGCATTGCCTTGCCATCTTCGGATCCCCCCTGATCCTAACCTGCACCCCTCCATTGTTGAACTTGAGGCATTGGTGGTACGAGGAGGGTACACAGCGAAAGGCGCTGATGAGGGGGCGCCCAAAGATGGCATTGTAACTACTCGGGGCGTCCACGATTACGAACCGACAGTTCCGTGAGACGCCCCCAAGCCTCACATGCAGGCCTACTCCTCCTTCCACCTCTTTCCTTTCGCCGGAGAAGCCAAAAAGCGGTCCATCAGAAGCCAGGACCCTTTTTCCTTCCACCCTCATCTCATCGAAAGCCTTCTTGAATATCACATTCACCGAGCTCCCATTATCCACCAGTATCCGGGAGACGGTGTAGTTCTCCACCGCTGTCTGGATCACAAGCGCGTCGTAGAACGGATCCTCGTAGTCTGGCATATCCGCGGATGAGAAAGTGATCTTCTCCTCTGGGGGGGGGGGGGAGCCTGGGAGGTCGAGGCGACCCCTCGGCGGAACATGGTTTGAAGGCTCCCCTTGCGGGTTGCCTCGATCCCTACTCCCCCGTGGATCACTCCGATCCCTCCTCGGGTCCCCACGTCAATCCTGTCTTCACATCTGTCCTCCACCTCTTCCCGCTGTACTTCAACGATCCTTACGGGCGGATCCTGCCTTCCGGCCCCTCTGGCCCCTCTAATCTCCAGAAACTCTGGGCATGTGGCCGTTGCGTGACCTTCCTCCTGATGGAAGTCACAATAAGGCAACCCCACTCTGCCCCCTCTTCCTTCTCCTCCTCCCCTTCTTCCGGCTCCCCGAAATCTTCTTCCTCTTCCCCTTCCCACCTCCATAGCCTCCTGCGGCGGTGGGAAATGACCCCTTGGTCCTTGTCGCCATCCTCCCTGCTCCAGCCTTCTCGGCTCCCGGAAGTTATCTCTTCCCTGAAGCCCTCCCTGGCCCTGGGGGCGACCCTCCTGAGGCCTCCAACCCAGTCGGTTGTTTGGCTCCCTGGCCCCCCCATGTTGCTGTCCCTGCCCTCGGGGCTCTTCTCTTCTCCTATCTTCCCTCGGCTCCCTCTGCTCCCTCTGCTCTCTCTGCTCTCTCTGCCTTCCCACTACCGGCTCCTTCACATCATCCTCGGCCAACCTGGCCAGCTTCCTCGCAAACGCAGGGTTTGCCCTCTCAAAGTCTATCTCCTTCGCCGCCCTCTCCATGAGCTCCTCAAAAGAGAGAGGGGGCACTCTCTTCAACTCCATGCTGAAAAACCCTGGTCTCAGCCCCAGGGTGAAGGCAAGCATCAGCGCGTACCCCGGGACCTCCTGGACCAGGAGAACCTCCTCTTGGAACCGGTCGACATAGTGACCCAGCGTCTCTTCCGGCCCTTGCCTTACTGCAAACAGGCATTCAGCCTCCTTCTTCCTTTTCTTCGAAGTTGAGAATCTCAACAGAAAACCCCTCCGCAGATCCTCAAAGCTGTAGATGGAACTCGCCGGCAACTGGTGGAACCAGTCCCTGGCCTTCTCTTTCAGAGTGATGGCGAAAAGCCTGCACTTAAAGGCATCTGACATTTGCCTGATGGACACCACGTCCTCGAACCATTGCACGTGCTGAACCGGGTCATCCTTCCCGGTGTAGTAGGTCATGTCCGGCTCCCAGAACCCCTCCGGCACTGGAGCCGAGACAATGAGCTCACTAAAGGGGGTCTCGCCTCCCGCCTGGCGAGATGGCCCGTCTCGCGTCCTCGGTTGGCTGGACCGATCCGCGAGACCATGCCCGGGGAAGAGTTCCCGCACCGTCGCCTCCTTCTCGCCCAGATCCGCCGGAAGCTCCTTCTCGAGACGTTGGCCTGGGAAAAGCTCCCGCGCGGCTACGTCCCTCTCGCCTGCCTCCACCGGGACCTCCTTCCCGGGGCGCTGACCTGGAGCGTTCTCGCCTAGCAGCGGAACCACCTCCACCGGAACCTGCGGCGTCTCCCACTCATTCCTTGCCGAGAAGGCCAAGTTGATCGTCTGCATGACTTCTCGCCTGAAGTCCTCAAACATCTTCTTCGTTGCCTCGTCCACCCGGGTGGGGGATCCTCCTGCGCCTGATCCTTCACCTTCGCCTCCTGCCATAGGACTTAACTCGAGATTTTCTTACACCGGCTGCTTCCACGCTCACCGCACCAGAACTGTTGAAGCCAAAATTGACCCCAACGAATGTTCACAAACCAGAGTGCAGCCGATGCCTACTTCTCTCTTATCTCGACCCTTGACTGGCTGCTAAGGTCCAGAGACTGACCCAAAGCCTCAGCTGGGAGGTCCCCACCACACACCCGGAAGATCTCTGAGAGCTTCCCCTCCAAAGCCAAATGCTGGGCTGGGAGCTCCTCAGAAGGCACTAGAGTTGGAGAGTAATGAAAAGTCCTGCCTTCCAAAGAGCCCCTATGGGTCTTTTTATAGTCTTCCTTTGACCGGAAAATACTGAAATACCCCTGAGGGGTCTGCCAATAGCCAAATCCCGCTGTCCTCCCAAGGGCATTTGGGTAATTTTACCTCGGGATAATAATAAAATAATCTCCTCTGGACTCCGGGTCCCACCCCGTGGGCCCACTTGGCGAGACCCCCGGCCTAGAAGGCTCTCGCTGGGTCCCCTCTAGGCCCGCCTTGGCGAGAGCTTCTGCCAGGAAAGTTCTCGCGCTAGGTAGTCATGCTACCCTTGCGAATGAAGGCTCTCCTAAGGCGTTCTCGCATGCCCTGGGCGGGAGCTTTCCCTAAGGCGGGAGCTTCCGTAGTCAGGCCATCTGCTTCGGTCGGTCGACGATCTCTCCTGCCGAGAGCTCGACTATCAGCCCTGGTTTCCTCAGCTTTCGCCTGCCCTTGGCGAGAGCTCCTACAGGACGAGAACTCCACAATCATGCCTCAGGGTTAACCCGAGGTTAGCCTGAGACTAACCCAATCCTGACTGTTGAAGCCTTTGGGTCCTTCCCAGCGAATATGGGTTTGTACATTTTGAGCATTAGAAAGTCCCAAAAAAATAATTTGAGAGCCAAAATATTATAATTTTAAACCATTGGATGAGACTTTATTGCATGCATTTGTGTTATACGTGAGACTTAGCTATTGGTGTCTGTATATTTTTTTGTTCTCCATATATTGTCATGTCTATTTTTTGAAATCAAAAGATGAAGCTTTTGAGATCTTTAACATCTTTAAATCTCGTGTTGACAACCAGTTAAACTTAAAGATTAAAAGATTTAGAAGCGATTAAGGAGGAGAATACATTGCTATAGAGTTTAAGGAATTTTATGCTTGAAACCACAGCTCCTTACTCACCCTAGTCGAATGACATTGCTGAACGTAAGAATAGAACTTTAACAGAGATGTTGAATTTTATGCTCATCACAATTGACATGCTTAATTCCTCTTGGGGAGAAACAGTCCTAATTGCAAATCACATTCTGAATAGAGTGTCACACTTTCAGCTTACTTCTACCCTGTATGAGCTGTGACATGACCATCCTTGTAGATATGATACTCTATAAACTTGTGGTTGTATTGCTTATGTCAGAATCAATATCTTAAGAGACCAAAGATGGGACTTAAAATGACAACTTGTGTCTATTGAAGTCGTGTAGAAGATAGTGCAGCAGACAGGTTTCTGTATCTATCAACTAATATAGTAATAGAGTTTAGAGATGCAATATTCTTTGAGCATAAATTTATCAAAGATCGTGGCTTAACCATCTCCGGGTCTACTAACATGATTTTAGAATAAATTGTACAACTTGAAGCTGGCCCCTCTGGCACTGCTCCCCAACTTTTAGAGGTAAAACCTGCTCCTGTTAGAGCATTTACAAGAGAAAAATCTCTAAAGATTTTGGTGAGAATTTTGTCACATATCACTTAGAGAATGATTCATTCTCCTATCAAAAAGCAATGAGATCTAGAAATTCATTAATATGGTAGAAGCCATCGATGATGAGATAAACTTGCTGCTATAAAATAACACTTAACATCTAGTTGACATGTCGAAAAGAGGTAAAGTTTTAGAATACATGTGAGTTATGAAAAAGAAGTTACATAGTGATGAGTCTATAACTAGATACAAAGCACGTCTAGTAGATAAGGGTTATAAACAACAAAGAAGAATTGACTACTTTGACGTCTATTCACATGTTTGTCACCTATCGACTATAAAGATCTTTTTTGTCTTAGCTTATATCGAGAACTTTATAGTTCATCAGATGGATGTTGTTGATGCGCGAAATGCGACACCGACCAGTTAACGGGTGTTCGATCTCACAAGCTAAAGATGAAGGAAGAAGGGTTGCGGGGATGGAGGAGCAAGCTTGCTTGAGCAGAGGAGAAGCTTGCTTGAGCAGAGGAAAAAGCTTGCTCGAGCAGAGAGGGAGCTTGATCTGGAACTGTCGAGCAGACAGCTACTTGAATGGTTAGCTTTGCAGGTTGATGCCGAGAGAGGAGAGAAGAAGAGAGGAGGCCGCTAGCAGCGGCAACAGCAGACTTCGCCCGCCGCGGCTTGAATGTCACTCTTGCGACGGGCTTTTCCTTTAATCAAGAAGAGTTACAACTTGCTAATGCACCATTACATATAAGAGCAGTAAAGGGTACAATGGGGGAAGCTGGCGGTTAAGGAAGGAGATGCCAGAAACTAAGCAAAAGAGGCTGCAGAGAACTGGAAATCGGAGGCTGCGGAGGCTGCGCAAGCTGCCAGCTGATGGCAGAAAAAACTAAGTCCACAGCTTTGACGACCTGGGAGACCTGGAAATCGGAGGCTGCGGAGGCTGCGCAAGCTGCTGAGAGCAGAAAAAGCTAAGTACACAGCCCTTGACGACCTGGGCGGACTGGAGATTTGAGTCCGCCGACCTTGCTTGATCAACCTTGACGGACTGAGAAAACCGAGTCCGCAGCCTTTGATCAAGGTTGCAGTTCTCCTCCCACGCGTGCAGAATGAGAGGCCTTGGGGGGTATTTATAGGCCCGGGGAGAATCTTTGAAGCGGGGCCCAGTGACGTCATCCTCGACGACCTCGGCGGACTCCGCGGACTGAGAAAATGAGATCGACGACCTCGGCGGACTCCGCGGACTGGAACCTTCCTCTGCTGGGGCAGTCTTCCTGTTGGCAGCTGGAAGAGGGCAGGCAAGCTGTGTGACCTGAGGAGCAAGCAGGCGGATCCGGAGCAGGCAACTCCGGGCTAATTTGGGGGGACTCCAGGAGGAGTCCTCCCTTGCCGGAGCGGAGGCCGCCCCCTGCGGGCGGCCTGGGGCGGACTCCGGGTGGAGTCCGCCCAGCCAGGGCCAGGCCGCCCCCTTGCGGGCGGCCTGGGGGCGGACTCCGGGTGGAGTCCGCCCAGCCAGGGCCAGGCCGCCCCCTTGCGGGCGGCCTGGGGCGGACTCCGGGTGGAGTCCGCCCAGCCAGGGCCAGGCCGCCCCCTTGCGGGCGGCCTGGGGGCGGACTCCGGGTGGAGTCCGCCCAGCCAGGGCAGGCCTCCCCCTTGCGGGCGGCCTGGGGGCGGACTCCGGGTGGAGTCCGCCCAGCCAGGGCCAGGCCGCCCCCTTGCGGGCGGCCTGGGGCGGACTCCGGGTGGAGTCCGCCCAGCCAGGGCCAGGCCGCCCCCTTGCGGGCGGCCTGGGGGCGGACTCCGGGTGGAGTCCGCCCAGCCAGGGCCAGGCCGCCCCCTTGCGGGCGGCCTGGGGGCGGACTCCGGGTGGAGTCCGCCCAGCCAGGGCAGGCCGCCCCCTTGCGGGCGGCCTGGGGGCGGACTCCGGGTGGAGTCCGCCCAGCCAGGGCAGGCCGCCCCCTTGCGGGCGGCCTGGGGGCGGACTCCGGGTGGAGTCTGCCCAGCCAGGTCCAGGCCGCCCCCTTGCGGGCGGCCTGGGGGCGGACTCCGGGTGGAGTCCGCCCAGCCAGGGCAGGCCGCCCCCTTGCGGGCGGCCTGGGGGCGGACTCCGGGTGGAGTCCGCCCAGCCAGGGCAGGCCGCCCCCTTGCGGGCGGCCCGCGGAGGCGAGCGGAGGCCGCCCCTGGCGGGCGGCTGGCGGAGCATCCAACCTTGGGCGATTTTGGACCCGACAGTCCGTCTTGCGCGGACACGGTGGACATCAGGGGTAACCTGCTCCTTACGGATGGGAACCTGTAAGAGAAAAAGCAGAAACAATAGGCACATTGGAGAGGATTGCCGATTTTGGGGTTAACATAATCCCCGCACTTTTTCAAGTTCCGCAGGGAACTTCGAAAAAGTAAGAGACCCACAAAAATCGTGATCCTCCCTTTGAGAAACAGGAAAGAAACAATTTAGAGATCAGGAGAGATAGAACTTGATGCCCCTGAAAGATCTGTCAGTGCCCATATTTTACCTATGAAGAAAAGTCAATATAGGTAAAAGGAGGTACATCTTGTGTGTACCTGAGTTGAAAAGAACTTGCGGGTATCTGTTGATCTCTGCAAAGGAAAAGTAAGCAACAGATATGATAGAAGAGTAAGGTGCAAATACCTGAAAGGAACTTGTCACTATCTGCTAATTTCTGCAAAAGGAGAGTAAGCAGGCAGGTAGAAGAAGAAAATAAGCTGCAAGTACCTGAGAGGAACTTGCCACTATCTGCTAGTCTCTGCAAAAGGAGAGTAAGCAAGCAGGTAGAAGAAGAAAATAAGCTGCAAGTACCTGAGAGGAACTTGCTACTATCTGCTAGTCTCTGCAAAAGGAGAGTAAGCAAGCAGGTAGAAGAAGAAAATAAGCTGCAAGTACCTGAGAGGAACTTGCTACTATCTGCTGGTCTCTGTAGAAGACAGGTAAGCAAACAGATATGATGAGAGAGCAAGGTGCAAGTACCTGACATACTCTGCTATCAATTGAATAATGATTAAACTGTGATGATGATTGTCTCGCGCGATCAAGGTATACTGTCAACATAATAACTCAGATCCGCAAGATAACAAAATCCGAAATTAGATTCACGATGGCACGGCTTGTCAATCTGGAAGTTCCATATGCCTTAAATGATGTATGATTAACATTTGATAGGAGAACTTGTTGATCATTATCTGATAAGAGCTTATGCAGGTAGCGCATATAAGATGAGCATAAGCCAAGAGAGATGTTGTAGATCTTTAGAGTGGGTTGAATTCAACCTGTTGACCTGTAAGAAGGTAAAAAAAGGAGAGAAAAGAGGCTACCCCCGAGGATGAACTAAAAGGTTGAATGCTGCCACAGGTGTTCCCCGTGGGCATTATGCATCACTTGCCAAAGTCATCCTGGGTGTAGTCCTAACCAAAGCGGGCTGGCCGCGCATCCTTTAGAAGGGCATAAATAAACAAGAAACAATCCTAAGAAGGATCGACAGATGCACTGCTCTCTTGCCTCGGGTTACAAGCATCGCTGATCAATTAGACTAGTTGCGCCAAGTGGCCTATTGCTTGTCTGCGGATTGATCAGCGGAGTTGTGAGTCCCGCGGAGGCACGGATTGAGAGTACCATAGAGTGTTCGGCCGTCACAGTTGTGAGATGATCAAAGAGACAAGGTTACACTTGATCGCCATTGTTTGTCACGCGAAGATCATCGTAACTGTAACGTATCCCTAACGGAGCACGATAGAACTATCACAGGAGGCCTCCCCTAGGCACTCACACTGCTCTAGACATCGGCCGGGATCCAAAGCCCCGTCATCCTCCGCACGAGAGTTGAACGGCCCCCACTACACATATGAGAAAGCTCCTCATCATATGCGGTCATTGTGGTTTTACGCCTGAGGACAATCTCGAGGGGGCACTGAGCAAGACTTGGCGATATCTCGGTGGTTCAGTGATCTCTTTGGCAAAGAGAAAAATATGGAGAAGAAGCATCACAAAAAGGGAACTGTGTCAGTATGAAATCTCTGACGTAAGCTTTATTGAATGAAAAATGAAACACTTAGAAGTGCTGAAAAGAAAAATGTTTGAAAAGCAACGTAAAGTAAGAGCAACCGGTTACGGTTGCAGGGGCTTTGAGGAGCTGCGATTGGTCATAGCTGATGATGCAAGAACTGTGTTCTCTTTGCTTCAAAATAGCCTTCCAAGGGGACCTTCGTCAATGACATCGATGCACTCACTTGCAAAATCAATGGACCCCAGACGGCCCTTGTCATGTATCTCTATGCACTCTAGCTGACCTTCAGCCACCTCCTTGCCCTTGGAGGTGGAAGGTTTTGAAGAATCAATTTTCTTGACCAGGTCGTTGATCTTGCCCTCGATGAGCAATCTTTCAACCAATCGCCGAAGGGCCTTGCAATCTTCAGTTAAATGACCTTTCTCTTTGTGGAATTCACAGAATGGGTCTGAATTTCTTGATCTCTGATTCGCCGGCTGGTAAGGCCTTTTGGGATATGCCTTATCCTTCATGATTTGGCTAACTTCTTGCATGACCTCATCTAGCTCAAATTCTGGCAGATCACCTTCTTGCTGTTGATGAACTGCAGCTGTTAGCGAAGATGATGTTGATAATGGCAGCAGCCGCTCTTGGGTATGATCATGGCCTTGGAAGGGGTGTTGATGATGCTGAAATCTTCTTGCTTTCCTAGAGAGAGATGGAAAGTCTTTCCGAGGAGACCTCGGAGGTTGCTTGTAAGAAGAAGAATTTTTCTCTGATACCAGCCTGGAGACGAAGCTGGGGTTGCTCTTTTCACCGCGAATATACGAGTTGGCTAAACCAATCAGCTCTTGATAAGTCCTCGGTGCTCGGACATTAGCTTCAAACTTTAGAGGGCCTTCACGCAGGCCGTGGATGAGAGCCACTCGGTACATTTCTTGATCAACGATCTCAATGTCCAAGATTTCTTTCTGAAATCGATCTATGAAATGAGACCAAGTCTCATTATCTCGCTGCCTGATCTCAAAGAGGGCTTCTGGACCGCCCTTCCTCTTTGAAGAGGTAGAAAACCTGAGTAGGAACTCCCTTTGCAAATCAATAAAGGAAGAGATTGACTGAGGTCGCAGTCCATAGAACCAGTCTCTCACTTGACCATCAAAGGTCGTTACGAGGAGCTTGCTCTTGGTAGCATCTGAGAGGGTCTTGAGAGCGACGGCTGATTCAAAGGCTTGAAGATGCTTGACAGGATCAGTCTCCCCAGTGTAAATGGGCAACCGTGGCTCCCGGAAGTTGACTGGAGTTGGTTCATGTCGAACGCTCTCTGTAAACGGCGATGGCTCTTCTGGTTCTACTACATAAGGAAAGTAAGGAACATGAGCAGTAGTTGCAAAAGGAGCAGGAGGATAAGAGTAAAAGGTTGCTGCGGGATGAGCAAAGGCAGGAGCTGAAGAGGAGGGGTGACTTCCCTGAAAGTTCAAAAATCTGGCTGGACTTCCCCGGGCAGCCTCCCGGAAGAAGTTTTGACGAGCTGCAAACTCATCATCTTGGGATCGCAAAGGAGCTGCAGGCCCCTGCGGAAAAGTTGGAGTATAAAGAGGAGGATAGACCGGCGGATAAGCCGGTGGATAAACTTGAGGAGTCTCTGATGTTGGTGCTGGATTGATTGGAGGAACTGACGCTGCTGAAGATTGAGCGACTAATTGCTGAGTGAGAGCTGCTAGAGTACGGTTGATGGCTTGAAACTGTTGGGCAGTTTCTCTGCGGGATTGCTCTAAGGCCTCCCAAAGAGGATCATCACTGGGACTTGGAGAAAGACTCTCGGCTGGTTGATGGTCTGTCATGAGTAACCACTGCTTTCACTGTCTAATCGAGATCTGAAGGTCGCGTGTTAACTGTTGATGCGCGAAATGCGACACCGACCAGTTAACGGGTGTTCGATCTCACAAGCTAAAGATGAAGGAAGAAGGGTTGCGGGGATGGAGGAGCAAGCTTGCTTGAGCAGAGGAGAAGCTTGCTTGAGCAGAGGAAAAAGCTTGCTCGAGCAGAGAGGGAGCTTGATCTGGAACTGTCGAGCAGACAGCTACTTGAATGGTTAGCTTTGCAGGTTGATGCCGAGAGAGGAGAGAAGAAGAGAGGAGGCCGCTAGCAGCGGCAACAGCAGACTTCGCCCGCCGCGGCTTGAATGTCACTCTTGCGACGGGCTTTTCCTTTAATCAAGAAGAGTTACAACTTGCTAATGCACCATTACATATAAGAGCAGTAAAGGGTACAATGGGGGAAGCTGGCGGTTAAGGAAGGAGATGCCAGAAACTAAGCAAAAGAGGCTGCAGAGAACTGGAAATCGGAGGCTGCGGAGGCTGCGGAGGCTGCGCAAGCTGCCAGCTGATGGCAGAAAAAACTAAGTCCACAGCTTTGACGACCTGGGAGACCTGGAAATCGGAGGCTGCGGAGGCTGCGCAAGCTGCTGAGAGCAGAAAAAGCTAAGTCCACAGCCCTTGACGACCTGGGCAGACTGGAGATTTGAGTCCGCCGACCTTGCTTGATCAACCTTGACGGACTGAGAAAACCGAGTCCGCAGCCTTTGATCAAGGTTGCAGTTCTCCTCCCACGCGTGCAGAATGAGAGGCCTTGGGGGGTATTTATAGGCTCGGGGAGAATCTTTGAAGCGGGGCCCAGTGACGTCATCCTCGACGACCTCGGCGGACTCCGCGGACTGAGAAAATGAGATCGACGACCTCGGCGGACTCCGCGGACTGGAACCTTCCTCTGCTGGGGCAGTCTTCCTGTTGGCAGCTGGAAGAGGGCAGGCAAGCTGTGTGACCTGAGGAGCAAGCAGGCGGATCCGGAGCAGGCAACTCCGGGCTAATTTGGGGGGACTCCAGGAGGAGTCCTCCCTTGCCGGAGCGGAGGCCGCCCCCTGCGGGCGGCCTGGGGCGGACTCCGGGTGAAGTCCGCCCAGCCAGGGCCAGGCCGCCCCCTTGCGGGCGGCCTGGGGGCGGACTCCGGGTGGAGTCCGCCCAGCCAGGGCCAGGCCTCCCCCTTGCGGGCGGCCTGGGGCGGACTCCGGGTGGAGTCCGCCCAGCCAGGGCCAGGCCGCCCCCTTGCGGGCGGCCTGGGGGCGGACTCCGGGTGGAGTCCGCCCAGCCAGGGCAGGCCGCCCCCTTGCGGGCGGCCTGGGGGCGGACTCCGGGTGGAGTCCGCCCAGCCAGGGCCAGGCCGCCCCCTTGCGGGCGGCCTGGGGCGGACTCCGGGTGGAGTCCGCCCAGCCAGGGCCAGGCCGCCCCCTTGCGGGCGGCCTGGGGGCGGACTCCGGGTGGAGTCCGCCCAGCCAGGGCCAGGCCGCCCCCTTGCGGGCGGCCTGGGGGCGGACTCCGGGTGGAGTCCGCCCAGCCAGGGCAGGCCGCCCCCTTGCGGGCGGCCTGGGGGCGGACTCCGGGTGGAGTCCGCCCAGCCAGGGCAGGCCGCCCCCTTGCGGGCGGCCTGGGGGCGGACTCCGGGTGGAGTCCGCCCAGCCAGGGCCAGGCCGCCCCCTTGCGGGCGGCCTGGGGGCGGACTCTGGGTGGAGTCCGCCCAGCCAGGGCAGGCCGCCCCCTTGCGGGCGGCCTGGGGGCGGACTCCGGGTGGAGTCCGCCTAGCCAGGGCAGGCCGCCCCCTTGCGGGCGGCCCGCGGAGGCGAGCGGAGGCCGCCCCTGGCGGGCGGCTGGCGGAGCATCCAACCTTGGGCGATTTTGGACCCGACAGTCCGTCTTGCGCGGACACGGTGGACATCAGGGGTAACCTGCTCCTTACGGATGGGAACCTGTAAGAGAAAAAGCAGAAACAATAGGCACATTGGAGAGGATTGCCGATTTTGGGGTTAACAGATGTGAAGACAACCTTCTTAAATGAAAAGCTTGATAAAGAGATCTACATGACAAAACCTAAAGGTTATGTATATAAAAGTCAAAAAGAGAAAGTATGCAAGCTAGATAAATCAATATATGAGCTTAAACAAATACCTAAGATGTGACACATAAAATTTGACCAAGCGGTAAAGAACATTGGATTTTAGTCCAGTCTTTTTGACAAGTATCTCTATTCACCGCTCAATGACAAATAAAACAGTCATATGTGGATGACATTGATTCTGGGGTCGGATCTTGCTGTAGTGAGAGATATTAAATCCACTCTTGCAAAAGCATACATTTGACATGAAGGTCTTGGTCCTGTAGATACCCTTATATGAATGAAAGTTAGAGAGATAAAGGTCGTGCCACTCTTAGTCAATCTAATTATATAGCGCAATTTTTTTCTATTCGGGGTTATAAAGACTGTAGGCTTGTAGAGACACTGTGTGATCACAATGTCAAGTTGAGTTCAAACGTAGGGGACAATGTTTATTAAGGAAAGTACTTGAAGATCATTGGTAGTCTCATGTACGCCACAAGTTGCACTAGACCAGACATTACCTTTTTTGTTGGCATGCTGAGCCATTTTACTAGTAGTCCAGGCAAAGAGCACTGGGATGCCTTAAACATGCTGATGAGATACCTGGGAGGTATTAAAGATCATGTTTTGTGCTATACTAATTACCCTCCTACAGTGGATGGATACTATAATGCCTCGTGATGTTCAGAAGTTTACAATAGTAAGTCCACCAGTAGATTTATATTCACTATGGATAGAGCTATTGTTGCTTGAAAATCAAAAAGACAAACTTATATAGCTCTGTCGTCTATAGATGCTGGGTTGTTTGTCTTAGCTTTGGCTGGTGAAGAGGCAGATTGGATCAGAAATTTGATTTTAGACATTCCCTTGTCTAGGCTACAAGCCAATTCTTTGAGCTTGTTTTAAGAAATCAAGTAGTAGTTCAAGTTGTTACGAATGTCTTCTTTAATATTAAGAGAAGACATGTACGATTGAGACATACGCTGTTGAATTATCTGAAAGAACAAAGAATTATCATTTTGATCGATGTGTGTTTGAAGAATAACCTGCCTGATCCATTGACGAAAGGAATGTTCAAAGACCGATCAATCAAAATAGTGGGAGAAATGAGACTCAAGTTGATTTCGTTCAGCCTAAGTTCAAGGTTAGGTGATTTAGTTTAGCCTTAGTCCAAATTGTTTTGATTTTTCTACTTTTCTTTGTCAAAACAAGCATGTTTTGTTCCGCTGATATTCCTGGTTGCTGAGTACGAATCTGGTGAGTTGTTGCATTCTAAATTTGATGTTAATAACTTTATCGGGATTTGATTATCTTACCTTGGAGGAGAGTATTATTCCAAATTTGATAACACAATCTGACTCATTTTGACCCTTTTTTTATTGATAGGTTTCATTCCAAACTTGATGAGTTGCAATTAACTTTAGAAGAATAGTAATCGTGACATTCCAAATTGGATCACAGATATAGCTGCGGTGTCCAGAAGTTCATAGATCGTTTCTTTGGAAACAGACAATGATGAATTTTGAGGTAGAACATATAATACTCTATGTATGTGTCCTCTTAGACAATTTTTTGAGTACAACGTTCTTATAAGTAGAACTAGATACATGTACAATTTCAAATGTTTGAATTCATTGTGAATAAAATTCTCTATTGAAAATTATAGGAGTTGCTGATGATGGAGGAGCATTTGTAGATTGGGATTCCGACGTGGATGACCTGTTGAATGATGATTTCTAGAGTATGATTTTGTTTTTTTCTTCTGCTTAGAGCACCGTTTAACTCTCTTTTGTTTTCACCTGTTTGTTTGTACTATTATATTCTCTATTGATTTGGGACGCTAGACGTATAAGCCTTGTGCCCTGATTGTATCTGAGACTGTGTTGTGATGTGGCTGAGTTTTATTTACTTATGTGTGCATGTTATTTTTTGTTTAAAGTCTAATATGTTCTAACATGTGTTTTGGACACGATTGTAAATGATTCACGTTTGGTTGAACACTTCACAAACCACCTATTTTCTGACGTCGGGTCTACGACAGACATAAAAGGAGATTGCTAGATATTTAGGTTATATGTCTGCGCGTGTCGAGACCGACTCGGAATGACCTATTGAATTTCGTGTTACTATAGAGCAAGGCTCTATGCTGGAGATACTATAAATAGACATTAATTTCAAACTTGATGAAATATTGTGGATTATCTTGAGCCGAGCCTCAACAACCACTCCATCCTCATTAGAGAGAAGGAGTAGAGGAAGTCGTAGACATGCCTCAACAAAGTACATCTCTTCACGCGTGGAGATACATCGAAGAAGAAAGAAGGAGACCGATGTTTTGGTTTCTCCGGGCAAACATAAATTTGTGTTTTTATTTTTATTTTGCGGGGCACTCAAGCGGAGAGATGTAGGATTTCGCTTGAGGGAGCTTTGAGGATTATTAGTAAATTCAATCATTACACAATGGACTAAATGTAAAGTATAAAGAGGCCTTGCAACATTCAATAACTTGCAACCATAACAAATACATTGTGTGCTTAGTAATTGGCAACATTCCGATCTTAGTTGTCAAATTTTGTTATATTTTCGTGTCTTTTGTGTTGTGATTTCTTATTTTTCTCGTCCTATGTGCTGTCACAAACCCTTTGTGTCTTGTGTGTTATGATTTCGTATTTTCATCGTCCTATTTGCGCTTGCAGGCCTCATCTGGCCTCTCCTAGCCGAATTTCACATAAGCCATGTCCATCACCTTCGCTGACTCGGCCTGGGATTCTTTCAAATAGATCCTCTAGGGTTCAATGTGTTGGTGGGATGTCTTCATCTCAAGATATCGCCACATGGAATGGAAATATTAGCTAAATCTTAGAATATTAATTTCACTCGTATTTTAAAGAGAAAATAAAAAATAAAAACAAGCCTTTTTTTTGTTTCTCTGAAAGAAGTGATGGAAACTAACAAATTTCTTCTTGTAATATATATATATATATAGCCAAATAAATGTTCATCCATTTTGAGTTTTTGACATAAAATTTATTGAGGATCTTTTATTGTAATTACCTAAAATTTTGAATAAAAATATGATTTTTTCCACTTAATATCATAGAAATTTTTAGCACAATATCTTTGTTGGGGGCCACCCCGTTTTCCTCCGGTCCAGAGAATCAGACCGCCTTAAATCGGAGTTAGACCGAGCACGCAAACTGTCGATGAAAATTTAACAGTAATGATATGAGGGTTTTTTTTATTTTGGAAAACTCGGAAAGTGTGAAAAATCTCGTGGTTGAATCTGTGTGTCGGGCCAAAGTCCACTATTTAGGTTTGAGTTTACAAGTATTGTAAGTCTAGTCGGAGGGTGATAGACTACCTCTCTGTTACAAGTTTTGAATACATGAAGAAAAGAAAATAAAGTAAGTCCACGAAGCTTGGATGAGTGCATCCACGGGGCTTAGATTGGAGCGTCCACGAATCTTGGATGAGAGCGTTCTTGTTGGAGAAAAATGCTAAGTTCTTGTAGCATTGGAGAGTCTTTACACGAGCATCCACTTTCCAATGCCTTCTCCTAAGTTCACAAATGCATCTAAGTGAGCGTCGGTCGTGGTGCACGCAAGAGAGAGAGAGAGCAGAGCGAGTTCCAAGTGGAGAAACGATCTAAGCCCCACGTTCCCGTCGGAAAATCTCAGAGCTCTCTCTAGTCTGTGTAGTTGTTTGCTTTCAAATGTCAGTAGGTCTTTTTATAGTTTTTTGGAATGATGTGTTGGTAATTGCATCGGGCTAGATCTTGAGACGGTGAATGACGTTGCTCCGTTCTGTGCGAGCGCGCCTCGCACATGGGCGCACGCCCGTCGCTCGTGCATGCGTGCACACTTGGCTAAATTCCCCATTGGGGGTGTTTTTGGGCCTTTGAGGCGTGCACGACTCGCTCGACCGGGTTGGCTCACATCTGTGTTCTTGATCGAAATCTTCCCGATTTGATTTAGAAGAATGAGGAGGAACCCCATCAATCTTGTTTAATTAACTTCTACTTTTATGTTTTACATAATTTAGAGATGAACGTGAAAGATGGGGAGGGTGAAAGAGACACAGTGTAATAAAAATTTTTAAATCTATAAATTAAATTTTAAAATTTAATAATTGATGGGATTCCCCAAAGTTTCTTTTGTCCAACGTGAGATTTTTCGATGCAACCTCAACCAACTCGCAAATACAATTCCAACGATCTCATTCTCGCACATTTCTAAATATCTCAAGATAAGATGGTCCATTTCGACCGAATCGCAGAAGTGTTGAACACCCCGCAACAATAATGAATAAAATAATTTTTGCATTGACGTAAACCAAAATGCAATGAAAAAACTATAAACAAAAGAGGTAAAGTAAATTTTTTAAAAAAGCATATGCATAAAAATAATAATATATGATTAACATGACATTTGTCTACCACACCTACCGTTGAAATTATCGAAGTTGGAAGTGGGCGGTCAGAAAGGTGCAGACCGCACAGATCGTAAAGACCGCACGGCTTGCACGGATATGCCTTGGCGAATAGCCTGGTTCTTGGCCATAGTTCTCACGGTCTGACTTAGCAGATTCACTGGGGAATTTACCACACGGTTAGTTATTTAGCTAACTGCGGATTGCGCGGTCAGGATTGCGAGACTGCGGAGACGGTTGTTGGCGTGGTTAGATTTCGGGTAGCATGGTTGTCTGTTTGGCTACTTAAGTCCATGCGGACTAAGGTTGCTGTCCGCATAGCTGTGTTGACTAATGATGTTAACCGCACGTTATCTAGTGTTCGTAGTCCACATGTGTTATGAAATATTGGTACGATCCGCGACAACGTTGTCACCGTGGACAGTGCAACGGAAATTAAGCCGACCAATAGTAATAGTGTTGAAACTGAAAAATCGGTGTCTGTGGAGTTCGGGGTCCCAAAAAAGGGGTGACCTCACACCTACTACACTTAGGAGAACGTCACAGGCCAAAGGCTCAGGAAACTAGGAACAGACCCTCGACTCTAGCGCGGAGGTCCCACATCACACCCGGAAGACCTTTGAGGTCTCCCCCCCTAACCAATGCTGAGCTAGGTGCCTTGGAAGAAGAAAGCAAGGGGATTCAAGTGATGAAGAAGTGATCTCTCCAAGGCACCCTCAAGGGTCTATTTATAATTTTCTGGGAATGACCTGCAAATAACAAACCTCCGCTCCTCTGAAATTACTAAAATGCCCCCGAGTTGGTCTGCCAACAGCCAAATCCCGCTGTTCTAAACGGCTAATTGCAGTCCACCAGGGGCAGTCCCTCAAGCCGGGCGAGCAGGGCGGTTAGGTAAGCTGAGGCCGGGCGGGCGGGCTGCTGAGCGAGCATATGCCAAACGAGAAGCGGCTTGGGCGAGACGACGGCCTGGGCGAGACGGGATGGCTGGTTGAGACGACGACGACCTAGCGAGACAGCGGCTTGCGAGCTAGCGACCTGCGAGCTAGCGGCTTGCGAGCTGGCGGCGGCCTGGGGCGAGAGAGAGCTGGCGGCCTGCGAGCTGGCGGCCTGGGGCGAGAGCGAGCTGGTGGCCTGCGAGCTGGTGGCTTGCGAGCGAGCGGCCTGGGGCGAGAGCGAGCTGGCGGCCTGACGAGCTAGCGACCTGCGAGCTAGCGACAGCCTGAGCGAGACCGGCGGCCTGGCGAGAGCGGCGGCCTGGCGAGAGCGACGGCCTGGCGAGAAGGGCGGCCTGGCGAGACAGGCAGCCTAGCGAGACGGGCGGCCTGTCGAGCTGCCTACTAGGGCGAGACCGACCGGGGAGACCCCTCAAAGGGGCTAGAGGGAGACAAATATTTCGTCCCCCCTACTAGTATATTCCAAGGGTTAAGCCTAAATTAGCCACCAAGAGTGCAAAACTCTCCAAAAGCTTAAAAACCGGATAGCTAACCCTGCGCCTGCTAGAGGACCCCCACTCTGCGAATACGGGGTTGTACACAATCCCCGCTCTTTTCGAGGTTGGCACAAACTTGGAAATAAACATCCAACCCAACGTATTCGCTGAGTGTAATTCTCTTGCGCGGTCGAAAAGATACAACCTCCTTGAGTCGAGTTCATACAACCTCTACGAGGGGTCAACCTGTCCTGCCAGCTAGTGGGAGTCTGGTCATCGGAATCATCTCGGGGTAAGGCTTGCTCACCCCTTCGGGAGATCAACCTTCTCTACCATCTAGTGGGAGCCTGGTCAGCGGAATCATCTCAGAGCTAAAAGGACTTAGCCTCCACGAGAGATCAACCTGCCCTGCCAGCTAGTGGGAGCCTTGTCAGCGGAATCATCTCGGAGCTAAAAAGGATTTAGACTCCACGATAGATCAACCTGCCCTGCAAGCTAGTGGGAGCCTGGTCAGCGGAATCATCTCGGAGCTAAAAGGACTTAGGCTCCACGAGAGATCAACCTGCCCTACCAGCTAGTTGGAGTCTGGTCAGCGGAATCATCTCAGATCTAAAAGTACTTAGGCTCCACGAGAGATCAACCTGCCCTGCCAGCTAGTGGGGGCCTTGTCAGCGGAATCATCTCGGAGCTAAAAGGACAACCTCCACGAGAGATCAACCTGACCTGCCAGCTAGTGGGAGCCTGGTCAGCGGAATCATCTCGGAGCTAAAAGGACTTAGCCTCCATGAGAGATCAACCTACCCTGCCAGCTAGTGGGAGCTTGGTTAGCGGAATCATCTCGGAGGTAAAAAAGACTTAGCCTTCACGAGAGATCAACCTGCCCTGCCACCTAGTGGGAGCCTGGTCAGCGGAATCATCTCAGAGCTAAAAGGACTTAGCCTCCACGAGAGATCAACCTACCCTACCAGCAAGTGGGAGCCTGGTCAGGAGAATCATCTCGGAGCTAAAAGGACAGCCTCCAC
This sequence comes from Platanthera zijinensis, assembly GCA_039513925.1. Classification (NCBI taxonomy): domain Eukaryota; kingdom Viridiplantae; phylum Streptophyta; class Magnoliopsida; order Asparagales; family Orchidaceae; genus Platanthera; species Platanthera zijinensis. The sequence continues at coordinate 208,350,315 of CM077083.1, forward strand.
GAAAGATCAGCCTGCCCTGCAAGCTAGTGGGAGCCTGATTAGTGGAATCATCTCGGAGCTAAAAGGACTTAGCCTCCACGAGAGATCAACCTGCCATGTCAGCTAGTGGGAGCCTGGTTAAATGAATCATCTCGGAGCTAAAAGTACTTAGCCTCAACGAGAGATCAACCTGCCCTGTCAGCTAGTGGGAGCCTGGTCAGCGGAATCTATGATGACCCGGGATTTGGCCCATAGCCCCCCATGGCATCACTACCGGGCTGCAACCCAAGCACCCCAACCCCTCTCCAGCGCACTGATGGGTTGTTGGTGGTCACATCCTCCCTTTGATGAGCAAACTCGACAGTTAAGTTGGGCCGTACGGGGACTTCCCAGGATGTCACCCATCGCAGTATTACTCTCGCCCAAGCACGCTTAACTATGGAGTTCATTCAACTCTCATCACCAATTGAGATGTCGAGTTCGCTCATCTTAACTGTCGAGTTCACTCATCAAAGGGAGGATGTGGCCACCAACAACCCGCCAGTGCGTTGGAGAGGGGTTGGGGGTGCTTGGGTTGTAGCCCGGTAGCAATGCCATGGGGGGGGGGGGGGGGGGGGGGGGCTATGGGCCAAATCCCGTGTCGTTACAATAAAAAGTGCACTTTTATTGTAACGACCCTGGTTTAGAGCTCAGAGGCCGCAGCTTGTCTCGCCCAACGACATCACTACCGGGCTGCAGCCCAAGCACCCTAACCCCTCTCCCTCCACAGGCGGGTTATTGGTGGCCACAACCTCCCTTTGATGAGGTAAACTCGATAGTCAAGACTGCATTACGGGGACTTCCCAGGAGATCACCAATCCTGGTACTACTCCAGCCCGAGCACGCTTAACTATAGAGTTCTTTCAACTCTCATCACCAATTGAGCTGTTTGTAACACCCCAAATTGTAATTTGGAGTTCAGGCGGGGTGACACGGCCTGGGACACGGACGTGTCCCAGGGCATGTCCAGTGCACATGGCCTGGGACGTGGGCATGTCCCAGGGCGTGTCCTTTGTGGTGTGTGTCGAGTCAAGTTTTCGAGATAACACGGTCGACGATCGTCGAGAGGTGACACGGGCTGGGACACGGGCATGTCCCAGGGCGTGTCCTACTCGGGTGGGTAATCGGGCGGCGTTGAGTGGCGTTGAGTGGAGTGGCGTTGAGTGTGGGACATGGCCTGTGACACAGGCGTGTCACAGGGGCGTGTTTGGCACACGGCCAAGGACACGGGCGTGTGCCTTAGCCATGTTCTTCTTGGGTGTTTTTGTCCTGTGTTGTTGGGGTGACACGGCCGGACATACAGCCGTGTACTGGTTGACACGGGCGTGTTCTGATCTAGATTGAGTCAGTTCTATAACCGCTCAAGGAACACGGCCCGTGACACGGGCGTGTCACAAGCCGTGTAAGCTCTGTTTAGATGCTTTTCAAAGCAGATCGAGGTCGTTCGTTCCCTTCTATTTGGATCCTGTGGTCCAAGTTCCTCCCTACTATTATAAGGCCGAGAATGGAGATGAATATCTCATTCTTATGTTGGCCATTCTCTTTCTAAAGAGAAGAGAGAGAGGAGAGAAAGGAAGGAAGAAGAAGAAGCTTTCCGACCGCCGGTGGAGCTTCAGCGGTCCGAATCGAGAGCCGAGTTGAGCGTTGTGGAGGCAAGGCTGTTGGAACCCTTGGTTCTGATTTGGGTTAGGATCTCTATTAGGTTGCTTAGTTTATTTTACTTATTTCTTGTAGTTTTAGTTTTTGAAAGACTTAACCCAAATAGGGGGAGATTGTTGGTACCCTAGTTTGGATTTGAGTTAAGTCTTTCCCTTTAGTCTCTTGACCCAAGATTTATCTATGGTCAAAGGGTAGTTGATAGGTTAGATTCTCTAGTTGTGTAGAATTGTTTATCCAGATGAAAATCTGGCTAAGGAATTTCTGGTTCGACTATAGTCGAACGTCGCTCGACTATCGTCGTTCAGCCGGTCGACGATCGTCTCTCTGGTTGGTCGACTATCGTCTGTTTCTTGTCAGCTCGACGTTCTGCTAGATCGTCGAGCTCTGCTCGACGCTTTGTATCTAGCTGAGCTCGACGTTTTCTGTCTAGCTGAGCTTGACGTTTTCTGTCTTGCTCTGAGTCGGTCGACTATCTGCCTAGATAGTTCGACTCTCTGTCTGCCTGTTGGCTGGTCGACTATCTGTCTAGATAGTTCGACTATCTGCTGTGTGGTAGGTCGACTATCTATTGATAGTTCGACTATCTGTCCGCTTAGCTCTGGTCAACGCTTTAGCTCTGAGCTCAGGTCGACGTTTTCCCTCTAGCTCTGGTCGATGCTTTAGCTCTGAGCTCAGGTCGATGTTTTCTCCTTTGAGCTCCGGTCGACGCTTTAGCTTTGAGCTAAGCTCGACGTTTTCTGTCAGCTAAGCTCGACGTTTTCTGTCAAGCTAAAGCTCGACGCTTTCTGTCTTGTTTCTGAGCCGGTCGACTATCTGACTGATAGTTCGACTATAGTCGAAGGTCGTTCGACTATTTTTTGTCTGCTTATATATGTAATATTATATGCGTTTTATTCCTTGTTTTATTTCCTGTATTTATGGCATATCTTTATTATAGATTATTTAATTGATCTTATACATATATCTCAAAGAAATCTTTGCTTATATCCTTTATGCATAAGTCAATTCCTTCTGACATGTATTTTGTCTTATTAGTTTACTTTCTTTATGCAGCTGTCCTTTATAGCCGTTGGCTTTAAAGTGTTATCTGATGTAACCTTTTATAGCATTCTTTATACAGATCTATATTGCAGCTACTGTAGCTTTATCTTTACATAGATATATATATTGCTGCAAGATATACTTTGTATATATGTTTATTTGCAGCCCAGATTCAAAGTTGTTGACTTCAGCAAGAAGACAAAGTCAAAGCTAATATTAGAGCCGTTGCTGCTGCTCCTTTTTAAAGAGTTCTTTTGAAGAAAGAACTAAGAAGAGCTGTAGCAGCAGAAGGAAGAAATACAGTACAGCAATACAGCTGCTCTCAGCCAATCTACATCCGACTGAGAAGATATCTCTTCTACTCTTCCTCAACCTGAGTGCTCCTGTTTCAGGAAGATACACTCAGAGATATTGAAGAAGAAGAAGAAGAAGGAAGCTGAAGAAGAACATCCATCCAGATCTCTAGTCTTCTTCAGGCTTTATACTTCAGAACTTCAAGACAGCTTGCTGTCAGAAGTTCTGAAGAGACTCTTGTGCTTCTCTAATCTATGTTAAAATAGAGAAGACAATCTAACTCTCTTTCTCCCTCCTGTAAAGGGTTGTTTACTCCCTTCAAAAGTAAAGCTTGGTTTTTAGACACCTGATCAAAAGTCTAAAGGGTCTCTAGATCTACCTGCAGCAGATCTTGTTGGTGGCAGGGCACCTGATCAAAAACCTGAGTGGATTCCTACCGTGTCGGTAGAAGAGTGGACGTACCCAGTGTTTGGGGAACCACTATAATATCTTGTGTCGTCTGGATGTTTACTTAATTATTTACATTGTAGCTATGATTAGTTTTAATTAGGATTGCTAGTTGCTGGATAAGGACCTCAAGCCTTAACTGTAATTACAGTTGGCTTTATTCTGTGCACAACACTTGTGTTAGGCTTTAGGGTTAATTCATAATATCTATAATCTCTTAATTCCGCAATCGGTATCTATCCCTCCACTTTCAAAGGTCGTCGCGGTGATTACCATCTGGCTAGTTCTTTCATGGCGCCAAAGCGATCGTCAAAGGTAACGGTCTTTCTTCCTTGGGCAGGTGAAACCCTTTGTTTATGCATGTATATTTATGGAATCCTCCATCAAAAGATGGAAGAGCGTAAGTGATTCCAGTGGTTGAGTCTGCATTTTGATCCGGAAGTGTGTAGTACGGAATAGGCATGCTGTGTGAAGCCCCATCTGGACGTATAGTCTGGATTGGTGATGCTGTGATCTAGAGAAGACTCCGTGTATACAACGAATAGCTTGCGGGGCGTGTGAGGACGCTTGTGAACTGTGGTAAGGAAGCTTTGCATAGCTCCTTTGGTTGTATGCTCGGTACGAGCCGTTTGATGGATTGGAAAGTGACACTATGTGCCGGTGTTGAGAGAGGGATGCGAGAACCTCTGAGTGGGTAGGCCACCCACCAAGTTCAATGATCGGATTATTGTAAGCGAGCACCTTTGAGTGGCTGGGTGCGAGAGGTCTCAAATAGGGATTTAGCGGCTGATGCCTTTGGCCAACAAGTTAAGAACCTCTGAGTGGGTGGGCCACCCAACAAGTTCAGTGGTAGGATCGGGTGAGCGGTCGATTGGTGGCAATACAACGGTGTGATTTCCCTAGGCTTGTTACCCTATGTGGGTAGGTCGACTGATAGTGCTCACGGTTGCTGTGAGGTTACCACCTCTGAATGGGATGGGCGAGAGGGTCTCAAGTATGCGCGCTGTAGTAGAATATGCTCCATCGCCAACAAGTTAAGAACCTCTAGTCGATGGTGTACGAAGGATGTTCTGATACACCGTAATCGTTCCATGAGTGCACGGAGCGCCTGGCTCTGAGGCCGGCGTTTGTGATGTTGTGTGTGTTATATATTTATATGTTGTGCATGCAGGGAAGGAACCACTGCCCCGGGTAAGGGGTAGGGTCATTATAATTGGTCAGCTGAATGCTGACCGTTGCTTTGTTTATCACCCATGGGGTGGATGCCCATATGCAGGTGCTGCCCTTGTTGATGCTGAAATGGATTGAGCGGGCTGAAGCCCTTTGTGCTGCTGTTGCTGGTAGGCCCTTGAAGGCCGTGCGAAGCTTTGGATTTCATGTGTAGCCGGCCTGCGTGCCGATGTATGAAATAATATTTTGTAAAGAGAAACTTGTAAGGCCTTAAGGTCATGAGCGTTTGAGTTGTAAACATTATTGGTGTTTTCTATATATAAATGAGTTGTTTATATATTAGTAGTGGACATTCATTGGATGAGTTCTTGCAAGCTTTAAACTTCCGCTAGAATGCTCTGGGTTAGGGTGCCTTGGTATTTTGGTATTAACCTGTGACCTTGCAGTCTGTTTGTGACATATAATGTGGGGCCCCGGCCGGACCTTCTATTATATGTTGTTTAACGGGTCGGGTTGTTACAGAATCAACTCGGAGTTAAAAGGACTTAACCTCCACGAGATATCAACCTGCCCTGCCAGCTAATGGGAGCCTGGTCAGCTGAATCATCTTGGAGCTAAAAGGACTTAGCCTCCACAAGATATCAACCTGTCCTACCATCTAGTGGGAGCCTGGTCATCGGAATCATCTCAGAGCTAAAAGGACTTAGTCTCCATGAGAGATCAACCTGCCCTGCCAGTTAGTGGGAGCCTGGTCAGCGGAATCATCTCGGAGCTAAAAGGACTTAGCCTCCACGAGAGATCAACTTGCCCTGCCAGCTAGTCGGAGCCTGGTCAGCGGAATCATCTCGGAGCTAAAAGGACTTAGCCTCCACGAGAAATCAACCTGTCATGTCAGCTAGTGGGAGCCTGGTCAGCGGAATCATCTCGGAGCTAAAAATATTTAGCCTCCACGAGAGATCAACCTGCCCTGCCAGCTAGTGGGAGCCTGGTCAGCGGAATCATCTCAGAGCTAAAAGGACTTAGCCTCCACGAGAGATCAATCTGCCTTGCCAGCTAGTAGGAGTCTGGTCAGCGGAATCATCTCGGAGCTAAAAGGACTTGATCACAAATATTTTCTGGTGGTCTTTTTTATTAATCATAGGTGATACACTGCAAGCAAAGTTCATTACAAGAGATGATCTACTTCGTGTACCTCCCTCTTTCCTCGTGCATCAAAGGATCCCTCCACGGGTGCCCACATCTGTGACGAATGACAATTCTGGTGAGAACATTTTTCGTCATAAGAGCATTTGTTTTTTTATGCACTAATATTCCCTATGATGATAACTAAATAAAGAAATTTGACTTCCTTGATAAATGATAGTATTCGCTGTGTATTGGTAGCGGATAACTCATAATGAAGGATAGAAAGAAGGGGCCAAAATGTGGAGGAAAATGAATATGAGTAGATCTTGTTTAAATAGAATCAGCTCAAATAAATTACCTGGCTAGATATGGGGGAGCGGTGGAGTTGACACGGGTAACCTGCACAGTTTCATTCGGCGGTGGATTTTATGAGGAGTTGTGGCTGGATTGATCGTTATCTTATTCCTTCCCAATAAAACATAAAACGAGAGCTAGGGTGCAAGGGATTTCCTCTTCTCTTCTCATTCGCGAAGTTGCAAGCTCTGAGCTGTTTCCGTTCGGGTGATCGGGTGATTAACTTGACTGATCGGTAGTCATCTTCTTCTATTTGTACTGTAAGTTCCGCTCTTTACATTCATGGCTTGTTTCAAGAAATCTTGCACCATGAACCCTTAAGTTCTTTTCTATCTTCCAGTTTTGGTGCAGACGGTAATGTGTTTTGGTTACTGGTTTGGTCACTGTATGTTTTGGATTTTCCTTTCTTTACCTGTGACTTTTGTGGTCAATTCTTGAGCCCTTGGATCGATTATGCGAGTGGTTTTAGTCGGCCAGTTAATTCAGACAGTAGTAGCTAGGGCTGTCTTTGGGTAATATCGATCGTTTCACCGATTGCTGACGCTGCACTTTTTTTTCTTCATGAGTGTTGTTAGATGCAGTTATTTTTATCGGATCTGTACTAAGTTGGAGTAACCAGTGTTTATGAGGTTTTGTTGTGGTTTTGCCATCGCTGAAACTTCAGTGATGAAGTCATTTTATCCTTCACCTGCTTCCTATTTCGAGTTGATATGTTTGGGGATTTGTTCATCTGCTATACACTTCATTTGATTTGAGGAATTTTGCTAGGTTGTGATATGTTAATGAGTATCCAAACATTGGGCTTACCTGTACATGCTTCAATTGGATTAATTAACTTCCTAAATCATTTTTTCCCGTATAGTTTTGACTCTGTTTTGCTGATGATCAGGGACGGGTTAAGCAAATGTTGACTGTCATTAGAAATTTCAATTTCTGATCCTTCTCCCTAGGCAAATCCTTATTCAAAACTTCAAGTCACCCTAGAGGTCAACGTTATAGCTTTCTAGTGATGCAACCCCGATATTTATGTCCTAAAATATACGTTGCTAAACAGATATTGCGAAGGATGGCATCCCAAGGAAGACGTGACGATGACGCTGAGCGTGATACTGAAAAGGAAACAGTGCCTGTGAGACCTATCTTTTTAATTACTGCTTACTTCAAGTAATTTATTTCTTTACACTGTTTTTAAACAGGATATTGTATCATACTAAATATCAAAATGATGCTCGCTTTAGTATGGCCTTGAAAGAGGCAAACAAACGAAGAAAATCTTAGGGAATTTTAAACTAAATAACGTGTCGACACGAGGTTATATTATGGGCTTGATATTGTATGCATGCACAGGAAATGATAAATGAATAGCCAAACCAGTCGGCCTACTGGCAGATTTTGGATACTGATGACCCGGAAGGGTGGGCCCAAATACTGATTTATGAGAACGTATACGGATTGCAAAGTCAATTGCCCATAATATTTCCTAGAAAATGTAACTTTATAATCTTGCTACCAATTAGATGTTCTTTCATGGCACCCTACTGCTTTATAGAAATGATGTTATGATACTTTTACTGCTTCATCTCCTTTACTGGCTCAGAGTGTTACCTGTTTTAATCACATCACTTGTTTTTCCGTATACAGCAGGTTAAAGAGGTTTGTTCTCACTTAGTCTTTACTAAAGACTAATGGTTTCAAATTCTAAATTTTTAGGTACAGGTAAATCACACATGAGACAGCGCTAAAGATATGTTTTGGATTATATCGATATGCCTTATTGAGCTACTTTTGTTAGTGGCATAGCTTCGCCACTTTGTTCCTCATGTACTTATTATTGAAATAAGCTTTTGTAATATCTAACTTATACTGAACTCTTGTATATTGTGAATATATCAGAAGTCTGTGCTTACTTTTGGATTCACATGTATGTCTATGCTCATTGTGATATGTGAATTGGTTGAAATAATGCTTATAGAAAATTGAATGCAATAATAGAATTTATATGTTGATTGTGACGGAATACGGGCCGTTACAATTTAGTGGTATCAGAGGTAGGTTTCAAAAACCTTGGCCACAATGAGTATTTACATACATAGGAAAGCCAATGAACATAGCTTATCCTTTGGTTCCTTTTCGAGTAACTGACCATATTTATTTTGTAATGAAGGACTCTTCACAGAGAACACGGCAGACTATGTCTAAAAGTGATGATCTTGTACATGTCCCTCCAAAACATCTACAGCAAGACCATTTACCTGTTGAACAACTGGTACCCCCGCAAGTTGAACAGCAGGCCCAACTTACCGACCTTGCTCGCCTTTTGGCAGAAGCTATTAAGATGGTACGCGATGTTCCTCCTGTTGTTCCTGCAGCAGCGACTAGTGTCTCGACACAGCAACGACATCTTGACGTGGATTTGAAGCAGTTTTTAGAGTTGAAGCCGCTTATTTTTCGAGGTGGTCTCTCCCCTTTGGAGACTGAAGATTGGATTTCTCGTATCGAGACAATATTCGAAGTGATGCTTTGCCCAGATGACCGAAAAGTGGGCTTGGTTACTTTTCTCTTAGAAGGGGAGGCTAAGCATTGGTGGGTAAATGTTCGTGGTCGTTTGGCTGGTCGGGGACAAGTCAGTATCCCTTGGACCACTTTTGTGCACGAGTTTACAGGGTGGTTTGTAGAGAAATCAGAGAAGAAACTGCTACAAGATAAGTTTCTACGTCTTGTACAAGGTCCTCGCTCCGTTCTTGAGTATGTGATAGAGTTTTCCAATCTGGCATTCTATGCTGAAGCGTTTGTGCCTAATGAAAAAGAAAGGTGTCGCAGGTTTCAGGAGGGTTTGCGGGATAGTATCCGGTCTATCTTGGTACCACTTGAAATACGAGACTATGGAGCTTTCGTTCAGAAAGCTCGCTTGATGAAACTTGATGCAGAAAAGACTCAGCGAAGACGGGAGTTTGGCAAAAAGAGATCGCAGTGGATGCAAAGTAAGGAATCCTCAACTAAATCTTGGACATCTTGGAAATCTGGTGAGTCAGGCAAGCGACCTCATCCGCAAGAGAGTGTAAGTGTAGGACAATCTTCCGTGCAAGAGCAGAAGTGTGGAAAGTGTGGGAGATCCCACAAGGGACTATGTTTAGCAGGAAGTAATATCTGTTATGTCTGTCGTCAGCCCGGACATCTTCAACGAGACTGCCCAAAGAAGAAGGAAGGAGACAGTAGTGTGAAGAGGTTTCCCGCACCTCAGGGTCAGAAACTATACCAGATGGGTATTTCTCAAGGAAATGAATCCTTTGCCTCAACCTCAGCCCCAGGTGGAACCTCAGGAGAAGAACGATTTGGACAGCCTCGTGTGTTTAATCTGAATCAGCAAGAGGCCAAAGCAGATGACACGGTGGTGACAGGTATGATTTATGTTTGCGGCAACTTGATGAAAGTTTTATTTGATACTGGTGCTAGCCATTCGTTTATTGCTTCGAGTATTTTGAGTAGAATATCTGAAAAACCTTATTGCACACGGGATATTTTACATGTTACTCTGCCTAATAATCAAGTCGTGTCAACGCAACAACGAATCTTCGTTTCGTTTGAGTTGAACGATAAACAATTTACTGTGGATGTCGTGGTTCTACCACTTACGGAGTTCGATCTGATATTGGGTATGGACTGGCTAGTTCAGCACGAAGTTATAATTGATTGTAAGAGAAAGGAAGTCACCGTTCATTGCGCGGATCAAAAAGTTACAGTGTTTCGTGGTTTAGGCGAAGTGTCCAAAATGTTAATATCAGCTTTGAAAGCATCAAAGAAGATACGGAAGGGATGTGAAGCAATGTTGGTCTCGGTGAAAGGAACGTCAGAGCAAAAGAAGGATATTCAAACTGTTCCAGTTGTATGCGACTTTCATGAACTTTTTCTGGAGGAATTGCCAGGACTTCCTCCTAGAAGAGAAGTGGAGTTCGAAATTCACCTAGAAGAAGGAGCGAGACCAGTTGCGAAAACGCCGTATCGAATGGCCCCAAAAGAGTTAGCAGAGTTGAAATGTCAATTGCAGGAGTTATTAGATAAACGGTTTATACGACCTAGTACTTCTCCGTGGGGAGCACCAGTACTATTCGTAAAGAAGAAAGAGGGGACACTAAGACTATGCGTGGATTATAGAGAACTGAATAAATTAACAGTGAAGAATAAATATCCTCTACCACGCATAGATGATCTGTTCGATCAACTAGTACATTCAAAAGTATTTTCGAAAATGGATTTAAGGTCGGGTTACCACCAACTGCAAATTAAAGAGGAAGATATATTTAAAACTTCATTTAGCACAAGATATGAGCATTATGAATTTGTGGTCATGCCGTTCGGATTAACAAATGCTCCTGCAGCTTTCATGGACATGATGAATCGAGTCTTTAGGGATTACTTAGATAACTTTGTCATTGTCTTTATTGACGGCATCCTAATTTATTCAACATCTGAGGAAGAGCATGCTCAACATTTGAGATTAGCGTTGCAGAGATTGAAGGATAGTCATTTATATGCAAAATTTGCCAAATGTGAGTTTTAGTTGAAAGAAGTCTCATTTTTGGGACATGTGATAACAAAAGAAGGTTTATCTGTTGATCCTGCAAAGATTGATTCCATTCTTAATTGGTCACAACCTACAAATGTATTTGAGGTACGAAGTTTTCTGGGTTTAGCAGGATATTATCGCAGGTTTGTTAAAGATTTTTCAAAGCTCTCGTTGTCATTAACACAATTAACTCGGAAGAATGTTCCTTTTCAGTGGAACGAAAACTACCAAAATGCATTTGAAGCATTAAAAGAAAGATTGACTACTGCTCCCGTGTTAATACTCCCATCAGGCACAAAAGGATTTCAAATCTAAAGTGACGTGTCGTATAAAGATTTAGGCTGTGTGTGAATGCAACGTGGGAAGGTAATCGCCTATGCTTCGCGCCAATTAAAGGATGCTGAAAGGAACTATCCAACTCATGATCTTGAGTTAGCAGCAGTAATTTTTGCTCTAAAAATATGGCGTCATTATTTGTATGGAGTGAGATGTGAAATTTTCACTGATCACAAAAGTTTAAAGTACATTTTTACGCAGAAGAAATTAAATCTTCGCCAACGACGTTGGTTAGAATTTATCAAAGATTATGAAGTAGATATTCAATATCATCCCGAAAAGGCAAATGTGGTTGCTGATGCGCTAAGTCGCAAAAGTGTTGTCGGATTAGCAACCTTGAAAATTTATAATCCACAGTTAATGTGTGAGCTGGAAAGGATGGAAATAGTTCCCATTTTTACAACAGAAGGTAAACAATCTCAACTATTTCAGATGCAAATCCGGTATACACTGAAGGATAGAATTGTAGACGCCGTGCCGAATGATGTCTTTTTGAAAGGCATACTGGAAAAAGTTAAAAAGGGATAATCTACGAGTTTTACTGAACAGAATGGATTATTTCTAATGAATGAAAGGCTATGTGTTCCAGATGTCGATGGTTTACGGAAAGACATTTTATATGAGGCTCATAATACTCCAATTTCAATTCATCCCGGCAGAACGAAAATGTACCAAGATTTAAAAGAGGACTTTTGGTGGCTTGAAATGAAAAAGGATGTGATAACTTATATCGCATCTTGTCACACTTGCCAGGTGGTAAAAGCGGAACATCAAAAGCCTGGAGGGTATTTACATTCGTTACCTATACCAGAATCGAAGTGGGAAGACATTGCCATGGACTTCGTCTTTGGATTGCCTCGTAGCAAGTTGGGACATGATGGTATCTGGGTGATTATCGACAGATTAACGAAGAGCGCACACTTCATAGCTGTACGACAAGATGGACCACCTGAAAAGTTGAATGAATTGTATGTTGATGTAATTGTAAAGTTGCATAGAATTCCTCGAACGATTATTTCTGATCGTGATGGAAGGTTCACATCAGGGAATTAGAAACAAATTCATAAACGTTTGGGAACAAATTTACTATTTAGTACAGCTTTCCACCCCCAAACGGATGGACAGTCAGAACGAGCTATCCAATTTCTAGAGGATCTATTACGCATGGTAGTGCTAGATCTCAAAGGCTCATGGGAAAAATATTTAGCACTTGTCGAATTTGCATATAATAATAGTTATCAGTCGTCCATACAGATGGCGCCGTTTGAGGCATTATATGGTCGACGATGTCGTACACCTTTAAGCTAGGCAGAAGATGGTGAACGTCAAATATACAACAAAGATAAAGTGGATAAGTGGCACGATAAAGTTGTTCTCATTCAACAAAGAATTAAAGTGGCTCAAGATCGTCAGCAAAAGTATTTCAATGCTAAACATCGTTTGGTAGAATTTCAAGTTGGTGATCTCGTATGTTTGAAAATTAAACCATTTAAAGGAGCTTCACGACTAAGACGACTGGGGAAATTGAGTCCACGTTATGTAGGACCATTTCCTGTCATCGAGCGAGTTGGTGATGTAGCTTATCGTTTGGAACTATCAGAGGACTTACAAAGGTTACATGATGTATTTCATGTTTCTGCCCTCCGAAAGTATATACGAGATCCTGAAAAGATTATTTCAGTTGAAAACATACAAATTGAAACTGATTTATCGAGCCCGACAGAACCATATCAAATCATTGACCGGAAAAGCAAGAACTTACGCAATCGAGATGTAAATTTTGTACAAGTATGGTGGAAAGGACACTCACGAGATGAAGCGACATGGGAACATGAAGATACGATGCATGAGCTTTTTCCTCTACTATTTGACGAGCACACAACGTAATATTTTCGAGGACGAAAAGTTCTAAGGAGGGAATATTGTTGCGAATGACAATTCCGATGAGAACATTTTTTGTCATAAGAGCATTTGTTTTTTTTATGCACTGATATTCCCTATGATGATAACTAAATAAAGAATTTGATTTCCTTGATAAATGATAGTATTCGCTTGGTATTGGTAGCGGATAACTCATAATGAAGGATAGAAAGAAGGGGCCAAAATGTGGAGGAAAATGAATATGAGTAGATCTTGTTTAAATAGATTCGGCTCAAATAAATTACCTGGCTAGATATGGGGGAGCGGTGGAGTTGACACGGGTAACCTGCACAGTTTCATTCGGCGGTGGCTTTTATGAGGAGTTGTGGCTGGATTGATCGTTATCTTATTCCTTCCCCATAAAACATAAAACGAGAGCTAGGGTGCAATGGATTTCCTCTTCTCTTCTCGTTCGCAAAGTTGCAAGCTCTGAGCTGTTTCCGTTCGGGTGATCGGGTGATTAACTTGACTGATCGGTAATCATCTTCTTCTATTTGTACTGTAAGTTCCGCTCTTTACATTCATGGCTGGTTTCAAGAAATCTTGCACCATGAACCCTTAAGTTCTTTTATATCTTCCAGTTTTGGTGCAGTCGGTAAGGTGTTTTGGTTACTGGTTTTGTCACTGTATGTTTTGGATTTTCCTTTCTTTACCTGTGACTTTTGTGGTCAATTCTTGAGCTCTTGGATCGATTATGCGAGTAGTTTTAATCGGCCAGTTAATTCAGACAGTAGTAGCTAGGGCTGTCTTTGGGTAATATCGATCGTTTCACCGATTGCTGACGCTGCACTTTTTTTTCTTCATGAGTGTTGTTAGATGCATATTTTTGATCAGATCTGTACTGAGTTGGAGTAACCAGTGTTTATGAGGTTTTGTTGTGGTTTTGCCATCGCTGAAACTTCAGTGATGAAGACATTTTATCCTTCACCTGCTTCCTATTTCGAGTTGATATGTTTGGGGATTTGTTCATCTGCTATACACTTCATTTGATTTGAGGAATTTTGCTAGGTTGTGATATGTTAATGAGTATCCAAACATTGGACTTACCTGTACATGCTTCAATTGGATTAATTAACTTCCTAAATCATTTTTTCCTGTATAGTTTTGACTTTGTTTTGCTGATGATCAGGGACGGGTTAAGCAAATGTTGACTGTCATTAGAAGTTTCAATTTCTGATCCTTCTCCCTAGACAACTCCTTATTCAAAACTTCAAGTCACCCTAGAGGTCAACGTTATAGCTTTCTAGTGATGCAACCCCGATATTTATGTCCTAAAAGATACATTGCTAAACAGATATTGCGAAGGATGGCATCCCAAGGAAGACGTGACGATGACGCTGGGCGTGATACTGAAAAGGAAACAGTGCTTGTGAGACCTATCTTTTTAATTACTGCTTACTTCAAGTAATTTATTTCTTTACACTTTTTTTAAGAGGATATTGTATCATACTAAATATCAAAATGATGCTCGTTTTAGTATGGCCTTGAAAGAGGCAAATCAGCGAAGAAAATCTGAGGGAATTCTAAACTAAATAACGTGTCGACACGAGGTTATATTATGAGCTTGATATTACATGCATGTACAGGAAATGATAAATGAATAGTCAAACAAGTCGGCCTACGGGCAGATTTTGGATACTGATGACCCGGAAGGGTGGTCCCAAATACTGATTTATGAGAACGTATACGGATTGCAAAGTCAATTGCCCATAATATTTCCTAGAAAATGTAACTTTATAATCTTGCTACCGATTAGATGTTCTTTCATGGCACCGTACTGCTTTATAGAAATGATGTTATGATACTTTTTCTGCTACATCTCCTTTACTAGCTCAGAGTGTTACCTGTTTTAATCACAACACTTGTTTTTCCGTATACAGCAGGTTAAAGAGGTTTGTTCTCACTTAATCTTTACTAAAGACTAATGGTTTCAAATTCTAAATTTTTAGGTACAGGTAAATCACACATGAGACAGCGCTAAAGATATGTTTTGGATTATATCGATATGCCTTATTGAGCTACTTTTGTTAGTGGCATAGCTTCGCCACTTTGTTCCTTATGTACTTGTTATTGAAATAAGATTTGGTAATATCTAACTTATACTGAACTCTTGTATATTGTGAATATATCAGAAGTCTGTGCTTACTTTTGGATTCGCATGTATGTCTATGCTCATTGTGATATGTGAATTTGTTGAAATAATGCTTATAGAAAATTGAATGCAATAATAGGATTTATATGTTGATTCTGACGGACTACGGGCCGTTACAATTTAGTGTTATCACATAGGATTTATATGTTGATTGTGACGGACTACGAGCCGTTACAACATCAACCCTGTCCTCACACCTCTCCCCTACTGTCTCGGGTTGGACTTCTTCAATCTGTACCGAATCTTGCGGTTGTTGAGGCTGTGGTGCCGGAGCTCTTGTCCTTCTCAACTCCTGGAATTCGGGGCAAGTAGCTGTTGCATAACCCTTCTCCTAGTGGAACTCACAGTAGGGTAACTCTACTCTGACTCTTCCTCTTCCTACGCAGTTCCTCCTCTCTCTTCGACCGATCGTCATCGCTTGCTGCGGTGGGGGTAGGAGCTGCCTAGGGGCTTGCCTTTGGAAGTTGTATTTTCCTTGGCCTCCCTGAAAATACCCCCATCCTGGATGAGAGATCTTCCTGGACCCTGGGCAGGTCCTCCCTGCTGCCTCTAACCTGGCTTCGGACCCTCCTGTCCCTGTAACCCCATAGCTCTCTGCTCCTCTCTCCATCTTCCCTCCTGATATCTTGAGCCGCCTTGCTCCTTCGGCTCCGCCTCTGTTAGCCTTGCCAACTTCTTGACAAATGTCGGGTTGGCCGCCTCCATGGCTATCTCCTCTGCTGCCCTTTCCATCAGCTCCTCGAAGGAAAGGGGGGCCTTTCGGGTCAGGCTCATCTTGAAGAACCCCTCACACAACCCCACTGTGAACGCCATCTAGAGGGCATACCCCAACATCTCTTGAATATCAAGGATCTCCTCTTGGAACATGTCAACGTAGTGGGCCAACGACTCCTCTACCCCCTGCCTTATCAGGAAGATGGACTTAGGACTCTTCTTCCTCTTCTTGGAGGTGGAGAAGCGAAGCTGAAAGCTATGACTCAAGTCCCCGAACCCATAGATCAATTTCGGTGGGAGTTGGTGGAACCAGTCTTTTGCCTTGTCCCTCAACGTGATCGCGAAGAGGCGACACTTGAAGGCATCCGTCATCGGCCTGATGGAGACGACATCCTCGAACCACTGCAGGTGTTGGACGGGGTCATCCTTTTCGATATAATAGGCCATGTCAGGCTCTCTGAACCCCTCGGGAACGGGAGCTGAGATGATCAGCTCGCTGAAGGGTGAACCCCTCATTAATGGTCTCGCGAGCTCTACTCGCGCGTCCTGGTCGCCTAGGAGGTGAGCACTCGTCGGGCTAGGGAACAGCTCCCGGCCGGGGAGGTCTCGCTCGACCCCCTCTTCTATTCTTTCCTTCCCAGGCCTTCTTCCTAGTGCACTTCCTTCTCCCTCTGTTGGGGTCATCTCGCCTATGCCCCTGGAAGGCAGCTTGCCGAGACCACTACAGGTCAGCTCGTCGAGACCACTTGGGACCACCTCGCCGAGACCTCTGGGCACCGGTCCCTGTGGGGTGGGGGTTGAGCTGTCAGACCGAGGGGTGATACTTTGCAGTATCTCCATGATGCCTTGGATGGACGCCATGAACTCTTCCCTTCCTACGAAGGGTGATGGGTCGGGGAGCTCGCCGAGATCATCACTGCCTCCCTGATCTCTGGCCATGACACTCTCCCGAGATCTTCTGTGCTGGTCACTCTCTATGCTCACCACACTAAAATGTTGAAACTGAAAAATCGGTCTCTGTGGAGTTCGGGGTCCCAAAAAAGGGGTGACCTCACACCTAGTACACTCAGGAGGACGTCACAGACCAAAGGCTCAGGAAACTAGGAACAGACCCTCAGCTCTAGCGTAGAGGTCCCATCTCACACCTGGAAGACCTTTGAGGTCTCCCCCTCCCTAGCCAATGCTGAGCTAGGTGTCTTGGAGGAAGAAAGCAAGGAGATTAAAGTGATGAAGAAGTAATCCCTCCAAGACACCCTCAATGCTCTATTTATAGTTTTCTGGGAATGACCTGCAAATAACAAACCTCCGCTCCTCTGAAATTACTGAAAGGCCCCCGAGTTGGTCTGCCAACAGCCAAATCCCGTTGTTCTAAGCGGCTAATTGTAGTCCACTAGGGGCAGTCCCTCAAGCCGGGCGAGCAGGGCGGTTAGGCGAGCTGAGGCCGGGCGAGTTGGCTGTTGAGCGAGCACATACCAGGTGAGAAGCGGCTTGGGCGAGATGGGTTGGCTGGGCGAGGCGACGGCCTGGAGAGATGGCGGCCTGCGAGCTAGCGGCCTGCGAGCTGGCGATGGCCTGGGGCGAGAGCGAGCTGGCGACCTGACGAGCTGGGGGCCTGCGAGCTGGCGGCCTGGGGCGAGAGCGAGCTGGCGGCTTAACGAGTTGGCGACCTGCGAGTTGGCGGCGGCCTGGGCGAGACCGACGGCCTGGCGAAAGCGACGGCCTAGCGAGACGGGCGGCCTGGTGAGACGGGCGGCCAGGCGAGCTGGCTAGTAGGGCGAGATCGGCCAGGGCAACCCCTCAAAGGGGTCGGGGGGAGACAAATATTTCATCCCCCCTACTAGTATATTCCAAGGGTTAAGCCTAAATTGGCCACTAAGAGTGCAAAACCTCTCCAAAAGCTTAAAAATCGCATAGCTAGCCCTACGCCTTCTAGAGGACCCCCACTCTGCGAATAATGGGTTGTACAAATAGCGTAAATAAATAAGAATGAGAAATCAAGCACACACAGACGACACAATGATTTATGTGGCTCGGAGATAAACAACTCCTACATCCACGGGGAGAGCACCGGAGAAGATTCACTATAAATTCAGAGTAATGTTTACAATTACATGGATGTGAGTAATAAAACGATATAACCTGGAGCGATAAGAATCACAATTAGCCCTTGTCCATGTCGGTGACCAAGACGTCACAGGCCTTGCCCTCCAATAGCTCTGATTCCAGATCGGAATTTAGTTCTTCGTTCTGGTCTGAACAAGATCTTAAAGTCCTCCTTCCTCCTCTGCTTTCACCCCTTTTTACCGAACCCTGGGTGAGAAGATCTCACTAGGAAAGATAGAAGGAGGGTGACTCCACCTGTCCTATGCTTGCAGCGATAGAGGCTCCGGCGAACGGAGGCAAGGCTCTTCTAGGGATATGCGGCAACAGGCGGATCGGCGGCTCCACAGGTTTGCGATTTCAGAAGAGGGAAGAATACACCGGCTCGGCTCTGCTCTATCTCTTATTTTACCCTAAATCATCGATCCCAATTATATTTATCCTTATACTGAACCACCTGGTTCAACTCAGTCTCAAGGGGGAGGCACCAATATAACAATCTCCACCTTGACGCCCCTTCCAAAAACATGCTCCACCTTAAGCTTGGATCTTCTCCCAAAAGAACACCCCCTCTCTCTAGGGTCACCACAATCAGCAAACACAAATATGAGCCAAGTCAAGGCAGTGCTTGAACTTTACTCCTGTCTGGGGCTTGGTCAGTATTTCTGCAACATTGTCCTTTATAGGCACCTTCAGTAACTGAATATCTCCACCTCCAACAAACTCCCTCAACTTGTGGTAGTGCACATCAATATGCTTTGTTCTTGCATGGTAGACCGGGTCCTTAGCAAGATAAATTGCAATCTAACTGTCATAGTGCAACTTCACCGCTTCCTGAGTAATCTTGAGTTCCTTAGTGAGACCTTTGAGCCAGATGGCTTTCTTTGCGGCTCCACTACAGCAATGTACTCCGTCTCTATTGTGGATAGAGCAACAATGTCCTGAAGGGTGACTTTCCAACTGATGGGACCTCAACCTAGAAGAAAGATGTACCCGGAAGTAGATCTTCTCTTATCGAGGTCATCGACGTAGTCAGAATTGATGAAGCCCTCTAGAGCACCAACATCCTTGTCCCTTTTGAAAAGTAGCCAGATATCTGGAGTCCCTTCAAGTATCTCAAAATCCACTTGACTGTTTCCCAGTTGTACAACCCTGTGTCCGCCGAAGGGGCCCAAGCAAGCAGGCGGACCGGGCCCCAGCCGCCTCTCTCAGGCGGGCCAGCCCCCCGCTCGCCTCTCCTAGGCGGGCCGGGCCTCACCTGCCTCTCAGGCGGGCCAGCCCCCCGCTCGCCTCTCCTAGGCGGGCCGGGCCCCAGCCGCCTCTCTCAGGCGGGCCAGCCCCCCGCTCGCATCTCCTAGGCGGGCCGGGCCCCAGCCGCCTCTCTCAGGCGGGCCAGCCCCCCGCTCGCCTCTCCTAGGCGGGCCGGGCCCCAGCCGCCTCTCTCAGGCGGGCCAGCCCCCCGCTCGCCTCTTCCAAGCGAGCCGGCCCCGGCCGCCTCTCTCAGGCGGATCGACTGCTGCCCACCTCCCTCCAAATGACAGGAGGTAACCCGGCAAGAGGTGCGTATAACCAGCCAGAACAGCGGGGTTTGGCTGTTGGCAGGCCAATCCGAGGGGCTCTTTAGTAAATTCAGACCACCAGAGGCGGGTTATTCGCAGACCATCTGAGGTAATCTATAAATAGGACCCAAGGGATACTTTAGAAGGCACGCTTTTTGGTTCTCAAGTCTTATAGCACTTTCTGAGGTACCTTAGCCCGGCAATTGGTTAAGGAGGGGAAGCGTTCTAAGATCTTCCGGGTGTGTGGTGGGACCTCCGAGCCGGGCCCTTGGTCCTGTCCCTTGTTCTTCTCCCCCTTGTTATTTCCCTTGCAGGAGCGAAGTAAGTGCGAGATCACCCCTTCCCCAAGGGTCGAACTCCGCAGAGGCCGGTTTCCAGTTTAAACATTTTGGTGCGGTGAGCGTGGAGCGTGGTCAGCAAGGAAAACCTTCAGCAGGCTCGATGACTGGAGAAGAAGGACAAGGATCAGGCAGGGGCAGCTCGCCACCCCCTCCCCCACCCCCAGCGGCAAGCGTGCCGGCAGAGCTTAGGGAGGAGATCCTCGGTCTCATCAGGACCACCCTCGGCATGCGAGCTGAGAGTGCGACACCGGCAGTTCCAGTGGTCGCCGCTCCCGCACTCGGCGACGACGCGCCGCTCAGGAGACCAGGGAAGGAACCCGCCGGGAGAGGCGAGCGCGAGTTCCAGTGGCGAGTTTTGTTCCCCGGCTCGGCCGCAGAATACCATTTCGGCGAGACGGCGGGGAGAGAGTTCCCCCCTCGCCCCGCTGAGGGAGGAAGCCCCTTCAGCGAGTTCGTCTCCTCCGCCCCAGTTCCAGAGGGGTTTCGTGAGCCGGAGATGACCTACTACTCCGGGAAGGGAGACCCCGTCCACCACATCCAGTGGTTTGAGGACATGGTCTCTATTCGACAGATGTCAGACGGCTTCAAGTGTCGACTCTTCGCCATCACCCTCCGAGAGAAGGCGAGAGAATGGTTCCACCAGCTCCCGACCGGGTCCATCTACTGCTTCGAGGACCTGCGTCGGGGGTTCATGTTGAGGTTCACCACTTCCAAGAAGAGGAAGAAGGAGGTGGAGTCCTTGTTCCGTGTCAAGCAGAGGGTGGGAGAGACCCTGGGGAGTTACCTGGATAGATTCCAAGAGGAGTTGTCCCAAGTGCAGGAGATGCCAGGGCACACCATGATGGTGGCCTTCACCCTGGGTCTCCAATCCGGGTTCTTTGCAATGGAACTCAAGAGGTCCCCCCCAGTATCTTTTGAGGCGCTCCTGGAGAGGGCGGCTAGGGAGGCCGATATGGAGGCGGCACATCCGGAGTTTGCCCGAAGGTTGGCCAGGTGGGTCGTGGAGGAAGAGAGGCCAAGGGGTGGCCGAGGGCAGGAAGAGAGAAGGGCTGAGCCCCGGCAGAGGGAACAGCCGCCGCCGCAGCAGCATCAGCAGCAGCCCAGGCAGGGGCGACATGAGCCGAACTTCCAGCTGGGGTGGAGACCCGAGTGGCAGGAGCCCGGGGGAAGGAGAGGGTTCCGCGGAGGGGACTACCGTCAAGGAGGACAGGGTCAGTTTTACCCCCCAGGCGGGATGCAGGGCCAGAGGCCGGCCCTTCCCGACCAGGAGCAGGCTATGGCCATAGCACTAGGGGAGAGGAGAAGAGCGATACGGAGAAGGAGAAGGGATGTGAGGGTGGAGTTGCCTTACTGTGACTTCCATCAGGAGGAGGGGCACGCCACAGCCACGTGCCCAGAGTTCCTCGAGATGAGGGGCAACCGGGAGCAGCAACAACAATAACAGCGTCCGGAAGTGCGGATTGAGGAGATCCGGCCTCGGGCGGAGGAGGGTCGGTGCGAAGACCGGGTGGATGTGGGCTCCCGAGGAAGGATCGGAGCGATCCACGGGGGGGCTGGGATCGAGGCTTCCCGCAAGTCGAGCCTCCACACTATGCACCGCAGGAGCGTTGGCTCCACGTCCCAGTCCCCGCCCCCGGATGAGAAAATCACTTTTTCCAGGGAGGATATGCCGGGTCACGAGGACCCCTTCTGCGATGCGCTGGTCATCCAGACAGCCATCGAGGACTTCACCGTCCCCCGGATCCTCGTCGACAACGGGAGCTCGGTCAACGTCATCTTCAAGAAGGCGTTCGATGCGATGAAGGTGGAGGCCCGAAGGGTGTTGGCCTCGGACGGACCCCTGTTCGGCTTCTCAGGGAAGAGGAAGGAGGTTGAGGGAGGAGTGGGACTCCATGTCGTTCTGGGGGGGCAGTCCCGCAACTGCAAGTTCGTCATCGTGGACGCCCCCAACAGCTATAGCGCCATCTTCGGGAGGCCTCTCATCAGCGCCTTCTGCTGCGTCCCCTCATCCTTCCACCAGTGCTTAAAATTTAACGTCGAGGGGGTCCAGGTCCGGGTCCGCGGAGATCCCAAAGAAGCGAGAGAGTGCTATGTCACGGCGGTGAACTCCATCTCTTGGCTGGAGGGAGCCGAGGAGATGGGGCGGAGGCTGAAGGAGGTGGAGCCGGAAGCTGGCGGGGATGAGATGGAGGTGGAGGAGAGTCGCGCCCAGGAGAAGGTCGCGGAAGAGATTCAAGAGCCGGACGAGGCGATGGCCGTGATAGAAGCTGAGGAGGAGGTCCTCGCCTTCGATGAGGGGGAGGCTGAGGAGTGGGAGGCACAGTCCCGTCTGGAGGCGGCAGAGGAGGTGGCGGAGATGGAGGTTCTAACCACCAGAGGCAGGGTGGAGAAGATCCGCATCAGTGGAGGACTGACCCCGGAGGCTTGAGGCAGGATGCTGGAGTGCGTCCAGAAGAATGTGGACATCTTCGCATGGAATGTCGCGGAGATGCCCGGGATCGACTCCAACATCGCCTGCCACCACCTCAACCTAGACCCGGAGGCTTCCCCCATCCGACAAAAGAAGAGGCCCGTTGCAGACAAGCTCGCCGAGCCCATCAGGGAGGAGGTAGCAAAGCTCCTCAAGGCCGGCTTTGTATCCGAAATCCAATACCCCGGCTGGGTCTCCAATGTTGTAATGGTTAAAAAAGGAGACGGCCGGTGGAGGATGTGTATCGATTTTTCTCTTCTTAATAAATCATGTCCTAAAGATTGTTACCCCTTGCCTCGGATCGACGCGCTGGTTGACTCATCCATCGGTTTCCCTTTGATGAGTTTTCCGGATGCCTTTTCAGGTTATCACCAAATCAGGATGCACCCTCCCGACGTCAAAGACGTCTCATTCATCACAGGGGATGGGTGCTATTGTTATAAAATGATGCTCTTCTGGCTGAAAAATGCAGGGGCGACCTACCAGAGAATGATGGACAGGGTCTTTCAAGGGCAAAAGGGAAGGAACCTGGAGGTATACGTAGACGATCTCATGGTCAAGAGTCCGGATCTCGACTCCCACCTCCGGGACCTAGAAGAGACCTTTGCCACTCTCCGCGGGTGCAAGATGAGGCTGAACCCCCTCAAGTGCACCTTCGGGTCAGGCAGAGGTAAATTCCTGGGGCATTTCCTCACCCCTGCCGGCGTAGAGCCCAACCCCGACAAGGTGAGGGCAATCCTGGAGTTGGAGTCTCTGCGGAATGTGAAGGAAGTGCAGCGATTGACTGGGAGGCTGGCAGGACTGAGCAGGTTCCTCTCCCGGGCCGGGGAGAAGTGCTCTCCATTCTTTAAAAGCTTGAGAAGAGGCCAGAAATTTGAGTGGACCTCGGAGTGCGAGGAGGCATTCCAGGCCCTAAAGAAGCAGTTGACTCAGGCCCCCCTGCTCCAAGGGCCAAAGGAGGGGGAGGACTTATTCCTGTACTTAGGGGCTGGGGCCGAGGCCCTGAGCTCCGTTTTAGTTCGGGAAGAAGGGAAGAGACAACTCTCGGTTTACTATGTAAGTCGGGTCTTGAGGAAGGCCGAGCTTCGGTACCCCATCCTAGAGAAGCTGGCCTTCGCTCTCATCATCTCGGCCCGGAGGCTCCGACCCTATTTCCAGGCACACTCGATCCGAGTGGTGACTGACCACCCTCTCCGCAACATCTTCGAGGTGGTGGAGCATTCCGGCAGGTTGGCCAAGTGGTCGGTGGAGCTGAGCGAGTTCGACATCTCCTTCGTACCTCGCCTCTCGATCAAGGCCCAAGCCATGGCCGATTTCCTGGCTGACTATGTGGTCGAGGTGGCGGAGGAGGAACTCACTCGCCCGGTTCCCTGGAAGGTCATGGTGGACGGTGCGTCGGGGAGACACTCCCTGGGGGCTGGGGTCATCTTGGAAAGCCCCCAGGGGACGAGGATCGAGCAAACAGTGGTGGTGAATTTTCCCATCACCAACAATCAGGCCGAGTATGAAGCCGTGATTGCGGGTCTACGCCTGGCCAGGGAACTAGGGGTGCATGATGTGGAGGTCCTCACTGACTCCCTGGTGGTGGCCTCCCAGATCAACGGGGAATTCGAGGCAAGGGAACCCACCCTGCAGCGTTACTTGGCGAAGGTAAAGGGAGTCATCGGCACCTTCCACGCTTTCTCCATCCGGCACGTGCCTCGAGAGGATAACGAGCAGGTGGATCAGCTGGCAAAACATGGACCCCGGGCGGGGGGCACCATCACAGACCTCTTTCGCCTATCCATCGAGGAAGGGGAATTGATGGAGGTGGAACAGCACCCCTCCTGGATGGACCCATTCGTCACTTTCCTGACCATTGGGGAGTATCCCAAGGGGATGGACGGAAAGAAGCTCAAGTACAAATCGGCATACTACCTCATGCGAGACGGCCAGTTATACCGGAAAACCCTCTCAGGGATGCTGGCGCGTTGTGTGGGCGAGAGGGAGGTCCCGAAGATTTTAGAAGAGGTCCACTCCGGGGAGTGTGGGAGTCACTCCAGAAGTCGAACCTTAGAAGGTCGGATCGTCGGGCAGGGATACTTCTGGCCGACTCTGGGTCTCGACGCGGCAAAATTCACAAAGGAATGTCATAAGTGCCAGCTATTCGCTCCCCTCCAACTACAACCGGCCCAGCGCCTCAGGAGTATCACCGCCCCCTGGCCATTCGCCATCTGGGGAATGGACTTGGTCGGGCCCTTTCCCCAAGCCAGCGGCCAGAGGAGATTCCTGCTCGTGATGATTGATTACTTCTCCAAGTGGCTGGAAGTCAAGGCACTGGCCAAGGTGACCTCCCAGGTCGTCAGAAACTTTGTGTGGGGGGAGATCATCTGTCGTCATGGGTTGCCCCAGGCCATCGTCACGGACAATGGCCCTCAATTTGCCAGTGCCGAGTTCACCAGCTTCTGCGAGCAGCTCGGGATCGATCTCAGGTTTGCCTCAGTTCATCACCCCCGAAGCAATGGGCAGGTGGAAGCGGCAAACAAGATTATCGTGAACCTCCTCAAGAAAAAGGTGGAGAACTTGAGAGGAAGCTGGGTGGAGCAACTCCCCTCGGTTCTCTGGGCCCTCCGAACCACACCCAACACAGCAACAGGGGAGACGCCCTTCAAAGTCTCCCACGGGTGCGAGGCAGTACTTCCGGTAGAATTTGAAGTCCGGACACCTCGGGTAGTCGGGGCCGGAGAGCACAAAGAGGAATGGAGAGCCAATAATGAAGAGGAGCTACGGCTCTCTCTCGACATGGTCGAGGAACTGCGGGACCTTTCAGTCGTGAGGCAGGAGGAGATAAAGAGAAGAATGGCCAAGTACTTCGACAAGCACGTCAGAGTCAAGCAGTTTGCCGAAGGAGACTTGGTCTTAAGGAAGGTGGACGCGGCAGGGAGATCAGCCGCGGTAGGAATGCTCCACCCCAATTGGGAAGGACCATTCATTGTGCAGGAGGCATTGAAGTCGGGGGGGTATCGCCTCCGGAATGTGGAGGGCGAAACCCTAAGTCTCACTTGGAGTGGAGACGACTTGAAACGTTTTTTCCCCTAAAATCATGTAAACCGTGTTCAATCTCTAATGGAATTTCTTGCGATAAACTTATTTCCCCCCCCCCCCCCCGCAATGAGAGATGAATGTCATTGCCTCAGACCCCGAGCAGATCCCGCTGCCAGGCTCTCACCAAGCTGGAAGGGCTGGATGTCACTCGGAGGAGTCTGCCTCAGACCCCGAGCAGATCCCGCTGCCAGGCTCTCACCAAGATGGTAGGGTTGGATGTCACTCGGAGGAGTCTGCCTCAGACCCCGAGCAGATCCCGCTGCCAGGCTCTCACCAAGCTGGCAGGGCTGGATGTCACTCGGAGGAGTCTGCCTCAGACCCCGAGCAGATCCCGCTGCCAGGCTCTCACCAAGCTGGCAGGGCTGGATGTCACTCGGAGGAGTCTGCCTCAGACCCCGAGCAGATCCCGCTGCCAGGCTCTCACCAAGCTGGCAGGGCTGGATGTCACTTGGAGGAGTCTGCCTCAGACCCCGAGCAGATCCCGCTGCCAGGCTCTCACCAAGCTGGCAGGGCTGGATGTCACTCGGAGGAGTCTGCCTCAGACCCCGAGCAGATCCCGCTGCCAGGCTCTCACCAAGCTGGCAGGGCTGGATGTCACTCGGAGGAGTCTGCCTCAGACCCCGAGCAGATCCCGCTGCCAGGCTCTCACCAAGCTGGCAGGGCTGGATGTCACTCGGAGGAGTCTGCCTCAGACCCCGAGCAGGATCGGGCCGGTGACTTCTTGCCGAGCATCCAGGGATTGGATACCATCCCCAAAGAATGCCCGGGCGAGTCGGCGAACCAAGAAGGTTGGTCCCGGCGCATAGAGGGACGAGCCTTAAGCACAACGCGCGAGGGAAGGGGTTAGGCCCTCGCGGCGCAAGAGATTGAGCGAGCGGACCGGCCAAGATGCCCAGGCAAGTCGGCGAGCCAAGAAGGCCGGCCCCGGCGCATAAAGGGGCGAGCCCTAAGCATGGCGTGCGAGTGGAGAGGTTAGACTCTCACGTCGCCAGAGATCAGGTGAGCGGGCCGGTCAGGATGACCCTATGAGGCCGCAACGCCGACCCCAATTTACAGTGTGGCGGGTCCCAGGGTGAATTAGAGGCAAAGGCTCGGAAGCGCCAAGACCCCCCCCCCCCCGAGAGGCCGGCCCGCGCGAAGTCTTTACGCGCGGAAGTCGGGCCCAGTCCACTCCAAGATATGGTCAAAATGGTGAGCCCGAGCGGTAGGCGCGAGTCGCCACTCGCGTCGCGGCCAGCTTTTGTGTCTCTCGAACCTAGATCTACGTCCCGAACCTCAAACAGGCGGGCGGCCTCACTCGCTCGCAGCAACGAAAATCAGAGAATCAACAAAACAATGCACAGTAGCGATTGCGAGGCGGGAAAGAATTGACAATCAAGAAAGTAAATGCAGTGAGTATATTATCAAATAAAATCTTTTACAAAATTATAACTGCGGCCCGCGGCGCGATCACACAAAATAAATACAAAATACATATCCAAAAAAGGGGGGGAGAGAGAAGCCTCAAGGCGGCGAGCCCCTCATATGCGGTGATACTCGCCCGACCTAGGTACCGGGAGGAACAGCTCCGGTACCACGTCGGCCACCCGCAAACCAGAACATTCGTCCTTGAGGAGCCTGGCCCGCTGCAGCGTCCGGAAGAGGTACGTCACCGCGTCGGCCCCGTTCTGTTGCATCAGAACCGCCAGATCGTGCTCGCTGTGGTGAACGAGTTGGCAGCCGCTCGAAGATGCCGGCGGGACGGCAGCAGCAGCCTCGAGCGCACCCACCCGCGCCTGCAGGGTC
This sequence comes from Platanthera zijinensis, assembly GCA_039513925.1. Taxonomy (NCBI): domain Eukaryota; kingdom Viridiplantae; phylum Streptophyta; class Magnoliopsida; order Asparagales; family Orchidaceae; genus Platanthera; species Platanthera zijinensis. The sequence goes on from CM077083.1 coordinate 208,377,448, forward strand.
TGGTTCTCCAGCTGGAGGGTGGCGATCTCGGTACCAAGTCGGCTGGCGGTCTCCGCATCCTGCAAAGAAATTTATTAGAACGAGTTGCGGAACAGAAGCGGGTGTGAGTCAGATAGCTTACCGCGCCCCCCTGATATTGCGCGAGAGCGGCGTCAGCTGCTTCGAGCCGCTTTCGCAGGTCGTCTGCCTCCTCCTGGGCGAGCTTGCGGGCCTCCTCCTTCTCGTCGATCAGCTTGTTGAGCGAAGGGACATCCCTGTCCAGCCGGAGGCATCGCCGGCCGACCATGTGGGCCAAGGCGAGGCTCTGAAATTGCGCCCGCGCGCTCTCATAGATGAGCACCCGCGTGGCCTCCTCGCCGTAGGTGGAGGCGTCCTCCCGCCCGTATACGCCGAAGGAGAGGTTGAAGGCGTCCCTGGAGGCGGTGTCCTGCTCCGTCCAACTAGGCAGCAGCGAGGACACCGAGACGCGGTTGGCCTCCTTGTCCCACTGAAGCAACGGGGCACCGGATCTGTCCGTGGGCCCCTCGCCATAGCCGAAGTTGGGGTGCCCTCGGGGAACCGGCTTCTCGGCGGGCCGAGTCGCCGCGGGCAGCCGCGACGAACCTGCCGCCCCGCCGGCGGGATCAGCGGTCGAGGGAACCGCGGGGGCGGGGGCAGAGGATGGTTGATCTGCGGGGCCTTGCCCTTGTCGCCGGCCGGAGGAGCCTGACCACCCGCCTTATTCGGCTTCTTAGAGAGGGGAGGGCCCTGAGTCAGCTCACCTCCGGATCGCTTCTGGCCGGCGGGAGCCGAGAGCTCACGGTGAGCTAAGGCTGCCGCTTCAGCACGGCCAAGCTCGCTCAAAGCGGACCGCGCGCTCTCGTAAGGCGGGCGGAGAGGGACGTCGCGCTCGCCTGCAGAAACAAGAGTTAGAAAAATCCGAAGTACGATTCAAGCAGAGGCGAGCGAGCCGCTTACCTTCACCGGGCGGGACAGGGACGAGGTCATCTAGGTTCCGACGGAGGAATGCGACCTCGAAGTTCTTCCCGGCAAAGAACTCATATAGTTTCGCCTCATGACCCCCCAGGCTAGGGGGCTGATAGCTCGCCTCGCCGAGCTGAACCGGCGAGAAAGGAATGTTGCCGAAGTCGCCCTTGACGAAGACAAACTTCTTGAGCCAGTTGTGGCCCTTGCTGACCGTCTCCCGCACCTTGGCATGCATGCTCGCGAAGCACGCGGTCCCGTCCTTGTTCGCGCGGAAGGAGAACAGCTTGCGGAAGACCGCAAGGCTGAACTCAATCCTCTCCTCGCGAAGGTAGCAGGCGAACCCGACGACGACGGTGATAGAGTTCGGGGTCAGTTGCCCCGGGACAACCCCATAATACTTAAAGACCTGGCGGACTTCCGGCCAGAGGGTTAGCCGGAGTCCCACCTCAAAGTGGGCCGTCGGGAGAGCCAGCTCATCACCCGAGAGCTCGTTTATTCTTTCTTCCTTCCCGGGTCGCCTCGCCACGAAACCCGGCGGGATGAAGTTGCCGACGGCGTCCAAGAATTCCTTCTCCGAGATGACGACGGGAGGGAAGTTGTGGTCGGCGAAGATCCAGGCACACTTGCCCCTCCCGTCCGCTTCGCCGCTGCCGCCCGTCATTTCGCGGAACAGGTAAGTGAGCCGAGCGAGAGAGAAGAGAAGGGAGAGAGTTCTCGCGAGGTAAAGCGGGAAGGGCTCTTGAATACGGTAGGTGAAGTAATAAATAAGGGCCTATTTATAGGGCCGGAAAAAGAGCGGGAAAAATCAGAAAAGGCGGGAAAGCGAACCGACAGCAGGGCCAACCCCGACGCTTCGATTCCCGAGCCCTGCCCGGGTCCGCGTCGAATCGCCGGTCGGCCGCGAGAGTCTCCCGGCCGCGAGCCATCCCCCCTCCCGCACAGAGCATATTCTGAGAGGAATGCCCAGTCGAGGGGCGACTTGCGAACCGCCCGCCTCTCCCAGACGGGTCGGCCCCCGCCCGCCTCTCCTAGGCGGGCCGGCCCTCACCCGCCTCTCCTAGGCGGGTCGGCCCTCGTACGCCTCTCCTAGGCGGACCGGCCCTCACCCGCCTCTCCTAGACGGGTCGTCCCTCGCTCGCCTCTCGCAGGTGGGACGGCCCTTACCCGCCTCTACCAGGCGGGCTCTCCAAGGTCAAAGCCAGGAATCCAGCAAAAAAAAAAATTTATAATAATAATAATAATAATAATAATAACACGCGCCCTGGAACGAGCGAGAAGAACCCTGAATTATTACAACAATTGTTCTTAAATAGTATTCGCCTCCGATAACCTGGGACGGATCACACATCGAGACAGTTCAGACCCAGCGAGCAACGGCGGGCACGGGCGGGGGAGGCAGGTGGCTCAGTACTCGATCCATTTCCACCTACCCCGCCTCTGCGAGCCGGTTCGAGGCGGCACGCGAGAGTCATGATACTCTCGAACCACCGCCAGCTCCCGCTTGGTCTGATCGGCCTGTTTCGAAATGTTTGTCAGCCGCTCCTCTGCTCGCGTAATATGCGCGCCCGGAGATGTCGGCTCATCCTCCTCAGCCGAGCCCCTTGCCCCCTCCAAAGCAGCGAGTCGCTCCTCCGCCTTGACTCTGTCTCTCTCCATCCCCACGAAGGCCTCTTTGAGCAGCAGCGTGTGTTTCTGAAACATTCGCGCCACCTGCGCCTTCATCTTCTCGCTATCATGCGGGTCGCCCAAGAAGTCCGCAATGTCTTCCGGCTCCACGGGAGGCGAGTACCCCTCGCTCATCTCGACATCAGAAGAAACGACGCGATATCCTGCAGAAGCAAGGTCAGAAACAGACGAGCGGCGAGCGGGTTAGTTTCAGGGGGGTTACCTGGCGTCTGCACGTCTCCCGCGTCATCAGCTGGCCGAGAATAACCCGGCCGACCTTGGAACGATTTCCCTCCCGGGGCGACGAGCGGCTTCCCCAGACCCTGAACTCTCAGCGGGGGAGGAGTCGCAGGAAGGCTGCGCGCCGGGGAAAAGGGACTGACGCCCAGGTCGATCATCTCCACGGAGAGATCCGCGAGGTTCCCGGAGCCCCCTTCCAATGCGTCTTCGGGGGGCGTCTCCTGCAAAGGGAAAAGTCAGTGGAAAGCACAGGTCGAAGGGCGAAACCACGTACCCAGATTCAACCTCGGAGCCGCCGGAACCCTGGTCATCACTCGGCGTGGAACGGCGGACAACCTTTCCCTTTACCGGCTTAAACTGCGGGCCAGATGATCTGGGCGCCAACCACGGGGCGGCCGCGAGGGCCTCCTCCCGACTCTCCTCCCTAGCGGCTGCCAACCGAGCACGTATCTCCTCAGACGCAGGCATCTCCTGGCCTCAAACCACGCAGGAAGCAAGAGGAGAGGGCCAGTCATCGAAGGCCCGGTGGCTTATTTATAGCTAAAAGGTGGGTCCCACCAAAAGATTCCCTCCAGCTCAGCAAGGTCGTCGCCGGACACGAGGGTTGGACGTTTCTTTCCGAGCTTCTGCAAAGCACGCAAAGATCGGGGATTGTGTACAACCCCATGTCCGCCGAAGGGGCCCAAGCAAGCAGGTGGACCGGGCCCCAGCCACCTCTCTCAGGCGGGCCAGCCCCCCGCTCGCCTCTCCTAGGCGGGCCAGGCCTCACCCGCCTCTCAGGCGGGCCAGCCCCCCGCTCACCTCTCCTAGGCGGGCCGGGCCCCAGCCGCCTCTCTCAGGCGGGCCAGCCCCCCGCTCGCCTCTCCTAGGCGGGCCGGGCCCCAGCCGCCTCTCTCAGGCGGGCCAGCCCCCCGCTCGCCTCTCCTAGGCGGGCCGGGCCCCAGCCGCCTCTCTCAGGCGGGCCAGCCCCCCGCTCGCCTCTTCCAAGCGAGCCAGCCCCGGCCGCCTCTCTCAGGCGGATCGGCTGCTGCCCACCTCCCTCCAAATGACAGGAGGTGACCCGGCAAGAGGTGCGTATAACCAGCCAGAACAGCGGGGTTTGGCTGTTGGCAGGCCAATCCGAGGGGCTCTTTAGTAAATTCAGACCACCAGAGGCGGGTTATTCGCAGACCATCCGAGGTAATCTATAAATAGGACCCAAGGGGTACTTCAGAAGGCACGCTTTTTGGTTCTCAAGTCTTATAGCGCTTTCTGAGGTACCTTAGCCCGGCAATTGGTTAAGGAGGGGAAGCGCTCTAAGATCTTCTGGGTGTGTGGTGGGACCTCCGAGCCGGGCCCTTGGTCCTGTCCCTTGTTCTTCTCCCCCTTGTTATTTCCCTTGCAGGAGCGAAGTAAGTGCGAGATCACCCCTTCCCCAAGGGTCGAACTCCGCAGAGGCCGGTTTCCGGTTTAAACACCAGTGTTCTCCCTAGATTCCCCATGTATCTGATGACTGCGCTCACGGCCTGAGCGATATCTGGTCTCGTACAAATCATGGCATACATCAAGCATCCTACCGCACTAGCGTAAGACACCCAAAGAATCTTTGGCGTTCCTCTTCTGAGTATGGACACTGCTATAGAGACAATCTGAATTGTTGTCTCAAAGAAGTTGAAACTGCTTTCGACTCTGTCATACTGAACTTCTCCAAAACCTTCTTTATATTACCAGTCTGAGAAAGCCAAAGCATGTCTCGCTTTATGTCCCGCTTGATCTCCATCCCAAGGATTTTCTGTGTGTGACCAAAATCTTTCATCTCGAACTCAGCATGTAGCTTATGCTTCAGAACTTGAATCTCCCGAGCTGACTTGTAAGCAATCAACATGTCATCGACGTAGAGCATCAGAATCAGTATGTCTCTATTTGCAAAAAATATATAGTAGACACAGCTGTCGTACTGGCTCCTGCTGTAACCATGTGAAGTCATAAAGGTGTCAAAACCTCTTGTACCATATCCTCGGAGTCTGCTTCAAACCATAAAGAGATCTCTTCAGCTTGCATACCTTTTTCTCGTCACCGGGATGAATGAACCCCTAAGGCTGCAGTATGTAGATCTCTTCCTCTAAGCTTCCGTGAAGAAAAGCCGTCGTCATGCCCATCTGCTCCAGCTCCATGTCACACATCGCTGCCATATCAAGAAGCGTCCGTATGGAATAGTGCTTCACCACGGGTGAGACGATTTCATCGAAATCAACACCTCTCTTCTGCGTGAACCCCTTTGCAATAAATTTGGCCTTGTACCTCCACTGGTCCTTTCCTGATGTGCACTCCTTCTTCCTGAACACCCATTTGGAGCTTATATCCTTAGCTCCTTTGGGCAGACTAACCAAGTCCCATGTCTTGTTCTTCTGAAGGGAGTCCATCTCTTCCACCATAACAACTTTCTACTGAGAACTGTCTCTGTACTCTGTAGCTTCTCGGTAGGAACACGGATCTGAGGAGATCACCTGAAAAGCGTATGCCACTATGTCTTGCAGCCTGAGAGGCAATATGACCTCTCTCCCCGCCTTTCCTCTAGCAATCATGTATGGATCCGTATCAGTAGGTTGCACAACATCTGTATCCTCCGAGTCAGAAGAATCATCATAGTCTTCAGCTTTGTCACTTCCTTCAAGCTCCACCTGCACTGGTGAGACTGGAGTCTTTTCCTCTTCTTTGGCATGAGACTGAGACTTCTTCAGCATATAAGCCTCATCGAAGATCACGTCGCGCTTCACCTCCACTTTCTTAGTTTCAGGATTCCATAGCTTGAATCCTTTCATGCCGGCCTTTTGGTCAAGATAGATACATCTTTTGGACTTAGCATCCAGCTTAGTGCTCTCTGAGTCCTACAACAGTGCGTATACATGGCAACCAAAAATGTGAATATTAGAATAAATAATAGGTGTACCTAACCATACTTACTGAGGAGACTTCAAATCTAGTGACATAGAGGGAGACTGATTCACTAGATAGCATGTCGTATTTATCACTTCGGCCCAGAAAGACTTTGGTAGATCTGTAAATAGACGCATGCACCGAGCTCTCTCCAACAACGTTCTGTTCATTATTTCTGCAATGTCGTTCTGCTGCGGTGTACCAGGAATGGTGAGGTGACGAGTGATGCCCTCCTGACAATAGTATGCCTGGAACTCCGCTGAGGTGTACTCGCCGCCATTATCAAATCTGAGGTATTTCACCTTCTTCGCGGTCTGCTTCTCCACTTTGGTCTTCTAGATTTTGAATTTCTCGAACACCTCAGACTTGTGCTTTAGAAAGTAGATCCAGACATTCCTTGAGAAATCATCGATGAAGGTCACAAAGTATCTGGCACCTCCAAGTGATGGCTGGGGATGGCCCCCAAATGTCTGAGTGTATGTACTCCAGTACTTGTTTGTTGCGCTTGCTTGACGTCACAAAATTTACTTTGCACTGCTTCCCGAGAACGCACGTCTCGCAGAAATACAACTTGTACGTCTTGATCCCTTTTAGTAGGCCTTTCTTCTGCAGCTCCAGCAATCCTCTCTCGCTCATGTGGCCAAGCCTGACATGCCACAGTAGAGATGAGTCTTCATCTGATGTCGTAGAGACTGCTGCATCATCGGCAATAGTGGAGCTAATGAGCCTATAGAGAGTACCACATTGCTCTCCTTTCATGACCACCAGAGCGCCCTTCTTGACTTTCAAGTAGCCACCATCACCGGTGTAATAGTACCCAGCCGCCTCCAGAGTACCTAAAGAAATCAAGCTCTTTCTTAAATCTGGCACGTACCTGACATCGGTGAGCGTTCTGACGGTTCCATCAAACATCTTGATTCTGATGCTGCCAATCCCCATTATTCTGCACTTTGAGTTATTCCCCATCAGAACTCGACCACCATCACATTGCCTGAAGGTGGAGAACCATTCTTTGTTCGGGCACATGTGATAAGAACATCCAGAATCCATGATCCATGTATCGGTGGAGTCAAGGGTAGATTGAACATGAAGTACATCGACGTCATTGTCTTGGTCTGAATCCACAGCTGCATGTTGTGTCTCTTTATTCTTTTCTTTAAGCTTTTTCTTCGGGCAGTTGTTTTTCCAGTGCCCTTCTTCCTTGCAGTAGTGGCACTTGTTGTTCCGGTTCTTTGACTTCGACCTAGGTCAGTTTGCTTTCTTGCCCCTGTTTTTGGATCCACCTCTAACCAACTCGTTGCTATTCACAAATAGTCCTTCGATGGTGCTGGGGCCAGACTTGTTCCTCGTTTCATTTGAGAGAAAAGTCGTCATCACCTCTTCCATCTTCAGAGTATCTTTACCGTAAAGGATCGTGGTGACCAAGTAATCAAAATACTTCAGCAATGAAGACAAGAGATGAAGAGTCTGGTCTTCTTCCTTAACTTTCACATCCATGCTACGCAACTGAGAAATGAGCTTGTTGAACACGTTCATACGCTCCAACAACTGAGTACTCTCTGACATCCTAAAGCTTTATAACTACTTCTTGACCTAGAGTTTGTTTGTGAGAGACTTGGACATGTAAATCTCCTCTAGTTTCTTCCACAAATCTGTTGTAGTCTCAGCATCGACTACGTTGTATATGACTTCATCTGCTAGGCATAACTGGATTGTGCTAATGGCCTTCAAATCTAACTCCTCCCATTTGTCATCCTTCTTCCCGAATTTTTCCTTGCCAAGAAGCGCTTTATGGAGACCTTGCTGAACGAGAACCGTCTTGATCCGTTTCTGCCACAAACCAAAATTGATTTTGTCATTGTACTTCGGAATCTCGAAATTTGTCTTCATTGTTATTGCTCACAGAGGTCCAAGGTCGCAACCTGGCTCTGATACCAATTGTTATGAAATATTGGTACGATTCGCGACAATGTTATCACCGCGGATAGCGCAACGGAAATTAAGCCGACCAATAGTAATAACATAAAATAAATAACAACGAGAAATCTAGCACACACAAATGATATAAGGATTTACGTAGTTCAGAGATAAACGACTCCTACGTCCACAGGGAGAGCCCCGGAGAAGATCCACTATAAATTCAGAGCAATGTTTACAATTACATGGAGGTGAGCAAAAGAATGATATAACCTGGAGCGATAAGAATCACAATTAGCCCATGTCCACGCCAGCGACCAAGACGTCACAGGCCTTACCCTCCAATAACTTTGATTCCAGATCGAAATTTCCTTCTTCGTTCTGGTCTGAACAAGATCTTAAACTCCTCCTTCCTCCTCTGCTTTCACCCCTTTTTACCGAACCTTGGGTGAGAAGATATCACCGGGAAAGAGAGAAGGAGGGTGACTCCACCTATCCTAGGCTTGCAGTGGCAGAAGCTCCAGCGAATGGAGGTTAGAATCTTCCTGGGAGATGCAGCGGCAGGCGGATCGGCGGCTCCATAGGTTCGCGATTTCAGAAGAGGGAAGAAGACACCGGCTCGACTCTGCTCTATCTCTTTTTTTTGCCCTAAATCACTGATCCCAATTATATATAACCTTATACTGAACCGCCCAGTTCAGCTCAGTCTCAAGGGGGCGACACCAATATAACACGCATGTTGGGCAGATTGGTGCTGCCGGCTGCCACATCACTCGTGGTTACTCTATCCCCCTGGGCGGTGACGGTATTCGCTTGCCCGCCTATAAATAGGGGTGTTGTGCTCATCAAAAATAATAGGAACTCTAAGAACTGTAGCTTGAGTTAAACTCGACGATTAAGTTTTTTGTAACCGCATGATATAAAGAAGTGACCGGTTTATTCTGTGTTTGCAGATTGTGCGGCTAGCACTTGGCAGCTAGGAAATTGGTTCTGACTGTGAAGTTAGAGGAGCCAGTGCGGATAGCCGGTAGCAGTCGGTAGCGGTGAGCAGCAGGTCGTGGGTTTGGCGGTCTTCTTCCTTGGGCAGTTTTCTTAACTTGGATAAATCAGTTCGCCTCTTATAGGCTGATTAGCAGCTCAAATAAGCTGTTTGCTCTACTTGGCGGTTAGGCGACCAAGATTTGCAAATATATAGCTCAGTTCTAGTTAAGGTTGTTCGCGGCAGCTTCTGCGGTCAGGCGACGAAGAAGTGCAGACATGGTTTTTTCTTCAACAGTCAATAAAGCAGTTCACGCATATTTGCGGTTAGCAGGGCGGATAAGCGGTTACAGTGCTATGTACGCCTATATTTGCTCGTCTATTTTTTGTGGTTTTCATCGAGTGCATTGCAAAATCATGTCTCGCAATGTATGCCTCGCCTTATAAAGAAGATTGTTAATACACTTTTAGGTCTTGTTCTTCTATCTGCTACTGATTTATTTGGTTTGATTGGTTGAGTGTTCCTGCGATCTTCCTATTTTATAAATTTTTGTATGGTATCAGAGCGATAGAGGTTTTAGCAGTGATCAGTTACATAAGTTTGTTAAGTACCTTTGGAAGTTCAAGTTAACCAAGAATCTGACAATGGAAGGTGGTTACACAAGAGTTCTTTGAATTGAGCTTCTAGCGCAGACTAACTACAAGATGTGGAAGTCTTGCATGGAGAGTTATCTTCTGGGCGAGAATCTCTGGGAGGTCGTCAGTAGAGATGAAAGACAAGAGGTGATTATTGCTGAAGGAAATGATCAGGCTGTGAGGGCTTGTAGGAGAACAAATGAAAATACATAGTTCACACTCAAGCGGGCGATCTCATCGGTGTTGTCTGACCACATCTTTGGATATAGGTCGACTGCTGAGATTTGGACAGCCTTGGATTTCTTATTCAATAAGAATAACGATGTAGCTCAGCTATAATTTTTTGAGAATTAGTTGGCGAAAGCAACTCAGGGGGAACTGTCGATTTCATCTTTCTTCTTAAAGATGAAAAAACTGTGTGCTGAGATTTCAGCATTGGACTCGGATGAGCCCATCTCAGAGGCGAAGCTGAAAAGGCACATCATCTGCGGCTTGTGGAAGGAGTACGTTGCCTTTGTTACTTTTGTGCAAGGCTGAGCCAATCAATCATCTTTGCTAGAGATGGAGAATCTGCTGGCTTTGCATGAGAGCTAGGCGAGGCACATGGCTGGGTGTTCTATCTCAAGGGGAGATAGTGAGGTTCACTATTTTGGAAAGAAGAATAGATGGATAGGAAGAAGAAGTCATATATAGAAGATGGTCCCTCAACTTCATCACAGCAGGAGAGGAGCAAAGCTCCTAAGCAGGATAGAGGGAAGAAGAAAGGACCCAGGTATTATATATACAATAAGCTTGGTCACTTCAGAAAAGACTACAAAGTCAATCTTCAGCCAGGTCACGTTGCTAATAAAGAAGGAGCTGAATCCAGGAAGGAAAAAGGCGGATGGGGGAACTGCTTCATGACAAATATAATGACAACATTTGTTCGTGTCTTGACCTCCATCAACTACTAGGAGGACTGGATTATGGACTCGGGGTGTGGTAATCACCTCACCGAAGACAAGTTAGAGTGTTCTTTTTTGCAGACATATACAGGTAATGATACTATCATTACTGTTGATGATATTGTGTATGCAGTCGAGAAGGGAATGGTTTCTTTAGGAAGTGATAAGGGCAACTCACTTTGAGGAGTGTTTATCACATGTTGGGGATGAAGAGGAACTATTCTCGGTGACTAGCTCTGTGGACATTGACTATCATGCTCTGTTCGGCCCGACAAAAGTGAATTTTCTCTGAAACGTATCAGTGACAAATGCTGACGTGACTTATATCGGAAGACAGGTAAAGAACTTGTTCGTTCTGTCAACAAATTCCTATGTTGAGAAGATGAGGTCTAATGACAGCGCTGCTATCTGACACAAAAAGCTAGGGTTTGTTGGTATGGACAAGCTAAAAGTTATGACAACAAGAGGGCTAGTTAAAGGCATGTCTAGACTTTCATATCTGGGTGATGGTCATGTATGTGTAGGGTGGAAATATGGAAAGGCTCATTGCCTTCCATTTAACAAGTCCCTTTCCTGGAGCAAGGTACCATCAGAGTGTATGCGCGATGATCTGATGGGATCAACTATCACCCCCAGTCTTAGAGGAAGCAGATACATGCTGGTTTTGGTTGATGACTTCATTAAATATACCTCAATGTATTTCATGAAGGAGAAGTTAGAGGACTTTCAAAAGTTTGTAGAGTTTACAAAACTCGTTGAAGGCGTGCTAAGACTGCAGGTTAAGAAGCTGGGGGTTAGAAAATAGGGAAGAGTTTACTTCTCATAAGTTCACCAACTTTTACATGAAGCACACGATCAAGAGGGAGCTGATGTGTGCTCACACTCCAAAACAGAATGGGGTGGCAGAGAGGATGATCTGTCATCTGGCTGAGACCTGTAAAAGTTGGCTTCATGCTAAAGGCATTCCCAAGGCTTTTTGGTGGAGGGAATGACCTGTGGAACCTACGTCATCAACCAGATGCATTTAAGTCCCAACAACATGAAGTCTTCACATTAGCTCAAATTCAAGAAGTCGAACATGACACACCTTCGGGTGTTTAAATACACCTGCTATGTGCACGTTCTAGATGCTCTTAGAACTAAACTGGATGCAAAGGTAAGAATGTTTGTCTTCATTGGCAATGACAAGCGTATGAAGGGCTGGAAGTGTATGGACTCTAAGACCAAAAAATTGTAGTCACAAGGGATGTGGTATTCAATGAGCTAACATTGTACAAGGGTAGTTCCTCTATGGAAATATAAAAGAACGGGGTGGACAGAAGACAAGAAGAAGCTTTTGGTGATCTTCTAGTGGAGCTGTATTTGTATCCTGGAGCTTTGGTTGCATCTAGATCAGGGGCAAGTGCTTATGGTTATGGAAGCAAGAGGAGCGATGCTCATAGTGTGCCTGAGAGAAGATCTAATAAATAAGAAAGTCTGGGGTGGTGGATCATGGTCAGTCCTTGCGGAGGTCAAAGAGGATCATTATTCCACTAGCTCGATACATGGACGGGAACATTGTGAGCTTTGTTTCATGTTTCTTTATAGGTTCCCTGGATGAGCGGGAGTTGTCATGCTATGAGAATGTCTTTAGAGTAAAGGAGTGAAAAGATGAAATAAATAAAGAGATAACCGCCCTCGGAAAGAACGAAACCTGGGAGCTTCTTCCTAAGATCGATGACATAACTGTTGTTACTTGCAAATGGGTGTAGAAGCTCAAGAAGAAGGCTGACGACAGTATTGAGCGGTACAAGGCTCGCCTTGTACCTCGGGGTTCTCTCAGTAGTATGGAGAAGATTATGAGGAGACATTTAGTACCATGGCCAAGATGACTTCAGTTCGAGTGGTGATTGCCTTAGCAGCTTGTCGAGATTAGAAGATTTGGTAGCTCGACGTGAAGAATGCATTTCATTACGAGGAGATTGACAATGACATCTTTATGGTTCAACCACCTAGTTATGCGTCTGAAGATCATCCAGGACACGTATGTGAGCTCAAGAAGGCTCTATATGGTTTGAACAGATGCCTCAGGCGTGGTACGAGAATATTGCATAATACCTCCAATTCTGAGGATACTTTGCTTCCGATTCTTATTCAAGCATATTCATAAAGAAGAGGGAGGAGCTTCAAGTCTTAGTGCTGTTATACGTTGGCGATATGATCGTCACGGGAAACTCGGAAGAGGACATGAAGGATCTTGGTAAGATCGACCATTTCCTTGGTCTCAAAGTGGAGAGGAAAAAGTGCAGTGTGCTCGTCTCCCAGAAAGGGTATGCAGAGCGGATCGTGAAGCGGTTCGGCATGCAAGAGGGAAATAACATCTCCACTCCACTAGAAGTTGGTCTGAAGATTTGACGTTATGAGGGAAGGGCTCTTTCAGATCCCTTGGTATTCTGGGCTTTGGTTAGGAGCCTGATATACCTGACGATTACGAGGTCAGATATTGCTTATATTGTGGGTCGAGTAAGTCGGTATGCAAGAGCCACGGAAGCCTCATCTGATGGCTGTAAAAAGTATCTTGAAATACGTAAAGTCCACCTCAGATATGAGCCTTTTTTCTGAGAGAGACACGAGCTTAAACCTGCACGGTTACACGGATGCTAAGTATGGAGGAGACACCGACGATCGGAAGTCGACGTCTGGATAAGTCTTCATGTGCGGATCGACAACTATCTCGTGGTACAACAAGAAGTAGGACTTTGTGTCTGTTTCCATACTGAAGCGGAATACAAGCGTCGATCTTGGCAGCTTGATCAGGAGGCTATCTGGCTTCGGAGGTTAGTAAAGGGCATCTATGAGGAGGTGTGAGGTCCTACTCTACTATGCGGTGACAACGAGAATGCTCTCAAGCAACTACAAATCCAGTTTGTCACGCGCGAACAAAGCACACCGAGATTGAGCATCACTTCGTTTGGGAGAAGGCGCTGGAGGAATCTCTGGTGGTAGAATATGTGTAGAGCAAGGACAATGTCGCGGACATCTTCACAAAGTCGTTGTTGAATAGACCATTTGGTCGATTACAGGGATTGCTTGGTCTGACTTCCACTTCCTACTTCAAGGGGGCGTTGAAATTATTGAAGTTGGAAGTGGGTGGTCAGAATGGTACAGACCGCACAGACCGCGTTGCTTGCGCGGATATACCATGGCGAATAGCCTAGTTCTTGACCATAGTTGTTTTCGTGGTCTGACTTAGCAGATTCCCTAGGAGTTAATCGCGTGGTTAATTATTTAGCTAACCGCGGATTGTGCAGTCAGGATTGAGAGACCGCGGAGACCGGCAAACCGCCGTTGGCGCGATTAGATTTCAGGCTGCGTGGCTATCTGTTTGGCTACTTAATCCACGCGGACTGAGGTTGCTATCCATATAGTTGTGCAGACTGATGATGTTAGCCGCGAGCGGTCTGGTGTTGGCAGCTCGTTCAGCTACGATTTTCTCAATCGCATACCTGCATGTTGGGCGGACTGTTGCTTCTAGCTACCACGTCACTAGCGGTTACTCTATCCCCCCTGGGCGGTGACGCTATCTATTTGCCAGCCTATAAATAAGGGTGCTGGACTTGTCATAAATAATGTGAACTGTAAGAACTGCAGCTTGAGTTAAACTCGACGGTTAAGTTTTTTGAAACTGCGCTGCAAGGAGAAGTGACTGGTTTATTGTTGTGTTTGCAGATTGTGCGGCTAGCACTTGGTAGCTAGAAAACTTGTTCTGACTGTGAAGTAAGAGGAAGCATTGCGGATAGCTTGTAGCAGTCGGCGGCGGTTACCAGCAAGTCGCGGGTTCGGAAGCTAGGCGGTCTTCTTCCTTGGGCAGTTTTCACAGCTTTGATAAAATCAGTTCGCCTCTAGCGGGCTGATTAGTAGTTCAAATAAGTTGTTCGCTCTACTTGGCGGTTAGGTGACCAAGAGTTGCAGACAGATATCTTAGTTCTAATTCAGGTTGTTCGCGGCGGCTTTTGCGGTCAGGCGACCTTGTGGTCAGGCGACCAAAAAGTGTGGACAAAGTTCTTTCTTTAGCAGTCAATAAAGCAGTTCGCGCCGCTTTGCGGTTAGCAGGGCGGATAGGCAGCTAGTGTCTGCATGTTTTTGCTCTTGTCTGTTTTTTTGTGATTTTCATCGAGTGCATTGAAAAATCATGTCTCACAATGTATACCTCGTCTTCGAAAGAAGATTGTTAATACAATTTAAGCTCTTGTTCTTTTATCTGCTACTGATTTTTTAACCTTAATTGGTTCAGTGTTCCTACAATCTTCCCAATTTATAAACATTTACACCAGACACCTCAAAGGCTCAAAGCTTAGACATAATAATAATAATAATAATAATAATAATAATAATAATAATATAATAATAATATTAATAATAACATTTTATCGAAGACTGATTTATATCCAACAGAAATGCCAATTTACACATTGATATATATTTTTCCCTTTGGGGAGGTTTTTAAGTACCTTTTTTTAATTATTAGTTAGAAAAATATTCAGGTTAACTCATCTTGAGTTGAAACAATTTTCTCTCAATTTAAGCCTTCGATCTATTATGCATTTATTTTGTTAGAGATGAGACTCATTTTATAAGATTAGGTGTGCATATAACCACACACTCATGATTTTCACCTCAAAAGTAGTGGGATCATGGGGTCGACCGCGTGCCCGATCCCCCCCGTGCGCCGATCCCATCGCGCGTAGTGAGCAAACCGCCGCGAGCCCCGCATTGCCGGCCGCGGGCGGGCGGCCTCCTCAGTCCCCGGACGCGGCCGAGGAAGCGGCCGCCCGCGCCGCCCCCTCCCTCGGCCGCCGGCCGCGGCCGAGGGGGCGGCCGCCCGGGCCGCCGCCTCCCTCGGCCGCCGGCCGCGGCCGAGGGATCGGCCGCCCGGGCCGCCCCCTCTCTCGGCCGCCGGCGCGCGGCCAACGGAGGCGGCCGCGCCGGCCGCTCCTCCCTCGCCGCCGTCGGCGGTCCTCCCCTCATCGGCGAGTTTGCCGGCCGCCCGTGGAGTTCCGCCCCCGTCGTCCGATCGGTTGGGGACGTTTCTGGCCGTCTGATTCACGTGTAACCACCCACTAACCACCATGTTAGTGGGGGGATTTAATTAGTAGTTTAATTATTCATTTATGGGTGCAAACAACGATATTAATTATCACAAATGCGCACCCTTAAACTATGAGAACATATTAATTTTAGGTGGTTACGGTGTGCGGATGACCACATAACCACCGTAACCACCCCCTGAAGCCTATAAAAGGAGCCTCAGGCCTTCTCATTTCTCACCTTTTTTCTTCCGAGTCTTCTCCTTCCTTAGGTCGAAGCTCTGCCGAATTCCTCCTACGAGCAACATCCGAGCCGCACTCAAGCCGCACCCGAGCCAAGTACGAGCCACCTGACAAAGCCCAATCTCACAGTTTCCAAGAACCTTTGCAACCGCACATCCAAGTGTTCCGCTCCCACGTTCAGAGCCAGTTGGATGCCCAGTGAAGCCCATCGCCTCAAAGTGAAATCTGTAACAATAGTCGGGCGCGACGGTCTGTCGTCCGCTGAGTGCAAAAGCGTTCTCTCTCCCACCACCCCAGAATTGTAACGAGGAGCGATCCGTCGCCCTAAATCTATTTCATTGACTGTGTGCGCACTCGACCGTTCCGAGAGCTAAGGCGGTCCAAATATTCCGGTCTGACCTGGACGTCGAGTTAGACCGCAACAAATTTCAACATGAATTCAAATCCACGTATTTTTTTCAATATCTCATGGACTCTGTTACTATTTTCAAGCTTCATCATTCGAGTTGTGATGGAGTCTCCCTCAATTTATAGAAGTTTTGCAGATATTCAGAATTTTCATATTCCCCGCTACTTACATGTGGAGTTTTGGAGAAAACCGCCCCGCGTGCAATCCGCACGTCCGATCCATGATTCAACCGCCGCACGCGATTTCCCCAACGCTCCAACCACTCGCAGCCGGCCGCCTGACCTGCCTCCGCTCCTTTGAGCGTCACCCCACGATCGTGCATCCCACGCTCGCAGCCACAAGGGAAGCACCCCCCCCCCCCCCCCGCCCATTCCTTGATATTGTCTAATATCATACATGTGAGACTGCAAATATCTGTCTATGGGCTGCAATTATCCATTGAGGGCCTTCAAATATAATTTCCCTAAAATAAATCACATGTACCGTCCAATATTTTTAATGTTTTCATCCACCATCTGACTACTAATGCCCCCAAATTAGAGCCGAGTCGTGCTGACCCAATCAAATCAGGGACACCACATTTTGAAAGCTTAGCACGAGAGGATTATTATGAGTCATTTGTTATTGATAACTCTTAAACCTAAGACATATCATAATTAGGCTTCGTTTGGCATTGCGGTGACGTTCGTAAATGTATGGGTTAAGCCGTCATTCGTTAACGACCGCCTAACAAACTTCATCTCTTTAAATATAAAAGTGGATGAAATTCCTTAGGTGTGCGCTAACAAATGACAGTTTAATTCCTATATTCACGACCACGACTATCGTGCCAAACGGAGCCTAAGCTTTCCTCAAAATTTATAAATATATTTTTTATGTTTGCTCATTGTGTAGAACTTTTCAAAGTCCAAAAACTAGATAGAAAGTGACTAATTCTCCACAAAAAATCCCCCCCCCCCCCACTTCCATGTGACCATGAAGATAATGACTCCATCAATTTGAACTTCGCATCATCCTAATTAAGATCAATACTTTTAGGGCAATGTTAATCGCACTCCTGAAGTCGCTATTAATAGTCATTTCAATGTATTATTTTGATCGTTTGAGGTGCTATTAGCCAATAGAGGTGTTATTAACATTGCCCAACTTTTATTGCTTTTATTTTCCAACTTCAACAATAACATAGAACTCTTAAAAAAATTTAAAAATTGAATAAAATTAAAATAGGTTATCAGTACCTTTCTTTCAATATATTAGATTAATTGTTACTCTCAAATCCCAATAATATCCTTCATTTCTATTGTATTATTTTGGTTAGAAAATATAGGAGTCTTTTTTATTAGTTTATTGATTCAAGTAATTTAGAGTTACTGAATCTATTTTCAAAAATAACTATTAATAAATATCACTAATTTAAAATAATAATTTCTTATATATCCGAATTGAAACTTTATAAATAATTAAATTAACTAAGACATAATTAAAAAAGTCATTGTGAATTAATTACTGTTCAAATAAATACAGCACCTGGATTAGTAAAAATCAATTAATGCACTGCAATCAAATATCAGTGGAACCCACAAGTCAACGTCAAACCGGGCTCATCATTATCATCAAAGTAAACTCATCTTTATAAAACACCAACTTCGCAATATAAGTTGGATAAAGTCAACTGTGCCAAAATTGACTAAACTCCGTCTAAACATTGAGAAAGTCAAATTTACATGAGATTACTTACAGAACATCTTCAATGGAGATCTTGATATTTAGAGATCTCTATTATATTATATTTTTTAAATATAGAGAATCGATAAGAATAATTTCAATCATGTTTTTCATATTTGAAGAACATGATATTTTTAATATATATAGGTATATATATTTGTTGTGGTTCGCTCAATGCACTCGGTAGATCGGTTCTGAATCGGTCCGGCTTAGTTCCGGGCGATCGAGTACGCACACAGTCAAAGTAGAAAAAGAGAGATTGTACACACACAACTTTGGCGTGGAAAGCCCCGGAAAGAGGACAAAACCACGTGATCGGGTCTGTGCCAGCCAAACTCCACTATTTGTCTCTGTTACAGTGCTATTGTAGAGAGAATGCGAGGGCGTCAGGCCGCGGCTCGTTACAAATACTGGGGAGTTGAGAGAGCTCTCATTGGGTAACAGGTCACCACTAAGGAGTTCGTGCACTTTGACGAGTGTCTTTCTTGAGTGCTTGCTCTTCTAGCTTGCGCCTCGCAGGATGTCTGCACTTTATCCCTCAGACTGAGGAGGGTTGCTTTCACTGACACTTCGTTTCCTTTCTTCTCTGGGCGGCGCTCGCAGGAGACCCTGCCAAGTTAGTGAGTGAAAGAGGAACGGAGGGAGAAAGTAGAGAGAGAAGCTCTAGGGAGTAGTAGGATTGAAGAGAGAGAAAACGAAGGAGAGAATGAAGCCGGATCCCCTGAAATGAACTATCAGGGGTGCTTATATAGGGTTTCCGAGGTGGTTACGGTGGTTACAGTGGTTAATCGCCGATCAGAGGGTCGTGATCGCTTGTGGTGATCGGAGGGCCGTAATGGCCTGCCACGATCGGACGGTGGAGAGAAGGCCGACCCACGATGGTGGTCGGAGGAGGTGCGCCGGCCGGCGGCCGCCCGAGGGAGGGGGCGGCCGGCCGCGAGGAGGCCGGCCGTACGGAGGGGACCGCCCGAGGCCGCCGACCGCAAGGGGGCGGTCGGCCTCGGGCGGTCGGCCGCACGGAGGGGACCGGCCAGGGTCGCCGACCGCAAGGGGGCTGCCGACCTCGGGTGGACGGCCGCGGCCGCCGGCCGTACGGGGGCAGTCGGCCCCGAGCGGCTGGCCAAGGCCGCCAGCCACAAAGGGAGGCGGCCGGCCACGGCCGCCGGCCGCAAGGGGGGTGGCGACCGGCCATGGGTGGCCGGCCGCCCGTAAAGGCGGCGACGGCAGTTGCGATTTGTCGCGCGGTGGTTACGCGATCCGGTGTGCGGGAGTTGCGATCTGGCGCGTGAGAGTTACGATCCGGTGTGCGGGAGTTACGATCCGGTGTGCGGGAGTTACGATCCGGTGCGCGAGAGTTAACATAATTTTCTATAAATTAGGGGGTACCCATCAATATTTATATGTAAATACTATTTATATATTTATATGTAAATAATATTTATATATTTATACGAGTGCCCGACACGGGACTCCGCCCCTATGGCCATGCGCGACAGTACCCGACCGGCGACGCGGGTTTCGCCCGCCCCCATCAAGGCGGGTTTCGCCCGCAACATATACATATGAGTACTCAAAATGACCGTAAAAATATACATAAATATTACAATTTTTATTTTGTAAAACAATATACGTTTTGATCTAAAAATTTCAATTTTGACTTTAATAAAGTTGATTGATTTAATGTCATCACATCGAAAATACCACTGATATGCCTAATGACAACCTTCCTTGAATAGACCGCTGACATGCCTAATGACAACCTACCATAGTAGGGGTAAGCAGTGACGGAACTGAGATTTTGAAGTCGCACGAGCACAATCTAAGTACTGCCAATTCAGAGGGTTCGGGGGGTAGTTGATGGCGAGGATGCCCCGCCATTTGCCCGTGCCGACTTGGATCTCCATCTTGATCGCCGCCGCTATATGTTCGTGGATTTTGATGGCCGTCGCCGCAACCGTCGCCGCAACCATCATCGCAACCGTCGCCGCAACTGTCGCCGCCGCCGCCATTTGCGTCACGTCATTATAATTATAATGTTATTTCCTTATTGAAATAACATTATAAATCCTATTTCTCTAATTTTTAATTTCATAAGTTATAAATTTATAATTTAGAGGTTATAAATTTATAAGCTTATGTTAGTGTTGTTTAATTTTCATTCCTTGTAAAACATTTTAGGTGTGGCTAGGATTTATTTTGATGAGATGGAGGGTTATGGAGTGGTGTAGTATCTTTATATATATGCTTGTATGTGGAGAGAAGAGGCATGATAGAAGAAGAAAAAGAACTCTCCTAAAAAAAACCTAATCTCACGGTTTTGTCTAAAGCCGCCCCTCTACCTCACGGCTTGGCCGACCCCGATGCCAGGAAGAAACCCGCCAGCTGCTGCTGCCGCCCCCTCCTGTGGGCTGTTTCTTGCTGCTCCGGCTATCTCCATCCTCCTCCGGTGTGCTTCCGAAGAAGGTGGCTCGGCTCTTCCTCATCCGGTGCGACTCCGGTGACCTATTTTGGAAGTGTGACTCTTCCACGTTCTCTTGCTCCTCCTCCTCTCCTCCCCTCTAAAATTCAGAGTTGGGTAACGCTTTCCTATCCCCTAAATATTGTGTGATTTCATCTTGCATTTGTGAGAGTGGTGGAGATTTGGATTTCAAAGATTTATCCTAATTATTGACTTAACCTTGCTTATGAAAAATCTGAAATTATATTGCATTCCTATCCGATTTCGCGAAGATTTTCCGTAAGGGTAGGTCCCCTTGGACGTTTGCAAGCCGGGGTTGGTTTAGCCTTTGGTTTCGAACGGATCAAGAGGATTTGGTATATCCTCGTTTGGTTTTGTTTTGAGGGATAATCAGACTACTTTCCGAAGTGCAATTTTTAGTCCGGAACGCCCTCTTTGTGAATGGAAATGTGGATGATGTGATGCTAGATGTATGGTTGGGATGTGATATATGTATTTGTGTATGTTCGTGCAGGTTTGGGTGAGAATTTCACCGTTGTGAGTTCGCGCAATTACAAACGAAACTCTGCCGAAATTTCGAGTTTGGCACGCACACCACGTGTTCGTTGAAATGCCTCTTAGGTTGTTTTAGATGCTCGTTTGGTGTTCGATCAAATTACCCTTAGGAGTCGTTTGTCTTTTTCGTGCCTTAATTCGATTTAGGGAGTGGTCTGCATCAATTTGGTATCAGAGGGAGGTTTGTCAATTTCTCAACTTGACAACGATCCGCTCGATCCGAGCTACCCCCACTTGCACTTAGGTACGTTTCGTTCGTTTTAAAAATTTTATTTTTAGTTATATAAAAACAAAAAAAAAAGGTTTTAAGTGTTTCTTAAGTCGACTTTTTCTTTTCCGATAGTCTGCCATGGCACGCGTTGGGAGTCCCCTTCCCCCACTTTCCCCGATTGGTGCATTTCGCAATGAGATGAACCGCCAATTTGACGACCTTCATGACTTATTGACACAGATTAAAGGTCAGCGTCCGACGCCCCGTCCTGAACCCAACATTTCCCCTAGGCGACAACTTAGGACCAATGTTCCTTCCAGTACGGTTACCCCAGCGATTACAACACCACCGCCGCGCACTCCTAGGCCTGTTAGAATTCCTGCCCCAACCTACGATGGGTTAGGTGGACCGCGTGTATTTTTACGTTGGGTGAGCGATATGGAGCAATATTTGGAGCGATATCACATTGGGGACCCCCACAAGCTTTCCGTTGTGAGGCTACAATTATTGGGTCGAGCTCAGACCTTCTGGCGCAATGAGGAGAGACGTTTTGGACCGTCCTTTGACGGCTCACGTGTAGGTTGGTCACTTATGAAGGATTTATTAACGGATGAGTATTATCCTTCATACTACCGTACTCAGTCATCCGATTACCTGAGTGATGCGCCGCCTAAGATTTTGCCTATATCGAACAAGCACGTCCCCCCATACTCCAGTATGAGGACGTCTCATAATTTTACTTCTCCCCTCCAGGACACTACACCCCTTTCTGATTATAAGAGTGACGATAGGCCACGCGTTAGATCTTTGTCCCAAAAGGATCTTACCATTTTGAGTACCCCTACCCCTACCGTTAGGGAGAGGGAAAAGGTTAGGTCCACTGTCCCGCCACCTGTCATAGTCATTACTAGGGATGCTCCAAAACCGCGAGTTGAGCATAGGAAGATAGTTAAGAATTGCAAGGAGAGCGCTACATGTTATGCTTGTGGAGCGATTGGCCACTATGCCGTGGAGTGCCCCACTAAGCCTAGAGCTTTGGCTCTTTTAGCTTCGACGTCTGAGCCCGCCACTGAGGGCGAGGCAGATTTATCTGACGATGAGGAGAATGGATATCCTAGCGACTTGGATGATGATTCTTGGGATGATAATGATATTTCGACTTGTGAGAGTACCCCTTTAGCCACTACGTGTCATGATAGTGATGTTTCAGATCACCCTACTATTGAGTACCCTCTCGAGTCTCTGATCCCTATTTTGAGTGAGCCTCGACCTGATCTTTTTGCAATCCGATCGGAGCTATCTGAGGAGCTCTAGATTGAGGATTTCTCAATTACTATTTTGGATGAGTTTCCTCCTGAGGGAAGGGTATCTTTGGACGATTCTTTTGATGTTTGCCCGGACATGAGTTTCCCGGATGATTGCCCCTTGTTTGAGTCACAATTGAGTGAGATTCATTTGGATTTGGATTTAGTCCCGGGTTCGATTTTATGGACCCTCCCTCCTGCTTGTGTGCATATATTTGATATCATTTTAGGACATGGATCCGCTAGTCATAGTCTACGCTTTTATGATATACCTACTTGGATACCCCCTACACTAGCGTTGGTCCCTCGTTTAGATGCTCACGAGCTGATCCTAATAATCGTTGAGGAACCGAGCGATGACCCAGAGTTAGCTGACGTACCTACTGAGTTGGAAGATTTACTTTGCGAGAGAGCCGTACGTTTGGATCGATTAGCGGACTTGTTAGGACGCGACTTGATTTTATTTAGTCCAATCCGCGTAGTTAAATCGTCGTTATTAGCCCCTCCGCTTGAGATGTCTAGTGAGCTGTGTATTAGTGAGTATCCGCCGGCGGGCATGTTTTCATTTGCGACCGCGTATGATTTCACGGCGACTGTGCCTATTGATTTGGTGCCCTCACGACTTTGTTATCCACCAAATCAAATTGCACATATCTTTCGTCCATCCTGGTACGAACTGCATGTAAACAT
Source organism: Platanthera zijinensis (assembly GCA_039513925.1). Lineage (NCBI taxonomy): Eukaryota > Viridiplantae > Streptophyta > Magnoliopsida > Asparagales > Orchidaceae > Platanthera > Platanthera zijinensis. The sequence goes on from CM077083.1 coordinate 208,400,371, forward strand.
ATCATTGCCTTATGCCAGTGTCTATGAGTTGCATCACTTTCACGTCCGTTCACCTTCGAGAGCTTCTGACTGCGGAATCGTTGATTCTAATTTAGTCTGGTTAGCCCCCGAGTGGATACCTTCGGGTTCCGTAACAAAATTTTTACAGTGGAGCGCCGACCCTTTCATGATTTTCAAGAATTTTGGATTTAATGCAATTTCTTTGGATTTTTACGATGCAATCGGTTTTTCACCGCATGTCAATTTTTCGGATTTAATTTTGCAAATCTGGTCTCCACATGAGCGGTTTTCTCCGACGTTTCTCTCTTCCACTTCAAATTCTCATGAGTTGAGAGGTGGGATTTATTTCGTGTCGCTCTTCCATTTGGGTTTCCTGGTTCTAGCATTGGATGGTAAGAACTGCGCTACTTTTCTTTATGCTGACACATCTATGAGGTTTTCTGCTGTACTAGCTCATGACAGGTTCTGTTCTATTGCGGACGCCCGCAATGCTTGTCCTTCCCCGTGGATGTCCGCTCTTGCTACGCTACTGGTGGATGTTGCTGCCTCCAGCTATTCTCTCCCTGTCCACTCATCGGAGATGAGTGATTTTGAGCGGGGGAGGATTGATGGCGAGGATGCCCCGCCATTTGCCCGTGCCGACTTGGATCTCCATCTTGATCGCCGCCGCTATATGTTCGTGGATTTTGATGGCCGTTGCCGCAACCGTCGCAGCAACCATCATCGCAACCGTCGCCGCAACTGTCGCCGCCGCCGCCATTTGCGTCACGTCATTATAATTATAATGTTATTTCCTTATTGAAATAACATTATAAATCCTATTTCTCTAATTTTTAATTTCATAAGTTATAAATTTATAATTTAGAGGTTATAAATTTATAAGCTTATGTTAGTGTTGTTTAATTTTCATTCCTTGTAAAACATTTTAGGTGTGGCTAGGATTTATTTTGATGAGATGGAGGGTGATGGAGTGGTGTAGTATCTTTATATATATGCTTGTATGTGGAGAGAAGAGGCATGATAGAAGAAGAAAAAGAACTCTCCTAAAAAAAACCTAATCTCACGGTTTTGTCTAAAGCCGCCCCTCTACCTCACGGCTTGGCCGACCCCGACGCCAGGAAGAAACCCGCCAGCTGCTGCTGCCGCCCCCTCCTGTGGGCTATTTCTTGCTGCTCCGGCTATCTCCATCCTCCTCCGGTGTGCTTCCGAAGAAGGTGGCTCGGCTCTTCCTCATCCGGTGCGACTCCGGTGACCTATTTTGGAAGTGTGACTCTTCCACGTTCTCTTGCTCCTCCTCCTCTCCTCTCCTCTAAAATTCAGAGTTGGGTAACGCTTTCCTATCCCCTAAATATTGTGTGATTTCATCTTGCATTTGTGAGAGTGGTGGAGATTTGGATTTCAAAGATTTATCCTAATTATTGACTTAACCTTGCTTATGAAAAATCTGAAATTATATTGCATTCTTATCCGATTTCGCAAAGATTTTCCGTAAGGGTAGGTCCCCTTGGACGTTTGCAAGCCGGGGTTGGTTTAGCCTTTGGTTTCGAACGGATCAAGAGGATTTGGTATATCCTCGTTTGGTTTTGTTTTGAGGGATAATCAGACTACTTTCCGAAGTGCAATTTTTAGTCCGGAACGCCCTCTTTGTGAATAGAAATGTGGATGATGCGATGCTAGATGTATGGTTGGGATGTGATATATGTATTTGTGTATGTTCGTGCAGGTTTGGGTGAGACTTTCACCATTGTGAGTTCGCGCAATTACAAACGAAACTCTGCCGAAATTTCGAGTTTGGCACGCAGACCACGTGTTCGTTGAAATGCCTCTTAGGTTGTTTTAGATGCTCGTTTGGTGTTCGATCAAATTACCCTTAGGAGTCTTTTGTATTTTTCGTGCCTTAATTCGATTTAGGGAGTGGCCTGCATCAGTAGTGCCCCAGAGCGGGGGTTCGAGGGCAGCATCCACGTTTTTTTTTGCAAAGATATTTATGTAAGGAAAATATTGAACACAATATTACAAAAAAAAGGTTTAGATCTGAAAAACTTACAATTCAACAATATACTTTCCGTTGACACATGCTCTGAAAATGTGAAGTAATAGTTTCTGTTGTAAAAGTATCAGCAATTTTTTTTTCAATGTAAGCAACCAAGCAATCATTTATCCATTCATCCCCCATTCTATTTCGCAACCAATTTTTTATGATTTTTATTGCAGAAAACGTTCTTTTAACAGTAGCTGTAGCAACTGGTAAGAGACAAGCCAACTTCAACAATATAAAAACTAAATGATAGTGATTATCTTTTTTTAATTCAACCATTTTTTTCAGAAGGTCACTAATTCCTTTAATATCAAAAAATGTGTCCGTTGATGTAGATCGCATATCAAAAATATATATGTCAAGTTGTCCTTCAAGTAACTGTAACTCTATTGGCGTAAAATCAAACGGATATAATGCAAGAAGATGTAGTAATTTTTGTTTATCATAAGAATTAAAATGATCCTTTGGGTCTAGACAAGCAACACATAAGAGTAATTCTGTGTTTACTTCATCAAAACGACCATTTAACTCATTTAGCATCCAATCAAGCACTGCATTAAAAATTTCAATCCTGAAATAATGTTTATTTGTAATCTCACGTGCATTGCGTCTTAATCTACCTTTCTGAACAAACTTCTCTTCCATATTAACAACTTCTATGTCATGTTTTCTACAGAAAGTTGAGACTTCGGTCATAAATATTTCACATTCGGCTTCATCATTTCTCATCTTCAATAATAATAGTTTTGATAATTTTACGAAATGCATTGCATTTACAATATCTTGATCTTTCCTCTACAATGCTTGGGATAGTTCATTTGTTTTTGACAAAATATTTTTCATCAAATGCATAACAAATGCAAATTTGAAAGTCAAGATAATTTAGACAAGTAAGCTTGTCATTCCTCTTTGGTTTCCATCTGCCCCATCAACTATGATAATCTCCAGCACATCAATAATAGAAGAGATCATGCGAATAAAATTTAAAGTTGTGCCATAATGTGACCCCACCTCGTGTCACTAGCGCGTTTGAGCTCTAAAGGTTGATTCAACCCTCGTCCACTTTCCAAGTCCCCACATCCAAGCTCTGTAGCAACTTGATCAACTTACAAGGCTCTAAGAGAATCGCAACGTTTACAAGAGCCACCAATAACATTCATTACTGTGTTAATAAGTGTGAAAAACTCAGCAATATCAGAATTTTTTTCTGCAACAGCTACCAGTACCAATTGCAGTTGATGTGCAAAACAGTGAACATAGAAAGCGCAACTATTCTCATTCAAAATTAAAGCTTTTAACCCTCTGAACTCTCTTTTCATATTGTTAGCACCATCATATCCCTGTCCACGCAATTTAAAAATACTAAGACCATGTCTCATAAATAAATGATCTATAGTTGCTTTAAGAGATAACGCAGAAGTATCTGCTACATGAACAAATCCAAGAAGACGTTTTGTGATCGTGCCATTAGATTTAAGATATCGTAAAACAACATACATCTGCTATTTTGTAGATACATCACGTGATTCATCCACTAAAATTTTATAACAGTTTTCTCCAATTTCTTGAACAATTTTATTTGTTGTCTCTATTGCAATTGCTGATACTATTTCTTTTTGAATCTTAGGTGATGTAAGTTGACAGTTTTGAGGAGCATTTTGTAACACAACTGAGTTGATGTTATTATTATGTGATGCAAGAAACTCCAAAAGCTTAAGGGAATTTCCTCTGTTGGTAGACTCTTTAGTCTCATCATGACCACGAAAGGACAATCCATGTCGTAAAAAAAATCTAACACAATTGATTGAAGCATTTAAACGAGTGCGATAATCCAAACTTTATTATTCATCTTATCTTGCAAAAGCAATTTGAATACCCTGTTTTTGATCCATCAAAGACTCGCAGAGTTTTCTAGAAGCATTGTGTGGAGTAGTGTGACTTTCGACATGTCTGTCTAATACTGATTTATCTTTCCAATTTCTGAAGCCTCTCGTGGTAAAAGTAGGCTCACAACCCCTTTGAGGAAAAATATAACAGTAAAGGCAAAATGCTGCATCTTTTTCTTTGTTGTATTCTAACCAGCCTTTAAACTCGTTAAACTAATTCTTATTAAAGCGTCAAGCTTTGTTTCCGATTTCTATTTGGGGGAAAACTTTCAAAATGAGGTTGACAAGGATCCTTTTGTAAATAATATCTTCGTATCGACTCTTGAATGTTTGCATCGTAGGAGTTAATAGGAAGTGTTAAGACCGGGTCTGAAGGTAAATCTTCAATTTTGAACTCGTCTACATGGCTTCTTTTACCAATTGCAACTATCTCCTGAGAATCTAACGAACTTTGACATGCTCCTTTTTTAGAAAAAATTTCTCCATTGCACTAACTAAAATGATGCATAAAATCGACGGGACATTACCGTTAGCGTAACTAGAACTAATTGAAGGCGGGTTACTAATGCAAAAAATATGTCGGGGACGGACAAAATCGACCCGGAGGTTTGCAATGAACCGAGGGAGACACACCGCGTCCAATTGAAGGCTGGTGGCCCTCCTAAGCAGAAAACAAAATTTGAAATACACACAAAAAAAGTATCTAATTCGATTGTGTAACCATAACAATTTAGTATGGACTGAATTCAAAACGGTGGTAAATCCTGACGGTACACGGGACAACAAGAGGGTGCAGAAGAAGAAGAAGAAGAAAAAGAGGAAGAGAAAGGGGGCAGAAAGGGGGCGCAGAAGAAGAAGAAGAAGAGGAGAAAGGGGGGCAGCAAGGGCCTTGCCGGCAGAAAAAGAAGAAAAAGTAGAAGAAGATACCTGGCCGCGGGAGCAGCGCCTAACACGTAGTAGAGAGAGCAGGGGGAGCTGCGGGGAGCAGCGCCTGGCTCTAGGGCACGGGAGCAGCGGGACGGGATTTCTTCTCCTCCGATTAAAATCGCGAAAAAAACGCTCGGGCACGTGCCCTAGCGTGCCCAGTAATAGTTCCGCCCGTGGGTGTAGGAGCTCTACTAAAAAACTTTATAAATTTAAATGAATTTTCAGCATTACTTCTATTTTTTTGATTGTGTAATTACTTGAATGGACATTGTATTTTAATACCTTTGAAATAGATTATAATATATGTCAAATCATTAAAATATAAAAATGAGGGCATAATTGATATTTTTAAATGTTTCACCAAAGACCACTTTTCCCTTATAATAGTGAAAGATGTATGCATAAATATATATAATAATATTGTGCTGTTATTAGCAAATTCATTTTCGCTTCTAGCAAATCAAAAAAATTCGGTTCAACAATTTTTTGCATTTTTTCTTTCCTAAAAAAATAATACTGGCAAACCAAACCCTCCCACCTTCCCCTTCCTTGCCATACCCACTCTTCTGCTCTCCTGTTGACGGCCTCGTTGCCTACTATAGCCGCCTCCAACCCCTAATCTATAATATATTGGCTTTTCTTAAACCTCTTCGTCTAGATCTCAAATCCAAGTTCATCTTCAATGATCGGACAAGAAGAATGATATTATTATTGAGTTGTTTCAACTTCCTATGTGCTAATAAGAGATGGCAGTGAAGAACATCCTACTCTGTGAGCTTGGAGAGGGGGAGGGGGAGCTTGGAGAGGGAGAGTATGGCGTGCGGCAGCGGGAGGGGCGGTGTAACACCCCAAAACTGGAAAACAGAAATTAAAAGTGGTTATCGCTGGCGATAGCGATAACACTCGACGCTTTCAACAAAGCGTTAAGTAGACTCAACACTCTCGACGCATTCGACGCTCTCAACGCACTCGATGAAGTGTTGAGTGAGATATCAGAGTGACGATAGTGGGTATCGCCAGGCAATACTGCCACGTATGGCTGAACACGTTTCGGATGGTCGGACGGCGGCCAAAGAGCGGTGGTTTACTAGGGTTAAAGCGACTACCGAAAATATCGCTCAGGCGATAGAAGATATCGCTAGGCGATAGCCTTAAGTTTGACTTGTCAACTAAAATTGTGGCTTTTGCTTTCTTTTGATGAGAGGATCGTGTGGCTGGGTTTATTCCCGAGGCTGCTTAACCACAGAAGATCTGGAGAAAAGATTCATTTCTCATCTCTCACACCCTCTCATCCTTCTCATAAAGTTTTTGGAAGAAAGGAAGAAGAAGGCTGAAGTTTGAAGCTTTGCTAGCTTAGGGAAAGATATCCCGTGGTCGGAATCGAGAAATAAGGCAAGATTCGTGAAGAGGAAAGCGAGACGCTCCTTTTTAGCCGGAAAGAAAGCTTGCTAATGGCTCCGAAACGAATACCGGGCGGCGTTGAGTGGAATGACATTGAGTGGCATTGAGTGGAATGGCGTTGAGTGTGGAACACGGCCTGTGACACAGACATGTCAGAGGGGCGTGTTGGGCAAACGGCCAAGGACACGGGCGTGTGCCTTAGCCGTGTTCTTCTCGGGTGATTTGGTCTTGTGTTGAAAGGGTGACACGACCAGTCACACGGCCGTGTCAAAGTTGACATGGGCATGTCTTCCTTGTGACACAAACGTGTTGGAGCCCGTATTCTGGTTCAGTTTGTGTCGGTTCGTGCACCGCTTGGAGTACACGGCCTGGGACACGGGCATGTCACAGGCCGTGTCAAGTCAAATTTGGACTTTTGGGCAGATCTTGACCATCCAATTATTTCTATTTGGATCCAATGGCCCAGGTGCTTTCCTGCAGTGAAAAGGCTGAGGGTTGGCCTCTTCTCTCATTCTTATCAAGAGAGAATAAGAGAGAGCTTGGAGGAAGGAGAAGGAGGAGAAGAGCAAAGCTTTGGTGGTGCTCTCGCGGTCCGATTCGAGATCCGAGGCTAGTTTTATGGAGGCAAAGCTGCTGCAGTGCTTTCCAACTGGCAAGATTTTTGATAGCTCCCAAGAGATCGTCAAGGGTAACGTTCTTCCTTCTTGGACATGTGAAGTCCTTCTTTATGCATGAGTAAGGAATCCTCTCCACCAAAAGGTGGAAAGAGTGAGTGATTCCGGTGGGTTGATAGTTACTATCCTCTATTGAGTCTGCATCTAGACCCGGAAATGTGTATTACGGGATAGACATGTTGTGTGAAGCCCATATGGACATGTTAGTCTGGATTGGTGATATTGCATTTACACACCGGAGAAGTCTCCGTGTATACTCGTGTAGTTAGTGGGGTCGTTGGGTTGTGCCTGTGAAGAGGAGTAGCAGGAAGTACTGGAATGTGGAATTCCAGGAACATGCCCATGTGCTGTTTGTGCTGTGGCTACGATGTAGCCAGTCCTTGATGGACAATGAATCCAATCCTATTTTGATAGTGTGGCTAATGTGACGCCAGTTCTTGGCGGACGTTATGGCGATTGTGAGCTGCGAGCTCTAAAAGGCCTCGTGCCGAACAGGAAAGGTGAAGCCTACCCGCGACTTTTATTATAGCCGCAAGTACGATGTGCTTGGTGGTGGCAAAGTGATTTGAGCAACGGGGGGTGGTGGATCTGTACCTGCATTATGTTGGCTGTACAAGGAAGTGTCAAGGCATTGAGCTTTCGTCAGCAGCATAATGAGAGTCTTAGGCCTGCACGCCATTAAGACTAAATGCTCAATGGTGTTGATCCCGGTTCACCGGTGTACCCAAAAGTGTGCCTGAGAGCACAGATCGTCGGCCCGGATGGCTGACGGTTGTGATGGATTGCTTGTGCATGAGAGCACAATATGTATAATATCTGTCAATTGATGTATTGCTTTGTAGGGAAGGAATGCCACTGCCCCGGGAAAGGGGTAGAATTGTTATAAATTGGTCAGCTGAATGCTGACCGTTGCCTTGTTTGCCACCTTCTGGGTGGATTGTCCCTGTGCAGGTGCTGGAGAGCCGAGCGGGAAGTGAAGGGCTGATGCCCCTGCTGCTGCTGTTGCCGCTCTTGCTGTTGCTGCTAGCCCTTGAAGGCTAGCTAATGTATTTTCTTTTGTTCATGTATAGTCGGCCTGCGCGCCGATGTCTGTAATTCATACTGTATAAAGAGGAACTGTAAGGCCTTAAGGCCAAACTGTGTTATTTGCTATCCCCTCGTTTGAGTGGTTGTATATATAACCTTGGTAATATATATATATAGTGGATATTTCTGGTATGAGTTCAGCCTACTGCTTATTATTCCGCTAGCATGCTCTGAGTTAGGATACATTGGTGGTATTAACCTGTGACATCACCGTCTGTTTATGGCATATAGTGTGGGGCCCCAGCCGGACCAAGGTATCTAGGACTTATGGCTCACGCCAGCTAAAGGTGCATGAACAGAACTACCCCGTCCACGATTTGGAGTTGGCGGCGGTAATCTTTGCGTTAAAGTTGTGGCGACACTATCTTTATGGCGTTAAAGTGGATATCTATACAGATCACAAGAGACTAAAGTATTTGTTAGCTCAGAAGGATCTGAATATGCGACAACGGAGGTGGATGGAGTTCCTTGGGGACTACACTTTTGATATTCACTATACTCCCGGAAAGGAAAATGTGGTCGCTGACGCTTTGAGTCGTAAGACGCCAGCATGGGAAAACTAGTTGCAGAGACATGATGAGCGGCTAATCCAGGAGATGGAAGCGTTAAAGATATCTTGTGTTGACAAGGATGCTACGACCGATGCATGCTTGAACTGGACGGAGGTACAATATGATCTTGCGGACAGAGTTCGGCGAGCAACAGAGTTTGATGAAAGTCTCCAATGCTATGCAAAGGATGATCCTGGTGACCAATTCTCCTGGGATGATGGCTTGTTGCGAAAAGATGGCGGGTTGTGCGTCCCAAGTACAAGGAAGTTGAGAGAAGAGTTGATGTATGAAGCGCATTTTGCCAAGTACTCAATTCACCCTGGGAGCACAAAAATATACAGAAACATGAAAAAGTTATTCTGGTGGCCCGGACTAAAGAAAGACATAACACGTTATGTGGCTGAATGTCACACTTGTGCTTTGGTAAAAGCGAAATGCCAGAAGCCTAGTGGTTTCTTGAAGTCGTTACCAATTCCGGAGTGGAAGTTTGATGATATTTCAATGGATTTCGTATCCCATGGCGTGTCCTTCTCGGGTGAATACCGGGCGGCATTGAGTGGAATGACGTTGAGTGGCGTTGAGTGGAATGATATTGAGTGTGGAGCACGGCCTGTGACACGGGTGTGTCATAGGGGCGTGTTGGGCACATGGCCAAGAACACGGCTAAGGCACACGGCCATGTCCTTGGCCGTGTGCCCAACACGCCCCTGTGACACGCCTGTGTCACAGGCCGTGTTCCACACTCAACGCCATTCCACTCAACGCCACTCAACGTCATTCCACTCAACGCCACCTGATATTCACCCGAGCAGGACACGCCCTAGGACACGCCCGTATCCCAGGCCGTGTGCACTGGACACACCCTGGGACACGCCCGTATCACAGGCCGTGTGTACTGGACATGCCCTGGGACACGCCCGTGTCCCAGGCCATGTGCACTGGACACGCCCTGGGAAACGCCCGTGTCCCAGGCCGTGTGCACTGGTCACGCCCTGGGACACGCCCGTGTCCCAGGCCGTATCACCCAGCCTGACCCCATTTTGGGACTTAAGATTTTTTAGGTGTTACACGATGTCTTCCATGTCTCCGTATTGAGGAAAGCTTTGGTGGAGGCTAGTCTAGTGATCGAATCGGCTGCAGTGCCGATTGAAGAGGACTTGAGGACGCGAGTTCATCCAATTAGTATAGAAGATTCAGATATTCAGCAGTTGCGGAACAAGGAGGTTAAACTCATAAAAGTTCGTTGGGATAACTGTGGTCGCGAGGAGCTTTCGTGGGAGCAAGAGCAGGTCATGCTTGAGGAGTACCTCGAGCTTTTCTTCTCAGGTATCGTTTAAGTTTTGTGTACTTTTTATTTTAAATTTCGGAACAAAATTCTTTTAAGGAGGGAGGAACTGTAACGCCCCAAAACTCAAAAGAGGAACGGATGAAGTTTTCAGGACAAGTTGGGTTCTGAGTAGGCTGACACGGCCTATGACACGGGCGTGTCACAGGGCGTGTGTATCACAGGGCGTGTCGTACTGGGGGTTAACGTTTTGCCGAGAGGTCGATGATTTTCGGTCGATGAGTGTCGACACTGGGCACACGGCCTGTGACACGGGCGTGTCACAGGGCGTGTCGGGCGCGAGGTCGACGATTTCCGAGAGGTCGACGATTTTCAGTCGATGAGCGTCAACACCGGGCACACGACCTGAGACACGGGTGTGTCATAGGCCGTGTCCTGCTCGGGCTATTTGGCAATTTGTGCTGAGGGCATTACACGGCCTGAGACACGGGCGTGTCCTAGGGCGTGTCTAGCACACTACATGTGACACGGGCGTGTCACATGGCCATGTCCTTTGCGGGACGTTTTGTTCCTGTGTCGTTTGGGGCACACGGGCCGTGACACGGGCCTTAACATGAGCGTGTCACATGCGACACAGGCGTGTCCCAAGCCGCGTCACAGGCTGTGTCCTGGTCGGGATTCTCTAGTTTGACGACAAATGAGGAACACTGCCTCGGACACGGGCGTGTCACAAGCCATATTCTACCCAGGAAGATTATTTTCAGGGCGAATCGTGGTCGTTCGTTTCCTTCTTTTGGGATCCAAGGGTTGTGGTTGGTCAATGCTGGATCTTAAGGCCGGTAATAGGGTTTTCAAACCCACTTTTCCCATCTTCTTCCTCTTTCTAAGTGTTAGAGAGAGGGGAGAGCTAGGAGGAAGAAGGAGATCAACTTCGGCTGCCGGTGAAGCTTTGGAGCCCCGTTTCGCAAGCAGAGTCCAGATCCGCAAAGGCGAGATTATTGTGGTGATGTTCATCCAAGCAAGTTTCTTCATGGCTAGGAAGAGAGGTCGTAAGGTAACGACACTTCTCCTCTTGATTTTAGGATGCATGTTTAGCATCTTCTCTTATTCTCATTTCTTTTGGGCTCCAGATCTCTTAAATGAGAGGGGTTTGGGTTGCCATAGTTCAAGATGAACCTCCGGGTCGATTGAGTCCGTCCCCGGCATGTTTTTGCATTAGAGATCCGCTCCGTTAGTGGATTAGGCATTATGGGTGAAGCCGTAGTCGCGACCGTTAGTCCGACTCGGTGATATTGCATAGCGATCCTTGAGGATTCAGCAGAAATCCGTTGCGGCAAGATGCCATTGTGATGCATGCGTTTCCCCCCTTTTCTTGAGTGACTACTCGCAGTCGGAACCGGGCAAAGTTAGCTCCGCTTCGGCAGTAGATGGTTTCCTTGGTGCGCGGGAACGTTGCAGTACGAATGATGGATTAGGGTGGGAAATTATGGTTGTGTTGTGCTAAGGCGTGGCTACGTCTCCGTGATCGGCTGGCTCTCCCGTGACGTGCATGTCACTTGGGGAAAGTGTCCCGGAGAGACTAATCCCCTTCTGTGAGACTGACGAGAACTCCGAGCGTAGGGCAAGCCCGGGCAATGAAGCCACGAGCGGGTTGGGTCCAACAAGGGTTCTTAGAATCGGTTTGTGTGTGAGATGAGATCCTGACATGAAAAGTCAGAATTTACGGGCAAGCCCAGGGTTTAAGACCCATGTGCGGGTGGGGCCTTTGTAAGATTTCTGTGTAACGGCGCTTGGGCCATCAGGGACATAGTTGTTCCCTTTTGTTTTTGGCTTTATGCCAATGGGGAAACGGAAGTACCCAGTGTTTGATGATGTGTTAGATGCATACGCAATAGGGTGCCTTGGGCGAATCCCGGGTTTGCATACATGTTGCATAATAGGCCCCTTTCACTCGGTTCTAAACATAGAAAATGTGTTTGTTATATGAGACATCCAAACCTGTTTTAAAGCTTTATATATATATTTGCATTTGGTATACGAAGTGCTGACCTTCAGGTTGGAGGGGTACCCCGGGGTCCGTTAGGGGTGGTCGGGAGGAGATATGTTGGTTACACAGTATAGGTCAGCCTTTGCTGACCCACGCTACTTAAAATTTTTACAGGGCAAGGATCGCAAGCAGGAGCTAGTGTGCCGGGCGAAAAGCCCTAAGCCTCAAGAAGTGTTGTTGTACTTTTAGCTTGTTTCATTTTTCTTGTCCTGTATGATCCATATTATGGGCATTGTCCGGCTTGCACGCTGAGGTAGCTTTGGAGTGTTTTTGCACGTTCATGTTGACCATGTGGTCTTTATTTGATGGACATTTTTATGTAAGGCCCTAAGGCCATTTGATACTCCTGATAGTGGTGGATAACTTCTAGTGGTGTTGCTTTGTTTCAGCTGTGTTTAGTTCTGAGTTTTGAGTTTGGGTAGTAATATCATCTTATAATGCTAAAACTGTGATGACTGTATGTTGTGGGGCCCCGGCCGGACCCATATCATACGGCCATTACAGGGGAGGTGTTACATATCAGGCCTGTTGTAGTGGTAATATGCTGCTCTGGCCGAAGGAGAGCTCTCCGAAGCAAAGAGACATGGAACACGTCGTGCAAAGTCCCTAACTCTTGCGGCAGCTCCAGCCTGTAAGACAAAGGACCGATCCGCTCCAGGATCAAGTATGGTCCCATAAATCGAGGGCTGAGCTTCTTGTGCCTCCGCACCCGCGAGATACCATGCACCAGACGTATCTTCAAGAACACCCTATCCCCCGCCTGGAACTCCACCTTCCGATGCCTTGCATCGTAGTACTTGGCCTGCCTACTTTGTGCCTCCAGTATCTGATCCCCGATCAACCGTATCTGAGCATCCGTATCCTCAAAATAGTCCGACCCGAGTGCCTTGGGGTCCTCATCCTAGACCCAAGACAGTGGTGTCTGACACTTTCTACCGTATAGAGCCTCATATGGTGCCATCCTAATGCTCACCCGGTGACCGTTATTATAGGAGAATTCAATCAAGGGCAACAGTCTCTCCTAGGGCTTCCCCGTGTCAAGTATACATAGACACAGCAGATCCTCCATAGTCCGGTTGGTCCGCTCTATCTGGTCGTCGGTCTGCGGATGGAAAGCGGTGCTAAAAGCAAGCTGAGATCCCAAGTACGCCTGCACCTCTCTCCACTCCCTAGAAGTGAACCGACCGTCACGATCCGAGACAATCGTCCTGGGGAAGCCATGGTACCTGACGAACTGTTCCACAAACAACCTCACCAAAACAACAACTGGGATGTCCTTCCTGATTGGTATAAATCGGGCTACCTTGGTCAGTCTATCGATAATGACCCATATAGAGTCCTGCCCAGAGTGAGAGCGAGGCAAACCGTGCACGAAATCTATAGCTATATCCTCAAACTTCCACTCTAGCACTGGTAATGACTGTAGTAACCCTCCTGGGCTCTTGCACTCTGCCTTTACCCGCTGGCAGGTCTTGCAATGCGTCACATAATATATGATATCCCTCTTAATCCCTGGCCAATACATGCTCCTTCGCAGATCCACTGTCATCTTGGTGATACCAGGGTGCACTGAGTACTGAGAACGGTGTGCCTCCCTGAGTATATCCTCCTGGATACCTCCTCCTGTGGGTATATAGACACGACCACGAAAATGAATGAGGTCATCATGCAAAGAATAGTCCTCCGACTTGCCCCCTTCCAGGGCTATGAATACTGGCTCCAAATCCGCATCCAGCCTCTGCTGTGTCCTGATGCGCTCTTGTATATCACACTCGATGACCAAGGAGTTCATGTACTCCTGATAAACATCCACCTCAGCTCTGGAAACCATGGTAATGTTCATATCCTCCATCATCCGTACCAGCTCCATAGCTAGCACCCGGGGCTTCGGTCTAGTAGTGTCGGCTCTCCTGCTCAAGGCATCTGCCACAGTGTTCGCCTTCCCTGGGTGATAATGCATCTTGTAGTCATAGTCGCATAAGAACTCAAGCCATCTCTACTGACGCAGATTTAGATCCTTTTGTGTGTCAATATATCTGAGGTTCTTGTGGTCTTAGAAGATATCACAATGAACCCCATACAAGTAATGCCTCAAAGTTTTTAATGTGAATATTACAGCCCCGAGCTCCAAATCATGTACGGGGTAATTCTGTTCGTGCTTCTTCAGCTATCTCGAAGCATATGCAATAACATGTCCATGTTGCATCAGGACTACACCCATCCCATGATATGATGCGTTGGTATAAATGTGAAATCCTTCCTTCCTAGATGGAAGTGCAAGGATAGGGAAAGAGGGGAGCTTGTCCTTCAACTCCTGGAATGCTACTTCACACTTCTCTCTCCAAGTAAAAGCCGCATCCTTCTTCGTCAAGGACGTGAGGGGGAGTGCTACCCTTAAAAACCCCTTCACAAATTTGCGATAATATCCCGCCAGTCCCAAGAAACTGCGTATATCTGAAGCTGACTTTGGTCGTGGCCAATCTCGAACTGCCTGTACCTTGGCCGGGTCCATAGCCAACCCATCTCCACTGATGGTATGCCCCAAGAATGCTACCTCCTGCAGCCAGAACTGACACTTGGAGAACTTTGTGTACATCTGATTCTCCCTCAGCTTGCCAAACACCAGTGCCAAATGTTGGGTATGCTCCTCCATTGTCCGGGAGTAGATCAGAATGTCGTCGATGAAGACTATAACAAATCTATCCAGGAAGGGATCGAAGACACAGTTCATGAGACTCATAAATACGGAAGGTGCATATGTGAGTCTGAAGGGCATCACCAGGAACTCGTATAGGCCGTACCGAGAGCTAAAGGTTGTCTTTGGGATATCCTCCTCCTGAATGCGCAGCTGATAGTACCCAGACCTTAAATCTAGCTTGGAGAACCAAAAGGCTCCCTGTAGCTAATCAAAAAGTTCGTCGATCTGAGGCAACAGATACGTGTTCCGGACTGTCAACCGGTTCAGCTCCCGGTAGTCGATGCAGAGTCGCAACGATCCATCCTTCTTCTTAACGAATAACACTGGTGCTCCCCACGGTGATGAGCTCGGCTTGACAAATCCTGATCCCACCAGCTCCTGCAACTGGGTCCTGAACTCCGCTAGCTCTTGGGGGGCCATCCTATACGGTGTCCGAGATATGGGCTTCGCTCTCGGCACCAACTGAATCTGGAAGTCCATATCCCTAGTTGGTGGCAATCCGGGAAATTTCTCCGGGAATACGTCAGAGAAATTACGAACCACCGGGATATCAACAATAGAAGCTTCTGCTCCCGCCATCTCGAAGCAGATAATGTATACCTCGTCCCCTTGCTCATAGGCCTTGACAGCCTGTACAGATGATAATTGAAGGTGGGAGACAAGTCTAATACCTTCGAAGACGATGTCGGTGTCTCCATGCCGTAAGGTGATCCTCCTCGACGGGAAATCGATATGGGCATGGTTCCAGTGCAACCAGGTCATGCCCAAGGTCAGATCGAAGTCTGGCATTCTCAAAATTGTCGCCGGCGCTTCGAAGGTCTTTCCTCCAATGTCTACCTCCATGTTACACTTGGCAGATGATAATAGCTCTGATCCGTCTGGCAGACGCACCCTCCTGGTTACGCCTGTGAATCGGTCTATGCCCGCTAGTCCCTCCAAGAAAACTTCTGATACGAACGGGTGCAAAGTACCCGTATCGAACAATGTATGAGCGGACTTTCCGCTGACAAAGACTATGCCTGAGGTTTTTTTTGTTTGAATTATATCGTGTTTGTTATTCTACTAAAGTTGGTAAGGTATTATAAAATAAAAGCTAGATTGCAATTAATTTTAAGTAGCTGTAATAACCTCCTCGGTATTCCTTGGCTTGGCGAAGTCCAAAGCGTACATCTGCTCCTGCTCTCATCCTCTACCGTAATGTCCTCGCCCTCGCCCTCGACCTCATTCTCGACCTCGGCCCTGCTGCACCAGAGGAGCTACCAGAGGTGGAGGAGGATGTGGTGGATAGAACTGCTGAGGGCAGTCAGCTCTTAAATTCCCCGGCTGTTGGCATCTAAAGCAAATCAACGGTCGGTGGCCACGGTCGTCCTGTCTTCTCGGGTCGTGTACCTGTAGTGGCTGGGGAGCTAGTACTGCAGGAAGCCCCTGCTCCTGCCTGAAGTTGGGACGATAACGTCCCCGACCCTTCTTGTAGCTCATCACTCTGCCACTCTGTGAGCCCCTACTGTTCTCCCCGTGGGATGACCCATCCAATGGTCTCTTTCCCCTGCTCTGTACCATCAGCTGGTCTTCCTCCAGCTTCTTAGTCATCTCTATGATCTGCGTCGAAGTGTCAAAGACCAGGAGTCAGAAACGTCGAATTTTACCTAAGTAAAATTCGGCGAGTATGGTTAAGCATACACATCGAATTCGTCGAGTATCGTCGTTGATACACGCCGAATTCGTCGAGTAGACTTACCAATACCCATCGAATTCGTCATATATACTTAGGGTAAAGTATTTGAACACGTGAAAAATCTATCAAGTAAAATTCGCCGAGTATCGTTATGCATACTCGTCGAATGTATCTAACGATACTCGCCGAATTCGTCGAATATGCTAAGTGATACACGCCGAATCCGTCGAGTCCAGTCGACGCTACTTCTCTAGATTTTTCCAAGTCTAATTCGTCGAATATCAAAGCTTTGAGTGCGTCTGGCTTGCAAGCATTCTCACTTGATCGTCGTGCGTCTGGCTTGCAAGCATTCTCACTTGATCGTCATGCGTTTGGCTTGAAAGCATTCTCACGTGAACCATCGTTTGTGAACGCCGGACATCACCTAACGAACATCCATTTTTATGTTCAAAACCAATTTCCCTTCTTTGATGATGGTCATAACCGACGCCATATCAAACATTGAAGCATTTGTTCGAACTCAAAGGAGCATAAAAGAGCCTCACCAAATGAAGCCTAGAGCAACATATATCAAACCGATTAATTCCACCACGAATTTTGCGTGCGTGAAAACAAAAGTCTCCGCTTATAATTCTATAAATTGACATTTTGCCCTGGGTCAACAAGCTGGTCAAAACATATATTTTACACGAGCCACAATTAATTTTTTTTTATGTAGACTAAGAAAATTCCACGTCACCTCAGTCTCTACGGGTAAATGCCGCTCTCCAATCTGATCATTAAAAGCTCAAAACCACCGCCAAAAGACGGCATTGGGGGCCCCACCTGTTCATATTCTACCTAATCCTTAATATTTAGAAATAATAACCATAATAATAATCTGGTTTATCATTATTAATGATGGCGTTAGTTACCCTAAACCGGTTTAGTTAAACTAATCACATTTGTGGGTCCAAATCTAACTACTTTTAAGCATTAATGATGCACCAATGATGGTGAGAGTTGGGGGAGGGGTCAGACAAAAAAGCATAATTATTTTTATATGATATATATATATATATATATAAATGAGTGGACAAAATAATCTTTGAATTTATGTACAATGATTGGAGAGGATCTGCAATCATGTATTTTGAAAGTGTAATTTTTTTGTGAGTGTAATTAATTAATCATATTCTTTACACCTCTTTTTTTTGCACATAATTGTATTTTTATGTGTCCAAAAAATAAAATTTTGCAAAAAAAAAATGGAGATGCATTCTTATAATTCAGTAAATATATGAATGCAAGAACAAAATTAACAAAGGAGTTATGCATGTAAAGCAGTCCCCTTTATTTTCTATACTTTATAAAACCAGTTATAAATCTTATTTTTGCTAGATTTCGGCCCTCAATGTTTGCATCATATTTAAAATTAGGCTCCGTTTGGGGGGACTTATTTTCACCGGTCAAGCGGTTACGACCGCATGAACCGGGCCTTAATTATGGTCCGATTCATGCGGTCGTAACCGCTTGACCGGTGAAAAAAAGTCCCCCCAAACGGAGCCTTAGTCCCTAGATAAACTTTGTCACCAAAGTTTAACGGAAAACATGAAATCAAATGCTTTTGCAATTAACATGTGATGGGTCGAACCGGCCCTGCTTGGCCATGCTTCATTAGAAGCGGAGGGAGTACATGGGAGCAGCGGAAACCATCGTCGGACCATTAGAGGCAGACTCATGTACAGGTATACTCAAAAAGATTGAGGTGTACGGACGGTTGTCCAGCTGTTTGGCAGTCTATTTGGCTCTTGCTCATGAGTGGCGCCTAAAGTGGGCTTAACGTACTCGAGAAGAGTGTCTTGACCCAACTTTCAACCAACCACTATTTGATAAACCAAGTGAAGAGGATTGAATCCTTTTTCCTACAATTTTTTGGTCGAGACTTTTGACGGCATTAGAAGCAGGCCGCGTTTTCCCGACAAATATTTGAAAGATGGTGGATGCTTATTCTCTGAATTCGGCACCTTGTACATGTTCGGGGGTGATTTTTTTTTTTTCACGCAATGGTCGTAGGGTGGCTGAGAAAGCACTTTAAAAGGAGATATTGGACACATAACATGTCAATAAACTGAAATAGTTTATCCAAAATTTATCATGCACACATGCAATTAATTCTTCCAAACCATGCAATCAGTTTTTGTGTGGTCGAAGATTGGAAGTTTGGATCCACAAAAATCCAAATAATGTTTAATTTAGGGCTTGTTTGAAGCTGCTTTTTTGTAACAATGACTTTAGACAAACTCTACCGTCAGACACAGATACACTTAGAGCTGTCATCGTTCCGGTTCGGTTCCAGTTCGGTTCCAGTTCGGTTCCAGTTCTACTAAAATTATGAACCAAACCACTAAGGTAACGGTTCTTCAAGTTAGAACCAAACCCTTATTTGGTTTGACTGGTTCCGGTTCTGGTTCTGGTTCCATCATAATTTTTGGAACCGTCGTGTCAACGTTTCCGGTTCCGATTTAACGAGAACCAAAATCAAACTGGCCACTAACGGTTCGGTCCGGTTCTATGCAGTTCGGTCCGGTTCTAATCGGTTCCAACTAAAACTAAAACCAAATTTGACAGAATGAAATAAAAGCGGTCTGCAAAAAACTCAAAACACCTTTAAAATAGAAATAATTAAGTTGCACACTCATCGACGGTCTTTTCCACGACCGGAGGGCTAGTATATGTCACCTTTTCATTGGTGGAGGTTTTTGACTATGAAAAAGTATGCACACCTATACTTATACACGTCTTCAATTTTTGACCAAAATCTAGGCTTTGAATTGATTTGGATATACATACACAGTAGCAGAAAACTACAGATCACAATGATTCGAAATTCCAGACATTATGTTCAGTGTTATTTAATTTTTGGTAATAGATTCCTAATGGTGTGCAAGCTCTGAATACTATCATTCATTAAATTGCAACTATTAATGTTTGATCAAAAGTTTTATTAGCATATTCATAAATTACTGACTCGAATTAAGAGATTATTTTATATGCATACATTATAGTAATTATCTCTTGTTATTGTAATCTAAACAACATATAATTTTGTATGCTAACGAGATATGCTAGCGCCGCAGAGTTCATAAAGAAAATACATGTCAACTGTTGCGAACATCCTCTATCACGAAGTATGAGCTCAAAACAAACGACAGTATAAATTTTCGGCACTTCAGTTACCGTTTATTCGAGTTCTATTTCATTTGTTTGTTATTAAATTAATTTGACTAATTGGAAAAGTTAATTTTGCATATTACTCCAATAGAGATTATTAGATTTAAATAAGACGATCTTTCATCCGTCATCACTACATTCAGCGTTTTGTAATTATCCTAAATTTTTGATAATACAATTGCGTAGCGACGCACCTTAATTTTTTTAACATAAATATTATAGATAGATTATAAAATTATAACAATATTATAATAAAATTAATAATTATAAACGAGTCGCGGTTCGGTTCTACTCCGGTCCGGTTCGGATCGGGTCCAAAAATCTTGAAACCGTTTGAGTCTTGTATGTTGTGGTTCCAGTTCCGGTTCCGGTCCGGATAATAAAATGTAAGAACCACACCCGAACAAAAGTTGTTAACGGTTCCAAAATTCAAACCAGAACCTGAATAATTTGCAAACGGTTCGGTCCGGTTCTTTGCGGTTCCAGTTCGGTTCTGGTTCGATTTACGGTTTTCGGTTTTAAGTGACAGCTCTAGATACACTACGTGTTTTGCATGACAATAGTTATGACCGCCGTAAAAAAAAATCTAATTTTGAACATAAAAGTAAATTGAGTGGCATGGGTGAGGTTGTTTGTTCACGAACGACAGTAGTAATCACTAGGTCGATGACCATCATCTTGATGCCAAATGAATCCTTAATTTTTTAGGGAATTGTTATTGGTACCTCACAAATGAATATTTATAACTCATTGATATTTATACCCAAAATGGATATTTGTACCCATAATGGATATTTGTACTCGTACATAATTATATTGAGAAAATCGATGGGGTCTCCTCAGAGGCGTTAGCCACGCCCGCACACCGTGCATGAGGTGCGGATATCCGAACCTCCCCCGATGTAACCAAAATCGTGGTCGCCACAAACCGCCATCGTCGCCGACGCGCCAACAGCCATCATCACCGCCGTCGCGCCAACCGCTATCACCGACGCCGCAAACCGCCAACCCCGTTGCTCAAACCGTCATCGCCGACGCTGCACCGAAACCACTGCCGCCGTCGTGCCAACCGCCATCACCGCCGCCGCATCAACCGCTATCACCGCCGCCGTGTCAACCGTCATCACCCCCGCCGTGTCAACTACCATAATCGTCGTCGTCTCGTCAACCGCAAGGTCATCGAAAGGATCTCGGACGACTCACCATCGCCGTCGCCGTAAACCACCATCGCCGACGCCACACTAAAACCGCCATCGCCGACGCCGCACCGAAACTGCCATCACTGCCGCCGCGTTAACCTCCATCACCGCCGCGGCGTCAACTGGTATCATGTGTCTTCGTCTTCTAACTCGTGGAATTGGGAGTGGGTTATTGGACTTAACCTACTCTGTTGTTATGCTAGTACATACACATACGATCTAAAATGAACTATTTATAGGTTGACCGACCAAATTTTGTATTCATCACACAGGGTCATATGAGTTGCTCGTCGTGCGACTATTCTCAGAGCATTGTGGTAGTCAAAATAACTATTTTAGTACTGTTGCGGACTAACTCGATGCCCCGGTCGGACCGGATTTACTTGGACCGTTTTAGCTTACAGAGCGGTCAAGCGCGCACACAGTTAATGAAAATAAAAGGTTGACACAAGATGTGATGACGTGGAAAAACCCCTCAACCGGGCAAAAAACCACGTGACTGGTTCTATGCCGGTCAAAGTCCACTAGCTGTTTGCGGTTACAATGTGTTCAGAGAATCGGAGGCAACATGCCTCTCCCCGTTACAACTTGGGGGGTGAGAGAGAGACTTCAACTCCCCCGGGCAATAGGCTGCGTCGCGGGAGCGACTTGGACACTGGAATCCGGGAAGTGGCTCTGATGCTTGAAAGTTGGAACGCGACTTCGGCGCTTGTCCGCTTGCCGTGGTCGTTTTCCTCCTTCTTTCGCTCATTACGGGACTTAGGTGTTTTCCCGCTGGTGGCACACTGGTGCCTCGAGGTGGCTGGAGGATGATCCGAGGGAGGAGTCCGGCAGAGCTATCACCTGAGGAAGAAGATGAACGGGAGCAAAAAAGGTGAATTATGAGGAGGCCCTAGGGCTCCTTTTATAGCCCATGGGAGGGGATTATGGTGGGCCCCACCACGAACTTGGTGGGTTAGTGGGTGGTTACCCACCAGATCGGACGGCGAGGAAAGCCCACAACGATCGGACGGCAGGTAAGCCGCCGATGGTGGTGGGGCGGTCGGGCGGCGGTGGTGGCCGGACGACGGCTAGGCATGCGGCGGCCCGACTGGCGAAGGCCCGGCCGGTGGCAGCCCGACTGGCGTCCAGGCCGGCAACGGTGGCTTGGCCGCTGCCGCGGCGGCAATGCCGGCGATCGGTCGACCAGGACGGCGACGGCGGCGGCGGCCTGGCAGGCTGCGGCGGCGGCGGTTTCCCCATAAAGGGGGCGGTTTTTTGGTGGAGAGAGAGGGAGTGGGCCCTCCCCCCATATTTTCCTCATTATGGGGAGTTCATGGGAGGTAGAGTTTGACTAGTCAACCCCATGATCTCCCACTTTGGGAGGAGATCATAAGGGAATCCCCCTTATAAATGGTGGTTCAACCCATCAATTGCCCCCCAAATCCTTATTGTTGGAGAAAAAAGCGAACACGAGAATAAGGATTTTCCTGCTGCCCTCTTCTTCCCTGCTGTCATGACAACCTCCGACGAGAAGGCGGAGGCGGCAAAGGGCGGTGCTTCGAAGGTATTTGGAGTAAACTTGCTGAAGGAGAGACGACCGACGAAGACGCCGAACAAGGTCGAGGGAGGCGCCCGCCCGTGCGGAGCTAAAGCGTGCGGCCGGAGTCGCGTGTCCAGCCCCTTGTAGGTGAGTGCGCGTGAGCGGGTGTGCCTCGGGCGGTGCGCGTGCATCTGGCCACATGCACGGGCGCGCACGGGCGTGCACGCTCCTGGTCGCGCGCGCGGGTTTGCGCGCACCTGTCCGCTCACGCGGGCAGGCTCTTTCTTGGTTGTGTGCGTTCTTGTGTGCGGGTGCGCACTCGGTTTGCGCGTGGTTTGGGCCACATGCGTATGGATGCGTGACTCCAAGCCTTACTTTATTTTTATTAGGCAAACCTGATTCTTCTATCTTTTGTGTTGCGCAGGTCTCAAAGTGTTCTTCCGGTTTGATGCGCCTGCGCTACTCTTTGACTGATGATGGTGTTGAAATCTGGAGGAAGAAATATGAGCTTCCTGCTGAAGATAGAGGAATCTATACATGTATCTTTTGATGAAACTAACATATTTTATATGGAGAAGAATACTTCTACCATAGACTCTTTTCAGGTACCAATTCTGTGTGAGAAGTTAGATGAATTAAACCTTAAGCAAGAGGATACATTACATCCTTCTCAACAAAATGCTGAAGATAGTGATGAAGACAATACTGAGATTTTTGCTGAAAAAATTGCAGCTAATGAAATTCCCCAAGAGGAATTAATCGCACAAGTTATTGAAGAACCAACTCCACCTATTGGTTTTGTCACACTTAGAGATCATCCTAGATCTCAAGTGATTGGAGACATATCAGTTGGTGTGCAAACAAGACATCAAATCAATCAAGATCAGATGCATACTTGTTTTCTATCTCAGATTGAACCTCAATCCATAAAAGATGCAGAACAAGATCCTCATTGGATCATTGCAATGTAAGAGGAACTCAATCAGTTTCAGAGATGTAGAGTTTGGGACTTAGTTCCAAAACCTAAAGACTTTCTAGTAATTGGAACCAAATGGGTCTTCAGGAATAAATTAGATGCTCAAGGAGTTATAGTAAGAAATAAAGCTAGATTGGTAGCTCAAGGATACTTACAGGAGGAAGGAATAGATTATGATCAGACATTTACTCTTGTTTCAAGATTAGAAGCTATCAAAATATTTCTTGCTTTTGCTGCATTCAAGAAATTCAAGGTATATCAGATGGATGTGAAGAGTGCATTTCTGAATGGAGAACTCAAAGAGAAAGTTTATGTAGAACAACCACTAGGTTTTATCTCTTCAACTCACTCTTCTCATGTCTTTAAACTTAATAAAGCTCTTTATGGTCTTAAATAAGCTCCAAGAGCTTGGTATGAGACCCTTGCTAGTTTTCTTTTAAAAAATAAATTTTGTAGAGGTATGACAGATAAAATTTATTTTTTAGATATCATAAAACTATAATTTTACTAGTTCAAATATATGTTGATGATATAATTTTTGGCTCTACTGATTCCAAACTTTGCAAAAGGTTCTCTGACCTGATACATTCAAAGCTTGAAATAAGTAGCATGGGTGAATTATCTTATTTTCTTGGTTTGCAAGTAAAGCAAACACCTAATGACATCTTCATATCTCAATCTAAATATGATAAAGAGACAATTAAAAGATTTGGGATGCCAGATGCCTCCTCTATGAAACACCCATGCCCTCTAATGATGTAGTTGATAATGATGAACAAGGCAAAACCTATTGATCAGAAAATATATAGATCAATCATTGTGTCTCTATTATATTTAATAACAAGTAGACCAGATATTATGTTTGCAACCTGTATTTGTGCTAGGTTTCAAGTTAACCCTAAAGATTCTCACCTTATTTTAGTAAAAATGATTTTAAGATGTATAAAAGGTTGTCCTAATCTAGGACTCTGGTATCCTACTGAGTCAGGATTTGAATTAACTTGAGTCACAGATGCTGACTATGCTGGATACAGAGTTGACATAAAAAACACGTCAGGAACTTGTCAGTTTCTTTGTGATAGGCTTGTGTCATGATTTTGTAAGAAGCAAACATCTGTTTCTACTTCAACTGCTGAAGCTGAATATATTGCAGCAGGTAGTTGTTGTTCATAGATTTTGTGGATTCAAAATCAATTACTAGATTATGGTTACAACTTAAATAATTCAACTATATTCTGTGATAACACTAGTGCAATTTCAATTGCAAAGAATCCAGTCCTTCATAATAGGACTAAACATATAGAAATTATGCATCATTT
This sequence comes from Platanthera zijinensis, assembly GCA_039513925.1. NCBI lineage: Eukaryota > Viridiplantae > Streptophyta > Magnoliopsida > Asparagales > Orchidaceae > Platanthera > Platanthera zijinensis. The sequence continues at coordinate 208,424,868 of CM077083.1, forward strand.
TATCATAGATAATGTAGATAAGAATAAAATAAGCATTGTATTCATTTCTACTGATTTATAAAAAGTTGATATTTTCACCAAACTATTGGATGAAAAGAAACATATTTTCTTTTTAAATCAATTGGGAATTATTGATGGAGAGTCTTTCAGTTGATTTTGGATGGAGTGCGACGAATTGCTAACCTTTCATCGAACGGAGATCGACGAATTAAAAACATTTCGTCGAACGGAGATCGACGAACTGTGAACTTTTCGGAGATCGACGAATTGCGAACCTTTCGAACCTTTTGTCGAACGGCGATCGACGAATTGTGAATATTTCGTCGAACGAAGCTCGATGACTTGTTTTTCGTTCTTTCGACTCCTAAAAACTTATATTTAGATTTTCATCGAGCTCCATCCCGCGCATTCTCCATTTCATTTCTCTTGCACTTGATCTCTTCTATTTTGCAGGACAATGACGATTTCACAAGCAATCCTCGCTACAATGAAGTTTGATGCAGGTTTCGATATTGACCTGGAATCCTTGAGTCATTCAGATCAAATTTTCAAGGACATCTTACAACTATTTGATACACAGAATATGCGAAACTTTATGATTACCAGAATAAAGCTTCCAGTCGCAGAAATTAAAGAATGGATTCATTCATCCAAGATTCAGGATATCTCAACCATTATATGATCAATCTCAGGACATCAGGTTTCACTAACACCTGAAATTTTATCAGAAATTTTTGGTTTCGTCAATAGAGAAGACGATATAGAACTATCTAGTACAGAATTTGATGTTAGGCTAGATATAATGGGTCACTCTCAAGGAAACCCTAACCATCTCTTAAAAAGGAACTTTTCTATAAAATATAAGTTTTTGGCCGATGTGGTCGGTAAGGTTCTGTTGGGCAAACATTCAGCCCACGATTATGTCACCAGGCACCAATTTCTATTGATGTGTACTTTGGTAGATCAGAAAACCATTAACTAGTGGTCAATTTTGTTTGATTCCATTAAGAAGAAGGTTACCAGCAAGAATGGGGGTTATGACAAAGTCTTGGGAATTTTTATCCAGACTAAATGTCCAGAGGTGTTGGTCTCTCATATCATACACATCAATGCTTCCAAGAGGCTAACCTCTGCCCTGTTTGGAAAATAGGAGAGGGTGATTCCTAAGCCTCTAACGGTAGCTCCCTCTAGGATAGCTTCTGAAAGTACTAGGGCTGTTCCAGCCACTCTCCCTACCCCAGAAGAGGTTTTTGCTCCTCTTGTTTCTTCCACTCCACATTCTCCATAACTTTCACCTAGACTTTCCACACCTCCTTCTCAACAACCCACTTTACCTGAAGAAGTTCCATCTTCAGCCTTCACTACCAATTCCCCAGCTCCTCAGTCACCTCATAAGTCTCCACCTTCATCTCCACTTCTTTATTCTCCACCACATTTATCTTTATTTCCTTCATCTTCACCTCAATTATCTCTACCTCAACTATCTCCACCTCACTCACCCATCCAAGATACCATATCTGATGACATTCCCCCTGTCATCCATCTTCCATCTGTGCCACAGGTCTCTCTTCACTGCATCAACTGTGTAAACAGATCCAATCCCTCCACTTTCATTCCATCCTCTGCATCTACTCAGGTTCCACCTGAGTTTATGTATCTTGATTTCTCTTCCATTACTTCTAATCTTTTGGAATTCATCACTCCAACTCTCATGAAACGTTTGGATGATGCTTTGGCTCCTGTTCTATCTTCCATAGCAGAACTTTCCTCTGAACTAGCCTCTTCCTCTTTTGTCCCTTCTTCTGGGGGCCTAGATTCAGTTCACCTTAGATCTAGGTAGGGGAGATGCTTAATGAAGAAGTTCCAGTCACAGTCAGTGCAGAAGTTTCAGTTACAAAAGCAGTAGTTTTTGTTGAAATTCAGGATTCAGAAATGACAAGTGCAGCTGAGGATGAGTTATCAGAAGAGCCAAAAGTTATTATTGTTGGTGATTTCTTTATTAATCCCATAGTTAACTTACATTCTTTATTATCAGTATTTGATTTACATCATGGTTATATTCCTAGTTTATTAGCTTACCCGTTTTTGTTGAAGATCTTTCTAAAGCAATAGTTTGTTATACTGCTCCTATTGAAGACCCAGTTTTAGAACAATTGAGATCCAGTCTCAGAGTAGAGTCTCCTAGTTCTAATCCAGTCTCTTAGACTGTAGTAACTAATAATATAATGGATATTATAGAACATGATTTTCCCCTCCTGTTTGGGATGAAACCCTTATACCAAATTTTGACGATCTTCTTAATGAAGATATGGAAGAGGTAGCTAAGGAAGATGACAATGTATATAAATAGCCAGAGGATCAGGTTGATGATCATACTGATGTATATAAGCAAATTGATGTTTTATATGATCAGCCCGAGGAAGAATCTGATGATCACTCAGAGTCTGATGATTCAGAAGATTCTGCTTCTAAGAAAAGAAAAGCCATGAAGAAGGCTCCAGTCAAGGTTGCTCCTAAACCTTCATCAACAGCAGACATCCCTTATTACATTATGCATAGAATACCTCTTACTCCAGACCTTCCACACTGGATGAGGTACTCCAAAAAATAGCAGAAGAATAGGAAGAAGATGAAGAGGTATCATTCTCCACCAAAGTCTTGGAGAGGACCTCCTCTTCCTCCTCCTCCAGCAGCAGGATCAGCAAGAAATTTATCTTCTTCTCAGAGGCCTTCTTCTCATCACTCAAGACCAACTCAACACAGGCAGGATAGACCTACAAGGTCTGATACTTACAGTAGTCAAAGCAGCCAGTAACACTCTAGCCAAGAAAGGCCAGCTTCTCTAGTGTATGATCCAGAGCTTGATCCAGTTTATAGAATGACAAGGTTCAATGAGCAAGTTGCTCTTTCTCAGATTAAGAAAGCAAAGACAGAAGGTAAGGACACCTCTCAATGCACTACTATGTTCTCATACAGGCAACATGAACTGGATAGATATCAAAAGAAGAGCTTATTCAATGTTGACAAATATATGAGTTTGCATCCTGAAGCAGTTGTGCCTAGAACTACTTCCCTGAAGATCATAGGTTCTCAAGATCTTAAGATGAGTAAAAGGGAATCTGAAGATCCAACCAGGAAGCTGATTTTTACCAAATCTTCTTCAGATTCTCCATCTGTAGCACCTAAGAAGGACTCATAATTTTTGATTATAAGTTTAAACTTTGATGTTGTTTATAAACTTTCTCAAAGCACCTTTTTTTATCTGCTAAAATTTTATATTTCTTTCAGATTTTTATGCTTTGTGTTTTTCATTTTTGATAGTATCCTTACCCAAATACGGGGAGATTATTGGAACACCCTATTACTTATTTGGGCTAGGATCACTATTTTATGTTTAGGATGTTTAGTTTGACCCAACTTGTATAGACTAGGGTCATAGGATTTTTTCCAGGGTTGTTACTACAGAAGGAATTCCAGAGAAGTTCAGTTCGACGAACGCATAGCTCAGTTCGACGAATGCCGAGCTTAGTTCGACGAACTCAGGTTTCTAACTCTGAGTTTAGCACGATGAAGGCTGAGCTACGTTCGACGAACTCTGATCTCAACTCAGAAGCTTAGTTCGACGAAAGCCAAGCTCAGTTCGACGAACTTTGAACTCAGCTCGACGAATGAGAAAATTAAGTTCGATGAACTCCAGGCTCAGTTCGACAAATTCCTTACTCAGTTCGACGATCAGGTAGTTTCTATATTCAGAGGCAGAATGATTTCAAAAGCTTAATTACAATCAGTTACAACTTTGATATTTAATGCTAAATATTCTAAATGAATATAGTCGTTTAAGGCAACATTAAATATGGATTTCTCACAGAGTTTTAATTCTAATTAACTCCAGGGCAGTTACAAATCTCAAGGATTCTTTTGGCGTTTCAAAGAATGATTTTAATTCAAATATTTGATTTCTTCTCAGACATTATATATTCAGAAGATTGTTGCTTAATGGGGTTGCATATTTAGGGGGTTACATATATAGATCAACACATATAGAGATACAGATATTTTGCTTCAGGCTCTTCCAGTAAAAAGTCATCAATCAGTCAGATACAAGAATGCCTACACCCTAAAGAAAAGTCTCCCCTCCTGATCTCAAATCTCTGTTCAAACTAGGGGGAGCTTTTTGCATCATCATCCACTAAAGTCTTCTCAGAGATATTTGACAGAGAAGACAACATCAACTTCTTATAGTCTATTTTTTAAACTATGTACCGGGTTTTAACTCCCTTCAAAAGTTAACTCTTGATTGTCACCTGATCAAAAGACTTAAGCTTGACTTTTGGGCATCTGGTCAAAAGCTCAAAGGTTTGCTAGATCTCCCTTAAAAAATAGATCTTGTGGTGGCAGGGCACCTGAGAAAAAACCTGTAGTGGATACCTACCAGGGTGGTAGAAGAGTAGACATACCCAGATTTATTGGGGAACTACTATAAAAATCCTTGTGTCGTCTGTGTTTGCTACTTTCTTTATTTGTGTGTTGTGAATTTTATCTTTATATATATATATCACTAACTTTAAATCCGCTATACAAATAAAGTAAAGTTTTAAATACTCTATTCACCCCCCTCTAGAGTAAAGTTAGATCTATCCCTCACTTTCACTACATTTGACCTGGAGACAGCAGCTTGTTTCTTGCTCTTCCAGCTGACCAAATTCCCTCCAACAAAAATACAGAACCCAAACGTGGACTTTCTATCTTCCTTATCATCTGCATAGCTGGCATCAGAGTATGCCTCAACCTTTAAATGTCCCCTTTTCTGAAACAGAAGTCATTTCCATGGAGCACCTTTCACATACACTAGAATCTTCATTGCATACTAAAGATTACACTCCTTAGGAGCTTGCATAAACTGGCTCACTCATCCCACTGCATAATTAACAAATATCTGGTCTTGTGATTGTAAGATAAATGAGTTTCCCCACAAGCCGTCTGTACTTGGTGATATCTTCAAGAAGAGGTGAGTCCTCGCTCCAACACTTGTAATCTCCAACAAACATCGGAGATCGAGCAGGTTTAGCCCCAAGGAGACCTGTCTCTTTCAAGAGGTCCAAGGCATACTTTCGTTATTGTTTAGTACATGGGAAAATGTGTACCTTATTTGAAGAAGCCTCACTTAGTTCAATGATATACATCAAGGTGTATTTAATGTTATTTTGAGTTTATATGTGCAGGTTAAGTATATGCTAATATGCAGGAAAAAGTTTATAAGTGAATGTGTCGACACTTAAGGAAGCCTGTGTCGACACTTGGAAAAGCTGTGTCGACACCAGAAGCAACTGTGTCGACACTCAAAATTTATTAGTCGACATCAACTGTGTCGACACCGGGAGGCAGTGTCGACACACAGAAGTGTTAGTCGACATCGACTGTGTCGACACCAGGAGGCAGTGTCGACACACAGAAAGTATTAGTCGACATCAACTGTGTCGACACCTGGAGGCAGCGTCAACACACAAATTCTGAGACTATATCAACTGTGTCGACACACAGGACTTATGTCGACACTCAGCAGAGTTTCAATAATGTTGATTGCTGTGATGTGAAGAAGTGTCTGTGTCGACATAAAGAAGCTGTGTCGATACATTCTACAGATGCAGTGTCAAGAAGCAGTGTCGACACCAAAGGAGCTATGTCGACATCACCAAAGCCTGTGTCGACACTTAATTTACTTGTGTCGACACATAATGACAATCAGTCTCGACGCTTTGCTGAAAAAGACAGGTTCAAGAACTGACTGGAGACTTGACAGCTGTATATTCCAACAAGTTTGCTAAAGCTATCCGACCTGTCAAAAGTTGGTTAGAAACCGGATCAGCCGGTTACCATGGATGAAGACTATATATAGATGGATTCTATCAAATCAAAGAAGAACAATAACAACAACAGAAACTACTATTGAAGTATTGATCATTGATCAAGAAAGTGCACTACATACAGAAGAAGATTTTCGTGAGAAGATCTAACGAGAATTCAAGCAAGAATTCTAAAGAAACTTCAGAAGTTCTGGAGAGTGAGAGAGATCTCCAACTGTTGAAAAAGTAGGAGACATTTACAAGTCTCTTAAGAGGCAGATCTTGAACTAATCTGCTAAGAAGGATTCAGATCTATTTCTGAATTCTAAGAAGGGAGCTAGCAGCCAGTCAACTTCAAAGGAGATCAACCCTACTGAGTTCAGATTCAAGAAGCTTTGAAGAAAGCTAAGAACAGGTTGATTTCAGCCATCAGTTTTATCAAGATGCTGATCAAGAAACCTTTTATCCCTTCTCTCTCAACAAGGGTAAGAGTCCATCTAAAACACTTATCAAATTTTGTAGGATCTTTTCAAAGATCTGAGTTGTAAGCCTATATTATAAAGGCTGAGTGTAGGAGATATAGATCTCTGAGTGGTAGGGCTTTTGAGCCTGAGTGTAGGAGAAATTATTCTCTGAGTTGTAGGCCTTGTGGGAAGGCTGAGGTAGGGCTGTTAGACTGAGTTGTAGGAGTGTGGTTACACTCTGAGTTATAGGAACTTTATAGGGTTCTGAGTTGTAGGAACCTTTCAGGGTTCTGAGCTATAAGATCTGTGGATCTGATAAGAAGAAAGAAGTTAGGCCGAATCTAGCACACTGCTGGATAGGTGAAGGGGGAAAGTGGATGTACCCAGACCTTGGGGAACCACTATAAACCTGTGTGCAATCTGTGATGTATGTGTGATTGTGAATTCTGTGCTGTGATTGCTGTAGAATAAGTTAGATTCTATTTTAAGAACTAAAATATTATTCTGCCTTAAGTAAAAAAGAAAAGAACCCATTCACCCCCCCCCCCTCTAGGTGTTTGGATGTCTTGAAATCAATTCTATCAAGTGGTATCAGAGGGAGGTTACTAAAAGAAGGACTTAACAGTCTGAGTAAGATCCATAAGGCAGATTCAAGATCAAGAAAATGGGTTCAAGAAAAATTCATAAGGAACTAGGTTCTATGAAATTACCCATATGCAGGAAAGAGATATTTGGAATATGGAAAAAAAGGTCAGGCTTTTTATGGAGGCTTCTGATCCAAGGATCTACATTACAGTAATGGAAGGTCCTTATATTCCAATAAAGTTGTCAGTTCTAGATGCAAATCAAAGAACTCCCAAAGATTTTTCAGAAATGACAAAGGAAGAGATCATCCTGGCAACTATGGATAAAAGAGCCAAGAATATCATAGTAAGTGCCGTAGATGATTCAACCGTTCAAAATTTGATTCACCGCAAGACCTCCAAGGAAATATGGGACACCTTGATAGTCTATATGGAGGGTTCTGAAGAAGTCAGACAAGATAGAAAATCTATGCTGAACTAGGAATATGGGAGTTTCAGAAAAGGAAAGTCAGATGGTATAACTGAGTGTTATAAAAAGTTCTATAGAATAGTAAATGAGCTGATGTCCTATGGAAGAATATTCAGTACATATGAACTGAATGATAAATTCCTAAGATCCCTGACAAAGGATTGAGACACTAAGATTTGTGCCATTAGGGAAGTGGCCAAACTTGCAGATATCTCTCCTCCAACTTTGTTTGGAAAATTGCTATCATATGAGATGCAACTGATGGCTAGGAAAGAGGAAGAGAAAAGTGCAAAAGGGGAGCATAGAGAAAAGTCTGTGGCCTTCAAGGTTAAATCCACTAGGAAGAATAGGAGGGTGTCTCCATCACTTCCTGAGATTGTTGCTGAAATTACTTCAGATAATTCAGACAACCAAAGTTCAGACAGTAGTGACTCAGATAAAGACTTTGTTGTCTTCACAAGGCAGTTTCAAAAATTCCTGAAGAAGAAGCAGTGCAAGTCAAGGCCCTCTACATCTCAGCATGTGGATTACTATTATCAAAAGAAGAAGTCATCAAGGAAGGACAGGAGCAGGTCTAAGCCTAGCAAATCTACAACATCAAAGATAGTTTGCTACTGCTATAAAAAGCCTGGACATGTTGTGGCTGAGTGTCCAGACAAAAGAAAGGAGTCTGATGATAAAAGGAAGACTCAATAAAAGAGTAAGAAGGAGAAATCCTTTGTTGCTAAGAAGGAGAAGAGCTTGACAGACCAATCATCTTCAGAGTCTGAATCTGAAGCTGAGGCATACATTGGTCTATATGCAGCAGATGAAGAAGATGAGTTTATGCAATTGCTGAACTCTATCTATGAACAAGAAGACCATCAGTGCATGGTACTGATGGTTGTATCAGAAGAAGACAAGTTCTAGGATCAGCCTGGTCCTAGTAAGGTACAATGTTTTTCTAGTAATTAAGATTATAGTACTGGCACAGAGTCAGCTACATCTGCATCAAGTGATGTGGATAGGTCTGAGTCTGAAGGTGATATTCATCAGCTGATAAATGAATATGAGGACTTATTGCAGGCACTAAAGAAAAGCAAAACCTGGCCAAAACTCAGGCTAAGGAAATTGCAGATCTTAAGATGGCTGCATCTGACTTAGAGAAAGAGTTTGATCAAAAATTGAATGAGATTGCCAAATTGAAAACTATAACTGTTATTTAGATGGGCACAATCACATACAAAAATGACTTGATTAAAAGTCTGGAAGCCATACTTCAAAAGAAAAAAGATTTGGTTGCTAGTTATTCCAAGCCAAAATCAGTTTTACCCTTAATAGATGAGTTTGTGGCTCAAAAGGGTAAGGCTGGAATAGGCTTTAAAGGTAACACCAGGGCTATCCAATTTAAGAGAAAGGGTAAAGCCTCAGTCCAGCCACTGAATTTTAAAGTCCCTGTAGTTTTTAGAAAGGTACAAGTGCCTTCTAACAAGTATGACCTTGAGAATACTCATGGTCATAGTAAGACTGAAGTTCTGAATGACAAGGGTGTTTATGTCAATAAGGCAGTCCATGTCCATAAACCCCATGTTCCTAAGAAAACAGTGGGTGTAGCTGCAGCAGTAACAACACAAAACAAAAGATTTGCTGTCAACCAGACTACCAAGAATGTATCTAAAAATAGATACAACATGTATGAATGCTGGTGTTGTGGCAAGACATGCCATTATGCCTTAGACTGCTGGCACAATATTAGTGTCATGAAGAACAACAGTCTACTTATTAGAAGAGCAGCAGGTAAATTTGGTAAGTATGAAGCTAACTTGAACCAAGGACCCAAGACTTACTTAGGTTCTAAGGAGAGGTAATTCTTTATTGCAGGTGAGTCCAAGTTACCATGCTCCTATATGGTACTTGGACAGTGGATGTTACAGGCACATGACTGGAACAAAGGGATTGCTGAAGGAGTATTTACCTATCATGAATGGGCCTAAAGTAATCTTTGGTGGTTCTGAAGAAGGAATCATCAAAGGATTTGGTAATATTTCTAGTAACCAGATTACTATCACTCAAGTGGCCTATGTGATGGGTTTGATACACAACCTTATAAGCATAAGTCAGCTGAGTGATTTAGGATATGACATTTTATTTGTTAAGAATGGATGTCATATCAAAAGATCAAGTGATCAAAAGGTCATTATGACAGGATATAGAAAAAGGAATGTGTACTGTCTTAATTTTGAGTGTGAGAACAAAAGTTCTCCTATTTGTCTTGTAGCTGATGAGAGAGCCTCTCATTGTGTCAAATGGCATAAGAGGCTGTCTCATCTTAACTACAAAATAATTGGTCAACTCTTTAGCAAAGAGTTAGTAAGGTGTTGAAGCCAAAATTGACCCCAACGAATGTTCACGAACCAAAGTGTAGCCAACGCCTACTTATCCCAAATCTCGACCCCTGACTGGCGGCTAAGGTTCTAAGACTGACCCAAAGCCTCAGCTGGGAGGTCCCACCTCACACCCGGAAGATCTCTGAGAGCTTCCGCTCCAAAGCCAAATGCCGGGCTGGGAGCTCTTCAGAAAGCACTAGAGTTGGAGAATAATGAAAAAGCCTGCTTTCCAAAGAGCCCCTATGGGTCTTTTTATAGTCTTCCCCTGACCTGAAAATACTGAAATAGCCCTGGAGGGTCTGTCAATAGCCGGATCCCGCTGTCATCCTGGGGGCATACAGGTAATTTTACCCGGGGATAATAATATTAAAATAATCTTTTCCTGGGGGCTGGGCCCCACCACCTGGACCTGCTTGGCGAGAACCCCGGGCGAGAAGGCTCTCGCTGAGCCCCGGCTTGGCTTATCCTGGCGAGATCTCCCGCCGAGAGGGTTCTCGCTCCCGGAATTCTTGATGCCACGGTCGCTGGACACGGCGCTGGGCGAGTGGAGCTCTCTCAACGCCCTCTCGCTCGCCCCCAGGGAGAGTCCCTTCCAGGCGGGAGCTCTACTGCCCCGAAGGCTACGGCCGACCTGAAGACCCGAGTCCTGGCGCGAACGATCTCGCCTACTGGTTGGCGGGAGCTCCCTAAGGGCGAGAACTCTGCTAGTCTGCCCTTGGGGTAACCCGGGACTAGCCCAACACCGACCCCTGAAGTCTGTCTTCTGGTTCCTACCCAGCGAATATGGGGTTGTACACAATCCCTGCTCTTTTCGAGCTAGCTCTGCGCTCGACAAGACAAGTCCAACCCCAAAATATTCGCTGGACACGTGCCTGATTGCCAAGAGAATCTTATGGCGGGCCCCACTGCGGCTATAAATACACGCCGTCGGGTGGCCATAAGTCTTGCCTCCGATCCACTGCTTCTTTACTGAGCTCTCGCCTGGGGCTTTCTGTGCGAGACCAAGATGCATGCTAAGCGCGCCGGCAAGCCACTTCCGCAGGGCCTTCAGGATCGGCTGGCCGCGGCTCAAGCGCGAGCCTTGGCTAACTGCGCTGGGGTGGCGCCCTGGCTATCGAGGAAATCTCCAAACGCCGGTCCTTCAGAGCCGAAAAAGAAAAAGGGAAAACGAAAAGCGAAGGTGGTCCGGCGAGACCTTTCTTGCGAGAACAGGGACCCACCTTCTCCTACTCCCAATCCCGCGGAGGCCCCCTCCCCGCAGAAGGTATGCCTTCCGGCCAAGCTTACCGAGATGCTTATGCTACAGGCCCGACAGCTAACGTGGCCTCTCGCAGGAATCTCTTCCTAACGATGACGCCGGGTCCTCCCCGATTCCCCCCGATTTGTCAGCTCCCCCTCCCGAGGATCTAACGAGGGTCTCGGAGGAAATTCCTCCGGCCGGGACCCAGGTGATAGGTACGCTTTCCGCTACTTCTCGCTGATTCAATCATGCCTTTCCCTTTCTGAACTGCCTTCTCGCAGAGCCAGCTTCCGCTCTCCCGGGTTTCGCCACCCGGGAAGATGGAGCGAGAACCGGTGCGGCGCTTTCTTCTGCGGCAAAACCCGCTCTGCTGGCGGGAGGGGTGGCCCTCGAGCCCTTCACTACCCCTAAGGATGCTGATCATCCCTCGGGAGAGGAAAACCCTCTCCACGCTTCCGGTCTGGCCGGGACCCCTGTGCGTAAACCCTTTCGCCCAGGGCGGGGTAAGCCTCTCCACCTTCTTTATGGCACCGACGGAGGGGTCGGGCCTTCTCATCTGTTGCCAGTCAATGGCTCTCGCCAGGCTACAGGTATGCGAGATACTTTTGTCGACTGATCATTGAGCCTTAATCATGACCTTGAGCGCACTTTTCGCAGGGGACCCCAGCTCTCGGCCGGGAGCTAACGAGGAGGGAGAAGAAGAAGAAGAAGAAGAAGACGAAGAAGAGGAGGAAGACGATTCCCTTCCTCCTTCGTCTGGCGAGATAGAGGAAACCTTGAACGGCGCCGGGAATGCGAAGGAGCGGAGGAAGAAGATCTCGGCCATTTTGGCCAAGCTCATCCGGCGAGACCGCGCCCATGCTGCCGCGGCAAGAGCGTTCCGCGAGTCCGTGGAACAAAGGCTGGAGGCCCTGGAACGGGATTTCTTCTTGGGCGAGGCTGATCGGCCGGGAGGACCTTCCGCCCAGTCTTCGCCAGGGAGATGCATCGCGCAGATCGGGGATCACGCTAGGCGGATCAACCTGGGGTGCACCACGCTGTCCTCTTACTTCAACCCGCTGGCCCCTCCGCGAACCAGGCGGCGAGAACGAGGGCGATGGCGCTGGGAGCCGTATTAGTTCTTCTAGGTCTCGCCCCTTCTTCCTCTTTAGCCTTCCCTTCCTCCGTGTACCCTTAACGAATGTAATAACTGCTATTGTTAACTTTGTCCAGCTCTCGGCCGCGAGAGCACGCTATTACTTATTTCTCCCCTCTTTACGCTGTGAATTTTAAGAAACTGCTAGAATTAGGTCGCTTTCGCCAAAGCTAAGAAGCTTGCGCCAAAACCAAGAGGCTTGCGCCTATGAGAGACGATCGTCGACTGCTGTCATTCTGAGGGGGAAAACCGAGGCGTCGCCGATTCAGATCATGAAAGCTGCGCTCCGCCGTCATTTTCTCTCTCTATCGGACGGAGCCGCCATGATCATGGTTCCCTATAAATAGGGATGCCTACCAACCGCATTTATTTCTCCGATCCGGAATCTCAACCCCCCTTTTCTTGCTCTCGCGTTCTTACTTCCGCTTCCACCCTTCTTCAGCTCTCGCTCTCACATGCAAACCCACCATGCCTGGCGAGAACGAGGGTCGCGCCCACTGCGCGGAAGCCTTCCGAAAACACCTCTTCCCTTCCTGCACGCTCACCTTAGATGAATATAACCTGATCGTCAGCCGCTACGTTCCCGCTGGCTTCTCGGCGCGGAACCCGGGTAATCACGATAAGGTGAATACTCCGGAGGCGGGAGAGCTCGCCATCCCCCTCGAGCATTTCGAGGTGGGCTTCCGCCTTCCCCTTTGGCCGGAGGTTCGGCTTGCTCTCCGCTACTATGGGGTGGTTCCCGCCCAACTGAACCCGAACTCAATCGCGATCCTTATAGCATTCATATGCTACATGCGATCCGAGAGGATCGAGTTCAGTTTGGCCATCTTTCGGAAGCTGTTCAACTTCCGCGCCAAGGGAGGGGTGGTCTTCTTCTCCGGGCAGCTGCTTAAGACCACCGGTCTCGCCAACAAGCATCATCACTGGGGCGAGAAGTTCGTCTATGTCAGCGGGGACTTCGGCAACATCCCGCTCCAGCCTGTACAATATGAGAACGCCGCCTACAAACCGCCTACCCTGGGATCGCGCGAGAGCGCGATCCTAGAATTCTTTGGAACCAGGGAGTTTGACGTTCTCTTCCTCAGGCGAGACGTCGACTCCCTTCCACCCGTCCACCCGGGCGAAGGTACGGTCTCGCCCCTGATTCAATCCCTTGTCAATGATCTTCTTGTGCTGAAGTATTTTAACTTTGCAGGAGAGCGGGAGGTCCCCCTGCACCAACCCTTTGCTGAAGCCCGAGGTGCCGAGGGTCTGGCCGCGAGAGGTCCTCTCGCTCTCGCGGAGGCTAGTGCTGCCGCCTGCCGAGATGAGCCTGCTCTAACCTTGTCGACCGGAGCAAAGAAGCGGCAGGGCCCCGCTCCCGCCCCGCGACCGCTGAAGAGGCCGAAGCCATCCGCTGCGGATAAGGGTAAGGGCTTGGCCGTCTCGCCTGCCCGGCCTCCCACCCCGGGCGAGTCCTTCGAAGGACTGCTCCGGAGGGCCAGCGAGATGGGCGCTGCCGCCAGGAGGCGCACCGAGGCCGGCGAGAACCCATCGGCCGCTGACGCGGCGGAAGGAGAGGGAGCGGTCGTCGAGACCTCCGCCCGGACCCCGCCCAAGGAAGTGCCGAAACGGCACAGAAATTACGGCTTTGGCGTGAAGCACCTCGACGTCGAGGGGAAGCCCCTGCTCCAATGGGATCCCGAAGCCAACCTGGTCAATGTTTCAACGCTCCTTCCCAGTTGGGTGGAGCGGGAGGAGGTTACTGGCGAAGCCTTCGCGCTTGGCTATGGCCTCTACAGCCGAGAGGACGCCAGCATCTTCGACCAGATGCCCACCCGGCTCCTGGCTTTCGATTCTATCCGAGCCCTACTGCGCGGGTTCGAGCTTGCGCATATGTGCGCGCGTCGAAGCATCAGCATCGACAAGAACTTCGCCGACATGTACAAGGCGAGGGAAGAGGCGGTGGCCCGAGCACGCGCATCGGAGGCAGAGCTTGCGAATGCTCACCAGGAGTTGGCGAAAGCCCTAGAGGCGTTGTCTCTGCATCCCGCCGTCGAGGTAAGAGAGATCTTCTCGGCCCCCCCGCTCTCGCTTCTCGAAGTCAAGTTTGCGTGATATTCACTGAGCTGATCTCTTCTTCACAGGATTCCGCTCAAGCCGCGGCGCTTCGCGCAGAGTTGGCTGATGCTCGATACGCGAACGTCCTGCTGAGGGACCAACTCCAGCGTGCAGAAGCGGCGAAAGGCCCACCTTCGACGCCTGACGAAAGACTGAAGAGCCGCCAGTTCTCGGTGTACGACATCGACAAGCTGCTGCAGGCGAATGCTCAGGCCACCGTCAAGTTGACCATCGAGACGTTGCGAGACGCGAAGCTGCTTCGGGAGGATGGCGCAACCATCAACGCTCACCAACTCCTCCCCTGGCTGTTCGACCCAGTGCCGAAGCCCCGGGCGCGCCGGACTCTCCTCCCTCAGATGTTCCGAAGTCTTCCAACGAGGCCTGCGAGACGTCCGAAGCGAGCTCTGGCGAGGACTCTGGCGAGAGCACCAGCGGGGATTACAGCGCATCCCCGTGAAGCGCCTTTTTGTTTTTTGATATTCTTTTGTAACGAGCGAGAAGCTCTAAACCCCTGTAATCGTTGAGTATAATGCAATGTTTTATTTTTATTACCGGTGTGTGTTCGAACGAGTAGATTAGTCAGCCGAGTGGCTTCCGCGCGGGCTTCCGCCGAGACCCTTAGTCTCTTTAAGTTAACCTTCCTTGGGGATCGACCGGGCGGGAGCCTTGCGCTATTGATTGAGCTATCTTGCCTAGGTCTGCCAGGGAGCCTTCTTTTGCAAGAACCCCCTAGCCGAGACCTTCAAGTCGAGGCTTCTTTCAGCCGAGACCCTTTTGGGCCGAGACCCTTTTGGACCGAGATCCTTGGGGCCTTGCCTCCGGTCCGGGCCAGAGTCCTGCCCGTATATCTTTCAACCAACTAGATGAAGCTAACCAGACCTCTCCCCCATAGGCGAGCCTTCGGACCTGCCAGCTAGATGGGAGCCTGCGCCGCGGGTCTACTCGGGGCCGAGCCGAGCTCGGGGTATTGATGGATCTTTCCCAACCTCTCCCCCACAGGCGAGCCTTCGGACCTGCCAGCTAGATGGGAGCCTGCGCAGCGGGTCTACCTGGGGCCGAGCCGAGCTCGGGGTGTTGATGAATCTTTCCAAACCTCTCCCCCACAGGCGAGCCTTCGGACCTGCCAGCTAGATGAGAGCCTGCGCAGCGGGTCTACCTGGGACCGAGCCGAGCTCGGGGTGTTGATGAATCTTTCCAAACCTCTCCCCCACAGGCAAGCCTTCGGACCTGCCAGCTAGATGAGAGCCTGTGCAGCGGGTCTACCTGGGGCCGAGCCGAGCTCGGGGTGTTGATGAATCTTTCCAAACCTCTCCCCCACAGGCGAGCCTTCGGACCTGCCAGCTAGATGAGAGCCTGCGCAACGGGTCTACCTGGGGCCGAGCCGAGCTCGGGGTATTGATGAATCTTTCCAAACCTCTCCCCCACAGGCGAGCCTTCGGACCTGCCAGCTAGATGAGAGCCTGCGCAGCGGGTCTACCTGGGGCCGAGCCGAGCTCGGGGTATTGATGAATCTTTCCAAACCTCTCCCCCACAGGCGAGCCTTCGGACCTGCCAGCTAGATGAGAGCCTGCGCAGCGGGTCTACCTGGGGCCGAGCCGAGCTCGGGGTATTGATGAATCTTTCCAAACCTCACCCCCACAGGCGAGCCTTCGGACCTGCCAGCTAGATGAGAGCCTGCGCAGCGGGTCTACCTGGGGCTGAGCCGAGCTCGGGGTGTTGATGAATCTTTCCAAACCTCTCCCCCACAGGCGAGCCTTCGGACCTGCCAGCTAGATGAGAGCCTGCGCAGCGGGTCTACCTGGGGCCGAGCCGAGCTCGGGGTATTGATGAATCTTTCTAAACCTCTCCCCCACACGCGAGCCTTCGGACCTGCCAGCTAGATGAGAGCCTGCGCAGCGGGTCTACCTGGGGCTGAGCCGAGCTCGGGGTGTTGATGAATCTTTCCAAACCTCTCCCCCACAGGCGAGCCTTCGGACCTGCCAGCTAGATGAGAGCCTGCGCAGCGGGTCTACCTGGGGCTGAGCCGAGCTCGGGGTGTTGATGAATCTTTCCAAACCTCTCCCCCATAGGCGAGCCTTCGGACCTGCCAGCTAGATGAGAGCCTGCGCAGCGGGTCTACCTGGGGCCGAGCCGAGCTCGGGGTATTGATGAATCTTTCCAAACCTCTCCCCCACAGGCGAGCCTTCGGACCTGCCAGCTAGATGAGAGCCTGCGCAGCGGGTCTACCTGGGGCCGAGCCGAGCTCGGGGTGTTGATGAATTTTTCCAAACCTCTCCCCCACAGGCGAGCCTTCGGACCTGCCAGCTAGATGAGAGCCTGCGCAGCGGGTCTACCTGGGGCCGAGCCGAGCTCGGGGTATTGATGAATCTTTCCAAACCTCTCCCCCACAGGCGAGCCTTCGGACCTGCCAGGTAGATGAGAGCCTGCGCAGCGGGTCTACCTGGGGCCGAGCCGAGCTCGGGGTGTTGATGAATCTTTCCAAACCTCTCCCCCACAGGCGAGCCTTCGGACCTACCAGCTAGATGAGAGCCTGCGCAGCGGGTCTACCTAGGGCCGAGCCGAGCTCGGGGTATTGATGAATCTTTCCAAACCTCTCCCCCACAGGCGAGCCTTCGGACCTGCCAGCTAGATGGGAGCCTGCGCAGCGGGTCTACCTGGGGCCGAGCCGAGCTCGGGGTGTTGATGAATCTTTCCAAACCTCTTCCCCACAGGCGAGCCTTCAGACCTGCCAGCTAGATGGGAGCCTGCGCAGCGGGTCTACCTGGGGCCGAGCCGAGCTCGGGGTGTTGATGAAGATTTCGTCAACCGGACCTATTCTATCATGAAGATGAGAAGATATGGCCGGTTAAAACAAAAGGCATTGCGATCGCATACTTAGAGAATCAATATTCTGAAATGAACTTATTGAAATGGCAATAGTTATTTACAACGTTACAATCCTTCCTTCCCCTCATGGGTAGAAGCGTTTTAGGTCATCACCGCTCCAAGTATGACTCAAGGTCTTTCCTTCCACATCCTAGAGGTAGTAACCTCCATTAACCAGAGCCTTCTCTATTATGTATGGCCCTTCCCAGCTAGGGTTAAGCTTGCCAACAGGGGCCGATCTCCCGGCCGCGTCGACCTTCTTCAGTACAAGGTCCCCTTCGACGAATTGCTTGACCCAAATGTGCTTATCGAAGTACTTGGCCATCTGCCGCTTTATCTCTTCTTGCCTGATGGCAGCGACGTCCCGTAGCTCTTCCGCCATGTCCAGTGAGAAGCGCAACCCTTCCTCGTTCTCCAGCCTCCAAGCTTCGCTTCCTGCGGGCTCGCCTCCTGCACCTCTTCCGCTTGCTTTTCGACAACCTCCTTCGCCTCCTCCAGGCTTGTCTCCCCTTCCCCAACACCTCCTTCCTGCTCAGCCATCTCCTTCTCCAACTCTTCCGCTTCCACCATCCACGACACGGTGTTGACCGCCGTCACGTAGCACTGCCTTGCCACCTTTGGCTCGCCTGTGCAGCGAGAATGAGAAGGTTGAGGATAGATGTGAGGACAGGGTCAGCCCCAGGTAGACGCCCCCAAGCCTTACATGTAGGCCTACTCCCCCTTCTACTTCCTTTCTCTCCCCAGAGAAGCCGAAAAGCGGTCCATCGGAAGCTAGGACCCTTTTCCCTTCCACCCCATCTCGTCAAAGGCCTTCTTGAAAATCACGTTCACCGAGCTCCCATTGTCCACCAGTATCCGGGAGACGGTGAAGTTCTCCACCGCTGTCTGGATCACTAATGCGTCGCAGAACGGATCCTCATAGTCTGGCATATCTGCGGATGAGAAGATGATCTTTTCTTCTGGGGGGGGGGGAGCTAAGGAGGTCGAGGCGACCCCTCTGCGGAACATGTTTTGCAGGCTCCCCTTGCGGGTTGCCTCGATCCCTACTCCCCCATGGATCACTCCGATCCCCCCTCGGGTCCCCACGTCGACCTTGTCCTCACATCTGTCCTCAACCTCTTCTCGCTGCACCTCCACGATCCTTGCGGGCAGATCTTGCCTCCCCGCACCTCTGGCCTCCCTCATCTCCAGAAACTCCGGACAGGTGGCCGTTGCGTGGCCCTCCTCCTGATGGAAGTCACAATAGGGCAACGCCACCCTGCCCCCTCTTCCTACTCCTCCTCCCCTTCTCCCGGCTCCCCGAATTCCTCTTCCTCTTCCTCTTCCCACCTCCATGGCTTCTATTGGTGGTGGGAAGTGACCCCTTGGTCCCTGCCTCCATCCTCCTTGATCCAACCTTCTCGGTTCCCGGTAAATGTCTCTTCCTTGAGGACCTCCCTGGCCCTGGGGGCGACCTTCCTGAGGCCTCCAACCCAATCGGTTGTTTGGCTCCCTGGCCCCCCCATGCTGCTTCCCCTGCCCTCGGGGTTCTTTTCTTCTCCTATCATCTCTTTGCTCCCTCTGCTCTCTCAACTCCCTCTGCCTTCTTGTCGCCGGCTCCTTCGCATCGTCCTCGGCCAACCTGGCCAACTTTCTTGCAAACGCCGGGTTTGCCCTCTCAAAGTCTATCTCCTTAGCCGCCCTCTCCATGAGCTCCTCAAAAGAGAGAGGGGGCACTCTCTTCAAATCCATGCTGAAAAACCCTGGCCTCAGCCCCAGGGTGAAGGCAAGCATCAGCGCGTACCCCGGGACCTCCTGGACCAGGAGAACCTCCTCTTGGAACCGGTCGACATAGTGACCCAACGTCTCCTCCGGCCCTTGCCTCACTGCAAACAGGCATTCAGCCTCCTTCTTCCGCTTCTTTGAAGTCGAGAACCTCAACAAGAAACCTCTACGCAGATCTTCAAAACTGAAGATGGAGCTTGCCGGCAATTGGTGGAACCAATCCCTGGCCTTTTCCTTCAAGGTGATGGCAAAAAGCCTACACTTAAAAGCATCCGACATTTGCCTGATCGACACAATGTCTTCGAACCACTGCACATGCTGAACCGGGTCATCCTTCCCGGTGTAGTAGGTCATGTCTGGCTCCCAGAACCCCTCCGGCACTAGAGCCGAGACGATGAGCTCGCTAAATGGGGTATCGCCTCCCGCCTGGCGAGAAGGCACGTCTCGCGACCTCGGCTGGCTGGACCGATCCGCGAGACCATGCCTGGGGAAGAGTTCCCGCACTGTCGCCTCCTTCTCGCCCAGATCCGCCGGAAGCTCCTTCTCGGGACGCTGGCCTGGGAAAAGCTCCCGCGTGGCTACGTCCCTCTCGCCTGCCTCCACCGGGACTTCCTTCCCGGGGCATTGCCCTGGGGCGTTCTCGCCTAACAGCGGAACCGCCTCTACTGGAACCTGCGGCGTCTCCCACTCGTTCCTTGCCGAGAAGGCCAAGCTGATCGTCTGCATGACCTCTCGCCTGAAGTCTTCAAATATCTTCCTCGTCGCCTCGTCCACCTGGGTGGGGGATCCTCCTGCGCCAGATCCTTCACCATCACCTCCTGCCATGGGACTTAACTCAGGATTTTCTTGCGCCGACTACTTCCACGCTCACCGCACCAGAACTGTTGAAGTCAAAATTGACCCCAACGAATGTTCACGAACCAAAGTGTAGCCAACGCCCACTTCTCCCAAATCTCGACCCCTGACTGGCTGCTAAGGTTCTAAGACTGACCCAAAGCCTCAGCTGGGAGGTCCTACCTCACAACCGGAAGATCTCTGAGAGCTTCCCCTCTAAAGCCTGTTAAAAGTAGCGAACAAACGACTAGAGCAGAGAATAAACGACTAGAAAACAAGCCGGAACTTTGAATAATTGAAATTTTATTATCCAAAAAGATATCATTTACAAAGGTATGGCCTCCCTTTTATAGAATGGAGGAGAGAGAGAAGAATACAAACTAACAATGTGGGACTAAAGCTATACAACAGATCTGGGCGGCAAGAATAAGAGACCGGAACAGGCCGCGTGGTTAGACAATGTTCTAACCGCTCGGCAATACCAGAACCAAGAGGGAGAGATGCGGTAGGAGACCGCTAGACCGGCCGGTTTCCAAGCCGCCAGAGATAAGCCGTCAGACCGCCGGATACCATACGGCGACAGCCTAGAAATCAACCCGCCAACCTCAATCCGCCAGACCGCCCGGTCAACAACCCGCCAGGCTCAAACCGCCAGACCGCCCGGTCTCATACTTCGACACTCCCCCTCAAGCTGGAGCATAGATATCAATCATGCCCAGGTTGTCACAAATGTGGAAGAAGGAAGTAGAAACCGGCTTGGTGAAGATATCAGCCAACTCTTTGTCGGAGGTGACGAACGGAGTGCAAATCTGTTTCTTCAAGACCTCTTCTCGAATGAAATGGCAGTCGACCTCTATATGTTTCGTTCTCTCATGGAAGACCGGATTTTTGGATATGTATATAGCGGCTTTGTTGTCACAAAACATAGGCAGAGGATAGTTGTAGACCTCTCCTAGGTCAAGCATGAGAGCCCGCAACCATTTTAACTCACACGTGGTTGACGCCATACTCCGGTATTCGGCTTCTGCACTGGACCTTGAGACAACAGACTGCTTCTTGCTCTTCCAGCTCACAAGATTACCTCCAACAAATGTGCAGAAACCCGATGTAGATTTACGGTCACCTTTATCATCCGCATAGCTTGAGTCTGAGTAGGCTTCAATTCTCAGATGACCATGCTTCTGAAAGAGTAGCCCTTTCCCTGGTGCTGCTTTGACATACTCTAGTATCTTCAAGGCAGACTGAAGGTGACATTCCCTGGGAGCTTGCATGAACTGACTGACCTTGCCTACAGCATAGGCAATGTCGGGTCTGGTCACCGTGAGATAAATGAGTTTGCCCACCAGACGTCTATACCTCGTGGCTTCGGATATAAGCGGTGAGTCATCTGTCCATGTTTTGTCTTCTCCAGTGGCCATGGGATACCGGGCCGGTTTGGCCCCGGTCAATCCTGCCTCTTGTAGAAGATCAAGCGCATACTTCCGTTGGGAGAGAACCAACGAGTCGGGCTTCCGAGAGATTTCTATCCCCAAAAAATATTTCGGGGAGCCCATATCCTTCGTGACAAGGTGTTGACGGAGGTGTTTCTTTGTCAATTCCACCCCAGCCTGGTCATCGTCGGTAAGAAGGATATCATCCACATACACCGCCAAAACCACAAGGCCTGATGCGGTTTTGCGAATAAACAATGAGTGATCGGCGGAACTTCTTGCAAAGCCAATTGCAGCCACAATGCCACTAAACTTGTCAAACCACGCCCGAGGGCTCTGCTTTAGGCCGTAGATGGCCTTCTTCAACTGGCATACTCGTGTCTCCCCCTGAGCAACATACCCTGGAGGTTGCTCCATATAGACGTCCTCCTGAAGATCCCCATACAGAAAAGCATTCTTGACGTCAAGTTGAGAAATTTCCCACTCCCTGTTGACGGCCACAGAAAGAAGAACCCGGATGGTGCTGAGGCGAGCAACCGGAGAGAAAGTGTCAAAATAGTCAACTCCATAAGTCTGAGTAAAGCCTTTGGCCACCAGGCGGGCCTTGTAACGATCCACAGTGCCGTCCGGGCGAAACTTCACAACGAACACCCAGCGGCAGCCAACCACATCAGTACCGATCGGTGGAGGAACAAGGTTCCAGGTACCTCTTTCAGTAAGAGTGGCAATTTCCTCATCCATGGCAGATTTCCAATGAGGAATAACAAGAGCCTCCTGGTAAGTGCGGGGAGTGGTGGTAGCCGAGATGGCCAAAGCAAAGCACCTGCGAGAGGGAGTAAGCCAATCATAGGAAACAACAGCCGCAAGCGGGTGTTGGGTACACGCCCGCACCCCTTTGCGAAGGGCAATGGGACGATCCAGGTCGTCTTGTGCCTCAGGGACCGGAGCATCCGTGGCAGAGAAAGCTGGCCCGGGACTAGAGAGAGACGGCTGCGGAGACGAAGGAGGGGAGATAATAGGGAGAGGAGGAGACGGAGGAGGAGACGACATAGGAGGGGAGACGTCGACTTGTGTGGAAGGCTCACAGAGAGATGGTGGAGAGTCAGAGACAGCAGGAGGAGGTGAAGATGGGAAAGAAAAGTAGGAAGCATTTTCAAAGAAGGTGACGTCTGCGGAAACAAACTGTTTGCGCAGAACGGGATCAAAACAACAGTAGCCTTTTTGAGTTGTCGAGTAACCCAAAAAGACACATTTGGTGGAGCGGGGGGAAAGCTTGTCGCGAGTAGCAGACGGAGCATGCACGAAGGCCGTACACCCAAAGATACGGAGAGGAAGAGGAAAGGGTTCCTTGGTTGGGTAGAGAATGGAGAAGGGGGTCTTGCCGTGAAGAACAGAAGAGGGAATGCGATTGATGAGATAGCAGGCAAGAAGAACAGCATAGCCCCAATAGGAGCGAGGCACCTGCATCTGTGTCATCAGAGTGCGAGCGATATCGAGGAGATGGCGATTTTTACGTTCCGCCACCCCATTTTGCTGGGAGGTGTAAACACAGCTGGTCTGATGAATAAGACCATGTTGCATACAAAAAGATGAAAACTCATGACTGAGATATTCTTTAGCATTATCAGAGCGCAATACTTTAATAGAAATAGCAAACTGAGTTTTAATCATATTATAAAAAGATTGCCATACAGATAAGAGTTCAGAGCGATCTTTTAATAGATACACCCAGGTACATCTGGAGAAATCATCAATAAAAGTTACAAAGTAAAAACTACCCCGACCAACGGTGGGAGTAGGAGCAGGACCCCAGATATCAGAATGAATGAGATCAAAAGGGCGGGAGGAACCACGGCCTTGCTTCTGCGGGAAGGAGGAGCGGTGATGCTTGCCAAGCTGACACGCATCGCAGTTGAGCGGAGGACTGGGTTGAGGTAAGTGGGGAAGAAGCTGATGCAGAATCCGAGGAGGAGGATGTCCAAGGCGAAGATGCCATTGAAGCAGATCAGTAGACGAGGAAGAGAAGGAGGACAGAGCGGAAACATTGTCGAGGAAGTAGAGGCCGCCGCTCTCAGTCCCAGTAGCAATCGTCCGTTGGGTTCTCGGGTCCTGAAAACAACAAGAAGTAGGAGTAAATAATACAGAGCACTGAAGTTGCTTGCATAAAGTAGTAACGGAGAGTAAATTGCAAGGGAACTTCGGGACATAGAGAGTGTCCGCTAAGCGAAGCGAGGGAGTGACTTGAACCATGCCCGTTCCATGAACCGGGGAAGGCGAACCATCCGCAACGAGAACCGGGGGTAACCGATCATGCGTCTCTAGGAGAGAGAAGCAGTGAGGGTTTCCGGTCATGTGATTTGTAGCACCAGAGTCAATGAGCCATTTACCTTGGGTAACGACGTGTGCACTACCTGAGGTGGTGGCCACAGAAGCAGACTGCCGAGAGGAGGCGGAGGTTGAGGAAGAAGTATCACCGGAGGGACGAAGATGAGGATGTTTCTGCCAGCAGCGGTCAACTGAGTGGCCGGTACGACCACAGTGAGAGCAGAGGAACCTTGACGGACCGCGCGTGCCAGATTGGCTGCGACCACTATTGCCACCCCGCTGGACTTGATGTGCATAGGAGTCCGGTGGAGGAGGGGAGGACAATAGAGGACGTTGGAGCAGTGAAGTAACCGCGGCGATGCGAGCTGCGGTGGCATCCAAGGTGGGAGACTCGGCTTCGCCCAAGATCTGCTGGCGGATCATATCAAAAGACTCAGGAAGCCGGAGAAGATAACAAACAACCAGGAGTTCCTGGAAGTGTTTGTGCTGTTCGGCCAAGTCTGCGGAGAAGGGGCGATTCTGGAGGATTTCGGCTCCAAGAGCCTGAACTTGCTGATAAGCCGCAGCAGGAGACATGGAAGGGCGAGCGAAGAGATCCGCGTAGAGAGTATAAATGCGGGATGTCTAGGCCCCCTTTGAGTAGAGAGCAGCAAGGTGAAGCCACGCGGTCTTGACCGTCTCATCATGGCGTATGACAGTAAGACATTCATCGGAGAGGCTGTTAGCCAACCACGTGCGGACAAGCGCATCACTGGCATCCCAGTCATCAAATTCAGCAGAGTCTGAGGGAGGAGGGTCATCGGTGAGGTGATGACGTTTGCGCTGAGAGCGGAGAAGAAAAGTGAAGGAGACGCTCCAATCCGGATAGTTGGAGCCAACAAGTTTTGAAACCGTGCCAAGGTTGCCAGAGGGTGTAGGAAGCGGCGCCGGAGTGGCGATAGGAGTGGTGGTGGTGGAGGTCTCAGAAAGGGCCATAGGAGACAACTGCGAGAGGCCGCGCGGTTAGAATATAAGCCGCGCGGATAGAAAGAAGACGAGCTGCGGCGGTCACGATGTTAGACACCAGCGGCCAGAGAAGCCACGACCAAGCCGCAGGTCCAAGACGGGGAAGAGGTCGAACGGCTAGAAGATAGACCGCGCGAACGGAAAAGGCGAATAAAGAAGCAGGTCGCGACGAACAAGGAGATAGGTCGCTGCGACAGAAGGGTAGGAGAAGGAGGACGCGCGGACAGGGCGCAAACAGCGAGAACAGGTCGCGAGAAGAAGGGGCAAGCCGCGCGGACAGGGCGCACAGAATCAGGAGGAGAAGATCGATCCCTCTGATACCATGTTAAAAGTAGCGAACAAACGACTAGAGCAGAGAATAAACGACTAGAAAACAAGCCGGAACTTTGAATAATTGAAATTTTATTATCCAAAAAGATATCATTTACAAAGGTATGGCCTCCCTTTTATAGAATGGAGGAGAGAGAGAAGAATACAAACTAACAATGTGGGACTAAAGCTATACAACAGATCTGGGCGGCAAGAATAAGAGACCGGAACAGGCCGCGCGGTTAGACAATGTTCTAACCGCTCGGCAATACCAGAACCAAGAGGGAGAGATGCGGTAGGAGACCGCTAGACCGGCCGGTTTCCAAGCCGCCAGAGATAAGCCGTCAGACCGCCGGATACCATACGGCGACAGCCTGGAAATCAACCCGCCAACCTCAATCCGCCAGACCGCCCGGTCAACAACCCGCCAGGCTCAAACCGCCAGACCGCCCGGTCTCATACTTCGACAAAGCCAAATGTCGGGCTGGGAGCTCTTCAGAAAGCACTAGAGTTGGAGAATAATGAAAAAGCCTGCTTTCCAAAGAGCCCCTATGGGTCTTTTTATAGTCTTCCCCTGACCTGAAAATACTGAAATACCCCTGGAGGGTCTGTCAATAGCCGGATCCCGCTGTCATCCTGGGGGCATACAGGTAATTTTACCCGGGGATAATAATATTAAAATAATCTTTTCCTGGGGGCTGGGCCCCACCACCTGGACCTGCTTGGCGAGAACCCCGGGTGAGAAGGCTCTCGCTGAGCCCCGGTTTGGCTTATCCTGGCGAGATCTCCCACCGAGAGGGTTCTCGCTCCTGGAATTCTTGATGCCACGGTCGCTGGACGCGGCGCTGGGCAAGTGGAGCTCTCTCAACGCCCTCTCGCTCTCCCCTAGGGAGAGTCCCTTCCAGGCGGGAGCTCTACTGCCCCGAAGGCTACGGCTGACCTGAAGACCCGAGTCCTGGCGCGAACGATCTCGCCTACTGGTTGGCGGGAGCTCCCTAAGGGCGAGAACTCTGCTAGTCAACCCTTGGGGTAACCCGGGACTAGCCCAACACCGACCCCTGAAGTCTGTCTTCTGGGTCCTACCCAGCGAATATGGGGTTGTACATAAGGAATGGTCCAAAAGTTAAGTGTATAAAGGATGGGATATGCTCAGCTTGTCAAAAAGGCAAGAAGACAAAATCCTCCTTTCATAGCCTTGAAAACAAGGATTCAGTGAGGTGTCTATACCTCTTACATATGGATCTGTTTGGTCATATGCCAGTTCATAGTCTAGGTAGGAAGGTCTACACTTTTGTGGTGGCAGATGACTATTCTAGATATTCCTGGGTGTTATTTCTGAGACAAAAATCAGAAACCCCAAGTGTTTTATACAGCTTTGTCAAGCAAATTCAGAATGAACTTGACAGTACAGTGGTCAAAATCAGAAGTGACCATGGCACTGAATTTCAATCTGAGAGTACAACAAAACTGTGTAAAGAATTTGGGATTTTTCAAGAATTCTCCTCACCTAGAACACCACAGCAAAATGGTATTGCTGAAAGAAAGAATAGAACATTGATTGAGGCTTGTAGAACTCTATTGAGTGACACTTCTCTCCCAGAATATTTCTGGGCTGAGGCAGTAAATACTGCATGTCATGTGATCAATAGGGCATCTATCACCAAAAGCCACAAAAAGACTCCCTATGAGATCATGAAGGGTAGAAAACCAAACTTATCCTATTTTAGGATCTTTGGTTGCAAGTGCTATGTCCTTAACAATGACAAGTCTTATCTAACTAAGTTTGCTGCCAAATCCCAAGATGGGATATTTGTTGGGTACAGCAACAATAGTAAGGCTTATAGAGTCTACAACTTGATTATTCAGGTTGTAGAAGAGTCTGTACATGTTGTCTTTGATGAAACAAGACTGATTAACAGTGAGTTGCCTTGTAGCTCATGCAGTTCTACAGGTATTAATGAGAAAATGGACAAGCTTACCATTACAGAAGAATCAACTGAAAAGCAGGAAGTGATAAATGGTGACTACCATCCAGGGGGAGTACAGGACTACTGTCCATGGGGAGTATAGGACTCCCTAGATGCTGTTGAAAACCAAGAGGTGCATCATATTGAAGAGACAGGAGAGGTTCAACCTGAAGATAATCTACCTCTAACTGTTAGACACTTAAAGGATCATCCAGCAAATCAGATAATTTGTGATCTAAGACATGGAGTGCAAACCAGAAGCAGGAACTTGAACACAGTGCTTTGCTAGAGCTTCCTATCTCAACTGGAGCCAAAGAAATTTGAAGAAGCTATTCTAGACCCACATTGGATTGATGCCATGCAAGAGGAACTGAATCAGTTCAGAAGATGCAAGGTCTGGGAGTTAGTTCCTAAACCAAAAGACCACAATATCATTGGAACAAAGTGGATCTTTAGGAACAAACTGGATGAGAATGGGATCATTGTGAAGAACAAAGCAAGACTTGTTACAAAAAGATTCAGGCAGGAAGAGGGTATTGACTTTGATCAAACCTTTACCCCAGTAGCAAGACAGGAAGCAATTAGGATGTTCCTTGCCTATGCAGCATATCAAGGCTTCAAGGTATTCCAAATGGATGTAAAATCAGCATTCCTAAATGGAAATCTAAAAGAAAAAGTCTATGTAGAGTAGCCCTCAGGTTTTGTTGATTCTATCAAACTTGATTATGTTTATAGACTTAGGAAAGCTTTGTATGGGTTAAAGTAAGCCCCAAGGGCTTGGTATGAAACTCTGTCTACTTTCCTTATTGAGAACAAATTCTCAAGGGGGAAAATAAATAAAACTCTATTCCTAAGGGAATCCAAAGGAAAGATAATCTTAGTCTAGATTTATGTAGATGACATACTATTTGGGTCTACAGAAAACAACCTTTGCAAGAAGTTTGCTAAACTTATGCAAGGGAAGTTTGAGATGAGCAGCATGGGAGAACTTAAGTTCTTCTTGGGACTTCAAGTAAGACAGACTGATGATGGCTTGTTCATATCCCAGTTTAAGTTCACCAAGGAGTTAATTAAGAAGTATGGTATGGAATCATCCTCCACCATGAGAACTCCTATGGGAACAAGTATGCCTATATGCAAAGATGATGCAGGTAAACCTGTAGATGAGTCTTTGTATAGAGGAATAATTGGCTCTCTTCTATATCTAGCTGCTAGTAGACCAGACATTATGTATGCAACATGTGTCTGTACTAGGTACCAATCATGCCCTAAAAAATCTTATTACACTACAGTAAAAAGGATTTTGAGATATCTAAAGGGCACACCTAATCTAGGCCTTTTGTACCCTAGGAATGGAGATTTTCTACTGACAGACTATTCAGATACAGACTTTGCAGGTTGTAAAGAAGATAGAAAAAGCACAACATGCACCTGTCAATTTCTAGGAGGAAGATTGGTGTCTTAGAGCAGTAAGAAGCAGACTAGTGTGGCAATTTCCACAGCTGAGTCTGAATATATGGTAGCAGGAAGTTACTGTGCACAGCTGTTGTGGATTCAACACCAGCTAGAAGACTATGGTATTCAGGTAAGTAGAACACCTTTGTTTTGTGATTCTACTAGTGCTATTTCTATTGCTAATAATCCTGTTTCACATAGTAGGACTAAGCATATAGAAATTAGATACCATTTTCTTAGAGAACATGTAGATAAAGAGGACATCTCACTAGTATTTGTCAAAACAGATTATCAGATTGCAAATGTGTTTACTAAGCCTCTAGATGAAACTAAATTCAATAAATTTAAAATTGAATTAGGTATGTTGAACATAGATTAGTTTAACAAATTTGGCTAAGTAAATCTGTTTCGACACATTCAGAGAAGTGATGTCGACACTTCAGTAAATCTGTGTCGACACATCCAGAGAAGTGGTATCGACACTTCAGTAAGTGGTGTCGATACAAGCAAAGTAGTGGTGTCGACACATCCAGATTTTGTATCGACACTTACAATAAGAGTCGACACAGAATTTCTAATGAACTTCTAAGTATGTCATGTGTCGACACATCATCAATTGGTGTCGACACATAGTAGTCAACGCCGTTGTCGAGTCATTAGAAGTATGTGTCGACACATTTCAACAGTGTCAACACTTTTAGACTGTTTTTGCCCGCCTTTTGACCTTCTTTGTTTAGAAGGGTATAAATAGGTCAAGAACATATTCTGTCGACACGCTCTCCAGGTTTTCGAGACTAAAACCTTGTGTCGAAAAACTCTCTTCTCTCAATCCAAGTTTTCTCACCATCCCAATGGTGCCAAAGGTTGAAGATAACATTAACGAAGGATATGAGTTGGTTCGCCATGCCTTTGATGATGCAGAGTCAGAGATTAAAGGGGTCATTACCCTGTTTGTTGACAGTGGTTTGGAGTTTCTAGTATCCGAACCAACCAAGATTTGGAAGAAGGAGGTTTTTTGAGTTTTTTGCTGCAGCAACAGTAAACTCAACTGGACTTAAGATTAAATCAACAGTTCATGGAGCAAGAGTCAAAGTGACCTTGAAAAGTTTGAGAAAAATTCTTCATATTCCAAGAACTCAGGATGAAGAAGAAGTACCAGTATCAAAAACAAGGGAAGCGCTACAATGGTGTGGATTGGATCCCACCATGAAGATTGGATCAGCTCTAAACAGAAAAGGGATGAATCAGCAAGGCAAATTCCTTTCAGAAGTGGCATGAAAGGTTATTCTGTGTAAGCCAGGGGGACATGATAGGATTTCTGCCTATATGTTCAACCTCATGACAAGGATAATTTTTAAGCTCAACACAGATTGGTCTATAGTACTGTTTGAAAAGATTAAGGAATGCATAAAGAAGCCTAATTTGGCTAGAATAATGAGTCTATACTTGGCTGGAGAAATTCCAGAAGTAATAAACCAGATTCCTGGTTCTAAAATCAATCATATGAGACGAATGGACATCAGGATTATTTCCAGATGGGATAGGGTCTTATCAAAGGACATACCTGATATAGAGGGACAAGAAGCTGTTGAGAAATCTCCTGCACATGACATTATAGATACTGCACAGATGCAGGGGGAGCCAGATAATACATAGGCACAGGATAATACTGATAATACATAGGAACAGGGGGAGCTAAATACTGCATAGATACTGGAAGAAGAAACAACTCCCTTGGCAAGTGAAATCGATTCACAAACTATTCTTGAGAGACCTCATGCCAATATTCCAGCCCAAGATACTATAATGGAGGATACATCTGGAGCTACTGATGCTCTTGAGAAAGAAGTACCACCAGTCCACACTCAATAGGAGTTTACTCTTGAGGAATTGTTTCCTGATATTGAGGGAGCAGTAGATAAGGAGGAGCAAGTAAGGATTGAGGGGGAGTAGGCTGATATTGAGGGGGAGCAGAATAGGACTGAAAAGGACCTCCCTCCTAGTCCTAAAGAAAGAGTATACATTGCCAGTGCATCTGCTTCAAAAGATGAAGCAATTGAAGGTGCCAAGAAAAGGAAACTGATGGTTTTCAAGAGAAGGAGCCAAAGCTACAAGAAAGCATTGCAAACCGCTGCTTCACAACCTGCCCCAGAGGCTGATTACAACTCCTTATTGGTGGCTTTGTAGATTAAATTAGATGAGAAGAGAATGGCTCTAGAGAAGTATATGGATGAAAGCCACAAGCCACTTCAATCTGAACTGGCTCAGGATATCAAATCCATCAGATTTGAAATAAATCTCCATAAGAAAGAGATGATAGATTTCTTCCACAAAGGGGGCAATGCTGTAGTATTTTTGGCTAAGCAGCAAGCATAAGCCAAGGCTCAAGTGGATGATATTGCTGTTAAACAAGGCTATGCCCTTGAAAATTAGATTAGAATGAATGACAATCTGACTGAATCTCACAATCAGATAGTCACTGAAATAAAGAAAACAGTCACTGTAATGACTGAAGAAAGAGCTAAAGTGAAAGAGGAGTTTGATATGAAGCTACAGGAAGCCTTAGATTCATTTAAGACAGCCATTTCTACTTCTCAGAAAACAATCACGGATAAGCTTCTTAAGTTAAAATCATTTTATAAAGATGGTATAAATTTTTTTGATGGTTAAGTAAAATTTCAAAAGATGACTTAAGAGACCACATTGAAAGAGAAGTCATAAAGGGGGAGAGAGTGTTAGTCAATGCAGGCTCAGATCATGCCAAATGGATATCCAATAACATCAGAGCCACTCTGGGATATCCACCCCTTTGTGATGATGATAATGTTGTTGAGTCTGGTGTGCAACCTGCTTATATTGAAGGTGATCAACCTGAAGTTGCTCAGATCATCTACCCTCCAGCAGATTTTGATATGATTCAACAACAGGTTCAGACAATGTACAGTCCTCCACAGGGAGTTGATAATGTTATTATATAGAAAGTTGAAATGCCAGAAACTGCCTTGAAAGCTCAACAGGAAGCTCAACTTTCAAAGGAAAGATTCAGAGAACAGGCTGAGTTAAAGCCTTATTTTGAGCAATGGAGCCCCACTTCCAGGAATATCATTCTGACTGCCTGGAAAGCTGTGAAAGATCAAGTTCATGAAAGGGGCAAGTGGTATAATGAACAGAAATGGCAGAAATATGAGGCAAGGCAAGAAGCCATTATGCAACATAGAAGAAAGGCTAAGATTGGGAAGCTACCTCTTAATGCTCAGGAGCCTGGAAAATACTTCCCTAAGCCTTTTCATTATTTTGAAAGGCAAAAGATAAAGGCTGAAGTTCAGAAGAAGGCAGAGTTGAAAGGAAAGAAGCCTATTGATGATGCAGAACCTCCTATGCAGGCTCAGATTAAGCCAGGAAAAGGCATAGTCATCAAGGAGCCTGATCAGCCTTAGGATAGATTTACTAGATTTTGCAAGAACAATGTAATATTTAGTATTAAGGAAATCTATGTAATCAGTTATTTAGAAACTTTTTGATAAGTATAAATAAAACAATGTTTCATAATTCATTAAGCTTGTATTATTATTCTGTATTGTCATATTGGTATATGTTTTGTTTATAAGTTGCTCTGTTATATAATGCTTAAATACATCATAATGTTTGTTTATTATAAGTGGTGTATATCATTGACTAAAGGGTCATGACTTCTCCAAATAGGGGTAGATTGTTGGGTACATGGGAAAATGTGTACTTGATTTGAAGAAGCCTCACTTAGTTCAATGATATACATCAAGGTGTATTTGATGTTATTTTGAGTTTATATGTGCAGGTTAAGTATATGCTAATATGCAGGAAAAAGTTTCTAAGTCCATGTTTCGACACTTAAGGAAGCCTGTGTCGACACTTGGAAAAGCTGTGTCGACACCAGAAGCAATTGTGTCGACACTCAGAATTTATTAGTCGACATCAACTATGTCGACACCGGGAGGAAGTGTCGACACACAGAAGTGTTAGTCGACATCGACTGTGTCGACACCAGGAGGCAGTGTCGACACACAGAAAGTATTAGTCGACATCAACTGTGTCGACACCTGGAGGCAGTGTCGACACACAAATTCTGAGACTATATCAACTGTGTCGACACACAGGACTTGTGTCGACACTCAGCAGAATTTCAATAATATTGATTGTTGTGATGTGAAGAAGTGTTTGTGTCGACATAAAGAAGCTGTGTCGATACATTCTACAGATGCAGTGTCAAGAAGAAGTGTTGACACCAAAGGAGCTATGTCGACATCACCAAAGCCTGTGTCGACACTTAATCTACTTGTGTCGACACATAATGACAATCAGTCTCGACGCTTTGTTGAAAAAGACAAAGGTTCAAGAACTGACTGGAGACTTGACAGCTGTGTATTCAAACAAGTTTGCTGAAGCTATCAGACCTGTCAAAAGTTAGTTAGAAATCGGATCAGCCGGTTACCATGGATGAAGATTATATATAAATGGATTCTATCAAATCAAAGAAGAACAATAACAACAACAGAAACTACTATTGAAGTATTGATCATTGATCAAGAAAGTGCACGATATACAGAAGAAGATTTTCGTGAGAAGATCTAAGGAAAATTCAAGCAAGAATTCTGAAGAAACTTCAGAAGTTCTGGAGAGTGAGAGATATCTCCAACTATTGAAAAATAAGGAGACATTTATTAGTCTCTTAAGAGGCAGATCTTGAATTAATCTGCTAAGAAGGATTCAGATCTATTTCTGAATTCTAAGAAGGGAGCTGGCAGCCAGTCAACTTCAAAGGAGATCAACCCTACTGAGTTCAGATTCAAGAAGCTTTGAAGAAAGCTAAGAACAAGTTGATTTCAGCCATCAGTTTTATCAAGAAGCTGATCAAGAAACCTTTTATCCCTTCTCTCTCAATAAGGGTAAGAGTCCATCTAAAACACTTATCAAATTTTATAGGATCTTTTCAAAGATCGGAGCTGTAAGCCTATATTATAAAGGCTGAGTGTATGAGATATAGATCTCTGAGTGGTAGGGCTTTTGAGCCTGAGTGTAGGAGAAATTATTCTCTGAGTTGTAGGCCTTGTGGGAAGGCTGAGGTAGGGTTGTTAGCCTGAGCTGTAGGAGTGTGGTTACACTCTGAGTTGTAGGAACCTTATAGGGTTCTGAGTTGTAGGAACCTTTCAGGGTTCTGAGCTATAAGATCTGTGGATCTGAGAAGAAGGAAGAAGTTAGGCCGAATCTAGCACACTACTGGATAGGTGAAGGGGGAAAGTGGATGTACCCAGACCTTGGGGAACCACTATAAACCTGTGTGCAATCTGTGATATATGTGTGACTGTGAATTCTGTACTATGATTGTTGTAGAATAAGTTAGATTCTATTTTTAGAACTGAAATATTATTCTTCCTTAAGTAAAAAAAGAAAAGAACCTATTCACCCCCCTTTAGGTGTTTGGGTTGTCTTGAAATCAATTCTATCAGCTATGAAAGAACAATAGACCCTGGTTTCCTAGATATTTCAATCCCCAGAAAATATTTCGGAGGCCCCATATCTTTAGTAATAAAATGCTGAAGGAGATGCTTCTTTGTCATATCCACACCTTCTCTATCATCCCCGTTAAGAAGAATATCATCCACATAAATTACAAGGACAATAAGACCAACCGACGTCTTGCGAATGAATAACAAGTGAACTGTATCACTTCAAGCAAACTCAATCAAATAAATAACTTCATTGAACTTGTTAAACAAGGCCATGGAACTTTGCTTAAGACCGTAGATCACCTTTTGCAGATTACAGAACTGAGACTCCCCCTGAGCAACATACCCAGGAGGTTGCTCCATATAGACAGTTTCCTATAAATAACCATAAAGAAAGGCATTCTTCACATCCAACTAAGACATCTCCCAGTCTCTGTTAATAGCTACTGAAAAAAGCACAGTGATTGTAGTAATCTAGCCACAGGAGAGAAAGTATCAAAGAAATCCACAACATAGGTCTGCGTAAAACCATTGGCAACAAGCCATGCCTTATAACGATCAATAGAAACATCAGGGAGAAACTTAATGGCAAAGACCCAGCGGCAGCCAACCACATCAGCTCCTGGAGGAGTAGGAACAAGAGTCCAAGTACCCCGTTCAGTAAGAGTATGCATCTCTTCATCCATAGAAGCCTTCCAATGAGGAATAAAAAGAGCATCTTGATACAAGGTCGGAACAACATTTGCCGAGAGAGCAAGAGCAAAGCTTTTAGACAAAGGAGAGAACTGAGCATAAGAGACAACAACCCTAAGAGGATGGTGGGTGCAGGAGCAAACGCCTTTTCGAAGAGCAATCGGAAGATCCAGATCCGACCTACCTACGACATCAACCCCATCCAAAGAATAGCCTACTGGCCCGGGAGCTGGTGGTAGCGGCTCAGGAGAAGAATCTGGGACAGTAGAAGAGTCATAAAAGAAGAATCAGAAATAAGAGGAGAAAGCAGGGCAAGCTTTGGAAGGGGTGCCGATACATTGCGAAAAGAAGCAGAATCATCAGAAGAAGGAAGAAGAGATGGAGAAGAAAAGAATAGAACATCCTCAAAGAAAGTAATATCTGCCGACACATACTGTATCCGAAGAACAGGATCAAAACAATAATATCCTTTCTGTGTCGGACAATAGCCCAAAAAGATGCACTTGATAGAATGAGTAGAGAGTTTGTCACGTCCAGAAGCAGGAGAATGGACAAATAGAGTGCATCTAAAGACACGAGGAGGTAACAAAAATGGTGTCCCATCAGGATATAGAATAGAAAAAGGAGTAATGCCA
This sequence comes from Platanthera zijinensis, assembly GCA_039513925.1. Classification (NCBI taxonomy): domain Eukaryota; kingdom Viridiplantae; phylum Streptophyta; class Magnoliopsida; order Asparagales; family Orchidaceae; genus Platanthera; species Platanthera zijinensis. The sequence continues at coordinate 208,459,834 of CM077083.1, forward strand.
TCGAGAACCGAAGACGGAACTCGATTAATGAGAAAACATGAAAGAAGAACCGCATGACCGCAATAAGATTGGGGAACATTCATATGTGTGAGAAGACTACGAGCCACATCCAGAAGATGATGATTTTTTTACGTTCAGTAACGTCATTCTGTTGTGAAGTGTAAGAGCAAGTAGTTTGATGGACAATGTCATGATCCAAACAAAACGAAGTAAACTGATGACTAAGATATTTCTTAGCATTATCAGTGCAAAGAGTTTTAATAGGGGTATTAAACTGTGTACGAATTTCATTATAAAATGCAGAAAAAAAGAGAAAATCTCAGAGCATTCTCGTAACAAATACTACCACGTAGAATGAGAAAAATCATCTATGAATGTAATAAATTACAAACTACCCCTACCAACAGTTGGAAAGCGATTAGGACCCCAAATATCTGAATTAACCAGGTCAAACGGACGAGAAGAACTGTATCCATGCTTATCAGGAAAAGTAGACCGGTGATGCTTGCCAAACTAAAAAGCTTCACAATCAAGAGAAGAGTCACCGCGAGGTAAATCTAGCAGAAGCTGATAAAGAATACGAGGAGGAGGATGTCCAAGACGAAGATGCCACTGAAGTAGAGAAGAAGATGCAGAAAAAGCAGAAGCAGTATCAAGATAGAACAAGTCGTCGCTCTCAGTCCCAGTAGCAATCATCTCCTTGGAATGAGGAATCTGAAAAGCACAAGTAGATGCAGTAAAAATAGCTTCACATTTCAACTGTTTGCAAAGAGCAATAACAGAAAGAAGGTTGTATGGAAAATTCGGGACATAAAGAGTGTCCTGCAGCTAAAAAGAGTGAGTAACATGCACGGTGCCAGAACCACAAACTGGCGATAGAGAACCATCCGTAATAAGAACCAGAGGTAACTAGGTGCTCTTATCAAGATAAGAGAAAAGGCGAGAATTTCTCGTCATATGATTAGTAGCACCAAAATCAATGAGCCACCTACTCGTTCTCGCCAACTGAGCAGCACCCAAAGTAGCTAGAGAAGAAGTAGATTGCTTGTAGGAATCAGCTGACGTTGGATGAAGATGAGGATATTTGGTCCAACAATGATCAACCAAGTAACCAAGTCAGCCACAATGAGAACAAAGATGCTTAGAATAAACACGACCACCACTACAGCCAACAGTACGGCCACCACGGCCACCAGAGGTGTCATGACGAGCAGGATGAGCAACAAGGTTAGGAGACAGAGAAGGAGAGGCAAGAAAAGGACGCTGAAGAAGAGTAGTAACAACAGAAATTCTGACAGCAGTAGCATCCAGAGTTAGAGTATCCGTCTCTCCAAGAATTTGCTGATGGATCATATCCTAAGAGTCCGATAGGCGAAGAAGATAGCAAACAATAAGAAGCTCCTGAAAATGCTTGTGTTGTTCAGCCAGATCAGCAGAAAAAGATCTATGCTAAAGAAGTTCAGCACAAGGAGCATGAACCTCTTAATAGACAGAAGTAGGAGTCATGACTAGTCGAGCAAAAAGATTGGCATACAGAGTTTAAATGCGCAAAGTTTGGGATCCCTTTGAATATAAAGTGACAAGATGATTCCAGGCAGTCTTGACCGTAGGATAAGGCCGGATGACAAGAAGACACTCATTAGAAAAACTATTGGCCAACCAAGTACGCACCAAGTCATCAGAAGCATCCCAATCATCAAAAGCAACAGAGCCAGAAGGAGGGGGATCAACAGTTAAATGATGACGTTTGCGCTGAGAACGCAATAGAAAGATGAAGGACACACTCCAGTCAGGGTAATTGGGACCTGTAAACTTTGAAGCAGTATCCAAATTACCAGAAGCAGAGAAAGAAGAAGTAGAAAGAGAAGAAGGGGCAGAGATAGTGGAAGAAGAGGATAGAGCAGGAGTGTTCATAGAGAACAAAGAGAAAAAACACGGGTAGAGAAAGCAACCCACACGAACTCAACAAGACAAAGATAACAACGCGAACAGAACTATCCACAAAACAAACAGCGCGAACATGATATTAGTCGCGCGAATAGGATAGAAGTCACACGAATAAAACAAGCAAGGGAGGGCAAGGAGGGAAACTATGCGAACAAAAAAGAAGTCGCGCGAATTGGAGCAAAGGACTGATAATCTATGATACCATGTGAAAAAGAGCTAAATAAAGAGAAATTTTATTGCTCTAAAAAGATAATTATTACATAGGTATGCCCCCTTATTTATAGAAAATAGGGGAGATGAGAGAATATAACAAACGATGGGGACCAAATACAATCCGCACAGCCAATGTGGTTTGACAATGTCAAACTGCACATAATACAAAGAATAACTGAATACCCAATGGCTACAAAGAAAAGCCTCCTCATTCCCACGGAAGACCGTCGGTGCAGGCCGCCAGACCGCAACTGCTGGTTGCCACCATACCGCAGTTACGACAAACCATTAGACCGCTACTGCGGCAAGCTACCAGATCACAACCGCTGGTTGCCACCATACCGCAATTGCATTTAACCATCAGTCCGCTGATGCGGCTTCCTCTAGACCATTGTGTCTAATATCCACTCTGTTGCTGCAGCTACATCCAGACAATTGTGACTAACCTCCAAACCGTTGCTGTAGTTAATCACCAGACCGTTGCTGCGGCTTTCTGCCAGACCGCTGCTGCGGCTAACACCCAGGCCACTGCTACGAATATCCTTCAGACCGCCACTGTTGTTATCCTCCTGACTGCTAGCTGAGGTTCACCATCAGATCGTTGAGCCAAACCGCCAAACCGCTGAGAGAAGAAGACTGTTGCAGTTAGATATAAAATCGCTTGGTCTCCTCAAGCTCCAACAATAAGCACGAACAAAAAAATGCGCGAGTGTAATTTCTCCAAAATAGAGCCTCATTAGTTTGAACAAAAATAATATTTTAGATATCTAAATAAAATATTGTTGCAGTCTAACTCGACATCCCGGTCGGCCAGGAATAACCTGGACCGCCTTAGCTCTCGGAACGGTCGAGCGCGCACACAGTCAATGAAGTAGGTCAATCGTACACATGAAGTTTTAATGTGGAAAAACCCCTCAACCGGGTAAAAAAACACGTGACCGAATATGTGTCGGTCAAAATTCACTATTTTCTGGCTGTTACAGCTTGCTTGAGAAATCAAGGGTGACATGCCACCTCTCATTACAGTTTGAGGTGAGAGAACACTTGGCACACGATGGACGACAAACCGTCGTGCCAGGAGTTTGTTACAAATTGCACTTTGTGTTGATGGGCTTCGCTGAGTGTCTTGCTTGTTCTGAACGTGGGAGCGGAGTGCCTGAACTTACGGTTGCGGATGACACTTGGAAATTGAGAGATTGGGCTTTGTCGGGTGGTTTTAACTTGGCTCGTACGTGGCTCTGGTGCGGCTTGAGTGCGGCACAGGTGCTACTCGTAGGAGGAATCCAGCAGATCTTTGACCTTAGGAAGAAGAAGACTCGGGGAAAAAAATGAGAAATAAAGAGGCTTGAGACTCCTTTTATAGGCTTCTAGGGGTAGTTACAGTGGTTATGCGGCTATCCGCACACCGTAACAACCCAAAATTATTATTTTCTCATAGTTTAAGGATGCGTATTTATGATAATTAATACATTTATTTGCACTATAAATAAATAATTAAATTACTAATTAAAATCCCCCCACTAACCTGGTGGTTAGTGGGTGGTTACACGCCAATCGTACATATGAGAATGTCCCCAACCGATCGGACGACGAGAGTGGAACTCCACGGGCGGCCGATGAACTCACCACTGAGTTTGCTGATGAGGGGAGGACTGCTGACTGCGGCCGGGGAGGAGCAGCCGTGTGTCGGAGGCCGAGGGAGGGAGCGGCCCGGGCGGCCTCTCCCTCAGTCGCGACAAGTGCCCAAGGGAGGGAGCGGCCCGAGCTACCGCTCCCTTGGCCTCGGTCGGTGCCAGGAGAGAGTGGCCCGAGCAGCTGCTCTTCTAGCCGCGCCCGACGGCCGAAGGGGAGCAGCCCTCGCGACCGCCCCCGCGGCTGCGGCCGGCAGCCGAGGGAGGGCGGCCCTGGAGGCTGCTCTCCCGGCCGCGATCAGTGGCCGAGGGGGAGCGTCGGACACGGCCTCCCCCTCGATAGCATGCCGGCGGTCGGTGCAACGAGGGAAGGGGGGCGAACAGCATCCAGGGAGGAGGTCGGCTGCCCGCCGCCGGCAAGGCGTCGCTCGCGGAGGTTCATCCATTACACGTTATGGAATCGGCGTACAAGGGGATCAGGCGTGGTGATTGCGCGTGCGGTTAAGCCCATGATCCCATTACTTTTTAGGTGGAGATCATGGATGTGTGGTTATGTGCACACTTATTCTTATAAAATGGGTCTCATCCCTAACAATTACCCCCCATATCCTTGTTGCAAGAGACCGGCTCAGATGAAGAAAAAACAAGGATCTTTCTTTGCTCATTTTTTACGGTGGCGGCGATGGCGAATGACGAAGGACTTGAGATGGCGAGTAGTGGCACCCTGCAAACTCGGGTAAAAATGTTAGAATATGCTACGGTGGAGGAGATGCGACGAACGCGCCCCGAGAAGAAAGCCGGCGCACCCGCGCGTGGTGGGTGGGTGTGTGCAGGTCCGCGCATGGGTTGGGCCGCGCACGAGCACAGGCGTGTGTATAGTGTCACACGGGCGCACGCATGGTCACGTGCGGGCGCGCGTATGGTCGCGCGCGGGTGCGCCACATGGTTGATAATTTCCCAACTTAAAATTTTGGAAAAATTTGGTTGTGCATCCACACAGCAGTCTCATAAGTATAGATGTTTACACCCTTGATCTGCTTTACTACACTTGTATTGATCTCTTTTAGTTGATTGTCCCACCGAGTCTTCATCTCTTGAACTTTTCTTTCTAGATTTTCTTTCACCTTATCCTCCCCCTTTCTGACTTCTATAGTTAGAGTCTCTATGGCATCTTCCTTGAATTTCCCAACCTCTTCACAAGTTTTTAAGTTTTGTTGTTCAGTTTTCTTCAGCAATTGTATCTGATTGTTGGCTACAGTGACTGCTTGATCCATGACTTTACCAACACTCGTGATAGTGTGGTCTAAAGCCTTACCACCAATATTTAGCAGTCTTTTGAATTCATCTGTATTACTTTGAATTTTAGCAAATCCTCTGCTCATCTCTTTCTCAAGAGCAGTTACTTTTTTAGTTACTTTTTTGAGAGACTTGCCAAAGTACTCTCTTTGCACTATCAACATAGACTCAATATTACCCAGAAGGGTATCATCAGGAAGAACTTCAGGTGGAGGAGGTGGAGGAAGAAGTGTTGGAGCTGTCCAGATTGGTATTTATTCAATTACAACTGAGCTTTTGCCTCTTTGGGCAGATTTCATTACATCCCCTTCCTCACCAAGAATAATAGGTAGAGAGAATTCTAGATTCTTGAGAGGAGGCTCTGTAAGTTCTCGGATAACCTCTTCCTCATCAGAGAGCATAACTTTATTCTACCCCTCAACTTGTTCCTGGGGCTGAGAATCTTTTGGAATCTCTTCAGCATCCACTTGGGCATCATGAAGATCTTTCTGATCAGAAGAAGAGTTAATATCCATACCTGAGCCACCATCATGCATAAAGATGCTCTTCTCATCATCAGACTGAGCTATGTTTTCCTCTTCCACTGCTACATCATCAGCAGGAACTTCCTCTATAACCTAATTTATTGGAACATCGGACTGAAACTCTGTTTCTGGGACCTCAGCTTGTTGATCTTCTTCATGAACTGAAGGAGCAGGCTCCCCCTCAATAGCTGCATCAGATGTGCCAACTCTATGAGTAAGAAGGGGAGATGGGGTCCTGTCCTCATCAACTATGATCCTTAGAATTGCTGGAGCTTGGCCTGGCCTTGAAATTCTGATCTCCCATCTATTGATGGATGAGAGGGTGAATTTCTTCAGATGGTGAATGAACAACCTTTAGACAAGTCAAATATCTCAGGGTGCACTTGATTTAGATAAAGTGAAATGATTCTTGCAAAGTTAAGTGCCATGCTTTCCTTAATCTTGCCAAATAGCATGTGTCCCAATTGGAATTTCTTGCGACATACCACAGCTGTCATCATGCAGAAGAAATCAGAGGATATGTATCCAAGTGAACCTGTTTTGCAGAGGAGGACTTTTCCAAGAATGTCGACCATGAGCTTGCTTTCATCATTCATATGATGTCTGCGAATTAAGGTAGTGGATTGGGAGAGACCACAGAATGACAGATCCCTGAAATAATCGGGTTCTTCCAAGTAGTCTTCCTTATCAATGGAGGGCAATCTCAGAAATTTTGTTAAAGAGGATGGCTTGATTTTAATCTTGACATCTCTGACAGAACTTTTCAACAGTTTCCCACTCCTCTTAAGCTTAGCATTTTTAAAGAACTCTTCCACTTCTAGAAGCAGAAATTTGCACGGATGCTTGAGAATAAAGGAAAGGCCGGCGGTTTCAAGTAGTAGAATGACATTGCGGAAATCATCGAAAATTTCTGCAATACCAGAGCGAACGAACTCACTCCCGATGCCAATTTAAGAAAATGACAGTTGGAATTCTTCTCAAAAGATTAAGTCAGCAGATTTGTCGAGAAGAATAATTTTCTCGAGATATTTTAACATTTCTCGAGAAATATAAACTGTTTTCTGAGAAATCAAGCAGTTCTCGAGAAACACTTCAAGTTCTCGAGAAATCCAGATTGTTTCTCGAGAAATCCAGTAATTTTCTGAGAAATATAAGTTGTTTCTCGATAAATTCATTAATTTTTCTGAGAAATCCATTTCTGAGCTTGAAATTATCTGAAGGTTTGTTGAGTAGAATTATCTTGAAATATCATGAGTGACTGATTGCATAATCTTCTCTTGACTTCAAGTGTGAACTTTTCAGGACACCTTGTTAAGCATACTAAGTTCTGTCTTGGAGAAGGAAAACTTAGCCTCGTCCAGTGGCTTCGTGAAGAAATCTGCAACTTGCCTATCAGTTGGAACATACTGGATGTTGATGTCCCCATTCTCCACATGCTCTCTGATGAAATGATGTCTCAATTCGATATGCTTTGTCCAGCTATGAGAAACTGGATTGTTGGCAATTGCTATGGCACTAGAGGAGTCACAAAATATAGGAATGTCTCTTAACTTCAAGTTATAGTCTTCAAATTGATTCTTTATCCAGAGAAATTGTGCACAACAATTGCCTGCTGAAATATATTCTGACTCGACGGTTGAGATTGCAACACAATTCTGTTTCTTGCTACTCCTAGATATGAGCCTTCTTCCTAGGAATTGGCAAGTCCCGGAAGTAATCTTTCTGTCTTCTTTGCTACCTACAAAGTCTGCATCTGAAAATCTAATTAGTTCGTTATCAATACTTCTTGGGTACCATAAGCCAATATTTGGTGTTCTCTTAAGGTATCTCAAAATCCGCTTTGTAGTAGTATAGTGAGATTCCTTAGAGTTCACCTGATATCTAGCACACACGTATGTTGAAAACATTATGTCAGGCCTGCTAGCAGTAAGATGAAGAAAGGATTTAATTATGCTTTTGTACTTGGTTTCATCAAAAGATTTCCCTTTCTTATCCTTGTCCAGAGACATAGTTGAACCCATTGGAGTCCTCATAGAGGTTGCATTCTCCATTCCAAATTTCTTTAGCAACTCTTTGGTGAACTTCATCTGAGAGATGAAAATTCCATCCTCAGATTGCTTCACCTGAAGTCCTAAGAAATACGTCAGCTCACTCATATTGCTCATTTCAAACTCCCCTTGCATAAGTTTGAAAAACTTCTTACAAAGGTTGTCATCAATAGAGCCAAAGATAATGTCATTGACATAGATTTGCACTAGCAAAATCTTGCATTTACTTCCCTAAGAAATAATGACTTATCTATCTTTCCCCTTGTGAACTTGTTTTCAAGAAGAAAGTTAGACAGCGTTTCATACTAAGCTCGTGGAGCTTGTTTAAAATCATATAAAGCTTTAAACAATAAATAAACATAATCAGGATGGTTAGGATAACGAAACCTGGGGGTTGTTCCACATATACTTGTTCATTTATTTTACCATTGAGAAAGACCGACTTCACATCCATTTGATAAACAATGAAGCCCATAAGATTAGCATATGCGAGGAACAACCTGATGGCTTCGAGTCTTGCCACTGGAGCATAGGTCTGATCAAAATCGATCCCTTATTCCTGTCTATATCCCTTAGCTACAAGTCTGGCTTTATTTTTGATGATGGTTCCATTTTCATCCATCTTGTTCCCGTAGACCCATTTTGTTCCATTTACATTTTTGCCTTTGGGTCTTGATACAAGCTTCCAGACTTGGCAGCGCTTGAACTGATTGAGTTCATCTTCCATTGCAATTATCCAAGATGGGCTTTATTTGCTTCTTCGAATTTCTTTGGTTCAACCTGCGAGTGAAAACTTAAATGCATATTTTTGTTAGTAGTACCTCTTCGAGTTCTTACACCATCATGAGGATCTCCTATGATTTGATCAACCAGGTGATCCCTCAAGTGTATGAGCTCTAGGGTCCTTGCATCGGGAGCTTCTTCTATTTCTGGAGTTTCTTCTTCAACTTGGATAACTTCTTCATCTTGGTGATCTTCTTCTCCAATTGAGGTTGGAGGAGTGATCTTGATGAACTTTTGAGCATTTTCTTTAACTGCCTCATCCAATCTTAACTCTTTTAGCCTTGAACCTGCATCTTCAACAAAAACACTGGAAGAGCTGCTTTGTAGCATGCTCGTCTCATCAAATACAACGTTAATCAACTCTTCTACCACCAGAGTTTTCTTATTAGAAATCCTATAAGCCTTACTATTGCTACTATAACCTACAAAAATATCTTCAAAAATTTTTCTCCAAACTTTGTACGATGATATTTCCCATTATTAAGTACATAGCATTTGATATCAAAGATCCTGAAGTAGGACACAGTCAGTCTCCTTCCTTTCAGTAGCTCATAGGAAGTCTTACGATGATTCATGTTGATCAACGCTCTATTTTGCACGTGGCAAGTTGTATTGACGGCCTCAGCCCAGAAGTACTCCGGTATAGAGGAGTCAGTCATCATTGTAGTACATGCTTCAATGAGTGTTCTATTGCTTCTCTCTATAACTCCATTTTATTGTGGAGTATGCGGGGAGGAAAACTCATGAAAGATACCTATACTTCCACAGAATTCTGTCATGGCACCGGATTCAAATTCTGTTCCATGGTCACTTCTGATTCTGACCACTGAATAGTTTAATACGTTCTGAATTTGCTTGATAAAATTCGTGAACACATCAAAGGTATCTGAATTTCGTTTCAGAAATAACACCCAAGTAAAATATGAGTGATCATCAACAATTACGAGCGTATATGACTTACCTCCTAAGCTGCGAACTTGCATTGTTCATGTGCATTAAATACAAACAGCTTAAGGAATCTTTATCAGCAATACCCTTAAAGGTATCCCTTGTCTGTTTGCCCATTTGGCATGTGTAATATGGACTCTCTTTAATGCATTTAATAGTCGGTGCGTCACGTACTAGGTCTTGAGAAAATAACATATTAATAGTTTTGAAATTAATATGTGCTAGTCTCTTGTGTCATTAGTCACAAAGAGATGCACTATCTTTTATAACAAACACATTGGTGTAGAAGTGTCTAAACATAAAAAATTAAGACAAAAGATATTTATACTCTTAGTGTCTGTTAACACCGTCTCCATAGTAGATGCCGATTTTATCAGGCACTGATCCTTGGAGAAAGTAACAATAAAGCCTTTATCACATAATTGATTTATGCTAATCAGATTATGTTATAATCCTTTCACATAAGTCACATCAGTGAATGAGACTATACCCTTAGAAATCATACCGTAGCCTTTTGTAATTCCCCGGTCAGAGCCACCAAAGATAACCTTTGGACCATCTTTGACTAGAGTATAATTTTGAAGTAGGCTTCTTGTCCCGATCATATGCCGAGATCATCCATTGTCCAAATACCAGATAGGCATTTTGTTGGCCTTTGGACATACCTACAAAAATAGATCATTTTACCTTAGGAACCTAAATGTATTTAGGTCCTTGGTTCCTAGTCAGCTGAACACCACTAGGAACATTAACCTTGCAAGTGGTCGGTCTCGCATAGCTAACTCGCGGGGTTACAAAATTGGTAGGGTTGTACCAACAATCTGCGCCAAAATGATCAATTTTGCCGCAACACCAATAATTAAATCTATTATACCTCCTTTTGTACTCTTGCTTTACCTTTTGGAGCTGAGGTCTAGCAGGGGCAGCAATCCTTGAGGTGGAGGCCTCCTGGTTGCAGCATACACAGGAGCTCCCCATCTCTTTAGCCTTAGGCACACCAGTTTTGGCTATTAGTGCCTTCTTATTTTTATGGCCATGAACATAGGGACCATAGCTCTGTAGAGTGATCTCTTCATAAGGTGCCTTGAAGACACTTACACCGAAGTTTTGGGTATGAGTCCACCCCTTATAGTCCTTGACAGGTTCAACCTGAATTGGTCTTGTCAAGTGACCATAGGAGCTCTCAAAATCAAATTAGTTGGAATGAAAAATAACCTTCTTAAACGTGGTCTGACTGATAGGCCCCTTTCCTTTCTCTTCGGTGGTTGTTTTTGTTGCAGCCTTATTTTTTTTTAGCCTTGGCCCTCTTGGAAGATTTACTAGGAGCATCCATATGACCTAAGCCAGCTCCTTTAGCCTGAGCAGCAAATTCAGCAACAAATGGAAGGATTGTCTTGGGCTTGGAGAAACTTTCAACAAGTTTCTTTTCAGCGGCAAGCTATCCTTCCAGCTTCTCGATGATTTTCTCCTTTTGAATAAGGAGCTTGTGTGAACTGTTGTTATCATCGGCCAGGGCGTGGAGTTCCTCTATGAGTGAGTTCATTCTCGTAACTTCCTCCCTCAGAGTGATCTCCTCAGCCTTAAGGGATTTTATATCCTTGGTCTGAGTTCTAACAACTTTTCTACACCGATCATAGGCCTTGATCAGCTCTTTATACTGAGTCATGAGTTCTGATTCATCATCAAAAGAAAATTCATCGTGAACATCGTCTGGAGCATCAGACTCTGAAAGAATGGTGTGAGAGTTTACCTCCCCATGAAATTGGGGGTCAGCTTCTTCTTCGTCGGAGTGAGCCATGAGCCCGAAGTAGGCTTCTTTATTCTCACTGAAGGTCTTTTGCTTCTTTGCCATAAAGCTCTTCTCCTTCTTTTTGTCATGGGAGTACTTATGTTCTTCTCTTCTTCCACCCTCCTTCTTCTTATATGGCAGTCGGCGATCACGTGACCTGGCTTATTACAATATCACATAATGTCAGTACAAATATGTTTGTTCTGTTTGGACTTATACCTGTCATTCGTGTGAAGTTTCTTTTGATGATCACCATCGTGACGTGATCTTCTGTATGAGGAGTCTTTGCCTCTTATCTGTTTCTTCTTGCTGAGAAACTTCTTGAACTGTCTAGAGAGAAGAGAGAACTATATAGAGAGAAGAGAGAACTCTCCATCAGATAACTCTGAGCCTGAGGTGTCTGGCTCCGAGTCTTCTTCTTCACTTTCTTCTAGAGTGGGAGCAGGGGATGTTGTTTTAGCCTTCCTTGAGCTATCTACCTTTAGTGCAACAGACTTCTCCTTTGATGAAAATCTGCTGCCCTCTTCTTCAGCTTTTCTGTCGTTGATTTGAAGCTCATAGTACATAAGCTTCCCGAAGAGGTTTTGGGGGTCAGTACAGCCAGTCTCCCAAACTCTATGATAGCACAAATTTTATTGTCCCATTCCTTAGTTAAGGATCTTAGGAACTTGTCATTTAGTTCTCCATTTATGAAAACCCGGTCGTAGCTCTTCAGGCCGTTTACGATCTTGAAGAAGTTTTCAAATGCATCAGCTATTGTGTCCTTGGGGCCTTGCTTGAAAGCCTCATACTTCTAGTTCAGAAGGGATCTTCTATCATCCCTTACTTCTTCGGTGCCTTCCATCAAAAGAATCAGAGAGTGTCACATTTCCTTGGCATATTGGCAGTGTATTAGGTTATGTAGCATTGAATCATCAACTGCACTTGCGATGATATTCTTGGCTTTTTTGTCAAGAGAGACAAGGGCAATCTCATCTTTGTCAAGATCCATCAGTTTCTTTGGCACTTTCCTAGTTGGATCAATAGTGGAAGCATTCATGGGAACATAGGGACCTTCTTCCACTATCATAAAGATGAGGGGATCAACAGCTTCCATGAAGAATCTTATTCTCTCTTTCCACATGGGAAAGTTAGCCTTGGTGCACATCAGAAGCTTTGCAAAATCCTTAGATCTGTCCATGCTTGATAATCTCTTCGACAGCTAGAAGTAGATCTGTTCAAGGTGTGAACCTTTTTGTGAACAACCACCTCTCTGATACCAATTGAAAGTATCTAGTTGCCTACCTAAATCACCTAGAGGGGGGTGAATAGGTGAGATCTGCGTCTTTTACGGAATAAAAACTTGAGAGTAAACAACAAAGAAAATAATCAAGCATAACCCAGACGACATAAGGAATTTATAGTGGTTCCCCAATCTTGGGTACGTCCACTCTCCACCTCACCTATCTAGCACCACGGCTAGGTTCGGCTACTTTAGTATATCTCAAATTGCAACAATCCTATATCTCGGAGCAACGCACCTACAACTCAGATATAATACACTCCTACAAACTCGATCCCACAAAACAGGATCTACACTCAGAAGAACAAACTTCCTACAATCTCGGAGACAAAGCTCCTACAAGAGTTAAAACAAATTTTCACAATAACAATAAAAAATTTGTACTTCCAGATCTGAAATCTTCAAGGTTCTTCCTTCTTGAAAACTGAAAATCTCTGAGAAGATATTGAGGAAGAAATCCCATGAAAAGTTGATCTGAAAACTTAGGATCTGATAAGATCAAGTAGATGTTTGAAGAATCATGAATCTAGGATCTGTCGAATCTTTTCTTCTTGGAATCACTGGATCGAGAGAGGAGCAACAAAGAAGAACGACGATAAAGACGGCACGGCTTCTCTCGATTGTGAAATTGCGGTGCGATTCTGATTACTGTAATTAGGGTTAGCGATTCTTCTGAAAAGTCTTTATATAGAACATCGTCTAATGGTTTGAAATCATTAAGGAATGATCCACGTAGACCAATCATGAGGTACTTAGATTATATCGAAATCCTATCAGACTTATTTAAAACGAAATTTCTACAACTCTATTTCTCGAGAAGAATTATTATTTCTCGAGAAGAATTTGCTTTCTCGAGAAATGGCATAGTCTTCTCGAGAAATTACTTAACGAAAATTCTTTGAAGTGAAATACTGATTTCTCGAGAGGAAACTTGATTTCTCGAGAAATGATTTGCTTTCTCGAGAAATAACATGGCTTTCTCGAGAAATTTACTTAATCCAAATTCTTTGAGATGAAAAACTAATTTCTCGAGAGGGATTTGATTTCTCGAGAAAAATACTTAGCTTCCCGAGAAACAACTTCAACTTCTCGAGAACTGCTTTGCTTTTCTCAAGAACTAACTTGGCTTCTCGAGAAATCTTCAGGGCTTTCTCGAGAAAAAGACTTAAAGAATATTTTCTTATAATTTTCCGAGAAATCATATAGTTTCTCGAGAAAAGTTTTGCTTTCTCGAGAAATATACTTAGACTTCTCGAGAAATAGACTTCTTTTCTCGAGTAAATGACTTAGAATTTTTTTTCTAAAAACATGATTCTTCTTTGTTGAAAAACAACAACCTTTCCTTTCTTCCATAGCTTTAGTACTTGAAAATAAAGTGCATCCCAATAGAGAGGTTACTCATGAGTCAATAACATGGGTCACACAATGAGGGATTGCATTGCATGGTCCTGTGTTTGGTGACTCATTATAAACTAACATTGGTCTACACTTAGCAATAATGACCTGCAAGCACTCAACTAAAGAATAACATCAAATACATACTTAATTCATCTTATTTCAAGGGTAACTTCACACAAATCTAGGTTATTGTAGATACAATACCCAACACGAGGCCGATGCGTCTTCACTCCTCCCTTACCAACGATCATATTGCAGTTTGGAGGAGAAGGTTTGGTCTGCCTGCCGACCTTGAAGTGAAGATACCGCATGTTGAGGAGAGGGTCCAAAATCCCCCACGTGGTTGGTTGACGATCTGTGAGACCACTTTGAGATTGGGTTTTCGATTCCCCCCATGAGAGGAAGTGATCGAGATCCTGAAATTTTACAGCGTGTCGATTTCCCAGTTTATTCCCTCTGGGGTAGTATACCTCATGGGGTTGGTTGTCTTCTTTCGCGAACATGAAAGAAAATTCTCTTTGGAAAACTTCTGAGATTGGTGCGATGTTCGCTCTGATGGTGGTGAGTATGTGAAAATTCATAGTAACAAGAGATGACTTGATTTTGAAACTCGGACGGACTGCCGCCATTGAAATACTTTATTTGGTTATGTCAGGAACTCTTGGGGCTTGCCGGAGCTATGGAACGCATTGCATGATCGTTATCATCGCCAAAAGGGGAAAGAGAGGGAGTTTTCTCCAGTGCCTGAATTTTCAAAGCCTCGCGATTTGGCGAACCGGCTGTTCAGTATTTCTTCATTTGTAGAAGAGAAGTGCTTGTTACGGTATGACATTTCTTCAGCCTCTGGGTTGATTATTGAGACATCTTCGGATTGTGGTCAAAAATGGAAGACCACTGTAGTTTCTCGAGGTAGTGATGGTGCGGCGCCTTGTTCGGCTTCTCTGGGTGGTGATTCTCCTTCTGGTGGTCGTGGCGGTTAACCTCCCGAGGTACAGGTGCTTGGATCATCTCCCCCCCTGGGATTCCCCTGCGGAGGCGGCGTCTCTGAGGCTATATTCTTCTTTGAAGGCAATGAATGAAGTCGTAAGCAAGCTTGATTATTCTTGGTTTTTCTTTGTTGTTGTGTTGTACTGACTTCTCTCTGTCCTTTATTTTGCAGATTGAGGCTCAAGTTCAAATTATTGTTACCTTAAATGATCATTACGTGAGTTTGAAGGGCGGGTATTTGGCCCTCCGGGAGAAGTTTCGGGCGGCGGTGGGCTCACTTGTTACTTTGAGGGATGATCATGACTGAGAAATTTCTCGATTTCGCCAGATTAGATCGGAGCTGAAGGCGGAATTGGAAGAGACTCGAGCGTCTTTGGAGGTGGAGAAATCTCTGGTGGAAAGAACTACACAAATACTAAAGCTTGATCAAGAGGTGACTTCTCATTTTGAGACAGAGCTTTGTGCGGCGAAGGCCCAAGTGGAGGCGTTATCTTCTAATAGTCGTGTGTCAGATTTGAAGGCAGCAGGACTTGCTGAGTATATGGAGTCTCTGTATTATATGTGAGATCGTTGTTCGATTAGCGAGGAGGTTTGTGATGAGATCTGTAGCAATGAGGTGAAGCCTTAGATGGAAGACATTCGAGAGCTGACCCTTTGGCGTGGAGTCTCGAAGGCTTTTCGCCTTGTTGGCAGGAGCTTGGGTGCGACGTATCTAGCCTTAGTTTTGATGATATTTCTGGCGACAAGAGTTCTGATGTTGACGTGGTTGATATGTAGCGGCGCTATCTCCTTGTATTAGGGTGTTTGCATCTTTTGTTTTTCTAGTATGATATCTTGTATGTCGTCTTTATTGTTCAACGGTTCTAATTGGCGCGTTTGCGCATGTACTTGCGTGTTGCTGTGATGATTACGTTCTTTTTTCTTCTTTTTGTCTGAGCGTTGTTTGACTCGTGGTGTTGGTTTTTGTGCACTATAATTGTTTCTGTAGCTGGTTAGTGACTTAGTTTGCACGAGGATCTGAAAGTGTTAAGTTGTCTTCCTAAATCACCTAGAGGGGGGGTGAATAGGTGAATTGTGCGTCTATTTGCGGAATAAAAATAATTTAACGAACTTGCACAAAAACAATCAAACAATCACAGACGACAAGAAGATTTATAGTGGTTCCCAAACCTTGGGTACGTCCACTTTCCCTCACCAATCTAGTAAATCACTAGACTCGGCTACTCCACTATCTCGGATTGAAAACCAATCCTATGTCTCGGAACTAAGTTCCTACAATCTTGATCCAAAGGGATCTACACTCGGAAGATGAACACTTCCTACAACTCGGAGAACAACGCTCCTACACTCGGAGAATAATATCCTACAAAATTACAAAGAGATTTGAAATACAAACAGAGATTTGTCTCAGATCTGGAAAAATTTATCTCTATGTCTTCTTCTGAACTTTGCGGTTTTTTCAGAATTTGTTGAAGAAGACTTGGTAGATCTGATCTGAGAAAACTTTGACCTACTCGATCAAGGAGAAGATGAAGATTCCTTGAACAACAAGTCATTCTTGATCGAAAACAGTCGAGTCGATCTTCAACCTAAGCAGCGGTGGCGGCTTCTATAAATTCGTTCTTGGAGAGAGATGGCCGATCAGAAATTTAGAAAGTGTTCGGTTCACTGCTTAGGGTTAGTCTCAATGAAAAGACATTATATATGATTTCCTATAACGATTAGAATTAAAATTAATGACGATACGTAGACCAATCATGTCAAGTCATTTAAAAATCCCGTCGATCTGGACTTAAGTAAATTTTCTAAAAAACTGGACTGCTGTTCTCGAGAAGTATAAATAATTCTCGAGAACAAGGCTAATTTCTCGAGAGCTATACTTTTTGGACTTAAGTTAGTACTCGAGAAATAAGCGTTGAGTACACTCAAGAACTAAATTATGCTTCTCGAGAATTAAAATAACATTACTCGAGAGCAAAAACTTGTACTCGAAAACTAAGCTGACTTCTCGAGAACTAAACGCTAAGTTCTCGAGAACTATAATCATCTTCTTGAGAGATGGACTTAGAAAATTTTTCACGGCTGTCTCTGGCTACTCGAGAAATATAAGAAGTGACTTCTCGATAACTAGACTAAGCTTCTCGAGAACTTTAATGATGTTACTCGAGAACTAGTATAGGCTTCTCGAGAACTAGTATAGGTTTCTCGAGAACCAAGTGAACTTCTCGAGTCTGCTAACTCTACTTCTCGAGAACTATACCAGACTTCTCGAGAAGTGGACTTAGAAAAAATTTTGAACTTATAAACTTTTTCTCTTCAAGAATCCAATCTTCATTTCATGGTCCAAGTGCTTGAATATGAAGTGTGTCCCAATAGAGAGGCTACACATGAGTCAACACCTTGGATCACACAGTGAGGGATTACACTGTATGGTCCTGTGTTCATGACCCACTGTAGACTGACAATGGTCTACACTTTGCAATCATGGTCTGCAAACACACAACTATACAAAGATATTAAATACAACTTAATTCATCTTAGTTCAAGGGTGACTTCATGCAAATTTGGGTTATTTTGGATGCAATACCCAACAATCTCCCCCTATTTGTAGAAGTCAGAACCCTCTACACTAAGGTGAATTATACCAATAAAGAAAGAACTGTATATGAAGAATAGATTCAAATGCAATAAATGAAAAATTAAACAGAGAACTAGCAAAACCAAAAATTATATATATATAATGTTTTAGATTTCCAATCAACATGCATCCATTTCATCCATAATCTCAAAAAAAGTTATCAACAGAAAGCCATTCCTTGCTCTGATGTTGTCTGTCATACTTTTCTTGTTGTCTTCTCTGGTAGCTGAAAGGCTTTGGGTAGTACCTTGGAGGTTTTGGAGGAGCCTTAGGATTGTTCTTGCGATACTCTCTGTCATAGATTCTCCTTTTAGTCATGGACTTCTCATAGAGTTCCCACTCAGAAGAGATGTAGCGGAGATTCCTGTTTTCATTGTAGTGCATTACTAATTTGAGAGTATCAAGAATTAAAGCTTTAGAGGTAGGACTCCAGACTTCAGCAAATTACGGTGCTTTTCTTTTCTCTGTGTCTGGCTAAGGAATACTTTTGCTTGTAGAGGGGCCTTCCCCATACTTCCTCTTCTTAGAAGTGTTGATTTCAGGTAAACCTTGAGGAATCACATCATCCCATACTTGGTCATAAAAAGCAGGAGGATTTTGATCTTATGGCCTTGGAGAGAAGCGTGGCATCTGAGGTTGCATCTGAGCAGGCATCTGACTTGACTGACCTTCAGCAATAGGGTTCAGGTGATGAGGAATGACATTAGGATCAACCTGAAATTTAGGGAATATTTGGTTATGCATCCAGACTGCAGTGTCATAGTTATAGAACTTAACAGACTGGATTTGTTCTAAAACATTATTATTAATTTCAGCTATCTTGTCAGACCAAACTGTGTTTGCAATAGCAGTAAACTTGTCCACAAGCTTGTCCACATGTTCTTTCACCAAGCTCTCCCCCTTTCTGAATTCTACAGATAGTGTAGTTATAACATCCTCTTTGAAGGTACCAACCTCTTCACAGATTTTCATAAGGTTTTCCTGGGCTTTCTTCTCCAAAAAGATTTGATTGTTAGCAAGAGTTACTGTTTGATCCATGACCTTACCAACACTAGTGATAGTGTGGTCTATAACTTTACCACCAATCTGAAATAGCTCTTTGAGAGAGTTAGTATTGTGCTGGATTTCTACAAATTCTCTGCTCATCTCTTTCTCTAGAGCAGTGACTTTGTCTTGGACTACTTTGAGGGATTCATCAAAATATTTCCTTTGATCAGCCAACATAGCTTCAATCTTACTTAGTATATCAGAACTTACAGGGGCAGCAGTAGCAGGAACAACATGAGTAGTAATATGAGGTGGAGGAGGGACTTCCCATGGAGGGATTTCTTCAACAACTATAGAGCTTTTAGCTTTGGTAGTATGAATGACTATATCTCCTTCTTCATCAAGGAAGGTGGGAATAGAGAAATCAAGTATCCTTAGAGGAGCTTCAACTGCCTCAGGTTCTGGCTCATCCTATTCTGATAGAAGGATGGTATCTGGTTGAGGTAAGTCTTTTCTTGGAGAAGGAGAAGGAGTTACTTTGGGAGAAGGTACTGGAGATGGAGAAGGAGCTGGAGATTGATCCTTTGGGGATTCTTGTGCATTGACTGAGTGGAGGGAAGGAAGAGGCTCATCAGAGGTGAGTTCTTTTATCATATTTTCTATATCTTCTGTAGTAGAGTTGATGGTTTTCTGAGCTTGCTCATCTGAAAATGTCTCATCAGATAAGTCTGCCAATGGGGACCTGACTGGAGATCTGATAGGACTCCTGACTGGACTTCTCACTGGACTTCTCACTGGACTTCTGACTGGAGATCTAGCTGGTGATCTGGCTGGACTTCTGACTGGAGATCTAGCTGGTGATCTAGTTGGACTTCTGATTGGAGATCTAGCTGGTGATCTGGCTGGACTTCTGACTAGAGATCTAGCTGGTGATCTGGCTGGACTTCTGACTGGAGATCTAGCTGGAGGAGGAGAGGGAATTCTGTCAACTGGAACAGAGGAAACAAGCTCCCCCTCAGTTGATGCACTAGATAGTTCAGCAACTTCATGAGAGGAGGAAGATGGGGTCCTGGCCTCTGAAGCAGGGGTTGCAAGCTCTTTAGCTATCTGCTTTGGATTCTTCAGTTTTAACTCCCACCTTTGAATGGAAGCTAAGGAGATCTTCTTTAAGTGATGAATTTGTGTACCTTTTGAAGTCTTGAAGACCACTGGATCAATCTCATGCAACATCAAGGAGATTATCCTGGCAAACTTTGGTTCTTTAATGTTATCCCTGATCATGTCAAAAATCATCATACCATATGTAAATTTCTTCCTGCAGACTATGACTGTCATGACATTGAATAGGTCATTGGTTATGAAACTTATAGACCCTATCCTGCACCAAAGAATTTTCCCAACTATATCCACTAGAAGTTTGCTAACATCATTCAGAGCAGTCCTCCTTAGAGAGGTAACGTCCACTGGAATTCCACAGAAATAACAGGTTCTGTCATTGTCATCTTCTGTCAGTTCATCTTCATCATCCATAATAGGCAATCTTAGATGTCTGGACACTATGGTCGGGCTTAACTTAATCTTAGACCTTGGATTTCAGTACAGTGTTATTCCTCCTTATCTTGACATTTCTATAGAACTCTTCTACTTCTGGAAATAGAATCTTACAAGGTTCTGAAAGAACAAAGTTCAAACCTGCGGTTTCTAGCAGAAGAAGAAGATTCTTGAAATCGTCTGAAATATCTGCAATCTCGGCGACCACAAGTTCACTACCGACTCTGATTCTGGACTGATGTATCATTGAGACTGACGACGACGATGGACGAAGCGCGAGAAAGCGGCGGTGTCAAAGCTCTGGTCGGCGGAAGTCGAATAGTTTTCGAGAGAATGGATTTTGAAATGTCGGTTGATTTGAGATTTCTAAATTTTTATATATATATAACCCTAGTAATGTTGATTAGGTGTCTAATTAATCTAAAAAACCCTTGGATTAAAGCAGAAATCGATCGGTTTTCGAAATTGAAGAAATGAACAGAAATTGAAAATAGACGGGGCATTTCTCGAGAGGTAGGGTTAGTTCTCAAGAGATATGGTTATAGTTCTCGATAAGTATATTTCTTGTTTTCGAGAACTTATTGTACTTCTCGAGAGACAGATCTTTAGTTCTCGAGAAGTGGACTTAAGTTTTCGAGAACTAGTTATGTACTTTTCGAGAAGTAACTGTATTTCTCGAGAACTGCCTTCCACTTGAGAAATTTCTGACCTTTTTGAAGTATCCTCGATTCTTGAGATTTGAACCGATTCCCTTTGATCTATTCTTATTTGTTCAGCATCCCAAGTCCAGTTTTGAAGAAATTGAACTTGGTCTCGTCCAGCGGCTTTGTGAAAATATCTGCAACTTGTCGATCTGTTGGCACGTACTGTAGATCCACATCCCCTTGCTCCACATGCTCCCAGATGAAGTGATATCTAAGCTCGATGTGCTTTGTCCGACTGTGTGAGACTGGGTTGTTGGCAATTGCTATTGCGCTAGAGGAGTCGCAAAATAATGAAATGTCTTTAACCTTCATATTGTAATCTCTTAGCTGATTCTTTAGCCAAAACAATTGTGCACAATAACTACTGACATAAATATATTCGAACTCGGCCGTTGAGATTGCGACACAATTTTGTTTTTTGCTGCTATATGAGATAAGCCTTCTTCCAAGGAACTGACATGTCCCGGAAGTGCTTTTTCTGTCATCTTTACTACATGCAAAGTCTGCATCTAAAAAACCAATTAGTTCGCTGTCATTACTTCTTGGGTACCATAAGCCAAGATTCGGTGTACCATTAAGGTATCTCCAGATCCGCTATGCAGCAACATAGTGAGATTCCTTACAGTTCACTTGGAATCTAGCACAGACACATGTAGAGAACATTATGTCTGGTCTACTGGCAGTAAGGTAGAGCAAGGATCCAACTATACTTCTATACTTGGTTTCTTCAAAAGGTTTCCCTTTCTTATTCTTGTCCAGATACATAGCTGAGGCCATTGGAGTCCTCATAGAGGTTGCACTCTCCATTCCAAATTTCTTAATCAACTCCTTGGTGAACTTCGTCTGTGAGATAAAAATTCCATCTTCAGTTTGTTTCACCTAAAGTCCTAAGAAATACTTCAGCTCTCCCATACTACTCATTTCAAACTTCCCTTACATAAGTTTAGAAAACTTTTTATAGAGGTCGCTGTTTGTAGAACCAAAAATAATGTCGTCGATATAGATTTGCACTGGCAAAATCTTGCCTTTAATTTCCTTAAGAAATAATGTCTTATCTATCTTTCCCCTTGTGAACTTTTTCTCGAGGAGAAAGCTAGATAGAATTTCGTACCAAGCTCGAGGAGCTTGTTTCAAACAATATAGTGCTTTCGATAATAAATAAACATAGTCAGGAATGTTAGGATCAACAAAACCTGGGGGTTGTTCCACGTACACTTCTTCCTTTATGTCACCATTAAGGAAGGTGGATTTCACGTCCATTTGGTAGACAGTGAAGCCCTTCAGTGGATCAGTGCAGCATAAGCCAGGAATAGTCTGATGGCCTCCAGCCTTGCCACTGGAGCGTATGTTTGGTCGAAGTCGATTCCTTCTTCTTGACGGTATCCTTTGGCGACGAGTCTGGCCTTGTTCTTTATGATTGTCTCATCCTCTTCCAACTTGTTCATATAGACCCACTTCGTCCCAATGATATTCTTACCTTTGGGTCTTGGAACTAGCTTCCAAACTTTGCAGCGCTTGAACTGGTTTAGTTATTCTTCCATGGCTAAGATCCATGATGCGTCTAAGTTTGCTTCCTCAAACTTCTTTGGTTCAACCTGTGAGAGAAAACTTAAATATAAATTCTTGTTAGTTGTACCTCGACAAGTTCTGACACCATCCCGGGGATCTCCTATGATCTGGTCCAATGGATGATCCTTCAGATGTCTGAGCTCTAGGTTCCTAGCATCTAGAACTTATTCAGCCGCTGGAGTGACTTCATCAACTTGGATGGTTTCTTCATCTTGATCGTCTATCTCTTCAATGGGGGTTGGAGTAGTGATCTTGATGAACTTTTCTTTTTCACCTTCAGTCGGTTCATCCAAGCTGATTTCTTTAAGCCTTGTACCTGCATCTTCAACAAGCACACTAGACGATTTGCTTTATAGCAAGCTCGTCTCATTAAATACAACATGTATGGATTCCTCTACAACTAGAGTTTTTCTATTGAAAATCCTGTATGTCTTACTATGGCTACTATAACCTACAAAAATACCTTCAAAATGTTTCTCACTAAACTTGGTAGTATGATACTTACCATTGTTAAGCACGAAGCATTTACAACCAAAAATTCTAAAATATGAAATAGTTGGTTTCCTGCCTTTTAGAAGTTTGTAAGGTGTCTTATCATGATTCTTATTGATGAGTGCTCGATTTTGCACGTGGCATGTAGTATTGACGGCTTCAGCCCAGAAATACTCTGGTAGTGAAGCATCACTCAACATAGTTTTGCAGGCCTCTATGAGTGTTATGTTCCTTCTCTCAGCTACTCCATTTTGTTGTGGAGTGTGAGGAGAGGAAAACTCATGAAAGATACCTAGGCTTTCACAGAATTCTATCATGGCCCCAAACTTGAACTCTTTTCAATTGTCACTTCTGATTTTGACTACGGAACAGTTGTATTCATTCTGGACCTGCCTGACAAAATTAGTAAAGATGTCGAAGGTATCTGACTTGTGTTTTAGAAAGAACACCCACGCAAAGCGCGAGTAGTCATCAACAATAACCAATGTATATTCATTACCTCCCAAGCTTCTAATTTACAGTGGACCGAATAAGTCCATATGAAGTAGATGGAGACATCTACTCGAATTTTTGTCAATAATGCTTTTAAAGGTAGCCCTTGTTTGCTTGCCTTTTACACATGCATGCCAAGGTATATTTTTGACGTACTTGACATTCGGGGCATCACAAACTAAGTTCAGGGAGAATAATTTATTAATAGCTTTAGAATTAATATGTGTTAACCTCTTGTGTCATTGGTCACCAAGAGACGCACTATCTTTTGCTAAAAAACACACTGGTGTAGAAGAATCTATACAAATGAAATTTAAACAAAATATATTTGTGCTTCGAGTGCCAGATAGAATCGTTTCCATGTTATCAACAGACTTTATCAGGCACTTGTCAGCGTGGAATGCAACTATGTATCCTTTGTCGCATAGTTGGCTTATGCTTATAAGATTGTGTTTTAATCCCTCAACATAAGCTACATCCGAAAAGGATACACTACCGTTAGTAATCATACCATAGCTTTTAGTTATCCCTCGGTCTGAACCTCCAAAGATGACCTTTGGTCCGTTCAACACTGGAGAATAAATTTGAAGTAGGCTTCTTGTCCCGGTCATATGCCGAGAGCATCCACTGTCTAAATACCAGATTGGCGTTTTGGTGGCCTTTGGACATCCCTGCAATAATAATCAGTTTGCCTTAGGAACCCAAACATGTTTGGGTCCTTGGTCTCGTGTTAGAACACTCCCCCTACGAGGATTAGCATCATGAGTGGTCATTCTCATGTTGCTAACTTGAGGAGTTGCAATATTTCTTGGATTAAACAACAATCGATGGCAAAATGACCAATTTTGCCACATCACCAACAGTCGAACCTGTTGTATCTTTGCCTTAGGTACTCCTGCTTGACCTTCTAGGATACTGTTCTAGCAGGGGTAGCATTCTTGGAGGAAGAAGCTTCATGATGATGGCAATCACTTGATTTCTTCTCCATTACAGGCTTTTCTACAATGGATTTTACTTTTGGTGCTTTCTTGAAGTTATGACCATGATCATAAGGACCATAGTCCTGAAGAATGAATTCTTCATAAGGTGCCTTAAAGACACTCTCACCAAAGTTTCTGGGGAGAGTCCATCCTTGATAACAAGATTTTGGCTCTACATAAGTAGGCCTAGTCAAGTGGCCGTAGGATGAGTCAAGATCAAACTCATTAGTTGGAAATATCACTTTCTTAAAGACAGTCTAATCTTGAGGGGCTTTCCCCTTTGCTTTGGCCAAGGCCTTCTTGGCGGCATTATTCCTTCTCTGAGCCTTATTCCTCCTAGAAGATTTACTAGGAGCTTCTACATGGCCTAGCCCAGCACCCTTGGCCTGAGCAGAGAACTCAGCAATAAGAAGAAGAACTACCTTGGGCTTAAAGAAACTTTCAACAAGTTTATTTTTGGCTTCTAGTAATTCTTCCAACCCCTTGATGATTTCATCCTTCAGATCAAGGTGCTTGATAGCCTTGTTGAACTCATCAATAACATTATCTAAGTCTTCTCTGAGTGAGTCCATCTTTACGACTTCCTCTCTCAGAGAGATTTCTATGGCCTTTAGAGACTTAATATCTTTTGCCTGAGTTTTCACGACCTTTCAACATTTGTCGTAAGCCATGATCAACTCCTTATACTGGGCCATGAGTTCAGACTCATCGTCAGAGAAGCTATCCTCATGATCATGCTCAGAAACTTTAGATTCTGAAAGAGGGGTGTGAGATTTTACCTCCCCAGTGAACTGGGGCTCTTGTTCATCATCTGATTGAGCCATAAGTCCAAAGTAGGCTTCCTCTTCTTCACTTGACTCAGATGAGTCAGAGTCACTAAGAATCTTGCCCTTCTTGGCTATCAAGCTCTTCTCTGTCCTCTTCTTGCTATACGAGGACTTCTTTTCTTCTCTCCTGCCACCCTCCTTCTTGTGGGGGCAGTCAGCTATGACGTGACCTGGCTTGTTACAACAGTAGTAAACTATGTCAGTCGAGATGTGTTTGTTTTGTTTAGAACCATACCTGTCGTGGCTGCTTGAGCCTTTTCTGTGTCGATCACTGTCATATCGTGATCTTCTGTGAGAGGCATCCTTGCCTTTCCATTGCTTTTTCTTATTCAATAATTTCTTGCATTGTCATGAGAGTAAGGAGAACTCTCCTTCAGATAGCTCAGATCCCGAGGTACTTGGCTCCGAGTTTTCTTCTTCACTAACTTCTTGTGCTGGGGTTGAAGAGGTAGCCTTGGAATTCCTAGAGGTGCCTGCCTTTAGAGCAACAGACTTCTCTTTGGATGCATACATGCTATTCTCTCCTTCAGCTTTCCTTTTGTTGAGTTTAAGCTCATACGACATCAGCTTCCCGAAGAGATTCTGAGAATCTGTCTCAGCTAGCTTTCCAAATTCCCTGATGGCACATACCTTATTGTCCCATTCCTTGGTTAAGGATCTTAGGAACTTATCATTCAGTTCTCCGTTGGTGAAGACTTGACCATATACTCTGAGGCCATTAACTATCTTGAAAAAGTTCTCAAAGGTATCTGCAATGGTATCTTTGTGCCCTTATCAGAAGGCTTCATATTTCTGATTCAAAAGGGATCTTCTGTCATCCCTTACTTCTTTTGTACCTTCCATCAAGGTGACGAGGGACTGCCACATCTCCTTAGAAGACTGGCAGTGGATTAGGTTTTGTAGCATAGAATCATCGACTGCACTTGCAATTATATTTTTAGCTTTCTTGTCCAAGGAGACAAGTGCAATCTCGTCTTTATCTAGATCCATCAGCTTCTTTGGGACTTTCTTTGTTGGATCTATAGTTGAGATAGTCATAGGAATGTGGGGACCTTCTTCAACAATCATGAAGATCCAGGGATCCATAGCTTCCATGAAAAATTTAATTCTCTCTTTCCACATGGGAAAATTGTTCTTTGTGCACAGGGGAAGCTTGGTAAAATCTTTAGCCTTGTCCATTGCTTGAAAATTTCTCTAGAGACAACTTAGAGAGAAAATTTTTCAAGGTGTTAACCTTTTAATGACCAACCTGCCTCTGATACCAATTGAAAGTGTTAAGTTGTCTACCTAAATCACCTAGAGGGGGTGTGAATAGGTGAATTGTGCGTCTATTTGCGGAATAAAAAAAATTAACGAACTTGCACAAAAACAATCAAGCAATCACAGACGACAATAAGATTTATAGTGGTTCCCCAACCTTGGGTACGTCAACTTTCCCTCACCGATCTAGTAAATCACTAGACTCGGCTACTCCACTATCTCGGATTAAAAACCAATCCTACGTCTCGGAACCAAGTTCCTACAATCTTGATCCAAAGGGATCTACACTCGGAAGATGAAAACTCCCTACAACTTAGAGAACAACGCTCCTACACTCGGAGAATAATCTCCCACAAAATTACAAAGAGATTTGAAATACAAACAGTGATTTGTCCCAGATCTGGAAAAATTTATCTCTAGGTCTTCTTCTGAACTTTACGGCTTTTTCAGAATTTGTTGAAGAAGACTTGGTAGATCTGATCTGAGAAAACTTTGACCTACTCGATCAAGGAGAAGATGAATGTTCCTTGAACAGCAAGTCGTTCTTGATCGAAAACAGTCGAGTCGATCTTCAACCTGAGCAGCGGCGGCGGCTTCTGTAAATTCGTTCTTGGAGAGAGACGACCGATTAGAAATTTAGAAAGTGTACGGTTCACCACTTAGGGTTAGTCTCAATGAAAAGACATTATATAGGATTTACCCTAACGGTTAGAATTAACATTAATGACGACACGTGGACCAATCACGTCAAGTCATTTGAAAATCCCGTCGATCTGGACTTAAGTAAATTTTCTGAAAAACTGGACTGTTGTTCTCGAGAAGAATAAATAAGTTCTCGAGAACAAGGCTAATTTCTCGAGAGCTATACTTTCTGGACTTAAGTTAGTACTTGAGAAATAAGCGTTGAGTCAACTCAAGAACTAAATTACACTTCTCGAGAATTAAAATAACATTACTCGAGAGCTAAAACTTGTACTCGAAAACTAAGCTGACTTCTCGAGAACTAATGCTAAGTTCTCAAGAACTATAACCAGCTTCTCGAGAGATGGACTTAGAAAATTTTTCATGGTTGTCTCTGGCTACTCGAGAAATATAAGAAGTGACTTCTCGATAACTAGGCTAAGCTTCTCGAGAACTTTAATGATGTTACTCGAGAACTAGTCTAGGCTTCTCGAGAACCAAGTGAACTTCTCGAGTTTGCTAACTCTACTTCTCGAGAACTATACCAGACTTCTTGAGAAGTGGACTTAGAAAAAAATTTGAACTTATAAACTTTTTCTCTTCAAGAATCCAATCTTCATTCCATGGTCCAAGTGCTTGAATATGAAGTGTGTCCCAATAGAGAGACTACACATGAGTCAACACCTTGAATCACACAGTGAGGGATTACACTGTATGGTCCTATGTTCATGACCCACTGTAGACTGACATTGGTCTATACTTAACAATAATGGTCTGCAAACACACAACTAAACAAAGATATTAAATACAACTAAATTCATCTTAGTTCAAGAGTGACTTCATGCAAATCTGGGTTATTGTGGATGCAATACCCAACAGGATCGCTCACGGCTTAATTTGCACGAAGATTGCTCGCGGCTTAGTCGTGAGGGGGGCAGGCCCTGACGATGTCATAGCGTAGAAAGGCAGGTTCGATGAATAGCTTTGTATTCAAACCACATGCACAGTCTTACCATTTTGCACGAGGATCGCTTGCGGCTTGGTTGTGAGTGGGGCAGGCCTTGACGATGTACTGGCGTAGAAAGGCAGGTTCGGTGAATAGATTTTGTATTCAAAACGCATGTGCAGTCTTACCGTTTTGCACGAGGATCGCTCGCGGCTTGGTCGTGAGGGGGGCAGGCCCTGAAGACGTCCTGGCGTAGAAAGGCAGGTTCGGTGAATAGCTTTTGTATTCAAACTGCATGCACAGTCTTACCGTTTTGTACAAGGATCGCTCGCGGCTTAACTTACTTAAAACTAGTCGGACACTGTTGAAAAGGAAACCCAATATTTGGATAACTGATTGTCTACATACGTCCGGCCTTGCGGTTCTTACACGTCATAGAGTTCAAATGCGATACAAATACTTTTAGGAAGTTTAAAATAAGGAGTCACTGATATAATCGACGCAGGTTCTGTGCATTCCAGGTTCGGGGTAGGATCATTCCCTTTGCATTCCTTAACTTGTAGGTTCCTGGCTTCATGATTGCGGTGGCAACGAATGGTCCTTCCCATGAGGGAGAGAGCTTGTCTCCTTGTTGTCCTTTGCTAGCAGCTTCTATACTTAGAAAAACCAAATCTCCTATGTTGATAGGTCGAAATTTCACCTTTCGATTGTAATGTCGTGCTACCCGTTGCTGATAGGCGTCGGTGCAAAGAGTCGCCATATATCGAAGTTCGTGGATCAGATCCAGATTTTCTCGAAGGGCTTTATCATTCTTTTCTTGGTTGAAGTTGGAGACTCGCGGGCTTGGGATGCCAATGTTGACTGGGATGACCGCTTCTGTCCCGTAGCAGAGGTTGTACGGTGTTTCTCCAGTCGGGATTCTCTTTGTGGTTTGTTATGCCCATAAAACATTGGGGAGTGCGTCGACTCATTGCCCCCCGGCTTCCTGCAATTGGGTTTTTAATCCTTTCAAGATCGTTTGATTGGTCACCTCAATTTGTCCGTTGGTTCGGTGGTGCGCCATAGTAGTGTGTCGTAGGTTAATCTTCAAGTTCTCGCACATCTTTGTGAAAGATTTTCCTGTGAATTGGGTCCCATTATCTGCAACGATGATTGTTGGGATTCCAAAATGACAGATGATATTCTTCCATACGAATTGTCTGGCATTCTCTTTAGTGATCTTAGCCAAAGGTTCCGCTTTGACACACTTAGTGAAGTAATCAATAGCCATTATAATGAACTTTCTCTGCCTCGAGGCTTGGGGTAAGGGACCGAGGAGGTCAACTCCCCACTGTGCAAAAGTCCATGCTCCTTGCAATACGGTGAGGGTGACTAGTGGTTGTCGAGGAATGCTTGCATGCAACTGACAGCTTTTGCATTTTTGGATCGATCCATGATCGTTTTGTTTCTTCAATCTCCATGATTTCCCAAGGCCCTTGGATGCTGGGGATGACGATCTCTTCTACTTGGCGCCTCCTATACTGATATTATGTAGGTGACGTGGCTAGCTTCTAAAGCGCGTCTGCCCTGGAATTCTGTTCCCTAAGGATGTGAAGAATTTGGAACTATGGTACCTTGAGCAAGAGAGATTTCAATAGTGAAAGGTATTGGGCTAGTTGCTCATTCTTTGCTTCGTAGTCACCTTCTACTTGCGAGATGACGAGCTAGGAGTCTGAATAGATGGTCAGGTTTCTTACATGGTAGTCGATGGTGAGCCTGAGCCCTGCAATCAGGGCCTCGTACTCCGCTACATTGTTGGTAGCTACAAATTTTAGCCTAAGTTCGTACTCTAGGATGACCGACTCTGGGCTTATCAAAAGTATTTATGCGCCCGCTCCTTCGATTCATGATGTTCCATCGACATATAAGATTCATTGAAGGTTATTTGTAGCTTGTGTGGTGGCTGTTTCTGGTGGGATAGTATTCTCTACAACGAAGTCCGCTAGCACCTGCGACTTGATGACTGGTCCAGGTAGAAAATGGATATCGAATTCACCTAACTCGACTACCCATTTTACCAATCTATCGGAGACCTCTGGCTTTTGGAGGATTGTGTGAAGGGGGAGTTTGGTCAATACTTTGACCGTGTGGGCTTGGAAATATGGTCAGAGCTTTATATCCGAGAAGACGAGTGCCAACGCTGTCTTGTCTATTGCAGGGTATCGAGTTTCCGTGTCTGAGAGAATCTTGCTGAGGCAGTAGATCGGACGCTGAACTCCTCCCTCATCTTTAACTAATACTGAACTCAATGCTGCGGGCGTGACTGCTAAGTATAAATAGAGTGTCTCTCCAGGGATAGGCTTTGAGAGGAGTGGCGGGGAGGTCAGGTATCGCTTTAGGGATTCGAAAGCGGTCTGACACTCATCCGTCCACTGGAATCCTGCGCTCTTTGCTCCCTTGAGGATTTTAAAGAACGGTAGATACTTATCCCCGGTTCGTGCTAGGAATAGCGAAAGCGCAGTAATTCTCCCGTTTAGGCATTGTACCTCTTTCAGGGAACGAGGGGGTGCCATATTTTCGATGGCTTTAATCTTATCTAGATTTGCCTCTATCCCCTGCTGCGTTACTATGAATCCCGAAAATTTTCCTGACGTTACTCCAAATGCGCATTTGTTGAGGTTGAGTCTCATGTCGTGTTGTCAGAGAATTTTGAAACACTTTTCAAGGTCCTCCACATGGTCTTCTCACCGGATACTTTTTACTAGTATATCGTCTACATATACCTCCATGGACTTTCCGATATGATCTTTGAACACCTTGTTCATCAGTCGCTGGTAAGTGGCTCCGGCATTCTAAAGACCAAAGTGCATTACCTTATGGCAGTATATTCCATTGTCTGTTCGAAACGCTGTATGCTCTTCATCCGCAGGATTCATTTTTATTTGGTTATAACCAGAGTAAGCATCCATAAAGATAGAGAGTTGGTGTCCTGCGGTTGAGTCGATAAGCTGGTCAATTCTTGGCAGGGGGAAGCTATCTTTCGGGCAAACTTGGTTGAGGTTTGTGTAATCCACACACATTCTCTGCTTTCTAGAGGATTTCTTTACCATTACCACGTATGCCAACCAAACGGGTTATTCTACCTCTCATATGAACCGCGCTTCAAGGAGCTTTCCTACTTCCTCTTTGATGGCTTGAAGTCGTTTAGGGACGAAATTCCTTTTCTTTTGGATGATTGGCATACATGTCGGGTTAATATTCAGAGAATGTTGAATGACTTGCGGATCTATACCGGGCATATCTTCGGGGCTCCAAGTGAAAATGTCCTTATTTTCCTGGAGGTAGGCCGTCAATTCTTCCTTTTCCTGTTGTGGGAGGACCGATCCAAGTTGGACGGTGTGGCTTGGGACTGCCTGTGAGAGAGGGACCTCAATTAATTCCTCAGTTGGCGCTCCTCGCTGTAAGATCGCCTCGTCTCGTAGGTCAAAGTCGTCGATATTCATGGTTGTGGCTTTAACCGGCCGGGCTTGCTTTGAATAACAAGTCCTAGCATCTTTTTTGTTCCCCGGGACAACCCCTACCCCTCCAGTAATGGGAAACTTCATGGCAAGGTGTGGGATTGAAGGAACGGCTTTGAAGATTGACTAAATGGGTCTTCAAAAGATCGCATTGTAGGCTGAGCTTGAATTTACTAGAGGGTCTTGGTGGGGTGTCCGGATCCCTTCAAGATCCTCATCCCCAAAGGCTATGGTGGAATCTTGCTTACATCTCTTCTCTTCGTGGACGTCTTTTGCACGCTCACTGAGAATACCTGGGTAGGGAAAATCAGAGATTCGGCAATGGTTTCGATGTTCCCGACTGTTTGCCTATCACCGGCTCCTCCTTGCTAGGTGTTTTGCTGATCCCTTTCCTGCCTAGGGGGAGCTAGCTGATCCTGTAGATTTCCTTGCAAGAACCTGCCCAGGATCCCCTGGCGAACCAGACATTCAATTTCATCCTTCAGTTTTGCGCATTCCTCTGTGGTGTGCCCGGTTGCTCGATGGAATTCACAATACTTTTACTGGTCATTCATGGGATTAGGGGTCGGCTGCTTGGGGCGATGTAGTGTCGGATCGTTCTGGATGGCGTAAAGCACATTTGTGTGGGTGGTATTTAACTGAATGTATTCTTGGGGTGGTTGGCCCCTCTAAAAGTCGCGTCGTCGCTGGCCATTCCAGATCTTGTCTTGGAATCTTCCTTCCTGGACTTTTGAAGACTGTTCCCCGTCCCTTTTGCATTTTTAGTCTCCATCGAATTGCTGACAATGTTTACTTCGATGGCTCCATCTGCTGCTATTTGCGCTTCCACGTGATGTACAAGTTCTGGGTAGCTAGAGACAGTTTCTCTCATCAAAGCCGAGTAGAAACCATTGGGGCGAAGCCCTTCAAGAAATACTCCGCTCAAAAGTTTTGGGTCAACACCCAGAATCTGGCGAGCTTCTGCGATAAACCAACGAAAAAACTCCTTCAAAGATTCCCCTTCGTTTTGTCGAATTCCTGACAAATGTGAAGGGTCCCGAACAATTCTTCAGTTGACGATGAACTGGTCAGCAAATTGCCTTGTCAATTCCATGAAGTTTGTGATAGTTCCCTCCCTCAGGGAGTGGAACTAGGTCTGAGCTTAGCGTTTGAGAGTGGCTGGGAAGACTTGACATAGTAGCTGGTCTGGCATATTATAGATCATCATGATCATAGTAAAGTTATAAATGTGTTCCAACGGGTCGTCTATCCCGTCGAAAGTTTCAATATTCGACAGTTTGAAGCCATGAGGGATTGGATGAGCCAAAACCGGGGGTGCAACTGGAGAGCCTTGGTGAAGTGGTCGATGTAGAAACCAAAAACTGGCCCCAATGAGAGTTCGGACCCTAGGGCGTAGATAACACATACTTCTCCCAAACTCAGACCCTTGACCAGTTATTGAGAACAAAAGAACTGACCCTGGGCTATAGTACGGAGGTCCCTCTACTAACCCGGAAGATCTCAGAGCACTTCCCCTCCTTAGCCAAGTGCTGAGCTAAGGATACCTTAGAAATCACTGCAAGACTTCAAAAAATGAGAAAGTTTTCCTTCTAAGGTATCCTGTGGGTCTGTTTATAGAATCCAAAAAGTGGGTTTGCGAACAGCAAAATTCCGCTGTTCAAAAATGCTATATGCAGCCCAAAGTGGTCTGCTAACAGCCAAACTCCGCTGTTCTGAGGAGCTAAATGCATACCTCCAAGGGTATCCAGGTAATTTTACCCCTAGACCCTACTGGGCGGGAGGCTTTTCGCATACCTAGGCGGAAGCCCTTTCGTCGGCTTTGCTTAATCAACCAGGCCGTCCCTGGCCCAAAAGAATCTATCAAAGTACTGCTACTCTACACTCAACGCCTTAAGCCGAGAAGCATCGAGAGCATTGAGTGGAAGAGCCTCACTCAACGTCTTAAGCCGAGAAGCGTCGAGAGCGTTGAGTGGAAGAGCCTCACTTAATGCATTAAGCTGAAAAGCGTCGAAAGTGTTGAGTGGAAGAGCCTCATTCAACGTCTTAAGCCGAAAAGCGTCAAGAGTGTTGAGTGGAAGAGCCTCACTCAACGCCTTAAGCCGAAAAGCGTCGAGAATATTGAGTGGAAGAGCCTCACTCGACGCCTTAAGCTGAAAAGCGTCGAGAGTGTTGAGTGGAAGAGCCTCACTCAACCCCTTAAGCAGAAAAGCGTCGAGAGCGTTGAGTGGAAGAGCCTCACTCAACCAATTAAGCCGAAAAGCATCGAGAGCATTGAGTGGAAGAGCCTCACTCAATGCCTTAGGTCCAGGGAGGTCAACCCACCCCAGGGGCCTTTCACATACCCAGGCGCAAGCCTTTTCGCCTAGCCTGGAGAGAAGCTCTCGAACCACCTCCCCTGAGAGAAAATCCACTCGGTGAATATGGGATTGTACACAATCCCCGCTCTTTGCGAGAGTCTCACACTCGGAAAGAAATGTCCAACCCCTAAAATTCGGTGAGTGGATGCTGACCTGTAAGAGAATCTTTTGCAGGTCCCACCTCGACCCTATAAATACATACCAGGGCCTGTCTCCAAGACTTCACTCCTTCTACTACAGCTTATCGCCCGAGCTCTCGCGTTGACTCAAAGATGTATGCCAAACGAGCCATGAAACCACTCTTTCAAGAAGTCCAAGATCATCTCGTCGTCGCTCAGCTGAGAGCTCGCACCGACTGTACTGGGTTCGCCCCTGGATCTCGGCAAAAAGGCCTGCAGATTCGGCCTACCGGCAGAAAAAATCCAAGTCGGTTCGGCGAGACCACTCTAGGAACGAGCCGGCCTCGCTGACCCCAATGCCTGCCTGCGAGGAGCCTGCTCTTTAGCCAAAGGTTCTTTTCTTTCCCCATCTTTTGGCGCTAACCCCCAAAGTGGGCTTACGGTACTGAAATACTGCTTTTTTCACAGGAGACGGTTCCCGAAGGCGATGCTGATGCCCCTCCAGCGAATGCCGAGTCAACTCGGCTTCCTGATAAGAGTTCACAGGTGGTCTCGGAGGCTTCCCCTCCGGTTACCCAGGCAGAGCCCGCGAATGCTCCTGTTAACCTTCTCACCTGGCTTTCGCTTTCGCTTTCACTTTTAATGGTTTGTTTTTTCCTTCACTTTTATATCCCCTGGCAGTGTCCACTTCCGAGAACCTGGATGTCATCAGCCCGAGGACCAGGACTCCCGCTGCCAAGGACCCTAACGATCCTGCGACCGGCCTTCCCTTCTCGCCCAGGAGAACTGCCAATGAGTCCACTGCTCTCGCGCCGCACTCCCTCCCACTCGGTGGGGAGGGAAATCCCTTCTCGCCTACGACCGAGACCCATCTGCCGGAGCAGGTCGCCTTCCCTCCGGGTCGAGGAAAGACGTACCGCCCACTCAGGATGTCATTTGAAGGGCGTTCTGAATCTTCTTGACAACCATCAGGTAAAAATTGCCCCTTCTCGCGCCTTGATTGTTTTTCTCCCTCCAAATTGGCCCTGACGCAGTCCTCTCATCAGATCATCATGAGCCTGCGGAAGGGCCCGACACAGATGAGGAGGTGATCTTGCCGCCGTCTTCCCTGAGCAAGATGCTAAGCTTCCTTGAGGCCTCTGGAAACACCGAGAAGCAGAGGGAGAGGATAGCGGAAGTCCTGTCAAAGCTTATATGGATGCAGCAAGAGGACTCCTTGCGGGAAACAACCTTCTTGATGCGGATTGAGCGGCGCCTGAGCGTGATCGAGCGGGACTATACTCATCTTCTTGGCGAGACGGACCGTATGAGAGGCGGAAGCGAGGAGACTTCTCCTGGGAGACACATCGCGTGGGCCCAGGACCAGCTACGCCTAGTCCACCAGGATCTTACAGCCGTGATGTCCTACCATTATCGGTGAGTGCCCCCGAGGACTGGGAGGCGAGGTCGGGGTCGCTGGCGGTGGGAACAATACTAAGTCCCGAGGGTTCTTGCCTCTTCTACCCCCAACCTCTCAGCATGCTCTTCTCGCATGTACCTTTCTTATTTGTAACGAACATTTGAATATTTATTCTTATTTAACATGGCTCTCGCCCAACGAGAGGCCTATTGTATATATAATTTCTTATTTTTTCATGTCATTCCATTCTGCCGAATGATTAGCTCTCGCGTCACGTTTTTCCTTCATACTTGGTGTTGCTTTGTTCTTACCCGAGATCCCTCCCGGAGGTTTTCGCTGTCTGCAGGTACAGGAAGCGCTAGCGAGATCGAGCGAAATTCGAAGCGTCGAATTATTAAAAATTGCTATACGCACTCCCGTCATTAGAAAAAACGTCATGATTACCATATTCTTCTATAAATAGGCCGGCTGACCAACCGCATTTACTTCCACTTGCTTCCGGACCTTTGTTTTCTTTCTTCTCTTGTATTCTCGCCGTTCTCTGCTCCCTGAGCCTTTCGCCTACCAGCTTTCTTTCCCTTTCCTCCTTCACACAATGCCGGGCGAGACTGAGGGTCGCACCAAATGTGCGCAAAACTTCGTCGAACACAACTTTCCCCCTTGCCGCCTAATCGAGACGGAATTCTCCTTCATAACCGGGAACTACATTCCCCAAGAATTTTCCGCACGCAATCTCGGGAATGAAGACAAAGTCAACTTCCCGTCGAAAGGGGAGCTGTCCATATTGTTGGAGCACTTCAAGATAGGGTTCCGCCTCCCCCTCTGGCAAGAAGTGTGCCAGGCCCTTCGCTGCTATGGAGTGGTCCTGGTGCAACTCAATCCTAATTCTGTCGCGCTCCAAGTGGCTTTCGCCTACTACATGCGCGCAGAAAGGATTGAGTTCAACCTTTCCATCTTCCGGAAGCTGTTCAACTTCCGGTCAAAGAGCGGGATCGTCTTCTTCTTAGGGCAGACGATCAAGACCATCGGTCTCACAAACAAGAACCACAACTGGGCGCAAAAGTTTCTTCGTGTCTGGGATCTTCAGCAATGTTCCCCTCGCGCCGGTGCAGTATGATGAAGTAACCTACCAGCATCCGGCGCTTGGGGGATGCGAGACGAACATCCTCTCCTTCTTCAGGACCAAGAATTTTGACGTCAAGTTCTTGCGGCGAAACATCGACTCCCTTTTGCCATTCCCTGTCGGCGAAGATACCATTCTGCCTTGCCTATCTAAACAAAACATTTCAAGTCTAACCTTTATGGATTTTATAAGTGAGCGGGAGATCCCCCTCCATCAACCCTTTGACGAGACTAGAGGTTTTGCCGCCACACTGTCTCTCGCCAAATCCGCCGCCCTTGCTTGTCGGGATGAGCCTGACTCTTCCTCCAAGCTGAGCGCCCGGAAGCAGAAGCCCGACGCTCCCTCTTACGCCCCTTCCAAAAATCCAAACCCTCTGCGACGGAAAAGGGCAAATCCGTCGGCGAGACCCCAGCTGAAGCCCCGCCTGCCACGGGTGAAAAATATGTCGCAACGCAGGTTGCCGCTGCCTTGAAGATGGTTCCTGCCAAACCGGTGCTGAGAGGGCATCAAAATTTTGGCCCGGGAGGAAAGCACTTGAATGAAGAGGGCCAACCCCTCCTGCAATGGGACCCGAAGGCGAACCGGGTCTCGATCTCATCGCTCCTTCCCTCGTGGATGGAGCAGGAAACTAGCAGCGGCGAAGCCTTCGCGCTCGGCTTCGGGCTCTACATTCGAGTGGACATGAGCATATATGACCAGGAGTCTACCAAGGCTCTCGCCCATGAAGCTGTTCGAGCCCAACTGCGCGCGTTTGAGCTTGCGCACATGTCTGCGTGCCCTAGCCTAAGCATCAAGCGCAACCTGAGCGAGGCGCAGAAGACGCGAGATCTTGCAGCTGCCGAGGTCGTCACCTTGAAGGCCGACCTAGAGGCCTCGCGGAAACTTCTCTCCCTCTTCCCAACAATTGAGGTATGTAAAACTTTAGAGGCCTTCTGCCTCTTGACTTCTCGCCATCTACTCATGTTCAGTTCTAACTAAATTCTTATAGGATTCAGCCCAAGCCCAACTATCGCGTACGCGCGAGGCTGCTCTCAAGGGCGAGATCGCGCTGCTGAAGGTTGAGATAAAACAAGCGCAGGAGGCCAAGGCACCGGTTCCACCGCCACCGGTCGAGAAGGTCAAACGTCACCAATAATAAAACTATGAGATAGAGATGATGATGCAGGAGAATGCACAGGCGGTGGCCAAGTGCGTGATCCAGGTGCTGCGGGAGTCCGGCTTTCTGAATGAGGGTAGCGAGACGCTCACTCCGCGCGGGATACTCCCCTGGCTTTTTGGCCCCATCCCTAGGCCCGCGGGAGAGGATGACTCCCCGGGTGAGGATGACGAGATAATCCTCGGCGAGAGCGACGGGTCCACTGACGAATCGTCCAGCGAGACGTCCGACGACTCCCCATGAAGAGCTTTTGCTTTTTTGTTTTTAACTTGTCATTTTCTCTTTCATGACTCTGTAAGGGGCGAGATCTCCCAAGCAAAATGTAACATTTTTTTTCATATATAAATGATCTTTATTTCTGCTGAAATGGTTATTGTTTGTCATACTTTTTTCTGTATCTCGCATTTTATTATCTGCGCATGAATCTGAACATTTGTATAAGCCTCAGAATCTTAGGTGATGATCGCCACCCGTTCGAAGAATAGACTAAGTAAATTATACCGAGAGGAACACATCGAGAGCCCTGACGAGAGGGACATGTCGAGATCCCAGCCGAGAGGGACATGCCGAGAACCCTGCCAGAAGAGATGTTGGATACATTGGAAAATGTGTACCTGATTTGGAGAAGCCTCACTTAGCTCAATGATATACATCAAGGTGTATTTGATGTTATTTTAAGTTTATATGTGCAGGTTAAGAATGTGCTAGAATGCAGGAAAAAGATTCTAAGTCCATATGTCGACACCTGAGGAAGCTGTGTCGACACTTCAGTAAGATTGTGTCGACACTTGGAAATGGCTGTGTCGACACTTCAGTGAGTTTGTGTCGACACCGGAAGGAAGTGTCGACACACAGAAGATTATAGTCGACATCAAATGTGTCGACACCGAGAGGCTGTGTCGACACACAGAGGTAGAGTCGACAATAACTGTGTCGACACCTGGAGGCAGTGTCGACACACGCTATGTTCTGAGTCTACATCAACTGTGTCGACACACAGGACTTGTGTCGACACACAGCTGAGTCTAGACCAAGTTGATTGCTGATGAATGGTGAAGTGTTTGTGTCGACACAAATAATCAGTGTCGACACATTCTCAAGATGCAGTGTCAAGAAGCTGTGTCGACATCAAGGCAGCTTTGTTGACATCACCAAAGGCTGTGTCGACACTTAAGTCACTTGTGTCGACACATATTGACAGATGGTCTCGACACTTTATGACAGTCAGTCTTGACGCTTTGCTGACAGAGACAAAGGCTCAAGAACTGTTTGAAGACTTGACAGCTGTGAGTTACAACAGGTTTTCTGAAGCTGTCAGACTTGTCAGAAGTTAGTTATAAACCGGATCAGCCGGTTACCATGGATGAAGTCTATAAATAGATGGATTCAGAAGAAGAAGGAAGTTGATATTACACACAACTAACACACCTATTGTGAGATTGATCTTTGATCAAGAAAGTACAAGTCACAAAGAAGAAGATCTTCGTGAGAAGATCTAAGAAGACGTTCTGAAGTAGTTTTCTATTCAGATTCTGTCTAAGTTGAATTCAATCAAGAATTCAGAAGTATCTTTAAGAGGTTTGGATAGAGAGAGATCCAGCTATTTGAAGTCAAGCAGGAGACATTCACAGGTCTCTCAAGAAGCAGATACTGAACTAATCTGTCAAGAAGATTCAAATCTATTTTTGAAGTCTAAGAAGAAAGCTGTCAGTCAGTTATACTAAAAGGAAATCAACCCAACTAAGTTCAGATTCAAGAAGCTTTGAAGAAAGCTAAGATCAAGTTGATTTCAGCCATCAGCCTCTTAAAGAAGCTGATCAAGAAAGTACTTATCCCTTCTCTCTAAACAGGGGTAAGAGATTATAAAATTCCTTATCAAATTCTGTATGATCTAATCATAGATCTGAGTTGTAAGCCTACTTTATAAAGGCTGAGTGTAGGAGATTTATTCTTTGAGTGGTAGGGCTGTTTATGCCTGAGTTGTAGGAGAAGGTATTCTCTGAGTTGTAGGCCTTATGGCAAGGCTGAGGTAGGGTTGTTTATGTCTGAGTTGTAGGAGAAGGTATTCTCTGAGTTATAGGCCTTGTGGCAAGGCTGAGGTAGGGCTTGTTAGCCTGAGTTGTAGGAATGTGGAGACATTCTGAGTTGTAGGAATCCTTCTGGATTCTGAGCTAAAGGAAGAAGTTAGGCCGAATCTAGCATACTGCTAGATAGGTGAAGGGGGAAAGTGGATGTACCCAGACCTTGGGGAACCACTATAAATCTGTGTGCAATCTGTGATGTGTGTATGATTTTGATTGTTGTGCTGTGTTAGCTGTAGAAATATCTTATTAACTCAAAGATCTGTAGTTATTTTTTGCCTTAAGTTAAATCAAGGAAAAGTACCTATTCACCCCCCCCCCCCTCTTGGTGTTTAGGTAGTCTTGAAAGTAAAACTATCAAGTGGTATCAGAGGGAGGTTACTCAAAGAAGGACTTAACAGTCTGAGTTAGATCCCTAAGGCAGAATCAAGAATCAAGAAAATGGGTTTTGGAGAGAATCACAAGGAACTAGGGTCAATGAAATTACCCATCTACAGGAAAGAGATTTTTGGAATCTGGAAAGAAAGGGTTAGGTTGTTTATGGAGGCCTCTGACCCAAGGATATATATCACAGTAAAAGAAGGTCCATATATCTCAATAAATGTGTCTGTTCTAGATGCAAATCAAAGAACTCCTAAAGATTTTTCTGAAATGACCAAGGATGAGATTGTACTGGCAATTATGGATAAAAGAGCTCAGAATATCATAGTGAGTGTCATAGATGATTCTACTTTCCAAAATTTGATTCACTGCAAAACCTCCAAGGAAATGTGGGACACTTTGATTGTCTACATGGAAGGTTCTGAAGAAGTTAGACAAGATAGAAAGTCTATGCTCAATCAAGAATATGAGAGTTTCAGACAAGGGAAGTCTGATAGCATATCTGAATGCTACAAGAAATTCTACAGGATAGTGAATGAACTGATGTCCTATTGAAGATTCTTCAGTACTTATGAGCTGAATGACAAATTCCTAAGATCCTTGACAAAGGATTGGGATACCAAGATTTGTGCCATTAGAGAAGTGGCCAAACTAGCAGACATTTCTCCTCCAACCTTATTTGGAAAGTTGTTATCATATGAAATGCAACTAATGGCTAGGAAGGAGGAAGAAAGAAATATAAAAGGAGAGCATAGAGAAAAGTCAGTGGCCTTCAAGGTTGAAGCCACTAGAAAGAGCAGGAGGATGTCTCCATCACCTCCTAAGGAAGTTGCTGAAGTTATCTAAGAGAATTCAGATAATCAGAACTTAGATAGCAGTGATTCAGATGCAGATTTTGCTGCCTTTATAAGGCAGTTTCAGAGGTTCTTGAAGAAGAAGCAGTGGAAGTCAAGGCCCTCCACATCACATCCAGTTGATGACTACTTTCAAAAGAGAAAATCATCAAGAAAGGAAAGGAGCAGGTCTAAGCCCAACAAAGCTACAACATCAAAAATTGTTTGTTATTGCTACAATAGGCCTGGACATGTGGTGGCTGAGTGTCCAGAAAAGAGGAAGGAGTCAGCAGACAAAAAGAAGACTCAACAAAAGGGCAAGAAGGAGAAATACTTTGTTGCTAAGAAGGAGAAGAGTCTTATAGATCAATCCTCCTCAGAGTAAGAATCTGAAGCTGAAGCATACATTGGACTGTATGCAGCTAGTGAAGAAGAGGAGTTTATGCAATTACTGGACTCCATCAATGAACAAGAAGACCATCAGTGCATGGGACTGATGGCTGAATCAGAAGACAACAAGTGCCAGGATCAGCCTGGTCCCAATAAGGTACAAAGTAATTCTAGAATTTCTGATTACAGTACTGGTTCAGAGTTAGATTCATCTTCATCAAGTGATGAGGATGGATCAGAATCTGAAGGAGATATTCATCAGTTGATAGATGAATATGGGGACTTATTGCAGGCACTTAAGAAAAGCAAAAACTTGGCCAAAACTCAGGCTAAGGAAATTGCAGATCTTAAGATGACTGCATCTGGTTTAGAGAAAGAATTGGATCAAAAATTGAATGAGATTGCCAAGCTGAAAACTATATCTGTTATTCAGATGGGTACAATCATATATAAAAATGATCTAATTAAAAGTCTGGAAGTCAGACTTCAAAAGGAGAAAGATCTAGTGGATTGTTACTCTAAGCCAAAATTAGTCTTACTCTTAATAGATGAGTTTGTGGCTCAAAAGGGTAAGGCAGGATTAGGCTTTAAAGGTAACACCAGGACTGTCCAATTCAAGAGAAAAGGCAAAGCACCAGTCCAACCAGTAAATTTTAAAGTGCCTGTAATATTTAGAAAGGTACAAGTGCCTTATAACAGATATGATCTTGAAAACATTCATGGTCATAATAAGACTGATATTCTGAATAACAAGGGTGTTAATGCCAATAAGTCAGCCCATGTTCATAAACCCCATGGTTATAAGAAATCAGTGGGTGTAGCTGCAGCAGCACCAGCACAGAACAAAAAATTTTCTGCCAAAAATGTATCTAGACCTAGATACAACAAGTATGAATGATGGTGTTGTGGCAAGACAGGCCATTTTGCCTTAGACTACTGGCATAACATAAGTGTCAGGAAGAACAACAGTCTACCAGTTAGAAGAGCTGTTGGTAGTTTTGATATGAATGGTGCTAACTTGAACCAAGGACCCAAGACTTACTTGGGTTCTAAGGGAAAGTAATTCTGTATTGCAGGAAAGTCCAAGTTGTCATGCCCTTATATGGTACTTGGACAGTGGATGTTCCAGGCACATGACTGGAACAAAGAGGCTACTGAAGGAGTACACACCTATCAAGGATGGGCCTAAAGTAATCTTTGGTGGATCTGAAAGAGGAATTATCAAAGGATTTGTTCATGCAGTCCAACAGGTATAAGAAATGGAATGGACAAGCTTTCCATTGCAGAAGGCTCAACTGCAGATGAAGTATTGGAAAATGATGGTTACTGTCTAGGGGGAGTACAAGACTCTCTAGAAGCTGATGACAACCAAGAGGTGCAGCATAATGAAGAAACTGGAGGTGTTCAGCCAGAAGGAAGTTTACCTCCAGCTGTAAGACATCTAAAGGATCATCCAGCAAATCAGATAATTGGTGATCCAAGACAAGGAGTGCAAACCAGAAGCAGAAATCTGAATACAGTCCTGCACTCAAGTTTTCTATCTCAACTGGATCCAAAGAAATTTGAAGAAGCTATCCAAGACCAACACTGGATTAATGTTATGCAAGAGGAGCTTAATCAGTTTAGAAGATGCAAGGTCTGGGAGTTAGTTCCTAAACCAAAATACCACAACATCATTGGTATAAAGTGGATATTTAGGAGCAAGTTGGATGAGAGTGGAGTTATTGTGAAGAACAAAACAAGATTGGTTGCAAAAGGATACAGGCAGTAAGAGGGAATAGACTTTGATCAAACATTTGCTCCAGTAGAAAGACTGAAAGCAATCAGGATGTTCCTTGCCTATGCAGCATATCAAGGCTTCAAGGTATACCAAATGGA
Source organism: Platanthera zijinensis (assembly GCA_039513925.1). Classification (NCBI taxonomy): domain Eukaryota; kingdom Viridiplantae; phylum Streptophyta; class Magnoliopsida; order Asparagales; family Orchidaceae; genus Platanthera; species Platanthera zijinensis. The sequence continues at coordinate 208,503,021 of CM077083.1, forward strand.
TGTGAAATCAGCATTCCTGAATAGTGATCTAAAAGAAGAAGTCTATATAGAGCAGCCATCAGGTTTTGTAGATTCTCTTAAACCTTGTTATGTCTATAGACTTAGGAAAGCATTGTATGGGTTAAAGCAAGCCCCAAGGGCTTGGTATGAAACCCTGTCTACTTTCCTTATTGGGAACAAATTCTCAAGAGGTAAAATAGACAAAACTCTATTCCTAAGGGAATCTAAAGGTAAGATAATCTTAGTTCAGATCTATGTAGATGACATAATTTTTGGGTCTACAGAGAACAACTTTTGCAAGAAGTTTGTCAAACTTATGCAAGGGAAGTTTGAAATGAGCAGTATGGGGGAACTTAAGTTCTTCTTGGGACTCCAAGTAAGACAGACTGAATATGGCTTGTCCATATCCCAGTCTAAGTTCACCAAGGAGTTAATTAAGAAGTATAGTATGGAATCATCCTCCACCATGAGAACTCTTATGGGAACAAGTATGCCTATATGCAAAGATGATACAAGTAAACTTGTAGATGAGTTTTTGTATAGAGAAATAATTGGCTCTCTATTATATCTCACTACTAGTAGACTAGACATTATGTATGCTACATGTGTCTGTGCTAGGTACCAAGCATGCCCTAAAGAATCACATTATACTGCAGTCAAGAGGATTTTGATATATCTAAAGGGCACACCAAATCTAGGCCTTTGGTACCCTAGGAATGGAGATTTTCTACTAACAGGTTATTCAGATGCAGATTTTGCAGGCTGTAGAGAAGATAGAAAAAGTACTACAGGTACATGCCAATTCTTGGGAGGAAGGTTGATATCCTGGAGCAGTAAGAAGCAGACTAGTGTGGCAATATCCACAACTGAGTCTGAATATGTCGCAACAGGAAGTTGCTGTGCACAGCTGTTGTGGATTCAGCATCAGCTAAGGGACTATGGTATTTAAGTAAGTAGAACACCTTTATTGTGTGATTCTAAAAGTGCTATTTCTATTGCAAACAATCCTGTTTTACATAGTTGGACTAAGCATATAAAGATAAGATACCATTTTCTAAGAGAACATGTAGAAAAAGAAGACACCTCATTAGAATTTGTTAAAACTGATTTTCAAATTGCAGATGTTTTTACTAAGCCTCTGGATGAAACTAAATTCAATAGATATAAAATTGAATTAGGAATGCTTATCATAGGTTAGTTTTCCAAAAAATTGGCTAAGTAAAATGGTGTCGACACATTCAGTGATAAGGTGTCGACACAGAGAAGTCATGTCGATAATTCAGGAAAATTGTGTCGACACGGAGAAAATATGTCGACACCTAAGGGACAAAGAGTCGACACATCCAGAAATGTAGTGTCGATACAACCAGAGTAATGGTGTCGACACTTCCAGATTTTGTGTCGACACTTGTAATAAGAGTCGACACAGATTTCTGATGAACTACTAAGTATCTCCTGTGTCGATATATCATCAATTGGTGTCGACACATAGTAGTCAGCGCCGTGGTCGAGACAATAAAAGTTTGTGTCGACACTTTTCAACAGCGTCGACACTTTTAGACAGTTTTTGCCCGCCTTTTGACCTTTTTTTATTAGAAGGGTATAAATAGGTCAAGAACTTATTCTGTCGACACGCTCACCAGGGTTTCAAGACAAAAACCTTGTGTCGACAAACTCTATCCTCTCCAATCAAGCTTTCTCTTTATTCCAATGGCGCCCAAGGTTGAAGACAACATCAATGAAGGATATGAGTTGGTTAGACATGCATTCGACGATGCCGCAACGGAAATCAAACAGGTCATTTCTCTTCTTGCAGGCAACGGATTGGAATATCTTGTCTCTAAACCTACAAAGATATGGAAGAAAGAAGTATTCGAGTTCTATACTGCTGCTTCAATAGACTCAATAGGATTGAAAATCAAATCCACTATACATGGAGAAAAAGTCAAGCTGCCTCAGAAAAGCTTAAGCAAGATTCTCCATCTACCTAGACTCCATGATGAGGAAGAGGTCCCAGCCTCAAGGACCAGGGAGGCGCTTCAATGGTGTGGATTGGATCCAACCTTAAAGATAGGAGCAGCCATCAACAGGAAAGGCATGAATCATCAAGGGAAATTCCTATCTGAAATAGTAGGAAAAGTGATCTTATGTAAACCAGGTGGCCATGATAGGATATCAGCCTATATGTTCAGCCTGATGATAAGGGTAATATTTAAGATTCACACCAATTGGTCTGCAATACTGTTTGATAAGATAAAAGAAGGAATCAAGAAGCCAAACTTGGCTAGGATCATGAGTCTATACCTGACTGGAATAATTCCAGAGGTGATGCAACAAATTCCTGGATCAAAGATAAATCACATGAGGAGAATGGACATAAGGTTATTCTCAAGATGGGACAGAGTTCTTTCAAAGGAGATGCCTGATGTGGACAGGCAAGATCCTGCAGCAAAATCCCCAGTGCATGACATTTCTGAGCATGGTCATGAAGATGAACAAGAACAGGAAGCACAAATTAGAGAACAAGTTCAGGAAGAGACTATATCTGCACAGGTGCAGGGGGAGCCAATTACTGCATAGTTGCAGGGGGAGCCACATTCTGAACAGGTGCAGGAGGAAGAAAGAATTAATTTATCAGAAGAATTAGTTTCTCAAACTAGTCTTGATAATTATGGAGTTGTTGCTACTGCTGAGAAAGTACTATCTCCTTCTCTCACACAACAAGAATTCACTCTTGAAGAGTTGTTTCCTGATCTTTGAGGAGCAGCAGATAAAATGGAGACCCTAATATTTGAGGGGGAGCAAGTAAGGGTTGAGGGGGAGCGGGTTAATCTTGAGGAGGAGCAATATGGTGCTGAGAAAGAAATTTCTTCCACTCCTCAAGAGAGAGTTACTATTGAAAGTTCTTCAGAGTCTGAGCATGAAGAAGTCAGGGAGGCCAAGAAAAGAAAACTTATGGTCTTTAAGAGAAGAAGTCAAAGCTATAAGAAGGCTCTCCAAACAACTACTTCACATTCTACTCCTGAGATTGATTACAACAAGTACTTGGTTGACTTACAAGTAAAATTTGATGAGCAGAGATTACTTCTAGAAAAATATGTGGATGAAAGCCAAAAGTCTATTCAATTTGATCTAGCCAAAGAGTTAAAGTCTATCAGATTTGAGGTCAATCAGAATAAAAAAGAGATGACAGATTGCTTCCACAAGAGAGGCAATGCTGTGGTATTTCTTGCCAAACAACAAGAAGAAATAAAGAAGCAAGTGGATGAGATTGCTATCAAACAAGGCTATGTCCTTGAAAATCAAATAAGAATGAATGACAATCTGACAGAATCTCACAATATGATAGTCACTGAGTTAACAAATGCTGTTACTGGAATGACTGCTGCAAGGGATAAAGAAATGGAAGACTATGATAAGAAGCTACAGGCTGCCCTAGATTCAGTTAAAACTGTCATCACTTCATCTGAGAAGTTAATTAGTGACAAGCTTCAAAAGTTAAAGCCATTCTTTAAAGATGGAGTCAATTACCTGGATGGGCAAATAAGGTTTCAAAAAGAAGACTTAAGAGATCATATGACCAGAGAAATCATAAAGGGGGAGAGGGTGTTAGTCTATGCTGGCTCTGATCATGCTAAATGGGTAACCAACAACATAAGAGCCACTCTGGGATATCCACCCTTGTGTGATGATGATAATATGGCTGTGTTAGGGGTGCAACCAATTCTACTTGAAGGTGATCAACCTGAGGTTGCCCAGGTCATTTACCCTCCTGCAGATATTGAAATGGTACATCAACAAGTTGAGTCTATGTACAGCCCTCCTCTACCAGTTTCAAATGTTATTATTGAAAAGGTAGATATGCCAGAAGCTGGTCTGAAAGCTCAGCAAGATGCTCTATTATCAAAGAAAAGATTTAGAGAGCAAGCAGAATTAAAGCCAAACTTTGAGCAGTGGAGCCCCACTTCAAGGAATATCATTTTAACTGTCTGGAAAGCTGTAAAAGATCAAGTACATGAAAGGGTAAAATGGTACAATGAGCAAGAATGACAAAAGTATGAAGCCAGGCAGGAGGCCATAGTTCAACACAGGAGAAAGGCTAAGATGGGAATGCTACGTTCTGATACTCAGGAACCTAGCAAGTATTTCCCCATGCCCTTTCATTATTTTGAAAGACAAAGGATCAAGGCTGAAGCACAAAAGAAAGCTGAGTTGAAAGGCAAGAAGCCTATTGAAGATACAGAACCTATTGTGCAGGCTCAGATTAAATCTGGCAAAGGGATTGTCATCAAGGAGCCAGTCCAGCCTTAGTTTAAGTTTTACTAGTTTTTTTGTCCAAGAACTATGTAATTGTTAGTTTGTTAAAGAAATCAATGTAAACAACTTGTAACAAACATTTTTGAGTTAATATACAAAACATTGTTCTGTGATCATTCTCTTTTACATCTTTATTCTGTGATGTAACTATGATATGTGTTTTGTTTATATAGTACCCTGTAATATAATGCTTATATACATAATCATGTTTATTTTTCTAAGTGGTGTATATCATTGGCTAAAAGGTTATGACTTCTCCAAATAGGGAGAGATTGTTGGGTACATTGGAAAATGTGTACCTGATTTGGAGAAGCCTCACTTAGCTCAATGATATACATCAAGATGTATTTGATGTTATTTTGAGTTTATATGTGCAGGTTAAGAATGTGCTAGAATGCAGGAAAAAGATTCTAAGTCCATATGTCGACACCTGAGGAAGCTGTATCGACACTTCAGTAAGATTGTGTCGACACTTGGAAATGGCTGTGTCGACACTTCAGTGAGTTTGTGTCGACACCGAGAGGCAGTGAAGACACACATAAGATTATAGTCGACATCAAATGTGTCGACACCAGGAGGTTGTGTCGACACACAGAGGCAGAGTCAACAACAACTGTGTCGACACCTGAAGGCAGTGTCGACACACGCTATGTTCTGAGTCTACATCAACTGTGTCGACACACAGGACTTGTGTCGACACACAGCTGAGTCTAGACAAAGTTGATTGCTGAAGAATGGTGAAGTGTTTGTGTCGATACAAATAATCAGTGTTGACACATTCTCAAGATGCAGTGTCAAGAAGCTGTGTCGACATCAAGGCAGCTTTGTCGACATCACCAAAGGCTGTGTCGACACTTAAGTCACTTGTGTCGACACATATTGACAGATGGTCTCGACACTTTATGATAGTCAGTCTCGACGCTTTGTTGACAGAGACAAAGGCTCAAGAACTGTTTGAAGACTTGACAGCTGTGAGTTACAACATGTTTACTGAAGCTGTCAGACTTGTCAGAAGTTAGTTATAAATCGGATCAGCCGGTTACATGGATGAAGTCTATAAATAGATGGATTCAGAAGAAGAAGGAAGTTGATAATACACACAACTAACACACCTATTGTGAGATTGATCTCTGATCAAGAAAGTACAAGTCACAAAGAAGAAGATCTTCGTGAGAAGATCTAAGAAGACGTTCTAAAGTAGTTTTCTATTCAGATTATGTCTAAGTTGAATTCAATCAAGAATTCAGAAGTATCTTCAAGAGGTTTGGATAGAGAGAGATCCAGCTATTTGAAGTCAAGCAGGAGATATTCACAGGTCTCTCAAGAAGCAGATACTGAACTAATCTGTCAAGAAGATTCAGATCTATTTCTGAAGTCTAAGAAGGAAGCTGTCAGTCAGTTATACTCAAAGGAAATCAACCCAACTAAGTTCAGATTCAAGAAGCTTTGAAGAAAGCTAAGATTAAGTTGATTTCAGCCATCAGCCTCTTCAAGAAGCTGATCAAGAAAGTACTTATCCCTTCTCTCTCAATAGGGGTAAGATATTATAAAATTCCTTATCAAATTCTATAGGATCTATTCATAGATCTGAGTTGTAAGCCTATTTTATAAAGGCTGAGTGTAGGAGATTTATTCTCTGAGTGGTAGGGCTGTTTATGCCTGAGTATTAGTAGAAGGTATTCTCTGAGTTGTAGGCCTTGTGGCAAGGCTGAGGTAGGGATGTTTATGCCTGAGTTGTAGGAGAAGGTATTCTCTGAGTTGTAGGCCTTGTGGTAAGGCTGAGGTAGGGCTTGTTAGCCTGAGTTGTAGGAATGTGGAGACATTCTCAGTTATAGGAATCCTTCTGGATTCTGAGCTAAAGGAAGAAGTTAGGCCGAATCTAGCATACTGCTAGATAGGTGAAGGGGGAAAGTGGATGTACCTAGACCTTGGGAAACCACTATAAATCTGTGTGCAATCTGTGATGTGTGTATGATTTTGATTGTTGTGCTGTGTTAGCTGTAGAAATATCTTATTAACTCAAAGATCTGTAGTTATTTTCTTCCTTAAGCTAAATCAAGGAAAAGTACCTATTCACCCCCCCCCCCCCCTCTAGGTGTTTAGGTAGTCTTAAAAGTAAAATTATCAAGAGAGATGTCGGGAGCCCTGCCGAGAAGGGTCTAGATTTCCTCCTCCCTACTCAGGATAGGTGTTAGCTATCTGAAAACCTATTATCGAAGTGCTTCATAATTCTATCATTAGTTCAGCAGCCCAGCCAGCTAGGTGAGAGCCTGGCAGTGGGAGCGGCTTTAGCTCGAGTCTCTCCCAACATTTTACGTCTTGTCACCGAGCGAGCCATCGGCCCTGCCAGCTTGGTGTGAGCCTGGTCAGCATGTCCACTCGGGGTCGTTCAAACTAAGAACCTCCTTCCCTTACCCTCCAAGCGAGCCTACGACACTAGCAGCTAGTGAGAGCCTGACAGTGGGTCTACTCGGGGTCGAGTGCGCCTTCTAGTCTGCCAGCTAATGGGAGCCTAGACAGTGGGATCTACTCGGGGTCTTGCAAATCATAATCTCTTTCCCTTACCCCCCCCCCTAAGCGAGCCTACGGCCCTGCCAGCTAGTGAGAGCCTGACAATGGGTCAACTCGGGGCTGAGTGCGCCTTCCATCCCTGCCAGCTGATGGGAGCCTGGACAACGGGATCTACTCTGGGTCTTGCAAATCACAACCTCTTTTCCTTACCCCCCCCCCCCAAGGGAGCCTACGACCCTAACAACTAGTGAGAGCCTGACAGCAGGTCTACTCGGGGCCGAGTGCGCCTTATAGCCATATCAGCTGATGGGAGCTTGGACAACGGGATCTACTCTGGGTCTTGCAAATCACAACCTCTTTCCCATACCCCCAAGCGAGTCTACGGCCCTGCCAGCTAGTAAGAGCCTAACATCGGGTCTACTCGGGGCCGAGTGCACCTTTCAGCCCTGCCAATTGATGGGAGCCTGGATAACGGGATCTACTAGGGTTCTTGCAAATCAAAACCTCTTTCCCTCCCCCCCCCCAAGAGAGCCTACGGCCCTGCCAGCTAGTGAGAGCCTGACAACGGGTCTACTCGGGATTGAGTGCGCCTTCTAGCCCTGCCATCTAATGTGAGCCTGGACAGCGGGGTCTACTCGGGGTCTTGCAAATCACAACCTCTCTCCCTTACCCCCAAGCGAGCCTATAACACTGCCAGCTAGTGAGAGCATGACAGCGGGTCTACTTGGGGCTGAGTTGACCTTCCAACCCTACCAGCTGATGGGAGCCTGGACAGCGGGATCTACTCAGGGTCTTGCAAATCACAACCTCTTTCCCTTACCCCCCAAGCGAACCTACGACCCTGCCAGCTAGTGAGAGCCTGACATCGGGTCTACTTGGAGCCAAGTGCGCCTTCCAGCCCTGCCAGCTGATTGGAGCCTGGACAGCGGGATCTACTCGGGGTCATGCAAATCACAACCTCTTTCCCTTACCCCCCCCCCCCCCCCCGCAAGCGAGCCTACGACCCTGCCAGCTAGTGAGAGCCTGGAAGCGGGTCTACTCTGTGCCGAGTGCGCCTTCCAACCCTGCCAGCTGATGGGAGCCTGGACATCGGGATCTACTTAGGGTCTTACAAATCACAACCTCTTTCCCTTACCCCCTCCCCCCCCCCAAGTGAGCCTACGACCCTGCCAGCTAGTGAGACCTGATAGGGTCTACTCGGGGTCGAGTGCGCCTTCCAGCCCTGCCAACTAATGGGATCCTGGACAACGGGATATACTTGGGGTCTTGCAAATCACAACCTCTTTCCCTTACCCCCAAGTGAGCCTACGACCCTGCCAGCTCGTGAGAGCCTGACAGCGGGTCTACTCGGGGCCGAGTGCGCCTTCCAGCCCTGCCAGCTGATGGGAGCCTAGACAACGTGATCTACTCGGGGTCTTGCAAATCACAACCTCTTTCCCTTACCCACCCAAGCGAGCCTACGACCCTGCAAGCTAGTGAGAGCCTGACAGCGGGTCTACTCGGGGCCAAGTGCACCTTCCAGCCCTGTCAGCAGATGGGAGTCTGGACAGCAAGATCTACTCGGGGTATTGCAAATCAGAACCTCTCTCCCTTACCCCCCCCCCCCCCCAAGCGAGCCTACGACCCTGCCAGCTAGTGAGAGCCTGACAGCATCTACTCGAGGATGAGTGTTCCTTCCAGCCCTGCCAGATGATTGGAGCCTGGACAGTGGGATCTACTCGGGGTCTTGCAAATCACAACCTCTTTCTCTTTCCCCCCAAGTGAGCCTACGGCCATGCCATCTAGTGAGAGCCTGATAGCGGGTCAACTCAAGGCCGAGTGCGCCTTCCAGCCCTGCCAGCTGATGGGAGCCTGGACAACGGGATCTACTCGGGGTTTTGCAAATCACAAACACATTCCAACCTGGAGAGACAATTTTTTAAAATATTATATCACAATAAAATATACAATTTTACCCACGCTAAGGGTAGACGCATTTCAGGTCGTCACCACTCCAAGCGTGGTCGATGGACACCCCTTCCATATTCTGGAGGTGGTATCCTCCTGACCCTAGGGACTTTTCAACTATGTAGGGACCCTCCCAATTAGTATTGTGCTTTCACGGCCGATGACCTTCCGACGGCATCGACCTTCTTCAATACCAAATCTCCCTCTTTGAACTACTTTATTCTTACATGTTTATTGAAATACTTGGAGATCCTTCGTTTAATCTCCTCCTGCCTGATGGCAGCCATGTCGTGGAGCTCCTCTATCATGTCCAGTGAGAGTTACAGTTCCCCTTCATTTTCTTTCCTCCGTTCCTCATCTCCTCTGCTAGCGGTCGCGAATCGCGACGATCGAACCTCAAACTCCACGGGCAAGACCGCTTCGCACCCATGAGAAATTTTGAAGGGGGTCTCTCCGGTGGCCATGTTGGGGGTCATCCGCAGAGCTCAAAACACCGAGGGGAGTTGCTCCACCCAACTCCCCCTCAAGTTCTCTACCTTCTTCTTAAGCAGATTGACGATGATTTTGTTGGCCGCCTCCACCTGGTCGTTGCTTCCGGGTGGTGGACGGAGGCAAACCTGAGGTCAATCCCCAACTGAGTGCAGAAGCTGATGAATTCTTCACCTGCAAACTGGGGTCCATTATCTGTAACAATGGCTTCGGGCAACCCATGTCGATAGATGATCTCCCCCCATACGAAATTCCTGATGATTTGGGAGGTCACATTTGTCAACGCCTTGACCTCCAGCCACTTTGAGAAATATTCAATCATGACTAGAAGGAACCTTCTCTGCCCGCTTGCCAGGGGAAAAGGTCCAACCAGGTCCATTCTCAAGATGGACAAAGGCAATGGCGTCGTGATGCTTTGAAGCCTTTGGGCAGGCAAGAGTTGGAGGGGGCGTAGAGCTGACATTTTTGGCACTTCCTTCCAAACTCTGTCGTATCCTTCCTCAGGGATGGCCAAAAGTACCCCTGTCTGACCACCCTTGCCTCCAAAGTCCTACCTCCTAAATGACTACCGCATTTGCCCGAGTACACTTCTTCCAGAATCTGCGGGATTTCCTCATCCGTCATGCATCGCGCTAGAAGCCCAGACAACATCCTCCGATGCAACCTCCTTCGTGCATTAGGTAATGTGTTGATTTGTGCCTAAAGCACTTCGCATCTTTGGTCCCTGTTAGAAACAAACAAGAACAAACCGGAAGTGGATTAACAGAAATTTTATTATCCAAAAAAGGTATTTATTACAAAGGTATGACCTCCCTTTTATAGAATGGAGGAGAGATAAGAGAATACAAATTAGAGATGTGGGACAAAAAATTTACAGGACTAAGCGGCATATACAAAAAACAACCCGCACAAGCTGCGCGGTTAGATGAGAAGGGATAACCGCTCGGCTAACACCAGAGAGAGAAGTCGCTATGGGAGACCGCTAGACCGCCCGATCTCCAAGCCGCTTGATACAAACAGCTAGACCGCTCGGACTCCAAACAGCAATAGCCCAGCAACCAAACCGCTGAAGGGAAACCTCCAGACCGTGCGGTTTTCAACCCGGCAAGACAGACCGCTAGACCGCCCGGTCACCAACTCCAACACTCCCCCTCAAGCTGGAGCATATATATCGATCATGCCCAGCTTGTCGCAAATATGAAGAAACGAGGCGGATAATGGCTTGGTGAAGATATCAGCCTGCTCTTTATCAAAAGTGATGAAGGGAGTGCAAATTTGTTCCTTCAAAATCTCTTCACGAATGAAATGACAGTCGACCTCAATGTGCTTGGTTCTTTCATGAAAGACCGGATTTTTGGAGATGTATATGGCAGCCTTGTTATCACAGAACATAGGTAGAGGATGGTTGTAGACCTCTCCTAAATCCATCATGAGAGCCCGTAACCACTTTAACTCACAAGTGGTCGATGTCATACTATGATACTCCGCTTTTGCACTGGACCTGAAGACAACAGACTACTTCTTGCTCTTCCAACTCACTAGATTTCCCCCAATAATGGTGCAAAAAGCCGAGGTTGACTTGCGATCCCCTTTGTCATCAGCATAACTCGCATCTGAGTATGCTTCAACCCTCAGGCAATGTCGGGCATGGTCACTGTTAGATATATGAGCTTACCAGCCAGACACCTGTACCGCGTAATATCTGAAAGAGGGGGCGAATCATCTGTCCAGGTTTTTTCTTCTCTAATTGCCATGGGGCATCGGGAAGGTTTTGCTCCAATCAACCCTGCTTCTTTTAATGGATCAAGAGCATACTTACGTTGGGAGAGGACTAAGGAGTTGGGCTTCCGAGAGATTTCAATCCCCAGAAAGTACTTCGGAGAGCCTATATCTTTCATGACCAGATGTTGACGAAGATGTCGCTTTGTTAAGGCTACCCCTTTCTGGTCATCGCCAGTGAGAAGAATATCATCGACGTACACAACAAGAACCACCAGTCCCGAGGAGGTTTTGCGAATGAATAGCGAGTTATCGGCAGAGCTTCGCATAAAACCAACGGCCGCCACGATGCCGCTGAACTTGTCAAACCAAGCTCGAGGGCTCTGCTTGAGGCCATAGATTGCCTTCTTCAGCCGGCATACTCGTGTCTCCCCCTTAGCAACATACCCAGAAGGTTGCTCCATATAGACAGCCTCATGAAGATCACCATAAAGGAAGGCATTCTTGATATCCAGCTAGGAAATAGACCAATCTCTATTGACCGCCACAGTGAGGAGAACCCGGGTAGTGCTGAGACGAGCCACAGGAGAGAAGGTGTCAAAGTAATCAACCTCATAGGTCTGATTAAAGCCCTTAGCAACAAGGCATGCCTTATAACGATCCATAGTGCCGTCCGAGCCAAATTTGACCACAAAGACCCAGCGACAGCCAACAACATCAGTGTCGAAGAGAGAAGGAACAAGAGTCCAGGTACCCCGCTCAGTTAGGGTCACTATTTCCTCATCCATGGCCATCTTCCGATGAGGAATAGCAAGAGCCTCCTGGTAGGAACGGGATGTGGCAGTGGCAGAGATAGTCAGTGCAAAGGCCCTGTGAGAAGAGGTAAGAAGATCATATGAAATAACATCAGCAAGGGGGTGCAGGGTACACGTCTGCACCCCTTTGCGAAGAGCAACAGGAAGATCAAGGTCGGCGGGTCCCTCGGCATTCGGAGAATCCGTGGCGGAGAGAGCTGGCCCGGGAGTAGAGAGCGACGACGACAGAGATGAGGGAGATGGTGGTGGAGAAGAGGGAGAGAGAGGCGGAGGGAGAGGAGTGGACAGAGACGTTGTAGGAGGTGAGACCGCAGTAGGAGTCGAGGGAATGAAGGGAATAACAGGAGTATCAGAAGTCCGGGGAAGAAGAGAGGAGTCATCCGAGAAGTAGGAGGCATTCTCGAAGAAGGTGACGTCAGTGGAGACGAACTTCTTACGAAGAATGGGGTCAAAGAAACAATAGCCTTTCTGAGTGGTGGAGTACCCAAGAATGACGCATTTGGTGGAGTGAGGGGAGAGCTTATCACGGGTGGCAGATGGAGCATGCACAAAGGCAGTGCACCCAAATATTCGGAGAGGGAGAGGAAAGGGCTCCTTGCCTGGATACAGAATGGAGAATGGGGTATGCCTGTGAAGAACCGTGGAGGGAATGCGAATGATGAGGTAGCAGGCAAGGAGAACAACATAACCCCAATAAGAGCGAGGAACATGCATCTGGGTCATCAAGGTGCGAGCGACATCGAGGAGGTGATGGTTTTTGCGTTTCGCAACCCCATTTTGTTGGGAGGTATAAACACAGCTAGTCTGATGAATAATGTCGTGTTGCACACAAAAAGAGGTAAAAGCATGACTAAGATATTCTTTAGCATTATCTGAGCGAAAAGTTTTAATACAAACACCAAATTGAGTTTTAATTAATTGATAAAAAGAGAGTCATACATCAAAAAGTTCAGAGCGATCTCTTAAGAGATACACCAAAGTACATCTAGAAAAATCATCAATAAAAGTAACAAAATAAGAACTACCCCGACTAATGGTGAGGGTAGGAGCAGGTCCCCAGACATCTGAGTGGACGAGATCAAACGGACGGGTAGAACCCTGACCTTGCTTTGGCGGGAAGGAGGAACGGTGATGCTTGCCAAGCTGACAAGCATCGCAGTTGAGAGGAGTACTGGAAGGAGAGAGGGGGGGGCAGAAGCTGACGTAGAAGCCGTGGAGGAGGATGACTGAGGCGGAGATGCCACTGGAGAAGATCCGTACTTGAAGAGGAGAAGGCGGACAAGGCGGAAACGTTGTCGAGGAAGTAGAGGCCGCCGCTCTCAGTCCCAGTAGCAATCGTCTGCTGGGAGCTCATATCCTAAAAAGAACAAGAAGTCGGAGTAAACGTCACATAACACTAAAACTGCTTACATAAAGAGGTAACCGACAATAAATTGCACGGAAATTTGGGCACATAGAGATTGTCCGTTAGGCGAAGAGACAGAGTAATATGAACCACTTCCGACCCATGAACCGGTGAGGGAGAACCGTCTGCAATGAGGACCGGGGGCAACCGATCATGTTGTTCGAGGAGAGAGAAGCACTGAGGATTGCCCATCATGTGATTAGTCTCACCCGAGTCGATAAGTCATTTACCTTGAGTCATAATGTGGGCACTACCTGATGATGTGACCACGGAGGCAGACGGCTTGGAAGAGGAGGTGGAAAAGTCACTCGAGGGTCGAAGATGGGGATGCTTCATCCAACAGCGATCCACAGTATGGCCGGTGCGGCCACGGTGAGAACAAAGGTAGTAGGAAGGAGCATGTCCGCTAGACTGGTGACTGCAGCTACTAGAGCCACTCTGCTGAGTTTGGTGAGCATAGTTGTCCGGTGGAGGAGGAGCGGGCAGAAGAGGGCGTTGAAGGAGAGGTGACAACGGCGATGCGTGCAGCGGTGACATCTAAGGTAAGAGATTTTGTCTCACCCAAAATTTGCTGGAGGATCATATCATAAGTATCAGGAAGTCATAAAAGATAACATACAACCAGAAGCTCCTGGAAGTGCTTGTGTTGTTGAGCGAAATCCGCAGAAAAGGGGCGATTCTGAAGAATCTCAGCCCCGAGAGCCTGAACCTATTGGTAGGCAGTAGTAGGAGACAAGGTAGGACGGGCAAAGAGGTCCGCATACAACGTATAGATGCGGGATGTCTGAGCCCCTTGGAGTACAGAACGGCAAGATGAAGCCAAGCGGCCTTGACCGTCTCATCATGACGGATGACGGGAATGCATTCATCGGATAGGCCGTTAGCGAGCCAAGTACGCACAAGTGTGTCGCTCACATCCTAGTCATCAAACAAAGGGGAAGTGGGAGGAGGAGGGTCATCAACGAGATGGTGGCGTTTGCGTTGCGAGCGAAGGAGAAAGGTGAAGGAGACGCTCCAATCCGGGTAATTGGAGCCGAAAAGCTTGGAAATGGTGCCAAGGTTCCCGGAAGGAGTAGGAGGAACAGGCGGAGGCGGACTGGCGACAGGAGTGGTTGCAGTAGAAGCATCAGAAAGAGACATATGAGAAAACAGCAGGAAGCCGTGCGGTTAGGAGACAAACCACGCGAACAGGGAGAAATCGCAGCGGTTAGGAGAAAAAGAGCTGCAGCGGTCAAGATGTTAGACACCAGCGGCAAGAAAAGCCACGACCAAGCCGCAAAACCAAGCAGAGGGAAAGAAGTCGAGCGGCTAGAAAGCATCCCGCGCGAACAGAAGGAAGAGAAGACTGCGCGGACAAAAAAGAGTCCGCGGGAAAGCTAACAGGGCGTACGAGCAGAACAGAGGTCGCACAGAGAGGCCGCACACACAGAGGGCAGCGACAAGAAGAAGAAAAGAAACCGCGCGAATAGACAACCAGAGAGGAACAAGCCGGCGGAAAGAAAGGGGAACAAAATCAGGCGGAAAAGATCGAGTGCTTTGATACCATGTTAGAAATGAACAAGAACAAACCGTAAGTGGATTAACAGAAATTTTATTATCCAAAAAAGGTATCTATTACAAAGGTATGACCTCCCTTTTATATAATGGAGGAGAGATGAGAGAATACAAATTAGAGATATGAGACTAAAAATTTATAGGACTAAGCGGCCTATACAAAAAACAACCCGCACAAGCGGCGCGGTTAGATGAGAAGGGCTAACCGCTCGGCTACCACCAGAGAGGGAGAAGTTGTCATGGCAGACCGCTAGACCGCCCGGTCTCCAAGCCGCCTGACATAAACCGCTAGACCGCTCGGACTCCAGATAGTAACAGCCCAACAACCAAATCGCTGAAGGGAAACTGTAAGACCACGCGGTCTTCAACCCGCCAAGACAGACCGCCCGGTCACCAACTCCAACATCCCTTCGGAAAGTTTCCCGGTAGTTAAGAAAGCTACGAAGGGATCCACCCATGAGGTCCGCTGATCTACTTCTTTCAACTCTCCTTCCTAGATCGTCGGGTGGAACAGCTCGGTCAAAGTTCCTCCACCCTGGGGCCCAAATTTAGCCAACCAATCGGTCGCTGCACTCTCCTCCCTTGGGACAGGATGGATGGAAAATGTTTGGAACCCGCCGACCATCACCCTTACCTTGGACAAGTACTTCATGAGGGTAGGCTCCCTAGCCTCATACTCACCCCTGATTTGTGAAGCCACCACAAATGAGTCTGTGAATACTTCCACGTCATGTACCCCGAGCTCTTTGGCCAATCGCAGCCCTACTATGACGGCCTCGTACTCCGCCTAATTGTTGGTGACGGGGAAGTGCAAGACCACTGCCTGCTCCATGGTGACCCCCTGAGGGCTTACTAGCACTACCCCTCCCCCTATGGAATGCTTCCCCGAGGCTCTGTCAACCAACATCTTCCAAGCATCCCGCGGTGGTGGCTTATCACCTTCCACCTCAATAACTTAGTCGGCAGAGAAATCGGCCCCCACTTGCGCCTTGATGGAGAGATGCGGTACAAAAGTGATATCAACCTCACTTAACTCGACGGACCACTTGGCCAACCTTCCCGAGTGCTCCACCCCTTCAAAAATCTTCTGTAGAGGGTGGTCCGTCACTACCTTGATCGAATAGGCCTGAAAGTATGGCTGAAGCTTCCAGACTGAGATGATCAAGGAGAAGGATAACTTCTCCAGGATGGGGTAATGAAGCTCAGCCTTCTTCAGGATCCTACTGACGTAGTAGATGGACAACTGTTTCTTCCCTTATTCCCTGACTAATACGGAACTCACAGCTGCTCCCCCTACCCCAAGATACAAAGCCAGGTCCTCCCCCTCCTTCGGGCTCTGAAGAAGTGGCGCTTAGGAGAGTTGACCCTTCAGTGCCTGGAAAGCTTCGTCGCATTCCTTTGTCTAGTCAAACTTCTGGTTCCCCCGCAACACCATAAAGAAAGGTGAACATTTCTCCCCGACTTGAGAGAGAAGCCTACTCAGCCCGGCGAGCTTGCCCGTCAAGCGTTGAACCTCTTTGGCATTATGCGGCGACTCCAACTCCATGATATCCTTCACCTTGCTCGAGTTAGGCTCTACCCCTGTGGGGTCAGAAGATGTCCAAGGAACTTCCCCGGGCTTGCCCTGAAGACACACTTCTGGGGGTTTAAGCGCATCTTGAACTTTTGCAGGGTGGCGAATGTTTCTTCCAGGTCAAGTAGGTGTGAACCCACATCCGTACTCTTCACCATGAGATCATCAACATAAACTTCCAGATTCCTACCCCTCTGATTTTTGAAAACCCGGTCCATCATATGCTGGTACGTGGCTCCCGCATTCTTTAGCCCAAAAGACATCATTTTATAGCTGAAGCATCCCTCCCTTGTGATGAAGGAGACATCTTTGATGTTAGGGGGTGCATTCAGATCTGATGGTAACGTGAAATAGCATCAAAAAAACTCATAATAGAAAAACTGATGGCTGAATCAACCAACGCGTCAATCCGAGGCAAGGGGTAGCAATCCTTAGGACATGATTTATTTAATAAAGAAAAGTCCACACACATTCTCCACCTCCCATCCCCTTTCTTTACCATTATCACGTTGGAGACCCAGCATGGATACTGAATCTCCGAGATGAAACCTACTTCAAGAAGCTTTTTGACCTCCTCGCGGATGGGCTCCTCCAGCTTGGTGGCGATGGTCCTCATCTTCTGGCAGATGGGACGCGTCTTGGGGTCCAGATTCAGACGGTGGCACGCCACGTCCGCATCAATGCCCGACATGTATGTCGCGCTCCAAGCGAAGATGTCGACGTTCCTTTGGATGCACTCTCGCATCCTCTCTTGATCTTCAAGGCTCAAGATGACGTTGATCCGCACCCTCCCCATCTTTCCCCTCATGAAGACCTCCATCTTCATGACCTCCTCTGCCAGATCCAACCTGGACTGCTCTCCGCCGCTCCTCGGCTCCTCCTCCTGCCCTAAATCTTCCTCCCCTCCTACTTCATCAACCTTCATCGCCTCCAACGGGCTCTCCTGTAGCTCCACTTATCTGCCTCCCTGGGCCTCCACCCCAGCTTCTCCTTCTCCCTGCTCCTCTGCAGCCTTCTCTCCAACCCCACCTAGGCTCACCTCTACCTCCTCTGTAACCTCCTCCTGCGTCTCCATCTCCTTCTCCAACTCCTATGCCTCTGCCATCCAGGATATGGTGTTGATGGCAGTCACAAAGCATTGCCTCGCCACCTTCGGATCCCCTCTGATCTGGACCTGCACTCCTCCACTGCTGAACTTGAGACATTGGTGGAATGAGGAGGGTACGCAACGGAAGGCGCTGATGAGAGGGCGCCCAAAGATGGCGTTATAGCTGCTCGAAGCGTCAATAATGACGAACCAACAGTTCCTCTATACCCCCCAAGCGTCACGTGTAGTCCCACCCCTCCCTCAACTTCCTTCCTCTCCCCCGAGAACCCGAACAACGGTCCATCCGAGATCAAAATCCTCCGGGACTCTACCTTCATCTCATCGAACGCCTTCTTGAAGAATACGTTCACGGAGCTCCCATTGTCTACCAGAATCCTGGAGACTGTGAAGTTCTCCACGGCCGTCTGGATCACCAAAGCGTAACAGAATGGGTCTTCATAGTCAGGCATATCCTTTGCCGAGAAGGTGATTTTCTCCTCCTGGGAGGAGTCAGGGAGGTCGAGGCGACGCTCCTCCTATACATGATTTGGAAGCTCCTCTTTCATTTGGCCTCAATTCCCACTCCCCCATAAATCAATCTGATCCCTCCTTGGTCTCCCACATCCACCCGGTCCTCACACTTATCTTCTCCTCCTCCTGGCAGAACTTCCTCAATCCTCACAGGCAGTTGCTGCTGAACTTGCCCCCTGGCCCCTCTCATCTCTAGAAAATCCGGGCAGGTGGCCATCGCATGACCCTCCTCCTGATGAAAGTCACAAAAAGGCAACGTCATCTGCCTTTTCTTCTCCTTCCTCCTCCCCTAGCTCCTTTTTCTCTCCTTGCTCGGGCGATCGCCATCAACTCCTGCTGCTGCGGGAGAGGGCCCCTCTTCCCCTGCCTCCAAACCGACGGATTGAACCTTCCCTGACCGCAGAATTTCTCTCCACCTTGGAATCCTCCCCCTTGCCCCCGGGGGGGGTGGGGGGGGGGGACCTTCTTGAGGTCTCGCGGCCAACCAATTGTTCGACTCCCTATTCCCCCCAACCTTGGTGTTGCCCCTGGCCTCGAGGCTCTTCTCATCTTTTCTCCTCTCTCTGCTCCCTCTGCTTCCCTGCTCCTGACTCCTTCACATACTCCTCCGCCAACTTGGCTAACTTTCTGGCGAATGCCGAGTTGGCCGCTTCAATCTCTATCTCCTTTGCCGCCCTTTCCATCAGCTCCTCGAAAGAGAGGGGCACTCTTTTCAGCTCCATGCTGAAGAACCCAGATCTCAAACCCAAGGTAAACGCGAGCATCAACGTGTACCCTGGGACCTCCTAAACTAAAAGGATCTCCTCTTGGAACCGGTCGACATAGTGTCCCAGCGTCTCCTCCGGCTTCTACTTGATGGCAAACAAGCTCTCTGCCCCCTTCTTCTTCCTTGATGTGGAGAACCTCAATAGGAATCCACGACGTAGATCTTCAAAGCAGTAGATATAGCTTGTAGGGATTTGATGGAACCAGTCCTTCGCCTTCTCCTTCAAAGTGATGGCAAAGAGCTTACACTTGAAGGCATCTGACATCTGCCTTATAGAAACGGCATCCTCGAACCATTGCACATGCTGCACGGGTTCATCCCTGCCTGTGTAGTAGGATATATCTGGCTCTCTGAACCCGTCAGGGACCGGGGCAGAGACCATCAACTCACTAAAAGGGCTCCCGCCCATAACTTGGCGAGAGGGCACATCTCGCTGCTTCGGCTCGCTAACCCTGTCAGCGCTAGCCTGCCCGGGGAAGAGCTCCCGCCCGGCGACATCCCTCTCGGCACTCTGTCGGAATCTCCTTCCTAGGACGCTGTCCTGGAGCGTTCTCGCCCAAAGAAGGATCCGCAACCACCGGAACGGAAGGCGTCACCCACTCGCTTCTCGCCGCGAAACCCAACTGGATGGTCTGAAAGACTTCCAGCCTGAAATCTTCCAGCATCCTCATCATCACCCCCACTCGTCTGGGGTGGAGAAGCTCCTGATCCTGCTCCTTCCTTCTCACCTCTATCCATGAGACCAAGCTTGAGGTTTTCTTGTATCAACTACGGTCCACGCTCACCGCACCAGAAATGTTGGAACCAAAAACTAGCCCCAACGAGAGTTCGGACCCTGGGGTGTAGCTAACACCTACTTCTCCCAAACTGAGACCCTTGACCAGTTGCTGAGAACTAAAGAATTGACCCTGGGCTATAACACGGAGGTCCCTCTACTAACCCGGAAGATCTCAGAGCGTTTCCCCTCCTTAGCCAAGTGATGAGCTAAGGATACCTCAGAAAGTGCTGCAAGACTTCAGAAAATGAGAAAGCTTGCCTTCTGAGGTATCCTGTGGGTCTGTTTATAGAATCCAAAAAGTTGGTCTGCTAACAGCCAAATTCCGTTGTTCAAAAAGGCTATATGCAGCCCAAAGTGGTCTGCTAATAGCCAAACTCCATTGTTCTGAGGGGCTAAATGCAGACCTCCAAGGGTATCCAGGTAAGTTTACCCCTAGACCATACTGGGCGGGAGGCTTTTCGCATACCTAGACGAAAGCCCTTCCGCCGACTTTGCTTAATCAACCAGGCCATCCCCGACCAAAGAGAATTTGTCTAAGTACTGCTGCTCTACACTCAACGCCTTAAGCCGAGAAGCGTCGAGAGCGTTGAGTGGAAGAGCCTCACTTAACACCTTAAGCCGAAAAATTGTCGAGTGCATTGAGTGGAAGAGCCTCACTCAACGCCTTAAGCCGAAAAGCGTCGAGAGCGTTAAGTGGAAGAGCCTCACTCAACGCCTTAAGCCGAAAAGTGTCGAGAGCATTGAGTGGAAGAGCCTCACTCAACGCCTTAAGTCCAGAGAGTTTTACCCACCCCTGGGGCCTTCCGCCTACCCAGGCGCAAGCCTTTTCGCCTAGCCTGGCGATAGGATCTCGAACCACCTCCCCTAGGGGAAAAACCCACTCAGTGAATATGGGTTTGTACAGTTGACGAATTAGAATATCTTGTCGGTCAGCCTGTCTATATTCCTCGGCAATCACCTCCTGTATCTCTTCCCGAGTGAATCTTTCGCTCGACGGTAAGCGAGGTTCTTCTTCCAGGATTCGGTCGCGATGACCGACTTTGGTTACTCTAAGGACCGGGTAAGTGGAACAAGCGGCATCAGAGAGTTCTTCTAATGCTTCTCTTCGCGGGACTTCTCTTGCTAGGGTATGGCTTGGTGGAGGCAGGGGATTGGCTAGTGCAGGAGGCTGAGCGGGAGGCGTTCCCATATTTCTGAGCAGAGCGAGCATCTTGGTTTGCTGTCCTTCCAATGCACTGGGGCGAGAACAGTATCTACTTCGAGGGGCATATCCACGAGTGAATGGGAGTGGGCTGGTTCAGTGCGTCCTCCCGGGCCGGATGCTTCGGCTGTACGAGCGCTTCTCTTTGTTATTGAAGTTGTTCATTGGAAACTGTTGGGTTGAAAGTTCTATCTTTTGGAGGATGATAGGAAATACATTTACCACAGACGGCGCCAAACAATTGCGGTCTAACTCGACATCCCCGTCGGGCTGGAATAACCTGGACCACCTTAGCTCTCGGAACGGCCGAGCGCGCACCCCTCAACAGGGTAAAAAATTACGTGACTGGATCTGCGCCGGTCAAAATCCACTATTTACTGGCTGTTACAACTTGTTTGAGAAATCGAGGGTGACAGACCACCTCTCGTTACAGTTTTGAGGTGAGAGAACACTTGGCGCACGGCGGACGACAGACCGTCGCGCCGAGAGTTTGTTACAAATTGCACTTTGTGTTGATGAGCTTCACTGAGTGTCTTACTGATTTTGAACGTGGGAGCTGAGCGCCTGAACTTGCATTTGCGGATGTCACTTGGAAATTGAGAGATTGGGCTTCATCGGGTGGCTTTAACTTGGCTCGTACGTGGATCGGGTGCGGCTTGAGTGTGGCTCAGGTGCTACCCGTAAGAGGAATCCGACAGAGCTTCGACTTGAAGGAGAAGAAGACTCGGGGGGAAATGTGAGAAATGAGGAGGCCTAAGGCTCCTTTTATAGGCTCCTGGGGATGGTTACGGTGGTTTTGCGGCTATCCGCACACCGTAACCACCTAAAATTAATATTTTCTCATAGTTTAAGAGTGTGTATTTATGATAATTAATACCGCTATTTGCACCCTAAATAAATAATTAAATTACTAATTAAATCCCCCACTAACCTGGTGGTTAGTGGGTGGTTACACGCGAGTTCGCCGGCGAGGGGAGGACCGCTGACGGAGACCGAGAGGAGCGGCCGACGCGACTGCCACCTTTGGTCGCGTGCCGGCGACCGAAGGAGGGAGCGCTAGGGCGGCTGCTCCCTCGGCCGCGACTGGCGCCCAAGGGAGGGAGCGTCCTGCGCGGCTACTCCCTCGGCTGCGGCCGGCGGCCGAAGGAGGGAGCGGCCCGGGTGGCCGCTCCCTTGGCCGCGGCCGGCGCTGGGAGAGAGTGGCCCAAGCAGCCGCTCTTGCAGCCGCGACCGGCGACCGGAGAGGAGCGGCCCTCACAGCGCCCCCTCGGCGCGGCCGACGGCCGAGGGAGGGCAGCCCGGGCGGCCGCTCTCCCGGCCGCACTCGGTGTCTCGGTGGCCGAGGGGGAGCGTCGGTCAGGGTTGCCCCCGACCGCGCATCTGCGGCCGGCGCGACGAGGGAAGGGGGGACCGACGTCCAGGGAGGAGGTCGGCGGCCCTCGCGGCGGTTCATCCATTACGCATGATGGGATCGGCGTGCGGGGGGATCGGGTGCGGTGAAGATCATCCATTAGCGCATGCGGTCAAGCCCATAAGCCCACTACTTTTGAGGCGGAGATCATGGTTTTGTGGTTATGTGCACACTTATTCTTATAAAATAGGTATCATCCCTAACAAATATTATTTTATGCAAATATTAAAATTAATTTGCTCATAAAAATAAATCGAGGGTGATATATTATTTTCTAAATAACAATATTATTGTTATTTCTTGACAAATTTTATGTCGATATAATCGCCAAATTATGTCCGAAAAAACAAAGTTCAAGTCAGGATAAATAATTAATTGAGTTCCATATTTAGATCTTTACAATTTTATAATTGTAATTTGCGTTAAATCCATGAGTTACCTTGAGCTTCATGAAATAATATAATATTTACTGCTTAAATAATATTATATTTATTATTTTATAATGAAGAATATATATGTGTTAATTGATCTTTTAATATATGTTAAAACTAAAAGACCAAAATAAGTAAGGTTCCGTTCGTTTCAACGACATTAATATTAAAGTATTGGTTTTAAGAAAATGAAATTCATTTTCGCTGTTCGTATCAACAATTGTAGGGTGTAATTGGCTTTCTGGTGAAAAGCACTAGATATTCACACAAAATAAAAAACTCAATGATTCAATGTTTATCTCCAGGTGTGAATATTGAGATTGACAACATCAGCTTTTTAAAAGAAGAGAAATTTTTCTGCATGAATGCGATTTTTTTGGACAAGACATGATTTTTTCGTCCGAAAGCGATTTTTTTTGCACGGACGCGATTTTCTGGCCGGGACGCTATTTTTTCGCTCAGACGCGTTTTTTTCGCCCGGACGTGTTTTTTCGCCCGGACGCGATTTTTTCGCCCGGGTGCGATTTTTTCGAGTAGACGCGATTTTTTTGCTCATGAGCGTTCTCTTTGCCCGGACGTGATTTTTTTCTCCCGGACGTGATTTTTTCACCCGAGCGCGATTTTTTTGCACGGCCGCGGTTTTTTTCACCCAGAGATGTTTTTTTCACCCATGGGCGTTTCTTCGTCCGGAAGCGATTTTTTTGCACGAGCGCGATTTTTTCGCCAGGGCGCGATTTTTTCGCCCGGACGAGATTTTTTCGCCCGTGGATGTTTTTTCCGTCCGGGCGCGATTTTTCTGCCCGGACGCAATTTTTTCACCCGGACGCGATTTTTCCGTCCGGGCGCGATTTTTCCGCCCGAGCGCAATTTTTCCTCCCTGACGCGACTTTTTTGCACCGACGCGACTTTTTCGCTCGGACGCGACTTTTTCCCCGGACGCGATTTTTTCGTCCGGATGCGATTTTTCCTCCCCGAAGAGAAAATTTTGCGTCGAGGCGAAAAAATCGAGTCCGGGCGAAAAAATCACATTCGGACGATTTTTTTCGCGTCCGGGAGAAAAATCACATCGGATACATTGAAATTTCTTGATATGAATCTTTCATTGAAAAAGGGGAAGGAGAAAATCCCGTTCAAAAATCGCGTCGGGCCGAAAAGATCGGGTCGGGCGAAAAAATCGCGTTTACGCGCAAAAAATCGCGTCTGGGCGAAAAAATCGCGTCCTGGATTTAAAGTCGCGTCCGGGCGAAAAAGTAGCGTCGGAGCGAAAAATTTGTGTTCGGGCAGAAAAATCGCGTCCGGCGAAAAAATTGGGTCTCGGCGAAAAAATCGTGTTCGGGCAAAAAATTTTGCGTTCAGGCAGCCCGGGCAAAAACATCGCGTCATGACGAAAAAATTATGTTCGGGCGATAAAATTGATGTCGGGCGAAAATTCCGTGTTTGTTATTTTTAATTGAGAGTATTAACCAATGCCAATTTCTATGATTGAAAATTTTTCTGCAAACGAACAATAAAAAGTGATTAATGTCAATTCCTATGACAGATAGTTATCATGCGGCCGAACAAAAGAATTGGATTTAAAGTCAATACTTCAATATCAATGTGGTTGAAACGAACGGACGCCAAGAGATTAAAAAAACGGCTTGAAAACGAAAATTTCAAAAATAAGATGCCATTAAGACATAAAGTAAATAAAAATAACACAAATCAGATTACTTAAAATTTGTTGTCAAAATAAATCAAAAGTTTTATCGTTTTGGGTAACAAATTTTGTCCGAATTTTTATTATTAAAGGAATAAAATATGCCCAAATAAAATTTATACAAAAATAAATAAAGACGCTAATCACGCTATGCCATAATCACACTTAAACAATGCCAAAAAATGATTTTAATTTTGGTAACTGAATTGAAAAGTTGCCAAAATCAAAATTAAAATCTCAAAAAAGGGGTCATAATTGGGTGTAATTATACTCAATTCGGGCTTGCCAAAATAAAGGGGGAAAGGGTCCAAAAATGGGCCTGAATCAAAGCCTCAATAGGGACTAAACCCGCGCCTGCCCGCGGGCTGCCCGGATGGGCATTGGCATTTGGCAGACAACTTCTTCCTGTCAGATAGGGCGTCAAAATGATGCCCTACACATAAAAAAAGAAAGCGGCGCAGCCCAAAATTCGCCGCCGGCGTCGCTCGACCTGCTTCGACCTTGATGCGCCGAAAAACTGTCTCTTCCACCGAAAAGGGGCAAGAATCCGCCGGCATATGCCGGATCCGGCTACCCCTATCCATAATTTAGCCGCCAATAAAGCATCCCGGATCCGGTGATCATGAGATTGTTGGTCGATTGCTGTGATTCACTACTAGTTAGACAATCTGTGGTGGCGCTAGATCTGAAGAAGCCGAGCGAAAAAAAACACCAAAAAAACGCGGACAATTACCGAAGTCCGCCGAGATAAGGAAAAAATTTGATAACCATCAAAAAATCTCGGTGAAACGACGTAGAGTGGCTATGATACCATTTGTTAGGGTGAATATGTGAAATCATGATGGAGACGGATTCGCTCTAGTCGAAACATCGAGACAAGAACTTGAGCGGAAGCATACCTGAATCCACGAACATAGATTTGTGCGGTTACGAATCTTCCAAGTCAACAAGATCTTGATAAAGAAGACGACTCGTCTTCTTCCTCCTTAGGCTCTCTCCAACGACGGGATGATATGACCGAATGAGAGTTATAATGATTTGATGTCTTGTGACCCGGAGATTATAACTTATTTATAACAACACCTAATGCGATTGTGTTACATTTAAACTCAATATATAAATGTAAATGATGTCCGGTATCCACAAATAATCTGAACCGTTCATACAATACAAAACATATTCGATCCAATTAATTAGATCACCTAAATTTGAGTTGATGTTAATGACAGTCCAGTAATGCACATAATTCACATACTTAGCTCACATGATTATTAGTTCTGACAACAAGACCATCAGTCTCACGAGTAGTGGTTTGTCATGCTTCGAACATCTCCCTCTCTTACTTTAAAGTTGTAACGAGTAGTGACATGTCGCCCTCGAGTTCTCTGTAAGCCCTGTAAAACGACGCTATCTAGTTTAAGTTTGGTTGACGTCGAATCGACCACGTAGCTTTTTCACCCAGTTCACGAGTTTTTCACGTCAAAAAAAGTCTTTTTCTCTTCACTATGTATTTCTTGTTTGTGTACTTGACCGCTCAACGAGTTAAGACAGTTCAGTTAGTCCGATCTACCAAAAATCTTAAGTTTCCGCCAACAATAAAAATAAAAATAACTCTATACTATATAAATCAACATCAACTAACACTGGCTTCATATGCAAGTGCCTTCATATTAAATAATAATACTAAATGCTGATAATAATTGTTACAGATTGATTAATGCTTATTTGATTGGAGATTAAGGCTTCATTTGGTTCGGCGGTGGCGGATCGATCCGGCGGGTGGAAACGGAGTGTTCGAACCGGAGGGGGGAGGTGGCTGCTCCAAACGGAGCTTTTTGGGGTGTTTCTCAAGGCGGGCGGGTGGAAACGGAGCAAACGCCGCCGGAGATTCATTTGTTTACCCTCCTTCCGGCGGCGTTTGCCCAAAACGAAGTATCAAAACGCCCAAACAAATAGAGCCTAAATTAATTTGTCTTAGCTTAAGAGAAATCTAATGCACATACAGCCAAAATAGTATAGATATCAGAAAATTTACTTGAAAAACACTCAAAAGAAAAAAAAAACTACGGCTAACCCAATTTTAAAAAATGCACTAGCAATATTTTTGGGCACATAACTATTTTAGCTAATGTAATATGTCACCACTCATTTTACAGTCAC
Organism: Platanthera zijinensis; assembly: GCA_039513925.1. Lineage (NCBI taxonomy): Eukaryota > Viridiplantae > Streptophyta > Magnoliopsida > Asparagales > Orchidaceae > Platanthera > Platanthera zijinensis. The sequence goes on from CM077083.1 coordinate 208,529,415, forward strand.
AGTAAGAGAACTTTTTGTGGGGGCTGTCTTGTTCACGAGCCACACCACCATGCCAAACAACCCTAAATATTTACAATAGGAGATATGAGCAAGGCGGTTATATGTTTTTTTAGTACATTGGGGCTCCGTTTGGCACGGCGATGGAGGTCACAAACATGAGAATTAAATTGTCATTTGTTAATGCCCACCTAAAAAATTTCATCCATTTTTATATTCAAACGAATGATGTTTGTTAAGTGATCCTTAAAGAATAACGATTTAGGCTCTGTTTGGGGGACTTATTTTCACCGATCAAACGATTACGATCACATGAACCTGACCTTAATTAAGGTTTCCCCAAACAGAGCCTTAATCATGCCTTTACGACTGCCACCACGGTGCCAATTCATGTGGGTGACAAAACCTTTTTACATGGGTGACAAATTTGATTGAGTTAAAATAAACAAAAATCAGCTTGGCCACCGCTTGAACCGGGAAAGGGGGTTAGTTGAGTCGGAGCCCATCCCAACAAAATTAAAAGGACCCGTGGGGAAGCATCATGGGTGGGTCAAGAACAAGTCAGGCCCGGCCCGGCCACTCTGACCGGGCCGCAGCGTTGATGAAAGCCCATTGGCCACCGCTACCGCGTCTTAAAGGGGAAAAAACAAAAACAAAAGCAGCATCTGCGCCATTTGTGCGCCCACCTGGAACCAGAAATTAACGAACTCGTCCACCTGATTCTGCTGCACCTCCTTTATTCCTCACCCGCTCTGCTTCTCCCATATCTCCGCCGCACAGAACAGTAAACTCGTACTTATTCTCCGGAGTGAATCATGGGTGGTGACTTTAAGAAAGCCAAGCCCACGGTCAGCAGACCAACAGGGGGGTAAGCCAAGACCCGGGAGTCCGAGGCGTCGCTTCATACGGCCGCGTGAATGCCCCGCGCCAAACGCCGTCTCTGTCTGACTTCCCGTTACCGCTGCTCTCGTCCAATTTACCAAAACAGCCTTACAGATAAAATACACATAATTAGCACATGACGGATTAAGTTGTTAAAAAAGGGTAATTAGGTAAATACGGAAAAAGAACGTTTTCTACACGGAGCGCGTTCCGTCTCCGAGAGTTTGGTCGAACCACCCGCAACTACCGCTGTTCTACCGCATGATTAATTATATTTATACAAGTAATTAACCACTAATTACCGCACTGATACAGTATATAATTAATTGATGGTTTCAATAATAGTAATAATATAATAATAATAAAAAGCGGGGAACTTTTTACCCTTTTTCCGGTTTTCCAAGGATACCATCTCCTTCGTCACGGTTTTTGGGTTCCGTTCCCTTCTCCGCCTCCCTTCCCTCGTTTTCTTCTCATCGTTTCTCTCTCCCTCCCGCCGGAAAACTCCTTCGCCGGATCCCGTCGTTGAAAAACGGAGTTTTTGGCTGCGGTGGGGCTCTATCGTCGCTTTGTTTGAAGGAGAGGCGGCGGAATTTATCGCCGGCAGTGCGGATGACTTGCCTTCGGGGATAAGGGTTGGATCTCCTCAAGATTTGGTCGTCGGAGTAATGTGGGTTCGATTCCTGAAGCAGATACGGGTTTCTCTGTCCATTGCGTTTGGGATTGCGTTGTAGCGCTTCGTCCGGTGGAGCGGCGTCGTTTTTTCTCTCCTTCCATTTATTTCTTTACCATCAGCGTTTCCTGTTTCTTCATTCGGCAGATTGTGGAGTAGGGTCCCTTGACCAGATCGGTATGAAATGGTAGGCCGCTCAGATCTTATAATTCCTTTTAATTTGACTCCTTTTTTTTCCAGGGGCTCTGCTTGTTTTCTTCTTTATTTCGCCCCCTTAAAATTTTTATAAAATGTGGATCAAATTTTATTTATTTTTTAATTCGTTACTTTGATTTTGGCAATTCTATGTCGATTTATGGCATAGACGGTTTACTCATTTGCATTTTACTGTTTTTGAAAATATGTTTCTTCCATTTCTATGTTTTCTTTTGAATTAGGGCCAAATAAAACCTATGGCTCTCCACCGACGAATGGTATCAGTATGTTTTTATTTCCTCTTATGTGTTTAACATGTTGTACATTTCTACAATTTGAGATTTCTAGCATAAAATTAAAACTTGTGAAAGGTTTCATGTCTTTTTTTTATTGTGTTATGATTCTTCTCATGGATTAGGCTTTCATAATTTATATCATTTTTATTAGATGCATGTTCATAGTGGTTGAATGCACCTCCTCTTAAAATTTTCCTTGGTTGTTGAAATTCATGAGTTATCATGTGTAAATTTTTCAAAACCTTACAAATCAATATAATTTACCTCTCAAATTGCCCTAGTTACTTCATGGATACATTTGTGAAGTGTTTTCCAAATGATTGTTGTGGTACTGCACTACTGCTTTTTGCTTGTCTATTTAGAGTATGGTATTTGGTACCTTGGTTGACTTTAATATGTGGAAAGATGAAGAGTTATCCTTTTCGTTAATTGTGACTGCCTCTGTTGAATTGTGAGATTCTCTTTTCTTTCTGGGGGTGTTTTAGGGATTCCAGGTCTCTATGAATTAGGAAATCAGAAATTTATCCTTTATTAGAGGGTTTAGGCAGAATAAGGTAGATTTCTATTATTGAGGAAGAGTCTCCCTTCATATGTTGATGATCTATGAAAAATATGCTTGATGGTGTTGGTATAGATCCCTAATGTACTGAACGAAGCATTAAGCAAAACAAATCAAGTTCAGGAACACATCAAACTTTGAGGAGATCATAAATTTTATCATTTCATCAAATCTTGTTTACTCCTAAAAATTCTAAAAATAGAAGTGTTGTAGATGTTCTCTGACATAAATGTTTTGAGCAAAAAATGCAACGTCGTTGATATTTTAAGAGAAATTGTTATTTTTGAAAATATCGCCTAAGCTCTCATATATTGGGCAATATTTTGCGGCCGATATATTGGCGAGAGTATTATTTTTCATTTTAATAAGCAACTAAGCAGTAATATTTTGTTTCTTGCATCTCTTTGAGCCCTGCTTCGACGACCTTTTAATTTGACTCCCTTTTGATGCTCTATATGCCGTTTACTGTCGTCAACGTCTCTTTCTTGTGTAATTTACAAATACATTATACTTATGTGTTTATTGTGTTATTTATAAAATATATTATTTGTACAATTGTACATATTAAACACAAACTGACATGAACCCGACATCCGATATCTGCAACCTTGTTTTTAGAATAGGTAAGCTTCTTGAAATTAATAAAATGTCTTGGAATTATCTGCCTGTGAATAATCACATACAATGTAAAATTTAATTTTATATTGTCTAAATTTTGACCAGGAGATAACTATAAATTTTAACTAAGTGCAAATACATAATTATTATGATTTGTCAAGTAAATTAATGCAAGCCAAAATAATATGAAATGCAATTAATAATCATCTACAGATATGTAATCAGTTTCAGCATAAATTGAAATTGAATTCTTAATTAATCTAAAATTTGGATACGGTTATCTTTGGAGCTTGACATCAATAATTTTTTTAAATATAGTTTTTTTTTATTTGTTGGAGGAACGTTCTTTTAACTATGGTTGTTTGAAGACACTGCATTATTTTGATTTTCTCTTGACATACTCTTGCCTGGGTGCTATGAACTATTATAACACTGTGAGATATGTTTTTTTCCCTATAAATTAAAGGTATATTTCTATCTTGACGTGAAGTTTGCTTGTATTTTTTGTCAGATTATTATAGCTAGTTAAATAAGAATCTTTCATCAGAACTTGTGCTTTCTCCTGTGAATGCACAAGTAATGTTCCAAAATGAACAGCACCGACTTATTGCATCTGTGTTTTCTGTGATGCAATGCACTATCATCATGAATGCACTTCGTTCCATTGCATTTATTGTTGTTTCTTTCCTTCACAGGTGGAGCGTAGGTCATGTTTGTCCGGGGAAGTTAGAAGTGGTTTAGAAATTTTGAAGCGTAAAAGGCTTGAACGGATGAAGTTGAGTGGATTACCTGAGACAATTAATGTTGCAAGTACAATGCCTAGAAGTGGTGGAGATGCTACCCAAGCTTCTGCATCTACACCATGTATAAATAGAACAGGTGGAAATGCCAATGCTTCCTTACATTGCAACGGTACCTCTAAAGATGCCTTCTCAAAGCGCATATTGGACAACTTTGATATGTCTAGCATGGAGTGGATTGATAGGATTCCAGAATGCCCTGTTTTCTGCCCAACAAAGGAGGAATTTGAAGACCCATTAATTTATCTCCAGAAGGTTGCGCCTATAGCTTCAAAATATGGTATTTTTCTACAGTTTATTACTTGTTATTATCGTATGTTTTAAGCGACAACATGCTCACTATGAAGTAAGTGTATATTTTTAGTAATTTCTCTTGATTCAAATCAAGTTCCTATGTGTGATACAAACTAAGGCTTCATTTGGGAGAGTGGTGCCTTTTGGCTCCAATGGAAAATGAAGGTCCGATGAGAAATCAAGTTCCCACCCATTAGTCGAAATTGGAGCTTAAAATGAAGTTTTAATTCTTTCCACTGCACCAGAACTCCAAAATGGAGGTTACTCAAATACTTCCATTTCTCTGGCGAGGTGAATCAAAAATGCCAATGGAGCAAAAACGGTTACCAAACATAACATAAGAGGAAATTCCTCGAATTAATTGCTGAATCAAAGAGCTTCTCTCCAATCAAGATGAATCATAGAACTATGTGCCAATAGCCTAATGTTTTATCAAGTGTTTTTGCAACTGTTTGTGATGATTTCATATTTACTATGAGAAATATGTGATAAGCATCCGTGGCATTTAGTACTGTATGAATAGTTATTAGCAGATCTGTCCCGACTTTGGAAATTCTTTTTATATAATTTAGTACTTATTTATCCTTTTATTTATGTCTCTTTACTTATTTAGTACATTTTCCTTTAGGTATCTGCAAGATAATTTCTCCTATTTGTGCTTCTGTACCGGCTGGTATGGTATTGATGAAGGAGCAAGGTGGATTCAAGTTTACTACTCGTGTGCAGCCTCTTCGATTATCTGAGTGGAGTGCTGATGATAAAGTTACCTTCTTTATGAGTGGACGGTGTGGTTTATGTTTATATGCAATCTCTGCTATGCGATTTCTTATGATATTATCTGATTCCACCGTTATGTTTACCCAGGAAGTACACATTTCGTGATTTTGAGAAGATGGCAAACAAAGAGTTTACTCGAAGATATTCTAGTGCTGGATGTCTTCCTGCTAAGTATGTTGAAGAACAATTCTGGCAGGAAATTGCTTTTGGGAAGACACAGTTTGTTGAATATGCTTGTGATGTTGATGGAAGTGCCTTCTCATCGTCCCCTACTGATCAACTGGGGAAAAGTAAATGGAATCTAAGGGTAAGGATACATTTTAGTAGATGTTTCTTTCTTTCATCCAATTTCACTGATTGCATAATCAGAGCCATTATCCATATCTTTTTCATCCATTTGTTTCTGCAACAATTTTTTCTTCAATTTATTTTCCTTTTGAATTTATGTTTATCTTCAGAGCCTGTCTCGCCTTTCCAAGTCTATATTGCGACTTTTGCAGTCAACAATTCCTGTAAGTGGTCTTTCCCCTTTTTATTTGGTACGAATTCAAAATTCGTTTTCCCTTTTTCTAGTTGTAAGATAGATCTAGTATCATTTAGTTCACTTTCTTGCAGGGAGTTACAGATCCAATGCTTTACATTGGAATGCTTTTTAGTATGTTCGCCTGGCATGTTGAAGATCACTACTTATATAGGTTGGCAGAAAAATATTATTGATCTTAGATTTCTTTATCAGCGCATACTTGATCGAATTCTTAAGGTTATGATGTTTTCTTGCAGCATCAACTATCATCATTGTGGTGCTTATAAAACTTGGTATGGTATCCCTGGGCATGCAGCGCCAGATTTTGAGAAGGTGGCGCATGAACATGTCTATAAAGGTGAAATTTTTTCAACTGAAGGAGATAATGCAGCATTTGACGTGCTCTTGGGAAAAACTACCATGTTTCCCCCAAATATTTTGTTAGACCATCATGTACCTGTTTATAAAGCCGTACAAAAGCCTGGAGAATTTATAATTACCTTTCCCAGAGCTTATCATGCAGGATTTAGTCACGGTAAAATAGTTAACTTCATTTCAGCCATGCTGAAACTATACATTATGTGCATGAAAAGTATTATTTTTCTGTGTCCGTGTAGGATTTAATTGCGGGGAAGCTGTCAATTTTGCTATTGGTGACTGGTTTCCTCTGGGAACTGTTGCTAGCCAACGGTATGCACTTCTTAACAGAATGCCGTTATTACCCCATGAGGAACTATTGTGCAAGGAATCAATGCTCCTCTCTAGGAGTCCGATAGATCTGGATACAGAAAATGCTGACTCTAGAAACTATGATCTCGTTTCCCGGAACTGTGTCAAGGTTTCCTTTGTCAACTTGATGAGATTCCAACATATTGCCCGGTGGTGGCTCATGAAATTGGGAGCTCGAGGTTCTTATTCATTAAATTCTCTTGCAATGATACTTTGTAGCATCTGCAAACGTGATTGTTATTTGGCATACATTACTTGTAATTGCAATGCCGGTCCAATATGCCTTCATCATGGTATTATCAATTTTTATGTACTGTAATCGGATTTGTTATTTATATCTTGTTTATTTTTTCTTACTAATTCTTCTTCTGATTATTTAATGCAGAGAAAGATATCAGAAACTGTCTTTGTGGCTCTGATCGTACCATCTTTTTAAGGGAAAATATTTTAGAGATGGAGGCTGTAGCAAAAAAGTTTGAGCAAGAAGATAAGATATCCGGGGATTTAGTGAAGCAATTACATGAAAGTTACTGCATTCCTTTCCAGCCAAATACCTTTCTTTTCAAGGATTATCCTGGTTATTTTCCTTACTGTGAAGTAAAATTCGAGGAATATATAGCACATGATGCTACACGAGAAACCAATGCTAATCCAAGATCAACTTCTCTTTCGACACAAGAGCGTCTTGTGCCTAGTCATGTAAGTGATATTGCATAAGAAATTAAACTTGACACAAATTAAATTTAGTTGACATAATTTTGTTTTTATGCTTCAAAAATGTGTAACTGAAACCTTCTCAGAAATGTTCACAGAGCATGTCAGCTTGTGCGTGTAGTTCCGCCGAATCCACAGCATCTCAAATTTCTGTGGAGAGACAGGATGCCAATTATGTTACTCCAGTTGTTCATGTTACTGAAGATTCAGACAATGAAATATTCAGGGTGAAACGAAGGCGTGTTTTGAGTTCAGAGGAAAGATCTAGAGAAGAAGCAAGGTTTCAAGATAAAAAGGTAATTGTGTGAAGCTTCTTTTACTCCCTTCTCTGCCTTATTATTTACATTTTCCTTTTTGTTTTTGAAGCATAACTCAAGTATCTCTTTGTTTATTTTCTGTTTTTTTGTTCATAAGAGTATGATTGTACTTGTTGTACTAGCTAGAATTACCGAATGCATTCCATTATCCTTCAAATTAAGAGCTTGATTACATTATTTGATGACAAGCTCAACCATGGGAACCACCTTAGCATAAAAAGATGGTTGGAAATTGGTTGAGAAAATGCCTTGAGTGAGATGGTAAATATGTTTTCGGAACCAATAAGATTAATTATATTTCTTGTTCTTGAATCAGTTAGTAAATGAATAGTTATATGAGACTTTATTAAACTAAATTTAGAGCTCATTACATTATTTACATCAGAAAATATATGAAAAAGGTTGAGAGAGAAAATGTTGCACTAAGACCGTCGGCTTGAAAATAAGTTTGCTAGATATATGCATTTATGCCTTCTTATACTTGGCTAGAAATTACATTATTTACATCAGAAAATATGTGAGAAGGGTTGTGAGAGAAAAAATGTGCACTTAGATGGCCTGCTTGAAGATTTGCTATAAGCCTCACTTGGTAGAAATGTGCATTTATGTCAACCAATCAAATAAGTGCATGGACAACATAGAAAGACGTGACGACTAGAGTGCACCTGGATCACAGCCATAGTAGCATTCTTTTTTATTACTAATCTTTTATTTCACTTTTTTTGTCTTTAATTTCTCTTTGCAAACAATTATAATGAGCATTTTATACTTATTTTGTCCTATAAGTAATAAAAAAGAGCTTCCCAACACTTGGGACGAGAGTTTTCCTCTTGTATTCATTGCTCGTGTCCAGTATTTCACATATCCTTTTCCCCGATCATATCTGCCACATGAACATTTTGTTCATTTGCCTCCATCTCTTCTTTGTTTAGCATCTCAACACATGGTTTCTTTGCTAGTCGTTGGTCATGCTGACCACATCATCTACTTACTCCAGCGACTCTCATCATGAATTCTTTATTATTATGGCGACGATTCTTATACTTCACTCTTCACACAACAAAATTTGATGCTTCCTCTTTCGCTCATCCAACCAATGATCCTAGCAGCCACTTCCTCCCCTTCCGTTGACTCTAGCAGTTCGACAACACTCCAATAGTCCAACCTCCATGCCAATGACTTGTTTGAGTTTAATGAACGTAATTGTAGAAATACACAAATTAAGAGAAATATAATTTTTTTTATTAATTTCTCAATTGTCTTCTACAAGAATACATGTATTTGCACATTTATATAAGAAGAGAAAGAGGAGAGGATTCTCAATCATATGATGTTGGACTAAGCAAGATTACAAGATGGCTTTAATTTGGGCCTTTACATGGTTTCTTTAATACTCCCCCGCAAGCTGGAGCATACAAATCATATGTACCAATCTTGGACAAAAACTGATGATACAACGATCGTGATAAAGCCTTGGTGAGAATGTCAGCAACTTGCCCGGTAGCAGGAACATACTCAAATTCCAATTTCTTTAATTGAACTTTCTCCCGAATGAAGTGACAATCAACTTCATTGTGTTTGGTTCGCTTATGGAAGACATGATTTTTGGCAATATGTATAGAAGCTTGACTGTCACAAAACAGAGTTGTTGGTGAGGAAAGTTTGACTCCCAAATCACCAAAGAGACTTTCTAGGCTGGTAAGCTCAGACACAACAACAACCATTGCACGATACTCTGCTTCAGTAAATGAGCGAACAACAACAGATTGTTTTTTGCTATGCTAGGTTTTAAGGTTTCCTCCCAAGTACAAAAACCAGTTGTGGAGCGTCGATCATCAAGAGAGTCAACATAGTCAGTATCAGAGTAGACAATCAGAGATAAAGAAAAGATGGTTTGTATACAAACCCTTGTCTAGGAGCAGTCTTTAAGTATCTGAGGATGCGCTCGATAGCCTCGAGATGAGAGGCCCGTGGAGCATGCATAAATTGATTGACAACTCCAATAACAAACAGGATATCAGGTCTTGTAACAACAAGATATATCAGTTTTCCTACAAGACGTTGATAATACTCTGGGTTCAGAAGTAGTTGATCGGAATCAGAGTCATGAGTACAGAGCTTGTAGTTGACATCCATAGGAGTATCAGCAGGCTTGCATCCCGAATAGCCAGCATCCTGAAGAAGGTCAAGACAATACTTCTGTTGAGAAAATACTAGGCCATTAAGTCGTCTCTCTACCTCAAGTCCAAAGAAGTAATAAAGATTTCCTAGATCCTTAGTTTGAAATCGAGTTTAAGTGTTGATTAATCATTGTATCTTTGTGGAGTCATTACCAGTAATCAGAATATCATCAACGTAAACTAAGAGAATTATTGTGCGGATTGGTCGGTGACGAGTAAAGAGTGAGAACTCAGTCGAGCTTCGAGTGAATCCAACATCATGGACGACTTTACTAAACTTGTCAAACCATACGTGAGGAGACTGTTTGAGACCATAAATAGATTTCTTGATGTGACAAACACGAGACTCCCCTGTGGTCTCAAACCCAGAAGGTTATTGCATTTAGACAGTTTTGAGAAGATCGTCATTGAGAAATGCATTCTTGATATCCAACTGATGTAAGGGTCATTGTCTATGAACAACTAAGGAGATCAGGGCTCGAACAATATTTAACTTAGCGACTGGTGAAAGTCTCATCATAGCCGATGCCTTGTTGTTGAGTGAATCCCCAAGGCACAAGTCGAGCCTTTAAGCGTTCAACTGTCCCATCTGGAGCATGTTTGATCGCAAAATCCCACTTATATCCCACACAAGTCTGTCCTGGACGAAGAGAGACAAGATCTCAAGTCTAGTTAGCCTATAAGGCAGTCATTTCTTCTTCCATGGCCGCACGCCATCCCGGATGTTGGAGAGCTTCCTGCAAAGACTTAGGTATAGAAATGGTGGATAGTGACGGCGCGAATTTGAGAAGAGGAGGGGAGAGGTGATGCAATGATACATAATTCGTCAAGGGATGAGCCATAAAGGTCGATGTCGGACTGGCAGACCGCGAGATATCACTGGTAGAGGGCAACTGCTGTAGGGCATCAGATTTGGGAGGACGGCGAGTGCACACACGAAGAGGTGGTTTGGGTTGCACTAGTATTGGTGTTGGTGTTCGTGTTGGAAGAAGCGGAAGGCGAGACGTAACATGAACGGTAGGATGTCATAGAAGGTAAGGTACAAAAGGAGCTGGAGGAGAGGAGTGAAACGGTTGGTCCTCGAGAAAGGTAACATCCGCCGAAATAATCATTTTGCGATCGCGGGGAGAGTAATACACATACCCTTTCTGAGTGCGAGAGTATCCAACAAACATGTATTTGGTAGCTCGAGGAGCAAACTTGTCAGCGGACGAACCAAGATTATGGACATAACATGCACATCCAAAAACACGAGGCGTGATAGAAAAAGATGGCTTTGAGGGAAAAAAGACTAAACAGAGTCGCAAGTTGAGAATGGTGGAGGGTATGCGATTTATGTGATGACAGACAGTAGAAACCACGAAATTCCAGTATAGTGTGGGTACTTGCATTTGAAACATGAGGGATTGGGCGATTTCAACAAGGTGACGATTTTTCCGCTCGACCACACCATTTTATTGGGGAGTATAGGCGCATGAAGTTTGATGGATGATTCCAAACTCAGTATATAGATTATAAAAAGTACGACTTGTATATTCACGTGTATTATCTGTGCGAAGAACTTTTAAGGTTGTGGAAAACTGAATACGAGTCTCAATAATAAATGCATAAAAGGTAGAGGCAATTTCAGCACGATCACGAATTAAATACAACCAGGTCATCTGCGAGTAATCATCAATAAATGTAGCAAAGTAACCATAATCATAAACACTAAGAGTTTTATATGATCCCCAAATATCAGAATATACTAAAGAAAAATGAGCATTACTCCGAATACAATTAGGAATAAAAGACGCACGATTATGTTTGCCAAAGATACATGATTCACACGTAAACTCATGAAGGGAGATATCAAGAAGAGCTTTCTTGAGATTTGAGGGGAGCATGCCCAAGACGTCGATGTCAATCAACAGAAGTGACCGTGGAGAGAACAGTAGGTAGAACATCCAAGAGATAGAGCTCATTAGACAACCTCCCCTTACCAATGATATTCTGCGTCTGTCGATTCTGTACAACAAAGGAGGAAGGTGAGAAGATTACACAACAATCAAGTTTCTGAGTAAGACGATTAACATAAAGCAGGTTAAAAGGCGATCATGGAGCATGAAGGACCGATGATAGAGAGATGGTTGGAGTGAGAGGCAGATCAGCAATGCCAGAAATCGGGGTGGTGTTACCATTAGCTACGGTGATGAACTTGGGATATGCAGATTGCAAGTACTGAGGCAGTTTCTGCGGAGTAATATTTTGTGTCATGTGTGGCGCCCGAGTCCGCAATCCAGTGGGAGCTATGAGAGAGACAAGTTATACCTTCATTGGAGATCGATGCAAGAGATCCAGATGAGCGACTGATCACTCCTTGGAGATGTTGGAGTTGGGTGCGCAAAACATCGATGTCGTTACAGGTGGAGGAGTGAGGATTGGCAGTAATGAAAGCAGTGAGATGTGGAGGCAGATCATGCTTACAACAACAGGTGGACTCAAAGTGACCATCCCAACCGCAATGAGAACATTTAAGACAGGGTCTTCCAGTACGTCCCCATCCCCTAGAAGTGTTGCGACCTCCACGAGTCGAAGGTGCAGGAGGAGCTGTGAAAGGCTGCTGGAGGAGAGCCGAAGATAGATTCTCAGGAACATCAGGTGACAGAGTAACCTTCAAGAGCATAGAGCAAACATCCGACAGAGAGGGAGTGATAGATAAAGAGAATTTGAACTCGAACACTGTGAAGATGGGGTGGGACATGAGTCATCATCATGACAATCCCGAATGCTTCTTTCTGTGCCCGTTACGCAACAAAATCCGTCGTGGGAGGCTGATGTTGTATCCATGCCTCAACAAGAGTCTTGGCTCTTGCAACAAAAGAGGTTAAGTCACCCGTTGCTCCCGAGTCAAATGTTTGAAGACCGTTGATGATGTCAAACAGATGTTGGAGGTTGTCCTTGCCAGAATAGAGGGAGTGAAGTTCCTCTCACATAGCTTTGGCTGTCTCATGATACATGGCCATCTGATATGACTCGGTATCTATAGAATTGAGGATCCATGATGTGACACAACCATCATTACAGAGTCACTCCTCGGTGGGTGCAGTAGGAGTGGCCTTTGTCAGATGGTGAAGAAGACCTTTGGTCTGCAAAACACGACGAATAGAGTGCACCCACTCAACAAAGTTCTACTTCCCACTGAGAGAGATGGTAGTGATCCGAAGCTCATCACGAACTTCAGGGAGAGGAGCAGCATCACAGGTAGGAAGAGAGGAAGCAGCCGTCGAATCCGTGGAGCAATAAAGAGGAAAGGTGAGTTGTGGCAAGAAGATGTTGTGGCTGGGTGGCCATGCAAGCAATAGGGAGAGAGGTGGCCAGGTGATCAATCCACCGACGGCAAGGTGAAGACTGGTAGTAAGCAGCACGTGCGGCTGAGAGCAGAAAAACAGCGAACAACTTTCGTGGTGAGGAGAGCAGAGATGACGGCGGCCTGGCGACACACACCTGTGACAAGAGGAGCAAGGCCAGCTGACAGGCTGCGGCGACAAGCAGGAGGAACTACAACGATAAACGGCGAGTTGGGAATCAAGCCGCGACGGCCTGGAGATCAGCAGCGACGACACATCGAGGAACGTGTGTAGTTAGAAGATCAACTGCGACTTGGAAAAGAGAATACGCGGCAAGCAAAAGCGGCTAGAAGCCGAGGTCACGACAGGCGAGTGGAGTGGCGATCTGAGCGATGTTGTGGCTAGGCGGCTATGCAAGCAGCATGGAGAGAGGTGGCCAGGTGATCAATCCACCGACGGCAAGGTGAAGACTGGCAGCAAGCAGCCCGTGAGGCTGAGAGCAGAAAAACAGCAAGCAACTCTCGCGGTGAGGAGAGCAGAGAAGACGGCGGCCTGGCGACACACCTATGACAAGAGGAGCAAGGCCAGCGGACGGGTTGTAGCGACAAGCAGGAGAAACTACAACGATAATCGGCGAGCTGAGAATCAAGCCGCGACGGCCTGGAGATCAGCAATGACGGCACATCGAGCAACGTGTGTAGTTAGAAGATCAACTACGACTTGGAGAAGAGAATACACGACAAGCAAAAGCGGCTAGAAGCCGAGGTCATGACATGCGAGTGGAGCGACGAGCTGAGCGATCTGAGCGGGCGGGTAGTGAGCAAAGCCGCGCCATGCCAGATAAGCGAGGAGGCACAGGAGATCGTAAACAAGCAGTGAAATCGCAGCGGATGGAAGCAGGAGACCACAGAAGATGAATGCGGGTAGAGAATCTTGACGATCTTGTGGCAGCGAGCAGCGGAAGCAAAGGAACATCCAAACCTTCAACTACTCTAAAATTACAGTCCACATTTTTAAATGATAATCATATGATTACTTGAGTTTACAAATGAGAACATTGTTCTCATCTTGGGGACCGTGGGATCTTATTCAAAATGGGTATTCTCAACTCGATGAGACATCACCCATAGATAAATGGGATGGAGCTCAAGTTAAAAAATTTCTGGAGAATCAAGAAGAGGGATGCTAGAGCTCTACTATATGTATAAAAAGGATATGGAAGGCAATCTGATGCAGGATGAGTCTACGAGTTCCGACATTGACATAATTCTATATGAGGCATTGACATAATTCTATATGAGGCCAACAATGCTAATGAATAACGACTACCCTAGAACTAATGCAATGCAAATGAATGAATCAACGTGCAAATGTTATGATGCCCAATTAATTAATTAACAAAAGTGTAAAGTTCGCACAAACAATCTTTGCTAATTATATATAATTCTAATCAGGCTAACTGATAATGACTACACTCAAATGAAAATGCTGTGAATTATGCAGAGAAAATGTGATTACACCCCTACTGCAAGCATATTAGACAATAATTTGAGGTAAATATCACTAACAATAAAGTGCACTAGTACAATATGCAAAAATCAAATTGAAGTTAAAGACTCGACAAATAATCAGGGTAGATGCAAAACAAGTGCAATATAAGGATTTGGGTGATAACTGGCGTGACGTGTAGGTTCCAATGTCCGGTTTGCTAAAAATGTGATTTGGGATTCTAGGGTTTTGGGTGAAGGTTGTTGCTATCGGATGTGCAGAAGTGTTTGGGGAGCTTGATTAGGAACCGAGGAAGATTGGTTGATGGTGGTGTACGGAAGTCTCTGGGTGGCAGCTGAGTTGACAAAGTTTGAGGAGAAAGTAGAGAGGCTAGTACTGGCAGCAGAGATGGCAGAGGTCGACAAAGACGCGCTCTTCATCTTTTCTTAGCTTTAGTGATGCGCTCATTTGAATAGTTGTTGTTTGAGTCCCTCAAATCCAAATCATTTTAGCATGTCTTAAACATATATGCTTTGGCATATGAAGATGCTGTCGTCACGCTGAGATTTTTGAAAACCAAGGAAGTAGATGAGTTCTCCAACCAAGCTTTTTTCTGATGTAAATCATCACTCAAGAGTTATATATTGAATTTCAATAAATAATGTAGAAATCAAATTTAAGTGAGGAGCTGATGTATACCAGAATCTGTAATTGATTTTTATTAACTTTAAATGTTGCGGCATATTCAAGACATCGCGAGCTTCGCCTTGTGTTAATTTAACCAAATATTCACAAACCTGCATAAGGCGGCTTTCACTTGCCCGTTTTCAACAATAAATTCAATTCATCCACATGCGTCACAACGAGAGAGACAAAACTTTAACAAATTAACGAATTAACGACAGAGAGAACGCAGGTTACTATTGGGCAAACAATTCTGAAATTATTAATCTTTCGCATGCATGCATGAAAACGGACTAAAAGTAATGAAGGTGCGAGATGAGGTGAGGACTATACCAACACCATGCGTAGACGACGAATCCCCGTTGTGTAGGAGTGGAATAAATGGCAGAGCCCCCGGGAGCAGATCTGTGCGGTGTAGCGGCGCTGAAAGAGAATTCTCGGCACGGCAGAGCACCAGCTGTGTACGTGAATGACGTTAGGATGGTTGTCGTGCTGCCGTGGGGTGGCCTGGTTGGGAAAAACAGGAGGCGGGAGCTCTGGGAGTCAGTCACTGGCAGGGGAAGGCTTCCTCCGACAACTGACAAATGGAACGAGGGACGACCCAATCCTCGTCAAAGGGCTCAGCAGCGGGTAGAGGAGGGGTCGTCGAGGCCGGAGGAGCCCTCTAGTGGTGGTGGTTGGGGGGGGGATTCGACGAGTGGCGGAGAGGCTTCTGGATAGGCTTTCATGGGTAATACCGGGCAGAGGAGTAACATCATTGTCCGATTCTTTCCCCATCTTCTCTTTTCGTGACGGAGGCAGGTTTATAAAACATGTTAGGGTTTTTTTAATTGTATTAAATTAAATGAGGGGGGTTCAAAAAATATATTCAGTTGGTTGTTTCTTTTTAATAACAATAGATGGGAGAAGTTTTTTGAAGGCCGGTAGTTTTTCGGCTATTGAAAGGATTAGAAGGGGGAAGTGCCAAGAGTTTTTGATAATAATAAAAAAAATGGAATACTTTATGATATAATTTCAGATTTAATTAATATGTTGATAATTTCATTTCTTGCTTGCCCAAAATAATCATAGTCTTAATTTGACGGATCAATTTATTTAAAATCTTATTGGTCAATCACACCAATAAGACGTACGAACTATTACGCATGCGCGGTTACAAAATTAACAAAACACGGGAAAAAAGACAGACAAGCGCGATGACATGCTGATGGGGATCGATCGCATGCTCATGATCGAAGGAGATCGAGCTACCTCGTGGTGGGACCCGCTTTTGCAGATTTGCCATTGATTCGTTGCTCGGATCGGCGATCAGAGGCCGCGAGCGCGTCCAGAGCGTCTGTTTTCTTTTTATATGTATTTTTTTATAATTTTTGGAGTTGTATTTGTATCATTTTGGACACCGAGCGTAACGGACGATCGTAGCCGTTCACGCCGGGCGCCCAACCGCCCCCTCTTGTTATAAATAAGGGTGGATGTCCAGGTTTTCAGGGATTGCTGATTTTGTGTGAGATTCCATAATTCCGGCAATCTTCGTTGTGCAACGCCGCGAGCACGGGGTGCGACGTCCCGACTATTTTATTTCAATTATCATTTTTATTTGTTTGTTTAAATTCTTTCACTGTTCCCGTGAGTCTCCTCTAACCCAGAAACGCCCCCTTTATCCCACTTTTCAATGGCTGTAATAACACTGTTCAACTCCTCCATCCCACGATCTATAAAGGAAACCACCTAATTTCCCACCGTTCATCGTTTCTCACGAGTTAAACCGCAATTCCTATATTGTTCGCCTTCTTCTTCCCCGCCTATCCTTACAGCCGAGCACCACGACTTCCGAAATCGCCTCTCCTGCTCATCTTCCCTGGCGTAAAACTGCCCGAGCCACCACCGTGCATCACCGTCTACCCGCACGACTTCAACGCAACCCTAATCCGCACTCCCCGTTCGTCTCCTTCCCTCCCGGAGAGCAGCAACCCGTATTTCCCCGATCAAAAATACACCTTCTCAGCCCCAAAACCATAGGTCGGGCATTCGACCTCCTTGGATTCTAACCTACCGCCATTTATGACTCTATTCTTTTCCTCCTGGCTGATTGAGGACCCCCAGGTTTAGAGCTGCCGCTAACCACCTTTCCCTCTGTTATAGCAGTTCTATTTTCTCCCTTAGTACAACCCGTCACCCCTCCCAGTCGCAACAACAACAACCCCATCCCACTCCTCACATTACCTGACGTGGTGTCCTATCCACAACAATATTTCTTGTTTTCTGTACGTCTTCTTCCTCTTGTTTGTTGACGTGGAGCCACCCCCTATACAGCCACATCACCTATCCTGAATTCTACAACTGTCTAACTTTCCTATTTCCCAACTCCATCTTGTGAAGCTGCATCCATCACCACATGGAGCCACGTCACTGCCGCCTCCGAATCTCCAGTGCTTTGTGAGTATTATTGTTAATGTGTTATTTTATTCTATTAAATATTGGAGGACATTTCGTGTTTGTTTGGGTATTGTACTTGTTAGTGTTGGTTTGAGCTGGTGTTGACCCGGTCAACTTGCTCATTTTATGTTTTATATATGTTTTTATTATTGTGCATTTATTGTGTTTAAGAGGAGAGAGAGATGGTGATGAGATGGGCATTTATTGTACATGCCAAGTGTCAAGTTTTTGGTGGTTTTTGTTTCCTATATAAAGGCAAGTGTAGTTCATTTGTAAAGTGTTGAAAAAATTGAGAATATAAAAATTGAGTTTGGTCTTTTGTTTTCTCTGGCAGAGAAAAGAGAGCGAGAGAGAGAGATTGGCGGGAGAAAGAGATTGGCGGGAGAGAGAGAGAGAGCGAGAGAGAGAGTATTGTTTTCGCAGAAAATAGAAAGAGGGGGTAGAGAGAGAACAAATTAATAATTTGGTTCTCCCGAGAACAGTACCCGCTCAGCATTATTGTTTTGGGAAGAGATATCGCCGGAGCAAGTCTTCGCCCAGTCAGTTCGCGAAGAGTACTCGCCGGAACAGTCTCGCGAGAAGGAAGATCCCGCCCATAGCACTCACCACCTGCACTCGCCAACCCGCACTCTGTCGGAGCATTCGCATAAATCCGCCAACATCGCAGCAGCCTTGTAGCACTCGCGACGCCCATCTTTGCTTCCAACAACTGGTATCAGAGCCAGGTTGGGACCCTTGGAGTAGTTCGGAAACAAGGTGACAAGAAGAGATGGAGACAGGAGGAGCGATGCTGGGGCAAGTCCCCAAGTTGGCGAAGATCAACTACGGCAATTGGAGTATCCAGATGAAGGTGTTGCTCGCTCGAAGGAGCTATGGGAAGTAGTCGAGGACGGCTATGAAGAGCCTGATGCTGAAGCAGAAGCGGCATTGACCAACGCGCAGAAGACAGCGTTGAGGGAAGCGAGAAAGAAGGATAAGAAGGCGTTGTTCACATTATACCAAGGAGTGGATGAAGCCACTTTTGAGAAGATCTCGGAGGCTGTGAGCTCAAAAGAAGCATGGGAAGTGTTGCAACGCTCCATGCAAGGAGTTGACAAGGCGAAGAAAGTGAAGCTGCAGTCTCTCCGGGGTGAATATGAAATGTTGAGGATGCAGGCCACGTAGAAGGTCGGAGACTTTGTGACCCGTCTGCGGATGCTCACAAACGAGATGAAGAGAAACGGAGAGACGATAGATGATGTGAGCATCATGGAGAAGCTGCTGAGATCGATGTCGCGGAAGTTCCGTCATGTGGTGGTGGCGATCGAAGAATCGAAGGACCTCACCTTGATGACCGTAGACGAGCTTGTAGGCTCATTGCAAGCTCATGAGTACAAAATGCAGCAGGATGATGAAGAAACAAGTGGCTTAGGAAAAGCACTCCAGAACCAGCTGAACTTCGGAGAGAGCTCAGGAAGAGGAGGAGGCCAACGTGGCCGAGGTCAACAAGGCAGAGGAAGAGGAAGAAGAGGAGGAAGAGATCAGGGAAGAAACCAATACCATCAGAGAGAGGCGAAGCAACCTCAAGGAGGAAGGTGGCAAGATGGAAGAGGAAGAGGAAGAGGCCAGGGAAGAGGCCGAGGAGGAAGAGCCCAAGTTCAGTGTTACAACTGCAACAAGTTTGGGCACATGAGTTATGATTGTTGGGCTCCGAGGAAGACAGAAGAAGCCAACCATTATGCGGAGGCTAGGAACAAGGGGAACGATGCTAGGGGTGGAGACCCAATGATGTTTCTAACCTACCGAGGTGCAGAAGAAGGAAGGAATGAAGTGTGGTACCTGGACACAGGGGCGAGCAACCACATGTGTGGAGATAAGGAGATGTTCTCTAACCTTGAACCCAGTGGGGGTGAGGTTAGCTTCGGGGATGCTTCGAAGATCTCTTTGGAAGGAAAGGGTCTGGTGGTCGTGAAACTGAATGGAGAGAGAGTACACTTGAATGATGTGTATTATGTGCCAGGATTGAAGACCAACATCTTGAGCATTGGGCAGTTAGTGGAGAGAGGCTACTGCGTGCAGATGAAGGAAGGGTCACTAGCGATGAAGAACCAGAAGGGAAGAGAAGTGGTGAAGGTGAAGATGACGGTGAACCGTCTCTTCACGTTGAAGATGGATACTCAGGAGACGGCATGTCTCGCGAGGACGGAGGAAGAAGAGGAAGCATGGCTGTGGCATCATCGGATGGGTCACTTGAGCTTCACAGGCTTGAAGCTACTATCCCACTCCAAGATGGTGGCGGATCTGCCTATGATCTCCCCTCTGCAGAAGGTGTGTGAGGCATGCACGAAGGGGAAGCTGAAGAGGCAGACATTCAAAGGAGGGAAGTCCTGGAGAGCAAGACGGCAACTTGAACTGGTTCACTCGGACATCGCGGGTCCGTTTGAGACCACCTCAATAGGCGGAAGCAAGTACTACATCACCTTCACGGATGACTATAGTCGGAAGTGCTGGATATATTTTCTGAGAGAGAAGTCTGAGGCCTTTGACAAGTTCAAGGAGTTCAAGGCAATGACCGAGAAGGAGAGTGGGCAACCATTGAAGGTGTTGAGGACAGATCGAGGAGGGGAGTACACCTCGAGGCTGTTCGATAGTTTCTGCAAGGAGAATGGGATATCACACTAGCTGACGGCGGCGTACTCACCGCAGCAGAACGGAGTGGCAGAGAGGAAGAATCTCACCATCATGAACATGGCAAGGAGCATGGTGAAGGAGAAGGGGTTGCCAAAGATGTTCTGGGCGGAGGCAGTGCAATGTGCGGTGTATCTACTGAATAGATGCCCCACAAAGAGCGTGAAGTTCATGACGCCGTTTGAAGCATGGAGTGGCTGGAAGTCGAGGGTGAAGCACCTAAGGGTCTTCGGGTGTATAGCTCATGCTCACATCCCGGACCAGAGGAGGAAGAAGCTCGATGATAGGAGCGAGAAGTGCATCTTCGTGGGCTATGCTCCGGAGAGCAAGACGTACAAGTTTTACAACCCGGTGACTGGGAAGGCCATAATCTCGAGGGATGTGGTGTTTGAAGAAGACAGCTGCTGGAGCTGGGATGAGGAGACAAGGAACACGAAGGGGATGTTCTTTGAAGATGAAGAGGAAGGTGGTCATGAAGCGGAAGCTGAGGTTGGTGGACCTGAGCCACCATCACCACCGAGTGGAAATTCAGGGGGAGTTTCCAACTCCTACTCAAGAGGGGAAAGCTCATGTGGAGGCAATTCGGGAGGAGGAAGCGGGAGCCGGGGTGACTCCGAGAGTCCACCACCCAAGATGAAGGGGTTGGGGGAGCTCTATGAGGAGACGGTCCCAATTCATGCTAACTATTCATTATATTGTCTTTTAGCAGATTGTGAGCCACGGTCTTATGAAGAAGCTGCCCAGGAGAAATCTTGGAGGACGGCGATGGATGCCGAGATGGCTTCCATCAAGAAGAACGATACATGGGAGCTAGTTGATCCACCGGCGTGCCACAAACCCCTCGGGGTGAAATGGGTTTACAAGGTGAAGAAAAACAAAGATGGAGCTGTGGAGAAGCACAAGGCAAGGCTGGTGGTGAAAGGGTATAGACAAGTCCAAGGGGTGGACTATGATGAAGTCTACGCCCCAGTGGCGCGGATCGATACTATAAGGCTGATCATCGCACTGGCGGCACACTATGGATGGACTATCATGCAAATGGATGCTGTGGCGGCGTATCTGAATGGGTACCTGGAGGAGGATGTGTACATCGAGCAGCCTCCGGGGTATGTTGTGAAGGGGCAGGAGAAGAAGGTGTGCAAGTTAGAAAAGCACTGTACATGCTAAAGCAAGGGGCAAGAGCTTGGAATGGGAGGATAGATACATTCCTCCAAAAGCATGGCTACGTGAAGTGCCCATATGAGTATGCTCTCTACATGAAGGTGGAGAAGAACGGGGATATCATGATCCTATGCCTATACGTGGATGACATGATATTCACCGGGAGCAACCCTGCAATGTTCGAAGAATTCAAGAGGCTGATGAAGGAGGAGTTCGAGATGACGGACTTGGGAAAGTTGAGCTACTTCTTGGGAGTTGAGGTGCAGCAGAGAGAAGATGGGATCTTCATCGCGCAGAAGAAGTACGCGGAGGAGAACTTGAAAAAATTCAGGATGGAGAATAGCAAGCCTATCTCCACTCCCGCTGATCTCGGAACGAAGTTGAGGAAGGACTCGAAGGAGGAAGGAGTTGACCCAACCATGTTCAAGAGTCTGGTTGGGAGTCTAAGGTATCTGACTTTCACCAGACCAGACATCATGTATGCAGTTGGGGTAGTAAGCAGGCACATGGAGGAACCTAAGCATGACCACTTCACAGCAGCGAAGAGGATCCTGAGGTATGTGAACGGGACTCGGGACCATGGCCTGAAGTACTCATCTGGAGGAGAGTTGAAGCTAGTCGGCTACTCGGATAGTGACTATGGAGGAGATGTGAACGACCGGAAGAGCACTTCCGGGTATGCGTTCAACATGGGAACCGCGGCGTTCTCATGGAGTTCTAAGAAGCAGACTACTATAGCCTTATCATCCTGTGAGGCGGAGTACATAGCAGCTACAGCATGCGCTTGCCAAGCCATCTGGCTAAGGAACCTTCTGGGAGAGTTGCATCATGTGCAAGAAGGGCCAACGACAGTGTTAGTGGATAACATGTCGGCCATCCAGCTCGCGAAGAACCCGGTGCTGCATGGGAGGAGCAAGCACATTGAGACTAGGTATCATTTCCTCTGTGAGCAAGTAGAGCTGAAGGCAGTTGAAGTAGTGTATTGCCACACCGGAGAGCAAGTCGCGGACATATTCACCAAGGCGCTGAAGGCGGAGACATTTGTGAAGCTCAAAGGCAAGCTCGGCATGTGCAGCCAAGCTTGAGGGAGAGTTTGTTGGTTTGAGCTGGTGTTGACCCGGTCAACTTGCTCATTTTATGTTTTATATATGTTTTTATTATTGTGCATTTATTGTGTTTAAGAGGAGAGAGAGATGGTGATGAGATGGGCATTTATTGTACATGCCAAGTGTCAAGTTTTTGGTGGTTTTTGTTTCCTATATAAAGGCAAGTGTAGTTCATTTGTAAAGTGTTGAAAAATTGAGAATATAAAAATTGAGTTTGGTCTTTTGTTTTCTCTGGCAGAGAAAAGAGAGCGAGAGAGAGAGATTGGCGGGAGAGAGAGAGAGCGAGAGAGAGAGTATTGTTTTCGCAGAAAATAGAGAGAGGGGGTAGAGAGAGAACAAATTAATAATTTGGTTCTCCCGAGAACAGTACCCGCTCAGCATTATTGTTTTGGGAAGAGATCTCGCCGGAGCAAGTCCTCGCCCAGTCAGTTCGCGAAGAGTACTCGCCGGAACAGTCTCGCGAGAAGGAAGATCCCGCCCATAGCACTCACCACCTGCACTCGCCAACCCGCACCCTGTCGGAGCATTCGCAGAAATCCGCCAACATCGCAGCAGCCTTGTAGCACTCGCGACGCCCATCTTTGCTTCCAACAGTTAGTGCTATCGTTTCAGTTCTTTTTTACTCTATAGAATTCATTCGTGCAAATTGTGGTTTAAATTTCTCCGTGCGGGGAAAGCTTTGACATTGTGCGTGCGCTTGAAATTGTAGATCCACTTTTTGAAGATTTGCCAAATTTATATAATTATAATTGCTAACGTTTAATTCCGGGCTAATTTAAAAACGTACATACATAAATTACATTGATTTCATTCGCATCCATTTCGCACACTCACTTAGCCTCACATTAAGGTGTCAGCTGCACATTCAGTTTCACACCAGGCCGTCCCGCGTCACCTTTGCTCCGTAAATCAAAAGTTGGAAGGATATTCATCTTTCAAGAAAGATATGCCTCAGATTCCCAAAAAAGGTTTGGCTTGGATGAAAGCTATCCCGCTTTAAAACTGTAGAGAAGTACACGAGTAATGCATGAAATCCAGTCAAACTTGTATATACTACTTGTGTATGTAAATACAATGTATGAGTACATATATATTGGAGGAAGGAAGAGAGAGGAGTCTCATATACAAGGTGTGAGACTAATATAACAAGAGAAAAAGAAACTAAATGGGACATTAGGTGGGCCTTTTCAAAGTCTTTTCTAACACTCCTGCAAGCTGGAGCGTACAAGTCGTAGGCACCAAGCTTGGACAAGAACTTATAGAATAGAGTACTCAACAGGGCTTTAGTGAGAAGATCAGCAATTTGGTTAGCAGCCGGAACATGTCTCAATTCCAGTTTCTTCATTTGAACATATCTGCTATAGCTAGAATTCTCTTCTTTCACAACAAGGCATAACACTTCGAAATCGAATATCACATCATGATGAGCTGGCATAGGTAGGCTAAATTGAATTTCAGCATTATGGGTCCAATAAGTAGTTAGCAATATCCTTAATAAACCACTGTCGACAGAAAGATTCAGCCTATTAAGAGAAGGTTTAAGAGTAATCAGTGCTTAAATATTCTAGATTAAGGAGGAATGTTCAGAAAATTGTAGAAAGAAGTAATAAATGAATGCAATTAAGAGAATTTATGTAACTTAAATCTGTATTTGTAAGAAAATTTTAAAATAATTCTCCCATTATAAAAGGTGATGGTTATGTAGTAGACAGCTTGAGAGTGAAATTGAGCCATTTTGAATCCTCCTCTCTCTCAGCTACATATGCATAATACAAAATAAATCAAGTTTTCAAATATCCAATACCACTCCCCTCCCCACCGATCATGTTGGTTTATGCTCGTCACCCTTCCCATAGTCCCAAGATGAACCCCTCGACGAAGCTATAGATAGACCCCCGCATAAACCTCTAGATATACCCTTAGACGAACTCTTAGATAAACCTCTTGATGAACCCGTAGATAAACCGCTTGCTAATCCTCTAGATAAATTCTTAGATGAAACCTTAAAAAACACCTAGATGAAATCATAGATAATCCAGGAGATGAACCCCCTACATTAATATAAACACCTAGAAGAACCCCTAGATAAACCCCTAGATAAACCCCTGAATGAACTCATAGACCCCTAAATGAACACCTAGATATATCCAAAGATGAACATTTATATAAATCTCTCAATGAACCTCATGATAAACCTTAGATGTATAACTAAATAGACACCTAGATGAACTTCTAGATTTACCCTTAGATGAACAACTTGATATACCCCTAGATGAACGCATATTTAACCCTAGGTGAAACCTTAACTAATTCCTTAGATTAACTCTTAGATAAACCTCTACATGAAACCCTAAATAAACCCTTAGATGAACATTTAGATTCACTCATAGGTGAACCCTAGATAAACAACTAGACTATGAAGTATGGATACTTCCCCAAAGGCAGCGTACCTGTACCGGATACGTATCCGGTACCGGTACGTACCCAATACTCGACGGATATACACATGTGGATAGACTTGGACTTAACACATCATTCTGCATATTGTGATACCAAGTATGCTTCTGGTACTGGTACGTTTTTGTTACAAGTACGTGTATTGAACGTGTTGATACGACACAAGTTATTAACAAAACGACTAACTTGTCTCTAGTCTAACCGGAGATTGAAGATGTTGATTTCCAACAATGAAGTTGATCTCCAACAATAAAGAAGAAAAAAAGACTGATGAGTAGTTTAATTTTATCTTTTTTGGTTAAACATATAAGATGTTAAATTTTGTAATATTTATGAAAGCTTAATGTTAGAAAACTTCATGTTATGTTGCATTGACTTGTGGACTTGTACTTAAAATTATGATTTATGTTTGATGTTTCAATGTTTTGATATATATATATATTAGTTGTCATAACGTATCATGCCCTTCCCGTATCGCCGGGTTTTAAATTTTTTCGTATCATTGTACCGAGTACGTATCATACCCGGTATCCGTACCAGTGCTTCATAGCAACTAGATGAACCACTAGATAAATCCGTAAATGAACCCATATGCCCTAAACCCCAGATAAACCTCTAGATGTACTCCTAGGCAAACCCTTAGATGAAAACTTAGAGAAACCCTAGATGAAACCTAGAGAAACCCCTAGTTGAAATTGTAGATAAACCTTTAGAGGAAACTGTAGATAAACCACAAGATGAAATCTTAGATAAACACCTAGATAAAACGGTAGATAAACCCCTAGATGAACTACTAGATAAATCTATTGATGAATCCCTGGATAAACACCTAGATTAACCCTTGTTAAGCTCATTGATGAACTCATAGATAAACAACTAATATATATATATTAGTTGTCATAACGTATCATGCCCTTCCCGTATCGCCGGGTTTTAAATTTTTTCGTATCATTGTACCGAGTACGTATCATACCCGGTATCCGTACCAGTGCTTCATAGCAACTAGATGAACCACTAGATAAATCCGTAAATGAACCCATATGCCCTAAACCCCAGATAAACCTCTAGATGTACTCCTAGGCAAACCCTTAGATGAAAACTTAGAGAAACCCTAGATGAAACCTAGAGAAACCCCTAGTTGAAATTGTAGATAAACCTTTAGAGGAAACTGTAGATAAACCACAAGATGAAATCTTAGATAAACACCTAGATAAAACGGTAGATAAACCCCTAGATGAACTACTAGATAAATCTATTGATGAATCCCTGGATAAACACCTAGATTAACCCTTGTTAAGCTCATTGATGAACTCATAGATAAAACACTAGATGAACCCTTTGATAGACCATTAGATGAAACCTTGACAAACCCTCAGATAAACTCCTAGATAAGCCAAAATATGAAACCCTAAAACCACAAGATGAACCCACAGATGGACTCATAAATAAAATCCTAGATAATTCTTAGACAAACCCCTGACCCCTAGACAAACCCTTAAATGTAAACCTATATAACCACCTAGATGAAACCCAAGATAAACTTCTAGATGGACCCCTAGATAAACTCCTAGATGAACACCTAGATTAATCACTAAAAAAACTCCAAGAACAACTCTTAGATAAACTGCTAGATGAACTCCTAAATGAACCCCTAAATAAACTCCTAGTCGATCCCCTAGATAAACCAATATAATGACCCCTAAATAAACCCCTAGATAAACCAATATAATGACCCCTAAATAAACCCCTAGATGAACTCTCAATATACTCCTAGATGAACACGCGGATAAAATCCTGGAATAACCCAAAGATAAATCTTTATATAAATCCCTAGATAAACCAATAGACGAATCCTTAGAAAAATAAATAGATAAACATGTACATAAATACCTCGATGAATCGTTTATAACAGTTAGTGTATCTGTCCCTGTGCTCTGCTCTGATCGATGATACAACCGTTTATAATATCTCACTGCTCACGCATTCTGTTGCAATGATGAAGTCATGTGTCGTGTCTTCCACAAGCCGCAACCATCTTCTGTCACACCGTACTACAAGACACCACTATGGGTTCCACCCTGTGTTGATCCCGACTTTTGCATGCCAATGAAGTCCGTCGATGCCGTCTCTGTTGCTTATGACGCTTTCAACGTCCCCTTCAACATTCGACTCATCTTGCTGTCATGCTTTTTGTTTACCTATCCCTAAAGTTCAGTCTTTGTTCCTTGTTCATATCAGTTTTTTGTTAACGTAATCTGATTTTGGATAACTCCTCCTAAACTGGAACAATATTTTTGTTTGCTTCAACATCTCGTTTCACCGACCAGGATCTCAATAAATCTAGGAGCAGATAATATTCCCTGGTCATATCTAGAACGAGAATAAGAGATTTGCATTGCATTAAACGAGAAGAAAGACACAGTCAGGAGGCAACTCTTGCCAAGCATTCGGAGGTTGGATCAACCTTAACACCTCACTCTCCAAGAGAGTCAAAACATTAAGACTCAATAGTCAAAAGATACCTCATAACTCCCTAAGGGGCTCCTTATATAGATGGAGGCCCAACTACATGACAAGACTACATGAATGAATACACCTTGCGTGCATATTAATACACTCGTCCTGAAAAGCGACATTGTCATCACGGTTGAGCCGGACAAGGTCGCATTGGCGCGTCGGCGAAACTCGGGCGGCTCCTTTGGTGGGCGGACCGGGCGAAACATCATAAGCGTAGAGGCATCAGGTCGGTCCAGTTGTTGCAGAGGTGTAGTGCAGGTGACCGAAACGACCGCAGGACTTGGCATAAGACTGCCTGGGAGGTGAAACGCTTGCCATACCCGCAAAATACCTCATTCTCAAGGATCAACGTTGAACATCCCAGTTGAGCTAGGGTCGTGGTCGGAGGTCAGATGCTATGAAGACTGATGGTTGAAATCCATTCAGGTCTTGAATGCTGGTCAAGGGGCCAGACACTAGGTCAGTGAGAAGTAGGTAGTGATGATTTGGAAGGAGAACCGATGGGAAGGATGGTTGAATGGGGAGAGTGACATGATGTGAGGGTTGGGTAACAGTGGGCTCGAGAGATGTGGGAAAAGATGAGTTGGGAGATAAGAGAGTTAAGAGGCGGGTGGGGGTCTCCAAGAAATGGCGGGGGGGGAGGAGAAAAAACCTGTGGCGACATGTGAGACCAGCAAGGCGCCATGTGCAGCCTCTGTCACGGATATGTCGGCACGCGAGCTGATGGGAGGCCAACTTGTGGGAATCGAAGGATGGTGTGGATTATGGGGGTGCGTGTGGAGGTCAACAACGGGAGAACGAAGGGGTGTCGAGAAAGGAGAAAGTGTCGACAGTTCTAATGGTTGAAGACCCACTGAGGGGTGGCAGTGGGATGGATGGAGGAGGCTTGTCGGGAAGCAATGTAGCTGGACAGGGCTGTAAGGGGGAATGTGGAAGAAGCCTACGACAAATCTCAAGCGTCATGGCAAGAAGAGTATCCATGACATCTTCAACTCGATTGCAACGAGCATGCACTGAGTCCGGAAGGAGGGCCATGGTGGAAAAGGGGGTGAAGGCGGACAAAAAGCGGTAGGGGGCTCTGGAGGGCCCTGGTGGAATGGAGTAAGAGCCGCTAGAGGGCTGTTAGAATGTTACAGGAGCTGCAGGAAGCTGCCAGAAAGTTGCAGGAGTTGCATGAGGGTGTCGAGGACATGGACCGTTCGTTGGAAATCTACAGAAGCCTCAGGAGGGCTCCCAGACTGTCGCTGGAGCCGTAGGGGGTGGCTCGACACGGTAGAAGTTGTGGTAGGGTCATTGGAAGGCAGAATGAAGTGCAGGAGGCTGACAAAATGTCGATAGAGATGCTGCAGGCCGCTTGAAGGCAGCAGGCAATGTGGGAGGTGCGGCTAGACGGCGAAAAGGTGGCGATGGGGTGCTGACGGAGGCAAGACGACACCAGGGATCACGGACTCGGGCGGGTACATTTGAAGTAGCCACTCGAGTCGGTCAAAAGGATGGAATCGTCGGTGTTAGAATTGTAATGTCACCCTGACTAGAATTGCAGATCATGGACTTCGTATTTGTTCCGCTAATTGAAGCTATTTATTTTCCAAACAATATCTTCATTGTTATTGATGGGGATATAGTAGAAATCGGGATTAAATTTCTTCATACACCCTAAATCGGACACCACATACATATATATAGGTAGAATAGCACGTGACATATCACGTGGAATACATAATCAATACGAACTAAAAAGCGAATATTCAACTCTCCCCCCTCAAGTTTAGAATATATATTGATCATTCCCAACTTGTCAGTATTGTTCTTGAAGTTGTCGCTGCATAGCCTCTTGGTGAAAACATCGACAAGCTGATCAAATGAGCTCACAAACGGAGTGCAGACATTCCCCTTGTCGATGTGGTCTTTGATGAAGTGCCTATCAACTTCCACATATTTGGTCCTGTCATGTTGAACTGGATTGTGTGCAATGCTGATGGCCGCCTTGTTGTCACAGTAGATAGTAATAGGTTTGTTTACCTGAAAGCCCAAATTCTGGAGAATGGTTCTCAACCACAGTCCCTCACAAACGCCTTGAGTCATAGCTCTGTATTCTGCTTCAGCACTTGAGCGAGCTACCACGTTCTGCTTCTTGCTCTTCCATGAAACCAGGTTGCCTCCCACAAATGTGCAGTACCCCGTGGTTGACTTTCTATCATCTTGATTACCAGCCCAATCAGCATCAGTAAATACCTCAACCTCTAACGACTGATTAGCCTTGAACAGAATCCCACGCCCTGGTGTCTTTCTGAGATATCGCAACACCTTAAAGGCAGCCTGCTGATGACATAACGTAGGAGAGTGCATATACCGGCTTAGGACACCCACCGCATACGTGATATCCGGGCGAGTATGAGACAGATATATGAGCCTCCCAACCAGTCATTGGTATTTTGAGGCGTTCTCTTTCTTCCCACTAATATCTGCATCAATCTTATGATTAGCCTCAATTGGAGTGTCAACAGGAGCACACCCAAGCATCCCAGTCTTCTCCAGAAGATCAATAGTATACTTCCTTTGGGAAATGAAGATCCCCTGTCAGGATCTCGCAACTTCAATTCCCAAAAAATATTTCAGCTTTCCCAGATCTTTGACTTCAAATTCTTCGCCCAGTTGTTTTTTCAAGTATTTGATCTCATCCAAGTCATCTCCGATAATGATGATGTCGTCCACGTACACAATAAGGATAAAAACCAGAGCATCCTTCCTCTTGATGAAGAGGGTATGATCAGCTTGACTTTGAGTATATCCAACTCGTAGCATGGTCTTGTTAAAACGCCCAAACCACTCTCTCGGAGACTGTTTCAGGCCATACAGGGATTTTAGCAGGTGACGGGCCCTCCGGTTGGACTCTTTGACATCAAGGCCAGGGGGAATATCCATATAGACCTCCTCTTCCAAATCACCATGCAGGAATGCATTCTTGACATCGAGTTGCAGTAGCTCCCATCCGCGAATCACAGCACAAGAAAGAAGCACACGGATTGAGTTCATCTTGGCAACAAGAGCAAAGGTCTCCTGGTAGTCAATGCCTTGAGCTTGGGTATATCCTCAAGCCACTAAACGAGCTTTGTATCGCTCCACCACTCCATCTTGGTTCTGTTTAACAGTGAAGACCCAACGGGATCCAACCGTTCGCTTCCCAGGGGGAAGGCTGGTGAGTCGCCATGTTTTATTTTTATCCAAGGCACTCAGTTCCTCCTCCATAGCTTGTTTCCATTCAGGTATGCCTCTTGCCATGTCTTAGGAATCACAATAGAGGAAAGAGAGGAGATAAAGGCTTTATGAGCCTGAGATAGATGAGTATAAGAAATATAATTGGCAATGAGGTGTTTGGTGCCACCCCTTTTACCTATAAGACGTGCAAGAGGAACATGAAGGTCATCATCTGAATCTGGAGCTGAGACGGTCACTGGTACTGGCGGAACATTCACAGTCTGCACTTGCTCAACAGTCCTGGGACGACGTGAGTACGTGTATAATATAGGTGGAGCGGAGGTGGAAGGAGGGGAAGCGACGTTAACAATTGGAAGAGGAGATTATATGTTCTCGTCACCGTCACATCTCGTCTCCCCCTGACGAGGACGAAAGTACGGCTCCCCCTCACGAAATGTGACATCCACAATGCAATAGTAGCGCCGAGTCGGAGGATGATAACAACGATACCCTTTGGTGGTAGGGGAGTACCCAACGAAAATACACCGCAGGGAACGCGCATAAAGTTTATCACGATGCGGGGTATGAACATGAACAAAACATTCGGAGCCAAAGATACGAGGAGCCAGATGAGAGGTGTGGGCAATGTGTTTTTTGGTAAGACGCGATAGGGGCGTATCAAATGAGAGGGCACGAGACGGTTAATGAGATGAGCAGTTGTGAGAACTGCATCACCCCAGTAGGATTTGGGAAGGTGCATAGCAAGGAGTAAACACCGAGCCACCTCCATCAAATGTCTATTCTTCCGTTCGGCCACCCCATTTTGGGTGGACGTGTGGACACACATGGTTTGATGTATGATACCATTATCAGATAGATAGGCCCCAAAAACACCCCGATCATCATATTCCCCACCATTATCACTACGCAACACACGAATTTTGCCACCAAATTGTTGGTTCACCATCTTATGAAACGTCTGAAAACAGGAAAGGACATTACTTTTCTTTTTAAGCAGATAAACTCACGTAACGCGGGAGTGATAATCAATAAAAGTAACAAACCATTTATAACCAGATAAAGATAACACTAGAGACGGGCCCCAAACATCAGAGTGAATAATATCAAATGGACAAAAACTTGGGACAGACAAATGACTAGTACTCTGACGGACATGTTTAGAACGTTCACATGCATCACAAGAGAAAGACTGAATTAAAGAGGTAAAAACAAGTAACAATTTAGTAAGATAAAGAGGCGAAGGGTGGCCAAGGCGCTGGTACCAGCGTTGAATGCCATGTAGAGTCGGAGATCTGGTGGATGAAAAAGCACCGGAAGAAGACTGGTCCTGCAAGTACAGTCCACCAACGTTCCTACCACTGCCAAGCGTCCGTCTCGTATCCAGATCCTGAAATACACAAACA
Source organism: Platanthera zijinensis (assembly GCA_039513925.1). Lineage (NCBI taxonomy): Eukaryota > Viridiplantae > Streptophyta > Magnoliopsida > Asparagales > Orchidaceae > Platanthera > Platanthera zijinensis. The sequence goes on from CM077083.1 coordinate 208,561,436, forward strand.
TCGGGAAAGGTCACAGAACAGTTTAAAGAAGTAGTTAAGTGACTAATGGAAAGCAAATTGCGAGGAAAAAACGGGACATGCAAAACAGAGGACAGTGATAGGTCGGAGGAACAGGAGACAGTCCCTTTACCAGCGATGGCGGAGAGGGAGCCATTAGCAACAATAACCTTATCACGACTAGAAAGAGGAGTATAAGAGGTAAAACCTGAGGCAGAACCAGTCATGTGATCGGTCGCACCCGAGTTAATAATCCACGCGGAAAGAGGAGTATAAGAGGTAAAACCTGAGGCAGAACCAGTCATGTGATCGGTCGCACCCGAGTCAATAATCCATGCGGAAGGTGAGGAGGACACAACATGAGCACTGGAGAGACCCGAAGTAGCAACAGCAGCATGAGAACCAGCAGTAGGAGAGTCAGTGTGGGAGCGCAGCATGCGACGGAGAGCATCTAACTCAACAGCAGACATGCCGCCAGAGGTGTCCTCCTGAACCTCAGTAGAGTGCGCAGAAACTAAGTACGATCTCCAGACTGACGACCACCACCACGGTGCCCACCGCGACCCCGAGCACTAGAACCCCGACCAGCATGGGCAAGGTGAGGGTGTAAACGAAAACAAGAGTCCCTGGTATGGCCCTTCTTCCCACAGTAGCTAGAAAGAGGAGGTCCGCGTGAAGCCGCAGCAAGCGTAGAATGATCAGTAGCAGGAGCGGCACCAAGAGTACGACGGCGATTCTCATCATTGAGGAGCATGTTGAAGGCCTCCCGAAGAGAGGGAAGCGGCTCACGATGGAGAACATGCAAGCGAACAGCATCAAACTCCATGTTGTGTCCCATAAGGAAGACGTGGACACGGAAACGATCTTTGTCTTTCTGAAGTGTCAGCGCATCAGCAGTACAAGCAGCCGTAAAAGTATTGATGAAGTCCAGTTCCTGATTGTGGCGCTCAAACTCGGAATAGTAGGCAGAAACAGACATAGTTCCCTGCTTTTGCTCCAGAACACGGCGAGTGAGCTCATACACTTGCATTGAACTGCCTGCCTAAGAGTAGGTATCACGGGCCCCAGTCCAAATATCATATGCGGAGTCCAACATCATATAACTGCGATACACCTGAGGGAACATCGAGTGAAGTAACCACGAGACAACCAACGAATTTTTCGCATCCCATTTTTTCCATGTGGGATCGGTACGTGGTGGCTCAACGGTGGTACCATCAACAAGTCCATATAACTGGTGGCTGCGAATAGCATGCTGGGCCGCCCTGGACCATTCCAGATAATTCGTGTCATCCAAGGCAACATTAGTGATCTTCAACTAGCCAGACGGGCCATGGCTCTGAGGAGGGTCGGTAGACGAACCGGTTGGAACACCGGAATGAGGAGCCGTGGAGATAGTGGACTGATCATCCATGGCTCCGAAGAGAGATGGAAGAGCTCCAAATCAGAGAAGATGGCCTCCAACAGGTCCCCTGTAGATCATGACGCCGGAAGGAACACCGGAGGAGGTGTGCAAGGTGTCTCTGGCTGCCCCATGGAGGACAAAACGGCCGGAGACGCGGGGGGCCGCCCGGAAGGCCGGGCGGAGAAGGCCGCCGAAGGAGGAGAGCCGCTGAAGAGAGACGGAGAGACGCGGAAGAACGAGCGGGCGAGCGGAAGAAGAGGAGCGACGGACGGGTGACGGACCGGCGAGCGGGATCGCGCGGAAGGGGGCGAGCGGGATTGAGGCGTGCGGGGGATCGAGGCAAGCAAGATCGACGGTCTGGCGATGGCTCGAGCGGAAGGGGGCGAGCGGGATCGAGGCGTGCGGGATCGACGAAAACGGGAGCGGCGGAATCCCTAGTCCTCTGATACCAAGTAGAAATCGGGATTAAATTTCTTCATACACCCTAAACCGGACACCACATACATATATATAGGTAGAATAGCACGTGACATATCACGTGGAATACATAATCAATACGAACTAAAAAGCGAATATTCAACTGATATCACCTCTAGAGTTAAGGTTGGATGGTTAAAATGTAGAAATGTCTTGAGAGTACTGTGGAATAAGAGGATTGCTTAGAGAATTGATTTAAATTTTGTAAAACTACTATTAGGTTGGTGATGTTGGACGGATATGAATATCGCGCAATAATAATTATTGGACCATTGTTTATACTTGTCTGCTTGCATGTTGCTATAGAACGATATAGCCTTGTATCCATATCATGACCTACCTAAAGCAAACTTCCCTAGACAACTTCACCACCACTGGGTATAGTTTCTGCTCTAGATTTTCAGTTTTGTGCTGGGAGGAAGATCTCGATCGACTAATGCTACTGTCTCAAGTTTATGTATTTGTGTATGTCTGTCTTGTTTTTATTTGTATTTGCATATTGCATAAAACAAAGTATTTGTATCCCTCTCTCTTGGTGTTGTTCAAATTTATATTGTGTATCCTGGTTTGATATTATTTACACAGCACAAGCATCTTAGAAAAAAAAATGAAAATACCCTTTGAGATGATATTTGAAATTCCTTAGTGCCTGGTGAGCACGAATTAATGAACAAGTAATTTGAATCAATGACTTAATACCATACACTCTCAATGTTCGATACCTATAACTCTTAATGTTGGTGTTCCACTAATATAATTATTTCTTAATTTATCTTTCTTGTTTTGCCACACATCTAATCTTGCTATTCTCATATTTGATTGACTAAATTTAAATATTAATGACTTAATACTGTACTACGTTCAGATTCATGCGTTGACTTTGTCCGAATTCTTGATCTACAATATACACTTTAAGTATCCATGATATCCTATTACTAAATAATACTCTAGATGTATGTTACGGGCTTAGCTCATAACTTCGTTGGGATCTCGTTGATGGTGTTGGTGGAGGCGGTGATACAAAGGACTCGAACTCACCCAAAGGAGGATAGAGGAGAAGAAGGGGAAAAGAGGGAAGATTTGCTCACCCAAACCCTCGCTTGAGAGAGAAGAAGAATATAGAAAGAGGAAGAGAAATTTCATAATTTCATTTATTGATAATAATTTATGACCCAATGGGTTCTTTAAATATAGATTGCATGACTCCGACAATTTACCAAAAGAACCTACATGAAATGGAAAACCCTAAAATCATAATAACTCTAAAGAGTGACACTTAATAATGTCATCACTAACATGACAATTAATAATACATATTTAAAATTAATAGATAATGAAGATTATTATAGGTCTATAACATCTCACCCGTCGATCAAATTGAGCTTGTACTCAAGCTCGAACGAGGCTTGCACATCATGATCATTTGGTTCTTTGGTTTCCCGCCAGAACAGTTCCTTATATCACGTTGCTGTCAGTGCATGCCTCGAGTGGAACACATGATCGCCCCCATCGATGTCCTGACAGACAACGATGCTACCTGAGGGGCTCATGGGAATGGGATGGTTGGATAACCACATGATGATGACTATCTGGCAATTGTGAAGGTTGAGGCTGACAAAAAATCCTATAGAATGGGGAGGGCATAAGGAGCTTAATGCAGCGCAATTGGAAGTGTGAGCTGAGACACGTCCTTAGAGAGGGTCGAAGAGGGAGTAGCTTGTCCTTTAGAGTATGAGTCTCGATTCATTTCTTCTATTTTGTTGTTGTCGCTTTGGCGAAATCAGGTTGTGAGCTTGAACTTGATTATGAAATGATACTAATACTTTTGCAGTTTTGCTAATACTACGATGAGCAGGTGCGGTGTTACATTTGCCTAAGCGGACCACCCTCTTCGGAATTACTGGTGCGTGGATATGAAAGCAGTCGTAATAAACTCATGACGGAATGTGATATTTCATAATCACTTAGTTATTACAAGATATTATATTCCTCCATGAGTTTATTACGGCGGCGTTCATATGCGTGCTTTGGTGATTCCGACGAGGGTGGTCCGCATGAGCGAATGTGCGAGCGTAACACATGGTTGCACTCTTCAGTGGACCAGAGCTCGAAGTCAATGGACCAGAGCTCGAAGCCGACTGAATCGGCGACTGGGGATGAATCAGTAGAACATAGGCAGGCGACAGAAACTGTAGGTGCAGAATGGCGATGGCTGGTAATTTAACTGGCGTGGCTCTCAAAACCAGTGGGATCAGTGGCGGGGGATGTGGATGCTGGCATGCAAGGTTCGAATGTGACATGGGATGCATCAACAGAATCAATGGCCTCAATGGATCAATCGTAGGCGGTGGTGGGAGATGATAAGCTGGGATGAAGGGGTGGCAACATGTGATGGTTGGTATTACGATTGCGCTGGTGGAAGTGGGCCCAATGTGTCTCGACATCACATATCGGTTGATGTTGCCGGTGAGTCGCATCATTGAAACCTGATATGAAGCCATATGCAGCATCATTGAACGGAGGATAGCCTAATCGACAAAGCTTATCTTCTTGGCCAAAGAAGTAAATAACTAATTAATCCAAAAAAATTAATTAACCGGTTATTAATAGCAAGAAAAAGAGCGGGTTTAAGGCAGCAAAGGGGTTCGAGAGTTAAAAGCATGTGGCTCGTTGAGAGGAAAAACGTGATGCTTTACTCAGGGTGTTGACTTTGCTGTAGGTGTGGGATCAAAATAGACTAAGGCGAGAAGGTTCCACACGTAGGCTCATTAAGTTTGCTGGCAAGGATAAACTCCTGCTCTGTCGGACTATATGTCTTATGGACTTAGCTCGTAAATTTGTTGGGATGTCGTCAGTGGTAGTGGTGGATGTGGGGAGATACAAGGGAGTCGAGCTCATCCAAAGATAGGACAAAAGAGAAAAGGGGGGAGCTTTGCTCACCTAAACCCTAGCTTGAGAGAGGAGAAGAACTTAGAAAGAGGAAGATAACTTTCATAATTTCATTCATTGATAATAACTCTTGAGCCAGGGGTCCTTTAAATAGAGATTACATGATTTTGACAATTTACTAAAAGTCCCTACATGAAATAGAAGACTCGGAAACCATAATGACTTTAAAGAGTGACGGTTAATAATGACGACTCTAACACTACAATTAATAATATATTTATAAAATTAACATATAATGAGGATTATTGTGGGGCCATAATAATGCACTTCTCTGTTTTAACCATCCATCATCATCTTCTGGCCTGGCCAAGATACGGAGAAAGATATTAAAAAAAGGTTGAATAATACACAGTGTTGTGGATATCCTCCGACATGACCGACATATCGACCGACATAAAGGTTTTATGGACAAAACGACATGTTTTCGATAATATTTTGCAAAATATTCTTTTGAAATATATCCTCCGATATGTATATTATTGACCGATATATTCGCCGATAAATCGCGGCCGATATATCCCGATATTTTATAGATTGGTTTTTTTTCAATTTATTTTAATTAGTCTCTATGGTCCAATAGATAATAGAACAAAATTATTTCATTGTTTAAGTTGTTTTTTCCCTTTGGCTTTCTTTCTTGCCCAAGTGCATCATCGACGTCAATTATGCATGGTTTTTGAATTATGGACTTAAGATTTCTTATCTTTCATTATTACGGACAACTTCCTGATATTCTACTTTCTCTTGTTTTATTTCATGCAATATACCGTTATTACTTGTATAACACAAAATTCTTATATTAGTTTAATAAATTTAAAAGTTCAATAAATATCAAATTATTAATATATTAATATATATAAATGAAAAAATGATTAAATTTATAAATAATTACACATATAAATAATTAAATATTGAAACCCGATATATGAAATATCCCCGATATATCCCCCGACATAGTAAAACCGACATGAAAAATCTAAACCGACGTGTCCCCGATATCCGATATCTACAACCTTGATAATACATGGTGTGATTCAATTGATGACATACTTTTATGCATGACTGCTATTTAGGATATGGTATGCTTTTGTGGCACATAAGCCCGTCTTCATTTAATATATGCTATATGAGATATAATGATGAAAAAGAATACGTGAATGTCACACATGTCTTCATATTAACTTGTACTTTTATCTAAATAATAATAAATTTCAATAACGCATCTTGTATCCTACGTTTTTTTGAAAATCATGTTTCCCATATCATATCATGTATCTTGTCCCTGTGCAACCCCGGATGTAGTTGAACTGGTTGATGTCAGTGTTTTATAAGGCATTGCAAAGGAGAATGTATAAGGATTGTGGCATTTAGTCCCCGGCCCTTGTCCTCAAACAAAGTGTTTTATTGCTGATTTTTGTTGTTTGGTGATCTTTTTTTATATATAATTGCATAAGTACATGGATCATTTCCTTCCTTTGTTCATTCGCTGGGACGGCCCTTCCAACGTTGCATAAGTACAGGGATCTCCTCCCTTCTGAAGGAAATGTTTGTTAGAGGGGTGGCCCCTGTAACTATTTAAAATTTCAATAGCAGTCTTTCATAATTGCTCTTTCTTTTATGACGTTGTACTGGGGAGACTAATATGCGGCTGTGCTTTATTTTTCAGGCATTCAAGCGTTTGAAGAAGAACAACTGGAAGGAATCAAAGGAATTTCTAGCTAGGAGCTGCTATATTGTTGGTGGACTCACTCCTAAGCCCTCCAAGACGAGACATCTCCCTCCCTTCGTTTCTAAGCCGGAGATCCGGCCGGCGGACCGTAAAGCGGAAGAGCATCAGAAGCTATGCGCGCATAACGGCGGAAAACTGAACTGCACGCACCATTCGCAAGCTTCAAATATTCGACCAGCCTCTCTCGAGCTCAGCGCAAAGCGTCTGAAAATCAGAGGCCCCTACCCGGTTCCATTTTCGAGCGGAGCGGTTTCCTCTGTAGATATCGAGAAACAAAGGAGATAGCTGGAAGGCGTCTTCTCAGCAGAACATGAGGCATGTCTGCTAATTAACAACAAAAACATTAGTCTTTTGGCTCTAACTATATACGGACGGAAGCGAGTTTTAGGTTCTCTCTTCAACAGGGAGCGCACTCATCTAGATCAGATCGCATAATTTGATTCTTTGTGCGGGCCTCGAATTGATGTCGTCGCACGACCAGATTCTTAGATTATCGAAGCCGGTGAAGGTTCTCCGGCTTATAGAACGGTTGCACGAGGCAGGTGCGGGGGGAAGAAGACTACATGGTGGCAGGCAGGATATAATATAGTTCAAGTCTTCAACTGTGTATGGTTTTGTTGATAATGATCAGCTGCTGCAGCTAGCTATAAGTCATCCCTGCCTCAAAATGTGACCTTTTTTTTTATCCTTCACCTTAATTAACTTCATTCTTTTATACGGCTATCTCTATATGCATTTGAGTATAAAAATTTGACCCCCCTGGTTCCTTGTTTTTTTAATCATTTATCTGTTCATCAGTTGACTTCCTACATGCAATTAATCTGCGCCTTTGTCTCTCATCCTTTGCTACAATATAAAAATTATTTAGCTAGCTTACAAGATTAAGATGAGCTCATCCAGAGTGTTTGCCAATTTGACAGCCCGGCAGTAGCCCCCATTGGGATGTGTATTTTTCAGAAGATGTTTAGTCTTCATCTTATAATACCCTTCAAAAAAAAGTCTTCGTCTTATAATTTAATCTCTTTTATTATTATTGATAAATTTGAAGACGAGTCTTGGCGCATCGCTTGAGGTGTCGCAATGTGACCTTGAGGTCTCGCCTTGAGGTCTTGTGGGTTTGAGTCATGGAAATTGTTGTCTCGTGTAAAAATGCAGGGTAAGGTTTGTCTACATTATTTCAACCTTGTGGTGGGATCCATGATGCTGTGTGGGAATGCTTTTTGTGCCAGGGCTGCCCTTTTTGTGCGACGAGAACCCCAAACTCATCAGGCTCAATAGCAGCCCCCAACTTTCGAGGCGGTCAGAAAACCACATTGAACCATGTCTCAAGACATTGTCAGGGCTAAGATTATGGGCAGCGTCTAAACATAAAGTACGCCACACGCACATACCAACGTCTTTCACCAAGGACTCTTTATCAGGGTGTTTGGTGTCGACGTCGAGTTTTATAGTTGTTGCTTTTACATTCAAAACTATTATTTTTGTTGATGGCGATCGTAGCTGTTGTTATGTCAAACATTCATTCTCTGATTGTGATATTTTTGTTCAAACTCACCCGAGCAGAAAAAATGTCAGGCCAAAAAGAAGGGAATAACCTTCTCATTTTGATTTTGGTAGCGACCAGCTCTGCCTGCACGTGCAAATAGGCTACAAAAAAAGCTGGAGAGTGCTGTGATTGTGTTTATCTCATGGTTGCTATGGTAACTTCCTATATATATTCATATATATAATAAAGTTTCAAACTATTTTTATATAACTTAATAATAATTATTATTATTGTTTTATAAATAATTTTATATTCTTTTATATAACCAACAACCTTATGTATTTCAAGGTTTCATATATATTCTCTTCATTCATCATGTTGGCTTTAGGGTTGATGCGTTGACCAACATTATTCTATGGGATCTCTCTTGAAATACAATATTAAATTTTCAATTTGATAGAATTCATTTTGTGTAATCCAAAATGGGCCGGCATCTCTTAGGACGACACATGGCTTAACGAGATTGCAAGAAAACAGGTGTATATATATATATATATGAAGTGGTTTTCGGCGTTGCATTACTTGGATCGTGTATTTGGGGCACCGATTTGACGCCGCCATTCGTACATTACACTTACATATATTTATTTTAAGTTACACAATATAAATTGCAAACATGCATGAAAAAAGCTCCAATTGTCACTCTATGGTCCAAAATATTCATAAAGGAAAAAAAAAACAGCCAAGATAATGTGATGCGCATAAGAAAGCTAAGAATAGATATTATTCATATGGCCATTAAAAAAAAGAAAAGAAAATTCCCAAATTTGATGAGGGGCGCAGATGCTGGTAGACCACAGATAAATAAATGAAATAGAGAGGGAGTATTTTGAAAAATTCGACTAAATGTTAATATTAAACTGCAATGATAATAATAATAATAAAAATAGGAATAGACACCAAGTCAAACAAGCTAAGCGCTAAGGCATTAGTTAAAGAGAAAAGGGAAAGAGGGTTTGAGGTGGAGGAAGCATGAAGATGGAAGAGTAAAATTAAGTAGAAGGGGGGAAGCGTTTGGCAGCGAGGTGGGATTAAAGAAGTGATTGTGATAGCACGGAGGCATGCAGGCCACCAAACTTGAGAATTAAATGTTTGAATGACTGAATGGTGCTAACAAATGTGGTTGGGACATACCCACAACTCTCTCTTCTAGCTCTGCGCGCACACCCCCCCCTCCTCTGCAGTAGGCCTCGATGCCCCCCTTTTCACTCTAAATGTTGCACCTTTTCCTCTAAAATATCACAAAGGCGCGAGCTTGGTGGTGAAAGGGAATCCAACCCTCAACACTCCCTATTCATTTATGACCTGCAGATCTACACCCCTCTCTCTCTCTCTCTCTTTCAATTCCGAGTGTCATTTACTGCCATATACTTCCTACAAGGACGCAAGAAACAAATAAGTTCTTCTTCTTCTTCTTTTTCTTCTTCACTACTACACCCCCATCTTCTCAAGGGTGATAATAGCCCTCCACTCCCTGGCAGCTGCCTCTACAAAGAGGTCGAATTCGATTCCTCCATCGAGTCCCCCCCTCGCTCATATTCCTCTCCCCACGCTACTAGCTCTTCTTCTTCTTCTTCTTCTTCCCACTTCATTTCGTACAAGAGGAAAAGCGCCTCAACCACTACCACTAAAGAAGCCAACGGTTATCTCATCTAAAACCACAGCCACAGCCACAGCCACAGCCAGTCGACAAGGAAGGAGAGAAAGCCCGGCCTTCAGTTGTATGTGCGTATTTGACACGCAGAGACAGAGAGAAAGAAACAGCTTAGCTTTTCTGATCTCAGAGCCCGGAGCGGCAATGGAGCTGTTTCCTGCGCAGCCAGACCTTTCATTACAGATAAGCCCGCCGAGCAGCAGCAGGCCTAGCTCGAGATGGAGCGGCGGCGGCGGCGGCGGCGCACGAGAAGAGTCCTGCACCAACGGGTTGGGATTCTGGAGGCGAGTCTCCCCCGCCCCCGCCCCCGCCCCCGCCGCACCCCCGCAGATAACGACGGAGAAGTCCAAGTGGGCGGCTGCTCCGGCAGTAACCATGGGCTTCGACCTCTCTCTAACAAACCCCTCTTCCAGCTCCGGCGCTGGCGCCGCCCCGCACAATCAGGCCTTCCTCCACGAATCCAACGGCCAAGATCTCGCCTTTCTCCGGCCCATTCGCGGAATACCAGTGTATCATCCATCCCCCTCTTTCCCTTTTCCTCCAACTCCCCACCATCTCCACCACCTCCACCTCTGCGACTCCTCCTCCTCCTCCTCCTCCCGGTCTCCGTCGAGATTTCTTCCGAGATTTCCGGCGAAGAGAAGCATGAGAGCGCCGAGGATGCGGTGGACCTCCACTCTCCACGCTCGCTTCGTCCACGCCGTGGAGCTCCTCGGCGGCCACGAGAGTAAGCACTGCTAGCTACTTGTAGAATCCTTGCCGCTGATCTTATAATATATTTTTAATATAAGCGTACTCCAAATTGGGATGATGATGATGATGATGATACTCAAATAAATATAGGGGCGACCCCAAAATCGGTTCTTGAGCTCATGGATGTCAAAGATCTCACTTTGGCTCATGTGAAATCGCACTTGCAGGTATGTAGGAAAATATATATATATATATATATGGCCATGTTAATTAATTTCGTAGCTAGCGCAAATTCCTTTCTCTTTTTTATTTTTATTTTTTTAAAAAAAATTCTTTCATTCAGGTTTCTAGTGTTTGTTCTTTATCCCTCATTCTCTCTCTGTGTCTCCCAACGTCTTCTTAGCGCGCAGCCTGCCTGCCTGCCTGCCTGTCTTTTGTATTTTATTCTCCAATCTTTATTGCTATTATTTTTTTTTACTTCATTTGCTGTGACATTCAAGCGTTTCGAAAGAACTCACTTTTTTGTGTGTATCCGAACATATATTTAGGGTTTATTTATCCTCCATTTTCTAATAATTTCCTCCGCAGAGGTACATCCTCTTCTTCACCTGTATTTTTGTTTTAGTTTTATTACTTAACCTTGCATCATACGATCGACAGACACCCCTCTCTCTCTCTCTCTCTCTCTCGAAGTCAGGAGCAGCTTTTCCTTGTGAAGCAGAAAGCATACCATTAAAGGTAAAAAAAAGACAGAAGGAAATGCTGCAAAAATCGCAGTTTAACGAAGAAGACCGCAGTTTAAAGAGTCTTAATTAAGTACGAAATGCCATCATTACACAATTATTTAGCTACCCAGCCCCCTGCTCTCTTACCTCCTCCTACTTCCCTCTTAATTAATGCTTCCAAAGCAGCAAATATATATATATATATGTCCAGGACTTCCCACTTTACCCTCTATACATAAAGTAAATTACATGTACATGTAATCTTAAGCGGACTAGTTTGAATGTACTAATTATGTTCATGCATGTTAATTCAGATGTACAGGACTGTGAAGACTACTGATAAACCAGCAACTTCTTCAGGTATATATTTGCTGACAGCCAGATTATGGAACGTACATCATACTTTTTGAGCAAATGTGTTTCAATGTTTGTATAATTATAGGCCAAAGTGAGCACGCTGAGATCTCCGAGGACAACTTGTTCGATATAAACAATTTTCAAGGATCTAGCCACCACTCTTCGCCTCACAATTTAACTTCGACGGAGCTTAATTCCACGAATTCATACGGATTTTGGAGCAATTCCTCGAGGTAAAATTAAGCTTCTATGGAACCAATGCTCACCATCATATATATATCCCAGCATCGCATTATAATGTGATGCATTAAAAAAATTATGTTGTTAGGACTTATGCATCTAGCTAGCTTAATTAAAGCAACTTGTTGCAACGAATTTCATAATTATCTACATAATCTAAGTGCGCAGGCACGTCCAGTCCTTCATTTGTAGGGTCTTTGACTTCTAAAAAGTGATTTTTTAATTAAAAAAATGCATGATGTGCGAGTAGAAGATCTTTGTGTCTAACCTCCTTTCTTTTCATATTTAAACTAAAACTGATTCGTTGTTGCTAATTAGGGGCCTAGGATTTATTTAAGTGCGGAATGCTACATGAGTTACATGATTCATGTTAATATTCTTAAAGTTAGCTTGTTGTAGCATAATATCATATAATTAAGTTTTTATGTCGCTCTCATATTATTGACATTGCATTATTCAAAGGTATTATAAAGATGAGCTAGAGCTACTACATTACAACAACAACACTCAAGCCTTTATCCCACTATAGTGGCCGGGGTGATCGAAAGATACTACATTCTCCGAATAAAATTTCAAACCTTATTTGACTCATATTGACGAGTCTAACAAAAAGATATATTTGATCGATCACCCAAAATTTTGAAGTTTAGTTGTTAGTCCGCTCGGGTTACCCTATGCTCGGACACATGGTTTATTACGTACAATATTGGTTGAGGACCGTGTATGTGTGGAACTGATAATTTTAATTCTCCGTGGTATTATTATCCCTCTAAACACATTTTTTGGGGGGAAATTCTTTAGCTACACTAATTAATTCCCTTCAAACAAGATTGTGATCCTCTCATAAAGGGAAAACTTTTTCAACCAAATTTATGTCATTAGGAGGGAACAAGTGTCATACACTTTTTTTGCGTGGGGCCAGAGAGAAGGGGAGTCAAATCTCCTAGGAGATTTAAATAATTTCCCAGGAGATCATTTTGCTCTTGCAGAGATCATTTTGAACTCCTCGTAAATCTCCCCGGACGGAAAAATTTCCTCTCCGGAAATTGGTCCCAAAAATTTCAACTCATAAAGACACCAAAAAAATTCATTTTCATGATCAAAAAGTGCAGTCGTTTTATTGCATCTACATATCTGGACAAACCCTAATTTTAAAATCTCTTACAAAATATTAATTAGAAAGGTACTTTTATTATTATCTTTTCTCTTGAACAGTTTCATTTTAAATTTTTATCTCTTTTTTTTTTACAGTTGTGAGTGAAACTTTTAGTCACTCACGGAGAAGTAATAGTATTTCTTAAATAATTAATATTAATTAGGAGGTCATAATAAGTGAGATTAAAATTAATATTGCTTTTATTTAGATGAACATGCTGAATGTCTAATCACCATTTTCAATTATCAATGCATGCATTAATTAACCAGCTCAAAATGGCAACACCACTTCTTTTTTTTTTCATTATAATTAGCGCAGATCATTAATATTTAGCTCTCCCGGCCAGTTTAATTAGGTGACATCAAAAGGTTAATATATAATATAATACAATATATATGAGCATCTTAATTAACTTTTAAATACAGTTTAGAAGAACCTATACAGGTGATTAAGGCTCTGTTTGACACGGCGGTGGCGGTCGTAAACGCATCATGAGTTAAACCGTCATTTGTTAAGGATCGCCTAACAAACATCATTCGTTTGAACATAAAAGTGGATGAAATTTCTTAGGCGGGCGTTAAAAAAAGACAATTTAACCCCATATGGCCATATTCATATTCATGACTGCTTCGGCTGTGCCAAACGGAGCCCAAGTAATTTACTATAATGAAAACTTAAAGTTGATAAATTTAATATTATCAAACTCCCTGCAATTAAGTGCCGAGGAGAAGCCACAAAGACCATACTTTTATTCTGCTGCTTAATTAATTTCCCTTCTTCAAGCAGCAAATCATATTTTTTAATAGTCTACATCAAAAGGGCTATATATATATATATCTATATAATCCTATTTTCTGGACCGTTGGAATTTTCTTGGCATCTGAAAGGTCCGAAAAGGCCCCCCCCCCCCCCCCCCCCCCCCCCCCTAGCTACCACTGTACCATGATGCTAAATTCTTACTACTGTGCGTGTGCATATTTCAATTTCATAAATGATTAAACTTTTTGAAAAGTGATTTGATTCAATTTAACCCATAATTTTTTGAGTCCCTAAATGTTTAATAATTAAGTGCCTAAATGTTTATGCAAGCAATATTGTCTCCTTGTTTTGTATGAAACAGGGGAAGCTGCTACAATGTTCAGAAGCCCGTGGAATCCGCAGTAGCATCAAGGCCTTGCTTTGAGGTATCAATTGTTCATTACTTGCTGGTATTATATTCGTCTAGGCAGGCTCCGTTTGGCACCGCCGCCTAAATTGTCATTTGTTAACGCCCGCCTAAGAAATTTCATCCACTTAATTTTATGTAATTCAAATTAAGGGATGATGTTTGTTAGGCGATCCTTAAGGAATGACGGTTTTTAAGTCATGCGTTTATGACCGTCACGACTGTGCCTTTTCGGAGCCCTAATTCGTCGTACGTATTATTATTTTTTTGAATAATATGTATGTATTTATGGTGAAGAATAACAAGATGCGATTGAGAAGTTTGGAGAAGGAGTCACCTTGTGATTACCAGCAGCTGCTCCTCCCAGCAGAGAATAGCGCAAAGAAGCCAAATCTGGATTTCACTTTGGGGAGGCCCCACTGAAAGATATATGATGGTGGTGGCCGGGTTTATTTATGAAAAGAAGACCAGGCTTCCCTTGGTTTTCTGAGGGACAAAATTGGAGAAAGAAAGTGAATTGAAGAAGGCGATGAATTTAACGCATGCATGGTGTTGTGTAAAAGTGAAAGGAGATTGGGCAGAGAAAAGGAATGACAGATCCATCAAGAGAAATAATGAAGTGTCTGTAAACTCAAACAGCCATGAAGGGGAGGGGTGGGGGCTGCCCGCTTTTAATGACTTTTTTTTTGTTGATGTAAAGTGCAAATGAGCGAGTGATATAGAGAGAAAGAAGAGGGAGAGAGAGGGAGAGAATAGGAGGAAATCGACCTTTAATTTAACATTGGAAAAACACACAAATTAAGCTAGAACAAATGCTTAATTTTATGTTAGTTTTGGGATGTGAGAATATATATATATATATATATATATATATTCAACTTGCACTCATGGGTGAAGTTTTTGGCCTCTAACATGTGGATTAATTACTTTCTTTTAACCGTGTGATATGGAAGTTTAGATATTGCATGCTATGTTCTCATACCAAATCAACTATCCAACCAAATATAAAATGAAATCGGCTGTTGTGGAACCCGGAAACAACGGTTCAAGAAGAGTTCAGATCAGGGGTGGCTAGTTGCGCTTACTGTTAGACGATTATGCTCTAATCTACCCCTCTTTTATCTGCTCTCTTATATTTTTTTTACAAATATCTAGTACTGTGGCTTGGATTGTGTGTTGGTAGCGGAACTCTTAATTTGGACTGTCGCATGTTTGAATTTCTTTAATTCAGCGGGGGCAGGACATTCCAGAATAGTTGCTGGTCCTCCTCCATTTCTTTTTGTTCTTCTTCTTCTTCCTCCTGGTTTTACCTGCAGGTGTTGTTAGTTCAAAAGCTAACATGGTATCAGAGCCCGCGGCTCGCGCCACCAGAAGATTAGTTGTAGTATCGTAAATCACTTTGTGATCTTGTTTTCTGGTTGCTTCATCACATGGCGGCACCGGGTGGATCGCAAACCTTCCTGTACTCTCAGACAGGGATCCCGATCTTTGAAGGAGAATCATATGACTACTGGAGCAAGCAAATGAAGATCTTCTTTGTCTCACAAGGGCTATGGGATCTTGTTCAGGATGGGCCTAAGATCTCATCAGTATCTTCATCGACTGAGAAAGAGATAGAGGATAAAGGAGATGTGTCGAAAGCCCAACTTACCATGGAAAATCACAGAAGAGATGCAAAAGCACTCCTTTGTATCCAACAGGGCGTGGGCCGATCTATTCTCCCCCCCCCCCCATCATCGATGTTAATACTGGAAAAAGTCATGAGACATTCTCAGAGAGGAATATAGAGGAAATGAGAGAGTCATTTCCATCAAGCTTACACTTCTCTGGAGAGATTTTGACACAAGCACAATGAAAGAAAGTGAGACAATGCAGCAGTACATTTCAAGAGTGTCCATGATAGTGAATCAGATAAGAACTTATGGGGACGACCTGCCGGAGAAACGTGTCGTATCGCACATCTTTGGTAGTTTAACTCCTGGTTTTGAACATGTTGTAGCAACCATACAAGAGAGCAAGGATATAAATAGAATGACTGTCACAGAGCTCATGGGCTCTCTTCAGGGTCATGAAGCAAGGATGAAATGAAAAGACATCCAACTGGAACAAGCTTTTCAGAGCAGATTATCCCTCTCCCATGCAAAATCTTACTCCAGTCCTTGTAGCCAAAACACAAAAGAAAAATTTTATGAAGAAAGAAACTCGTGGAATCAGTACATTAAAGACAAAAATTGTGACCAAGTGTCGAGGCGTTATTGCAAACTGTTCAATAAAACTACCCATTTCACAAAGGATTATTTTTCAAAATGCAAGAGATGCAAAAACCCAAACCATTTGCAAAGAGATTGCTAGCAACAGTCCAACAACAGGGAAGCCCGGCCAAGAGAAAAAACTAATTTCTCTAACAATCCTGAATCACTGTTTTATCCAAGTCTGAAATCCACCACCTCTGAAATAGAAGTTTGGTCCTTGGATAGTGGGTGTTCGAACCACATGACCAATAACAGAAAAGCTGTTGTTGAACTAGATGAATCAGAGAAATCAGAGGTGATAATGAGAGATGGCAATGTTAGAGTTATTGAAGGGAAGGGTGTGGTGGCTGTTCGTTTGCAAATTGGAACAGTGAGTCGTATTCATGAAGTCCAATATGTTCCAAGCCTGTCTCAGAATCTCTTAAGTGTGGGGCAGTTGCTGAGAAATGGTTATAAACTTATATTTGACAAAGATGAATGCAACATTCAAAATATCAGGACCCATCAACCTGCCTTAATTATCAAAATGTCCACCAACAAGATATTCCCTCTTAAGCTTCAATTGAACACAAGTGAAGCAGCTTTGGCTAGTACATCCAAAAGATTGGATTCAACTCTACAGCAGGTGTGGACATCTAAACCTTGGAGCTCTAAAATAATTGCAAGGACTTGTGAAGGGGATTCAATGAGATCTAAACAATGGTGAGTTATGTGAGACATGTGCTCAAACAAAAATTCACAAGCACCCCTTCCCAAAACAAAGTCTCTGGAGAGCAAATGCTCCTCTAGATCTCATTCATGCTGATATATGGGGACCGACTAGTTCTCCAACTTGGGTTGGAAACAAGTACTATCTCCTACTTGTAGATGACTGCACCCACATGATGATGATATTTTTTCTAAATTTAAAGTCAGAAGTCTTCACTATGTTTCAAAAATTCAAAAACTTTGTAGAAAATGAGACAAACAGTAAGATAAAAGCTCTCAGATCAGATAAAGAAGGTGAGTTGACTAGTAAGGATTTCTAATCCTATTGTGAATCTTAAGGGATCAGACGACAACTCACAGTACCTCAGACCCCCCAAAAAATGGGAATGTGGAGCGTCGAAATCGAACCATAGTTGAGATGGGAAAAAGCATGCTAGTTCACAAAAAACTGCCAAAGCAATTCTGGGGAGAGGCAATGAACACGACTGTGTACATTCTCAACAGGGCACCTACTAAATCTCTTGCAAATTCAACACCCTATGAAGAATGGTACCACTCTAAACCAAACCTACATCATTTGAAAGTCTTTGACAACTTAGCTTATGCAATTCCTGCAAATGAAGCACGAGACAAATAGCAGCAAAGGTGAGAAACACATCTTTGTAGGATACAGTCAAGAGTCCAAAGGATATCACCTGTTTAGCCTCCAAAATCAGAAACTTGTGATAAGCAGAAATGTTATTTTTGATGACGAAGGAAGATGAGAAGAGTGGGATAGAAATGAGGATCAGAGTCATGTTTTTCCCATAGCCTTGGAGGATGTTGTGGATGATTCTGCTAGTCCTGATCCTGCCAGTTCACAACCACCCATTCCAATAGCCCCTGGCAATTCTTTTGACGAATCCAAGTTTGACTAATCACCTCCTCATAAGTTTCATTATATATCTGACATATATGAATCCATTAATGTAGTTCTGTTATGTCGAGAGCCTACAAAATACAATGATTCTACCATTGATACTAAATGGACTAAAGCCATGAATGAAGAACTTACCATGATAAATAAAAATAACACATGGGAATTAGTGCCTAAACCACCAAACAAGTCCATCATCTGCTTAAAATGGATATACAAATTGAAACTGAATGAACAAGGGTCAATGAAAAAGCACAAGGCACGACTTGTGGTCAAAGGGTTCACTCAACAACCTGGAAGAGATTTCATCAAAACCTTTGCCTTTGTAGCTAGAATGGAGACAATTAGAATGATTCTTGCTCTTGCCACTCAACGAAAGCTAAAAATCCATCAATTGGATGTTAAATCCGCCATCCTAAATGGCGACATCTAAGAGGAAGTGTATGTCTACTAGCCAGAGGGATATGTCATCAAAGGAAGTGAAGATAAAGTTTACAGATTAAGAAAAGCGATGTATGGGCTGTGGAAGGCACCTCGTGCATGGAATGATCAGATAGATGCTTATCTGAAGAAGAATGAATTTGTCATAAGCCCATATGAAGCATCACTCTATGTCAAACATGACTCTCACAATATCTTTATACTTGTGAGCATCTACGTCGATGATCTTCTTGTCCCTGGATCCTCACCCCAGCTTATTGATGAGTTTAAAGCTATCACGAAACGTGAGTTTGAGATGAGTGATCTTGAAACAATGAAATACTTCCCGGGCTTACAGATAGTTCAACTGCCACATTGCATTTTTCTCCACCAGGAGAAGTATGTTACGGAATTGTTATGACGATATAATATGGCTGATTGCAAGCCCACATCTGCACCAATGGCAACATGAGAGAAATACCAGAAACATGACAGAGATGAAAAAGTAAATGAGGAAATGTATCAAAACATCGTCAGATCTCTTATTTACTTAACCAACAGGCGACCCGATATAGAACATGCGGTGGGGATTGTTTCTAGGTTCTCTTGTGAGCCAAGCATCGCACATATGAGAGCTGTGAAGAGAATCCTAAGATACTTGCAAGGCACTAAGAAGTTTGGGATAGTTTTTAAAAGAGAAGGAAATGGGGAAGAAAGAATCACAGTCTACTAAGACAGCGATTGGGCAGGAAGTGCTGACGACCGCAAAAGCGCCAACAGATTCCTATTTCAGTTAAGACAAATAACCGTCTCTTGGAGCTCCAAAAAACAGAAGAGCATAGCTCTTTCTTCCGCTGAAGCGGAGTACATGGACATGGGCGAGGCAGCGAAGAAAGGTGTTTGGCTAAACCGGTTGCTAACCTCACTAAAACAGGAAGAAATTCACGCGGTCACTATCTTGATCGACAGCACATCTGCAATTTCCATAAGCAAAAAACCCATTCTCCATAGCTGCACAAAGCATATTCAAATTAAACACCATTTCATTCGAGATCTGGTAGAAGAAGGAGAAATTGATGTTCGTCGCTGCAATATTAAGGAACAACTTGCTGATGGGATGACTAAGGCACTATCATCGGAAAAATTCCTGTCATTTCGCAAGGCCGTCAAGGTGATCTGCCGTGCGCAGATGGAGGCATAGGCAGGGGCGAATCGAGAAGATAAAAGAGACCTAGATTAAGGAGGCGTGTTAGATTATACTCTAATCTACCCCTTTTTTATCCGCTCTCTCTCTCTCTTATATTTTTTACAGTTATCTAATATTGTGGCTTGGGTTGTGTGTCGGTAGAAAAAGTCTTTTTTTGGATTGTAGCTTGTTTGAATTTCTTCAATCCAGCGGGGGCAGGACATTCCAGAACAGTTGTTGGTCCTCCTCCATTTCTTTTCATTCTTCTTCTTCCTCCTGGTTTTACCTGCATATGTTATTAGTTCAAAAGCTAACACTTACTACTCCTAAGCTAGAACACTAGGCCGGACTCTTAGAGTAAGGAACCTCACTCTCAAAAGGTGGACATCTAGAAACAGACCCAGAGCTGCAGCATGGAGGTTACACCCGAAAGATCGAAGAGAGCTTACCCTACCAAACTAATGCTGAGTCAGGAACCTTGGAGGGCACTTGAGAGCACTCGACCTGTCCACCCGAAAACCACAGTAAACAGGGAGCTGGAGCTATTAACCTGTCCACCCAAAAACCATGGTCAATAGAGAACTAGAGCTCTTGCCAATCAAAGCCAACCTAAGGAGAAAGAAGCCAAGAAGAAGTCCCCTCTCTCCTCCTCCTCCAAAGGTGCACTTAGAGGTATATTTATAGTTTTTCAAATTTAATCGGTCCGCGGATAGCGGAATCCCTCCATTCAGTTTTACTAAATGCAGCAAAAAATGGTCTGCCAACAACGGAATCTCGTTGTTTGGAGTGGCGAATGGCAGGACAAAAAAGGAGTTTCCTGGGAAAACATATATGGCAAGCCAGCTATGTTATTCTTGCTCGCCTGTGGGAGGTGAGTGCTAGGTGGAGTTGGAACTCGCCACTCTCCCCTACCCGCCTGGAGCCTGGGCGAGTGCAGGCTAGCTTGCCCCACTTGCCCATACTCAACTCGCCTTAATTCAGGGGTGAGTGCAGGATAGCTCACCCCACTCATCCCCTACTTCCTTGGACCCAGATATAGCCCCTGAGAAGCGAGTTCCCATGCACTTGCCCTAGGTGGGCAAGATCCTCTAGACCATCCCCAATCATCTTTAATCTCAATGAATAACGGGTCATACAACTGTATATAGATGCTAGTTTAAAAAACTTTGGAACTCTTACTTGGTCGTCCTGCTATGGGCCGGGGAAGTGGAGACGGACAATATAGAGATTTTGTAACAATCTAAATCTCACAATATTAGAGACGTCTTTTCGGAATAACTGTCGGAGTTATGTTGGAAACTATCATGTTTGCTGTGCTCCGGTGGTAGTAGTCCTTGGATGAGTGACCTTTTAGAAAGTACTCATATGCCATATATGAAATAGGGAAAAACTGTGTGGTTCAGCTCAATATGGGCTGGGATGAACCAAAGTAGACAATATTTTTGATACAAAGAGGGTTGGGTCACTACAAATAGTATGAGAGCCAGAACTCATGTAGTGTGATGTGCGGTTTGGGGATGATTCATGCAGAAGCTGGTGCTCCTGTAACATTTTAAATCCAATGGGAGCAGTGAGCGCTTTGGAGTAGTGAAGCACGAAAAAACTAGCTAGCCTAGAATCCACCAAGCAGAACAAAAACACTTAAACAAGGGATGGAACTTGTGAAGGTGGAGATTTTTTTCAAAAATAATGGTACACACATTACATGGAATTTAAATGTTCTTCGTCTTTCCTTACACTATATTTGCTATTCACGCTTCGAAAATTCAAACTTCTCTCTCCTCACAAGGCGTATAAATAACTTGTCGGGCCTTGAGAGAGTTGTCGCTAAACATCATTTTGGGTATGAAATGTTGTAGATGTGTAAAGGGAGTACTCATATTTGTATATATGGTTACAATTGGTCTTATCTAAATTTTAATTGCCGGTATTTAATCCTCAATAATTCAAACTCCCATCTTTTTCCTTAACTTTTCAAAATGCTCTGAGGTTAGGGATTTAGTTAGGCCATCAATAATTTAGCCCATAATATTGTAGTGTTCTTAGGAAATCTCCCAATTTTCTTATTGAATTGCAAGTAAATAACATTCTAGCCCAAGATGTTTGATTTTGTTGTGGAATATGAAATTGTGAGTAAATGTTATGACTAGAGCATTGTCAACTTCAATTTTGTTACTATTTCTGAATTTTAAACTATCTCGCTTAAAATTCTCCTAAACAAAACTCCTTCCTACGTGATTTCACTGAGAGCAACATATTCAACTTCAGTAGATGATAGAGCAACTGCATTATGTTTGTAAGAGTTCCAAGAGATGGGCACTGTTGAAATTTCACAAGCTGATCAGGAGATAGCTCTGATACCAAGTAAAACTTTCAGAGCTATCAAGCTGACAACTTGATCAAGCAGAAAGAGGGAACCAAGCGTAGGAACACTCCAAGCATAAACTGAGCTAAGTAAATCAGAGACAATAGAAGGCAACAACAAGTCTCGTAATATCAACTATCTTCTTTACAAGGCTAGACATAAATGGCGAGACATGATTTCGACAAGTACGAAGGAGAAGCAAACAAGCAAACAAGAAGAAAACAAGCCGGGCGGACTGCCTCTAAGACCGCCGAGTCTGCCGAGTCCGCTGAAACTGTCAAGCCGCTGCTGCACCAACTGAACTACGGAGTCCGCAAATTCTGCGAACAATCCGTTATTCTGTCGAACACATTGTCCGCTCTCTGCAAGCCGCCTGACTAGAAGTCGCCTAGCTGTCAGAGTACGCGAACAAGCCGTTGCCGAACTGTACAACCCCGTAGCCGGGCGAGCGGGACCCTCCCCAAATGTCAGCCTCGGGGGGTGCTTGGGTGACGATTTGGCGTCCCTGTTCGAGGATGTGCGGGTGCTCGCGCGTGCGTGCGGAGGTTTCGTAGGCCTTGTAATATATATGTGAGATATCATTTAATATATATATATTTATATATATGTATATATGATATTATTATAAATATATATAGATATATGTATATAGGAGATAAGGAAAAAAGGGGGGAAGAGAGCAGCATTCCCCCCCCAGCCCGACTTAGGGTTCGGGAAAGGCCCAAGCAGCCGCCGCCCTCCTCTTGCTCGGCCTGGAGCAGTCCAAGCAGCCGCCCCCCCCCCCCCACCGGCCGTCCCTCTCTCCCGTCGGCCTGGAGCAAGCCGGCCCCTCTTCCCTCTCTCCCGTCGGCCAAGCAGCAGCCGCCCGGATCAAGGTCGGCCCGAGCCCGATCTCGGCCTCCTTCCCTGTCGCCGGCCGCACCAAGCCCGGGCTGAGCCCGAGCTCCTCCCTCTCTCGCCGTCGCCTCCTAGGGCAAGCAAGGTCCGAGCCCCCGCTCTCCCTCTCTCCTGCTCAGGTTGCCGCAAGGAGGGGCACGGCCGCCTCCTCCACCTCTTGTCCAGGCCGCCGTCGCCGGCAAAGAAGAAGCCGGCTGCTCCTCTCCGCCCTCTATATCTCTATACAGGCCGCCATTGCCACTGCAAGGAGGAGCCCGAGCCGCCTCTCCCACCTTCTGTCTAGGCCGCTGCAAGGAGGAGCGCAGCCCGTGCGTGTGCAATCGCCACAGTCGCTGCGCATCGAGGCTCATGCAAGGCTTGGCCTGGAGCGAGGCTCGGCCTGAAGCTAGGACACGGCTTGGAGCAGGGTCCGGCCACCTGGAGAGGAGATCGGCCGCCGCCTTCAGCAAGAACAGCCCGGAGCTCCTCTCCCAGCCCCGCCGCCAAGCACGCGTCAAGGGTAACGAATTTTCTACTTGGGCAGGTGAAGCCCTTATTTTTCATATTTGCATGGAAGCACCTCTCCACCAACGAGTGGGGGAAGGATGCTCTCCGACGGGTCGACGTGTGCGTCCCCGTAATTATTTGCATTAGTGCCCGGAAGTGTGAGTACGGGTTTAGGCATACTGTGTGAAGCCCATTCGGACGTATGAGCCGAATTGGTGATGTTCTGTGTGAAGCCCGTCCGGACGCATGAGCCGGGTGGGTGATGTTCTGGGGTTCCCGGAGAAGACTCAGTGGAAGTTGTATTTTATTCATTCGCAGGGAATGCGCACCATAGCCCCAATAAAAGGGGGTGCGCGCATTATGTTTGGTCCGCTTACGTTAGCTGACCGATGCCTAGTTGGCCGCTGTCCGTCGAGACGTTGGCGTACAGGTGCTGCAGTACCAAGCAGGGAATAGCGGGCTTAAGCCCCCAGTTTGTGCCGGCCCTTGAAGGCCTAGTTTTGTTTATGTTGCCGGCCTGCGTGCTGAGTATGGAATTTATATTCCTGTAATTATTTATATGCCTGTGATGCCATGTGAGTGTTTTTTATCTTTTTCATCTTAGGCGAGCGGTATGTTCGCGAACCGCTCGCCCCGTGGGAGCCCCGAGGTATAGTTGATGGGAAGCCCCTAATGGCCTATTGACAGCCTTCTAGGACAACGCAGTTACGTTGCTAGCGGCCCAATTGGGGCTGCGTGGAGTAGGGCTGCTGGGCGGTTTTACGCCATTAAAAAAGCGGGCGGGGAACAGTTTTTATAGACCCAGGGAGACACCTCTAGTTCAGGAGTGGATCTTGAGATCCTCCTTAGATGTTCCGGCCGGCCAAGAGAGCCCGCCGAAGGTGTCTTAGCTCAGCCCCTGGTGTGGGAGGGGAAGAGTTCGATAGTCTTCCGGGTATGCGGTGGGACCTCCACGCTGAGGCCTTGGGTCTGTCCCTAGTGTTCCTAGCCTTGAGCCTAGATTGTTCACTTGAGTGTAGTAGGTGTGCGGCCACCCCTTCCCCAAGGGTCGAACTCCACAAGAGACCGGTTTTCCGGTTTCAACATTTTGGTGCGGTGAGCGTGGAGAGTGGCCAGCACGGAAAATCTCAGGTGAATGTCATGGCTTTAGAAGAGGAACCAAGAGACGACCAGGGTCATGCGCGGACACTTTGTATGTAAGGTCCTCATACTCGGAGTTGTCCCCTCCCATAGCTGTTGTTAGAATCTCGTAGTATTTGGAGTGGGATTCGCACCAGTTTGAAGCGCCTCTACCTGTGAAAATGCGTGTATCCTCACTTATCATATCAGCGAGAAGCCTGGAGGTTATTATCTTTAAGGTCGAGTAAGAGAGCGGCTGAGGGGTATTTGGAGCCGGGGGGACCCAAAAGGGTTCCATCCCTAACGGTAATATGTTCTCTCTCACTTATGATTCAGTAGCGGTCAAGTCTTCTCTTTATTGCCAATTCGCCTCGAGCTTCTGAGGGCATCAAGGGTTAGCCTCGTGATCGACTCCGGAAGCCAAACGTCCAACCCGTTCCTTTTAAGTAGCCTAGTTCGGACGATGGGACGGTGCCGCGGGACTTTAAGCGCTATTGTAAGACCGAGCCTCTGCACTGACGGCCGAGATCAGCTCCCCCCTTGCACGTCGGCCTATGTCCTCCCGATCGCACCTCTCCTCCGACTAGAGGAATTATCAGGAACGAGCCTAGACGCTAACCTCCCAGATTTGATAAAGGGCCGATCTCTCCAAGCAATCACAAGTGAAGGCCTTAGTTATTGAGAGAGCAGGATAACATGTAAAGGGGAAGGTTTTGGCCCAAGGGAAGATGTTTGCCTCGAGTGCGTCCTAGAGGACCCTCGCATGAACATTACCTGTCGCCCATGCACTAGCTCTCATCATCGAGTGACATGGCGGAAAGTGATCTTTGTCATTAGATCAGGATACGAGCCGTCGACCTGTTCCTCCTAAAGAGCCCAGTTCGGATGATGGGACGATGCCTCGGGACCTTAAGCGCTATTGTAAGACCGAGCCTCTGCACTGACGGCCGAGATCAGCTCCCCCCTTGCACGTCGGCCTATGTCCCCCCGATTGCATCTCTCTTCCGATTGGAGGAATTATTAGGAACAGGCTCGGACGCCAGCTTCCCGATTTGACGACTTCCAGATCGTCTCTCTTATGAAAAGAATGCGTCCTCCATTTGTAAAAGCATCGGTTCGATTAACTCTCCAACATCTCTTAAGTAAGCAGGATGTCTGAAAGTGAGGGTAAGATCTATCTCAACTCTAGAGGGGGGTGAATAGAGTTTACTTAAAATAATTTTTGAATTATTAAAATGGCACAAATTAAAATTCTATTTAATCTATAGTGTAGAGTGCTAACAGAAACTTAAAAACTGAAAGGAAAAGGACACAGCACACAGCAGACAAATCACACAAGCAGAACCAGAAGACACAAGGAAATATAGTGGTTCCCCAAAACTGGGTACATCCACTCTTCTACCACCCTTGGTAGGAATCCACTCAGGACTGAGTTGATCAGGTGTCCTGACACCAATGAGCTTTTGATAAGGTGCTCAAAAACCAAAGCTAGATTTTTTGATAAGGTGTCTTGCCACCACTGAGTTTTGACAAGGCTCTCAGAACCAGACAGAACTTTTGAAGGGAGTTCAAGAACCCTTTTACAGCAGGAAAAGAAAAAGTGAAAGTTGAAGTTGTCTTCTCTGTTCTCAGTCAAATGAGAGAAGCACAAGTGGATTGAAGATGTCAAAGCTCCCCCTGAGATGTAGAGAGGTTCAGGCAGAGAAGCTTTGTAGAAGGGTGATAGGTCTTCAGAACTTGATCTCCAGAAAAGAATGGTTTCAGCAGAACAGCTGAAAGATGATGTGTCTGGAAATCTAAGATGAAGATGCAAGAGCACTTAGTCAGCTAGAAGATCTAGATGTTGTAGTTTTCTTGTTCTTCTGCTAACAGTATTCTTCTGTGAGTTTTCTCTTCTTATTTTTCTGTCTATCAGCTCTGTGTCCTTTTTGTTGTTGTTTTTTTTGTATATCTAAAGGACCATAGGAATAGAATTGATTTTCTGAATATTCTCCTTGTCCAAAGGTGGCCGTTGGTCAGTCATAAATGCTTTCCATAAATGGTCTTGTCTTTTAGAGGAAAGTCCAGCAAACATTCTCTGAATGATACCTTGAAACTTGCTCCAAACGGCTGGGAGATCTTCTGTCATAAATGCTGATAATATTCAAAAACATTCCAAAAAATCAGCAGCATTTGAAATCTTGAAGACGTTGATCTCTCCAAAGAATCGTCGATCTGAGCTCTACGATCGTCGAACTGAGCTCAGAGATGAACTGAGATAAGCAGACAGAAATCGTCGAACTGGGCTCAAAGATCGTCGAACTGAGCTCAGCGACCTGAGAAACAGCTGAAGGAGGCATCGTCGAACTGAGCTAGACGATAGTAGAGGGGAGTTTGACGATTAAGCAAAAGCTAGCTAAAAGCAGATAGTCGATCTGAGCTCGAAGATCGTCGACCGGAGCTCGACGATTTGTTGAAGTTGAGCTCAGAGAGCGTCGAACTGAGTTCGACGATTCGTCGACCAGAGCTCGACGAAAATTGCCTTAGACTTAGCTCTTCATCCTTGATCTTGGAGTGGTCTTGGGGGCAGCTTCAAAACTAAGTTCTAGACCCTAGACTCATTCTAATGTTGACCTTCTCAACTATACAACTAGGTCAACTAGGATCCTAAGACAAGCATAGTGATCCTTACCCAAATTAGTAATAGGGTGTTCCAACAATCTCCCCCTATTTGGGTTAGGATTACTATTTACAGACAATCATAAAGAGCATTCAATAATACAGAAGTTAAATACAAGATGCAGAGAAACAGCAATGCATATTACAGGTAAATAGAGCAGATATCCAAAGGTGGATGATATGTTTGCTTACACAGATCACTTCTTTTCAGTTCCCTTTTTAAATAAAATTTCTCTGTTAGGGTTTAGAGCTTCTTTCTTGGACCTTCTGTCATCTTCTGCACCTAGAGAGGTTTGAGATCTTGGCCTTGGAACTACAGCCTCTGGGTGCAGCTTCATGTACTCTTCTGGATTGAAAAATTTCTTTGAAGCATACTTTTCCAGTTCTTTCTTTCTTTGTTCTGATAAGGTTGTAATGTTGGATGTTTCTTTGCCTTGTTCTCTAGCCTTCTTAATCTGATCAAGAGCAGCCAACTCTTTCATCCTAGCAGTCCAGGCCACAGGATTGTTCTCAGGATCCTCATATGGAACAGCAGGTTCATATTTGTTGAGAGATTCAGGAGCAGGAGAGGTCCTTGGAGCAACTGTATCTTTCAGTTTGTAAGGGTAAGGACCTGAAGTAGAGTCAGAATGGCCTTGTCCTTCCCTTTGATAGGGTCTCTGTCCTCTTTGATTTCCTCTGTAACTACCCCTTCTGGGTTGATATCCTCTTTGATGTTGTCCCTTTTGGTAATACTTAGAATAGGATTGAGAGGAACTTTGTCTAGGAGCTGGAGCTTGAGGAGCTGAGCCTGATCCAGAGTCTGGAGGAGGAGGAGGAGGAGGCTGATGTTGAGATGATCCTTTTTCATATTTGTCAAGCTTTCTTCTCTTTTTCATGGCCTTTAGTTGGTTCTTGGAAAATTGCATCCATGGTTCAGTGATGGGGCAGTCATGCAGAATGTAATATGGAATGTCATTGGAGTCTTTAGCTTTGGCAGGAGGAACTGACATCATTGCTTTACTTCTGGCTTTTCTCTTTTTGGCAATTGTGCTGGCAGAATCATCAGAATCAGTTCTGTACTGATCACTTTCAGAACTCTGAGGTTGATCATATAAAGCATCAATTCGTCTTAGATATTCTTCTTGAGCTTTGAGCTTTGCAGCAGCAGCAGGAGCAGGAGCAGTAGCAGCAGGGATAGCAGAATCAGCATCATCAGTTTCAACAACAATTTCCTCAGCATTAGGTGCTGGAATCATTTCTATGTCAGCAGCAGCAGTATCAACAAAAGGAGGCACAGTGGCCTTAGTAGCAGCATCAGATACATCCACAGCCTTCCATGACTTGATATAGGAAACAATCTGGCTGGAATTACAGACAGGTACAGGCACAATGGCCTTGGACAGATCTTCAGCAGTAATTGGAGGCAGACAGCTTAGATAGGCTGTATCAAATCTGGATAGTAACCTCTGCAGATTAAGTGCAAAAGCACATCCTGAGCTTGCTGAGAGAGTAGAAGCTGGAGCTGGAGCTGGCACAATCACTTCTTCATAAGGCATCTCCCCCTGCCTTGGTTCAGAGAGAGGTGAACCAAGGCACCCAGTAGAAGGGATTGCCTAGGAGGAGGAAAAAGAATCAAGCTTGGTGGACAGCTCCTGGACTTGCTTCAGGAGTGGAGTCAGGGAGGACTCCAGCAGAGATACCAGCTTGGGAGCTAGCAACTCATAGAGCCTGTCAGCCAGGCTAGAAAGATCTACATGCCCAAGTGAGGCTTGAGCAGAGGTAGAAGTCAAGTTGGATGGAGGGATGGTGACTGAAACTGAAAAGGTGGAGGTAGGTGGAGTAGGGATTGTTGGTTCAGAAGAAGGAATGATGGGGATAGAGAAGGTTGAGGAGAAGAGTGGAAGAGTAAAGGAGGGTATGAAGGAGGGTTGAGAGAGGATGTCAGTGAGCATTTGATGGAGGGAAGATGTCTCAGGAGGAGAAGAGGGAGAGTCATCCATGAGGGAATCCTCTAAAAGGGCAAATGATGGTTGAGTGTGGAATGGATAGGAAAAGAGAGGATGGAAGACCTCTGAGGAGGATGGAGGAGGGGATGACATGGGTGAGGAAATGGTAATGGGAGATGAGATAATAATGGTGGAGACTGGTGGTGAGGAGGAGATTGCTTGGGTAAATGTGGCTTGGGGAGAAGAAGAAGCAGGCAGCTCTTCTACTAGAGGAGTGACCAGATTGGTCCTTGTGCCTGATAGAAGTGTTGCAGCAGCCCTGGAGGGGTTGATTATCTGCCTGTCCCATTTACTGAAGAGGGCACAGGAGAGCCTCTTGGATGCATTGATGAACATCCCAGAAGAGGTCAAAAGGTCAGGGCACCTTGAGTGCAGAAAGACCCCCAAGATCCTTCCAAAACTGACTGCAGACTTGCTTATCTTCTTCTTAATCAGGGTGAAGAAGATGGAGCCCCAGTCGAGGTGTTTCTTATCCAGTAAGGCTCCCATCAGGCAGAACTGATACCTGGAAATTGTGTCATGCGCTGAGTGCTTGGCCAACAGCACCTTCCCAACTACATCAGCCAGGAACTGGAATTCTATAGCCAGATTCTTTTTCAGCAGTTTATTAGGGTTGATTACATTATGACCCATCCTATCTAACATGGAGGCATACTCCTCTCCAGACAGATCAATGGAGTCTTCTCCAGTACTGAGTTGAAAGACGTCAGTTAATAAAGCCGGGGATAGAATTACCTGGGTCCCCTTAATGGTGCCGACAACAGTATTCTCAGTCTCATCTGCTGCGGTATAACACCATTCCTTAATCTCCTCAGATGCAATCTTCATCCTGGTAGTCATTATCTGGGTTAGCTGTTGTTCTCTGAATAGATTCAGAACATCCTTGAAGCGCTGGTCGCTTCCATCAAATGAGTTTATGTCTATGTCGAAACCGGTGTCGAACTTCATCTTGGCAATCGCAGCCCTCGAATCAGCCATATGTACCTGCAACAGAAAACCAAAAACGACCAAGCGTAGAAAATTTGGAGGGAAAAGGAAGAAAGTTGCAGAGTATGAAAGCGTAAAAAGGAGAACGACGGCTGAAAGATGATTTTATATTAGGGTTCGACGGCGAAAAAGAAAATCGTGGAGCTCAGCTCGACGAAGCGTCGATCTAAGCTCGACGATTTAGGCTACAGAGGGAATCTGAAGAGTCTTCAAAATCGGCGATCTTCGTTCGACGATGTTGAAAAACGTCGAGCTCAGCTCGACGGCCTCTGAACAGAAGAAGAAAAATTCTAGATCTAGCGAAGGCTCTGAACTCAGATCGACGATAGCAAAAGCGTCGATCTCTGGTCGACGATTTTTGGAAGATCGTTGATCTCCGTTCGACGATTTTTGAGAAAACGTCGAGCGCAGTTCAGAGTCTAAACTCATTCAAAAAACAGAATTTTTTAGCCTAGTCTTGGTCTGTTTTAGCTTTTCAAAATCTTGGATTTTAATTAAGACTTCCTCCATCTATCATGCCTAACTGATTTAGGAAGAACCTGTGTTTCTTTTCATCCAAGGGTTTGGTGAAAATATCTCCCCTTTGCAAATCAGTAGGAATATATTGAAGTTCAATTTTGTTTTTCTCTACATTATCCCTTAGGAAATGATGCCTGATTTCTATGTGTTTTGTCCTACTATGGAGGACTGGATTTTGTGCTATAGAAATAGCACTAGTATTATCACAGAAAATTTTTGACTGCTCTAAGTTGTAACCATAGTCTAGAAGCTGATTTTGTATCCACAATATTTGTGAGCAACAACTGCCTGCAGCCATATATTCAGCTTCAGCAGTTGAAGTTGACACAGATGTTTGCTTCTTACAAAACCAGGAGACAAGTCTGTCACCAAGGAACTGACATGTTCCACTGGTGCTTTTCCTGTCTATTCTGCATCCAGCATAATCAGCATCTGAGAATCCAGTTAATTCAAATCCTGATTCTTTTGGATACCAGAGTCCTAGATTTGGACAACTCTTTACATACCTAAGAATCCTTTTAACTAGTGTTAGGTGTGACTCTCTAGGGTTAACTTGGAATCTAGCACATATGCATGTAGCAAACATTATATCTGGTCTGCTAGCTGTAAGGTACAGTAGAGAGCCAATTATTGCTCTATATGTTGTCTGATCAACTGGCTTCCCATGCTGATCAGCATCCAATACAGCATTGGTAGGCATGGGTGTTTTCATACAAGATGCTTCAGACATACCAAACTTCTTGACCAATTCTTTTGCATACTTGGCTTGAGAAATAAAGATGCCTTCAGCATGTTGTTTGACTTGCAATCCTAAGAAGAAGGAGAGCTCACCCATGCTACTCATTTCAAATTTGGAATGCATTAGGTTGGAAAACCTCTTGCACAAATTTGAATCAGTATAGCCAAATATGATATCATCTACATAGATTTGTACTAGTAGGGTGTGGGACTTATGGGTTCTAATAAAAAGAGTTTGGTCTACTCTCCCCCTAATAAAACCATTTTCCAGAAGAAAGCATGCTAGGGTCTCATACCATGCTCTGGGAGCTTGCTTGAGACCATACAATGCTTTATGCAGCCTGTAAACATAATCAGGGTGAGTTAGAGAGATAAAACCTGGAGGTTGTCTAACAAAGACTTCCTCTTTGATGTCCCCATTAAGAAATGCACTTTTCACGTCCATTTGGTATACTTTGAATCCTTTGTGAGCAGCATATGCTAGGAATATTCTGATGGCCTCTAACCTTGCAACTGGTGCAAAGGTCTGATCATAATCTATTCCTTCTTGTTGAGAGTACCCTTGAGCAACAAGCCTTGCCTTGTTTCTGACTATGACTCCTTGATCATCCAGCTTATTTCTGAAGACCCACTTTGTTCCAACAATGGGATGATCTTTTGGCTTAGGCACTAGTTCCCAAACCTGATTTCTTTCAAATTGATGCAGCTCCTCTTGCATTGCAATGATCCAGTGTGGATCTTGCTCTGCATCTTGAATGGATTGAGGCTCAATTTGAGATAGGAAGCAAGTGTGCATTAGGTTCTGGTTGACCTGATTTCTGGTTTGCACACCAGCTGAGATGTCTCCAATAACTTGGGAAGTTGGATGATCTCTTATTGTTACTAAATCAACAAGAGGTGTTGATTGTTCACCAGCCTGTGTTGTTGTTTCCTCTAGTGGAACAGCAACTGGTTCTTCAAGGTGATTTTCTTTTAGATGTTGAGCTTCTTCTTCATCATCACTGCTGTCATTCTTTTCAGTAACTTGCAGTTTGTTCAAGTCTTCAGCTAAAGAATGTACCTGCAAAGGTTCTATGGTAGAAGCATTCTTCTCCTTGAAAGACATGTTAGCTTCATCAAAAACAACATGAACAGACTCTTCAATTTTACAAGAAGATTTGTTGTACACCCTATAGGCCTTACTGATCATGGAGTATCCCAGAAACACTCCTTCATCAGCTTTGGCTTGAAATTTAGCTAGATATTTCTTGTCATTATTATGAACATAGCAAATACAACCAAAAACTTTAAAATAGTTTACTTTAGGTTTCTTCCCTTTGAGCAGTTCATAGGGAGTCTTGCCCTTCAGTTTATGTATCAGGCTTCTGTTCAACACATAGTTGGAGGTGTTCACTGCCTCAGCCCAAAAGGATAGAGGTAGGTGAGCATCTGACAACAATGTAGTAGCAGATTCAATTAGGGTTCTATTTTTCCTTTCAGCTACCCCATTTTGTTGAGGAGTTCTAGGAGCTGAGAAAGTGTGCCTGATCCCTTCACTTTGACAGAACTCTTGCATGAGAAGAGAATCAAACTCTGTCCCATGATCACTTCTGATCAGGGCAATGTGAGTGTTGAACTCAATCTGAATGCATTTGAGAAAATCTGTCAAACACTTGAAGTTATCAGACTTCTTCCTCAGAAAGAATACCCATGTGAATCTTGAGAAGTCATCTACAATCACTAAAGTATAGGATTTCCCTCCTAGGCTTTGCACTGATATGGGTCCAAAAAGATCCATATGCAGCAGGTACAAGATCCTAGGTGAATCACTCTTATTAATTGAGTTAAAACTACTTTTAGTTTGCTTGCCTAATTGACATGCCTTGCAAAGTTCTTCCTTCTTGTAGGGACCAGAAGGTAGTCCTCTAACAAGGTTGTCTTTGGATAGCCTAGCAATGGTTCTAAGGTTAATGTGTCCTAGTCTTTTATGCCACAAATTGTTTGGTTTTGAAATGGAGTTAAACAGGCAGATATCTACTACAGGTGAAAGAAAATTCACTAAGTAAATGTTACCTCTTCTGTTACCTGTCAACACAGTTGTGTTGTCCACTGTCTGAACTTTGCATATGGCTTTGTTGAAGGTTACTTGATATCCTTCATCACACAATTGACTGATACTTATCAGGTTGTGCTTGAGTCCTTCAACATATGCCACCCTTTTGAAGGTGACTGAGCCAATTTGGACTGCACCATATCCTTTTGTAGTTCCAAAGCTTGAGTCTCCAAAAATTACTTTGGGTCCAAGCTTGGCTTTGAAGGAAGTGAAATTGTCCTTGTCCCCTGTCATGTGCTTTGAGCACCCACTATCCAGATACCATTGATGGTTTGATGCTGGATAGGTCTTCACCTGCACACAAACAGCTTATTTGTTTTTGACCCAGTTAACCTTGGGCCTAGGTTGATAACCTTTAAATTCTGAAATAAAGGACATCCCAGGTTGACTCTTATAGCCTTCAGGATGGTATCTCCTAGGAGTTACTATCCACTCAGTATAGGGGTTGAGTCCATGGGATGTGCAGCTTCTAGGATTGAATTTGACTGAGCCATTGAAGATGTGTTCACAATTCTGAACTCTGTTCGACGATCGTCGATCTGAGGTCGACGATCTTGGGTCAGATCATCGATCTCTGTTCGAAGATCGATAGTGCTTGAGTTCAGAGTTTGGGTGTCGTCGAGCTGAGGTCGACGATCTGTGCCTAGATCGTCGAGCTCTGTTCGACGATCGTCGAGCTCTGCTCGACGCATTTTGTTGAACTGAAATTTTCTCTGGCAGGTCTGCATTCTTCCTAGCCACCTCTACTACTCCCTTTCCTTTGTCAGAGACAAACTTGATTGGAGTTGTTAACACTATAGGTTGGCTGGGGGAGGCACCCAAACCCAGTGTACTATTGAATCTAGAGTTCACTGTGCTTGTGATGTCCATAAGTCTGATACTCCTCCCATTTAGAGATTCTTCAAACTTTTTGGCCTTTGATAGTTCACTTTTCAGTGAAGCTATCTCCTCCCTACAGCATTCTAACTCCTCAGAGAGCTTGAGGTTCTTTGAGTTTAGGATACTATGCTCAGACAATTGATTCCTGAGAGATATTATCTCCTTCTCAGATTTTAGTAGGTCTAGGCATAGTGTCTTAAATTCACTTTTGAAATCTTCAGAATGAAAATCAAAAGAATTGATTACCTGATCTTCATCTGGGTGAGTGTCTGAATCTGATTCTGATTCTTCATCAGAGTTTTGTTGTGATGCATTGATAGCCATCATGCAGAACTCCTTTTCATCTGCATCATCCTCATCATCACTGGAACTGGATGAGGCTTCAGATTCCTCTTCAGTCTCACTCCAGGTCTCAGCAACAAAGCCCTTCCTTGTATGTTTGTTTTTGCTGAAGGAGGCTTTGTCTGAGTTGTTCTTCTTGTGATTCTTTCCTTTTCTTCTTTCTCTTCTATCTCTCTTGTCCTTATTCTTGTTCTCTGGACAGTCAGGCACAATGTGTCCTGGTTTCCTGCAACCAAAGCATATGATTTCTGTAGTGTTGTTTGATTTATCATACCTTGGTTTATCATGACCCTTGTATGGCCTTTTTCTGAAATCTTTTCTGGCCATTTTGTAGAATCTCTTAGCCAGTAGACTTATGAGCTCATCATTTCCTGTGGCTTTATCTTCAGGCTCCTCTTCTGCAGCCCTGAAGGCTATGGTCTTTTCTTTCCTTGTGGCTGGAGAGGCAGCCTTCTGTTCTTCTTCTCTATTTTTAATGAGCAGCTCATAGGATTTGAGCTTGCCCAGGAGAGCTTCAGTGGTAATCTCATTCAGACTTCTGGCATCTTTGATTGGCCAGATTCTTGAATCCCAAGTGCTGGGAAAGCACATCAGGATTTTATCATTTAGTTCAGTTAAAGAGATTTCCTTGTCCAAAGTCTTTAGCTCATTGACAATCAGACTTAGTCTATTGTACATGTCAGCCACTGATTCACCTTCTCCTTTCTTGAAGTTCTCATATTGACTTATCAGATGAGACCTTCTATCCTTTCTTTCATCAGCAGATCCTGAGACAATTTCAGAGAGTTTGTCCCAGGTTTCTTTGGCTGAGTTGCATTCAGCTACCTTTTGAAAAATGTCATCAGACATAGTTTGGGCTAAGATGTTCATAGCCTTAGCATCTGCAATCTTCCACTTCTTTATATCTGCATCTGTTCCAGAAGGAGGTGGAACAGCACTTGTACTTGAGCTTGCTGGTGGAGTTGGACACACTGTCAAGACAGAATTAAAGATATCCTCATCAATAGAATTCATATACAATCTAATCCTTGCCTTCCAGAGTGCAAACTTGGAGAGGTTGCACACTGGTGGTCTGGTGCTTGCATAATCTTTGTTCTGTGCCATGTCTCTAAATGAGTAGATAGATGTATAGAAAGTAATCCTCTACAGAGATTGATCTTATCAGGGATCTTTTGGTTCAGGTGTTAACCAGTATGAGCAACCAACCTCCCTCTGATACCAATTGAAAGTGAGGGTAAGATCTATCTCAACTCTAGAGGGGGGTGAATAGAGTTTACTTAAAATAATTTTTGAATTATTAAAATGGCACAAATTAAAATTCTATTTAATCTATAGTGTAGAGTGCTAACAGAAACTTAAAAACTGAAAGGAAAAGGACACAGCACACAGCAGACAAATCACACAAGCAGAACCAGAAGACACAAGGAAATATAGTGGTTCCCCAAAACTGGGTACATCCACTCTTCTACCACCCTTGGTAGGAATCCACTCAGGACTGAGTTGATCAGGTGTCCTGACACCAATGAGCTTTTGATAAGGTGCTCAAAAACCAAAGCTAGATTTTTTGATAAGGTGTCTTGCCACCACTGAGTTTTGACAAGGCTCTCAGAACCAGACAGAACTTTTGAAGGGAGTTCAAGAACCCTGTTACAGCAGGAAAAGAAAACGTGAAAGTTGAAGTTGTCTTCTCTGTTCTCAGTCAAATGAGAGAAGCACAAGTGGATTGAAGATGTCAAAGCTCCCCCTGAGATGTAGAGAGGTTCAGGCAGAGAAGCTTTGTAGAAGGGTGATAGGTCTTCAGAACTTGATCTCCAGAAAAGAATGGTTTCAGCAGAACAGCTGAAAGATGATGTGTCTGGAAATCTAAGATGAAGATGCAAGAGCACTTAGTCAGCTAGAAGATCTAGATGTTGTAGTTTTCTTGTTCTTCTGCTAACAGTATTCTTCTGTGAGTTTTCTCTTCTTATTTTTCTGTCTATCAGCTCTGTGTCCTTTTTGTTGTTGTTTTTTTTGTATATCTAAAGGACCATAGGAATAGAATTGATTTTCTGAATATTCTCCTTGTCCAAAGGTGGCCGTTGGTCAGTCATAAATGCTTTCCATAAATGGTCTTGTCTTTTAGAGGAAAGTCCAGCAAACATTCTCTGAATGATACCTTGAAACTTGCTCCAAACGGCTGGGAGATCTTCTGTCATAAATGCTGATAATATTCAAAAACATTCCAAAAAATCAGCAGCATTTGAAATCTTGAAGACGTTGATCTCTCCAAAGAATCGTCGATCTGAGCTCTACGATCGTCGAACTGAGCTCAGAGATGAACTGAGATAAGCAGACAGAAATCGTCGAACTGGGCTCAAAGATCGTCGAACTGAGCTCAGCGACCTGAGAAACAGCTGAAGGAGGCATCGTCGAACTGAGCTAGACGATAGTAGAGGGGAGTTTGACGATTAAGCAAAAGCTAGCTAAAAGCAGATAGTCGATCTGAGCTCGAAGATCGTCGACCGGAGCTCGACGATTTGTTGAAGTTGAGCTCAGAGAGCGTCGAACTGAGTTCGACGATTCGTCGACCAGAGCTCGACGAAAATTGCCTTAGACTTAGCTCTTCATCCTTGATCTTGGAGTGGTCTTGGGGGCAGCTTCAAAACTAAGTTCTAGACCCTAGACTCATTCTAATGTTGACCTTCTCAACTATACAACTAGGTCAACTAGGATCCTAAGACAAGCATAGTGATCCTTACCCAAATTAGTAATAGGGTGTTCCAACAATGTCTCCACCTCGAGCAAAGTCAAGTCCTCGAGTAGTAGTGCATTTCCCTATCACCAAAAATCAGACTGAGTGTGAGGCGGT
Organism: Platanthera zijinensis; assembly: GCA_039513925.1. Taxonomy (NCBI): domain Eukaryota; kingdom Viridiplantae; phylum Streptophyta; class Magnoliopsida; order Asparagales; family Orchidaceae; genus Platanthera; species Platanthera zijinensis. Next base: position 208,598,929 of record CM077083.1, read on the forward strand.
TATAGCGAGACTGTGCCTGACCAGAGAAATTGGGTTACATGATGTGGAGGTTCTTACCGACTCCTTGGTGGTGTCCTCCCAGATTAACGTGGAGTTCGAAGTGAGGGAGCCTACCCTCCAGTTATACTCGGCAAATGTTCCAAGTCTTCTCGCTCTGGGGTTAGGTCTCGATTCTCCTGCTGTCAGGCTCCCACCAAGCTGGTAGGGCAGGGGTCTCGATGGACGTCGTTATGACCCTGGGGCTGAGCCCGGAGGATGTTCAACACCCGTTCCCAGGCTCTCACCTAGCTGGCTGAACCAACAGTATCACCCGAAAGCTCGGACGATTCTATGTGGACATCGTTATGAAATTTAGAGTGACAATGCTCCCGCCGCAATCTATGTGGACGATCGAAGTATTCGTTTAACGGACCCCGAGCAGATCCCACTGCCAGGCTCTCACCCAGCTGGCAGGGCTGGATGTCACTCGGGGGATAGAGATTTTTTTAAATTTGGAGAGAATTTGGGTATTTTGCAGGACCCCGAGTGATGCTCGGCCCCGGGTAGACCCGCTGCCTGGCTCCTACTAGCTGGCAGGTCCGTAGGCTTGCCTGGGGGGTAAGGGACCCCGAGTGCTGCTCGGCCCCGGGTAGACTCGCTGTCAGGCTTTCACTAGCTGGCAGGGCAGTAGGCACACCTGGGGGGAAAGGGAGATAGTTTGAGATTTGGGAAGAGTCTGAGTATTTTGCAGGACCCCGAGTGCTGCTCGGCCCCGGGTAGACTCGCTGTCAGGCTTTCACTAGCTGGCAGGGCTGTAGGCACACCTGGGGGAAAGGGAGATAGTTTGAAATTTGGAGAGAGTCTGAGTATTTTGCAGGACCCCGAGTGATGCTCGGCCCCGGGTAGACCCGCTGCCTGGCTCCTACTAGCTGGCAGGTCCGTAGGCTTGCCTGGGGGGTAAGGGACCCCGAGTGCTGCTCGGCCCCGGGTAGACTCGCTGTCAGGCTTTCACTAGCTGGCAGGGCAGTAGGCACACCTGGGGGGAAAGGGAGATAGTTTGAGATTTGGGAAGAGTCTGAGTATTTTGCAGGACCCCGAGTGCTGCTCGGCCCCGGGTAGACTCGCTGTCAGGCTTTCACTAGCTGGCAGGGCTGTAGGCACACCTGGGGGGAAAGGGAGATAGTTTGAAATTTGGAGAGAGTCTGAGTATTTTGCAGGACCCCGAGTGATGCTCGGCCCCGGGTAGACCCGCTGCCTGGCTCCTACTAGCTGGCAGGTCCGTAGGCTTGCCTGGGGGGTAAGGGACCCCGAGTGCTGCTCGGCCCCGGGTAGACTCGCTGTCAGGCTTTCACTAGCTGGCAGGGCAGTAGGCACACCTGGGGGGAAAGGGAGATAGTTTGAGATTTGGGAAGAGTCTGAGTATTTTGCAGGACCCCGAGTGCTGCTCGGCCCCGGGTAGACTCGCTGTCAGGCTTTCACTAGCTGGCAGGGCTGTAGGCACACCTGGGGGGAAAGGGAGATAGTTTGAAATTTGGAGAGAGTCTGAGTATTTTGCAGGACCCCGAGTGATGCTCGGCCCCGGGTAGACCCGCTGCCTGGCTCCTACTAGCTGGCAGGTCCGTAGGCTTGCCTGGGGGGTAAGGGACCCCGAGTGCTGCTCGGCCCCGGGTAGACTCGATGTCAGGCTTTCACTAGCTGGCAGGGCAGTAGGCACACTTGGGGGGAAAGGGAGATAGTTTGAGATTTGGGAAGAGTCTGAGTATTTTGCAGGACCCCGAGTGCTGCTCGGCCCCGGGTAGACTCGTTGTCAGGCTTTCACTAGCTGGCAGGGCTGTAGGCACACCTGGGGGGAAAGGGAGATAGTTTGAAATTTGGAGAGAGTCTGAGTATTTTGCAGAACCCCGAGTGATGCTCGGCCCCAGGTAGACCCGCTGCCTGGCTCCTACTAGTTGGCAGGTCCGTAGGCTTGCCTGGGGGGTAAGGGACCCCGAGTGCTGCTCGGCCCCGGGTAGACTCGCTGTCAGGCTTTCACTAGCTGGCAGGGCAGTAGGCACACCTGGGGGGAAAGGGAGATAGTTTGAGATTTGGGAAGAGTCTGAGTATTTTGCAGGACCCCGAGTGCTGCTCGGCCCCGGGTAGACTCGCTGTCAGGCTTTCACTAGCTGGCAGGGCTGTAGGCACACCTGGGGGGAAAGGGAGATAGTTTGAAATTTCTAGAGAGTCTGAGTATTTTGCAGAACCCCGAGTGATGCTCGGCCCCGGGTAGACCCGCTGCCTGGCTCCTACTAGCTGGCAGGTCCGTAGGCTCGCCTGGGGGGTAAGGGACCCCGAGTGCTGCTCGGCCCCGGGTAGACTCGCTGTCAGGCTTTCACTAGCTGGCAGGGCTGTAGGCACACCTGGGGGGAAAGGGAGATAGTTTGAAATTTGGAGAGAGTCTGAGTATTTTGCAGGACCCCGAGTGATGCTCGGCCCCGGGTAGACCCGCTGCCTGGCTCCTACTAGCTGGCAGGTCCGTAGGCTTGCCTGGGGGGTAAGGGACCCCGAGTGCTGCTCGGCCCCGGGTAGACTCGCTGTCAGGCTTTCACTAGCTGGCAGGGCAGTAGGCACACCTGGGGGGAAAGGGAGATAGTTTGAGATTTGGGAAGAGTCTGAGTATTTTGCAGAACCCCGAGTGATGCTCGGCCCCGGGTAGACCCGCTGCCTGGCTCCTACTAGCTGGCAGGTCCGTAGGCTCGCCTGGGGGGTAAGGGACCCCGAGTGCTGCTCGGCCCCGGGTAGACTCGCTGTCAGGCTTTCACTAGCTGGCAGGGCAGTAGGCACACCTGGGGGGAAAGGGAGATAGTTTGAGATTTGGGAAGAGTCTGAGTATTTTGCAGGACCCCGAGTGATGCTCGGCCCCGGGTAGACCCGCTGCCTGGCTCCAACTAGCTGGCAGGTCCGTAGGCTCGCCTGGGGGGTAAGGGACCCCGAGTACTGCTCGGCCCCGGGTAGACTCGCTGTCAGGCTTTCACTAGCTGGCAGGGCAGTAGGCACACCTGGGGGGAAAGGGAGATAGTTTGAGATTTGGGAAGAGTCTGAGTATTTTGCAGGACCCCGAGTGATGCTCGGCCCCGGGTAGACCCGCTGCCTGGCTCCAACTAGCTGGCAGGTCCGTAGGCTCGCCTGAGGGGTAAGGGACCCCGAGTGCTGCTCGGCCCCGGGTAGACTCGCTGTCAGGCTTTCACTAGCTGACAGGGCTGTAGGCACACCTGGGGGGAAAGGGAGAGAGCTTGAAAAGAGTTGGTTTCTTGTTATGTTGCAGTGTATCAGATATTGCGTGTATCGTTGATGATGAGCCTAGGAGGAAAAACACGGGCTAGTGATATTCGTGCTAGAGCCTCTAACGGGACTATGTGAAAAGTAAGCCCTGGGGTGGAACTCCCTTTGTACCCAAATGGAGAATTCTCACAAATTTTTTCTTTGGGTCGGCTCCCACTCGCCGGATACGTAGGGTTGGATGATTTTTTCCGAGCTTGTACCAACCTCGAAAAGAGCGGGGATTGTGTACAACCCCGTAGCCGGGCGAGCGGGACCCTCCCCAAATGTCAGCCTCGGGGGGTGCTTGGGTGACGATTTGGCGTCCCTGTTCGAGGATGTGCGGGTGCTCGCGCGTGCGTGCGGAGGTTTCGTAGGCCTTGTAATATATATGTGAGATATCATTTAATATATATATATATATATTTATATATATGTATATATGATATTATTATAAATATATATAGATATATGTATATAGGAGATAAGGAAAAAAGGGGGGAAGAGAGCAGCATTCCCCCCCCCCAGCCCGACTTAGGGTTCGGGAAAGGCCCAAGCAGCCGCCGCCCTCCTCTTGCTCGGCCTGGAGCAGTCCAAGCAGCCGCCCCCCCCCCCCCCCCCACCGGCCGTCCCTCTCTCCCGTCGGCCTGGAGCAAGCCGGCCCCTCTTCCCTCTCTCCCGTCGGCCAAGCAGCAGCCGCCCGGATCAAGGTCGGCCCGAGCCCGATCTCGGCCTCCTTCCCTGTCGCCGGCCGCACCAAGCCCGGGCTGAGCCCGAGCTCCTCCCTCTCTCGCCGCCGCCTCCTAGGGCAAGCAAGGTCCGAGCCCCCGCTCTCCCTCTCTCCTGCTCAGGTTGCCGCAAGGAGGGGCACGGCCGCCTCCTCCGCCTCTTGTCCAGGCCGCCGTCGCCGGCAAAGAAGAAGCCGGCTGCTCCTCTCCGCCCTCTATATCTCTATACAGGCCGTCATTGCCACTGCAAGGAGGAGCCCGAGCCGCCTCTCCCACCTTTTGTCTAGGCCGCTGCAAGGAGGAGCGCAGCCCGTGCGTGTGCAATCGCCACAGTCGCTGCGCATCGAGGCTCATGCAAGGCTTGGCCTGGAGCGAGGCTCGGCCTGAAGCTAGGACACGGCTTGGAGTAGGGTCCGGCCACCTGGAGAGGAGATCGGCCGCCGCCTTCAGCAAGAACAGCCCGGAGCTCCTCTCCCAGCCCCGCCGCCAAGCACGCGTCAAGGGTAACGAATTTTCTACTTGGGCAGGTGAAGCCCTTATTTTTCATATTTGCATGGAAGCACCTCTCCACCAACGAGTGGGGGAAGGATGCTCTCCGACGGGTCGACGTGTGCGTCCCCGTAATTATTTGCATTAGTGCCCGGAAGTGTGAGTACGGGTTTAGGCATACTGTGTGAAGCCCATTCGGACGTATGAGCCGAATTGGTGATGTTCTGTGTGAAGCCCGTCCGGACGCATGAGCCGGGTGGGTGATGTTCTGGGGTTCCCGGAGAAGACTCCGTGGAAGTTGTATTTTATTCATTCGCAGGGAATGCGCACCATAGCCCCAATAAAAGGGGGTGTGCGCATTATGTTTGGTCCGCTTACGTTAGCTGACCGATGCCTAGTTGGTCGTTGTCTGTCGAGACGTTGGCGTACAGGTGCTGCAGTACCAAGCAGGGAATAGCGGGCTTAAGCCCCCAGTTTGTGCCGGCCCTTGAAGGCCTAGTTTTGTTTATGTTGCCGGCCTGCGTGCTGAGTATGGAATTTATATTCCTGTAATTATTTATATGCCTGTGATGCCATGTGAGTGTTTTTTATCTTTTTCATCTTAGGCGAGCGGTATGTTCGCAAACCGCTCGCCCCGTGGGAGCCCCGAGGTATAGTTGCCGGGAAGCCCCTAATGGCCTATTGACAGCCTTCTAGGACAACGCAGTTACGTTGTTAGCGGCCCAATTGGGGCTGCGTGGAGTAGGGCTGCTGGGCGGTTTTACGCCATTAAAAAGGCGGGCGGGGAACAGTTTTTATAGACCCAGGGAGACACCTCTAGTTCAGGAGTGGATCTTGAGATCCTCCTTAGATGTTCCGGCCGGCCAAGAGAGCCCGCCGAAGGTGTCTTAGCTCAGCCCCTGGTGTCGGAGGGGAAGAGTTCGATAGTCTTCCGGGTATGCGGTGGGACCTCCACGCTGAGGCCTTGGGTCTGTCCCTAGTGTTCCTAGCCTTGAGCCTAGATTGTTCACTTGAGTGTAGTAGGTGTGCGGCCACCCCTTCCCCAAGGGTCGAACTCCACAAGAGACCGGTTTTCCGGTTTCAACACGAACTGAAAGAACAGACCGCCTAGTCCGTCGAGACCGGCAGACAGGTTATTGAACTGGAAATTGCTGAAGGAGAAAAGACTGGCTGGCCGCAAATGCTACCTGCTGCAAACCGCCAATTGATAACTGGAAGCTCCACTGATTCCTGACCGCAGTCAGAACCAGACTCCTGGTTTCTCAGTGCTAACCGCACAACCTGCAAACAGCAACCAGTTAATCCTTCTCAATCCGCGCGGACAATAAAACCGAGGCCGCAGTAATTAACCAACGCTCAACTTACAGTTCCTCAGTTACTGTTGATGTGATGGAGGGTCCTATTTATAGGCGTGGATAGGAGTGTGGTCACCGCCCTAGTGGATAGAATCACTACCCCAGCTCGCAGGTAGCACAAGGCAGTCCGTCAAGTCCGCAAGGACAAGTCCAGACTCAAGCCAAACCGTCAGGCACCAAGGCAAGAAGCTAATCTACAACCCGACGGACACTGCACCGGTCCGCACACTGCACAACACGCGGACACAGCAACAACCCACACGCTGCACCAGTCCACACACTATATGCGGACACAGCAACAGCCTGAACACCCCGCGAACACCGCACCAGCACGCAACACAAGTCTACGACCAACAGGCACAAACCGCCCGGTCAACTAGCGGACATTGCGGACTTTGTGATCACCCTGGACTTGTCACAGATTGTGACCAAGTCCTCCCACTCTGGCGCGAGCTCGGCGGACAAGGACCCAGTCTGCCAGCTCCCAAGACAGTCGGCCAATACGCGAACTCTGTGGTTCACTAATCCGCTCCACCAGAGAGAGGCCAACAGCCGAAATCGCAAGCTCCAAGAGAAGTCTGTATAGAGCAAACTCTGCGGACTTGGAGTGAGTCCACCCTTCTGCGAATACTCCCCCTATCGGCAAGGTTACACCAGGGAACAGCTAACTCCAAGACTACTAGCCAAACAGACGGACACCATCACCAGGCCGCAACAAACAGGCTGCCCAGACCGCACCATCAGCCCGCCCAGGCCGCGCGGTCTGTCTGATTAACCCCCCCACCCCCACCCCCCCCACTCCCCCCACCCCACTTTCACTTCACAATTTTCAACACTCCCCCTTGAAGTGAGAAGTGGTGACCAAGCCCAGCAGTCCCTGTAATCGAGTAAATGACACCTTATGTAGCGGCTTTGTGAAGATGTTCGTGATGTTGTCATCACTCCGCACATGCTCCATCATAAGAGATCCCTCCAACACCTTTTATCTAATGAAGTGGTGCTCAATCTCTATATGATTGGTTCGGGCGTGACAAACTAGATTATTCACCAGTTTCAGGGCACTTTCATTGTCACCGCACAACAGAGTTGGACCGCGCACTTCTTCATAGACGTCCTCTACTAGTCTTCTGAGCCAGATGGCTTCCCGAGCTGCCAAGGCCGAAGCCTTCTACTCTGCTTCCGTAGTAGAGACAGACACCGAATGTGGCTTCTTGCTACACCAAGAGATGCGGATTGATCCACATGTGAAGACATAACCGGATGTTGACTTCCGGTCGTATGAATCTCCGTCATAATCAGCATCCGAGTATCCTTGAAGAGTAAAACTCGTGCCTATCCTATAAAGGAGACCCATATCAGAAGTGGACTTCACGTACTTCAAAATGTTCCTCGCCTCCATCAGATGAGGCTTCATTTGTTTCGTCATATACCGACTTACTCGGCAAACCACATAAGCATTGTCTGACCTTGTAATCGTAAGGTAGATAAGACTCCTAACTAGAGCCCGAAACACCAAAGGATCTGGAAGAATCCTCCCCTCATCACACCGAATTTTGATGTTAAAGTCAAAAGGAGTAGAGCTACTCTTCCCCTCCTGCATGCCGAATCGCTGAACAATTTGATCTGCATAGCCCTTCTGGGAAATGAGTATGTCGCTCTCTTTCCTCTCCATCTCAAGTCCAAGGAAGTGGTGGAGCTCACCCAAGTCCTTCATCTCGAACCTTATAGCTAGCTCAACCATGAGCCTAGCTACCTCCTACTTGGAGTTCCCCATGATGATCATGTCATCCACGTACAATAGCACAAAGACTAGAAGCTCCCCGGCCCGTTCTTCTTGACGAACAAGCTCGAGTCTGAATTTGAAGCAAGATAACCGCAGAATTAGAGGTATTCTGCAATCTTCCCATACCAGACTCGAGGAGCCTGCTACAAACCATAAAGGGCTTTCTGGAGCTTGCAGGCATAGTCCGAATGATCTTCAGAATGTATCCCAGTGGCTAATCCATGAAAATGTCTTTATCGATCTCCCCGTAAAGAAAAGCGTTCTTTACGTCCAGCTGCCACATCTTACACCCTTGGCAAGCCGCCAAGGCCATCACCACCCGAACTAAAGTCATCTTCGCCACGGGACTGAAATTCTCTTCATAATCTTCGTCATATTGTTGAGAGAACCCTCGAGCAACAAGGCGAGCCTTTTACCACTCGATGCTTCCATCCGCCTTCTTCTTCAACTTGTATACCCATTTGCAAGTCACATGAGTAACGCCATCAACCTTGGGCACGAGGTCCCAGGTCTCATTCTTCTTGAGAGCAGTCATCTCCTCATCCATGGCATCTTCCCACTCCTTGACTCCAATGGCTTCATTAAAGCTAGAAGGCTCCCGCTCATCCAGGGGGCCTGTAAAGAAATAAGAGGCAAAGCTCACCGTGTTTCCTTCGCAATAACGAACTGGTGGCTTGATGGTCCTCTTCGATCTCCAAAGAGTCTGCTCCTTGCTCACCACCTCCGCTGCTTCTTCAGAATCAGCTCCATTCTTGGGCACACTTGGAGTGTCGCTCCCCCTACTTCCTGAACTAGAAGCATCTGCCCTAGAGCTTAAAACACCTAGAGCTCCTAGTGACACAGACATCTCCACTTGAAGAACTTCAATAGCCTCCTTCTGCCCTTCATCAACCCTGCTCTCCTGCATCTCAACAGAGTCACCTCCATACGACGTTAGTTCATCAAAGACAATGTATCATGATACAATGAACTTCCTTATCGCAGGATCCATGCACTTCCATCCCTTCTTCCGCTCATTGTAGCCCACAAAGACAAGCTTCCTTGCCTTTGCTTCAACCTTGGTCCTCAAAGCATCTGAGACATGTACGTAGCAGGTTGATCCAAACAATCGAAGGTGTTCAACACTGGGCTTCTCCTTGAACATCAGCTCATGAGGAGACTTCATGTTAATCGGACTCAGAGACATCCAATTGATGGCATAAGTTGCGCAGTCCATTCCTTAAGCCCAAAAGAACCTGGGAATGCCCTTTGCATGAAGCCATCACTTGCAGGTTTCCATCAAATGGCGGATCTTCCACTCCGCCGCTCCATTTTTTTGTGGAGTATGAGCACAAGTAAGCTCTCTCTGGATCCCGTGCTTCCTGTAGAAGTTAGAGAACTCGGATGAAACAAACTCAGATTTGTTGTTCGTTCTAAACTTCTTGATCCGCAGGACAAGCCGGCACTCCACCAGCTCCTTGAACTCCACAAACAACCGGAAGGCATCTGACTTCTCCTTCATGAAATACACCCAAGTGTATCTTGAGTAATCATCAATCAGCACCAGCATGTATTGCTGCCTCCAAGACTAGCGGTAATAGTTGGCCCCATCAAATCACTATGGATACACTCCAATGGTGTCTTACTCCTTGTTTGTGACTTATCAAACGAAAGGCGATGAGCCTTTCCGAACTAACACCCCGCGCAAACATGGTCATCTCCGTAGGATGACAACTTTGTCAAGCCTTTCACAAAACTCCTGATCGCCATAGCTTTTAGCTTGTCCATCCCTACGTGCCCTAGCCTTTCATGCCAAATAGCAGCGCTATCGTTGGCCCTCATCCGATCAACATAAGAGCTTGTTAATAAAACAAACAAGTCTCTAACTCTTCTCCTACATGAGCAACATCAGCCTTTACCGATGATACGTTGCGGGGAAATTTCACTTCTGTTGGGACAAAACAGAATGTGATAGCCCGTGTCAACAACATTGGTCACTGAGAAGAGGTTTTTCTTCATGCAAGGTACGTGATACACACTCCTTAACGTGAGTGGACCCTAAGCACTATCTAAAGAAAGAGCACCCTCCTTCTCTACAGTATGAACAGAATCATCAGCTGTAATACTAGCTTCATTACCTGAGAATGTTTGCAGCGATGAGAACTTCAACTCGTCTCTAATGAGGTGATGGCCACACCCCGAATAAACTATCCAGTCATCTTGGTAGTTGACGGTGGAAAGAGAACAAACACATGTGCTCGTCAAGAAGGCTCCTCCCCATCCGGCTTCCTCAGCACTGGAACTAGCTCCCTCCTTATCTGTAATATGCCTAGGCTGCAGCTTGACCTTGCAGTCACGCTTGAAATGGCCCGACTGATTGCACTTGTAGCACTTCAACTCCTTCTTCCAGTTCTTCTTAGGAGCAGCACTCCTCTCTTGCTGATAAGAAGTTGAAGGCTCATCCGCAGCAGCAGGCTTCTTCTTCTCTCATCTCTTATTCTTCTTATCAGTTAAGAGAGCCTCACTACCTCCTTCAAAGATATTCACCCCAGCCATCTGCCTAGCCAGACTCTCCTGTGACGCCAACAGATTCTCCAGCTCCAGCAAGGATGGTTGAGTCGCCCATCCTTGAACAGAAGTCACAAAGGTCACATATTCCTTCCGCAAACAGCGAATTATGTGCCTCTTCAACTTAGCTACAGAAATGGGCTCATCAGGATCCAACGCTGATATCTCAGCACACAGGTTCTTCATCTTAAGGAAGAACTTTGAGTGGACAGATCTCCTTGAGTTGCCTTAGCCAACTCATTATCTAAGAACTGTAGCCGCGCTACATTCTTCCTGTTGAACAGACCATCAATGGTTGTCCAAATCTCAACAGCAGACTCACAACCTAAGATGTGATCAAAGAGCTCAGGTGAGACAACCCTCTTGAGATCAAACTCCGCCTTAGCATTGGTCTTCCTCTAAGCTCTCACCTGTTCAGCAGTACCAGTTGCAGCAGTCACTTCTTGCTTGTCGTCACCACTGACGACTTCCCACAACTCCTCACCCAAAAGATATCTCTTCATACACGACTTCCACTTCTTAAAGTTAGATGTTGTAAAAAATTCAATACTAAGACCCCTTGCGAAAGCTCCTTCCATTGCAACACCACTGATCTAATAGCTTGCAGAAGCGCCGAGCACACTGAGGTTGATCACTGCTCAAGCCGCTGTTCCCTCTGATACTATGTTGAAATTTCATTAGCTGATCAGGAGATAGCTCTAATACCAAGTAAAACTTTCAGAGCTATCAAGCTGACAACTTGATCAAGCGAAAAGCGGGAACTAGGCGCATGAACACTCCAACCATAAACTGAGCTAAGTAAATCAGAGACAACATAAGGCAACAACAAGTCTTGTAATATAAAATATCTTCTTTACAAGGCTAGACATACATGGAGAGACATGATTTCGCCAAGTACGAAGGAGAAGCAAACAAGCAAACAAGAAGAAAACAAGTCGGGCGTACTGCCTTAGAGATCGCCGAATCCGCTGAGACCACCAAGCCGCTGCTGCACCAACTGAACTACAGAGTCCGCGAAGTCCGCGAACAACCCGTTATTCTACCGAACACCTTGTTCGCTCTCTACAAGCCGCCTGACTAGAAGTTGTCTAGCTGTCAGCGTCTGCGAACAAGCAGCTGCCGAACTAAAAAAACATACCGCCTAGTCCGCCGAGACCGGCAGACAGGTTATTGAACTGGAAATTGCTGAAGGAGAGAAGACCGACTGGCCGCAAATGCGACCTGCTGCAAACCGCCGATTGATAACCGTAAGCTCCACTGATTCCTGACCGCATTCAGAACCAGACTCCTAGCTTCTCAGTACTAGTCGCATAACCTGCAAATAGCAACCAGTTAATCCTTTTTAATCCGCGTGAACAAGAAAACCGAGGTCGCAGCAATTAACCAACGCTCAACTTAATGTTCCTCAGTTACTATTGATGTGACAGGGGGTCCTATTTATAGGCGCAGAGAGAAGTGTGGTCACCGCCCTAGTGGATAGAATCACCACCCCAGCTCGCAACTAGCACAAGGAAGTCCGTCAAGTCCACAAGGACAAGGCCAGACTCAAGCCAAACCGCCAGACACCAAGGAAAGAAGCCAGTCCGCAACCCGGCGGACACCGCACCAGTCCGCACGCTGCACAGCACGCGGATACAGCAACATCCCACACACTACACCAGTCTGCACACTATACATGGACACAGCAACAGCCCACATACCCCGCAGACACCGCACCATCCCGCAACACAAGTCTATGACCAACCGGCACAAACCGTTCGGTCAAACAGCAGACATTGCGGACTCTGCGATCACCATGGACTTATCACAGATTGTGACCAATTCTAACCCACTCTGACGCGAGCTCGGCAGACAAGGACCCAGTCTGCCAGCTCCCAAGACAGCCCGCTAATACGCGAACTCTGTGGTTCACAAATCCGCTCCACCAGAGCGAGGACAACAGCCGAAATCGCAAGCTCCAAGAGAATTCCGCATAGAGCGAACTCTGCGGACTCAGAGTGAGTCCGCCCTTCTACGAATACTCCACCCATCCGCAAGGTTACACCAGGGAACAGCCAACTCCAAGACAACCAGCCGAACTAACGGACACCATCACCAGGCCGCAACAAACAGACCGCCCAGACCGCATCGTCAGCCCGCCCAGGCCGCGCGGTCTGTCTGATCAACCCCCCACTTTCACTTCACAATTTTCAACAGGCACTTCGTCACAAAAGAATATGTTGCCCAATGTGCTTCTTCTATCATCAGTGTAACTTCCTCATTCACTATTAAAATAACCTGCTTAAAGGCTATACTTTTCACTTTTTTTTTCTTTCCAAAATCGAAAATGTAGGCTTCTTACATGCAACCTTCATTCATCTCCTCTGCCACTAGCCACCAGTCACCTCCAAGGGGTGAGATGAACCCTCTGGTGCAAGGATTTGACCTTGCATGGTTTGGGTAGTGAAGTGTGGTCTTGTGATTGTTTAGTTGGTTAGATTTGACCAAATGGGGAAATGTTTGACTTTCCCAACTGTTGATGAATCATTTTTGGTCTTTCTAATACATCGAGCCACTAGGGCAGGGTGTGAAGTTCATCATATTCAATTGGGATATCTTAGGTCCAGTGTGGCTCCGGTTATCTAAATTAGGTCAACTTGACCAAGTTTGCGGTCTATGTATCAATTGGGTCATACTATTTGCATAGGGGCCCAATTAACACACATGGAGTCTGGAAGGGTGTTGGTGATGTTATAATTGGTGACAGATCTCCCAAATATTAGCGTGTGAATCTCTTCTTCCTTCAATATCAACTACCATATTAGCTTATTCTATCACAAGGTTTACCCAACATTGGCGTTAGAACTGTTCTAAAAGAGTAAGTGTCGAAAAAATTTCATTTGAGTTAGGTAGGGTGACTAACAAGTGGCTTGTTATTCGTAGGGCCAACAAAGGAGCCACGTCATAACAAATAGATGAGAACTTGCAAAACAACTTGGCAAATCTATTTGTATCATGCCTTAATTAAAATATTTAGAACCCTGACTTATAATTGATTTGTTATTTTCTTACCATTTGCATTGTTTTAGTCCTCTATCGATCGTAGCCAACTCATCTTATTGAGCATTGTTAATATCTTAAAAATATGAACTTATGATTTTATTATGCCCTTCTCATTCTCATTTAACTCCATTTTTTATTTTGTTGGTTTGTTATTGTTTCTCCTTTCTGTTCTATATTTTATTCATTTGGTTGATAACGTTACTCTTTCTTTTCGCATCTATATCACACTGTTCATGATCATGTTATTCTTCTTTCAGGTGCATCATATCACCCTTGACCTCGAGGGTGATTGTTTTCTTCACTCCTTATACAATCGATTTATTTGAATCCATTCTTGTATCCATATCCTTTTCCTCGCATTGTCTCGCTAATGCTCTATTTAAATGTATATGAATCTTGCTTCATTATCACATATGTCTAACTCAATCAAGTACTTCTTTCAGCTCATTGGATACTAGCCTCATTCATCTCCTTTATTCCTAGCCTACATGCACAATGCAAAGTGGAGATTCATGAACAAAATTGGATGCATTCCCACCGTCTTCATTTTCCCAATCTTTATGTTTTTCTCATTATCGATTCTCACTTATTTCAAAGATATGTCAAGTGTTTTGGATATGTAGTTTTTCTCTTTAAAGGATCACAACACTCCATGTTTGAAGTCATAGCAACTCAATCTGATCCCTTTGAAGTATTTCCCTGCAATAAAATTCTGATAAGTGTTATCCGCCTTGAATAGCATCCAAATAGGTTGACCATGTATTCGTTGTGAACACCCATAAGTTTTGTAGGCCTCCATAACTCATTGGCTTGAATATGTCCTCATAGCAGATTATATTCAGTGGGTACTTGTATAAGTTGTTGTTAATGCGCTCGACTAGAAAGTTTTCTAAATGTGAATCAAAGTTTATAAAGGATTTCTTAGGGATATTGGAAATAGTCATGGTATATAATTCGGAGCTAAAGAGCATGATCTTTATAGGGTGAGCTTCCCTAAAATTCAAAATTTTGGCTTGTTAACTATTAATCTTGTGTTTAAGCATGACAAGATGGTGCTCATTTTGTTGGAGCTTGAGGAAGACCGAGCGGACTTGTGCCTAACCGCAGAAGTCTATATATCATAGCGACCTGGCGGTTTGGTCTTGCGGTCAGGTGGACAACAGCTGTGGCGGTCTGAGGGTTAGCCGAAGCAGCAGTCTGGAGGTTTGTCACAGCGGTCTGAAGGGAGCCACAGCGGTCTGGCAGAAAGCCGTAGTAGCGGGTTGTCAGTTAAGCCGCAGCGGGCTGAATGAAGCCGCAACGGTCTGGCAGTGAGACGCAATAACGGTCTGTTGGTTAGCTGCAACGGTCTAGGTGGAGCTGCAGCGGCCTGGTTGCAACCGCAGCAGCAGACAGATAGTTAACCCCAACTGCGGTCTGGTAGCAACCTCGCGACGATTCTACTATGGATTGTGAAGCTTGTCAATTTGGCAAGCATCACCGATCTTCTTTTCCTGCTAAGTAAGGCCGCAGTTCTTCTCGCCCTTTTGATTTAGTTCATTCTGATGTTTGGGGTCCTGCTCCCCTTCAAACTATTGGTAGGGGTAGTTTATATTTTGTTACATTCATTGATGATTTTTTCAGGTGTATGTGGTTATATTTTCTACGCGAACACTCTGAGATTTTCTCTATTTTCTGCCTTATATAATGAAATACGTACACAATTTGATAACCATATTAAAATACTTTGTACTAATAATGCTAAGGAGTACCTTAGTCATCAGTTTACTTCTTTTTGTTTGGATCATGGCGTGGTCCATCAAATTACTTGCCCTTATACTTCGCAACAGAATGGTGTTGCTGAACGTAAGAATCGCCATCTTTTAGATATGGCTCGTAGTCTTCTTACTCATATGCATGCTTCTCGGTCCTATTGGGGTCATGCGGTTCTTCTTTCCTATTTTCTCATTAATCGAGTACCGTATTTGATTCTCAATAGAAAAACTCCCTTTTCCATTCTCTATCCTGATGGGACACCCTTTCCATTACTTCTTCGTGTCTTTGGTTGCACAACATTTGTTCACTCACTTGATTCTAGACGTGACAAACTCTCTCCTCGTTCTATTAAGTGCATCTTTTTGAGCTATTGTCCGACAAAGAAAGGGTATCACTATTTTGATCCTGTTCTTCAGAAACAGTATGTGTTGACGGATGTTACTTTCTTTGAGAATGCTCCCTTCTCTTCTTCTTTCTCTCTTCCTTCTTCTTCTAATAGTTCTTCTCCTTCTCCCATTGTTCTGGCATCGCTTCCAGAGCCTGCCCTATTTTCTTCCTCTCCTATTTCTGATTCTTCTCTTCCCGACTCCTCTCCTATCCCTGCTTCTTCTCCTGAGCCGCTGTAATTAGCTCTCAGGCCAGTAGTCTACTCTTTGGATGGGGTTGGTACAGTAGACAGGTCAGATCTAGATCTTCTGATTACTCTTCGGAAAGGTGTTCGCTCTTACACCTAACATCCTGTTCAGGCTGTGGTTTCTTATGCTCAGCTCTCTCCTTCGTCTAGGAGCTTTGCTCTGGCCCTCTCAGCTAATGTTATTCCCGCTTCGTATCAATATGCTCTTGTTAGCCCTCATTGGAAGGCTGCTATGGATGAAGAGATGCGTACTCTTACTGAACAGGGTACTTGGACTCTTGTTTCTACACCTCTTAGTGCTGATGTGGTTGGCTATCGCTGGATCTTTGTCATTAAGTTTCTACCTGATGGATCTGTTGATCGTTATAAGGCCCGGCTTGTTGCCAAAGGTTTTACGCAGACTTATGGTGTGGATTCCTTTGACACTTTCTCTCATGTGGCAAGAATTACTATAATCGGTATGCTTTATTTGGTGGCTACCAATAGAGACTAGGAATTATCTCAGCTGGATGTGAAGAATGCATTTCTTTATAGTGATTTACAGGAAACTGTCTATATGGAGCAACCTCCTGGGTATGTTGCTCAGGAGGAGTCTCAGGTCTGTAAACTGCGAAAGGCAATCTATGGTCTTAAGCAAAGTCCCAGGGCCTTGTTTGACAAGTTCAATGAGGTCATTTCATTGATTGGGTTTGCTAGAAGTGTAGCGGATCACTCGTTATTCATTCACAAGACATCAGTCGGTCTTGTTGTCCTTGCTGTTTATGTTGGATGATAGTCTTCTCATAGGGGATGATAGAGAAGGTGTGGAAATGACCAAGAAGCATCTTCTTAAGCATTGTGTTAGTAAAGATATGAGATCTCCGAAATATTTCTTGGGCATTGAAATATCCAAGAAACCAAGGGCTATTATTCTGTCACAGAGAAAGCATGTCTTGGATCTCTTACAAGAGACAGGTCTCCTTAGGGCTAAACCGGTTTGTTCTCCGATATTGGTTGGAGATGACAAGTGTTGGAGTGAGGACTCACCTCCTCTTAAGGATGTCACAAGGTACAGACGGCTTGTAGGGAAACTCATTTATCTGACAGTCACAAGACCGGATATCTGTTATGCAGTATAAAGAGTGAGTCAGTTTATGCAAGCTCCTAAGGAGTGTCATCTACAGTCAGCAATGAAGATTCTGAAGTATGTGAAAGCTGCTCCGGGGAAAGTTCTATTTCAGAAAAGGGGACATTTGAAGGTTGAGGCATATTCTTATGCGCGCTATCCATATGACAAGGAAGATAGGAAGTCCACAACTGGGTTTTGTACTTTTGTTGGAGGGAATTTAGTCAGCTAGAAGAGCAAGAAACAAGTTGTTGTCTCCAGGTCTAGTGCAGAAGCTGAGTATAGGAGCATGGCTCTAACTACATGCGAGCTGAAGTGGTTACAGACTCTTATCCTTGATTTTGAAGATCTTTATGATCATCATCTGCCAATATTCTGTGACAATAAGGCAGCCATATATATTTCGAGGAATCCTGTCTTCCATGAGAGGACGAAGCATATCTAGGTTTATTGACACTTCATTAGAGAGGAAATTTTGAAGAATCAGATATGCACACCGTCTGTTACCTCAGAGAGAGAACTGGATGATTTCTTCACCAAGCCAGTTACTCCTTTCGAGGAGGTTTGTAGCAAGCTGGGCATGGTAGATATATATGCTCCAGCTTGAGGGGAAGTGTTGGAGCTTGAGGAAGACCGGGCATACTTGTGCCTAACCGGAGCGGTCTACTGTCTCAGTGACCCGGCGGTTTGGTCTTACGGTCGGGTGGACAGCAGCTGTGGCGGTCTGAGGGTTAGCCAAAGCAGCAGTCTGGAGGTTAGATGCAGCGGTCTGAAGGGAGCCGCAGCGGTCTGGCAGAAAGTCGTAGTAGCGTGTTGTCAGTTAAGCCGCATCGGGCTGAATGAAGCCGCAACGGTCTGGCAGTGAGACGCAGCAGCAGTCTATTGGTTAGCCGCATCGGTCTGGGTGGAGCCACAACGGTCTGGTTGAAGCCGCAGCAGCGGACAGATAGTTAACCGTAACTGCGGTCTGGTGGCAACCCGTGTTTGCAGTCCGATAGCTTGCAACTTCTGCAGTCTGGTGGGTAGGCGCAACTGCGGTCTGGTGGCAACCCGCAGTTGCGGTCTAGCGGTCTTCCCTGGCGGTTAGGCGACTTTGTTAGTTGTCGTTTGGTGTTTTATTATTTATTGTATAGTGGGCGGTTTGACCATGTCAAACCACGAGGCCGCCCGACTTGTATTTAGTTTCATATCGGTTGTTGTATTATCTCATCTCCCCCGATTTCTATAAATAAGGGGGCATACATATATAATGATTATCTTTTTGGAGCAATAAAGTTTGCGGTTTATTTAGCTATTTGTCAATTTCTTACACATTTTATAAAATTCCAAGCCTCCTTGAGAAGCATCTTTATGTCTGCATTTTTGGCAAGAGAAACCATGAAAGATCGAGATGAGCCTATATATATATATATATATATATATATATATATATATATATATATATATATATATATATATATATATATGTATATATATATGTATATATGTGTGTATGTATGTATGTATGTATTGTTGGAACTAACAAAATTCGTTTCACAGAATTTAGACTAAGGGGTGACCAAAGGTTACTGAACCAACGGTCGACCCTAGGCAAAACACATCAAGAAGAAGAAGTTGAAAGGCTAAGAGTGGTCTCTGGACTGCCTACAAACAAAACATGTGTGTTGTAGCGAGTAGGTCACGTCACACCCCCAAAAGTTTACAAGAACATCCCGTCTAAAAGCCAAAGCTGAACTGAGCATGAGAGAGGTGAGCACTATTGGTTAGGGGACCTTTGGGTGGGTGTGTTGGGGGGGGGGGGGGACAACCCTCGCTCTACATGTGTCATGAGGTTTTATTTGTAGGTAATATTCCAGGGGGCACATGGTCTGTGAATAGCCGCCCCCGATGAGGTAAATTCAGCTGGGTTGAATGCATGATGAGGTGATTGTTGTCGAGGTTAGGCTGACATGGTGATTGTTGTCGAGATTAGGTTGACAAGGTGAATGATGTTGTGCGAGGTCAGGCTGAAGACGTGAATGTTGCCAAGGTCAGGATGATAAGGTCAATGTTGTCGAGGTTAGGTTGATAAGGTCAATGTTGTCGAGGTCAGGCTAATAAGGTCAATGTTGTTGAGGTCAGACTCACAAGGTCAATGTTGCCAAAGTTACCCTGACAAGGACAATATTACCGAAGTAAAATTCAGAAGGTCCGTCGAGGTGGACTCCAGTGGTGTCTTTTTTATTCATTTTTTATCTCGATGAATTACGATATATTGCACACACACACATATATATATATACATATATACATATACATACAAATATATACACACACACACATATAGATATACATATACACACACACACACACACACACACACACACACACACACACACACACATATATATATATTATATACGCTCGAGCTTTTTTTTGGGTAAAAAAACTCGAGCGCTGCGCGACCCGGCGAAGCCCTGCTATATCGCGCTGGAGCGTCTTCCGCGACGAAATCAACACCCGCCCCGTCTTCGACCGCGACCTAGGTCATCTCCATCGCGGCTGTAGCTACTTCCTCGACGAAATCAACACCCACACCGGCGACCGACCGCAACCTTCTTCCTCGACGAAATCAACACCCACCCCGGCGACTTTCTGCGACCTCGAGCGTAATCACGCGCTGGAGCTTCTTCCGCGACGAAATCAACACCTGCCCCGACGACTGTCCGCGACCTAGGTCTTCTTCTCCCGCCCCAGTTTCAATCCCCTTTTGCTATTTGCTGGACATCCTGGTTCTCATTTCCTTGATCACGCGATTTGCTGGATATCCTGGTAAGAATCCCGACCTATTTTCTTTCAGCCCCAGTTTCAATCCCCTTTTGCTATTTTCACTTTTTGATGGATTGAATGAACCCTACCTGAATGATCCCGACCTTGTTCTCATTTCCGCAAGGCTTTTTTGATGGATTGAATGTATCCTGACCTTGTTCTCATTTTTTCTGTTACATATTTCTTGATGGATTGACTGCTTTTTATGATTTAATGTTCATTTTTTTAGTTATCTTTGATAGGATTTGTTGTTCCTGACCTTGATTTAATGTTCATTTTTTCTGTTACATATTTTTTTGATGGATTTAATGTTCATTTTCTTGCTGGACATCCTGGTTATTTTTGATAGGATTGAATGTATCCTGGGAAGATAGGATTTGTTGGTGTATTTTTGTGTATGGAGGTGTCTTTGTGTGTATGTATTTATTTTCCTGTGTATGCAATTAGTGTGTGTATGTGTTTGTAACTATTTGTGTGTGTGTATACAAAATATTAATGCTCGGTCAAATTGTGTCCAAATGATTTGTGCTTGGTCTATATTTTTCTTTAATGTGTATGCAACATTATGATGGAATTATAATGTATATCTACTACTTCTACTGTACAGCTTCACTTCATCCTCAATGACTTCACAGTCATCAAATTCTGAAAGTATGGATGCTGTTGTAGCTGAAACAAATACAGATTCTACTGAGTGCAGTGTTACTAAACCATATGTTAGTTTGGTGTTTGAAAGTGTTGATGAGGCATATTGGTTTTATAATAGTTATGCTCTTAATTTAGGATTTGGAATTAAGAAAGGTTCGACTTCTAAATCATTTACTTCAGGAGATGTTATTGCTAGAAGATTCGAATGTAATAAGTCCGGTTTGAAGCCTTCAAAAGAGGGCGAAGGATCTTCAACGAGAGCACATCGATTGACAAGAGTTAATTGCAAAGCCAAATTAGATATTCGCAAGAATAAAGAAGATAAATGGGTTGTCACTGGATTTATACAGGAGCATAATCATGAGTTAGATACTCCCAGCAAAGCTAAGAGACATCGCTCACATAATGTACTTCACAAAGATAAGGAAGTTAAAAAATTGATGGATCAACTTTACAGTGCCGGAATGGGTCCTGCTAAGATTGCCAAGATTTTAAATGAAACCAATTTTAATAGCTCAATATCTGCAACACAAGTTTCAGCACATTTGAGTGAACACCGCAAGAATAACATAGGAAATGAAGGTGCCTCGGTGTTTGCATATTTAAAGAAGCAGCAAGAGTTGGATCCAAACTTCTACTTCGACATAGAATTGGATTCTAATTTAGTACTTCGTTCTTTTTTTTTGGGCAGATGCAAGGTCACGAAATGATTTTTTAACATTTGGGGATGTGGTTGTGTTTGATGTTACTTATAAAACAAACAAATTTATGATGCCATTTGCACCCTTTACAGGTGTAAATCATCATAGACAGTCAATTTTATTTGGTTGTGCTTTATTAGCAGATGAGACAGAAGAAACTTTTCATTGGTTGTTCCATCAGTGGTTGAAGTGTATGTTTGACAAAGCTCCTAAGGTTATAATTACCGATATGGATGGAGCTATGTACAATGCAATTAAAAGAGTGTTCCCGCAAACACGTCACAGATTTTGCTCATGGCATATAGGAAAACACCTAATCGAGCATGTTTTTGAAATCCGAGATATTCATGGGGATTTCAAGAAAGATTATTATGAATGGTATAATAGCAAGGATGTTAGCACGTGCGAAGTAAGATGGAAAATATTTACTCAAAAGTACAACATTGAAAATAGTAGTTGGTTGTCAAAGATGTGGGCTCGAAGACAACATTGGGTTCCAGCTTATTTAAAAGGCTATTTTGTTGCAGGAATGACGTCGAGCGGTCGGAGTGAAAGCATCAATGCATTTTTTGATGGTTTTGTAAATTCTAAAACGCAATTATTAGAATTTATAACTCAATACGAAAAGGCACTACAGTCACGCCATCAAGCAGAAGAACAAGAAGATTTCAAGACCTTGAATTCCGTGGCAAACTTGTTGACAAGCTATGCACTTGAAAGAAAAGCAGCACAATTTTATACTAAAAATATGTTCAAGCTTTTTCAACAAGAATTTAAGCAGAGTTTAGAATGTTGGTATGAGGAATTAAATGTCTTTGGTACCACCACGACATTTAGAGTTGGCCTTTCTTGTGAGGAAGTAAGCAATTGGTGCAATGTTATCTACGATGATAGCGATACAAGAATAATTTGTGAATGTGCAAAATTTGAGACAGATGGATTTTTATGCAAACACATTTTGCACATAATGATTGCTAAGAAACATTTACAAAGTATTCCCGAGTTATATCTATTGAAGCGATGGTCTATTTCTGCTAGAAGTCAAACGAACAATGAAAAATTGGTGGATAAGAGTGATATTGTGACACCCATGATGAAATGGAGGCTAACTAGTACCCAAACAAATATTTTCAATCATGCAACTGCATCAAAGGAAACATATGAACTTGTTATGTCATCATTACATGATTTGTTGGAGAATATAAAAGATTCATCACACGGCTCAGAACCTGCGAGTATTGCCAGTCAAGTAGAGTCAACTCCATTTATTTCAGGATCGTATGGTATTTCTATTCGAGACCCTACCACTGTGAAAACTAAAGGAAGGCCAAAAATTGCATCAAGAATTGAATCGGGTATAGAAACCTCTCAAGCACAAGTTAAAAAGAGGACATGTGGTACATGTGGTGGAAAAGGGCATTACTCAACAACATGTCCGCAAAAAGATCAAGTAATTTCGTCAACTTTACTTATTTTACTTTTTAATAACTATATTGTTTATCTCTATTAACACTTCATTTTTTTTTCTTAAGCAGGTTGATACTTTGAAGAAAGACCAATTCTAAATGTATGTAATACTTGTACTAATTCAACACTCTCAAACACTTTGGAGGTCTCATTTGCTTCCATCTTTCCTATGGCATCATATAAATGTATGATCCTTGCAGGTCAATCGTGGGGACGATGATACTCAAAAAGCTTGGGCTGGAGCGCCGAGGGGGAGAAAACAGAAGAGGAGAACTTGAATTGCTTTGCTTAGTCATACTACAGTTGTTGTAGTTTGAGAATATCAATGCAGATTGTATATATATGCACGCTTGTTGTAGTTTCAGAATATCAATCATAATACTATAATGAATATGCATGCTACAACAGCAACACAATTATTAGATTGTGTTAATTGATAGATTCACCAAAAAGCTGTGTATATATGTAGCAACACTTTTATTTCAGGTTTTTTATTAAGATTAAGACTGCAAGCGTGTTTCTTTCCTTGTTGTAGTTTGAGTGATGTCAAAAATCTTTGAGCTCATGTACATTTTCTTTGCTAAACTCGCCAAACTAAATTTGTACGTCATATTTTGCATCCTTATGATTGTCAAGGGATCACCAAAAATGTCAAAATGTGTTTTAAATTCGCGCTTTATACTCCGCTTGACGTCATTATGGGAAAAATGTGTTCAAATATTTAATATACATACTCAAGCTTTTTTTCCCTAAAAAAAGCTTGAGCTTATATTAGACAACCCCATATATATATATATATATATATATATATATATATATATATATATATATATATATATATATATATATATACATATATATATATATATATATATATATATATATATATATATATATATACATATATATATATATATATACATATACATATATATGTGTATATATACATATATATGTGTATATATACATATATATGTGTATATATACATATATATATGTATATAGATATATATATATATATATATAGATATATACATATATATATACATATATATATATATATATATATATATATATATATATATATATATACATATGTAATATGCAAGTTTAGTCATCTAAAAATGTTAAAAGAAGCTTCATGAGCTGATGTGGATGTTGTGATTAAGCCCCTTCACATACCACTTGCAAATAAGGAATGCTATAAAGTTGAAAAAGAAAGAAAGGTATATTAGTGTTTAATTATATTTGGTATACTAGTGTTTATATATGTGTATACTAGTGTTTATATATATGGTATATTAGTGTTTATAAATATATAAAGAAACAAGGTAGCTAAGAAAGCTAATCGGGCGGGGACATGACATAATTCTAGAAGTCCCATCGGGCATCAAAGCTGTCCTTATAATTATTGATTATTAAAGTGAACAGGATCATGTGCTTTAAGACTATCTATAAGAGCTGATGGGGAACATATGCCAATTATTTCAACATAATTGTATGGCTATGACTTCTCCATCATTAAACTCCATTTATTGATGTAAATGTTTCTGATGGATGTAGGCTTGTAGCTTAGCTTCAATATTCCTGCCCAAATTATTTAAACCACATTTTTTTATAAAAATATTTTCATTTTGGTGCATGCAATTAGCCTCTCTTTAATTCTTATAGTTTCTTAATTTTGTAACTATTTGATGGAGGATCGACTTATTTTAATTAATTTCTCAAATACTTTATAATCATTTTACTTATCAAAGTGCTTATAAATAATTGATTCAATATGCGCGATTTAATTAATATAAATTTGTAATCTATAAGTTAAAATTATAAATCATGTATCATATATTTGTGTCTTGTGTTGTTAATTCAAAGTAATCTAGTCTTCAAATTATATACACACATACACACAAGCATTTTCGTAAGGGTTACGCCCGTACTCGATGCTTTTGAACGGTTTTCGGTCGCATCCAGGAGGGCTTCGCCCGCCCCATGATACACACCATGTTTTAATTATTAATATATTGTTCTTAATGTAACTTAATTTACAATGAACATTATTCAAAAATGAATTTTAAAAAATTTAAGGAAATAAAATCACGACTAAGCAATACTTGTTTATCTCGCAAGTCATAAAGAAAACATGCTGACTTTGAATAAGGCGGTCAACGGTTCAAGTCTATCAGCGTGATTTTTTATTTTATTAATTTGAATAAGGCGGTCAACGGCTCATTCCTACTCCTAAATGATGGTGGTAGGAGGCCCAAGCCATGAAGAGAATAAGCCCCATGCAAACCATGGGGAGGAGGTGCACTGTTTTTTTTTTTTTGGAAAAATTTCAAAAATTGGAAGAAAAAAAGGATTTGATCAAAGTCAATCCTAGCGTGGGTTCATATTTGGTACATTGGAAACAATGTACTTGATTTGAAGAGGCCCTTTCAACTCAATGATATACACAAGTATGTATTTGATGTATGTTTTAGTTCATGCATGCAGGTTAGCCTATGTCATATTGATTAGACATGTGCTCTAAGTTATATTGACAGGTGGACTCAAAAAAGCTACTGGAAAGATAGTAAAGAAAATTAACTAAGTCCACAGGCGTCAAGTGAAGTCAGTCACTCAACGTCATACACTTAAAAGTGATGAGTGAAGTCAGGACAGTTAACGCCTTGCAAGTTGCAGTGCAGAGAAATGGCTAAGTACAAAAGTGTCGACACACTTCAACTATTTCGACATCTTTACAGGAGCAATGTCGAGACAAGTCAGTTATCTCGACACCGTCAAGTCAGCTGTGTCGAGACAATTCAGTTATCTCAACACTTTGAAGATCAAGAAAGTTGTGTCGAGATAAGTCAGATATCTCGACACCTCAAGATAGTTGTGTCGAGACAAGTCAGATATCTCGACACCTTAAGATAGTAATGTAGAGACAATACAACTGTCTCGACACAATGAAGATTGAAGTGTAGACTTAAAGATGTCGATACCTGGCGGACTGAAGTGTCGAGACAATTCAACTGTCTCGACACAGTGAAGATTTAAAACAAGTGTCGACACCCGACAGACAGAAGTGTCGAGACAATTCAACTGTCTCGACACAGTGCTGATTTAAAGATATTGACACAGTCGATAGTTGTGTCGAGACAAGTCAACTGTCTCGACACCTTCAAGTTCAGATTGAAAATTCTACTAAGTAATATTGTGTCGAAACTACTAAGATGTCTCGACACCTTCTAAGAACACAAAGTAATATTGTGTCGAGACACTTTGGACTTCTCGACACTTTTGATCCTGAAGTTGAACAGAGTCAACACAGCTGAGTATCAATTCAAGTCAGAAATGTCATGTCAGCTACAGTGACTTGATATCTCATCAGAATCTGTTTGAAGGAAATTTTGAAATATGATGTCATATGATGATGTCATCAATCAGAAGCCAGCAACCCATGAAGGTTATATATAGAGGGGTCGTCTATACAGAATTCAAGGAATCAATCGATCAATTATTTTTTCTCATTCTAATTTCTTCTAAGTCAGAGGAGGGCGACAACCCCAAGAAGAAGAAGGAAGACGCAGGTCTTCAAGAAAGTCTTTAACAAGTTGATTAGAGGATTAAGGTGGATCTGTTCTACAAGTTCTTCAAAGAAATCAAGTCGATCATCATCAAGAACATTGAAGATCCAGAGAAGAATCATTTCAGCCAGCCTGCTTATCAAGAATCAATCCTTTGTTGTTGAATTGAAGAAACTGAATTCTCAGATAAGTCAGATCACAGAATTGATGTTTTCTGAAATTATTTACCTCTTGATTTTGTAAGATCTCTTTGAGATCTTAGTGGGTAGGAAATAAATTCTCTAAGTTGTAAGCATGTGTTATAAAGGCTGAGGTAGGTTTCATAACCCCATCTAGGGTTACCTCCTACCTTGTTATGAGTTTTGGGTAGAGTTTCGAGTCACTTTTATTGGGCCCAGTAGGGTTCTGATGACCCAATAAAAGTCAGGATATTATATTTATTTTTGCATGGTATTGTAATAATTTCTTCCTTGCATTTACAGCTGGACGAGACATGTAACATTGCTCTTTCCTGAAACGATAATTAAGTGATCACGAAAGATGATTTTCTTTCCTTGCGGACGAAAGTGGCCGCTTCTGAGGACTCTCTGTCGGCCGCTCAAAAGAAGAAGAAAGAAGTCCTCTCCTTGTTGGTTAATGAGGAGTCACAACTATCTTCTTTCCATGCTGAGGTTAAGACTCTTCAGGGGAAGTTGAGCGTTGCTGATGCAGAAGTCAACACTCTTTGAGGGAGGCTAATATCAGCTGAGGCGACCATGGCGGAGTCACTCCGTTGTACCGAGGCGGCCGATGCTGCGATGTCTCAATAAGAGGCAGAGGTAGAACAACCGAAGAAAGAGAAGGCTTAGCTGATCGCGGAGCTAAAGGATGTCGATATTGTGCGGGCATCCGCAGTGGCCGAGTACAAGGGGCCTTACAACTTTGAGATGGAGCAGTCTCATATTCTAGAGGAGACCCGTTATAAGATGATGGAGACCGAGATTAACTCACTTGTGGAGGAGGAGCGCAATATTGCATAGTGCATGGGCTTCAGCAAGGGGTTTTGGGCTGCTTGGAGGTTACCAGAGCATATCAATCTGGGCATGGAGGATGCCTCGGATGATGACGCCGACGTCAACATCGATGGATGACCCGACATGCCCCTTCCCCTATTTGTTTGCTTTGTCTTGCTTTGTAGGTGTGTCTCTATGTCATTGCATGTTTGTTGTTTTTCATGTAATGTAGCCCGTGGGGGGAGAAAATTTTACTTGAACGAAGACCCTTTTTGTTTTTGGACCCTTCGTGTTTTGATTGTGTTTTTTATGTGCGCACTTCTAGCGGAGTAGCACGCCTAGCTCGAGTGTTGGTACTTCGAACAGCTTGCTGATGAAAGGTATTCGTTCACTTGCATTTTTAGGAGGGTCAAAGCTCGCTCAAGAGTTGGAGGCATGGATGTTGGAGTTACTATGGTGATCTAGAAGTGGTCAAACATGTAATCTCACTGCCAACGCGATATGAGTCTGTAGGGTCGCACATAAGAGCATGTGGAGAAATTGGAAGATTGATTGTGTTGGTAAAGGTTACCAATCACCATACAGAATGGGGTCAGGCAAATGTTGCCAGGGAGATTCGTCGAGAATGGTTCGACGAGAGTCATCGAGTATGACTCGGCGACTAAGGCCAATTCATCGAGAGTCGACGAGAGTCGTCGAGTATGACTCGGCGACTAAGGCCAATTCATCGAGAGTCGATGAGAGTCGTCGAGTATGACTCGACGACTAAGGCAAAATCGTCGAGAGTCGTCGAGTATGACTCGCTGACTAAGGCATAATCGTCGAGAATCGAACTGTTCGATTCTCGCCGATTCTGCGACTGATTCTCACCGATTCTGCGATTGATTCTCGCCGATTCTGCGATTGATTCTCGCCGATTCTGTGACTAATTCTCGCCGATTCTAAGATTGATTCTCGCCGAACCTGGAGGTGATTCTCGCCGAACGGTCCAGAAGCCCTATCCTGTGTGGTCTGCGGATAGCGATACCTTTGGACTGTTTATGCCTTTGGTATAAATAGGGGACTTAGGGTTTTTGAAAAAAAAAGATAGATCGGGATTTCTCCTGTAGCCGAATCGAATCCGACGGAAACGTTCCGCCGCTCGTTCGCTCTGTCGATTCCCGAACCCCGACGGACGGAAGTGTTCCGCCGCCTCTTCGCTCCGCCGACCTCCTCCTCTCCGGCGACTGTCGCCGGTGTTGCTCCTCCTGGAACGGACCTAGTAGTCTGTGGAAGTGCAAGGTGCGGTTGATCTCCTTCCCGACCCTTCGTGCGACGAAGCTCGGTGTTCTCCCGCTCGTGTGGATTTCTGCAAAGACGTGGACATTATTCCAGGTAGAACTCGCCACCGACAAGGACTCAAAGCTTGGAGCATCTCTGTTGAGTTGTGACTCAACGTCGCTAAGGTAATTTTTGCCTAGTTGTTTGTTAACTTCTTGATTCAACTTTCATGGCCCGATCCCATCTCTTTTGGGTTGTTCTTGATGTTTTATTCCTTCTACTGCGTGCACAAGCATTGTGCCATCCTCATAGAGAAACCCAACAGTGGTATCAGAGGGAGGTTACGGCCATGATTGTTGTATTGGAAGTTAGGTTATTCCAGTGCGTGTAAACCTAGGGATTTAGAAGCATTCTAAATGTCTAGATTTAATCCTGGTACATCAATTGTTGATGGTTTTTCAAAGGGAGATCGGTGGGCCCATAACCCACAGGTTAGGGGCTCTGCCCCTTGGAACCCCGCTAGGAACGTTTGGGATTTCATGGTAATTTCTAATTGTTAGAAATTGTTGTCTCATTAGCAGTAACCGTCCCTCGAGTGGTTAATGAACCAGTGTATTGTTTTGGATTTTGAATCCAACAATGAGAGACAAGCTTGTCTACTGCTTTAAGTCGAGTTGCCTTTACCTTTGTCCAATGCATGTAAATATGAAGATTTAGAAGAGTCCGGATGTTCAGATTTAGCCCTTCCTTCTATCAAGTGTTGATAGTGCCAGGTTGTGCACATAAGGGATGCATGTGGCTTTTAGAAATTGTTTTTCTGTGGATGTGCACAATGATCAAATGTTGATCATGGTTAATTGTTAACCTATAATTAAAAATCCCTTAATCTAATATTAAGTGTTCGGATGCCTTCCGATGGATGACACTCTTCCTGCCTCGATCGATGAAGTGTGGGCTTGCCAAAGCAAGGTGCATTAATCTATCTTGGTAAGAGTGCGAGCGGATAATTGTGATATCTCACTGTCGACATCGGGTATAACTTAACTAGGTGACCTCAAAGGTTGAGTGCCTAGAGGCATAGGGTTGGCATGCACCATATAATGGATGCGAATAAGGAGTTATTCACCAACCATACAAGAATTGCATGAGGATGCAATTCGCAAGCGTTGCCTACCTAAATAACCGCATCGTGAGAGAAAAGCCAAAGCTGACTCATTGTGTTGGTGAAATACGGATCTTGTCCACTAAGAGAGTAGCTCGCATGAACTCTCCGAATTGATAGTGAGGGCTATTATTTCGAATAAAATAGTGGGAGTTTTAATTGAAGTCCATATTAAAAAAAATTGTATTTTGAAATTTTGGTACTGATATTATTCTGCATGAATTCTTGTAGAATTCCATGGCAAGTGGTTCACACTCCACTCTATCTCTGAGAGCCATCCTTGAGAAGGATAAGCTCAGTGGGACTAACTACATGGACTGGTAAAGGAACCTGAGAATTGTTCTCAAGCAAGAGCGAAAGCTCTATGTTTTGGAAGAAGAAGCCCCCGAGGTGCCGATCGGGAATTCTTCCCGTGCTGATAAAGATACTTATAAGAAGTATACTGATGACGCCTTAGACGTCGAATGCCTTATGCTTGCCACCATGAACTCTGAGCTTCAGAAGCAACATGAGAACATGGGGTGTAAGGAGATTGACGAGCATCTAAAGAAAATGTTTCAAGGGCAAGCTCGTCAAGAGAGGTTTGACGTCACAAAAGCATTGTTTCAGTGCAAGATAGGAGTTCGAGACTCAGTAGGGACTCACGTACTTAAGATGATTGGGTATATAGAGAACCTTGAAAGGCTGGGTTTTCCTTTGGGTCAAGAGTTGGCCACAGATCTGATCCTGTAATCGTTGCCGGACAGTTATGAGTAGTTTGTCTTAAACTACAACATGAATGAAATAGACAAGACACTGCCCGAGCTCCTAGGCATATTAAGAACTGTCGAGATCAATATGAAGAAGGCCAATCCTGCCAGCCCCATATTGATGGTACATAAGGGCAAGGGCAAGGGCAAGGGCAAGGGCTCTAAGAAGACGAAGGTGGGACCTAAGTCACATCTCGAGCCCAAGTTTTTTGCACTGATGAAAAAGAAGAGCACGGTGAAGGAGGGAAAATGCCACCACTGTGGCAAGGCTGATCATTGGAGGAGGAACTGTCCTTCTTATATTGAGGGTCTGCAGAAAATGAAGGGAGGTATGACTTCCGCTTCAAATGTTTACGTTATAGAGATAAACCTTTCTGCTCCTTCATCCTGGGTATTGGATACCGGATGTGGTTCTCATATTTGTACAAATGTGCAGGAACTGGGAAGAAGAAGATTGCTGAGTAAAGGGGAGGTGGACCTGTGTGTCGGCAATGGAGCAAGAGTTGTTGTTGTGGCCGTAGGGGTTTACCATATTTCTTTGCCTAGTGGGCTTGTAATAGAACTAGATAACTGTTATTTTGTTCTGGCCATAACTTGAAACATTATATCCATTTCATGCTTGGACATGATTGGATTTTCTTTTATAATTAAGAACAACTGTTGTTCTATATTTAAAAATGATGTTTGTTATGTTGTAGCCCAATTGTTTAATGGTCTTTATGTTTTGAACTTGGACCATCAGATCTATAATGTAGAAAATAATAAAAGACTAAGAACAAATGACTCAAACCCTACATATCTCTGGCATTGTCATTTTGGCCATATAAGCGAGAACGCATATCCAAGCTCCAAAAAGATAGACTTTTGGACTCATTTGATTATGAATCATTTGAGCGATGCGAATCTTGTTTGTTAGGCAAGATGACTAAAGCCCCTTTCACTGGTTATACTGAGAGGGCTGAAGATCTCTTGGGTGTTATACATAGTGATGTATGCGGACCCATGAGCTTCATGTCTAGAGGTGGGTATTTCTACTTTGTTACATTTACTGATGATTTCAGTAGATACGGATATGTGTATTTTATGAAGTGCAAATCTGAGACCTTTGAAAAGTTCAAAGAGTTCAAGAATGAAGCAGAGAACCAGTTGGGTAAAAGGGTTAAAGCACTCCGATCTGATCGAGGTGGCGAATACCTGAGTCATGAGTTCCGTGATCATCTGAAGGAGTGTGGTATTGTATCACAACTCACTCCACCTAGAACACCACAGCATAATGGTGTGTCTGAGAGGAGAAATCGTACTTTGTTAGACATGGTACGTTCTATGATGAGTCATGCAGACTTGTCTGTTTCCTTTTGGGGTTTTGCTTTAGAGACTGCTGCAATGACACTGAATCGCGCTCCAACAAAAGCGGTTCTGAAGACACCATATGAGATATGGACTGGGAAACGTCCTAGTATGTCGTTCATTAAAATTTGGGGTTATGAGGCATACGTGCGACGTCAAATGCCTGACAAGCTGGAACCCAAATCGGATAAATGTTATTTGGTGGGATATCCTAAGGAAACGAAAGGGTATTACTTTTACCTACCGTCCGAGGGCAAAGTGTTTGTCGCAAGGACTAGCGTCTTCTTGGAGAAAGAGTTCTTATTAAGAAAGACTGAAAAGGTAGAACTTGAAGAAGTTCAAGAACCACAAGTAGTGAATGAACCGGAATTGGATTCTGAGACAGGACTACAAGATGTTGTAGCTAGAGAACTTGCTCAAGAAACACAGGTCCTACGTAGATCTAGTAGACCTAGATTTGAGCCTGAGAGATATGGATTTCTCATGTCTCAAATAGGTAATGTGTTGCTTATGGATCATGATGATGAACCAGCAACCTACCAAGAGGCTATGAATGGACCGGACTCCGACAAATGGCTTGAGGCTATGAAATCCAAAATGGACTCCATATATGCAAACCAAGTTTGGAACTTGGTGGAACCACCTAAAGGGGTACGACCCATAGGGTGCAAGTGGGTCTTCAAGAAGAAGACCGACATGGATGGGAATGTACAGACATGCAAAGGGCGGCTGGTGGTTAAGGGTTTCAAGCAAATTCATGGTATTGACTATAATGAGACCTTTTCCCCTGTTGTCATGGTAAAGTCCATAAGGATACTGCTTGCTATTGTTGCATATTATGACTACGAGATCTGGCAGATGGATGTCAAAACGGCTTTTCTTAATGGAAACCTCCTTGAGGAAGTGTACATGACACAACCCGAGGGTTTTGTATCCCCAAATGAAGCCACTAAAGTATGCAAGCTGAATAGGTCCATCTATGGACTAAAGCAGACCTCTCGAAGTTGGAATCTTCGTTTTGATGAGAAAATCAAAGAGTTTGGTTTCATCAAGAATGAAGATGAGTCTTGTGTTTACAAGTGAATTAGTGGGAGCATTGTAGTCTTCCTGATATTGTATGTAGATGACATACTATTGATTGGGAATGACATTCCTACCCTAAAAGTTGTTAAGAATAACCTAGGGAACTGCTTTTGTATGAAGGACTTGGGTGAAGCGACTTATATACTCGGTATTAAGATCTATAGAGATAGATCGAAGAAGTTGCTGGGTTTGATCCAGAGTACATACATCGAGAAGGTGTTGAAGCGGTTCAATATACTTGAGTCCAAGAAAGGATTTTTACCCATGTCTCATGGTGTGAATCTCTCTAAGGACCAGTGTCCAAAATCTTGTGAAGATAATGACCGCATCAAGTTGATTCCATATACTTCGGCAATTGGATCAATCATGTATGCAATGTTATGTACTCGACCCGATGTCTCCTTTGCTTTGAGCATGACTAGCAGGTATCAGTCAGACCCCGGTGAGTGTCACTGGATTGCAATCAAGAATATCCTGAAGTACTTGAGAAGGACAAAGGATTTGTTCTTGGTGTATGGTGGAGAGGAAGAGCTCGTTGTAAATGGTTACACGGATGCTAGCTTCCAAACTGATAGGGACGACTCAAAGTCTTAGTCAGGTTTTGTGTTTTGCCTTAATGGAGGAGCTGTGAGCTGGAAGAGTTCCAAGCAAGAGACAGTTGTTGATTCTACAACAGAGGCCGAGTATATCGCTGCAGTTAACGCAGCGAAGGAGGCTGTATGGATTAGGAAAGTCATCGGCGAGCTTGATGTAGTTCCTAGCATTGTTGGTCTCGTAGTTCTCTACTGTGATAACAATGGTGCAATTGCACAATCTAAGGAACCTAGATCCCATCAGCGCTCCAAGCACATACTTCGGCGGTTCCATCTTATTCGTGAGATTGCCTGTCACAACCCGCATTTTTCTCAC
Organism: Platanthera zijinensis; assembly: GCA_039513925.1. Lineage (NCBI taxonomy): Eukaryota > Viridiplantae > Streptophyta > Magnoliopsida > Asparagales > Orchidaceae > Platanthera > Platanthera zijinensis. The sequence goes on from CM077083.1 coordinate 208,632,338, forward strand.
TATTTATTAAATCAGAGTAAGAGAAAATCTACGCGCTGTGATGCCACGTCGAGCGGGGGATAACTGCCGACGTTCAGGCGACACTCCAAATCCTTTCAAATCATGACTTTATTGATTATAAAAACTTGATTTATTTATGGGCCGTATCCCTCGGCTCAGTGGACCAAAGAGTCCACGGTTTCAAAACTGATTTTTTATACGTAGCGGAAAATACTTCATTTATGACCACATCCTAAATGAGCGCATAAGTGATCCCGAAGGACCCTTACGCTGAACCAAAACTCTAGTTTTAATTTATACATATATAGAAAAATCATTTGTTATACGTAATTAAGAAAGTACGCTAAGTGAGTTCTTTTTAGAAATCATGCTGATCATGCTTTATATACATAATATAGTTTTACTTTTATAGTTTAAAATAGCTAGCAACCTAACATAAAACTTCCCAGAGCAAGTAACTAAGTCCCCAAACAGGGTAGCAGTAAAAGTAGACATATCCAGTGCAAAGGAAAAAAAACTACCAGGGGCGTCACATACGACAAAAACCCACTGGCAAGTACACAAGTCTGTAAGAAAAACAGTAAAACTACCTCACTACGACTCAAGAGAGTCTCAACAGCCAACAGAAAGGAAACCTCCAACAGCACCACAGCAAGCCACCTACTGGCTACTGTCCTGAACCTGAGGCATTCAGAAAAGTAGAACACCTCAGAGCAAGGAAAAAGGAATGCAAGTGCTAAAAAGAAAAATAAGGTAAAAGCAGGTAAAGTGAAGTAAAGAGAGTACAACTAGAGTAGAAACAACAATGCCCAAGGAAGGGCGAAAAGCAAACCTGCACCAAGTGCGGGTAAACAGCAACTACTCTGCCTAAAAACCTGCAGAGTCAACATGGCCATGATGCCAAAAAAAAAATGCTGCAACACCTACGGAAGAAACGCCTAACATCCTAAACTGTGAGAGGCGGCAGTAGCAAAAACAAGAAACTTGGAATCAGGTTGAAAGCGTTCCAAATCGCCCAACCACTAATTCCGAGTCAACAAATTGCTCAAGGGTTGACACGTGAAGGCACAAAAGACCCATCACTCACTTGCCCAGAAAACTACTCGGGTCAAGGTAAAGAGTGTGGTCAAGGCTACATCACGCCACACAACCCCTAAAAGAGCCATCCACCACCACTACTGACCACAACCCACGATTCGGCCTCGAAAAGTAACAGCCGACAAGGGACTCTCGATACACGAGCAAAACACTCGGGGAGAAATCAACGCTAAGGGATTAGTCGTTGCGATTACGCAACGCCGCTGCGAGTGAGTACACTCACTCGATCCTAAGCCTAGCGTACGAGCACCGACATCGGGTCGCACGATTTAAAAGACGCACGACCATAGGCCGTGCGTGCACAATTACACCTAAACGCCTCAAATAGGCAAACTAAGCAAAATCCCCAAAACCTAGACCTACACCTAGGCCTAACATAAACTCAACCCGACGCTAACCCATATCTACGCGACACACCTACCGCGACGCCGTCCTAAATCGGAAGCTACTAGCGGGAGGGTAGAAATCCTAATTTTTCTAGCGCGTTCCAATGGGGATAAGGGTTAGGAGGAAGTTAAATCAACAAATTTTAATTGCAATAATGCATGAAATTACAAGGAATTGAACAAACGAGAGGCCAAACGGCGAAAAGAGGGGAAGCACTTGCCTCGCTAAATCACCAAAAATTTCGCCGGCACAACGGCGCTATGGCGGACGCCCAAAAATTCCGGAAAGCTCCCAACAATTCACGCAATACCAAAAACCTATGAGATTATCATCTAATCAACAAAATGAGCAAGAAAAACTAACGAAATCCAAACAAAATCAAAACGGAGATCCCACGGAATCATGGAGGAAAGGGCGAAAAGAATACCTAGGCTCGTAGGCCTCGGCGAGGGGAACGCGGATCCGGGCTCGGATCGGAAGGAGGGGGCCGGGGCGGGCGGCGGAAGGGGGCCGGCTAGGGCGGTTTCCGCTCGGTCGGGCTCGTACAGGGAGAGCTGCGGTTTTTTTTTTTTTTTCTGATTTAAGGGGGCCGGCTGCTTTCAATCTCTAATGAAGGGGGGGTTTTGATTTATTAAAAACCTAATGTAATTAACCTAATAACTACTTAATTATAAAACTTAATTATATAAATTATAATTAATATAATTAATAACCATTATCACTTAATTATATATTATACCTTATATAATTATTAACTAATATAACTAAATTACACACTAACACACATATGTATATACATACTAACACCCATATATATATATATATATACATACTACACAAACGCCGACACGCACGCGTAAATTTTCTTACTCCGCACGTACATACACGCACACTAAACAAAAACCCACACCGGCTCGCGCGAGTCGCGCGCCACGCGACACATGCGCCAAGAGACGTGCCGTCACATAGAAAAATGACGACTCGCAAACATTAACTACCGCCAAAACGACGCGAAAACGCGACGTCCTCGGATTTCGACCAAAATCGCACCGTAGCTAAATACCCGGGCTACGAGAACAACGGCGAAGTCAAAAACGACTTCCGACGAACAAAACTCGAGCTAACCTCGCCCGAAGCCAAACACGAGAATTCCCTGAAAGGCTCAACCGGGTCTCCAAAACAGACACCGGCTAGCTGGGGAAACCCGCAAACAGGCTAAACCTCTAAGAACACCTAACGAGGTACTCTAACAACGGCTCGAGACGGAAAACGTCAACGTAACGCCGAAAAGGATTTAAATAAATTATCGAAAATTCGGGGGCGTTACAGTCACTCCCCCTAACAAAAAGTTTCGTCCCGAAACTTTGCGAATACTACTCCTACAACAGAAGGAAAGAAACAACTACTAGGAAGGAAACGTACCCGAAAACTCAGGGGAACAAATGAGGGTGAGCCTCCCTCATAGCCGACTCTAGCTCCCAAGTCGCGCTCTCCAAATCCTGATTCTTCCAAAGAACCTTCACCATAGGAATAGACTTCGTCCGCAACACTCGAGCTTGAGCTTCCAAAATGCGGACTGGCACCTCGACATACGAGAGATTGGGCTCCAACTGGGGCACAGCGTCCAAGACTTGCCCACTGCTCCGCACGCACTTCCGCAACTGGCTCACATGAAAGACATTATGAACCCCCGGGAAGCTAGCTGGCAGATCCAGCCTATAAGCAGCCACACCAATACGCTCCAAAATCCTGAACGGGCCCACAAATCTCGGATCCAACTTCCGATTCTTGCCAAACCTCTTCACTCCTACCATCGGAGACACCTTCAAGAAGACCAAATCATCCACAGAGAACTCCAAATCGGACCTACGCCGATTGGCGTTCTTCTCATACCTCTCCTGAGCAACTCGAAGATTCTCCCGAATGAGCTTCACGGAAATCTCCATCTCTTCGAGCGCATCAGGACCCAAAACAGGCCTCTCACCGGCCTCGGCCCAAAACAGAGGGATTCTGCAGCGCCTCCCATACAACGCCTCGAAGGGAGCCATCTGTAGACTCTCTTGGTAGCTGTTGTTGTAGGCAAATTCCATGAGTCGCAAACGCTCATCCCAAGCACCTCCATGATCAAGAATATAGCACCGGATCATATCCTCCACAATCTGATTCACACGCTCGGTCTGCCCGTTGGTCTGCGGATGGTAAGCTGTGGAATACCTCAAATCAGTGCCCAAACCCTCCTGCAAACTCCTCCAGAAACGCGATGTGAACCGAGAGTCTCGATCTGAAACGATGCTAACTGGAACGCCATGCAATCTGACGACCTCATCCAAATACAACTCAGCAATCTTCTTCATCGAGTAATCGATCTTATAAGGCACGAAGTGCGCACACTTCGTCAATCGGTCCACGATCACCCAAACAGAATCAAACCCTCTCGGAGATCTCGGTAAGCCTGTAATGAAATCCATCGAGATGCTTTCCCACTTCCAAGTCGGGATCTCCAAAGGTGCCAACTTGCCACCAGGCCTCCCATGGTCGGCCTTCACCCGCCTGCAAGTGTAACACTCCGAGACAAAACGAGCTATATCACCCTTCATCCCATACCACCAGGCGATCTGCTTCAGATCATGGTACATCTTCGTAGATCCCGGGTGGTAGGAAACACTGGATCCGTGAGCCTCTTTGCATACCATAACTCTGATGTCTCCAACTGCGGGGATGCAAAACCTGCCGCGGTACTTCAGAGTACCCGCCTCGTCGATGGAGAAATCTGGCAACTCTCCCCTCTCAGCTCTGAGGTACAAGTGCAACAAATCCGGATCCTCTTTCTGGTGCAATCTGGTGAGAGAAATCCATGATGGCTCTGCCACTACCAAACTGCTCTGCAGCTCACAGCGTCCTGCGGTGATATCCATCAATAGAAACTCCTCCACTAAACGATCCGCGGTGAGATTGAAGACTTTCCCCGTCTTCCGGCTCAAGGCGTCGGCCACCACATTGGCCTTGCCCGGATGGTACTGAATCTCAACATCATAATCAGCAACATACTCAAGCCACCGCCGCTGGCGCAAATTCAGCTCCTTCTGTGTGAACACGTACTTCAGGCTCTTATGATCGGTAAAGATCCTGCACTGGGCCCCATAAAGTAAGTGTCTCCACAGCTTCAAGGCGAAAATCACCGCTGCGAACTCGAGGTCGTGCGTAGGATAGTTCCGCTCATGAATCTTCAACTGACGAGACCCATATGCGATCACCTTCCCCTCCTGCATCAACACGCCACCGAGTCCAACGTGCGAGGCATCCACATAAACGTCATAGTCCTGTCCCTCCGCCGGTAAGGTCAACACAGGGGCAGAACATAACCGGCTCTTCAGCTCCAGAAAGGCCTCCTCGCACTTATCACTCCAAACGAACGCCGCATGCTTCTGCGTCAGCTTTGTCAAGGGCGCTGCCAAGGTAGAAAAGCCCTCGACGAATCTCCTATAATAGCCGGCCAACCCCAAGAAGCTCCTGATCTCCTTGGGTGTGCTCGGCCTACTCCAATCCATCACTGCTGAGATCTTCTCCGGGTCCACTGAAATACCATCTTTGTTCACCACATGACCCAGGAAGGAAACCTGAGGCAACCAGAACTCGCACTTGCTCAGCTTGGCGTACAACTGATGATCCCTCAAGGCGGATAACACCAACCGCAAATGCTGATCATGCTCCGCCGCATTCCGAGAATAAATCAGAACGTCGTCAATGAACACGACGACAAACTTGTCCAGAAAGTCCTTGAACACCCGGTTCATCATGTCCATAAATGCTGAAGGCTCATTGGTCAGCCCAAAAGACATGACCAGGAACTCGAAATGACCATGCCTCGATCGGAAAGCCGTCCGTGGAACATCCGACTCTCGGATCCTAAGCTGATGGTAACCCGAACGGAGGTCTATCTTCGAAAACACTGAACTGCCACGCAACTGATCAAATAAGTCGTCGATTTTGGGCAGTGGATACCTGTTCTTGATGGTGACTTTGTTCAACTCTCTATAGTCGATACAAAGGCGCATCGAACCATCCTTCTTCTTCACAAAGAGAACCGGAGCACCCCAGGGCGACGAGCTTTGCCTTATGAAGCCCTTCTCCAATAACTCATCAAGCTGAGTACGAAGCTCCTCCAGCTCTCGCGGGGCCATCCGATACGGCGCCTTGGCAATCGGACGCGTACCAGGCTCCAAATCAATCACGAACTCCACATCCCTGTCTGGAGGAAGACCGGGAAGATCGCTAGGGAACACGTCAGGAAACTCTCGCGCAACCGGAATCTCATCCAAAAGCGGCACACTGCTAACAGTCCCCAACACTGAGACCAGACAAGCAAAACAACCAGCAGGAAAAACCCTCTGAGCACATACCGCAGAAATCGCCGGAGAGTCCCGACGCGAATCACCGAAAACACTCCCAGGCTGACCGCTGTCCTTCCTGAAATCCAAGCGCTTTCCCCTGCACTGAATCACTGCATCATATCGGGACAGCCAGTCCATACCCAGGATGACATCGAAATCCTCTAAGTCCAACACTTTCAGATCAGCCTTGGCCAGATAATCCCCCAACAAAATAGGGCAGTCCAGAATGCCCTGATCTGATATCACGGATTCACCCGAGGGGAACTTGACGCTAAAGGCACCACCAACACGATCAAGAACCCACTGGCACCGCTCGACAAAGGCCCTAGCCACAAAGGAGTGGGTAGCACCTGAGTCAAACAGAACGCGGGCCCAGCGGTTCCTTACCTTAAATTTCCCTATACACAAACAAAATATTAAACGCACAAGCAATTAACAAAACAATAGCAACACTAAAACTGCTACAACAGAGAAAGTCGAGCGAGGGGGGGGTTTACCTGAAATGACCTGCGTCGAAGTCTCAGCCTCCGCTGAAGATACCACATTCAGCTTCCCTTTACCCTTGTCCACCGGCTGAGGCGGAGGTAAAGCCTGGAGCGGAACGGCATGTAGAGCGGACTGAACCTGAGGGCACCTCGACTTAATATGGCCCTTCTGGCCACACTGGTAGCAAACACGATCCCTGGACCAGCACTGAGCAGCCTCGTGACCGGGTCGCTTGCAGACAGGACAAGGAACATCCCTCCTAGGAGCACCCTGGATAGCATGCACATGCTCCTTCTTCTGGACCCTTGCCCTCTTGAAGCACCTCTCAGCTGGGTGGCCCGGATGGCCACAGAAACTGCACACTACCTTGCTCTTCTTCTCAGAAGCAGCACCAAGAACCTGGGGACCCTTTTCCTCAACTGACCTCCTCTTCTCGTTTCTCGCCTGCTGTCCACGCTGCTTCGCGTTCTCGATAGCCTCTACCTTCAAAGCGGCCTCAACTGCCCCTGCATAAGTCACCGCTCCGTGGGCGACCGCTAGCTGCTGAACGTCGCTCCTCAGGCCACCAAGAAACCGCTTCACCCTGTCCTCCTCGGAGCTCACCAAGCTAGGACCAAAGCGACTGAGTTTGCTAAACTCAATCTCGTAATCGCTGACGGAGAGCTGCCTCTGCTTCAGATGAATAAAGTCATTCATCAGCCTGTCTCGCTCTACTGACGGTAGAAACTTCCTCATCAGGATCTCTTTGAAGGATGCCCAAGTACATCCTCCCACCATGCCTTCCTTCTCTCGCATCCACCAGCTCTTCGCTAGCCCCTTCAGCTGATAGGCGGCTAACATCACCTTCTGGTCCTCAGTCACCCCAGAGTAATGGAACATCTCCTCCATGGTGATCATCCAGTCATCCAGTACCATATAGTCCGCCTTACCATCGTAGGTAGGAGGTCGCAGCCGCTGAAACTGGGAGATGAAAGCCATCCCGGGGGGCACCACCACTGGAGGCACGAGAGGAGCAGGAGGGGCAGGAGGGGCTAGAACAGCTGTACCCACGGCGGGGTCCTGAACTCCCGGAGTCTGACCCGCCGCTCCGGATAAAAAGGACTGCATCTGGGCCTGCAACTCCACCACCTGCCTTGATAAGGCCTCGTTACTCTGCCTCAGGCTTTCCACCAACGCATCACTCTGAGCACCAGAAGACTCGCCCTCAGACTGGGGAGTCGACCTCGTCACTCTACGCTTCGGCGCCATCCTAAAAGAAACAAACATCACAATTATTAGAACGCACTTTAACTACTAGAACGAACAACAGACACGTACAGACAATATGTACATAAATATGATCTTCTACTGCTATATTTGCTCTGGGATTTTATTTCATTTATTAATAAGGGAAATGATATGCTTAGCCTAAGATGGTTCACCACCATCACTGACTCTTGTGCCTAGATCGGGAATGCATGAATTTATATTCTTTTTGACTCAAAAAAATTATGTGTGTACACATGTCATCCTGCACGTCTTTAGCTTGGCGCGTTGTGCTTATGCGATGTTATGCTATGCATGATTATGCTATGCATTCTAAAAAGGCCCTAGTGCATGCCATGGCGGAGTACACATGAAAATGTTATGCATCCCATAATACATAACATTCTCATGCAACTAAAAAAGAAAACGTGCTAGTCGCATCCATGCGGTGAGGTTATGCACCCCATAATACATAACCCTCGCATGTTGCCCCTATGGTGGATCCATATACAACCACATATTATGTATCGCAAAAAACATAATATGCCTCGTATACTTCATGTTATGCTTATGAGTGTAGTGCAGTGTTCGTGCTTCAGCCAAAACGTGCCGATGACATGTCGGTGTGTGTATGATATGACTCTAAACATCTAACACAAACAAAGGAAGGTTGCCCGACCAATTGTCAAGCAACCTCCCTCTGATACCAACTGTCACAACCCGCATTTTTCTCACTATTTATTAAATCAGAGTAAGAGAAAATCTACGCGCTGTGATGCCACGTCGAGCGGGGGATAACTGCCGACGTTCAGGCGACACTCCAAATCCTTTCAAATCATGACTTTATTGATTATAAAAACTTGATTTATTTATGGGCCGTATCCCTCGGCTCAGTGGACCAAAGAGTCCACGGTTTCAAAACTGATTTTTTATACGTAGCGGAAAATACTTCATTTATGACCACATCCTAAATGAGCGCATAAGTGATCCCGAAGGACCCTTACGCTGAACCAAAACTCTAGTTTTAATTTATACATATATAGAAAAATCATTTGTTATACGTAATTAAGAAAGTACGCTAAGTGAGTTCTTTTTAGAAATCATGCTGATCATGCTTTATATACATAATATAGTTTTACTTTTATAGTTTAAAATAGCTAGCAACCTAACATAAAACTTCCCAGAGCAAGTAACTAAGTCCCCAAACAGGGTAGCAGTAAAAGTAGACATATCCAGTGCAAAGGAAAAAAAACTACCAGGGGCGTCACATACGACAAAAACCCACTGGCAAGTACACAAGTCTGTAAGAAAAACAGTAAAACTACCTCACTACGACTCAAGAGAGTCTCAACAGCCAACAGAAAGGAAACCTCCAACAGCACCACAGCAAGCCACCTACTGGCTACTGTCCTGAACCTGAGGCATTCAGAAAAGTAGAACACCTCAGAGCAAGGAAAAAGGAATGCAAGTGCTAAAAAGAAAAATAAGGTAAAAGCAGGTAAAGTGAAGTAAAGAGAGTACAACTAGAGTAGAAACAACAATGCCCAAGGAAGGGCGAAAAGCAAACCTGCACCAAGTGCGGGTAAACAGCAACTACTCTGCCTAAAAACCTGCAGAGTCAACATGGCCATGATGCCAAAAAAAAAAATGCTGCAACACCTACGGAAGAAACGCCTAACATCCTAAACTGTGAGAGGCGGCAGTAGCAAAAACAAGAAACTTGGAATCAGGTTGAAAGCGTTCCAAATCGCCCAACCACTAATTCCGAGTCAACAAATTGCTCAAGGGTTGACACGTGAAGGCACAAAAGACCCATCACTCACTTGCCCAGAAAACTACTCGGGTCAAGGTAAAGAGTGTGGTCAAGGCTACATCACGCCACACAACCCCTAAAAGAGCCATCCACCACCACTACTGACCACAACCCACGATTCGGCCTCGAAAAGTAACAGCCGACAAGGGACTCTCGATACACGAGCAAAACACTCGGGGAGAAATCAACGCTAAGGGATTAGTCGTTGCGATTACGCAACGCCGCTGCGAGTGAGTACACTCACTCGATCCTAAGCCTAGCGTACGAGCACCGACATCGGGTCGCACGATTTAAAAGACGCACGACCATAGGCCGTGCGTGCACAATTACACCTAAACGCCTCAAATAGGCAAACTAAGCAAAATCCCCAAAACCTAGACCTACACCTAGGCCTAACATAAACTCAACCCGACGCTAACCCATATCTACGCGACACACCTACCGCGACGCCGTCCTAAATCAGAAGCTACTAGCGGGAGGGTAGAAATCCTAATTTTTCTAGCGCGTTCCAATGGGGATAAGGGTTAGGAGGAAGTTAAATCAACAAATTTTAATTGCAATAATGCATGAAATTACAAGGAATTGAACAAACGAGAGGCCAAACGGCGAAAAGAGGGGAAGCACTTGCCTCGCTAAATCACCAAAAATTTCGCCGGCACAGCGGCGCTATGGCGGACGCCCAAAAATTCCGAAAAGCTCCCAACAATTCACGCAATACCAAAAACCTATGAGATTATCATCTAATCAACAAAATGAGCAAGAAAAACTAACGAAATCCAAACAAAATCAAAACGGAGATCCCACGGAATCATGGAGGAAAGGGCGAAAAGAATACCTAGGCTCGTAGGCCTCGGCGAGGGGAACGCGGATCCGGGCTCGGATCGGAAGGAGGGGGCCGGGGCGGCCGGCGGCGGGCGGCGGAAGGGGGCCGGCTAGGGCGGTTTCCGCTCGGTCGGGCTCGTACAGGGAGAGCTGCGGCTTTTTTTTTTTTTTTTCTGATTTAAGGGGGCCGGCTGCTTTCAATCTCTAATGAAGGGGGGGGGGGGTTTTGATTTATTAAAAACCTAATGTAATTAACCTAATAACTACTTAATTATAAAACTTAATTATATAAATTATAATTAATATAATTAATAACCATTATCACTTAATTATATATTATACCTTATATAATTATTAACTAATATAACTAAATTACACACTAACACACATATGTATATACATACTAACACCCATATATATATATATATATACATACTACACAAACGCCGACACGCACGCGTAAATTTTCTTACTCCGCACGTACATACACGCACACTAAACAAAAACCCACACCGGCTCGCGCGAGTCGCGCGCCACGCGACACATGCGCCAAGAGACGTGCCGTCACATAGAAAAATGACGACTCGCAAACATTAACTACCGCCAAAACGACGCGAAAACGCGACGTCCTCGGATTTCGACCAAAATCGCACCGTAGCTAAATACCCGGGCTACGAGAACAACGGCGAAGTCAAAAACGACTTCCGACGAACAAAACTCGAGCTAACCTCGCTCGAAGCCAAACACGAGAATTCCCTGAAAGGCTCAACCGGGTCTCCAAAACAGACACCGGCTAGCTGGGGAAACCCGCAAACAGGCTAAACCTCTAAGAACACCTAACGAGGTACTCTAACAACGGCTCGAGACGGAAAACGTCAACGTAACGCCGAAAAGGATTTAAATAAATTATCGAAAATTCGGGGGCGTTACATTGCCGAACGAGGAGATGTGAACATTTGCAGAGTGCCGACTGAGGAGAATATTGCGGATCCACTGACAAAGCCTCTCGTGCAGAGAAATCATGATGGTCATACTAGATCAATGGGTATACGATACCTAAATGATCAACTCTAGTGAGAGCCTTGTGGGTTGCATGTAAACATATATTCTGTTGGCTGTTTATTGTTTATTCATATGATGAATTGTGTACCAATGTTTTTCTTTTACAATTAATGACAAGTTCTTTTATTATGGTTTCTCTATGCGATAGTTAAATGTTAACATAATAAATACCCTTAGAATGTTTGCTTTCATAGGACATCAAGTACGAGACTTGAATGTGAGAGCCTATGATTTATTTGAAGCTTCATTCTTAAAAGGTCTCTGGTCGTTGTATCATCATAGAACTAAGGGTGATGATGATACATTAAGACTAGCACGTGTTGACTGATGACCAGTTCTCATAGGTCATGATATTGTGATATCAAGTCATCACGTGGGTACTTGTTAATGAACAAGTTGTACTGGACAGACCCAACCTGAGACTTCTTTGTGGATTGTTATCTAATTATGTCATGAGTAGGTCTTAATTGATAATGGTGTTGTGGTCCTTTGACCTGAAGTCACAGCATTCATCAAGTGAGGAAGAGCATGCTTTGAGGCCATCTAAAGTCTTCCTTGAGAAAGGTTGATGATAAGGGTGGTTGTTGGGCACGTTACGAATCATTTGGGTGTTTGTGTGTGAGCAGATATGGGATTTGTCCTCCTATATGACAGGAGTTGCATCCATGGGCCCCTTGATGGAACTGGACTGAGAAATGCATGGTCATACTTGGTTGAGTCAATATGTGATATTGGACTCACCATTCTCTGGAAGTCCGTTCTAGATCAAGAAACTTGGATTAAGCTATTATGAGGGTGACACGGTCCATGCCTCTAGTTCTTTCCGGATGTAAGGGACAAAGGGACAAAGACAACGTTGAGACATTGTTCATAAAGGCTTATGAGTTATGAACTCTTATTGCTTGGGGAGCAATGATGCATTGCTAGATATTGCTCATTGTTTGTGAGGTTTTTGGTTTGATACTTTCAAGATCAAGTGGGAGAATGTTGGAGTTACCATGGTGTTCTAGAAGTGGTCAAACATGTAATCTCACTGCCAACGCGATATGAGCCTGCAGGGTCGCACATAAGAGCATGTGGAGAAATTGGAAGATTGATTGTGTTGGTAAAGGTTACCAATCATCATACAAAATGGGGTCAGGCAAATGTTGCCAGGGAGATTCGTCGAGAATGGTTCGACAAGAGTCGTCGAGTATGACTCGGCGACTAAGGCCAATTCGTCGAGAGTCGACGAGAGTCGTCGAGTATGACTCGACGACTAAGGCCAATTCGTCGAGAGTCGACGAGAGTCGTCGAGTATGACTCGGCGACTAAGGCAAAATCGTCGAGAGTCGTCGAGTATGACTCGCCGACTAAGGCACAATCGTCGAGAATCGAACTGTTCGATTCTCGCCGATTCTGCGACTGATTCTCGCCGATTCTGCGATTGATTCTCGCCGATTCTGCGATTGATTCTCGCCGATTCTGCGACTGATTCTCGCCGATTCTGCGATTGATTCTCGCCAAACCTGGAGGTGATTCTCGCCGAACGGTTCAGAAGCCATATCCTGTGTGGTCTGCGGATAACGATACCTTTGGACTGTTTATGCCTTTGGTATAAATAGGGGACTTAGGGTTTTTGAAAAAAAAGATAGATCGGGATTTCTCCTGTAGCCGAATCGAATCCGACGGAAACATTCCGCCGCTCGTTCGCTCTGCCGATTCCCGAACCTCGACGGACGGAAGTGTTCCGCCGCCTCTTCGCTCCGTCGACCTCCTCCTCTCCGGCGACTGTCGCCGGTGTTGCTCCTCCTGGAATGGACCTAGCAGTCCGTGGAAGTGCAAGGTGCGGTTGATCTCCTTCCCGACCCTTCGTGCGACGAAGCTCGGTGTTCTACCGCTCGTGTGGATTTCTGCAGAGACGTGGACATTATTCCACGTAGAACTCGCCACCGACAAGGACTCAAAGCTTGGAGCATCTTCGTTGAGTTGTGACTCAACGCCGTTAAGGTAATTTTTGCCTAGTTGTTTGTTAACTTCTTGATTCAACTTTCATGGCCCGATCCCATCTCTTTTGGGTTGTTCTTGATGTTTTATTCCTTCCGTTGCGTGCACAAGCGTTGTGCCATCCTCATAGAGAAACCCAACAATGGACCCCTTGTTTGCTCGTTCCTTTGTAGGACTGGAGTTTTTTCCCGATGAAGATGGCTTAGAACCTCTGTTTGTTCGCACCTCATGAGAACCAGGGTTCGTCTAGGTGGAGGTAACAAAGAACCTTTGTTTGTTCGTGTCTAAGGAGAACTGGGGTTTGTCTAAGTGGAGGTGACGAAGAACCTTTATTTGTTCATTCTTCAGAAGAATCAGGGTTCGTTCAGGTGGAGGTGGCGAAGAACCTTTATTTGTTTGCGCCTTAGGAGAATCGGGGTTCGTTCAGGTGGAGGTGGCAAAGAACCTTTGTTCGTTCAAGCCTAAGGAGGACTGAGGTCCGTTCGGGTGGAGGTGTCGAAAAACCTTTGTTCATTCACTCCTTAGAAGAATCGGGATTCTTCCAAGTGAAGGTTCAGAGTGACCTTTGTCTATCTCGCCTGAGAGGTGCAGACAGACCTTTGTCCGTCTCGCCTAGAAGGTGCAGAAGGATTTTCGTCCGTCTCGCCTAGGAGGTGTAGAAAGGTTTTTGTCGATCTTACCTAGGAGGTCCAAAAAGGCTTTTGTCGATCTTGCTTGGGAGATGTAGAAAGGCTTTCATCAATCTCACCTTTATGGGGGAACCGTTCGCTGTGAAAGGGAAAACAAATACTTCATTACTGAAAAAGAAGATACAAGTGCTCGTGAATTTCTTCTCATGGCTTATTCTGGAGAAAATAGGGAAAGAAATAGATAGTTGGGGGCGTGTCGGCTCAATCGTTATCTAATTCTTTACGGCCCTAGGCCTTTGGAAGACTTGTTATGTGAGTGGATGTTTAATGTGATGCCTTGAGCTAGTGCATCAGCGCAGATCACCCTTAGCATCGACCCCCTAAGGATGGTGTCGCATGTTGAGGCGGCTTGTACGATGATGAACTGAACGTCATACGTGGCTAGCACCGGAGGGACTCCCAGAGTTACTGGTAGGTTGATACTTCCTAAGACAGGGATCGTCGGGTGCCCTGTGACGTGTGCGACTCCCGAGCCATGATGGACTTCTCTCCCTAAGATTTCAAGCTGGAGTAGAGTTGATAAGAATAACACATTGGCGGACACGACCTAATTGATCAATATCCTAGTTACTTCAATTGATGGGCTTCTGAGGGCTGCTTGGATATTCGACACAGGTCCCGGTGTGTTAGGTACGATTGGTTGGGCCGACTCTTGATGCTTCCCGAGAGATGCTTCTTCTTGGTGCTTCCCTTCGGTGGGCTTGGTCTGGGATGGCGACGTAGTTTCTCTTTCTCTATGAAATTCTTTGAGAAATTTGTGGCGTGTGAGCCGCTCGACTTCTTCCTTTAGGCGCATGCACTTTTCTGTATTGTGCTCATTACCTTTGTGAAAGTGGAAATACTGGGACTGGTCCCCCCTCCCTCGGGGGAGCGCCTTAGGCCTCCGAAGTTGTGGGTGGTTTTTGATGACTTATAAGACCTCTATAAGAGAGGTGTCGAGCTTGGCAAAGTGTTGTTTCCCCCTGCTTGCGAGGTTCTATCTGGGTGTTGATTGCGTTTGTCGGATGTTGGGCTTAGATTCATTTCCTTCCTCTTCGCCTGATTTTCTTCCTCTTATCAGGGGTGCCTTGGCGGGAGTTGTTCCTCCTATGGGTGGTTCCCCTCCCCCCGAGCCCCGGCGAGGCGCATGGCACGGGCCACTCCACTGAGTGATCGGTGTCTGAGGGAAATGATGTCTGGCCGCCTTTGACAGGATATGCCCCCGCGATCTGTAAGTCTCTTATCTCCCTTAACAAAATAAGTGCATGTGTTTGGCGTTCTTCCATCTGGTACATTCGTTTTTCCACTGAAGATGATGGTGCGATGATTGCATCCTTGAGGCACGGTGTGGGGCTTATGGGCGAGTCATTGGATGTTTGATCACTGGGTTCTTTGTGTGTTGGTTGGCCGACGGTACGTGCGCTTTCTTTTATCATTGCATCTGGTGTTGAGATTCGGAAACTGGTCAGAGGTTTTTGGGAACACTTACCCACAGACAACGTCAAACTGTTGCGGGTCGCCCGATTTTTCCCTAGTATGGAGAATCAGACAGCCTTAGCTCGAAATTGGACCGAGCGCGCAAACAGTCAAAGAAAACAGCAGTAAATGACAAAAGGCTTTTTGGACGTGGAAAACCCGGAAATGGTGAAAAACCACGTGGTCGGATCTGTTCCGGGCCAAAATCCATTATTTCGTTGGAGATTACAAGAGTTTGGGATGATTCTTCGGAGGGTGACAGGACACCTTTTCATCGCAAGTACACAGTGCGAAAATGATGAAAAAGAAGCTAAGTTCTCAGAGCCTTAATGAAAGCTCTCCGGCTGAGAAAACTGCTAAGCCGACGAAACATTGATGGAAGTATTCCGGCTGGGAAAAATATCTAAGTTTACAGAGCGTCGATGAAAGTGCTCATGCTGAAGCGAAGCCTTAGTGGGAGCGCTTCCGCAGAGAATGATGTCGTTCCTTGAAAACTTGAAGGAGTCTTCTAGTTAGAAGGGGAGCAGAGCAAATTCATGAGTGAAGGATCGATCTAAGCCCACGATCGCACTGGAGAATCTCAGTGCTCTTTTTATCCCAAGGTGTCGTTTGTCTACATCAAATGAAGGCTTGGGGGCTTTTTTATAGTTTTTTGGAGGGACATATCGGTAATTACGTCGGGAAGGGATTTGTACTGGTGAATGGCGTCGCTCCGTTTTGGTTACCTGGATCACCAAATTTAGTGAAATGACAAAAGTCCCCCACGGACGGTCTGGTTAGTCTGGGCACAGTGCCCAACCGCGACAGCGTCCGGTGATAGCCGGAGGTGGCGGCGGCGGAGGCGCACGAAGCACGCGCGCGCGAGGGGTGTGACGCAAGCCGCGCGCGCTGGCTGGCCATGGTCGCATGGGATGGCCTCTTGTGTGTGGGCTCAACGTTTGTGTGTGCGTGTTGCCCCTGGCTTGGCCTGCCGCGCTTGGGCCTTTAGTGCTTTTGCGTGCTCACACTTGCGTGCCCGCTTGGGTCCGATAGGCTTGACTGAAAGTTTCAAGGGGAACTCATCAATAAGTGATATGCACAAAGCTCCGCCCTTACGATTAATCATGATAGTGTCCCAGGTGTGACAGTATCCTGACCATGACATGTAACGGATTCACTCCTATCAATTAATTAATGCATTTTAAAATAAATTTATTCTTAATCAGTTAATGCGAAAAAAATGTATGCATTGTTCATTGTTGTTTTATTTTTGTAAAAAAATCTCATCATTTAATATTTTATCATTATTTTTTTCAAATTAAATCAATTGATTCTTATCGTTACTTTTCAAATCAAATTTAATAAAATTAACATGCATAATTATAGCTTAACATAGTAGTTATAGAAGATCTACTAAAAACTTTTTCAATTTTATGGCTTCTCATCATTACTTTTGATGGGTCCCCTTAGAAGTACTAACCGCATCTCATGCATGTGGTGCGGTTATCCGAAAACCACTAGTAACCGCTAATAGCGTAATTACCCGAGGCATAACCGTCGCGGCAACCGCCGTCGTCGTCTCGGTCGCTTAGCCTAGTCGGCCCCTCGCCGGCCGGCGTGACCAAGCCGCCGTTAGCGGCCGGCCATTCGCCGGTCGGCACCCCCAAAATCTGTGACCCCTTTGTCGCACGGCCTTCTCCAACCGAGCGATCCCAGACTGCTCGGCACCTGCTGCTGAGCGGCCAGCCGGCCGCTCAGCCTTCGCTGACTTAGCGACGCCGAGCGGCCACCCGGCCGCTCGGCCTCCGTGACCGAGCGGTTGCCAGATCGCTCGGCCTCCGTCGCCAAGCGGTCACGTGGCCGCTCGGCCTCCTCCACTGAGCGCCTCCCTACCGCTCGGCTTCCGCTGTGGGCCTGTGGCCCACGGCCGCTCGGCCTCCGCCTTCTCCTCGGTCGGCCTCCTGCCGCCGGGGGCTCACCGCCAATTCCCTCCGACCGACCCCTTAATCCCCCGGGGGTGGTCTCATCATTTTCGTAAAATGGTGATCTGCGTGCCCTGTTTCAAATGTTTCTATTCGTCCGCGACCGAGTGTGATCGGGGTAAATTACCGGAATATCGGGTCACCCCTCTTGGAATGTATAAATAGATCTCAACTCTCCTTCATTTACACGAGCTTCTTGACTCGGAAAATCCTCTTACGAATTTTTTCTCTCCTCCTCTCCTACGATTTTCTCTCACCTCCTTTCCTCCTATGATTTTCTTTCTCCACCATTTAGCGCTCTCATGCGCGCCTTTTTCCTGCGCGCTCTTGTGTGCACCGCTTCCTAGCGGGCTTATGTGCGCTCTTCCTCCTTGCACGCTCTTGTGCGTGCACCTTCCATGGGTGCTCTCGTGCATGTCCTTTCCATGCGCGGTCTTGTGCACTCCTCCTCCTTGTGTGCTCTTGTGTGTGCCCCTTCCTTGTGCGCATCCGTGCGTGTCATTTCCTTACGCGTTCTTGTGTGTGTCTCCTCCTTGCACGCTCTTTACGTGCGCTCCTTCCTTACGCGCTCTTGCGCTCACCTCTTCCTTACACGCTTTTGCACGTATCTCTTCCTGACACGCTCTAGCACGCGCCTACAGCCCGCTTTCGTGCGCTTCGCTCTCCAGTCCGCTCTTGCGCGTGCCTCCTGTGTGCTTTTGCATGCTCTGCTCTCCAGTCCGCACTTCCACGTTCCTCCATCGTGCTTCCGCACGTTCTGCTCTCCACTCCACTCCTGCATGCGCCTCAACCGAAGTCCGTCGAAGTCCGTCTAAACCGCCGAAATCCTTCTAGACTGTTGAAGACCGTCAAGACCGCTCAATATTTCCAGCTCCCTCAACTAGGCGATAACGCCACCAGGCGATAACAAGTCAACCATTCCAGACTTCTCTAAACACAATAAGAGACAAATCGCAAAGGATAAAGGTGCGCAGAACGCACCGCTCAAGCTTCCAAGCCCCAGACTCCGGGACAAGGATAATCGGCTGCCCCCACTTTCGAGCACCTATAGAGGACTTCAAAGCAAGGCTAGTGCGTCGCTCCCCACAACTCGCGAAGAAAGTCTTAGCTCTGTGAGTGGTGGCATGTCACCCACCGAGCGGCCACGCTGACGAACCCCGGGCGGCCTGTGGCCGGCGAGCCCATGGTCGGCGGCGGCGCTGGTAGTGGCAGGGTCGTCAAATTCTTAGGCGGAGGGATGATATCGGTCGACGGCAATGGCGAATTCGCTCTGTGTGCACGAGAGTGAAGGTGCAGGGGGCCCCCGTGCTCCACGCGATAGTATCTGGCTTGCAGGTGCGGGTTTTATATTTTATTTTAAAAGTATTGTAATTTTGTATTATACTTGTTATTAATTTTTTTTATTTTTCTATGTATATTATTTTGAAAATTACTTTATTTTATTTTAATATATTATAAATTATATTAAATTATACACCGCCTGGCGCCCTCTCCCGCCTCTTCCTCTTTGCCTTCCACCATCTGCTATGTCTTTGCAATTGAGGTCAGCAAAGCCATCGGCGGCCTACTCGGCCCCCACCGGCGGGTTCGTCAGACGACCCCTGCGAATCCGTTGGGGGTTGTTCGACAGCGAGCGGGCAGGACCACTGTCGGCGGTGGCCCTGACCGTGAGGCCCAGTTTTGGGCCTCACAGTCAGGGCCACCGCCGGCGGTGGCCCTGCCGGAGCGCCGCCGGACTACCCCGGCGGGTTCATCGGGAACCGGCGAGTCCGCCGATGGGCTCATGTCAGGCCACTGGCGACTCCACCACGGACGGCGGCGGCGAACGTGTACGGTTTTTTTAAGGAAACTGTTGTCGAGAGTAGCAGCGAACGAATTGTGGATGCCAAATGAATTGGACGGCCAAGATCTATCCCACGGGCCTCAGTTATTAAACCATGCAATCACAACAGCTACTCATACTTTTTTGTATATATAATATAGATATATATCGAGAGCAAATTAACTTGCGCTAAAATGATATTTTATAGCGCGAATTGTGTATTTTGATATTTTGAGCCCCAAATATATTTCATTTGAAAAACTGATTAACATAAAAGTTGTAGATCTCATTGAAATCTATAACTTTTATATTGATCACTTTTTTATTTAAAGTCGTCTAAACTCTCGACTTGAGCCCCAGAAAAATCACGTCGAAGATCTATAACTTTTATGTTGCAACTTCGGGTTTCTGATGCATACTTTTTTGTTAGCAGGCAAATGATATTAATTTCTATGATGAAGTATTATCTTAACTAGTACAACATATGTTATAGATATTTGTAAAAACGAGAGTGTTGTATTCACTTACCATGTTCTTTCTTTCTTATTGAATGAAATTTTTGTGAAGTATTGGTGCAAGAAAAGATTCAAAATGTATTAATTTCAGAATATTAAAAATTTGATTTGCAGATATAATTTTAACAAAATTTGTACGAGAATATTAAAAAATTGCTAATATTTAAAGCTATAATGCGGATTACAATGGTATATACTTATATTCTTAACAGGGTCGATGGCTACAGTCTACAGACAAAGTTAGGTCGTAGAATTTATATTAAAATTAAATGGCGGAGAGCACAGAGATCTCTTCGTATTGACTGACTGGGGTAGGGATACAGGGAATGTGATAACGGATGTGAAAACTCGACCCCTGTAGGTTTTTGTCATGGAGTGCTATTATCATTTTGTTGGAGAAATAGATTTATTATTATTAATTTTGTATACATATCAATATATTATTATATTAAACTATAATATAAAAATATAATTGATGGTATCCCCTCAATTAGCTGGAATTTTATTACCCACGCTAAGTTAGTGGGAGATTATCGGGGAAACCATTGCACATGATTTGCACATTCGATCAGCGCCCGATCAACACACCAGCCGTCGCTGCGCCAACCGCCGGACGACCGCCCGTCGTCGGGCCCTCGGCCCTCGATGCCGGCCTCCCCCAATTTTCAGGCCTTGCCTGCACCATATAGCGCTTAATGAACACATACCAAAAACAATGAGTGAAGTCTCGTGACAGAGCGGAGTGAACATGGTACATCCGAAAAAAAGCCTAAGATTCCCTCTCGAATCAATTCCTGGGTTTTTGGCTTAAGTAAGCATGATTTCTCACTCCTTCCTCGTGAACCCACGGCGCGCAGCCGCGGGGTCTGTGCGTCCGGCCTCCCTTCGCCGCGCGGCCGCATGACCCCTGCGGCCTGCCTCTCCCAACAGGCCGTCCTTGGTCGCGCGACCGCAACACGCGACTGTTAGGCCCCCACGGCTGGCCTCTCCCGTCCGATTTCCCTTGGTCGCACGATTGCAAGACCCCCGGGGTCGGACTCTCCCGGCCAGCCGCGCGACTGCGGCGCGAGGCTGCATGACCCCGCGGTCGGCCTCTCTCTCGGCCAGCCAGCCGCCCTTGGCCGCGTGCCAGCGGCGCGCGGCCGCGAGCCCCCCCCCCCCCCCGGCCGACCGCCCTTGGCGGACTCTCCCGACTGGCCGGACTGGCCGCCCTTGGCGGCGTTCCCACGGCGCGCGACCGCGAGGCCCTCGCGACTGGCCTCCTCCGGTCGTCCGCCCTTGGCTGCGACCCGCGGCACGGCCCTCCCCAGGCGGGTCTTATCGTTGATCGCCCTCCTCGGCGTTGACCGGCTCTCCACCGTCTGATCAACCCAGCACCATCCGATGAGAAGGTAGTCACCGGCGTAACCATCAATTAAGGGTGGGTGCAAATAGTCGGAATTATATCGGTTTGCACATAGTAAAATTAAAAAATATATGCGCATTAAACTATATTAAATTGGTCTACGAATAATAAATAAGGTGATTATGGTCTGCGGATATTCGGGCAACCACCATAACTACTCCTGAGACCTATAAATAGGGCATCAGTCTCTCCTTCATCCTCACATTTTTCCTCTTCTGCTTATTCTGATCCTACGTGCTTGAGAGCTCCTCATGAAATCTCCATCGCCCATGAAGATCTTCATCCGTCCTCGTGCGCTCCCACAAACGCTCCACTCCCTGCGCACATCTCCCAACATAACAAGCAGCCCGCTCGTAGAACTCTCATCGTTTAATTCCCTCTAGCTAACTGCAAGCTCTCTTCACTCCAGAATCCACCACGAACAACAGGAGGAAAAGCCGCACACGCAAAGACGTGCAAAGTGCGCTGCGCCAGCTTCCGAGGGCAAGCAGAAAACGTCGCTCTCCACTACTTCCTGGCAAAATACTTGTCCTATAAATAAGACCCCAGAGGTACGAGGAAAAAGACTTCGAAATCTCGCAAAAGATCTCGACCACCTCATTTTTTAGACTTCGAGTTGAGCCTTTGGTTTCTTTCTTCAGAGAGACAGGTTGCGAGCTAACGACTATCCATCTTAGTCGCCACCTTGACTTAGTCGTCAGCTAGAATCTACTTTGTATCTTGCTCGACCATTTTTGGTTGTGGAGGGGAAGCTTCTTTTAAGCATTCAGGTACGTGGTGGGACCTCCCTGCCGCAGCGCCTAGGGTCTTTTTTGTTGCATGTTTGTTTTTGCATCCTAGCCCGTTAGTCGTCGAACTCGACCGCTGAACCGGTAACCTTAGACTGTCTTGATCTGAATTTTGAAAAAAGGAATTTTCCTGGCTTCAACACTTTGGTGCGGTGAGGGTGGATCGCAGCCGAGGAGAAATGTTTCGCGAGTGGACGAAATGGTGAATGGAGGAGAGAATGGGGAGATAGTCGACAACTTGGCAGGAGTCAGCAACTCGGCGAGAGAGAATGACTTTGTGACAATGGAGGTGTTCGAAGAGTTCGCAAGGAGGGTCGAGAGGAGAATCTTGGTTGGGTTCCCTCCTCACCCCGATGTCACGGCGACCTCGCCTCGTCGCGCGACACCGTTAGAGGAAGAAGTGTCACCTAGGAGACTAGGGAAGGAGGGAGAAAGAGAGGGATAAGAGCGACCAATGCAGTCACGACACTATCCAGCGAGCAGTCAGGGGATCAAGTTCCGAGATGCGGAACAGCCGGCGAGATATCACGATACTCGCCAAGATAGCGAGTATGAAGAGAATACTCACGAGTATGAAACACGTCATCGCAAAGGAGGGAGGAGCCCATTATATGACGAGATCCTAGCGACCCCAGATCTTGAAGGCTTCAGAAAGACCATCCTGAACTACTACTCCGGCAGAGATGACCCGGTCAGGAATATCCAATGATTCGAGGACATGGTGTCAATCCGCAACATGACTGTCGCTTTCAATCTTCTTTACAGTACGAGGTATACATTGCGAGACATGATTCGTTAATGCACCCGATGAAAACAAAAAAACTATAAGTAAGAGTAAACCAGGCGGACTGCTAACAGTAGCCGCCAAACTGCCTATCCGAAGAATGGTTTCTGCTGAAGCCGCTAAATCGTCTACCCGCAACTTAACCGCGGACTCGCCGTTATTGAATGTTGAAGAGCCTGTCTGCAATTACAAGCCGCCTGACAGCGAGGCCACCTAGCCGCCAGAACCGCAAACAAGCCACTATCGAACTAAATAGAATCAAACCGCTAGAGACGAGCTGACTTTATTGAACTGGGAAAACTTTATCAAAGAAAAACCGCCTGGCCACAAGCTGTGGCCTACTACACCCCGCTAACTGATATCTGCAAGCTGCACCCAAACCTGACTGAAGTCAGAACCAAGTCTCTGGTTGATCAGTGGTAGCTGCATAGTCTGCAATACAACAAAAAATAAGGTTACTCTTCAAGCCGTGCGGATAAGAAATCCTAACCGCAAGTTTTAACTCATGATTCAAGCTTACTGTTCATGTTGTTATATGATGAGTCAATGACTCCTATTTATAGGTGTGAGGAAGAGTGTCGTCGCCACCCATAGCGATATGATAACCGCTCATCATTGTGCGACTACCCGCACCAGGTTGCACAAGAGGCAGACACAAAACCAAACCGCAAGAGCCAACCAGAGTTGTCGCGGACACCATATCCAAATCCGCACATAACATGCAGACTCGGAAAACAGAAGCTGGGCTTGGCACAAACTGTGACCAAGTCCACACCTCCCGCGGACACTGACGAACTCAACATATGCGGACCATGCAATCCTCGAGCTAAACACCAGGCGAACTCCACAACTAGTCCGCACACCTGGCGAACTCCACAACTAATTCGCACACCTGGCGAACTCTGCGATCACACCAACAACTGCATTCCTTGAAATGACCCAAGGCACAACCAAGCCGAACAACACAAGCTCCAAAAGAGTATGCATCACGTCGGACTCGGCGAACCCCAAACAAGTCCGCAGCATGCTGGACTTGGGCGACCTCCAGACGAGTCTGAAACAACTGGTTAGATTCGGCGAGCTCTGGTAGAGTCCGCAACATGTCGGACTTAGGCAAACTCCAGACGAATCCACAACTTGCCATACTCGGCGAACTCCAGTAGAGTCCGCAACATGCCGGACTTGGCGAACTCCAGATGAGTCCGCAACATCTGCGGGCAGACTCCATATCTGCCTTGTTACAGCTTGAGCTGACAGCCTGCAGAAAACGACAGCCCTTCGAAACTATACACCTGTCCGCAGCGGATTCTATGGACAGTGCGGTCTGACCAATCAGACCGTCCATTACATTCTCACTTCAACAATTTTAACAAGTGCGGTTTGCCTTCCTCAAATCGCCCACTTCCACTTCAATAGAAGTGTCGGAATAAATCTACACTGAACTCTAAGAATTTTGTATTAAAATTTAATAACGACTCTCATTAATACAATTGTTTGTTAAACTCCTAACTACCCTATTAATGTTGTATAATGGAATAATTCTAATCAGCACTATAAATATGTATCGGCATTTCTGAAATGTATTATGTTTAAGACTTAAAACAAGGTGATTGTTATGGGCAAATTAATTTTGGATAGGTACAAATCAATTTTACAGGTAAATAAAAAATTTATTTGTGCAAGCCAAATTATTACATGTAAATCACTATAAATTTTTTAAAAAATTATTTAGCAAAATATGAAGAATAGTTTAGCAACAATATTATAAAATTTAAAGTATTACAAAAGTTTCAAATTCATCGTAGAAATTTTATTTTAATGATGAGAGCAACTTTCGACGTTTTTTTCGTTGGAGAAATACAAAAACAAATTATGAAAATGAGAAATACGAAAAGAAAGATTTAAATATACGGCTTGCTTCAAATCACAGGAGCTGAAGATGAGCGAGAATGTCCAACGCAAATAAATCTGGAGCGAGGATGCGTGGTAGGTGTCATCGCGTATGACTTGCGGTAGGCGTTGGCGACGGTGTCGATGGCGGCAGCGAAGAGAGAGGCGTCGGCGGCGGTGGCGGTGTCGTCGCGTATTGCTCGCTCATGTCAACATGATGGGGAAATGGTTTGCCTATATCAATTTTACCGTAACATTTAAAATAATTGTTTAAGAGTTTTTATTTTAAAAGTTGGTTTGTACCTATTCAAAATAGGTTTGCCCAATTACCTAAAACAAAAGCACATTTAAAACCCCACTTTTTTTTCTTACATGTGCACTCTCGCCGCCTCAGATTTCGATCCTCAAATCGAAGGTCAAAACAGCTCCAAATTAAAAAGTGTTCAACATGAAAGTTGTTCGTATCGATGATATCTACAATTTGCATGTCGATCACTTTTCGATTTGAAGTAATCTTGATCTTTTTTTTTCGTTGTCCATACGCGTGCAAATACAGTTACATTTCCATATATATATGTGTGTATGTATATGTATATAGATGGTGCATGAGTAGATCCTTCTTAATTACAGAAAGGAAGGGTGGGAGAAAAAGAAGGTGAAGAGTGAAGAAGGTGTTTGGAGCAATGGTGTGTTGTTGGGTGTTTTAATGGCTAAATTCCTTGTTGATGAAAGAAATAAAAGCTCAGCTCCGAGCTTCACTTTTCTTCACCCATCACCACTTGCCTTCTTTAATTAATTAATAATGCACGGACTCCCTCTGTGGCTCTCTGCATATCTCTCTCTCTCTCTCTTTCCTCTTTATCTTTTTCTTCTTTTGCTTTATAGATATACAGAGAGAGAGACAGAGCGGGGGTACTGTCTGTGAGAGAGAGAGAGAGAGTGCTGTGTCTGTGTGGGGTGGGCCATGCAGCTTTTTTTTTTACTTGGAAACCCTAAGGAGGCGGGAGTTCAAATTATTTAAGAATGATTACAAGATGATGGATATATGGTGTGTGTGTGTGTAATATATATATATATATATATATCCCTTTTATATATATATTCCTCCTCCCGGCCGGCCACCAACTCTCTCCATCTCTCCTTCTTCAATTCTAGCTTCTTCAGCCAAGTTTCTCTCTCTAGACCCCATCCTCACCTGCCTGCCGCTGCTGCTGCTGGCTAAGTAGACAAAAGGGGACAGCGCAGAGCTGTCCCGAGGCCCGTCAGTAATCCCTCGTCAGCTCGCTTTTGGGTCCACGCAGCACCCGGCTGAGGTGACCCGTCTTCGACCCGGAGACGCCTTGCTTTCATCAACTCTGTTGCCCCCTGTGTGGCGCTCTCCGCTACACGGATGGCTGCACCGCCTGAGCAGGGGATGGATCTAGCTTGGTTGACAAGATGCGAGTTGCTCTGCTGCCCATACCCCCCCCCCCCCCCCCCCCCATTTTTGGACTGTATGTCTCCTCTGTGTGTGTGTGTGTTTAAATATATATATATTTATATATGGTTAATTACCAGGAACTTCCCCGAGAGTTTGCATAATTACATAATCTATCTTTTTTCTTTTGAAATTACATTTACCTCTCCTCTAAGCTTCTTCAGTTTACAAATTACTCCTTTCTTTAAAAAATATGAATGAAAAATGATAAAATCTGTGAATTTATGTCATAATATTCAATTTTACTCTTCCAACAACTCTTTTGTGGGCATGGAGATGAGTTGTAAGAAAATTTAAGTAAGGCGGCCCGAATACTTTACGAGGTGAATTGGACTGCAGCACACCCCTTCTAACAATATATTTATGTAATAATGAATATGATAATTTAAGGAGATATATTTATATAATTTACGAATAATAAATAATAATATGATGATGATAATAATGCGGGTGGTAGACATTTGAGAGCGGGGGGTCCAGACAAGGAGGGAATGGGAATGTCAAAAAGAGTACGAGTCAAGTCAAATGGGCCGGGCTAGCTAGCTAGCTAGCTAGGGTTTGTAGGGTGCGGGCTAAGCCGGAGCCCGGCCGGTGATTTGACTTTGTCAACTGACCCACGTTTCTGTGTTGGGACTTGATTCGCCTCCAATTCCCAAGGCTATCCTCCCCCCAAGTCCAAGTCCAAGTCCAACTCCGAATTTAATTTGGGGGTACGCCCTTCAATTTGTTAAATACTTTTAAATTTATTCAATTATTGAATTAATTATTAATTTCGCTTTGCTTCCTGCCATGAAGCAGCGGGCATGAATCAACCTCGCAAGCTTTTCAAAGGTAGCGGCAGAGTCTTCTTTTAGCATCCCCGTGCATATTTTTTTAAACCGGTTTGATTTTTGTGCCACCAAATTTAAATTCTATGATTCCTCCCTCCCTTATAATAATTATTCAAGATAAAAAAAAATTGCATTTAGTTATACTAGATAAAATAACTTGCATTTAGGAATATTAATTATATGATTCCTTCTTTGGGCCAGTTTAGGGACGGTAGTGGCGGTGGGAAAAGTGATGGTAGGGATTTAGGCTCCGTTTGGGAGGACTTATTTTCACCGGTCAAGCAATCACGACCGCATGAATCTAACCTTAATTTAAGATACGGTTCATGCGGTCGTGACCGCTTGACCGGGGACTTATTTTCACCGGTCAAGTGGTTACTGTCCGGTTCATGCGGTCGTAACCGCTTGACCGGTGAAAATAAGTCCTCCCAAACAGAGCCTTAATGGTGATATTAGAGTTCTCCAAAAAAACTGTTTTAAAAAAGTATGTGTTGTTTGGAAAATTTTCAGATATGCACTTTTTTTAAAAAAAAATTACATTGTGTTTGAAATTATAACTTTTTAGCAATAGTTTTTTTACTTTTTTTTATAATACGCATCATGGTGAAAAATCTGCGTCGGTGGATAAATGTATGTCGTTGCGGTAATGTGTGTCAAAAATGCGCGCTTGAGCGAAAAATGCGCATCTGGATGGAAAGTGTGCACCTGGGAAAAAAATACGTGCCCGGACGAAAAATGCGTGCCCGGGTGGATACAATGTGTGTCCGAGCAAAAAATGTGCGCTTGAGTGAAAAATGAGTGTCTGGACAGAAAATTAAATTGAGTGGCATTAATGATGACATGGCACTGATTGCAACCCCCGCCCGATCGAGCTCGGTATAAAATTGAGTGGTAGCTGAAACTGTGCACGGGAGATTACGAACAGCAGAAATGCCGTCATGTGAAGCCCATGTACTCAAGACCAGACGAGTTATCACCTTAAAATTTACTAAAAATGGTCTATAAATTTATAGTGCCCTACCCCTCTGAAAAAATTTCATATTGAAATTATTAAAACTTTGTGCAAAGCTTTAATAAAACAAAATAAAATTTTAATATAAAAATAGCTAGTGAAATGTGAGTAGGCGATCGCTACTCCAGTGCGCCAAAGAGCGACTAATTATTGGTGAGTATTTTTGTCCAATTTACTCAAAGACAGAAATGGTTCATCTTCTTTCATTCAACATCTTCGAAACGAAGCTCTTCCTCTCCCTCCTTCAATGTTACCATTGTCGCATAATGGATTCTTGAACTCTCGCGTGAATGCATTGACCCCATTTTTTGCTCCCTTCTTCGGGTGACGCTCTATCCCCCCCTCCCCCCTCCCGGAACGACCTAACCATGCAGCTGCGACGAGCTCAACAACGAGCTGGGGGAGAGAGTGAAACCCAAACTATGTGGGCGAGATGACACAGACATTGTTCATGTGAGTGCTTCTAAGATAGCATAGATTAATTCAAAGAATTGAAATAAACTCATAATTTGAGTTGTAGAGTGGTGTTCTTCTCAAAATATTCACAAAACATTGCAGTACACAAGAATGATTTTATAATAATTTCGACACTAAAAATTAACACACACAAAAAGTTAGGAGCTACATGGGATGTGGGACCCGCATGAATAATTACTAATTATAAGAAAGGAATGCTTATTTGATTATAACTTGAAGTTTCTAGATTTATCTCGTATGTTATATCATTTTCTTTATGTAATTAATTCATGTGAGAGAGACGAGATTCATAAAAGAGAGGATAGTGAATGCACAACCCATATTTGATAAGGTGGGCTCAAACTCAAACATAAGTCTCAGGACCTCAGAAGGTGGACCATAGACCCGGAAGCATTCATCCTCAACAACAATCAGAGCTAATCTAGAGCGCGGCCATTTTTTGTTGCTCACCTTGCCAACGAGCTCAATAGTGTGGAACCTAGCCCGCAAATGACGCTAACCTCCCTGCTACCGCAAACCCTAATAGGGGAGGCCTCCCATTTCACCTAGATCGGGCGGCCAAACCGGCCGCCAGATCGTTGTTGCCTCCCCTATCAGGGGCGGCCTCCCGTTTTGCCCGGATCGGGCGGCCAAATCGGTCGCCTGATCCTTGCTGCCTCCCCTGGTAGGGGAGGCCTCTCGCTTCGCCTGAATTAGGCGGCCAAAATGGCATCTCGATCCTTGCTTCTTGCCCTTGCAGGGGCGGCTTCCCGATCCCGGACACTGCTCCTAAACGGGAGCGGGCCTCCCCTCGTTTCGCCCAGATTGGGAGGGCAATAAAGCTGCCCAATCGGTGTTGTCGTCCCTACCAGGAACGACAACATGACAACCCAAATTGGGCTGCCCCTTTGCCGTCCAATTTGGGCGGCCTTCTTGTCGCCCAAGTCGAGTGGCCATTTGGTCGCCCGACCTTGACTGGAAGCTCGTATCCCCGGTCGCCGACCTCGTCGGCCACCCCTCCCCTCGCGGGAGGGGCGATTACTTTTATGAGTGTTGAGAGTAATTTGCCAGCAGGACCGTGTGTGTGGGACCGCCCCCGTGGCTTTCCCCATCGCGTTCCTGGTCTGGGTGTTGACCCCGGTGGGCCCCCTGTGTGGCGGAATATCCCCGCGGTTCTGTGGTTGGGATTAGTCCCACATCGCCCGCAGCGCCTGCTCCTCCGTGTTTATGTACCCCGCCACCCTTCATCTCAACACCTGGGTTTTGAGATGTGATATGGGTTGGCGGGTTCTCACATGGTATCAGAGGTTGTACGGTTGTCCTGCTGCGGGGGTGTGTTGAGAGTAATTTGCCAGCAGGACCGTGTGTGTGGGACCGCCCCCGTGGCTTTCCCCATCGCGTTCCTGGTCTGGGTGTTGACCCCGGTGGGCCCCCTGTGTGGCGGAATATCCCCGCGGTTCTGTGGTTGGGATTAGTCCCACATCGCCCGCAGCGCCTGCTCCTCCGTGTTTATGTACCCCGCCACCCTTCATCTCAACACCTGGGTTTTGAGATGTGATATGGGTTGGCGGGTTCTCACAATGAGGAACTCAAAATCGCCCGGGGCGATCTCATCATTTGCGTAATATTGGTGATCTGCGTGTTGTGAACGGAGTGTTCCTATTCGTCCATGTGGTAGTTATCGGGAGAAACTACTGGGTCACCCCTCTTAGAATCAATAAAAAGATCTCTTTCCTCCTTTATTTGGATACTCTCTTCTCAGCCGAAAAATCCTGCTACGGATTTTCTCTCCTCCATCTACGACTTTTTCTCTCCTATATTTTTCCATCTTGAGTGCGCTCCCCCTTGTGTGTGTCTCTTTGTGTGCACGTTCATCTGTGCGCACGTTTCTCCTTATACGTGCATCCCTCCGCGCGCACGTTCCTTCGTGTGCGCATGTCTCTCTGTGCGCACGTCCCTCTGTGTGAACGTTCCTCCTTGTGGTCACGTCACTCCATGCGCATGTTCCTCCTTGTGCGCACGTCCCTCCGTGCTCACGTTCCTCCTTTTGCGCACGTCCCTCAGTGTGCACGTTCCTCTTTGTGCGCACGTCCCTCCGTGTGCACATTCCTCCTTGTGGTCACATCCCACCGTGTGCACGTTTCTCCTTGTACACACATCCCTCCGTGCGCACGTTCCTCCGTGTGCGCACATCCCTCCGTGCGCACGTTCCTCCTTGTGTGCACGCCCCTCTGTGTGCACGTTCCTCCTTGTGCGCATGTCCCTCCCTGCGCACGTTCTTGCTTGTGTGCACATCCCTCCGTGAGCACGTTCCCCCTTATACATGCACACGTCCCTCTATGCGTACGTTCGTCCTTGTTCACACCTCCCTACCTGTGCACGTTCTTTCTTGTATGCGCGTCCCTTTGTACACGCATTCCTCTTTGTGTGCGTCCCTCCGTGTGCACACCTCTCCAAGTGTGTCGTCGTGCGCTTCTCTCTCAAGACCGCTCCAAGTGTGACTTTGTGCGCACTGCTCCAAGTGCGCCTTTGTTCGCACTGCTCCAAGATTGTCACATGCACTCAACGCTCATAACTCAAGAACAAGCATACCGATCTCCAACAAGACTAGCGCTTCAAACTCCTCTCAACACAACAAGAGACAAGACTCGGAGATAAAGACATGCAGAACGCACCGTTCAAGCTTCCCAGTCATCTGTACAAGGGCGAGCAAAGCATGTCACTCCCGTTTCCGAGCTTCAACTGAATACTTCAAAGTACGACGAGCTCATCCCTCGCAGCACCAGAAAAAGTAGATAGCGTCGTGAGTGGTGGCATGTCACCCTCCGAGCTTTGTAACGAGAAGCGGACTATCGCCCTTGTGTTCTTTAAAAAAGTCATGTACAAAAACCAACCAATAGTGAAGGTTTGGCCGGTATAAATCCGGTAACGTGGTTTTTCACTCGGTTGAAGAGTTTCTCATGTTAAAAAAATTCTTTCTCAACTTCCTACTTTTTGTGACTGTTTCCACGCTCGACCACTCCCGGATTAAAACGGTTCAATTTAATCCGATTTACCAGGAGCCTTGAGCGACCCCAACAACATCCAAAGCCACATATAAATCATTGGCTTCACTCAACCTATGAAAGGCCTAATAATTGCATGCATGTTCTGCCGTATCATCCCCCCGCCTCCCCTCTCGAAGCTCAATTTATTCTCACCACAACGGCACAAATATTTGAATTCCGCCATTAATCCAATGCTCACAAAACCAGGTAATATTACAAGACAAACCAGCCTTAATATATATATAACTCTCCCTTCCAGTCCGCCACCATTAAAGTTTCCCACCCCCGCTCTCTCGCCTAGCTTGCTATCCCGTTTCCCAATCCCACCACCACCGCCGGATCCCTGTTTTCTACCGGCCAGCCACCGGCAGAAGATCCTCCACACGTGGCGCTCTCCAATCGCCGGTTCATCGCTGGCGCCATGCAACCCGGGCTACCGGCGCAATGGCCGAGACGACCCGGGACAAAAAAAATAAATAGATTTTTGAAAAAGAAAAGAAAATGAAAAACAAATAAATAATAATTCGGTAAGAATGAATAAACCCGGCAGGCAGGCTCAGGCGGCAGCAGGGAAGTGAAAGCAAAAAAAAAAAGGAATGAGATCGAAAAATGATTTGGTAATCTATTGCGTTATGATTGGAAGCGGGCAGGTTCCGCGGGCAACGCGGGCAGTTTGGTTGTCGAGCCGAGTGATGGCGACCGGACCCTGCCGAAGCCGGGTCCGTCCGACCCACACTATTCAAGGAGGATCTGACTCCCATTTATTTCGTCTATTAACTGTAGTTATCAATTCCATTATTTCTGCTTTCGGTCTTCTTATTTTATTATATATTAAAACTGCTTTGTATTTCCTTGGATGAAAAGTAATTATTATTTAACTATTTGAGGGTAATTTCGGGAATGTGCAGAAAAAGGTGCATATTTATTTACCGACGGTTTATTTGTCACAGAGTCTAAATAATAATAATAATATATTAATAATAATAATAATACGGTTAAAATACTTATGTTAATATGGTCAACGCGGGCAGTTTGTTTGTTGATTTTTTTAGTCCTAAATCATTGTGGGAGGGAGATGAGTGAAATACAACACTCATCTCAAAGGCTTGAGAATTTCCCCATCTGAGTATTTTATGCAAAATTTTATGAACTTTTGATTTATGGCACTCAAAGATTGAAGCCTCGCGTGGCTTCAATCTTGGATGCATATATGCATGTTGTCCCCTACCGCCTCTTTATTCTCTATTATGATCGAGCTAGCTCTTCTCTCGGGTTTCCAACAAAGTGGTTAGACAGTGTGTGTTTCTATCACTAGCTAATGGCGGGCCTCACATTTCACATTTGTTGAATGCATGCAGACGACATTCTCATTTTTGTTGTTGCTACTCATGGCACGACCAATGCTAGCTTGTGCGGGAATCTTGGACGATTGCTATCAGTGGTGAACGGCCATAGTCTAGATTATTTAAGGGTGTTGTTATAGACAAATCAGATTTTAACAATATACAAACCTTTACTATATACAAATCAGTACAAATCAAAAATTATTATATGTAGATAAAACTATTATATACAAACCAGTTCAAAAATTAAAAAAATAATTTGAAATTCAAGTTTAATAAACTCATTAGAGTAAAAGTAATACATCCATTAGAGCAAAATTAATTAGTCGTTACAACATATTAAAGCAAAATTATACATCCATTAGATAATTAGACGTTATACAAATTAATAGATCATAAAGAAGACATCTTTGTGTTATCCCACTACTTAACTCCAACTGATTGTGATTGTTTCATCAGAGAAATCAGGATAAATACTAGGTGAGTGACAAAATTTGATAACAAAACCAGAGAAATCTAAGACTGGAAAATTGAAATGAAAAAATCTAACTTCATGATTGTCAAAAACATATAAATTTATTTCTAAAATTTTCAATCATATTGCCCGAGGAGGATTATAACAGATTTGATGAGATTGTACGTGCCCGAAAGTTGGAAACAAGTTCGGCAACTGGACCAGATCCCTATCCTGCAGAAAAACTAGTGTGGATCATTTTCATACATTAATCCTGCATTTTAAAACGAATTGGTGGTCGAAGGAGCGGGACTGCCTCCGACGAGGTCTTCACTTCCGCACCCTGGCGGATCCGCTGCCCAATGCTCCCGCCGCTCGAGCCCTCTTGGGCCATGTGAAAACCCGGCCTCCCTTGATCCAAACTGAGTCCAAGAGGGAACACTGGGAAATTATCGAAAGAAGAACCGTCACCATAATTGAACTGCGGAACGATCCTTGACACCGAGTTCTCGTCTCCCCCGGCGAGGACGCCGTCTCCGGGGGCGTATCCAAGGACATCATCGGGGATGACGTCAGACGAGTCGCCACCAACTATTGCCGACACCATTGGGAGAGACGGGGGGGATCAGGGGAGACGGAGGGGGAAATTGGGGGAGGCGGAAGGGGGAAATCGGGGGAGACGGAGGGTGGGGGGAATCAGAATAGGGTTAGCATATATGAGAGGTTCACTCATTTTTAAGTTTTTATATGGTTTGTTTATACTATTTAAAAAGAGCCTAAAAATTTCAAAATATTGGTTTGTATATAGCCAATTTTGATTTGTCTATAACAACTCCCTTATTTAATATGCATTATTTAATGAACATGTATATATGTCTTTTTTTTCAATTATATTTAAAATGTTTTTCTAATAAACACATATTTAATCTATAACTATTAGATATTTTTTATTATAATGTGATAGTAAATATAAATAAAGTATTTTTACATATGATATAATAATAGAAGTGAAATATTTAAATATAATAGATTAAATAAATCCATCACTAATTTAGGATTTATTATGTTTGGCGTTTTGCTCAGCCAGCGGAAGGAGATAGCCAGCTGTTGGAACCGGCGGGGAAAGGTCGCGGTTCGAATACCGCCGTTTTCCTCCATTTCTAATGGCGCGGCGCGCGCAAACAGAGCAAATGACGTCATCGATCATTTGATTACCCGCCGTACAACGACACTTGCTCCAAACGCCACCCCAAACTAAGCCTTAACTTGTTAGTGCAGGGCAATACATGGTCCCTGCTCAATATGTCTTGATACTTACAATAATAATAATTTTGTTGTATCATATCGGGTAACTGTTAGGCATTGTCATCACATTCCACAAATTAAGACCATGCACAACAATTATTCACTGTTTAGCCCTGTGTTTTTGTTCCGGTGACAATTAACATTCGACAAAAATATCGTCATCATAGAATGCATGTTTTGTTCGAACAATCAGCTACGATAATCACCCAAAAAAAGAAACTATTTTGAACATAAAAGTGATGAAGTTCCTTAGGTGAGGTCGGGCGTTCCTGAACGAATATTCATAATCACCGCGTTCATGACCGCCACCACTGTGCCACTCTTTTTTGCTCTGATGAACTTTGACAAAAACATCAACGTAATAGAATATATGTTTAGGTGAGATCGGAAGTTCACGAGCGAAAATTCATATCCAACACATTAACACTAACGTCACTATTGCACCAAACAAGTCTTATTCTCTCTCTCTCTCTTACAGAAACTGTTGAATTATCCACTGCACCGTAAAATACAACACACACCCCAAATCAGATTGGAGCACAAAGAACTCATGGATATGAAAAAAATCGCACATGTTAAAATTGTCTTGAAAATAAGGAATAAAAATACGACTTTATAAAAGGCCGAGGCTACATCCCCATTATCAACTTATAGTCATTGCTGAAGGGCCCAATAAAGCCCACAAATAGATGCGTATTCAATTTTGACTTTTACAACAAAATATATAACAGCCTATTGGACCTCAGACCTCTAAAGGCAGCGCTGGTCCAAATTTCATTTGTGCCTAAAAACACAATGACTCCCCGTGGAAGTGTTATAGACTATTATTAAATGCAAAACTAATAAAATAAATAAATAAAAGTAAATAAATAAAGTTATGAGAATTTGTAAATTAAAAAAAAAAGTAAAATTGAAAAGATCAATATTTTACCAAATGAAGATATTTTTCTCTTGTATAATAATAAAATAACACACAACATTTTAATTAACAAATTAATAAAATAGCACTAAGAATAAATTAAATAAATAAAAATTACTTTAAGAACTGCAACATATAAGATTGGAACATATTCAAATATTCTAAATCCGATCTTGTTATCAACAAAATTTGAGTCAAATCACAATCTATTTAATTATATAACTAGCGAATTATTTAAGAAAAATATAATATAAGTAGTGTTATAATTGATTAAATTAAAATAGTACGAAATTATATTTTTGTTTGAACAATTGCATTATTCCTCTTAATAAATTTTTGTTGTTGTTGTGAAATCCATTTATATTATGTATATAATGTTCATATGTTTATTATCTTTGATTTAGTATCCTATAGTAGGGCTCCCTCGGATAAGCAGCAAATTTTTTGGAATCGGGTCTGCGAATGATCCGGGTGATCTCCACAAAAGATCACCCAAATCATGCTAGACTCGGACGGAATAATCTCTCCAAATATGTGTTGAGATTTTCGGTCGCGAAAGCGCAATCTTCAGAAACAATTAAATACAAAATCACAAAAAAATATGTAATTCGTACAATTTTATTAGCACAAAAAATTAGTAGGTACTCGGATTAAGAGATACAAATCCATAAATATACTGCAGAAGAAATCGGACTACGAAAATCCGCATGAGTAATAAAAACTTGAGTACAATCCGTAAAACGGAGGCACAAGATTCGTATCAGAACGAACATTTTCTGTCGTCAGGCGACCAACCTCCGACACCACCACCGAGAAGAGATCCAAGTCAGGACTTGACCTTGCTGCGAACGCGTGGCCCGCCAACGTCACCACTTAGCTTGTGCACAACCACCACCCCCTACGAGCATGCAACCATCGAGCATCGTACACTTTGCCGCAGCCGGCAATTAGATGTTGACGCCCACCCTTCGCTTTCGATCGTGCACTACCGCTCTTGGCCTTCGATCGTGCATGGTGGGTGGATGCTTGAAGTCAAATCAACTCAACAAACGTCACCTTGATTTGAATTTCAAATATCACTTTCTGCACAAAGCATCAATCTGCACGAAGCATCACCTCATGCATAAAGTGTCAACCGACTTGTTGTAATTCGAACTTCATCTTGGCTCTGGTTCACCTGTGGAATGTCGGCCACCCAAATCACAAAAACTGACTTGTCGAGCCCGAGGCACAGAAGAAAGATTCACTGCACCACCTAGACCATCCACCATGTTACCCGCATAAATCATGAGTGTGCCACCTCGCACTACGGTCTCTATCGGTCGGTACAGACTATCGAACTACACAGCTTTTATGAGAATGATACACCCGCGTCTCATCGCAAAACATTAGCCACATGAGTCCAAACTGCCCAACGATATCAAATTCTTGCGCAACTTGGGCACCAAATATACTCGTTCATGCTTGCGCACCACCACATCATCCATCCATATGCCCTCCACCAGGGGAGGACCCACCTTGGGACGAGCGTGGGCGGCCGCCCACACTCATTTTTTTAAAAAAATTAATAGTATTTGTCACGGTTTTTGAACCGTGGCGAATACAGTTCAAATCGTGGTGAATACTCTATTTTTAAAAAATTAACAATATTAGCTACGATTTAAACTGTGGCTAATACCCTATTTTTAAAATTTATCTATATTAGGCACAGATTAAACTATAAATCGTGGCTAATACCATATTTTTTAAAAAATTATCTGTTTAAACCGTGACTAATACCATATTTTTTAAAAATTATCTGTTTAAATCGTGGTTAATACCATATTCTTACAAAAATTATAGTATTAGTCACGGTTTAAACCGTGGCTAATACCTTATTGTTCAAAAAATATATATTATTAGTCGTAGTTTAATAGTATCAATCAAACAACTTGTAAGTCCGCCTACACCGAAAAATGTTTCTGCGTCCGCCACTGTCCACCGCCCTTATACCTATAACCTCACAACCTAAGTTGTCGCCCAAATAGATCGACCCAGTCGTCACCTTCAGAAAACTAAACATTGACGCATCCGAGCATAAATGTTGTGATACGCCAGAATTTAATATACATCCACTATCAGAGTTGTCATAACTCTCAACTCTGCTCGCTAGTACTCGCATCTTGAAACTCAGGAGACGGTGCAGGTGCCTCTGCTCGGGTAGTCCTATCAGCTGGCGTATCGTCCTACAACAGCTAGTCACTATGTTGCTTCATCTCCTGTGAATGGTTATTAAAATAACTGTTAGTCACAAGACTAAGCAGAAACAAATTAAATCTCATCCCTGGATCATATCTTGGGGACGAGCTCACGCACCCAACAAAAGTAGATAAGCGAAGCATGAGAGGGTTAGTACAGTATTTCATGAATAAGCTAGGAGCACCCCCAAAAGAGGCGCAACATGGTATAACTGGACTAGCAGCAGTAATATACATTAGTTATAATTTAGGCTCCACCAGCACAACATCATAGCAGGTATTCAAAACATCGCAGACATTAACAGTTGCGTACACATCACAAGCATTCAAAATCGCGTACACATCGCAGGCATTCACAGCCGCGTACACATCGCATACATTCACGATCGCGTACATATATCCTATGTCAACATAGTGTGGACCGCTTCTTTTCAAGTAGGGTAGCGAGCCCAGTAGGCCTCACCGATGTGGTCGTCGGTGAAAGTGGTCATTCCTGCCACTTCTGGGGGTGGTCGTACCGCACAGCCCATGCCCTAACGTATAACCCTGTGTACTATTGGATGTGAGTGACATCCGGCGATTCAACATTTTGGTCGACCAGCGGAGGAAAACCCAATGGGGACAACATAACGGTCGGTCACCCGTGGTACCCATTGTAACATCCCGACATTTATTGGGCCACCAGAACCCTAATGAGCTCAATAAAAGTGACCTGAACCTCTACTCATGGCCCATACCAAGGCAGAAGGTAACCTTAAACGGGAATATAGAGCTAGAGAACTCCGATTTGAGTTCTGTCAGTTCATGTGGCCTCATATAGTCAATACGAGTGCGTTGGAACTCGTTTCGTTGAACTCTGAGGTCATATGGTGGATATGACCGTTCCTCGTAGAACGTCGTGAAAATGAGATTTTTGAATATTGACCTAGAAAACTCCGATTTGAGTTTTGTTAGATTCTACGACTTTGTATAGTCGATATGAACACATCGAAACTCGTTGCGTCGCAATTCGAAGTCTAACGATGATTATAAGCGTTTTGACCGTTTTAGCGCGCCGCGACGCGCAGATTTTGTATATTTAACAAACGAACTCTGATTCGACCCCGGTCAGTGGCATTGGATTCGTATAATCAATACAAAGTCAGCAGAATTGGTCTCGATCAGTTTCGATGACGGATGATCAAACCGTGATCAAATCAAACATAATTGTGCACCGAAAAACGTGTGTATGCAAAATATGACACGACACCCCAACTTTGATCCAACTCCCATGACATGGACTTATTTTGACTATGACCAGCAAGGGGACCCACACTAGGGTTAACTTTGGTCACCCCCCCTAAAAACCCGTTTTTTGGAATTTTCTTCCAAGAGGGTGCACACCTCCTCTTTATTGGTAGATAAGGCCCCACACCCTCACCCTTGGGCCACCCAAAACCAGTCCATACAAGAGGCTAGGTGGGTCATGGGTCAAGATAGGCCCAACTCACTTCTCCCTCCCCTCTTCCTCACTCCAAGCCCAAGCCCACCTAACCATGCCTCCAAGATGGTTACAAGTGGTTGTACCACACTTACCTAATGAAAGTCACCTATGCTGGACAGCTGGAGGAGCTCATCCCTTCTCCTCTATGAGAGAATAATCCCACATTGAATAAGAGGAGAGGGACACATCAAAATCCTATATAAGGACTCCTCCTCCCTCTGATTTGTCTCATCCCTCTTCCATGCTCGAAACGAGCCACCACCACCACCCCTGGAGCTCTGCTTCGGCGGAGAAAACTCAGCCGAGCTCCACCACCACCTCGACCACCATTAATGGCGGATCTCGCTGGAAGCCCCGAAATCAGGTGGAAATCTTCTCCTCTCCTTCCTCTCATTCTTCTGGACGGGTTACATACGAGCTCCGGCGGCCGGAGCACCGCCGCCGTCAACCTGTCCCCTCCGTCAAAAAAATATAAAAAAAGAGCTCTGGCGATGGCCAGCAATGGCCGGCGGCAGTAGGCCGCCGGACCACCGCTGGAGCCCACCCCCGATGAGTCGGTCAGGGGAGGAGTCACGGCCGGCCGGCAGCCGGCCTACGGCGGAGAGGACCCGTAAGGGCGGCGGTTTCGTTACAGGCGGAAGAAGATGATATAAATTTATATATATACTAGCATCTTCGAACGGGCTCCGCCCGTTCTCGATGCGTCGCTGCGGGCTTCGCCCGCAACCAAGCGGGCTTCGCCCGCTTGGCATTCCAGCGGGCTTCGCCCGCATTCCGGCAGGTTCTCGATGCGTCGATGCGGGCTTCACCCGCATTCCGACAGGTTCTCGATGCGTCGATGCGAACTTCGCCCGCTTGGCATTCAGGCGGGCTTCACCCGCCTCCCGTGAAGCCCGCCCCCCCCCCCCCCCCCCCCCCGACGGGCTTCGCGAAAAAAAAATGAAAACAAATTATAATTTAATAAATAATGAAAAATAAAAGGCAAAATCCAAAATAAAAGGCAAAAATAAATATATCATCATACATATTCAATCTTTAAAAAATGAAATAATAAATAAATAAATAATTATAATTTAATAGATTATTTTAAAAAATGAAAACAAAAAAACAAAAAAAAACAAAATCCCCCCCCCCCGCTTCGGCCTGCTCACGCAGGCCGACTTTCCCCACCGCTGCCGGCCTGCCCGACGCCCACCGGCGGGTTCGCCTGCCTCCTGCGAGCCCGCCGAGGGTTTTCCCCATGATGGGTTCCCCCTTTTTATGGAAAGTCATGGGTGGGCCCCACCCCCCCATGATCTCTCATGGAGATGATGGGGGCGGACCCCCACTCCCTCCCCTCATGGGGAAACCGCCGCCGGCAAGAGGCCGAGCCACCACCGGCGGCCGGCCCTCCCACGGCCACCACGACCGTGGCCGGCCTCGGCCATGGACACCCCAGCCATGGCCGCCCCGGCCATGGCCGCCCCGGCCATGGCCGCCCCGGCCATGGCCGCCCCGGCCATGGCCGACCGGGGCCATGGCCGCCCCGGCCATGGCCGACCGGGGCCATGGCCGCCCCGGCCATGGCCGGCCGTGGCCATGGCCGACCGTGGCCATGGCCGACCGTGGCCATGGCCGACCGTGGCCATGGCCGGCCGTGACCTTGGCCGCCGCCGGCCTCCCTCGCCGGCCGCCCGGCTGCCGCCGCCGTCATGACGGCCCGCCATCATGGGAAGCCCCCCCGGCCGTCCGATCAAGGGGGAGGCCCCGCCGGCCGTCCGATCGGGGCAAAACCACCCACTAACCCACTATGTTAGTGGTGGGGCCTGCCATAACTTCCCCCTGGAGCCTATAAAAGGACCCCAGGGGCTCCTCATTTGATCATCTTCTTCTCCTACGCTTTCCCCCCCTTCTTCTTCCTCAGGTGGGAGCTCTCCCGTTCTTCTCCGCAAGCGGCCACCCCTCGTCGCCAACAGCCGGCGGCCGCCTCTCGCCGCCAACCACCGGCCGCCGCCCGTGACCTCCAGCGGCCCCCAGTGGCTATCAGCATCCACCAGCAACTATCAGCACTTGTCCTAGGTCGTCGGCCCCGTCAGCGGCTATTGGCACCCCACCAGCGCACAATCGCAAAGGAAGCACCCCAAGAATAGAGAAAGACGAGCAAGGGAAGCAGCGACAACCCTGGAATACACACCGCCTCTGAGCGCACGCGCCTAAAGCGTCCCGTGCATTCCACCGTCCCAGTCCCGTTGGTGAGGCAGTCTGTTGCCCACCAACGGCTGCATACACTCTCTCCCTCTCCAAGATTGTAACGGGAGCGGCCTGTCGCCCCGATTCCCCCATCAAATTGTAACCTCAAGCAATCTAGTGGATTTTGACCGGCAGAGACCTGGTCACGTGATTTTTTACCCGGTTGAAGGGTTTTCCACGCTAAAACTCTCTGTGTTCATTCCCCCTTTTCAACTGACTGTGTGCGCGCTCGACCGCTCTGCGAGCTAAGGCGGTCCAAGGTTATCCGGTCCGACCGGGGCGTCGAGTCTGTCCGCAACAGTTTGGCGCCGTCTGTGGGAAACGAGATTTCCCCAACATCCTTCGAAGGACAAGATCGCAAGCATCACTTTTCCCGAGTTCAGCCCCAATGGCAAAGAGAAACACTCGTACCGCTGAAGGTTCCGCCCTTGGTAGACACCCCGAGCCCGCACGTTCACACTCTCTGGTGGACGTGCCACTGACCGCTGAAGCCGCATTTGCTCTTGTCGCCGCCATGGAGGAACGCGTTCGCCAAATGGAAGAACATCAAACTGAAATGCTTACCCTGATGCGGAACCTTGGAGCGCCTCCAGCTCCCCCACTGCAACCAGCTCGTGTGGATCCACTACCACAACCAAATCAGGGCAGAGCCCAAGAGGTTCCTCCAAGACATGAAATGTCCGAGGAATATTCTGAGACTGCAAGCTCGGCTCATCCCATCCC
This sequence comes from Platanthera zijinensis, assembly GCA_039513925.1. Lineage (NCBI taxonomy): Eukaryota > Viridiplantae > Streptophyta > Magnoliopsida > Asparagales > Orchidaceae > Platanthera > Platanthera zijinensis. Next base: position 208,674,452 of record CM077083.1, read on the forward strand.
AAGGAGGACAAGAGTGGATCATCAGCATGAGCCCGCAAATGAAGCACGCCTACCCCCGCCAGAAAGGTTTACTCGAGAAGAAATTCGAGAAGTTATCGCCGAAGAATATCGCCAGGTTGGAGCAAGAGATGTTCGTGCCCTCCGACCGTTGTGCCAAGGTTCCCCTCTGATACCGCAGATTCTGGAACACCCGATTCCAAACGGATTTAAACTCCCAAGCATCGAAACATTTGATGGAACCGATGATCCCCTGGAGCATGTCAACCATTTCACTACCATCATGAGAATTTACAATGCTCCAGACCAACTCCTTTGTCAGGTGTTCCCAGCTACTCTTAAAGGACAAGCTCGAACATGGTTCCATTCGCTGAGAGCTAGTACCATCGCTAGCTTTGCAGAGCTAGCAAGGCAGTTTGTCGATCAGTTCATAGCAATCAAAGGATCATCCGCGACCCTTCCCACTTATCAGGAATCCGCCAGAATGAAGGGGAGTCTTTGAAGGACTTCTTCCGCAGGTTCTCCGCAGAAGCCCGCCAAATCCCAGGGGTCGACCAAGAACTGTTAAGAGGAGTGTTCCTTGGGGGTCTCCGTCCTGGTGGCTTCTATTCAGCATTAATGAGGGAGACCGTCGCTAGCTACCCCGACCTCGTGTACCGCGTAGAGGCGCAGATCATAGCCGACGAGGCTATTGAAGCTCATCGTCAACAGTTTGACGATAACCAGAAGCGAAAAAGGGAAAAAGAACCGTCCCCTCAACACCAAGAAGGAAGATCCCGACAAGAACATCAGAACGAAAAACACCGACGTGACCATCAGAGAGAGCAGTCGCCCCGGGATTACACACCCTTAAACACCTCCATGACAAATGTGTTTCATGCGATCCAAGGCAACGAGGCGCTCCGCAGGCCCAGACCTCTCACTAAAAATACTGGGGACCAGATAAAGTACTGCGAGTTTCACCGTGGACAAGGACACGACACAGAAGATTGCTCAAAGCTCAAGAAGGAGATTGAGTATCTCGTCAAACAAGGCCTCCTGGGGAGATTCTTACGAGGATAAGCACACAAGTCCGCTTAAAGAAAATCGGCCAACCATTTGCTAGACCGAACGGGGGGGCAACCCCTTAGACGACCAACCCAAGAGAGGGCTTTGCACCTCGCAAGGGCTCTATCTGTTATGACGTTTATTAATTTTACTTTCCTACGAATTATGTATTCCCGCAAGAATAGTCTCATGACTGAAACTCTAGAAAAGTTAACATTTTCTCATTTTAGGCATGTTGGTGGCGAGCGTCATCCATGCAGTTTGAAATGCGTACTCACCTCGCCCAAGTGCAAAGACGTCCATTTACCCTTACAGCAACTGCCTCCGTGCAGCGCGCTCCTCACAGCAACTACCTCCGTGCAGCACGCTCCTCACAGCAACTGCCTCCGTGGAGCGCGCTCCTCACAGCAACTGCCTCCGTGCAGCGCGCTCCTCACAGCAACTGCCTCCGTGCAGTGCGCTCCTCACAGCAACTGCCTCCGTGCAGCGCGCTCCTCACAGCAACTGCATCCGTGCAGCGCGCTCCTCACAGCAACTGCCTCCGTGCAGCGCGCTTCTCACAGCAACTGCCTCCGTGCAGCGCGCTCCTCACACCAACTGCCTCCGTGCAGCGCGCTCCTCACAGCAACTGCCTCCGTGCAGCGCGCTCCTCACAACAACTGCCTACGTGCAGCGCGCTCCTCACAGCAACTGCCTCCGTGCAGCGCGCTCCTCACAGCAACTGCCTCCGTGCAGCGCGCTCCTCACAGCAACTGCCTCCGTGCAGCGCGCTCCTCACAGCAACTGCCTCCGTGCAGCGCACTCCTCACAGCAACTGCCTCCGTGCAGCGCGCTCCTCACAACAACTGCCTCCGTGCAGCGCGCTCCTTACAGTAACTGCCCCTTACAGCAACTGCCTCCGTGCAGCGCGCTCCTTACAGCAACTGCCTCCGTGCAGCGCGCTCCTTACAGCAACTGCCTCCGTGCAGCACGCTCTTTACAACAACTGCCTTCATGTAGCGCGCTCTTTACAACCCTCACACAATCTAAGCCGCGTACAATTCTCACGCAAACTAATCCGCGGTCTCAAACCGCGCAAATAAAGTCGGAAGCCAGCCCCGTACAAGCGAAGCCGCGAGCCAGCCTCGTGCAAACTAAAACGCGGTCCCAAACCGCGCAAGGCAAATTCACATGCAAGTCTTGTGCAAGCAAAAATCACGAGCCAAGCACGTGCAAGCAATAGTCGCGAATCGGTCTCGCGCAAAGCAACGTTACGCGTCAAACTCACGCGAAACAACATGAACTTTGCCAACTGAGGTTCCATTCTGAAAGCACCGTCTTCACATCCGGGAACACCTCGTCGGAGCAAGTTTCCCCGTCCAACCTTGTATAAGAAGTACTCGATGGTATACTCGGGGGGCAAGTGAAACTTCGCCTCATTAATCTCTTCCCTTGGGTGCTTAGTTCGCCAGGCATGTTACACCTTGCGCGCATCGCGTATGCAGCATGCATCACGCACGCGTCACTCACTATCCATCGTACACATACAGTGCGCATCGTACCTCGTGAACACGCCGCACACCTTGTGCATATCGCGCACAAGCTGCACGCAAAGCTTGCGCGTGCAGCCAGCGCGAACGCGAGCGGCCTGCGTGCCCGCGGCCTGCCCACGCGCGCGGCCTGCGCGCGCGACCTGCCCGCGCGGCCAGCGCATGCGACCGGCCCGTGCGCGCACGGCCTGCCCGCATGCGCGGCCTGCGCGCGCGCGGCCTGCGCGCGCGCGGCCTGCGCGCGCGCGGCCTGCCAGCGCGGCCAGAGCATGCGACCGGCCCGCGCGCGCACGGCCTTCCCGCGCGCGCGGCCTGCCCGCGCGGCCAGAGCATGCGACCGGCCCACGCGCGCACGGCCTTCCCGCGCGCGTGGCCTGCCCGCGCGGCCAGCGCATTCGAACGGCCTGCGCGCGCGGCCTACCTGTGCGCACGGCCTGCGCGCGCGCGGCCTGCGCGCGCGCGGTCTGCGCACAAGCGGTCTGCGCACAAGCGGTCTGCGCACAAGCGGTTTGCGCGCACGCAAGGCCTGCACGCGCACGCAAGTCCTACGCGCGCGACCAGCCCACGCGCTGCCTGCGCGCGCGACCAGCCCACGCGCTGCCTGCGCGCGCGGCCAGCACCTGCCCCTTCGGCCAATCCTCGCGTGCGCTGTTTTGACACTCGTGTACCGCACCGGCCCCCGTCCGCAGGCATCCAGGCGCCCGTTCGCCAAGCCTCCACGCGACATAATACCGCAATCCATCGCCGCCGCCTCGGATCTCTCGCCGGCACCCACCATGACAACAAGGAATTCCAGAAATCTCTCCTCACGCTCGCTTCGTTCCCGGCCAAGTAGAGATTTGGGGGGCATTTGATGGGTTCCCCCTTTTTATGGAAAGTCATGGGTGGGCCCCACCCCCCCATGATCTCTCATGGAGATGATGGGGGCGGACACCCACTCCCTCCCCTCATGGGGAAACCGCCGCCGGCAAGAGGCCGAGCCACCACCGGCGGCCGGCCCTCCCACGGCCACCACGACCGTGGCCGGCCTCGGCCATGTCCACCCCAGCCATGGCCGACCGGGGCCATGGCCGCCCCGGCCATGGCCGCCCCGGCCATGGCCGCCCCGGCCATGGCCGACCGGGGCCATGGCCGCCCCGGCCATGGCCGGCCGTGGCCATAACCGCCCCGGCCATGGCCGCCCCGGCCATGGCCGCCCGGCCATGGCCGGCCGTGGCCATGGCCGCCCCGGCCATGGCCGACCGTGGCCATGGCCGCCCCGGCCATGGCCGGCCGTGGCCATGGCCGGCCGTGGCCATGGCCGCCCCGGCCATGGCCGACCGGGGCCATGGCCGCCCCGACCATGGCCGACCGGGGCCATGGCCGCCTCGGCCATGGCCGGCCGTGGCCATGGCCGGCCGTGACCTTGGCCGCCGCCGTCATGACGGCCAAGGTCACGGCCGGCCATGGCCACGGCCGGCCATGGCCACGGCCGGCCAAGGTCACGGCCGGCCATGGCCACGGCCGCCCCGGCCATGGCCGGCCGTGGCCATGGCCGGCCGTGGCCATGGCCGGCCGTGGCCATGGCCGGCCGTGACCTTGGCCGCCGCCGTCATGACGGCCCGCCATCATGGGAAGCCCCCCCCCCCGGCCGTCCGATCAAGGGGGAGGCCCCGCCGGCCGTCCGATCGGGGCAAAACCACCCACTAACCCACTATGTTAGTGGTGGGGCCCGCCATAACTTCCCCCTGGAGCCTATAAAAGGACCCCAGGGGCTCCTCATTTGATCATCTTCTTCTCATACGCTTTCCCCCCCTTCTTCTTTCTCAGGTGGGAGCTCTCCCGTTCTTCTCCGCAGGCGGCCACCCCTCGTCGCCAACAACCGGCGGCCGCCTCTCGCCGCCAACCACCGGCCGCCGCCCATGACCTCCAGTGGCCCCCAGTGGCTATCAGCATCCACCAGCAACTATCAGCACTTGTCCTAGGCCGTCGGGCCCGTCAGCGGCTATTGGCACCCCACCAGCGCACAATCGCAAAGGAAGCACCCCAAGAATAGAGAAAGACGAGCAAGGGAAGCAGCGGCAACCCTGGAATACACACCGCCTCTGAGCGCACGCGCCTAAAGCGTCCCGCGCATTCCACCGTCCCAGTCCCGTTGGTGAGGCAGTCTGTTGCCCACCAACGGCTGCATACACTCTCTCCCTCTCCAAGATTGTAACGGGAGCGGCCTGTCGCCCCGATTCCCCCATCAAATTGTAACCTCAAGCAATCTAGTGGATTTTGACCGGCAGAGACCCGGTCACGTGGTTTTTTACCCGGTTGAAGGGTTTTCCACGCTAAAACTCTCTGTGTTCATTCCCCCTTTTCAACTGACTGTGTGCGCGCTCGACCGCTCCGCGAGCTAAGGCGGTCCAAGGTTATCCGGTCTGACCGGGGCGTCGAGTCTGTCCGCAACAATTACAAAAAATAGCTAATACATTATAATTTTAACTCAAAGAATATTAATTTCAGTCAATGAAAAAATTAAACTCAAATATTTACCGAATGATCCACCAAAAATCTGAGATTAATATGTAATCAATGTTCTGTTACAGACATTTCATGTTTTTAATAATTTAAATACACTATAGTGAACCTAAAATTTCTAAGTCAATGTTATGAAAACGGGTCTCCGAGTGCGGATAAAATTCTCCTGTTCAAGTGAAATTTCTAACGGCCAAATTTATTGTTACGCAAGATAATAATAACGTACGAAAAAAATAAACACCACAAAGGAAGGACACCAAGATTTAAAGTGGTTCCCCGAAAAATTTAGTATGTGTATGTCCACTGTGCAGATAGAGATAAATCCACTAATAATTTCTCAAACATACAATACAGCTAAAATGAAAGAATAAAATTGAATCGAGAAAAGAGAAGATGAAAAATCTCGAACCCTCCAAGATCCGGTCGTACGCGTTGCGACGAGAAATCAAGACGGCGGCGAGAGACGAGGGCCGACTACGAGGAAAGAAGGACATCCGATTCGGCGGCCGACGGGAAGAGAAAGTCGGCGGTAGGTGCTTCGAAGAGAAGCCGACGATCTTCGACCAAAACTTGACTGCTGCACTGCACACATGGATGGCCGGCCACACCACTATATATAGGTGGTGGAAGAAACCCATAATAGGTATGACGGCCACCATGGAAGGAGATCAATCCCTTCTTAAAATCCTCTATCATCACCAGATTAATGAAGATGCCAAATTTGGAGCGGTCTCAAAAACGGGTTGGCGGCAACAATGGAAGGTGATCAAATATCCATTCAAAGAAATATTCCATAAATACTGGAATATCGAAGATTACATAATTGGAGTGGATTCCAAAAGTAACCCCCGACCAAGAAAGGAGTTTGGCAGAAGTTTGGGAGGGGCGACAACATAACAATCTCCACCTTGATGCCTCTCCCATAACAAACTTCACCTGGCTGAGATAACTCCAAGATGCTTCAACGGTCACCAATATCCAAAAGCCAAAGGGACAAACTGAATGAAATTTGAACGAGAACAGATCATAAGAAAACTCTCTGATTCTGAGTGGCACATAACTGGACTGACGTGGTTGACTCGAAAAATGCTCCACTTGGAGCTAAAATACCAACTGCTCCACCTTCAGCGGTGGTCTCCCATAGTAAAACTGAACCTGTCAAGACTTTTGGTCATTGATGTGCGCGCGGGAGAGAAATTGAAAAATGCAGACACACCAAGAAAAGAATGCAAATAAACTGACCTCAGTATGGAAAGATTAATCCTTATGATAGTTGGTCAAAGATGGTTTGACTAGACACATTCTAAGCTCATAAATGAGGAGTACCAAAGAAAAACCTTAGATAATAGGGGGATAAAAAATTCATTCAACAATGAAGTTCTTGACCATGAAATAACTCAAAATAAGGGTTATATAAACACAAGCATAGAGATAGCTTGACTAGGAAAAAAGGGAAAAATGATGGTAAGTAAATGAAGGGAAAAGAACAAGAAAAGATGAAAATTGCAGGAAGAAAAAGATGCAGACAAAACAAGAAAAACAAATATGTGAGAAAGGTACTAAAGGACGTCCTCGTCGACATCCTCAAGGCATAGGGATGCGACGGACTTTCCCTTATCATCATCACGGGATTTTTCTTTCTCCTTGTTCTGAAGCTTCCAGCAGTCCTTTATTTCGTGACCCTTCTTTTTTCAGTAATTGCAGTGGTTATCTGAACCTTTTTTGGACTTGCCTCCTCTGCTTGAACCAGACTGACCCCGAGAGAGTAACGCTGAATTTTCAGCAACATCTGAGTCGGAAGACTTCTTTCAGATGTCGTCGGAGTCGGAAGACTTCTTTCAGATGTCGTCGGAGAGTAAGGCTGTCGTGACCTCTTCTATGTCCAAAACGTCCTTTCTACAGGTGAGAGTGGTAATCATGCTCTCGTAAGACTTTGGAAGAGAGTTCAGTAGGATAACTGTCTTGCCCTCTTCCTCCACCTTGATATCCATGCTGAGACACTCTGATAACAGTTTATTAAAACAGTTTAGGTGGTCGTGTAGAGAGGAATCCCCCTTCATGCTGAACTTGTACAACTGCTGCTTGAGGTAGATACGATTGGGGAGAGACTTCGTCATGTAGATACTCTCCAACTTTGCCCAAAGACCAGAGGCAGTCGTCTCTGAAAGAACTCCATACAACACATCATCGTGTAAGCAAAGCTGTATGGTGGACATAGCTTTGAGATCCAAATCCTCTCACATGCGATCGGTAACCTCAACCTCCTTATTGGCCTTCCCTCATAGGACACGGTGTAAGCCTTCCTTGATCAAAAGTGCTCGGACCTTGACCTGCCACAGGCCAAAATTGTGTTTTCCGTCAAACTTCGTAACTTCAAACTTCACACTGGGTGTGGAAGTCGCCATAGAAAACAAGCTGAAAAAATCTTCTCGGAGACCGAAGCGACCGAATAAATTCGCGGATTAAGTTTGGGAAGATAGGGAGCGGACCGATGTTGTCACCTACCGTTGACCCAACTTGAAACAGAATGTCCAAACGGTCGTCGATCGAACCTAGCTCTGATACCACTTGTTATGAAAACGGGTCTCCGAGTGCAGATAAAATTCTCCTATTCAAGTGAAATTTCTAACGGCCAAATTTATTGTTACGAAAGATAATAATAATGCACAAAAAAAATAAACAAACACCACAAAGGAAGAACACCAAGATTTAAAGTGGTTCCCCGAAAAATTTAGTATGAGTACGTCCACTGTGCAGGTAGAGATAAATCCACTAATAATTTCTCAAACATACAATACAACTAAAATGGAGGAATAAAATTGAATCGAGAAAAGAGAAGATGAAAAATCTCGAACTCTTCAAGTTCCGGCCGTACGCGTTGCGACGAGAAATCAAGACGGCTGCGAGAGACGAGGGCCGACTACGAGAAAAGAAGGACATCCGATTTGGCGGCCGACGGGAAGAGAAAGTCGGCGGTAGGTGCTTCGAAGAGAAGCCGACGATCTTCGACCAAAACTTGACTGCTGCACTGCACACATGGATGACCGGCCACAACACTATATATAGGTGGTGGAAGAAAACCAAAATAGGTATGACGACCATCATGGAAGGAGATCAATCCCTTCCTAAAATCCTCTATCATCACCAGATTAATGAAAATGCCAAATTTGGAGCGGTCTCCAAAATGAATTGACGACAACAATGGAAGGTGATCAAATATCCCTTCAAAGAAATCATCCATAAATACCGGAATATTGAAGATTACATAATTAGAGTGGATTCCAAAAGTATCCCCCGACCAAGAAAGGAGTTTGGCGGAAGTTTGGGAGGGGCGACAACATAGCAAGTCAATACTATAATTGCTCAGATATGCTATAATACAATTTTGAGATACAACTTTTTCAATCTCAGATACAATTAAAATCCCTAAGCAAATACTATAATTGCTCAGATATACTATAATACAACTTTAAGATATAAATGTATTCAACCCAAAAGTAACTAAAATCTCTAAGCCATGACTAAAGTAGCTCAGATAGAACTAGTACAATCTCGGAGAGAGAAAAAATTATCCAGGATACAACAAAGTTCTCTTGTTCACAACTAGAACTACAAAGATGTTATCTCACAAACAAAGTTAAAAATAGCTGAGAAGTTATATTTTTCTCTCATATATTACATAGAATAGTTAGCATAGAGAGATTTCCCAAAGAAAACAAACGAAAAAAATACAATCTCGTATTGTTTGAGTTAAAAATATATTATCTTAGCTTTTTCCTATAATATCTGATATAACAGTGTAATTTTTCGGCATTTGTTTTTAATATCTGAGATAAAAGTACAATTTTCAGCTATTTACATGAATAATATATATTCACACATATTTTAATAACTGACAGGAAGAGATTTCTCAAAGAAAAAAATAAGAACAAAGAAACTGTCATGCTTTAGAATCAAAAAGGCCCCGGATGATGATCATCGCCCGGGACCCGAACAAAAAAACGCATCTCAACCATTTGTGGAAGCAATACTGCTCGAAAAGGAAAGATTATGTTATTGGCCTACCTTTAAGGATAAAAGTTGAGAAGATTTATTAGGATTTTTTTTCGTAAATGTAATTTGCAGGTAACCAATTTTGATGTGCCCTTCACGGAAAATTTTTGGGTACACGCTTGTACCATGCTCCCGTGCCCAAATAAATAGCAAATAAATTCTGGGGCCCACCTTTCCTTCTCCCCCCAATTTGTTTTTTGCCTTCCTCTTCCCCGATTTTGAACTTCCTCCTCTGCTGCAACCCAACACCGCCCAGGGTTTCGGGACCTCACCGGCTACTATTCCGACCATCTCACCGGCTACTATTCCGACCATCTCCTACCAAACCTTACCTGAGGAGTTTGGATAACGACAGAAGACCGTGAGTGTGCCATTACTACTCCGCCATTACTAGAGTTTGATGCTCGACGAAGTTTTTTCAATAGTGTTGCTGTTTAACTCCAGAAACTCTCATTCTTGTCGTTGTTGCAGGTCTTTTCCCTCATCGTTTTGTTCTCCCTGAAGTTTCAGATCATGCAAGAGTCATATGAGAAACCCGCCGTAGATAGTTTTGGCAATGTGAGTCTTAATTCTTTCTTCTCTTTTACAGATCTTTCTTTAATTTAAGTTCAGCATGTTTCTCGTTGATTATCACCAACACTGAAATTTACTCTGTTCCAACTGTAATTCATTATATTGTAACTGGAATTTGCCATGTTACAACTGGATTTTAATTTTTTTATAACTGGAATTCATTCTTTTCCAACTGGATTTAACTTACGACTATTTTTTTCCTGAATGACAGAAATCCACAGTATCATTTCCTATTGTACATAGTGAGGAGGAAGCATACTCCATGTACTGTGATTATGCCCATAAAACTGGATTCAGCGTGCGGAAGCAAAATATTGTCTATTGGGCACATACCAGATTTATCAAGGGCCGCGGGTATAGTTGCGCAAAAGCTGGCCTAAAGGTTTCCAAACCGTTGAGGAACGAACAACAAAAATACCGTAAATTAGATACTCGCACAGATTGTTTGGCCTGCATATACTTTAATGCAAATAAAGAAGGTAAGAATTGGGAGGTTACAAAGTTCGTCGAGGAACATAATCACCCACTTGCATCAGAAAATGACAGATACATACTGAGGTCTCATCGCAGTATATCTACTGTTCAAGCTAGCCTTCTAAAGAATATGATAGGTGTGGGTATTAGAACAACCGATGTATACATTTTCCTTGCAGATGAAGTGGGCGGTGTTGAAAATGTGGGGTTTTGCAAGTCTGATGCTTATAATTTTGTCCAACGCGGAAGAAGAACGCTAATAGATAGTGGGGATGCTAGCAGTTTGTCCAAAGTATTGCAGGATAGACAATCCGAGTACAATATGTTCTCTTATGATATCCTAACTGATGAGATGAATAGACTTATTGGTTTTCTCTGGATTGACGGCCATAGCAAAATTGATTATGATTGCTTCGGTGACGTTATCGTGTTCGATACTACATATCGGCTGAATAGGCATGTGCACCCTTTATTGCTGTTAACCATCATTGGCAGAATATTTTTGTAGGTGGGGCATTCATTGCAACGGAGACCATAGAATCCTTCTGCTAGGTGTTCGAGACCTTTTTGAGGTTTGTTGGAGGAAAACAACCCATCACTATATTTACAAATCAAGATCAGGCAATGATTGCTGCCATTGAGAGAACTTTTCCCACTAGTCGGCATCGGTTGTGTCAGTGACACATCTTGAAGAAAGCCCCGTCCAAGGTACCCGCTTTCAATAACGACAAAGTTGTACGATCACTTTTCTACTATTGTATGAGTAAATGTGATTCTGAGATTGAATTTGAGAAGTGCTGGAGCGATATGATTTCAAAAGGAAACTTGGAGGATAATAGATGGTTGCGTGACTTATATAAGGTTAGAATGAGGTGGTCGACTGCTTTCAATAAATTATGTTTAGATCTGGGCATATTATCTACACAAAGAAGTGAGTCGGCTAATAATGTTTTGCATAGTTGTTCCAAAGCAACCAGTTCCCTGGTCGAATGTTATATTGGGTTGGATAAATTGACCTCGAACTGGCGTCGATCTGAGCATGATGAAGACTTTCGATGCAAACATGGTAGCGTAACTCCAAAAATTCAACATTGTCACCTACTCAAACATATTTCGAAAATATATACTCGAAAGAGTTTCTCCATATTTGAGCAAGCATATATGGACGGCGCAGTTGGTGTATGTGTTGTAGAAGAATCAAGAATAAGTGAAAATCACATCGTGTATGCAACACAACATTGTGAATCGGTCGGGGATCTTAAATGCTGGTTCATAATAGTTGATTCAACTAATTTTGATTCAAATTGTTCGTGTATGGGTTTTCAAATGAAAGAAATACTATGCAAACACATATTGAGGGTGTATAATCATACAAATGTTAAGCAAATTCCTGTCAAGTACATACTCAACAGATTTACTTTAAAAACGAAGAAGGGTATGCACCTTTCAAAGGAAGCAAGACCGAAAGACTTTGATTCAAATTTAGTTTTTAGAAATCATATGATACGGTTTACTTATGATCTGACCCGACGAGTAGAGGATTGCAAGCTTGCCAAAGAGTACGTACACACTGCCTTCATTGAGGTTGCTAAGAAGGCAGATGAAATAGTAGATGAATACGAAATGATGAGAAAGGGTGTGAAGGATATAAATGACAAAAATAAGGGGCTAGTGCGAGATCCACAGACAATGCGAAGCAAGGGCTAATCTAACAACCGACCTAAGAGTCATTGGGAAAAAACATCAAAGAGGAAAAGTAAGATCATTTAGCTTTAAATTTAGTTATTTCTTTTTCAATATTTAATTCTCATTGAGATTTTAATTTAGTCATTTACTTTTTCCAGCGGCCAGAGATGATTCAAAGGGTAAAGCTCTCATCGTGGTTGACCTGAAAGAAGAGCCCAAAGAATACAACTTCTTAGACAATCTATCTTTTGAGAGTTTTGCGGCTCCAGTTGATACACCTCCGTCATGCCAGAACTTTAACGTTCAATCAAATTTGGATGCTCCAGTGGATACACATTATAAATTCTCCGCAATTCCCGATCTTGTAAGATGGTAACGAGAAGTGCATCACATTATTCAAAGGGAAAAAAGATGTAGCTTGTCTGTTTGATGGTTTTACACCTCCTCTTTCAGCGTATTTAACTACTCTGAATGAGTAGATGTTTGTAGTTTAATTTCTAACACTCATTTATATTTAAAAAGATTCAGCTTGTCTATAAGATGGGCTACCATTTTGTTAACGGAGGAAAATTATTGCAAGATGTCCCAGAGGACATGAGAGCATTATCTTTATTGCAAGCATGCAAAAACTTGACTTTTCCAATTTGTGTTGTGCTATAGAACATGCATTTATCTATCAAAAATCGGAACAAGCATAAGCCACATTTTGGTGAAAGATTTGGAACAGGCATGCAAAAAAAAAACCAGTACATATGATGTGCTAAATAATATTGTCTACAGGTATCCCTGATTTGTTGAAAGAATTGGTCCAAATCTACTGTCCAAATAGCAACCATGAAAGATTTGGAACAGGCATGCAAAAAAAAACCCAGTACATATGATGTGCTATATCACGAAGAGTCTCTTTAGATCATTTGGAGAGTACATCCAACAGGGATTTGACATTTTCTTTGAATGTCTTAGTTGCACATCTGCTATATAAAAAATGGGAACCTGGCATCTGCGATTGCGGAGGATAAATAAAAGAATCTCAAACAATATTACAACTGGAAGAACACAAAATTACAAATGGAATCTAACTAGATAAAACTGGAATGTAAGTGGAATTTAATTGGAATTTAACTGCAACTTAAAGGCCAACTGGAATGCAACTACAATGAGAATTAAACTGGACAGTGGAATGCCACTACAAAGAAAGTGAACTGGAATGGAACTGAAAATCAAAATATTATACCTTGAAGGAGTAGTAATGAGAAACTTTGATAATGAACGTGCTCCAGTTGAAACTAAAAACCAGTTGGAACTGAAGAGAAGTAAGAACAGACAACCAAGTAATGGCGGAAATAGGAAGCACAGATTTTTTCGCCCGAATCAACGTCCTGGGGCGAGTATGGTGGAGTAGTAACGGAGACTTCTGGTTAGTAGCACTGAAAAACCCTAGCAATGCACAGCGAAACGGGAGAGACCCAAACCCTAGTAATGGCGGAGTAGTAATGGTAGGAGATGGTCAGAATAGTAGCCGGTGAGATGATCGGAATAGTAGCCGGTGAGGTCCCGAAACCCTGGGCGGCGTTGGGTTGCAGCAGAGGAGGAAGTTCAAAATCGGGGAAGAGGAAGACAAAAAATGAATTGGGGGGAGAAGGAAAGGTGTGCCCCAAAATTTATTTGCTATTTATTTGAGCACGGAAGCATGATACAAGCATGTACCCAAAAATTTTCCTTCCTTCACATAGCTCTACATTTACTATGCAACGACATTAGATATTATAATAATTGAAAGATATTATTTATATTTATATTTAGATATATTATTTATATATTTATATAATATTATCCGACGATGCGCGCTTGTCTGCGCCTACCACCGGCATTTCGGCCGTTCCTGTTTCACCACGTGTAAATTAGGGCGACCGCAATTAGTATCAAGTTACCACGTGTCAAAACACGGATCGTTGGTTTTTTTCCAGTTGAGACGTCGTCGCCTGGACTTGCAGCTCTCCAGCTGATCGTTGAGCTTGCCCCGTCTTTATCCTTTGGCTTTCTGCCTTTCTCATGAAAAAAAAACTCTGCAAAAATCCGAAAAATAAAATAAAAATATGTATTTTTTTCATTACACGTCAGTTCAGCAGTCGCACAGCGGCGTAGTTTCCGACTCCCACGTTTATAAAAAATAAAAATAAAAATAAAAAATCCCGCCACAGACCGTCTATCCGCGCTTCAATTCCTTCAATCTGCTCACTGATCTAAGTAGCCAATTCTCAATCTCGCGGGCGAAAGGGCGGAATTGATTCATCGGAATTAGGGTTAGGGCTTACACGAGATCCATGTGCGTGCCTGAGAAGTCTCTATGACTGCTTTTACGGTCTCTTTCGATTCTTTTAAGGCGATGTTTTCGTTACCGGCGGCGCCGCGGTTCAGCGGATCATGTCACCGGGGCAGGATTCCGGTGCCCTGCGGGGCCGCAGCTGGTCCGTCCACATCCAGCCCCTGCATTCTCCCGTCGGATCGTTCCTGGGGCGGGAGGAGGTGTACCTTCGTCGGATTTGTTTCGAGGGGGAGGCCGATGGAGGAGTGGACGGAAAATAGGTCGTTGAGGTCGTGTAGAAGGCCCGTCCTTGCTTCGGATTTGGGAGCCGGCGGGGAGGTCGTCCACTCAAGGCCACCATTGCGAGCTCGAAGAGAGGAAGGTTGGTTCTTTCTTCTTTCCGTCTTAGTTTGTTTCTTGAGACTTCTTTGATTTATCCTCGACGTTTTGCGCTTTAGGCAGCTGTATATATGTGCTTCTTGTTGTTCTAATCTTCCATGAAAAGGCTGAATAGTTCTTACTTTTTATTTGTTTATTTATTCTCGAATCTCCAATAGTTTTTTTTGATGCCAGAAGAATTAATTGGCATGCCCCGCGCTTCTGTTTTAACTCGGGAGTTATACTGGATCTGCGGAGTTTGGTAGCACAACATTAATTTACCTACCCAAAATAGGATAATGATAAACAGCTGATGTTTTCTTTTGAATTTATCATGAATGAGGTGGCAACTGGTAAACTGTAGATTAAACTTTTTTTTTTCTATTGTTCGTAGATTAACCATAAATTAACCCATTCAACTAGAGATAGAACCACTGAGCTCTTTGAATTGGTGGACAAATCCATCAGTCTCTCCAGCATTATTTGCAAAGATAAGATAAAAATGAAATAGATAGATGTGCTCATATAGTTGTGGCAGCTCTTTTTTTGGCATTATTGTAAGGCTTTGTTTGGGAGAGCTGATGTTGCGAGAAAGATAGCTGTTGAAAAATGGAGTTTGTATAAAGAGTTGTCTATAAAAAATGGAGTTTGCAAATAAAATTAGTTTGGATGAAACTTGGTCCTAAAATAATAACAACAGATAAAAAAGAACATAACAAAACTCTGCAATAAAAATTGATACATTTATTTTCAAAAAGATCTAGAAACAATCACATTACAGAAGTTGCATAATTTAACAGTAAAAACCCATTGCTTAGGGCCAAAAATAGCACTACATTAACAAACATTCATCAATTTGAGCAAAAGGGTGGCATTAATCATAATATAATATAATAAATAATATATGCAACTTCATATTTACAATAACAAGAACAACGAGAAAGATAAATCTTGTTGTAGTGGAGCAGATCACCCTACACCTTCCAACAAATCAATCAACCTAAAGACTACTCATCATCCACAAATTAATGAGCCCCTTCCAACAAAAATCGTCGGAGAAACAAAAGGGATGAAGACAAGAAAGAAAGCCCTAGCTCCGACACCTGGTTGTAGTGGAGTAGCCACAGGATAAAGGATTGGCTTGAGCAGGTTGTAGCTGATGTAGGCCCTATTTGTTTGGGCGTTTTGATACTCCGTTTTGGGCAAACGCCGCCGGAAGGAGGGTAAACAAATGAATCTCTGGCGGCGTTTGCTCCGTTTCCACCCGCCCGCCTTGAGAAACGCCCCAAAAAGCTCCGTTTGGAGCAGCCACCTCCCCCCTCCGATTCGAACACTCCGTTTCCACCCGCCGAATAGATCCGCCACCGCCGAACCAAATGAAGCCGTAGCCCGACGTTATTAAGGATCCGCCGTCTCGCCATCGCCAGATTGAACTCCTCATCGCCTATGAACTAGCGTTTTGTGCTAAGATTGGGAATACTTCTTGATGGGAGGAAGAATGATGCATATCAGGAGCGGATAGATGAAGCGCTCACGAGCCTATAAATCTCCGTTCTGTGCGATAGAACTGGAGGAGTCCTCTGTGACATCAATAAGCTAAATACTTCTTATTTAAAGAGAGACAGTTTTGTAGATTTTGCCACCCAAACACAAGCTTAGCACATAATGAAGTTTATAGCCACCAAAAAGAAGCAAATAATCTCTAACAAGCGGGGCCTAAATATTTCAAATGTGTATATACATATCTATAGTCTTGAGTCTCAATTTATTTGTAGATTGACTAGAGAAATTCTACTCACACATATCCTAACATTAGATTAGAAAAAACAAAAAACTTGAAGAGAATAGAGAAATATATTGAATTAGATAAGAGCGGGAAAGGCCCAAACAGAGGTCCGACCTCGTACTTACAATTGCACTTCCACCTCTAAAAATCAAGTCATTACAAATTTTAGAGGTAATGGACCCTACACGCATTTTTTTAAAAATATTGTCCCCTCAATCTTCAATCCCAACAGTCTATGCATATTTCAGAGTGGAACAACTTGAAGTTTACATTCAGGTCATAATGACTGTCGTTGAATACTTGAATGATGAATATAATAAAGATCCTTTGAAGTTTGAATGGTTTCTCTATTGCTTGTATCTGGTAACTTTCAGAACTTGTGGTTATTGGATTAACTATTTTTGGTCGTTGAACATCCTCAATATTAACCAGAAAAATATATAACGATTAGATGAGATGATGATTCCTACGGGCTATTCTTGACGACTTTAAAATGCGGATACTGCATGACTAATATATATCCACGTCATTGCAATTACTTAAGTCTCGGATTGTCGACACATGATAATTAACTATATCTTAGCCTGTCATCTTTGTCGACCTAATTTGACGCTCATTCGACATCTTGTACTAGTCAAAATAATGATCCATATCTAAAAGCGAAACCATTGAATGCCTTTGGGTCTAGTTGATCGTCGAAGGATGATGCATCACTTTTAACTTTGGTGCGATGTTATCCTCAGTATGATGACCTCTACTAAGCTCCTGGTAATTATCGTAGCACTCATTTTTACTATAATTGAATCGTGTTTGTGGGTCAACATGATCCCTGCCTAAGGTTAGCTATGGGCGAAGTTGATCTACTTGATGGTACTGAGATCTATCCAATGGACCTCTCTGAGTTGTTCATATATAGTTTCAGGATCCTCTAATGGGGTATGTGCTGGGGAAACCTCGAATCGGAGGGTTCCGAAGTAGTTGATTATTACGAACGTTGAAATCATGGGTCTCACCTAACTGCTTAGAAAAAAGTTTTTCAAGGTCTCCTGTGAAGGTTGGCCTACCCCAAACTCTTACCTGTCTCTCTCACCTATGTGGGGTCAATCGATTAGAAGTTTCCAAACAAATTCTTGATAAAAATACAACTCTGGAAAATAAATAAAAATATACATAATTTTTTTAAATTACCTCATCTTCACTATGCCTCATGATTTTTTTTTCACAAATGGGGCTACTTATGGTCTAATCTTAATATACACTCACCTCTTCAGCTTGCGAGAAGCTTGCTGGATTATTTTTCTTCGCTGCCTTCAACCACACGTCTTTCCGCGCAATGATTTGTTCTTTATTGTTCCTCTCCACAAGGTTAGATCTTTCTTTCACACTATTTATATATTCCAAATTCCAAGCATAATTACCTAACCTATGACAATTGAAACATTTCATACTTCCAATATCTTCCTCTTTCTTGACCATGTCATTTTTCTTGGTTATAGTCTTCGAATTTCTCATCTTTGCTTGATGATGTGATGTAGCCTCCTTTTCTCCTTCCACGACTACATCCATGCCGTCTTTAAATTTTGAACGTGCGATACCATTCTCCCTCTTATTTTAGGGAAAAATTTACCTGCAAAGCCTGTTCGACCCGATTCATGCTTCAGTTTAATTGGTCGTTTGTCATGAGCTTGCAAGGATGTTCTGAGTTCTTCAACTGTCATGATGCATACGTTTTTAGAATCTTAATTAGCAGCTACGACATAGTCAAACTTTTACTCCAAAATTCATATAATCTTCCCACCAACACAATCATTCTTCATGCCGTCATTTGATTGAAAATAATCAAGACTTTTGTGGTGTAATCTATAACTGATTGAGATTCCTTCATTTGTAGTTACATTCTCCTTTTAGTGTTTGAGGCAACCTTATTCACTCTTTCAACTCCTTTGAAGAGGGTTGTGGAATTCCTAAGCTTGCTTGGTGGTAGTTGCACTTGTAACCCTTTCAAACATATTGTCAAACAAACTTTAATGGATGAATATAAGAGCCTTCTGGTCAATAGATATGTGGAAGAAGGTGTTATGGGCTTCCGATTGAGATCTCGTGAAAGGCCTCGAGGGAGAAGGATGCGTTGGAGGAGGGAGCTCTCCCTTCTTCTGACCGGGAGGTGCTATGGTGGGCGACGAAGTGGGAGCGGTGGAGCGTAGATTTGTGCGGAAGGCGACTGTTGCGGGTAGCGGAAGGCTAGGTTGGGAACGCGGGATTTCTGTCGGGTTAGAGAGAGAGATAGGAAGAGGCAAAGTAAGAGAGTGAGAGAGAGAGATTTGAGATTTAATTTCTTGCATAATTGTCTAAGGGTCCAACCGGCTGGTTAGGTAGGTTCACAAGCTGTCACCCATTTGGGCTGATAACATGGGCAAATACAGAAATAAACTGGACAATAAAGATAAAACGCACTCATAATGAGAAAGAACATGAGGTCACGCCCGTTGCATGTAGACGACGTTGGCACGTGCGGCCCCAACGCTGGTTGGACTCATCGCGCATCATAACATTGCCGCCCTCGTCGGAAGATAGCTTTTCCTCAAGCTGGATCGAAAGGTATTCCAGGTTCTGCTCCCCCTCTGGGTCGTCATTGGAAGGATCATCTACTTCGAGCCAAAATAAGTATTTGCACTGATGCCCCGACGTGAAACGTTCATCACAATTGAAGCACAAGACTTTTTCGTGACGCTCAGCCATTTCGGGGCAGGACATACGGCGGCGGAAAAAAGGCCGCGGTGGCTCTTCCCTGATTGGAGCCTTGTCAGTCAATCCGACTAGAGAGCAGTCTCCCTAATAGTCACGACGTCCCATGGGCGGGCAATCTAACAGCATTCACCGTTCACAAGCCCGAGCGAGGTTCATAGCCATGGTGAGATCACGCGGCGTCTGGAATTCCATATCCCAACGTAACCGCTCATGAAGACCGGCGGTGAACAAGAGAATTTGTTACTTCGGTAAAACGGATGTTGCCCTTGATAACATAATATGAAATTATTCTAAATAGGCGTCTATGGAACCGACCTGTTTGAGGGTCACCAGGTCTACCAGTGGGTTTCCCGGTAGAGCAGGACCAAGCCGCAAGATGCAGGCTGCACTGAAATCCGCCCACGATGAATTGAGGCGTTCTCACATAAGTTGTGTGAACCACAATTGTGCCGGACTAAGCAAGTGGAAGGAGGCGATGCCGACACGTTGGTCATCTGGCGTACGTTGGTTGGAGAAGAAAATGTCACAACTGGTAAGCCAAGGAAGAGGATCTTCGTGGCCTTCGTATATGAGAAAATCCTTCCAGACAGAACGTGCGTAGGCGGGGTAGTTCGGGCGAGGAGCATCCAAGCGTGCGTTGAGGTCATCCATTTTGGAGTTCTGAGTCACAAGCATAGTTTGGAAGAGTTTCAGTACCTGGGCCAAAGACGGACCACTGTCAGCCATCAAGTATAGGGCATGACGGGAAGTAGGCAGGTTCGGAAGCAAGCCAGCAGAGGCGCTGGGCCGCGGGGATTTCGCTGCGGCGCTGGAAGGGCAGACGAGATCGGACGAAGTTCTAGCTGGGGGGCTGGGCTGCGGGGCTGTCGTCACGGGGCTGGAAGTGCGGACGAAAGTGGAAGCTCCTGCTGGGTTGTTGGGCTGCGGGGCTTGAAGGGTGGACTGAAGAGGAAGCGAAAGAAGTGCCGGAGTCACCGACGTTGGACTTTGATACCAGAATATTACGGGCTTTCGATTGAGATATCGTGGAAGGCCTCAAGGGAGAAGGATGCGCTAGAGGATGGAGCTCTCCCTTCTTTTGATCGGGAGGTGCTATGGTGGGCGACAGAGAGGGAGTGGCGGAGCATGGATCTGTGCGGAAGGCGCACTGTTGCGGGTAGCGGAAGGCTAACTGATGCAGGACAGACGTTACACCTGCCTGCTACCTTGGCATCACCACCAGGGGGACCACCCGACATCACCATCAGACGGCTTTCATCAGGGTCGCGACTCGTACACCCCAACCATCTCTCCTCCATGGAGTCACCACCATGCGACAGGTTGTTGAGGCCGGGGCTGGATCCCCAGACCTCCTAGATAAGAGGCCTCCATGGAGTCACCAACTGAGTTGCGGATCAGTTGATGATGAGAGCGCTGGTGAAGGCCTCTTATCTAGGAGGTCTGGGGATCCAGCCCCGACCTCAACAACCTGTCGCATGGTGGTGACTCCATGACAGAGAGCTTGTTGGAGTGTACGGGCCGCGGCCCTGATGAAAGCCGCCTAGTAGTGATGCCGGGTGGGCCCCCTGGTGGTGATGCCAGGGTGGCAGGCAAGTGTGATGTCTGCCCTGCATCACTAGGTGGGGACTCGGGATTTCCGTTGGGTTAGAGAGAGAGATATGAAGAGGCAAAGTAAGAGAGTGGGATTTGAGATTTAATTTCTTGCATAATAATCTAAGGGTCCAACCGGCCGGTTAAGTAGGTTCACAAGCTGCCCCCCATTTAGGCTTACGACGTATGGACAAATACGGAAATTAACTGGACAATAAAGATAAAACACACACAATAAGATAGAACATGAAGTCACGTCCGTTGCATGTAGACGACGTTGGCACGTGCGGCCCCAACGCGGGTTGGACTCGTCGCGCATCATAACAAAAGGTTTTGGTTTGGGCAAGCATTATTTAAAATTCTTGCGTGGTTCTAGTCTTTTTTTTGGTCTGTTCAAATTTTTTTTAGTGAACAGATTGTCTAAGAACATTGTTTGGCATCCAAAGAGATACTTTTTAATATAGTTATCTGCATACTCAGAGGAGGTAATTTGAAGCAGTTGGAGGGAAGATCATACATCTTCATTTAAAGCATATTTCTGGTTGTCCATAGTATGCTTGAAAGCTAGATTGATTTCTTGACAGTTCTGTATAAACATGTCATTATCGGTGCTTGTGGAAAATCTAAATCTTAGAATTGCTGTTAATGTGCTTGCTTATTTTTACTCCAACCTTACTTTTTTAAACAATTTTATCAATAACTCTCTTCTTTACATTTAATCAAATTTCCGGCAGAGATGCTTTCTTACATTAGAAATGAAGTTGAAAATGGAAGGCTTCCATCAAACATAGCTCGTGGATTGGAGGAACTCTATCATAATTATCGATATGCGGTATGCAATCTCAAGTCCTAATGAAATTTATGATTTGCTCATTTTTTAGTAATTGTTAAAGTATCATGTCCTTTCTCCCTGTAATTGTCAAGTCGAATCTTCTACGTTGAATACATGTGAAAGTCTCATACTCTGCGAAATATCTAGTTCATAAGCATTTGTTCAAATTCTTTTGATAACCGTGTGAGGACCCATTTGCTTGACATTTTATTTTTCGAGTAGTTTCTTTGGGGAACCTCTCAACACATATAGATCAATACATGTTCTCCGTCTTTGAAGCTTTGCAATCTTCTGTGTCTATCAACGTAAATTTTATAAATATCATTATTGCAAGTAATCCCACGTTGGGAAGACAAATGCATGCTACGCAATGACGATGAATGGCGGTCGTCGGACTCAACAGATCTCCTATGCTGTGGTTCTACAACTCTCCAATTTTTATTCTAATGAGGCATATGGTCTGAGGGTTCAATGGGTGGGTTGTAGAAAAATTAATCGCAGGTGCGATGATCATCTAAATAATCACCAGTGGTGTCCGCACTAATGATGATAAGATCCCTTGGCCATCTGGAGCACTCTCATTCTCGGCTGACTTTAGAAAGTATCACAACAGACACGTTTCTAAGGAGCGGTGGCTTATTAGAGGGTTCATTAGGTAGTTGATAGTAATACTCGTCGAGCGTGTGATAAACTTCCATGGGACCCTGCGAGATATTGGCACCAAGATGACACTATGATGCATTGAATGTCTGCACAAAGGGAAACTCATCAAGTGGCTCACCGTGAGGGGTATAGTAAAAATCATCGTAGATACGATAAGTACTGAAATGGGGGTGCTGATATAGCGCAAATGTCCTCAGTAGCAGATGAGGCAACCAATATAGGGGCAATACTAGGCTCCCGACTCTTACTTTAAACATGTCTCAACACAATGATTTATATAAATAACTAGGTATGTAAGGTGGTAGAAGGATATACCACTATTTGATCACTCTCTATCTGAGTCATATAATTTGGATTAGACTCAAGTGATAAACCACTCATCAGACACTTATCCTCTTCGGAGAAATCTATAATAGGTGTCCCGTCTTTTGCTATGTTATTTGTAGGAAGAGCTCGAAAACTTATGTATATTTCTCACGTGTATAAATACAAGGAGAGAATACAAATATATAGGAGGAAGAAGGAGAGAATCAATCCTATACAAGATGTGAGAGTAAAGAGGAGAGAAGAGAAAAGGAAAAATTGGCCCAATAATGAACTCTTTACATGGGCTTTTCTAATACTCCCCCGCAAGCTGGAGCGTACAAATCGTATGCGCCAAGCTTGGACAAGCACTGATAGAAGAGGGGCTTGGAAAGAGCCTTTGTGAGGACATCCACAACTTGTTCAGACCCTGGAACATGCTTTAGATCGAGCTTCTTCATTTGAACTCTCTCTCGGATGAAGTGACAGTCGACTTCGATGTGCTTCGTTCTTTCGTGGAAGACCGGGTTGTTGGCGATATGAATAGCAGCTTGGCTGTCACAGATGAGAAGAACCGGTGAAGGTTGTTTTACACCCAGATCAGTGAGAAGACTCTCAAGCCACGTCAGTTCAGACACCACAGATGCCATTGCCCGGTATTCTGCCTCAGCTGATGATCGAGCAACGACCGCTTGTTTCTTGCTTCGCCATGTAACCAAATGTCCTCCAAAGTAGGTGCAAAAACCACTGGTAGATCGCCGATCATCAAGGGAACCAGCATAATCAGCATCTGAGTATGCCACCAATGTTGGAGCTGAAGAAGAGGTTCTATAGACAAGTCTTTGACCAGGAGCTGTTTTAAGGTATCTGAGAATACGTTCAACAATCTGAAGATGAGATCTTCGAGGGGAGTGCATGTATCGACTGACAATACCAACAACGAAGGAAATATCTGGCCTGGTTACCGTGAGATAGATCAATTTTCCGACGAGGCGACGATAATATTCAGGATTTTGGAGTAGGAGATCCGAGTCAGATGCCTGGGCGCACAACTTGTGGTTTACATCCATAGGGGTGTCACTCGGCTTACAGCCTGAATAACCTGCATCATGAAGGAGGTCGAGACAATACTTTCGTTGAGAGAGGACAAGCCCATCCGGCCTTCTGGCAATCTTAAGACCCAAGAAGTATCGAAGGGGCCCCAGATCTTGTCTGAAAGGCAGAACTTAGATGTAGTTTGACTGCCTGTATCCCGTGTGAGTCTTCTCCTGTAATGATGATATCGTCAACGTATACTAACAAAAGAATCGTTCCTGTTGGTCGGTGGCGAGTAAACAACGAGAAGTCGACCGAGCTCCGAGTAAAACCAATATCACGAAGGGCCTTACTTAATTTATCAAACCATGCCCGTGGGGATTGTTTGAGACCATACAGAGCCTTCAAAAGACGACAGAGCTGAGACTCTCCCGTGGTCTCAAACCCGGGTGATTGCTTCATGTACACTGTCTCCTGGAGATCCCCATTTAAGAAAGCATTCTTGATATCCAGTTGAAATAGGGGCCACTGTCGATGGACATCAACAGAGATGAGGACGCCAACGGTATTGAGCTTGGCCATCGGAGAGAAAGTTTCCTCATAGTCGAGCCCCTGTTGCTGGGTAAAACCACGAGCCACGAGACGAGCCTTCAAACAGTCAATTGTCCCATCAGCAGCATGTTTGATGACAAAGACCCACTTACACCCAACCAGTTTCTGACCCGGAGGAAGGGGTACTACAGTCCATGTCTGGTTTGCCCAGAGAGCAGACATTTCTTCCTCCATGCTGCCCGCCAACCCGGATGTTGAAGCGCCTCTTGCATAGAGTTAGGAACAGAGACCGAAGAAAGAGAAGTAGCAAATTTGGGCAGGAGGGGAGAGAGACGATGAAGGGAGACGTAGTTGGCCAGAGGATGAGCAGTGGAGGACGGTACCTGATCAGCAGGACGCGGAGTATCCGTGGTTGAGGCCGACTGCAGAGGGGCAACGGAACCGGGAGGGCGACGAGTGTAGACACGGATAACAGGTGGTTTGGAGGGAGCAGGTGGAACCTGCGATGGTGGTATAGTAACGGGGATAACCGGGCGTGGGATGGATGGCGGGAGAGGAGCTGTGGTAGATGAGCGGGTAAAGGAGCAGGGAAAAACGGTTGATCTTCCCGAAAGGTAACGTCAGCAGAGACCGAGATCTTTCGAGTATCCGGAGAATAACATACATAGCCTTTCTGGGTGCACGAATAGCCGACAAAGATGTGTTTAGCCGCCCGGGGATCTAACTTATCCTAGGACGGCCCCAGACGGTGGACGTAGCAGGTGCTGCCAGAGACACGAGACGGGAGAGGAAAAGCCGAAGTGGAGGGAAACAAGAGGCTGAACGGAGTAGCATAGTGGAGGACGGTGGAAGGGAGACGGTTGATGAGAAAGCAGGCAATGGAGACCGCAAAGTTCCAGTAAGTCTTGGGAACATGCATTTGAAGCATGAGGGAGCGGGAAACATCGAGTAAGTGGCGGTTCTTCCTTTCAACAACACCGTTTTGCTGAGGTGTGTAGGCACAAGATGTTTGATGAATAATCCCGAATTCAGAGCACAAATCGGTAAATTCGTGACCGGTGTATTCACGAGTATCATCGGTGCGCAATATTTTGAGGGTGGTGTGGAATTGTGTACGGGTCTCAAGGACAAGCCCGAAAGACACGGGGAAGCTCGGAGCGATCTCAAAGTAAGTATAACCACGTAGTGCGAGAGTAATCATCAATAAATGTGAGAAAGTAACGAAAACCAGAAATATTTGTAATCTTAAAAGGGCCCAATATATCAGAATGAACTAAATCAAATGGAGTAGCGCTCCGAGTACAATGCGCAGGAAAAGAAGAACGCGGCTGCTTGCCGAAGATACATGACTCACACTGAAACGGATGAAGTGAGAGATCAACAAGAGCCCGCTGGAGGACCGACAGAGGGGCATGCCCAAGACGTCGATGCCACTCAGTGGAAGAGACAAAAGAGAGAATGGTGGGAGAGTCGTCGAGAAGGTAGAGCCCGTTCCGCAGCGTTCCTTTACCAATGATAGTCTGCGTCCGCCGATCCTGTATAACAAAAGAAGAAGATGTGAATATGACAGAACAATCAAGATCACTAGTAAGACGTCCAACAAAGAGTAAATTGAACGGGAAGCTCGGAACATGAAGAGCCGAGTGAAGGGAGATCGACGGGTTGAGAGAAAGATTCGCTGAGCCTGAGACGGGAACCGTCGCCCCATTGGCCACAGTGATAGACTTCGGATAAGGAGAATCCGAGTATTGGGCAGGCCGTCGCGAAGTAATGTGATGAGTGACACCTGAGTCCACGATCCATCACGAGCTGATGGATAAACAAACAGTACCTGTGTTGGAGATGGAGGCAATGAAGGCAGAGGGTGGGTTGAGCAGCCTCTGGAGTTGTTGGAGCTGAAGACGGACGACCTCAAGATCAGGAGGGGCGTCAGAGGGGGCGTCAGCAACCACAGATGCCGTCAGACGAGGAGGATAAACAATTTTCCGGTAGCAGGTCGCCTCAAGGTGGCCGTCTTTCCCGCAGTAGGAACACTTCCGCCGACCCCGGCCACGCCCACGATCCCGAGAGCCCGAACGTCCGCCTCGAGCAGAGGTAGGAGGGGATGATAGGAACGAAGGGGCCTGTTGAAGAAGGGCCGGGGGAGGAGCAGAAGTATCCGGAGGAGGTGACACGCGGAGAAGCATGGAGCAAACATCAGAGAAAGACGGTGTTGTGGGAGAAGCCAGAACCTGAGTTTGAATGCTTTGATGGTGAGACGGAAGACGGGCCATCATGATGGCAATGCAGACGGCTTCCTTTTGAGCGCGCTGAGCAGCATGATCATTGGTGGACGGCTGATGTTGGATCCAGGCCCCAGCAAGGGTTTTGGCTCGAGCGACAAAGGAGGTCATAACCGAAGCCCCGCCAGTGTCGAGAGCGAGAAGATCAGTGAGGATGTCGTAGAGATGCTGAAGGCTGTCGCGGCCTGAGTATAAGGAATGCAGCTCATCCCACATAGCCTTGACGGTGTCGTGGTACATAGCCATCTGATAAGGTTCACCATCCACACGTCTAAACGCGGCCATCATTGCGGAGCCAATCATCTGTAGGAGGAGAAGGAGGTGCCTGAGTAAGGTGAGGCAAGAGGCCCTTGGCCTGAAGAACCCGTCTAACCGAATGCACCCAAGGGATAAAGTTTTTCTTCCCAGAAAGAGAAATAGTAGTTATCCGCATCTCATTGCGGACTTCAACAGAACAAACCGGGCGGTCTGCAGGACAAGCCGGGCAGTCTGTAGGCGGACTAGCCGCCGGGCCAGTGGAGTCGACAGACAAGCCCATAGAAGCAGCTGGAGAAGTAGACCGCAGCGAGAAGAGCCGGAGATCGCACGACAGGGAGGGAAGGAGAAGACCGCGACCTGAATGCGGGAAAGCAACAGTCCGCACGGTCACACCGGACACCAGCGATCAGACAGACCGCGACCAAAATGCGGAAAGAAGATAGTCCGCACGGTCTGGGTGAGCACAGCAGCGGTCAGAGCAAAGGAGGCTGTAAGAAGAAAGCGAGCGGACAGGGAGGGGAAGCTGCAAGTAGAATAACTCGAGCGGATGGAAGAAGAGGCCGCGAGTTGAATACTAACGAGCGGAAAGAGAAGGCAGCGGGTAGGATAAGCCGCGAGAAGAAGTCTCGAGTAGTAACACCCAAGCGACAAGAAGTGAGGAGAAGCTGATCGCGACGAACTAGAGCAGTCCGCGGCGAGTAGAAGAGGCAGGCCGAATGGCGCGAGTGGAGAGAGACCGCGGCGGACAGGAGCAGTCCGCAAGGGGGGGGGGCAAAGTCAGCGAACCGTAGAGAGGAGAGCCCGTAGCGGTTAGGAGTAGTTCGCGGCCGGATAAATCACGAGACCGCGAGGCAGAAGAGAGTGCGGACAAGAGGAGCCTGTAGCGGACAAGTGGAGCCCACAACGGATAAGAGGAGCCCGTAGCGGACTGAGTGAGAACAACTGGGAGAAGTGGATCCCACGGGTCAGAGAGGAAGGGGGCTATAAGAAGCCCGAGGAGGAGGGTGGAACCACAGAGAGGAAGAGGGAGCGAAATCAGAGATAGAGGCCGCAGTTAGCCGAGCGGCTAAGGGAAAGGAGCGGTCAGAAGTTACAGACCACAGGAGAGGAAGGAGACCGCCTAAGGTAGGCGGTTAAGAAAAGAGAGGCCACCCAAGGAGGATTGCTGCCTCTGATACCATGTAGGAAGAGCTCGAAAACTTATGTATATTTCTCAAGTGTATAAATACAAGGAGAGAATACAAATATATAGGAGGAAGAAGGAGAGAATCAATCCTATACAAGATGTGGGACTAAAGAGGAGAGAAGAGAAAAGGAAAAATGGGCCCAATAATGAGCTCTTTACACGGGCTTTTCTAACATTATTAAAGGCGCAAGGCGCACCGAGGCGCAAAGGGGCCCCGGAGCCTAAGCGCAAGGCACATGCGCGCGCCTGAGGCACGTGAGACGCAAAAATGAGAAAAAAATAAAATCAGTGAATTGGACGCCCAATTCATGGAAAATCAGTGAATTGGGTGCCTAGTTTGCTGATTTTAGTTCGCTGAAAATTAGCAAATTGTGCGCCCAGTTTGCTGAAAGCGCCCAGTTTGTTGCACCCTGTTCGCTGAAATTCAGCGAACTGGGCTTCAAATTCGCTTACTTTCAACGAATTGGTTGCCCATTTCGCTGAAATTTGCTCGAATTGGCGCCCAATTTGCTCGAATTGGCGCCCAATTTGCCCAATTTCAGCGAATTAGGGGCCTTGGGGGCGCCTCAGGCGCGCCTCAGGCACATAGCCCGCCTAAGCCTTGCTGAGGCGCAACGAAGTGCGCCCGATGCCTCAGGCACGCGCCTTGATAACACATTTCTATTCATGGGGACATGCATGTATGGTGGTGGACTCGTGCTCGGGAGAACTACTCGTGATGTTCCAGTCGTGGTGTGAGTATACTCGACTAACTCTAGTGGATTTTAAGGACTGCTCGTATTGGAGGGCTATCTGAAATGTTTGCTCAACAAAACTTAATTGGTGACCATACAATGCGACGTAGGTTGCATACCAAAGTACAAAATGGAATCTTGCCGCAGCTGCGACTGACTCATCATGAATGTTGCTCATTACTATTAACTCGTCAACATATGCTATATAATCAACAACAGACATGGATCCTTTCTGGAGAGCAAATATTTGCTCAGGGAGACGACTCCTATATGATGTTGGCAAATACCTAAAACACAACCTTCGCTTCATCTCTACCCAACTAGTGATGGGGCGAAGATGATCTTGCTCAAGGGTCCGCTCATATTTTTCCCAATAATGTCTCACCTGAGATAACAACCCAAGCTTCGAAAATCTGACACGACTCACACCGAATAACTCGAAGTGGTTGAGATAATGACATGTCCACGAACCAATAGCTAAAGGTCTCGGGACTTGACAAATCATCAAACGATGATGCGATTCTACAAAACCTATATTCAAGACTTTCCTCAAAGCAACATTCATCGTAGTAACTCTTTTTATAATAATCGGGTCATGTGGAAGTGTCAATACGTTGGGGACGATGATAATCATACTAGTATGAGCAGCTTCCCAAGGGAACTTTTTGGGTTTGAACATTAGTGGACTCCGATTCCTCAAATGGAGGATTAAAGTAGCAATTGCTACTATGATATGATATGAGTGAAACATATAGGTTTTAGTTTTGTGTATTCTAAACTAAGACCGAACTTCGGCTTTGATACCAATATGACACTGGACGGTCCTAAATGACATGGACATAATGGGTGATCATTACATGCAACAGTATAATTTTGGCGCATTTTAACTTGCAATAATAATTTATGTTATAAATCAAAATAAAAGATATGCTACAATAGTTAAAATTTAGCAAACAAGAGAACATGTGATGTCGTATAAATGCTAGAGAGCTTGAAATCAAATGACTAATCAATTGAAAACGGACAACGCTTCAAAGTTTGAAAAGAAACAACAAGTACAAACTAATATCCTCTCAAGTAGGGATGTAACACAATTCAATAGACAAGAAATGAGTTCATGCTAGGAACTCACACAATTCAGAAATGAGAGGGAAACAAGTACAAACTAATATCCTCTCAAGTAGGGATGTAACACACAATTCAATAGACAAGAAATGAGTTCATGCTAGGAACTCACACAATTCAGAAATGAGAGGGTTGGATGTAGGGTTGTTGACAAACCAAATAGTTTGAGAATCAATTCATGAATATTTGATTAAGATTCGTATTTCTTGAATTTGGAATCGAACCCAAATTCGTATTCGAGTGGTATTCAAATCCAAATAATTTTATCTCTATTGGCAAGATTCACGAATAGTTCACAAATAATAAGAATATTTATAGTATATATAAAGATGACCCTGGCCGTTAGTTTAAATTTTATTTTGTCCATCATTTGAAACAAATTTGTGTTCAAATCCAAACCCTTATCCGAATTCAAATCCAGGATTTCGGAACGAATACAGATCTGAATTCAATTATTCGAACGAATTCAAATCTCTACATTCTATGATAATTTTGGATTTGATTGAAGAGTTATTCAATTCGATTTTGGGAAGTTGGAAGTGAGGCCCGGGGTAGATTTAGACCTTTGTATATGTGTCAATCTACTGGCCAGTATGGAATGGTGTTGGACTAGGCCCTCCTGGAAGCTGGGATGGTTGGCTGCTGCTGTATGGAGGTTTGCAGGAGGCTGGAGGGTTGTGGAGGCAGCCATCGTGGACTGGAATACAATTTCAGCTGCTGGAGGAGGCTTCAAACCCTCTAGACAAAAATCTTGGAGGGCTACTGAAGACCTAGGAGAGTTGTGGAATAGTATTCCCAACAATTGGAATCTATATTGTTAAATGCGCGCCTAAGGCTAATGGTTCACCAGGCTCAGAGGTTTGCGCTTTCGTGCATTTTTTTGCGCTTTTGGAGCATAAAAGACGTGCCTAAGTGAGATTTCCGCTGTAAATTTTTTTTTAAAATAAAGAAAGAAAAATGTATAACTCAATCATTTTTGCATGATTTAGTACTTGTGAAACATAATCGAGCATTGAGACTTAAATATGATGCAAGTGATCATATTGATTCTTGTTAGGGATCGCTCGAGGCTCCGGTAGACCAGACTAAATTGAACCGCCTTAGCCCGTGAGCGGTCGAGCCCGCAAATAGTCACTGTAAGTAAAAAGTTGGGAATTTTTTTTTAACGTGAAAAACCCATCAACTGGGTGAAAAACCACGTAGCCGGATCTGTGCTGGCCAAACCTACACTATTTGCTTGTTGCTGTACAAGGCTTTCTTGAAGAACTCGAGGGCGACATGCCGCCTCTTGTTACAATTTGAGAGAGAGAGCTGTGCTCGGAGGGTGACAGACCATCATCTCTCACCGAGCTATTTTTGCTTCCGCTATAATTGGGAGCTTTACGCTGTGGAGGCTTTGGAGTCTTTGACGTTAGCTTGGAGGCGGGAGCAGCTTGTTGCGCTTATACGTCTAAGGCTTGGAATCTCAGGTGGCGCGCTTCTCGCGCCTTGTCCTTGTGGTTTGTCTCATGTTGTGCTTAAAGGAGTCTGGAATGACTGACTTGCCGCCGCCCAACGAGCTTGCTGCTGAGTCGAGGGTGCTGGGATTGGGAATGCTGAGCGTTCTGCGCGTCAGACTGCAGTTGAGCGGTCCTTGGTGGGCTCTGAAGTTGCTCTTGTAAACAACTGGCGGTGCAGGGCTCACGAACTTTGGGCGCTCTGGCGGGGTTAGCCTGCTGACTTTGAGGTGACTCGGTAGTCCCGGCGGGGCGCGCGGTGACGCACTTGGACGATCTTGTCGGCGGGGCGCGCTGAGGCGAGCTTGGACGATCTTGAGGGCTGAGCGCGCGGAGGCGCACTTGGACGATCTTGACAGCAGAGCGTGCAGAGTCACGCTTGGATGGTCTTGATGGCGGAGCGTGTGGAGGCGCGCTTGGGTGGTCTTGACGGCGAAGTGCACAGAGGCGTGCTTTGACGGTCTTGACGGTGGAGCGCGCGGAGGCGCACTTTGGACGGTCTTGACGGCGGAGCGCGCTTGGATGGTCTTGACGACGGAGTGCGCAGAGACGCGCTTGGATGGTCTTGAAGGCGGAGTGCGCTTGGATGGTCTTGGCGGCGGAGCGCGCGGAGGCGCGCTTGGATTGTCTTGACGGCAGAGCGCGCGAAGGCGCGTTTGAATGGTCTTGACGGCGGAGCGCGCAGAGGCGCGCTTGGATGATTTTGACGGCGGAGCGCGCGGAAGCGCGCTTTGACGGTCTTGACGACAGAGTGTGCGGTTGGATGGTCTTGACGGCGGAGTGCGCGGAGGCGCGCTTGGATGGTCTTGACGGCGGAGTGCGTGGAGACACTTGCAGGAGGAGAGCGCACGAGGAAGAGGCGCGCGTGGGAGCGCACACGCAAGAGGCGTGTGTGGGAGCGCACACGGAAGTGACGCGTGGGAGAGCGCGCAAGGGAGAGGCGCACGCAAGAGCGCGCAAAGAGGCGGCGCGCGCAAGGGAGCGCACAGAAGAGACGCGCGCAAGGGAGCGCATAAGGAAGAGGCGCGCGCAGGCGCGCACAAGGAAAAGGCTCGCACGGGAGCGCGCTAAGAAGAGAAAAGGAGGAGAGAGAAATTTGTAGGTGGAGGAGTTGAGAGAAAATCGTAGGAGGATTTCCCAGCGGAGGAAAAGATGAAAATGAAGAGAAATGAGCCATATTTATAAATTTTTGGAGGGGCAAGCCGGTAATTTCTCCCTGTAACCACCGGCCGGGCGAATAGAAACGCTCCGTTTAGAGCTCGCGGATCATAATTTTATGCAAATGACAAGACCGCCCAAGCACGCTCTCCTCCAGCAAGTGTCTCCCGCTTTGAACACAAGGCAGCCAGAGGGGCGGGTCACCATGTGGCCACCCGCTTTGAACACAGGACGACTGCCCAGAACTGGGCGGCCAAGAGGCCACCCAGTTTTGGCGGCCAGTGGGGTGGGCGGCCTTGTAGCCTCCCGCTCTTGACGAGGAACGACCACCCGGAACTGGGCGGCCAAGAGGCCGTCCAGATCAGGGCGGCCAGAGGGGCGGGCGGCCATGTGGCCGCCCGCTCCTAATAGGACACGACCGCCCAGAGCTGGGCAGCCAAGAGGTCGCCCAGGTCTGTACAGCTAGGGGGCGGGGCAGCCGCTTGGCCACCCGCACCTGTTGGAAAACGGCCGCCCACTTCTGGGCGGCTGGAGGGCGGTGAGGGCGTGACAGGGGTGAGACGCGTCGAGGTTCGCGGCTAAGGCCGCACGCGGCCCGGTGCCCGCATGGACGTGTTCGGCGAGACAGGGCCAAGTCGACACGTATTGACTCGCCTGAGGCTCTGGTGGTCGCGCGCGGTTCTAGGGGCATGATCGAACCGGCTTATGGGTAACCCATTAATTCTATTTTTAAGAGATATAAATGATAATAATGAATGATTAATTAGTAGAATAAATGAAGAATCTGGTTAAGAAGATAAATTGATGTTTGATGCTGATTATTTAAAATGAATGTGATTTTGTTTTGTCATCGTCAGACGCGCGTCTGCGCTTTGAGCTTTACGCTTGGCTTCAAGACATTTTTGCGGCTTGGTGCGTCTTTAATAACTAAGACTTCATTTGGTAGAACGGCTGCGGTTGTAAAAAAACTGTTGTAAATGCAAGTTTATAAATGAAGATGTTAGAAACTGGCTTTTTGAAACGAAGATCGGCTTGGATTGTCTGTGTTTACAGAGCTGGTCAAAATAGAGAATCGTTCGACAAAACTTCAGTGATGTTTTGTATATATTATTTAGTTTATTTAAAAATTTATTATATACTTTTAATTTTTTTTATAATATATGTATATATTTCTAAATGTTGAAAATAATTATTTGGAAAAAAATAATTATTTGGAAAAAAATAATTATTTGGAAAAAATAATTATTTTATAATTAACTTGCGATGGTGGCTGTGGTTGTGAGACCCAGTTCAAACATATACATGAACTCAAAATACTCCAAAATACTTGTAAGCATCAAAATATCAAAAACTCAAAATACAACAGGTGACTATGCAGATCATGCAAACACATTCATGCTCTGTGTATTTGTTCGACAATGAAGTCATGTAATGCCACCATCTCATCCACCCCTACTCGAATCCCTCTAACATGGTCTCCACTTGAGCTTTCATTAATATGTTCTGTTCTTCTTTGAAGCCCCGTTGAGTAAACGAAATGCTCATCTTCATCACAAACACGAAAATGAGTGTCTGCGAATGTAATTATACAAAGTCATTGTTGCAATCACAATGTCTCGTTGCTTTGTCAAACTGTTTGACGACATATCCCTTAGTATCTTCCACTTCTTTTTTAATACTTTAAATGAACGTTCTATGACACTGCGCAAGGACGAGTGAGCCTGATTGAATATTTCCCGACGCCCTTGTTTAGGCCTACTGCCCCTTCTAAAATCTGATAAATGATACCGTGTACCTGAATATGGTTTTAAAAAACCACATTGTAGTGAATATCAGACATCTACTACGTAATATTTGCCTACAAAATTATATATTGTACGCTATGTATGAATAATAACGATCATAACTAAAATAATCTTAAAAAATTCTTATAAAAAAGAGTCTCGGGATATAAAAGTCTCCCCAGGTGGCGGATACGGGAAATTATAACTAAGGTCTATAAGAGCACGCTGAAATATACGACTATCATGAGTAGAACCCTCCCAATCTGGTAATGCGAAAGTGAAACACATGTTTAAATCACAAACCGTCATGACATTCTGCATACTTGTGTCATGCCGTCGAATGTAAGAAACTTGTTGATCAGCAGGAACTCGAGCGTCCACATGTGTTCCATCAATAACTCCTATACAGTCTTTAAAGAATGACATGTATCGAACATCATTTAAGATTTGTGGGGGAATATCAATGAAAAGATGATTTAAAAGCCTAATGACATCAGAAGATAGTCTCTTAATACAGTGATACCCTTTGCAAAAAATCTACTTATAGTTTCTGTAGAATACTGAAATCGCTCACTTGCAAGATGCATTAATACGTTATGCCCTAAAATATGCAATGTAATTGCAAGCACTTCACGCGGTAGAGTTCTCCTGGATTCTTGCAATCTATATTGTTGTGTGAGGATTGTTAGCAAATCATTAAATATTACCTTCGACATTCTAAAGGCACTGAAAAACCTGCAAGGATGTCCATTGAGAAGTTCACCAATCCATCTAGCCTCTGTTTGGCTTGATGTCATGCAAGCTGTATTAGAAGATCCACTAGACCCGGTTAACTGATAATCCATTGCTATTAACATTTGTTGTCCACCCAATGCTCTATTACGATAAAACCAATCAACTACTTGCTGTTGAGTCTCCTCATTAGAAATGTCAGTGTGATCCGAGGAGGATATTTTAAATCTGCGGCAATTACATACAACATCATTTGCTACTACATAAAAATAAAAGTGCAACACTATAATAATAGTAAATGTCCAACTATGCAAAGAAATAATAATAATAAGTGCAAGATCATAAAAATAAATGTCCAGCAAGTATCCCATCACAGAGAAAGCATGCCCACCAACTAATCCGATTTTTTGTCATAATAAGCCTGCAGCCATTTTAGACGCCGATCCTGCCGAATGCTTATAAAAGTTTCACGATGGTGCAATAGTGGTAGAAGTCGTAGTTCGAATCATCCATAACCTCTGGAATAGTTTCAAGCTCTGAAATGGTCTCAGGAATGGTGTACAATGATGAAGATATCTGGATGCGCGGATGCTCCATTATGTAACACCCAATAATGCGTGATGTTTCAACAATCTCATCCATCGTCGAACTCCTCGCCTTCTTGGCTGTCATCTTGCTTTTTTCCCTTGACTGTCCGTTTTCCCCTTGCATCAACAGAATTTGGAGACTCGTTAATGTTTTGTGTGCCATCTCCAGTAGACAAGTCATGTTCTTCAATTGATTCATGCTCGAAATTCCTAGAATTTGGAGCTCAAGCAAGATCTCCAGCTGCTACGATCTGTCCAAACATCATATGTAGTTTCTCTTCTAACTCAGGGGATATTCCGGAAAACTGAAACTTTCTAGCATTCGGAACAACCAGACATGAAAATGAATATATATTAGGAAAAATAACATCCACAATGGTATAGTAAAAAAATCAATTTTTTTAAAAATTCATACTTTTAGGCATTCTTTCCACCAATCCTCTGAAGCAGCAATAATTTTGCGAATTGGATCCCATCCCAAACCCATCTCATGATCCTTAAGATCTCGCCATAACTTCCAATCCCTTTTCAGCTGATCCCACCTATTCTTCATTTGATTTCGATCATACGACTTACCCGTGCGAGCAAAGAACTTTGTTGTTGGGTTGGTCCACCCATCCCTATTAAAGTGAGTGATTGAGCGATTACCAAACTCTATTTCTTTCAAGCACAAGTCGCAAAAAACCATAACATCGTTGGCCTCCCAGTTTGCACTAACACCACCTTCTTTATGTTTGTCCATAAGCTTACAAAATTCTACACATACAATCACCACATTCACATTATACATACATTCACCATAAAAAAGAGCGCACAATCCTACACAAATCTACACATAATTACAATAAACACACACACACAAACACACACACACAAACACACACACACACACAACACATACACACACACGCACACATACCCACACACCCACACACCCACACACATACACTGAGAACACACACTCACAAACACACACAACACATATATACATACACTGAGCACACACACTCACAAACACACTACACACAACACACAAACGTACACTACACACAACACACAAACGTACACTAAACACACACACACAGCACATGCACACACACACACATACAAATCACATTACACTGAAGACACACGCACACATACATTCACCATAAACACACACACACATACAGCACATACACAGACACAATCACAAACCAAACACATTACACACACAACACATGCACACACACAATCACAAACCAAACACATTACACACACATCACATACACACACAATCACAACTAAACACAATACACACACACTCACACTCATCACATACATACATACATACACCAACATTCAACTACACATACACATACACCAACATTCAACTACACATACACATACACCAACATTCAACTACACATACACATACACCAACATTCAACTACACATACACATACACCAACATTCATACGCACACACACACTCACACTCACACTCACATACATACATTTGCTCACACATATGCACAGAAAAAGCAACACACACACATATTCACTGCAATACATGCACACACACATATCAATATCCTACACAAACACTACTACAATCACTCACATATCAATATCCTACACAATCAGCATGGATGAGCAAAAAAAATAATCAAGTACAAACATTCCATTCCAAAAAAATCGGCATATACCTGCTATGAGACTGCTGCAGTTTAGGGGCAAAGATTGGTGTCGAGGCGGGAATAAATCCGGGATCCCTGCTGCGAACAAGGAAGAGGTGAGATTCGTGTAGAGGCGACAAAAAATTAGGGATGCAAATCTTGGAGATCTTGGAAGAAATACTTGGAGTTTCGGGATGGAGATCTTGGAAGAAATTGCAGGAGCACGGGCCAACAGACCTGAACCGAGGGTAAAGGAAGAAGCAGTAGTGAGCGGAAAACCACCAGATGTGAAGGAGGTGGTTGCAATGAGCGGCAAACCAGGAAAATACCTGGAGAGACAGCGGGATTGATCGGGACTTGCGAACGATGTGGCGGGATGGATCCTTACGGCGGCGGGATCGATAGGGACTTGCAAACCACCAGATATGGCGGGATGGATCCTCACGGCGACGGGAGAGACGGCGGAAGTGCAAAGCAAAAAGCACGAATTCTTTTCCTCCTCCAACATGACGAACTGGAGCTCCAACCCTAGCTTTCGTCCCGCTCCTTTTTACGGCTGAATGGAAACGCTGGCTATTCTAACAGTAGGCGGAAAAACAAAAAAAAAATGCGGGTTGCGTTTTGCCAAAACGCGCGGACCAAAAAATCCGAACCAAATGAGGCTTTAGTCTGGAATGAAATTCCAGATGCTGGAATTAAGTCTGCACCTCCCTATAGTAGTTTTGGCAACAATCAAAGGGGGCGGACCAAGTTCTGTAAAGTGGAGGGAAGAGGAGAGATGGCAGCCTGCTAACAGGGAGTGAGTGGGGCTCAATTTGATTTCAGGAGGGACCAGTTGGAGGGAAATGTGGCTCCATGTGTGATAAAAGGGCTGCTGCTGAAAGGAGAGGTAAATGAGCTCGATTTGGCCGTGAATGAAGGGAAGAGTGCCCGGTTGCTGGAATTTGAGTAATGGGGTGTCGGTTTTGGATTGGAGATGGTGGATTCACGTGAGTGATGAAGAGAAATGAGGAGGAAGTGGAGAAATGGGAGGCGGGGATTTACGCGAATGATGAAAATTTTCAAAACCTCCAAGGGAGTGTTTCCTGGGTTTCCACTCCTTAATTTGGCCTGTGATGACAAATTCCTTATTATTGGAAATGAGGGAGAACACAAAAAATACAGAGTAGAGATTGGAAGAGTAATGAAACCTGCTCACCAGCTGTCAAAAAAAATCGTCAATTGACAGTGTTGCAGCTTTTCTGACAAATTTCAAGATGGGAAATCTCTCCATGAAGGAGAAAAGAAGACTGCTCAAACAGAGTGATTACCTTAGGGTTTAGCTTTGAAAAAAAAAATCTTTGCAAAAGATCTCCTGAAGGCTGAGAGTAAAGAGAGCAGAGAACTTGCCTCAAAAAGGCATGTATTTGGGCGTCCGGAGAATGAAAGGAGAGAGGAACGAGAGTTGGATGTCAGAAGAACGGTGCTCGAATGCCATCTAGCGTCGGTGAAGAGGATGCTTGTAGGGAGCATTTTCGCGAGGGTCATCTCGCGTGGGGGAAGACTGGTGGATCTTAGCGACAGAGTAATCTAGGGCACGGGGGCATGGAGAGAAAATAAATCGCAAATAGGTCCGCCCCTGCCCTAGGCGTGTCTGCTCGAAGAAACCTTGTCCGCAGAGATCTTGTTTGATGCGAAAATGGAGGAGAAGGAAACATTTTTGTTGGGGGAGAAGATACCTGGTAGAGAGGCGCAAGATAGCTGCGTCAAAAAAGAAGTAGAAGGGGTTTCAGGACTGGGAAGGAAATAGCGAAAGAGAGTAAGCATTCATGCTTTCATGGGGGAGGAGGGCGCGAGATAGGTTTTGGTGAGCGGAAAAAATAATTAATATTAGCTAATAATCTACTTTTGCCACGATTATGGGTTTTCATGGCTAATTTTATCAGATATTATTAGCAAGATCTCCTCTGCACCTTGCAGGTTATTACTTAAACAAAGTTATAACTATCATTCAAACTTTCAAAGTATCCAACAAAATGAATAAATCATTCAAGTATCATTCAAATTTTCAAAGTATCTCACATTTTATTTATCAAAAGACACAAAACAGCAAGACAACTAAAAATGTGTTGGATATACATGCATCATTGATTGCAAAATGAAGTTGGATAAATAACTATTAATATGAGCATTTCAAATCATTTGTTGATCAATAAACGTGTCAAATAAAAATAAAACAACTACTAATAAGACAAATAAAACAACAAGACAACCACCATGCTACAACCAGCAAGTCAGCCACAAGACAACCACCATGCCTTGCTGAACTAATAAGGCAACTGGGCAGCCACCAACAACTAAATGGGTCATTGACTGCAACAACCCACAAGGCAGCTACCATGCTACAGCCAACAGCTAGCACAACAACCAACACAAAAAAAACAAAATGCAGAGCGATAAAATGGGAGGGGGAGGTAGGGAGAAGAATGCACCAACCGAGAGAGCACCAACGAGCAGAGAGAAGAAAGAACCAGTGAGATAAAGTGCCGACATCGCGCGAGAGAGGGAGAACACCAATGAGCTAGAGAGCACCAGAGAACCAGAGAACCAGAGAGCACCAACGAGCAGGGAGAAGAAAAAAATAGAGAGATAAAGTGCAAACAACGCGCGAGAGAGGGAGAGCACCAGCGAGCTAGAGAGCACCAGAGAACTAGAGAACCAGAGAACCAGGTAGCACCAGCGTGAAGGGAGAAGAAAGAACCAGAGAGCTAAGTGCCGACAGCACGCGAGAGAGGGAGAGCACCAACGAGCTAGAGAGCACCAGAGAATCAGAGAGCACCATCGAGCAGGGAGAAGAAAGAACCAGAGAGATAGAGTGTCGACGACGCGCGAGGGAGAGCTAGGGCAGGAGCGATTGGGAGAGCTAGGGCGGGAGCGACGAGGAGAGCTAGGGCAGAGCGACATGATGAAATGAAATGAGCGGGGTCGGGGGAGTTAAAACAGCGGCCCGACCCCGCTCATTTCATTAATAAAATAATAACTAAATAAATAAATAAATAAATAAAAATTTAATTTTAAAAAAACGGGCCCGACATGGCCGTTTTTTGGGGCTGATATGTCGTAAGCCAATTCTAAAACGGTTTCGTGTCGTTTTTGCTCCCAAACCTTCATGTCGGCCGATATCCACAACACTGTACATCAGTATTCGCCATGCTTTCCCTGGCTAAAAAATAATTTTTAGCCACAATTTTTGCAACCGTGGCTAGTACCAATGTATTAGCCACAATTTTTTAGGCCCTGGCAAAAAAAGTGTAGCCAAAACTAATATTTCTAGTAGTGACCTTGGATCGTTTTAGTGTTGCTTTAGTTTCTTCGTTCTTGCTCGTCAAGCCGTCTAGCCCGACCGCAAAATCAGTAACCTTAGG
The DNA here is from genome assembly GCA_039513925.1 of Platanthera zijinensis. Classification (NCBI taxonomy): domain Eukaryota; kingdom Viridiplantae; phylum Streptophyta; class Magnoliopsida; order Asparagales; family Orchidaceae; genus Platanthera; species Platanthera zijinensis. The sequence continues at coordinate 208,714,911 of CM077083.1, forward strand.
CTGGCTTGATCCGAATTTTTGGAGTAGGGATTTTCCCGGCTTCAACACTCGGGCTTGTCCAATATGCATGATGCAGATAGTATTTTTCCTCTTTAGCTTCGGCTTTGGCACCGGGCGATCGAAAGGTGTACTTTCGTCTTAGTTGTAATTAATATTGATAAATATTTCAAGTTATTTTATTCTGTAATACCCTTGTTGGTTATTTTCGTCTTTTATGCTCCTCTTATTCAAGTATATGTATGAGTAAAGTGTCTCTTTCACAACATAACAAATTATTTACTTTGTTCAACTTGGTATTAGAACAAGGTGATCGTTGTGTAGGCCGATGTGTGTCGTGATCCCCATAATATTTGCTCCAGTGGAGTGCTGGAGTCGACATAGTGTGACCAAAGAGCTTCTTTTTTTCTGCAAAAAATTCATACATCCCTTAACCTGCAATCTAATGGGGATATAATTAGAGGGAGTTTTAGGTTAAGTGTATCCAACGACCCTAATCGTCCTATCATATAACTTAACCCAACTCTCAAAATAGAGCTCAATAAAATAAAATAAAACACGTTAAAATTGGAAAAATTGAGCTGATCGTAATCACGGGTTTCGATCATCCGTTCGATGATCCAAAATATCGATAATGAAAAATCACCCAAATAAAGTGCAATCGATCTCTCTCAAATTTCTATTAAATTATGAATATCATTTCATATTTCCTTGTCACATATTACATTATTCTCCAACCTAAAGTTTGTATTTCCAGTTTGGTAATAAGATGGTAATGCCAATTTTTATTATTGGTTGGTTCGAGTCTTGGAACTAGCATCTTGCAAAAGTGCAGGGTAATGTTTGTCTACATTTCACCCTTGTGGTGTGAGCTTTCCCCGGACCCTCGCTACGCAGGAATGCTTTGTGCACTGAGCTACCCCTTTTGATTTGTATGAGTAGTCTAGCCCTTATTTCTAAAGCTTTGTGACGCGGGACGAATCTATAGACGGTGGATGAACAATGATCTAACCATACATGTAATGCAAATCTGACGGCAAATTCAAATTAAGCAATAAATAATCAAATTACACACAGATAATTTTAGCAAAACAAAATAATTTCTTTAGACAAGCGAGCTTAGTCTTTCTTTCGCGTGGAGGGTCAAAGCAAGAGCGCACGGCGAACAAGTGCTGCAAATCACAAAATAATCTAGAACAAAATACTACGATTTTATTTATCCAAATCAGTATAAGATCACATCACTATATGTAAATACTGGAAACAAGAGTTCACACAACAAGAAAACTCACAAAAGTATGAAGGCTGCCGTAGAAGAGTAGATCCGGAGATGTGCGACACAATAGGGATGATTTGGAGTGGAACCGGTGGTTTAAATAACGAGACAACAACTGTAATTGATAGATTGGGACGAGATTGTGACTGATAGGGATAAATCTGGCTATATGGAGGTGGATCCGGGCGACAAGAGGGTGGATCCGGGCGGTAGGTTGGTGGATCCGGTGATTTGGAAGTTGATTCGGGCTGCGAGGGGTGGATTGGGTGGATGGGATGGGTTGGATCTGGGCTGAACTACACAGATCTTGATGGAAATAGATAGGGGAGGGAGTTTGGAGGTGGTACCACTGAAGAAGGGTGGCGGTAGAAGGGCTAGGCGACTGCAGGCAGTAGGGGTGGTGGTTGTAGGGGGCTGGGAGGAGGCGGCGACTGTTGTTTGGGGCAGTAGGAAGGCTGGGAGGGGTTGGATACACATGTCTTATTGGCTGGACATCAACATAAGGGGCGACAGCTAGCTGGACAACAAGCAGGAGCGGCAGATCTGGGTTTCCTGGGTGGGAAAACAACAAGTGTGGGTTGCAGATAGGGTTTAGAGAGGGGAAAATGGAGGTTAGGGTTAGAAGATACCTTGAGGAGGGAGATAATCACCTAGGAGTCGTTATCTAGGGTTTCACGGAGGCGGTGCCGTGGAGTGATCGCCGGATTTCAGGATTCTTTTTCTCCAAATCAGCAAACCCTTATAGCTACCCCCATACACCTCTATTTATAATAAATAGATATTGGGGTATCTCATCATCGACGACTATGATTGGTCGGAGATGGGGTAGCCCAATTACATTAAAAATAAAGCAAAAATGACAATATAATATATGAAACTGTGTCGGAACGACGGGACGGACGCATCCGTGGAGTCAGATTGTTGATCTGGGAATGCCATATATGATAAGTAGCCAATCGTCCCCGAACGAGACCAAAACTCGTCCTCCGCTGCGGGTCCGTATCTCCGCTCTGCATTATTCTCCCCGACTTGAAAGAATTCATCTCCTGATGAATAGAGCCCGGAATTCTCTCGATGTATGCCAGGTAAGATTCGATGAGGTTCGCAAGAGGTTGTCCAAGTGTCGTTGATGGGAAAGCATCCTCGCCAATGGTATTCCTGTGTTTGACTGATTGTCGCAACTATGCATTCATGCGTCACGATATCAATAATACTCAATAATCCGCTGATGTGTTGGAAATCCTGGTGCGATCACTGGTACAGACTGTGAAGCCTTATGTGACTGATCCAAAGACAGGTGAGACTCAGAAGTGGACTGGGTGCAGAGACGTAGATGTGGGAGTGTAGGCTTTAAAGTATGCAGGGGTGTAGGCTCAAGAGGATCTCCACAAAATGAGTTTACATGTTTGTGAAACTTGTAGTACGACATTACGTCCTCAACATTAAATATGGGACGGATACTCATACTCGTCGGGATATCAATATCATAGATATTTGATCTGATGTGTCTCATGATTGTGTAGGCATCCATTTTCCTTACGCTCAAACTTTTTGCAGGCCTCCCACGGAGTCTCACAACACGGATTCTCACCATCACCTGCTCGCCTTCATGAAATATATGTTCTTGCCAGTGAACATCTGTATGCGATTTATAAGATTTATCACTAATATTGATTCTCCACCAGACTGACTCATGACACACATGCAAACGATAAACAAACAACTCAACAAACACGTACAAATGATGAAGAAACGATTCAATAGACTTATACCAATGATGCAAATGAAACATGACAGACACAACACACTCTTTATGGGCAGTCTGATAATGACCTGGAAATCTTAAAATGGGGTGTCCTATCAGGAGGCTCTCTTGGTGGAGTGTAGAAAACTCGTTCAGTTTGCGACATGTGTCCAGGTGACCGTATGAGACATCAATACTCAAAGCGGAGCTCATAAGATGCCAAATGTTCCTTGGGGATTGTGATGCGTCAGAGGGACTCAGCGGTAAGTATGTATGAAAATTCATCGTGGATGCGACGATCACCTGAGTGGATACCAGAAACACCGACTATAGGACGTGACTCGAGAGTGTGGTGAGTGTCCATGAAAAGAAAGAACTCATCTTGTGGGTCAGCAGGTGGTGCGTCCCAAAACTCATTAAGAGTGCTATGTGTCATAAAGTATGTCCTTAAAATATTAGGAGTATGCTAAAGTGTACTTGAGGAAAGCCCTAAATACTTGATGCTCCACTCAAGATTCATTCTCTGGGGCAAGATCAGAGACAATAATGGAAGTGACATCAATAAATCGATACTCATAAACTATGTAGCACGGGGACGAAAATGGGATACGAGATACAATACGAAACGGATACGGGAAACGTGATTTTTAAGAAAATTAGGATACGGGATACGTTTTTAACGCATTTGTTACTACTATAAGTGCTACATAGATCACATCAGATTAACATTGTGCTAACATTAAGAACTCAAGTTTTGTGGAAGGAAAACCATCAAGGGCAAGGGGAAAATCTCATATCCATTACTTGTTTGAGTTGGAGTTGTTGGGGGGTTATCAATGTAAATACCATAAGCAAAATTAGATTACTTAGTAACATGTAGAGAATACAGATGTAGCCGTACTTAGCAATGTTTTTAGGCATATATTGGATATTAATATGATGCAGAAAGAAGAACCAGGAGAAGAAGAAGCAGGAGAAGGAGGAGAAGGAGGAGAAGCAGGAAAAGAAGAAGGAGGAGAAGAAGGAGAAGCAGGAAAAGAAGGAGGAGGAGGAGAAGGAGGAGGAGGAGAAGCAGGAGAAGAAGAAGAAGAAGAAGCAGGAGAAGAAGAAGCAAAAGAAGCAGAAGAAGGAGGAGGAGGAGGAGGAGAAGAAGCAAAAGAAGCAGAAGAAGGAGGAGGAGGAGGAGGAGAAGAAGAAGAAGGAGGAGGAGGAGAAGAAGAAGAAGAAGGAGGAGGAGGAGGAGGAGGAGGTGGAGAAGTAGAAGAAGGAGAAGTAGCAGGAGAAGAAGAAGTAGGAGAAGAAGAAGAAGCAGAAGCAGGAGAAGAAGCAGAAGCAGGAGAAGAAGCAGAAGCAGGAGAAGAAGGAGAAGAAGAAGCAGAAGAATAAGAAGCAGAAGGAGTACCTGCGGGATCGGCGGAATCGGGAGCGGAACGCCGGCGGGATCGGGAGAGGAATGGGAAAATCTAATGTGTAAAATGAAATACCCGAGCTCTATATCTCACAGAATCGTGTATCCCCCTTGCGGGACACGCGATTCCGAAAATAAAATATATATATTTTAAAAAATGTGTTTCCTGGAGTTTCGGAAACGCGTTTCCGCGCGTTTCCAGCCGTTTCCCGTATCCTGTACGCGTTCGAGTCGATACGTAGACCATTTTTAAGTATCCGTGCTTTGTGGTTCACCTGAATTTCATTCTCATCAGGGGGTTATGATCCTCTAGATGAGTACCAACATAAGGGGTAATGCCCCCATAAATGGGTGAGATAGCCACTATGAGATCAACACCAGGATCTGGGCTCTTGATCTCTATATGACTCGGGACAATAACAAGCGGAGAGTGACATATGCCTACTCTCAAGAATGGGTCTATAGGGGCGGCGTTAATTAATGAGTATATGTGTGTTAACTAACCTAAGACATGATAGAAGAAGGGGTGTAGGTGAGTGACACATCACTCTCAGTAAAAGTCATAGGGGATGAGTCAAAATCAAAGGATGGATCACTCATCGGACTTAGTACCTCACTGGGGTGAGATAAATCACTCTCAGACACCACTTTTATTGTGTCTGACGGGCCAAGAGTGGCCAAAGTGGTAGCCTCAAAATGGAAGGGGCTCATACTGGTGAGGTCAATGTGGTCATCCACTCGATTACCTCTAGTGGATCTCAAGGACTGCTCATATTGAAGCGCGAGATGGAATGTCTGCTCGAGAGACTCAGAGTAGTGGTAGGATTGATAGGGATAAATCTGGCTATATGGAGGCAGATCTGAGCAGCAGGAGGGTGGATCCGGCGGTTTGGAGCGGATCCGGGCTACGTGGGGTGGATCGGGTGGATGGGAGTGGCTGGATCTGGGTTGGATTGTGCACATCTGGATGGAAACAAATAGGGGAGGGAGTTTGGAGGTGGTACCACGAAAGAGGGGTGGCGGTAGGAGGGATAGGCGGCTGTAGGCAGCAGGGGCAACGACTGTAGGGGGTCTGGGAGGCGGCGGCTGCTGTTTGGGGCGGTGGGAAGGCCGGGAGGGGCTGGACATGCAGGTCCTATTGGCTGGACAACAACAAAAGTGGCGGCGGCTGGCTAGATAGCAAGTAGGAGGGGCGGATCTGGGTTTGCTGGGTGGAAAAACAACAAGGTGTGGGTGGAGGCTAGGGTTTAGAGAGGGAAAAATGAAGGTTAGGGTTAGGAGATACCTTGGGGAGGAGATAACCACCTATGAGTCGTCACTTAGGGTTCCACAGAGTCGGCACCATGCAGTGATCGCCGGATTTCGGGATTCCTCTTCTCCAAAATTTGCAATCCCCTTTAGCATCCCCCATACACCTCTATTTATAATAAATAGATATTGGGACATCCCACCATCGACGACTATGATTGGCCGGAGATGGGATAACCCGATTACATCAAAAATAAAGTAAAAATAACAATATAATATAAGAAACTGTGTCGGAACGATGGGCCGGATGCATCCGTGAAGTTGGATCATCGATCCGGAAACGCCATATATGGTAAGTAGCCAATCGGTCCCGAACGGCCCCAAAACTTGTCTTCTGCTGCGGGTCCGCGTCTCCGCTCTGTATCACTCTGTGCTTTTGTTTACGCTACTTCTGAAACTGAATTCAATCTTGCCTTTTATCCTAATATTGAAGTTCAAAATTTCATAACATCATTCTAACGAATCCCATATTTGGGATTTGTCCAATATTTTTGGATTATTTGATTCTTCTGTAAATTTTTTTCCTTAAGGTTACTTACTTCAATCATTCTAATTTTCATGTTTTGCTCCCAAATGTTGAAATGTGTATAATAGTATGCATGAGTACAGGTTCTGCAAAGTGGGCTTCCAGAAGCAGATGAACTCATACTTTCGAATATGACAGCTGTATTTGATCGAATTCTCATAGACATTGAGGTCCTTATTTGACAATATCTACTTAATCTGAAATTCTTATTATAACTTGAGTGTATGCATGTTACTTTTCTAGTTTTGTTTGATTATTAATGTGTTTGTGTTTGCTGCAGAACCCTTTCATATTTCCTTCTCTTCACAGAGCTATACGAGAGCCTTTTGACTATTATATGTTTGGTCAAAATTATATTCGCCCTTTGGTGAATTTCAGGTAAGAAAGTGTTCTTAGCTTCTTTAATTAATATGCTTCCTTTGTCAAAAGTTAATATTTGTAGAAATTCAGTATATACTTGTCATACGTATAAGGCATATTTCATTGCTTTATTTAATCGTCATCTTCCCCTGCCCTGTTAAGAAAGGGTTTTTAGGTTATTTTACCTCAATAAATTTAGTAAATATAATATTTGGAGAAATGCATCATACTTTCAAAGAAATTTCAGCAATTATATCTCGTTTTTTCATTTACTAGAATTCTCCACAGCCCTTTGGGAAATTTTTTTCTTTTCCAAAGCAACATGAATAGGAGATTGAAAAGAGATAAATTACTTAAAAGGGAACTCCTTGGTAATAGTTGGATCTAAATGAAGAGACTAACTTCAATTTGTCACAACTTAAATTTTTGTAGCGTCTGCAGAGAGACATTCGTTCGAGACAACAAAGCCCAAAAAGATGACCAAATAAATCATAATGTACACTTTTCATGTGCACGTAATTACACTCGCTGCATAATCTCAAATATTTGCCAAAGTTAGCCAAAGTGATTGTTCCTAGTTTTGTTAAAGATCTTGATATCCTCAAAGTATATTAAGAGGAACTCCCATTGTGGAGCTAAAGGATATAGGCCACAAACCTCATCATTGTGTTTTTAGGGTATTATTCAATCCAATGTGCATGACTAACAATTCATATAACTCTGTCTTAAATGTTGTTTTCCATTCATTTGTTGCGGAAAAAGGGAAAAAAACATGGCATTTAAAACAAAGAAGAACAAGAGAAAATCAGGAAAGTTAGCATTTCATTTCAGCATATTTCAATTACGTTCTCAACCATCTTGGTTTACATTTTATAGCTAAAACATTTACTTCTTTGCATTTAATTTCTCAGTGCTGCTGCTCCTTCATTAAAACTTTCATCTTTGCTAAGCGACAACTGCTTTCATTAAAACTTTCATTGAGTTGCTTTGTCTTCTGGTCCTGATTGCATTCAACATTTGATGCTTCAATACTCCCTCTCAAAGCTGAATCATTATCTGTGATTAATCTGGACCTCATGGTGATGAAATTGTTGATTCCCAGTGGTTTCATCATTATGTCCGCGAACTGTTTTTTGGTTGGATAATGTCGCAGCTCAATCTGGTCTGACTCCACTAGTCCTTTCAAGAAGTGAAACTTAAGCTCAATATGTTTGGTTCGGTTGTGGAAGATGGGGTTTTTAGCTATCCCTATTACTGCAACATTGTCACACCAGATAACAATAGGTTTTTTTTCTTCTAGTAGCAAATTTAAGCAATCGATGTAGCCAAACAGCTACACATCTTAAGTTTCGGCCAGTCTTATGAATTGATGTCAAACTTGGTAGGGGTGTTAGGTCCTCCTCACCAGTGGTGATGCGGAGCTCCTTCAGAGGACAATCATGAGTTGAGGAGTAGAGTTGTTTACAATAGAAACAGTGGTCTCTGGTGCGAAGATCGTAGTACTCGTGGTTGGTCATCCACGGGCCGTTCGAGGTCTGGGGCCGTCGGGGAGGTGGTCAGCGACGCGAGGGAGCCGCTGTATGCATTTGGGGTGGTGGTCGGAAGGGTGGGGAGGGTAGGCAATCGGTGGGGGCGTAGAACTCCTTGGTGGTTGGCCGATATCGATGGAGGTGACCTTGAAGTTCGCTTCCACCAAGCGGGCTAGATTCATGACATTAGTAATCGTCCTCGACTGGTGGGTGTGAAGGTGGGATTGGATGTGGGGGAGGAGCCCCGACATGCAAAAGCCCAAGTAGTAATCTGGCGGTAATCCAAAAACGTGTGTCTCCAAGGCAATGAACTCGTCTATGTGATCGTCGAGGAAGCTTGATTGGTGGACACCACACAAACATTCAACTGATGTCCCTGAATAGCGAACATTATAGAGGAGGATGAGGTCCTGTTGAAGTTTTGCCCAAGCGAGCAAAGGGTTGTTCTGTTGTAGACAACAAACCCAATGGTGGACAGACCCCTTCATACCGATGAAGGTCGTAACAACCTTTTGTGGCTCTGGGGACAGATGACTGTCCAAAAATTGTACCACACAAGAAATCCATCCCATGGGGTCGGTGTCGTTGACAAAAGGGACATCGAATGAATGGAGCGGAGGCCAAAATCCCGTCGATGGTGGAAGAGGGTGCCGGGGAGGGTTCAGGTGTGCTCAGAGAAGGGATGGGGACTCCGTGTTGGAGGAAAATGAAGCACTCGATTTGCCGGCCAGGAGGGAATCAAATTTAACATTCATTCGCAACATTAGGGCATGAAGCGAGGCAATGGACGCCTCATGAGCATCAAGACGGCTATAAATAGTTGGATCCACAAGAGGTGGGGATGGTGTGTCGGAGGGTGCCATGGAACGAAGCCAGGGCAGGAGCACGAACTAGCGCCGACTAGACCAGCCAAACAAATGTCGACTAGCGAAGCTTTGGCTGTAGACACGGAGGAAACCCCGAGCTGGACTGAGGGGAAACGGATGTGGTGTGGGTGATCGACCGAAACAAGGTATCGAGTGTTGAGAAGGATGGGGGAAGCACGTCGTTGAGTGTTGAATTGTCATCGATTTGTTGCAGCGTGAAGCGAAGGATGAAAGATCATCGATGTGGTTGCACTGGCGAGACGGGTTGACGGAGGCCAGGAATGCATCGAGCGGTCAATTCAGAGAAAATCTAGTAAGGTGCGATCAAAAGAGAAGCATGCACTGGGATGGGAGTCGCGCGAGGCAGTTGGCGAATGCGAAAGTGCAGTTGTGGGCCGACGGCGAGAGTGTAAGCGCCATAGCATTTTGGGCGGAAGAAACCGTGGCCTGAAAACGATACGTCGGATCAAAAATCAGATGTTAGGGTTGAAGAGGAGAGGGAGTCGAGAAGGGAGAAGAAGAGAGACAAATTTCATTCCCTATGATTATTTTTATCATATTTCCAAGCTACCCACAAATGAGAGATATACACATGGCTCATATAATGCCAAATTCCAAAGTGCACAGGGGCAAGCGATAAATAATCCACACCTGTGATAATGAAAGATAAGGCTGACAACTGCGCTATACTCGTGTGCACTACTAGCAAACGACCGTCATCGAGTTAGAATTCGTGTCCACGTTACCTTAGTCCAAACGTCAACTTATGCGCGACGTTCTTGTCTCCTCGTCTCTTGTCCTTTTCCGTCTTCGTAACACTTACATACCCATGGATGTAAACAACAAGCGTTGTGCTCACAATTCTGACTCTGATCCTCTTCTACATAATCTGGAGTACTATCGTTGTCTCATTGACAAGATTATTTATTTTATTGTCTTATTGCCATATATCTTATTTGTTGTTGGTGTGGTTCGCCGACACATGCATGCTCGGACATCCCACCTTCATGCAGTTGAGCGGATCCTCCGGTATCTGAAGAAAGTTTCGGGGCAAGGGCTTTTGTATAAGTCTTTCTTTTCCCTCTCGCTGATTGTCTATTTTGATGCGGATTATGCAGGCTTCCTCGACAATTGTCAGTCTACTAGTGCCTATTGCACCTATTTTGGAGGGCACCTGGTCGCCTGACGGAGCAAGAAACAAACAGTCGTGGCACGCTCATCTGTGGAGGCTGTATCGTTTGATAGCCTCTATCATTTTTAAACTCACTTAACAAGAGAATCTTCTTGTTGATCGTGGGGTACCTCTCCCCTTTGGTCCTCTCCTGCAATCCTTTACTGCAGTAATCAAGCTACTCTCCATATCGTCGAAAATCCAATTTTTCATGAACGTATTAAGCATATTGAAGTAGATTGTCATTTCATTTAGGAAAAAGTTCAATTCCTTAAAATTGATCTTTAACTTGTTCCCTTTGTCGATCAAATTTTTGATGGCTTCACCAAGTTCATGCCTCGCTCACCATATCGTCAGCTCATTTCCAAGCTTGACGTCTACAATTTGTGTATTCCAATTTGCTGGGATGTATAGAAGAAGTGCTTGTAAAGCCCAATATAAAGACCCACCCTGATGACTCATTAGGAGAATACTGTAATTTAGTCTCACATTGTGGTTTAGAGTTAAAGTGTCGCTCCTAATATGTGTACATGTATTTGCATTTTTTTTTGAAGTGAGGTAATAAAATTTTTTGCGACGCGACACCTGACAATTATCACAGTATTAAATTGATTATGAAATTTATTTTATATTGAAATTATCATTTAAAATTTCATTTTATTATTATAATTATATTTAATTATATTATATCATATACTTATATTTAATAGCTATATTTAAAATGTGTAATTAGCACAAAAAGCCATGATAAAAGTGAAAAAGAGAATGAGCAGAAGAATGGAGATTACTTTAATATATAGTTTAAATACATTCAAATTCTTTACACTTTGTGGTATTCTACCCTAAAATATTTTGGCTGCAAACTCTTTTATAACTGAAGGTGCTTGAGTGTAGGAGTGCAAGAAAAGCCCGAGCTCGATTGCCCGGTCTGTGTCTGCCATTTTTTTCCCTGTTAGACTTGGGCCTAGTCCCAGTCCGGGCCTAGGGAGCCTCACCAAGACCCTTTTCTGGCATGGCCCTGGTCGGGCCTACGCCTGCCCGAGCAAAGGTGCCCGTCCTATAATGGCCTGCTAGGCGCCTATCCAACTGTAAAACTGGGTAGGTGCCCAACATTTATAGCTGGGGTGGCTACCACAACTTTTAAATTGCTGGGGCAAGCTGCCCCAACTATAAATTTTTGGCGGCCAACACCCAACATTAAATGTTGGTTGCTAGTAGCCCAGCTTTAACGGCTGCCATTTGGATGGCAGCAATTGAATTTCAGCAGGTGTTGCCATTTGGCAGCAGCCACTACCATTTGACGGGGGCCTGCTAGCCACACCCAGGCTGGGCCTGGTCTGGCTGGCTCAGGCAGGCTCCCTTTTTTAAGGGGGGTCAGGGCCCGGTTTGATCTAGACCTGGCTTTAGCACGAGCACGAGATAGCCCGGGACCAAGGCCCAATGGGATTTATTTGCATGCTTACTTGAGAATACTATATTAGTAAGAGTTAGATCTTTTAGGGTGTTATAGTAATAAATATTAGAGTTTGTGTTGGTAAACTTGAAAAAAAAATTCACGTACTAAAATAGAAAGTTTCAGGACCCGAGTTTTAGACTTTTACGTATTACCGTTTGTGTCTGTTAAAGTTACCTACAGCTTTCTCAATTACTTTAATTTATTGAAACTATAATATTTTGTTCTTCTTCAGAAAATCATACGTTGGCAACATTTCCATTTTCTCTGACATGGAACAACATCTTCTACAGGTACAAAAGCAATCTGATTATTTTAGTTTGATTTTTGGTATGATATGGTTTCTATGAAAGAAATTTAATAACATAATTGTTTACCATGTTCTTTGCTCTTCCATTACTTAACTCTTTCTTTTTAAATAATACTGTTATATACTTTTATAAATTAAATATGGGGTTAATTACATGGACCTCCCCTGCAAGTTTGCATAATTATAGATACTTCCCCTCTATGTTTTAATATTACAAAGACCTCCCCTCCAAGTTTGCCCCGTTTACAATCAAACCCTTCCGTCCAAAATTTTTGCCCAGTTTATTGAAATGACGTATATATCCTTACTCTAAATCATCCTTAAAGGTCTTATTTTCGTCATTTCACATTTTTCGATCCCGCTTTGCCCTATTTCGGCGAGACGTGCGCTTGGCGACAATGGCACAGGTCATCTTCTTCAGTCGGAGGCTTGCTCGATCTACTTCGATCTTCTTCGTCTTCTTCTACTGTGACCCCCTTACACTTTCATGTCATTACAAAGGGTAAAATAGGAATATAATATATTTTATTTGTTGAATAACATACTTTTCACCCAAATTTTTAACGGAAGGGGGAGATTGTAAACTTATGAAACTTGGAGGGGAGGTCTTTGTAATATTAAAACATAGAGGGGAGGTACCTGTAATTATGCAAATTTGCAGGGGTTGTCTGATACAAACAAGATAGAGATTTGGGAGAAAAAGGGGGGATCTAGGGTTTAGAGAGGAAGGAGGAAATACCTGGAATTACTTGCTTGTCTCCTGCCAGGAAACTCTAGGGGTATTTATTCCCCCAGGCCATGGGGGGCTGAACCCATCCGGTTCAGTCCCCAACCGTCGTCATGTTTTGATTAGGGAGGGTTGAACCAGATGGTTCAGCCCCGTTTGATGTTGTATCCTTCCACCGTCTTTGGTGGTGTTGTCCCACGAACAGATCGTTATGAAGATTTATAACATTCCCATTCCCCTCAAAACCTGCTTGTCCCCAAGGTGGTGGTCTTGGTAACGGTAGGGTCGAGTGTTGGCCTGCTCAATCCCTTCCTTCAGGCTCATCACAACTATGCCGTTCTCATGTTCCCGCAGTCTCTCAAAGCAGCGAAGAGAGACCCCTTTCATCGGTGCGAGTTTGATCCCGTGCATGCAATGCTCTCTCCCATCCTGAGTAAACTCCATGGTCAAGTTGCCCCAATCCAGGGTTACTTTACCCAACAGTCGCAACCACTGGACCCCCAGAGCCATATCTGACCCCTGGATGGGCTACAAGTAGACATCCATCCTGCAGGTGTATCCCTGGACCCTGACCCCCACTCCCTTTAGCACCCCTTCGCACTGCAGCTTATTTCCGCCTGCCACCATAACCTGGGACGCGGCTTCCTTGTTGATCTCTTTCCCCAGCTTCTGTGTCACAACAGGGTTGATGAAGTTATATGTACTCCCACTGTCTACCAAAATGGTTACCTTTTGTTGACCGATCCACCCCGCAATACTCATAGTGGGCGGCGTGGACTCTCCCTCCATGGTCAGGCTAAACACCCTGAACTCGATGACGAACGCCGTAATACTCATAATGTTATTGTTAAATGCTGTAATGTTAAATGCTGTAGTTAGGGTTAAGAGTTATATATATACATGTGACTTGGTCCAAATAAAGTACAAGTCATTATTTTCTCCAATTAACATGGTATCAGAGGACGTTCGCATCCGCCGTCTGCGCTAGGGTTTTCTCGCATCCGCCGTCTGCGCTCGTTCGCCGCGCTCGTTCGCCGCGCTCGTGCGTCGTCGCCGTTCGATCGCTCGCCGCCTTTGCTCGTTCTCCGCCGCGCTCGTCCCTCCCGTGCCCTAGACGGAGGCGCATCACGTGGTGATGCCGCCTGCCGTCGCTGCTGCTGTCTGATGCCACTGCCTGCTTGACTCCTGTTGCTGCTTGCTGCCGATGCAGTCTACGGGTACTGAAGATGCCGATCTCCTCCTGCTCTGCTGCACTGAAGATGCCGATCTCCTCCTGCTGCTCTTGAAGATGCCGATCTCCTCTCCTGTGCTCTGCTGCCCTGTCGTGTGGCTGTATTCGGGTACTTCTTGTTGATGTCTCTTGCTGTCTATTGAAGGTTCTTGTCCAAGACCATGGGAGACTCGGCTACAAGCATCACTCAGACACCTGTTCCCTCAGGGGATTCTACCAATACTTTTCCTTCCAATACAAGGCTGGCTATCACTATCCTTACCACCTCCAACTTTCAGTTGTGGAAAAAGGGGGTTACTATGTCTCTAGCAGGCATCCGACGTACTCACCACCTTACTAGACTTCCTACTCATGCCGTGGGAAGTGCCGAATACGACGATTGGTACAGTGATGATTGTCATATCTTTGCGCTCCTTCTGAGTTCCATGGAACCATCAGTTCAGCAAATGTGCAAGAATTGTGATAGCACTAAGGAGTTGTGGGACACCCTGCATATGATGTTCTCTCAAGCTAACAACCTCTCTCGTCTTGGTGAACTCTTTCCCAAGATGGCTGAGCTACGACAAGGAGCACGTCCTGTCACTGAGTACTTCGCCGAATGGAAGGTTCTTGCAGATGAAATCCTTGATCTTTGGGAGATCCCCTCTACTCGTGAAGGACATCAGGATCAACGTGAGCATCTGGTTCTCATCTGGCTTCTAAACGGTCTTGACCCAAACTTCTCAACAACAAGAACCGAAATGCTTGCGAGTCCTTCTACGTTGCAGACTGCTAGTGTGTACCATCGTCTGACTAAAGCGGGCTCTGCCTCTTCTCCAGTTGCTCTACATGCTTCCTCCAGCGAGTCAATTGCGCTGGCCTCTCGGGGGGGAAGGGGGACTAGCCGTGGCGGTCGGTCTGGTTCTGGGCGTGGCCGGGAGATTGATACGCGACATTGTACTCATTGCGGACGTCGAGGTCACACAAAGGATACATGTTGGCTTGTGCATGGAAAGCCAGACTGGGTGGCCAAAACCTCGTATGCTTCACCTCGCTTTGCTCTCGTTGCCGACTCGACACCGGCACCCCCGGGTCCCCGCACTGTCCAGATCTCTGAGGAGGCGTATCGTCGCCTGCAGGCTCTTCCGATTTCTTCTCCACCTCATAGTGCTGCTGTGGTCCAGACAATTCCACCTCATAGTCCTGTTCAGTGGCTGACAGATTCTGGAGCTTCTGACCACTTGACTAGTTCATCATGTATCTTGCATTCTTATCACCCTCATTGTGGGTCGTCCATTACGGTTGCAGATGGATCCACTGTTCCTATTGTGGGCTTTGGAAGTTGCAATGTGACACCGGATATGCCTCTATCCTCGGTTGCTCATGTTCCTCAATCTGCTTACAACCTCCTGTCTATTAGTAAGCTTACTCGTGATTTAAACTGCATTGCTATCTTCACATCTTCTGGTTGCATTTTTCAAGAACAGTCGACGAGCCGTATTATTGGTAGAGGGAAGCTGCATGGTGGTGTTTATGTTCTAGATGAAGTTTCCTACATTGCCTGCTCTGCTGTTTCGGCCAAACTCTTGGACCTCCACTACCGTCATGGTCATCCCTCTATGCAGGTCATGCGTCGTTTGTATCTTGAGTTTGGGAACGTTTCCCATCTCAGCTGTGAGTCGTGTTTGTTTGCTAAACTCCATAGAGTTAGCTATGTACCTCGTATAGATGTTCGTGCTTCTGCACCTTTTGATTTACTTCATTCTGATGTCTGGGGACCGTGTTCTGTCCCTACGTTGTTAGGACACAGATATTATGTTACCTTTATTGATGATTTTTGTCGCATGACTTGGGTTTACTTAATGAAAAATCGCTCTGAATTACTATCTATTTTTCAACATTTGTGGAATGAAATTTTCACTCAATTTTCTGTTCGTCTGAAATGTCTTCGTACCGATAATGGGAGGGAATACATGTCCCAGTCCATGTCTAGCTTTCTTTCCGACAAGGGTATCATACACCAAACCAGTTGTCCTGATACCCCCCAACAAAACGGGGTTGTCGAACGAAAAAATCGCCACCTTCTTGAGGTTACCCGGGCTATCCTCCATCATAAGCATGTTCCTAAACACTTTTGGGGAGATGCTGTCCTTACCGCTGCCTATCTCATTAATCATCTCCCTACTCATATCCTTCAGGGGGAGACACCTTATCACATCCTTTATCCCGACCACTCGGGGCCTCCTCTACCCTTCAAGGTCTTTGGGTGTGTTTGCTATGTTCGGGATGCCCGTCCCTCCGTCTCTAAACTTGATTCTCGCTCTTTAAAGTGTATCTTCCTTGGATACTCCCGGACTACCAAGGGATATCGCTGTTATTCTCCGGAACTTCACAAATATATCATCTCTTCAGATGTCGTCTTCCTCGAATCTGACTCCTATCGCACCACTAGCTCTACCATTCCCACGTCATCTTCTGATCTCTCTCTCGATGATATGCTAGTTCCTCATCCTGAGTCTGCTCTCGTCTCTCCGACTGACATATTGCCCCCCTTTGGGGGCAAGTCTACTCTCGTCGCACTTCTGACAGAACTGAAATACCACCATCACTGCCTCCTTCAACCATTGATGGCACAACTACTGTTCCTCAGATTGCACCTGCTAGTGAGGACTTGAACCAAACTGAAGTGCCTGCCGCTCCACCCCTGGACAGTACCGAGCGTCCTATTGCTCTCCGAAAGGGAAGTCGGACTTGCCAGAATAGACCTCTCTATGTGAGCTCTTATCAGGGGTTGTCTGCTTCTCATACCGCTCTTCACTTGACGTTGGCTCAGTACACCATTCCCTCAACGGTTGGGGAGGCCAAAACTCATCCTGGCTGGATGGCTGCTATGCACGAGGAATTGACAGCACTTCAACTGAATAATACTTGGGAACTTGTGTCTTTGCCTCTTGGCAAGCGCGCTATTGGTTGCAAATGGATCTATTCTGTTAAAGCCAATGCTGATGGCTCTCTTGCTCGCTTGAAAGCTCGCCTTGTTGCCAAAGGTTATGCCCAAACTTATGGCGTGGATTATGAGGAAACGTTTGCTCCTGTTGCCAAGATGTCCTCTATTCGGATCGTGATCTCTCTTGCAGCCACTCACCGGTGGCCTCTTCATCAGTTGGATATAAAGAATGCGTTCCTTCATGGGTCCTTGGAGGAAGAGGTGTATATGGAACAACCACCTGGGTTCGTTGCTGAGGGGGAGCGTAACAAGGTGTGTCGTCTCCTTGCCTCTTTATATGGGTTGAAACAATCCCCGCGCCAGTGGTTTGCTCGCTTTCGGTCTGTTGTCACCAAATTCGGGCTTACCAAGAGTATCAAAGACTCATCTCTTTTTTATCGGAACTCCTCAGCTGGTACTGTGCTCCTAATTGTGTATGTTGATGATATTGTTATCACGGGTAGTGATCCTAAAGGGATAATCGATCTCAAAGCGTTCTTACACTCCAACTTCCAAACCAAAGATCTGGGGCCGTTGCGATACTTCCTTGGGATTGAAGTTACTGATCATGACGACTCTATCTTTGTTTCTCAACGTAAATATGCCCTCGATCTGTTATCTGACCTTGGAATGTCTGACTGCCGCCCTATGGATTCTCCCCTTGAACCAGGAGAAAAGAGTCTTCATGCCGAGAGCAAATCTTTTGAATCACCAGAGAAGTATCGTAGAGTAGTTGGAAAACTTAACTACCTTACAATGACTCGTCCAGATATTGCCTGTGCTGTGAGTAAGGTCAGTCAGTTCATGGCCATTCCAACTATCTCTCAATGGGACTCTGTTCTCCGCATTGTTAGGTACATAAAGAAGGATCCTGGTCTAGGGATATCATATAAGAATCATGGTCATTCCAATATAGAGGCTTACTGTGACTCCGACTGGGCAGGTTGTTTAGCCACTCGGAAGTCCACCACAGGATTTACTATCTTTATGGGTGGAAACCTTGTCGCCTGGAAGAGCAAGAAACAGA
The DNA here is from genome assembly GCA_039513925.1 of Platanthera zijinensis. Taxonomy (NCBI): domain Eukaryota; kingdom Viridiplantae; phylum Streptophyta; class Magnoliopsida; order Asparagales; family Orchidaceae; genus Platanthera; species Platanthera zijinensis. Next base: position 208,732,809 of record CM077083.1, read on the forward strand.
CCACTGTCGCCAGATCTAGTGCTGAGGCAGAGTATCGGGCTATGTCACACACCGTTGCTGAGATCATGTGGATCAGAAAGATCCTTTGTGAAATCGGATACCTGTCCATGACCCATCTCTGTTATGGTGTGATAATCAAGCTGCAATACAGATAACAACCAACCCTGTGTTTCATGAACGAACAAAGCACATCGAGGTTGACTGTCATTTCGTACGAGAGAAGTATGAAGAAGGTCTTATTTCCTTAAACCATGTGAAGACTGGAGACCAAGTCGCTGATATTCTCACGAAAGGAGTCACTGGGGTCAGAATGAACTTTATATGTAACAAGTTAGGTCTGGGAAGTTCCCACGACCCAACTTGAGGGGGAGTGTTAAATGCTGTAATGTTAAATGCTGTAGTTAGGGTTAAGAGTTATATATATACATGTGACTTGGTCCAAATAAAGTACAAGTCATTATTTTCTCCAATTAACAGTTATGAATCCTCACAACGATCTGCTCGGTATTCCATCACTGCCCCTTTCTGTCGCAGTTTTTGAAGAAGGGTCTCAAAATCTTTGTACTCTAGTGGGTCAAAGCGGGTTGTGAATCCATCAACAAATTTGTACCATAGCGCATGGTCCCATCCTCGAAGGAACCATTGGGTCCATTGGTATGCGTCCTCCTCAAGGTGAAATGATGTTAACTTTACCCACTGTTCTTCTGGAATTCCTTGATAATTGTAGAACAACTCTGCCTTTTGAACCCATTCCAAAGCATCTCCTCCTTTGAATTTGGGGTAGTTCATGCGTGTCACTTTTAGCGGCATATATGCCCTCAGTTGCGGTTGCCCGGGTCCTCCGTATTCTTGCCCGAGTCCTTGCGGTCCTCGTCAATCAGCGACCACGCGTGGGTACCCTCAATCCCCTCCGCAGGGGTTTCTAATCACTATTAGCGGCCTAAACTCCCATCTGCCTCCTTCTCTGCCGCTATCGGCGTGTCCCGACATTCCTGGAATAGGAAGGAGTCCATCTCGATGTGGGTAGCCCATCCCTCTGGGTCGTCAGTCCTCCTGGCGCCCTTCCCGGTAAGGAGGAAAATCCAAGGCAGACGCATCGATTCTGCCTATCTGGGTTGCCTCGGGCCCTGTTGGTGGTCGTCATGAGCCTCCTGCCCTTTCGTTGTCGATCTCAAGCCCCTTATTAACGTTGGAGGCCCGATCATTACCCTCCCTACCCACACAGTCTTCGTATCCCGCTGCTGGGGCCGGAGCGAGAATCGGGACTGCACTGGTCTCTTCCGCAACAACTTTACCCTTGAGGTGTTGAGTCAACAAATTTTTTATCTCATCCATGTACGCATCCAACTTTTCTTCCAGTCATTTTTCTGATGCCTTCAACTATTCTTCGATGGCCGTCACTGTGTCTGCCAGCCCGGTGTAGTTCTGTTCAAGAGTTGCCAACCGATTGGATTCTTCCTGGGAGCGAGTCACCATGGTGGCGTTGCAGAAATCAGACAAGGCAGTCGGCCAAGAGAACTCGGAGTATGCACGTTGAAGGTGGACGACACCGGCGTCGGAGTATGCCGAAACAACGGAGAAGAATCCTGCTGCGGAGAAGAAGCAAGTAAAGTTCAAACCGTGGAAAAGATGTTGCAGCTGTCGTGAGCGGAAAGAACGACGTGTCAGGATGCAACCTGGGCGGGGATGAAGCAGACGGAGGCTGTGTTCGTTCGTCGAACCCGTCGGTGGATGAAGTAGGCGGAAAGAAGCGGGTGCGAATGAAGCATCGTTCGTCGAGCTGTGGATGATGCGGCGAAGCAGGTGCGAGCGAAGCGGGGTTCGTCGAGCCCGTGGATGATGTTGGTGATCGATGATGGTGGCGGCGGAATCGGCGTTCGTCGATGATGTGACCGATCGAAGGATTCAGCGTTCGTCGGGGTGAAGCAGCGATCCAATCAAAGTTTATTATTATTTTTTGATTTCGGGATAGCGATGCGGTTGGAGGAAGTGCCTCTGAAACCAAATGATATGAACAAGATAGAGATTTGTTTGAAAAAGGAGGGATCTAGGGTTTAGAGAGGGAAGAGAAACTACCTGGAATTACTTGCTTGTCTCCTGCCAGGAAACCCTATGGGGTATTTATACCCCCCGGGCCATAGAGGGGCCGACCGGCCCCTCCCATAGGGGGCTGAACCCGTCCGGTTCAGCCCCCAACCGCCATCATGTTTTAATTAGGGAGGGCTGAACCAGATGGTTCAACCCCTTTTGGTGTCGCATTCTTCCGCCGTCTTTGGTGTTGTTGTCCCACGAGCAGATCGTTATGAGGATTCATAACAAGGTTCCGGTAATTAACCCATTAAATATGATATATACTACATGGTTATAACATATTAATATGATATTCATATTAATATGATATTCATATTAATTCAGTTATATCTTTTACTCAATTTGTTAACATTTATACTGTTTGTAGCTTCTTTTTGGCTTGTTCATTATGGATTTGTGAAAGCTAACAAGCATGTGCATTGCTTTCCTTTGATCAACTTTCAACATTTTCTCAGTCAATTCATTTTATCAAAAATATATTGTATTATTCAAATGTTGTATTATTCTATATAACAATAAAAATACTCATCTGAGGGATCTTCATATTATTAATGATCTCATCATTGAACCTCCAAATAAGTCTCCCGATGAGCCGCTACTCCCATGGGAGGTTCACGAGGCTAGTGTTGACTTTGTTGTGGTGTCCTACTTGCTCCCATAGACACTACTGTTATTGGTGCCCTTCTCGTGGTGGACTATCCTATCATTATCGACCTCCTCGGGATTAAGTCCCCAAGAGGCTCATTTGACAAGCTTTCCCTCCTACACTTTAGTGATGGATTGTGTATCCGTACTAGTGATCATCTCACATGTGATGACTTTTGGTATACACCCCCTGACGAGTCACCTGATGGGCTATATCATTTGAGAGATACCCATCACATCAGTGTTCCACACTATTTTGTCACCATCTACGTCGTCCCTACTGGTGATGACGCCGGTCACACCGAATTTTTCTATCGACCACACGGTAAGGCTCCTGATAGGCCACCCCATGTTAGTAATATCCAAGTCATTGTCAGGTCTTCTCTTAGGAAGTGTGTCAAGTATGTTGTGCTCTATTTGCATCATTCGCTTCATTTGTATGAGTTGGTTTGGTCACTTGTTCATCATTTGTATGCATTACATGAGTCGTTTCGCCGACGAATAATAACGAGCAATGAAAACTATAAAACTCATGCGAATAAGCGAATGGGAGAGCAAATGTTTAATGAAAGCGAGAAAGTAACGGTGCGAGTCCGTCTTGAGAGGCTCCCCTCAGGGCCTGCCAAAAATTTAAACGTCGGGCAAATGGGCCCCTACTCTGTTATTGGTCGTATTCATTTCTTTCTCCATATCCACATCCTTCATGAACAGCTGTGTAATCTACATTTTTCTTCCCTATATGTCCATTTAAGTCTTCTCTCTTTGAAAATCTTCTCTATTTGTGGGATTTCTTTTACTGAATCATCTAAGTCTTCCTAAAATTGTACTTTAATAGATTCACTTAATCCTACTGAAACAATGAATGTTGCATTTATCAAAAATGAGGTTACTTTCTGAAACAAAGAATGTTTCCTGAAAATATAACAATAAATTTTATTTTATCAAAATGAGGTGCCCTTGCAACAGTGACAGCAATCCAAATTCAAATGTTGTATTATTCTATTTATTTTTCAACATCGATAAAAATTCAGATGCTGGGTTTTCTTTTATATTTCTGTTGCTTTTGTAATATGATTGCAATGGAAGTTTTTAAGTTATTCTTGCAGAAGAAAGAACTGAATTTTCCGCTGATTGGGATTGAGTATGAAGGACTGAATGCAGGTGAGGATACTAGGTTTGCTATGATCATGAATTATGGAGCGAGAGGTGATTAAAGAAGAAGGGATGGATCCTAGGAAGCACCGGTATGGGTATGAGTACCGGGTGCGATACGTATCCGGTACGGCGGCACGACAAAAATTTTTAAAACAAAGACACGGGTACGGCGGGATACGTTGTATTAAATATAATAAATATGTATATATATCTCACAAATGTAATTAAAAGTCCTCAAAACAATATTAGATCTAGTATAATTGCATAAATCATCAATTTTTATACCTTATACATACTAAACAACATGAGTATGAAGAACTAACAACGCATGTATATAGTAAAAAAACAAAATAATAAAATTTAAATCAAATTATTTATAATTTTAACGAAAAAAAAGATACTTAAATCTGAAGCGCATTTTGTTATAAACAAACACCGCTAAATGCATTTATGATTCATAAATTTTTTTTTTCTAAAAGTCACACAAAAGTCTTTTGTTTACTTTAGAAAACATATTTTATCACAATATGCAGAACGATCTGGCAAGTCCAAATGTATCTATAGATTAGAGTAACAGGTGTATCCGCCAAGTATCGGATACGTACCGGTACCAGATACGTATCCGGGACGGGTACGTGACCCTCATGGAAGTATCGGTGCCTCATAGGATGGATCAGATGATCTTCTGACATCTAATTAATGAGGCTAATGTAGAAATCGAAGGTGCAAGTAGGGTGAATAGAAGAAGAGAGCAGGAGAAGAGATGAATTCTTTAATCAATTTATAATTCCATAAAACATCGTTTAGTTATGCCAATAAATAATTTTTACTTATAATAGAAGAAGCCTGATAAATAAATAAATAAAAAGCCATCCTATTAATTATCCACAATATATAATCACTCATATAATTGCTCCATAGACTCTCTCAAGGTTGATAAAATTCTTCCACTGAAGAGTTTTATTGACTCGAGCTGGTCTTAGGGTTGGAGCGAGTAAAATTGGTTGAGCATTGTGCATTGAAGTGGGTACAGAGAATATTAAAGCGACCATTACTTAGAATTGGTTCTACTTGAGTGCTAGTTCAACAAAGTCACAGTTTGTTCCATAACCATGCTAGGTCAAGAGAATCTGGTTCAACAATTGGAGTTCCCACTTCAACGATGTGTCCAAGCTTGATTGTAGCTTAAGGGTGTTGACGCGAGAGCTGGTCATAAATAAGAATATTAACAATAATTTTTTGGAATTGAATATAATGTAATGGGCGAATGAGTTTCCTGGTTGGGTGCATATTTGCATAGATGTGTTTTGAAGTGTGAAGCGTGTGCTAGAGCTATGGTTGTACGAAAGAAGTTTGTACTGGGTGATTTGACAGATGTTAGGTGATGTAGGATAGGCTATGTGGGTGCGCGACTATAATGTAATCCTAATGTGAAGTGCGGGGAAGATAACACTATTTTCCCTAACCCTAAATGCGACACATGCAATGACCGACGGTGAATTCACAACATAGTAAAAAAGAAGTGAATCATACACATATTCTGAAGCAAAGTACAATAATTTCTTTGAGCAAGCGGGCTTTGGTTTTCCTCCGCGTTGAGGGCTAAAGCGCGAGATTACGTCTAATAGTTCATGCAAATCACGGGTTAATCCAAACAGAGTTCCACAATTGCAAGATATCCAAAGAGCAAGAGTTCACAATCTCATATATAAATGTAGAAAACAAAGATTCACACACCAAAATAATACTCGCGAAGCAAGGGGAGGCCGTAAGGTGGAGATCCATTGTTCTCGACGGCTGAAACTGCAGACTGGTGGTGTATATCGAGGCTGGATAGGAGACCATTTGTTGGAAATCATTGGTTGTGGACATGCATGGGGTTGCAGGTTTCAGGACAAGGTTAGGGTGACTGGAAACAGGCCGCCCGGGAGGATTTGGGGCTCGGTCTAGGGATCTGGACTTGGCCTCCTGGGGTTTGAATTGTTGGGCTTGAACGGGATGGAGGAAGCAGCGTTTGTGATGATAAAATCTCGTGGATGCTCTTATGTTGAGGCTAACTGGGAAGGATTTCCAAAAGAGCCGATGGTCGACTATGCTGGATGGGATTCACAAGAGAGGGATCGTAGGCGGGCCGCTGTTGGGGTCACATGAGGGATTTGTTTTGGAGGAAGCCGAGTGTTTTTCTGTGGAGTAGGTCATGGGATTTTTGGGGCTTTACAAGATGGATTCCTAAAGGTGGGATGCTGCAACAAGAGGAGGATACAAGAGGGATACAAGAACAAACCTAGGAGTCGTCTCCTAGGGCGTCACATGGTCGTCATCGCGAGCGGATCGCCGGATTCCGGGAATGTTTCTTCTCCAAAATTTGCAATGAAATGGTAGCTGCACCTACTTCTATTTATAATAACTACCCAAGGGTATTCATTACATTAATGACTATGGTTGATTTTTAATGTAACAGACCTGATTACAATAAATAAAAGTATGAAAATACAATGTAATATATGAAAATGCAAGTAAACGAAAATCCTGACGCATCTGTGGAGTCGGATCGCCGATCCGGTCAAGTCCTCCTGCGCGAGTACACGATCGTTGGTCCCGCCTTGCAACGAGCTATCTCCGGCAGGTGATCCCTATCAACTCCCCCGATTGAAAAGCCTTCATCTCTTATGTTGAGGCTAACTGGGAGGGCTTTCCAAAAGAGCCGACAATCGACTATGCTGGGTGGATTCATGGGAGAGGGATTGTAAGCGGACTGCTGCTAGGGTCACATGAGGGATTTGTTTAGGAAGAAGCCAAGGGTTTTGCAGTGGATTAGGGCGTGGGATGGCTGGGGATTTACGGGATAGATTCCCGGAGGTGGGATGCAATGACAAGATGATGTAAGAGGGATACAAGAACAAACCTAAGAGTGGTCACCGTGAGCGGATTGCCAGATTCCGAGAATGTTTCTTCTCCAAAATCAGCAATGAAATGGTAGATTCCCCTACTTCTATTTATAATAACAATCCCCGAGGGCATTCATTAAATCAACGACTATGATTGACCATTGATGTAGCAGACCTGATTACAATAGATAAAGCTGAAAAATAAATGCAATATATGAAAATGCAAGTAAATGAAAACCCTGACACACCTGTGGATTTGGATCGCCGATCCGGTCAAGTCCTCCTGCGCGAGTACACGATCGCGGGTCCCACCATGTGGCGAGCTATCTTCGGTGGGTGATACCCATCAGCTCCCCCGATTGAAAAGTCTTTATCTTTGATGAATGAAGATGATCATACTATAGTCGAAGTCCGGGAGCGAGTCAGTCAAGCTCTGCAAGCACTATCCAAGTGTTGTCAATGAAGGGTCGACCTCACTAGTATACTAAGTATCGACATGCATGACCGTTCGAAGTGGGGGCGTACTCATACGATACAATCTCTGTAATCCTCTCTACCCTTAGCTCACTTAATGGTGGACTCGGAGCGATCGGTGTTACCAACGGTGAAGCCATAAAATACCAACCCAAAAGTCGGTAGGTTTCAGGAGCGGGGTGGGTGTGAGACTGAGGATGTGGAGGTGAAGGCTTAGGAGGATCTCCACTATGCGGGTCTGCATATTCGTGAGGCTCATAGTATGACATTAGATCCTCAGCATTAAATATGAGATGAATACCCATGCTCGTGGGGATATCATACTCGTAGACATTTATTCTGATCCGTGATTGTGTATGAACTCATTTGCCTGACGCTCAACTTGTTACAGGTCCCTGAGGGAGCCTTTCAGCACGAATTCGCACTATCACCTGTGCACCTTCTAGAAATACCTGCACTCGCCTGTGAACATTTGCGTGCGATTTATAATATTCATTAATAGTAATGATCCACCATCAGACCGACTTATGCAACTCATAAAAATGACTCATAAAGGACTCGACTGACTTGTTGGGGCGGGACTCTAATGGAACAAGGATATGGTCGATAGGTTTCCTAGGCTACTACATGAAATGAACTCAACTCAGTTGACCTATTGACCGAGCTATTGTAAGTGAACTTCACAAAGGAGAGAACCGAATCCCAACTAGATATGTGTTCACCCAGACACGTAAGCAAGTTTCCTAGACTTCTATTAACCACCTCAGTTTGTTTGTCCGTCTGAGGGTGATAAGCCGATTAGAATTTCAGGGTTGTGCCAATCTTGTGTCATAGTGTCTTCCAAAAGTAACTTATGAACCTCACATCTCTCCCAAACACTATTGATTTCAGCAGACCGTGCAACCTAAATACGTCCCTCACGAATAAATATGTTGTCTTACTGCACACAATGAAATGAGTCATCTTCGAGAATCGGTCGATGACGACATAGATAGAGTTGTGCTTCCTCAGGGTGTGAGGTTGTCTGAGCAGGAAATTCATACCAACATCTACCCTAAGCTGGTATGGGATAGGCAAAGGAGTGTATATGCCAGTGCTTTGTTGGACACCCTTGGTCGTTTGACAGGTGTGATAATGTCAGATGATCCAAGCCACATATTTCTTCAAGATCGGCCAATAAAAACGGGCTTGCACAATAACTATCATTTTATCCCTACTGAAATACCTGATAGTGCCACCATCTGCATCTCCCAGATCAAGCAATCACGATAGGTTGTTGTCGGTATGCATAGGTGAGACCCCTAGTATAAACAATCCTCAATAATCTTTAACCCATAAGTATGTTCTGGACAAAGTGGCATAAAACTCACCAAAATCTGGACAAGTCAGATAGTTAGTGATTTGATGTAGGGTAGGCTATGAGGGTGCACCAAACTAAGACTACTAGGGGTGGAATGCAAATGCGACACAAACCTTAGTCTAAATGCAATGCAACCGTCGGTGACGGCGACGTTTAATTTTGAGTAATGAAAATATTAACACCACGCAAGATGATTAAAGAGCAAAAGACAAACATTCAATTTAGCAAATTTTAAATGACTTTCCTCCGCTCTGAGGGTCAAGGCTAAGCGCGCGGCGAATAATTCCCACTTGCAAATTATAATTGTATCGCAACAAAGTTCTACATGTATGAATCCAAGCAAAGCACAATAAATAATCCAATAATAATGTCAAGTCACATAAACCAATACACCAAGGAGGTCACCAAAGTACCAAGCTGACTGAGGCATTGAAGATTTCGGATCAGGATGCGTAGATTGGCAATCGGAAGTGGAGCCGGCGGCGTGGAAATGATGGTAGCAGCTGTCCTCGGTGGTGGATGGCAAGATCGGGCCGAAAATAGGTAGATCCGGCCACGTGAGAGTAGATCCGGGCAAGGGAAGGGTGGATCCGATGTTTGGGAGTGGATTCGGGCTACGAAAGGAAATATGAGTGGTGGGATGACGGATCGGGGGCTGAATTTCTCAGATCTGGACTGATCTTGAGAAAGGAGACGGCAGGGAAGTGGATCCACGTAATGGGAGGGGTGGAGGCTAGGATTTGCGGCCACAAGAAGAGAGGCGGCTTGGGGAGGGAGGGCTTTGACGTTTGAGGGTGTTGCGGGCCTGGTAGGGGGCGGCGATGGTAGAGGAAGGGGAGGGGGTAGTCGACTGAGGTAGGATGTGGAGTAGGGGAGGCCGGCGGGATGTATAGGGAGGAGAAAAACTACCGGCGGCTGTAGGGGACTGGCTGGAGCAGGTCGCCGATTTTGGGGAGGGAAAAAGGGGGGCTGCAACGATGGAAATAGGGTTTGAGGGGTGGAGAATGGAGGCTAGGGGTAGGGGAAGGCTTTGGGGAAGAAATACTAACCTAGGAATCGTCACCTAGGGCTCCACGGAGTCGTCACCGTGGCTTGATCGCTGGATTCCGGGAATAACACTCTTCAAAATCTGCAATGCCTCCATTCAGCCCCTAACACCTCTATTTATAATAATAAGAAGACTAGAACATCTCAATCAACAACTATAATTGGCCAGTGGAAAAAATATATAAATATAACAATAATAAACTAAAATATATAAAGTAATATATGATCTCGACTTGCGACGCGGATCCAGACACATCCGCGAAGTCGGATCGGCGATTCGGTCAAGTCCTACTTCGCGAATACACGAACGTGGGTCCCGCCTTGCGGCAGACCCCTTCCGGTGCACGATCTGATGGATCCCCATCATGATCACTCTCAAACCCATCCACTCGTGCTCTCAGCGCAGTTATGTGACTCGGCGGCTCAGAGCTTTCACCGATTTGTTCTCAACACCTACGCGGTGTTTGAGAATATAGTGAAATTTTGTAGATTCTCGACCCACTTGACGTGTCGATGCCCTAACTTCTTCTACGAATCTAAGTAACACAACGCCTAGTGATCAAAAGAAAACACAAACTCTCGAGGTAGGAGGTAGTGCCTCCAGTTGCGAAGAGACTGGATAATAACATAGAACTCTCGATCGTAGTTCGAGTATTTCTGCTTTACTTCATTCAGTTTCTCACTGAAGTAAGAAACCACATGTCCCTTCTGACTCAACACATCACCTATGTCAATGTCAGATGCGCGACATGCGATTGCAAATGCCTTACTAAAATCAGGGAGTCTCAAAACAAGGTCATTAATTTCTTCTTAATCTCCTCAAATGTCTGAGTGGACGCTGTGATTCACTAAAATCACCCTTGTGGAGGCAACTCGTGAAAAGGGTCATAATCGTACTAAACCCTTTGACGAACCTCCTATAAAAGGTAGCGAGTTCATGAAAGTTATGGGCCTTATGATTAGTCGAGGGTATGGGACACTCACAAATGAACTTGACCTTTTCATGATCAACAAATACTCCAGTGGCGGAGACAATAAATCATAAGAAGGGGACCAACTCAGACAAGAACAAACACTTATTTAAATTCACAAATAGTTTCTCCTTGCGGAGAATATCAAACAAGAGTCTTAGGTTCTCAAGGTGGTCAGTGTGATTCTGATTGTATATCGAAATGTCGTCGAAATATCTGGCTTATAACTTGCCCATGTAGGACCGCAACACTTGCGTCATGACTCTCATTAATATACTCTGGGCATTCGATAGCCCAAATTACATGAATAACCACTCATACAAACCGTCCTTGTTCTTCCACTCGCCCCCTTCCCAAACTTGAATCTGGTGATACCCACTACAAAGGTCGATCTTCGTGAAGATTTGAGCACTTGCCATCGTGTATAATAAGTCGTCGACCCGGAGGTTATAAAAGAGGAACTTCACAGTTATCTTGTTGATAGCTCAGGTATCAATATACATGCACCATCTACCATCCTTCATAGGGGTAAAAAGGGTAGGGACCACACATGGACTTAAGCTCTCGTGAATGAAGTGCTTTCGGAGAAGTTCATCGCCTGCCTCTGGAGCTCAACGTACTTATCAGGGTTCATACGATAATGGGGGTGGATCGGTAACGAAGCTCCCGGGACGAGATCGATCTCGTGTTGAATGTTACACAGTGGTGGTATCTCATCAAGGAACTCTTCAGGAATAATATCAGCAAACTCATTTACAATGTGATGAACGTCTGGGTGTGGCTCGGGAGTCTCGGTAGGGCACTCAGAAGCCATGGTGGTTTCCACTATATAAACAATACGCGCCTCAACGCTCTCTCAAAAACTCGCACAATCTCAAGATATGCAGGAGTTTTAAGGAGCTCGTACTAACAAATGGCTCAACCTGCCCTTTAAATTTCTCCTTGGGTTGGTTAGGGGACAATATGTTCTTTCAACCCTTATCATAAAAGACACACGTGTTCGATCGATCGAAACACGTGGCGTCATGATCATATAGCCAGGGTCTCCTGAGCAATATATGGGGGACATTCATGGATATGACATCACACCACACTCGATCCTCAAATGTCGTGAGACTGATCGGAACAAAGAACCATTGAGTGACTTGGATCGCAGTCTTGTCGACCCATATGACACAACAGGTGGGGGCGACATCGCCTGCATATGCTTAAGACTCTTTTGGGCCACAATATTCACTCAACTCATAGTCAATTTGCAGTGACTGCTTGCACTAGGGAAATAGGTATAGAAGATAGTAGTGCATCGTCGGTCCTTGTCTGCGCGTGGGGTATACAATAAGCGTGTAACTACTCCCATCTCCGGTGATATCTCGACATCTCTCTCCCAACCCTCCTCAATTGTGGTTACAATCTCCTCTTCGACCAAGGTTGTCAGGATCGCGATTCAGATCATAGGATCTTACGATCCTACGATCCAGATTTTGTAAATCGATCCTGAGTTTGTAAAGCGATCCCCGATTCGTCCCTACTATCAGATCCGATCCTACCTTGAAACGATCTCATCTAGGATCTCGATCCTGACAACCTTGTCTTCGACCGTATCCTCAACCTCAGTGTTATCGCCGTCCTCAATGAGTAGATTTCGAGTAGGGTACTGTGCCGCCACGTGAACTCTACCAAAGCATTGGATGCCCTCAGGCTCATGCTTGGCTTGTGATAATTGCCTTGCCTTGACTTTCGCATCGGTATGCGCATGAGAGGTAGTGTGGATGGGGTCAGGCTCCTAAATGTAGTACTGTTCGTGCACGTAGGTACTTGTCTCGCCCAGTATAACGGAGGTGTCACTCATACTCCAAAGATAACTGGAAAATCTGCTTGACCGGCTCAAGACGACATGGGATGATCTCCCTACGGATATCAGTCTTTATCTCAGCTCGAAAGCGAGAAGTTGTCGCTATGAGATTCTTTAAAATATCACTATGAACAACCAACTCATTAAAGAAGAACATGTAGTCGGCAACGAAGTGGGTCCCCTGTTACAGAGCGTATAGCTGGTCCAGGAGATGAACTCAGTAAGATGTCGGTGGGTACTTATCCTTCAACCTCTGCTTCATGTTCATCCATCTGGTGATGGGATAATAGCCATCGCAATCTAAAATCCTCTTAAGGCTCGTCCAAAACATCTTTGCCTAACCGTGAAGCTTCATTTTTGCGAAGGTGACCCGCCGCTCGTCGCTTAGCCCGTACCACCCGAAGTAGTTGTCCAAGTCTAAGAGCCAGCCATTGAAGGCTTTTGGCTCCAGATGGCCATCGAAAGAAGGAACGTCAATGCTGATACGTTGGGTGATGTCGTCCTCCTGGGGAGGTCTGCCTCGACTTGGCTCCCGATAATCCTCATAATAATCATCATGATCGTAGTTGTGTAGAGCAGTTGGGGGACCACACTCTCTACGGCTTGAATCATATAGTCTTATTGATCATGATCATGACGATTAGGTAGGGGTCCACGATCTCTCTGACCCTGTGGCTGAGAATACCTAACATAGGTGGGATCCTGTTGTCGCTCATGGATGTGGTTGGAGTTCCACTTCATAGGTGGTGTGGGGCCCCGATGGGGAGCCCCGATGGTGAGCCTCACGATGATGTCGATCAAGGGGAGGAGGAATACCCTAGGCTGACGGTGTGGGGGAGGATACACGTCAGGGTCCTCTCTTGAGGGTCACCCTGATGCATCGACGTCTTCGTTGGGTTTTTAAAATTTTTAATACGCGTGTTAATCTTAGCGACACCATGACGGAGATCATCGAATTAGGTATCTAGGGAATTGAAGCGATCTAAGATTATTTGTTGGAATTTAGTTGGGGACATGACTGAATTCAAACTAACTGCCCGATCGTCAGTGACATGGGGATCAAATATAGGGGATCTAAAGAACCTATCAGTACGGTGCATAAAAGTGGCCTAAACCTTGCTCTGATACCAACAAATGTAGGATAGGCTATGTTTGTGCGCGATTGTAATGTAATCATAATGTGAAATGCATGGGAAGATAACTCTATTTTCCTTAACCCTAAATGCTACACATGTAATGACCAACGACATATTCAAAACATAGTAGGAAAGAGGTAAATCGTACACATATTTTGAAGCTAGGTAAAATAATTTCTTTAAGCCAACATGCTTTGGATTTTCTTCGCCTGTAGGGCCAAAGTGCGAGCGCCGAATGAATAGTTCTTGCAAATCACGGGTTAATCCAAACAAAGTTCCACAATTGCAAGAGTTCCAAAGGGCAAGAGTTCACAATCTCATATATAAATGTAGAAAACAAAGATCCACATAACAAAATAATACGCACGAAGCAAGGGGAGGATGTAAGGTGGAGATCCGATGTTCCCGACGGTTGAAACTGCGAACTGATGGTGTAGATCAAGGCTGGACATGAGACCAACTACTGAAAATCGTGGGTTGTTGACAAGCAGGGGGTTGCAGGTTTCAGGACAAGGCTAGTGTGTCTGGAAGCGGGCCTTTTAGGAGGATTTGGTGCTCACTCGCTGGATCTGGACTTTGCAACTTGAGGTTTGGATTGCTGGGCTCGAATGGGATGGAGGAAGTAGCGTCTGGAATGATAAAATCTCGTGGCTGCGCTGTTATTGACGCTAACGAGGAGAGATTTCAAAAAGAGCTGATGGTCGGCTGTGCTGGGTGGGGTTCATGAGAGAGGGATCGTAGGCAGGGCGTTGTTGGGGTCACGCGCGATATTTTTTTTAGGAGGAAGTCGAGGGTTCTACAGTGGAGTAGGGAGTAGGATTGTTGAGGCTTTACAAGATGGATTCTTGGAGGAGTGATGCAGCAGCAAGAGGAAGATACAAGGGGGATTCGAGAATGTTGAAAGAGCTTAAAAGCTTGTATGTATTACTTCAGTATATAAATACAAGGAGAGAATACACATATATAGGGAGAAGAAGAGAGGAGAAAATCCTATACAAGATGTGGGACTAAAAGGAGGAGAGAAGATAAAAATAATAAATGGGCCCAATAATGGGCCCTTTACATGGGCTATTTTAACACTCCCCCGCAAGCTGGAGCGTACAAATCGTATGCGCCAAGCTTGGACAAGCATTGATAGAAGAGCGTCTTGGAGAGAGCCTTCGTGAAGACATCCGCAACTTGTTCTGATCCTGGGACATGGCTTAGGTCAATCTTCTTCATTTGAACCTTTTCCCGGATGAAGTGACAATCGACCTCAATATGCTTCGTTCTTTCGTGAAAGACCGGGTTCTTTGCGATATGTATGGCTGCTTGACTGTCACAAAGGAGACGAGCCGGTGATGGTAATTTTACACCCAGATCAGTTAGAAGACTTTCGAGCCATGTCAATTCTGATACAACAGATGCCATTGCCCGGTACTCTGCCTCAGCTGAAGATCGAGCAACGACCGCTTGTTTCTTACTACGCCAAGTAACAAGATGTCCTCCAAGGTAAGTGCAAAAACCACTCGTAGATCGTCGGTCATCAAGAGAGCCAGCGTAATCAGCATCAGAATATGCCACCAGTGTTGGAGCAGAAGAGGAGGTCCTGTAGACAAGTCCCTGGCCAGGAACGTTTTTCAGATACCTGAGAATTCGTTCTACTGCTTGAAGATGAGATTTTCGAGGAGAGTGCATGTATCTGCTGACAAGGCCGACAGCAAAAGAGATATCAGGTCTGGTAACTGTGAGATATATCA
The DNA here is from genome assembly GCA_039513925.1 of Platanthera zijinensis. NCBI lineage: Eukaryota > Viridiplantae > Streptophyta > Magnoliopsida > Asparagales > Orchidaceae > Platanthera > Platanthera zijinensis. The sequence continues at coordinate 208,748,167 of CM077083.1, forward strand.
GTTTTCCAACAAGGCGTCGATAGTATTCAGGGTTCTGGAGGAGGTGATCGGAGTCAGAAGCCTGGGCACACAGTTTGTGGTTCACATCCATAGGAGTATCACTTGGCTTGCATCCGGATTGACCCGCATCATGAAGAAGGTCAAGACAGTATTTCCGTTGAGAGAGTGTGAGCCCATCCGGCCTTCTGGCAATTTCAAGACCCAAAAAATAACGAAGAGATCCCAAATCCTTTGTCTGAAAAACTGAGTTTAGATGGATTTTGACGGCCTGTATCCCTTGGGAGTCATCTCCAGTAATGATAATATCGTCGACATAAACTAACAGAATAACCGTTCCTGTTGGTCGGTGACAGAGTAAAGAGCGAAAAATCGGCCGTGCTCCGATTGAAGCCAATTTCACGGAGGACCTTACTGAATTTTTCAAACCATGCCCGTGGAGATTGTTTGAGACCATATAGAGCCTTTTTAAGATGGCAGACCTGAGACTCCCCCGTGGTCTCAAACCCGGGTGGTTGTTGCATGTAGACAGTTTCGTGGAGATCCCCGTTCAAAAACACATTCTTGATATCCAGCTGAAAGAGAGGCCACCGGCGATGAACAGCAACAGAGATAAGGACGCGAACACTATTAAGTTTCGCGACCGGAGAGAACGTTTCTGCATAATCTAGCCCCTCCTGTTGAGTGAAACCTCGAGCCACAAGACGGGCTTTTAGGCGGTCAATTGTCCCGTCCGCAGCATGTTTGATGACAAACACCCACTTGCACCCAACTGGTTTCTGGCCCGGGGGAAGGGGAACAACCGACCAAGTCTGGTTAGACCAGAGAGCAGACATTTCTTCCCCCATGGCCGCTCGCCATCCTGGATGTTGAAGCGCCTCCTGCACAGAATTAGGAATAGCAACCGAAGAGAGAGAAGTAGCCAAAGTGTGTAAATAGGGAGAGAGGCGATGGAGAGATACGTAGTTCGCCATTGGATGAGCAGTGGAAGGCAATACCTGATCAGTTGGACACGGAGTATCCATAGTAGAGACCGACGGCAGAGGGGCAACGGAAGTGGTAGAGCGACGAGTGTAGACGCGGATAACTGGTGGTTTGGAGGGAACGACAGTCGGTTCAGAGGGGACGACAGTCGGAGGAGGAGTGACGGGAATGACGGGGCGTGGGATGGATGAAGGAGAAGGTGTTGGTGGGAGATGGTCGGTTGAAGGAGCAGGAAAGAATGGTTGATCTTCGCGGAAAGTGATATCAGCAGAAACGGAGATTTTGCGGGTAGTAGGAGAATAACATACATACCCCTTTTGGGTGCGTGAATAACCAACAAAGATATGCTTGGCCGCGCGAGGATCCAGCTTATCCGAGGAAGGCCCCAAACGGTGAACGTAGCATAGGGTACCAAAAACACGAGGTGGGAGAGGAAATGCCGGGGTTGAGGGAAAGAGTATGCTAAACGGAGTAGCATAGTTGAGAATAGAGGAGGGGAGACGGTTAATGAGAAAGCAGGCGGTCGAGACCGCAAAATTCCAATATGGTTTAGGGACATGCATTTGAAGCATGAGGGAACGGGCAACGTCGAGTAAGCGGCGATTCTTGCGTTCGGCAACACCGTTTTGTTGTGGTGTGTAAGCGCAGGAAGTTTGATGAAGAATGCCAAACTCAGAACATAAACCAGTAAATTCGTGGCTAGTGTACTCACGGGCATTGTCAGTTCGTAGAGCTTTTATGGTTTTGTGGAATTGTGTACGAGTTTCGAGGACAAATGCCCGAAAGACACGGGGAAGCTCGGAGCGGTCACGAAGCAAGTATAGCCAGGTAGTGCGAGAGTGATCATCAATAAATGTTATAAAATATCGGAAACCAGAAATACTAGTAATTTTAAATGGTCCCCAAATATCTGAATGCACTAAATCAAAAGGAGCAACGCTCCGAGTACAATGGGAAGAAAACGATGAACGAGTTTGCTTTCCGAGGATACATGAGTCACACTGGAAGGGGGTAAAAGAAACATCTGGGAGAGCCCGCTGGAGGATTGGTAGAGGAGCATGCCCAAGTCGACGATGCCAATCAGTGGAAGATACGGATGAGAGGATGGTGGGAGAATCGTCGAGAAGGTAGAGCCCATTCTGCAGCCGGCCTTTACCAATGGTAGTCTGCGTCCGCCGATCCTGTATAACAAAAGAAGAGGAAGTGAATATAACAGTACAGTCCAGATCATTAGTAAGACGTCCAACAGAGAGTAAATTGAACGGGGAACTCGGAACGTGAAGAGCCGAGCGGAGGGAGATGGAGGAGGTGAGAGGAAGATCTGCCGAGCCGGAGACGGGGACAGTGGCCCCATTAGCCACAGTAATGGACTGTGGATACGAAGAATTCAGGTACTGGGCAGGTTGATGTGGAGTAATGTGATGAGTAGCGCCAGAGTCCACAATCCAACCCAAGCCAGTGGAGAGACAAGCGGTACCTGTGTTAGAGACGGGGGCAATGGAGGCAAATGGTGGGTTGAGCAATCCCTGGAGGTGCTGCAGCTGAAGGCGGACACTTTCAAGATCAGGATGACCAGCATCAGTAGCAACAGAGGCCGTCGGGCGCGGAGGATAACCAACTTTCTTATAGCAAGTGGCCTCGAGATGACCATCTTTCCCGCAGAAGGAACACTTCGGCCGACCCCGGCCACCGCGACCACGGCCGCGAGAACCAGAACGACCCCCCCGAGTAGAAGGAGGAGGGGAAGGTAGAAGTGGAGGAGCCTGTTGAAGAAGGGCCGGAGGGGCCGTAGTATCTGGAGGAGGAGGAACACGGAGAAGCATGGCACACACATCAGAGAATGATGGTGTGATAGATGAAGCTAGGACCTGAGCACGAACACTCTGAAGGTGAGGAGGAAGACGGGCCATAAGGATGGCAGTACAAGCAGCTTCCTTCTGAGCACGCTGAGCAGCAGCATCATTGGTGAACGGCTGATGCTGGATCCATGCTTCGGCCAGAGTCTTCGCACGAGCAACAAAGGATGTCATATCCGAAGCCCCTCCAGTGTCAAGAGAGAAAAGGTCAGTGAGGATGTCGTAGAGATGCTGGAGGCTGTCCCGTCCAGAATATAAGGAGTGTAGCTCAGTCCATATATCTTTGGCAGTCTCATGATACATCGCATTTGATACGGCTCACCATCTAAAGAGTTCAAGATCCAGGTCTGAACTCGGCCATCATTGCGGAGCCAGTCATCGGTAGGAGGAGTGGGAGGAGCCTGAGTAAGGTGAGGAAGAAGGCCCTTGGCCTGAAGAACCCGTCTAACGGAATGCACCCAAGGGACGAAGTTCTTCTTTCCAGAGAGAGATATGGTAGTGATGCGCAGCTCATCACGGACTTCTGGAGTGGTAGCCGGGCGGTCAGTCGGACAAGCCGGGCGGTCAGCAGGCGGGCTGGCCGTCGAGCCAGAGGAGTTACCGGAAGAGCCCATGCGGACAGACGGGCGAGGACGCTGCGAGAAGGGCAGGAGGCCGCTGCGAGGAGAAAAAGAGGTCGCGGCGAGAAGATGCGACTGCAAGAGGCAGGTCGCAGCGCGAGAAGAGGCAGGTCGCAGCGCGAGAAGAAGCAGGCCGCTGCGAGAAGAGAATCAGGCCGCGCGGTCATACCAGCGATCTAGCTGATCACGACCAAGATGCGGAAAGGGAAGTCCGCACGGTCAGGTGGACAAGGCCGCGGATAGAGAAGAGGCGAGAAGGAGGTTGCGAGTTACCACGCAAGCGACAAGACGGAGCAGACCGCAGCGGATAGGAGCAGCCCGCAAGGGAAGAGTCAACGGCGAGAAGAGGACAAACCGCCTGCGAGAAGAAACGGAGGCCGCCGTGAGAAGGACTGAGGAAGACCACGACCAGAATGCGGATAGGTAGCAGTCCGCACGGTCAAGCCGGACACCAGCGAGTAGGCAGTTCGCGACCAGAGGGCAGAAACAGAAGAGATACCGCCCCGGTCAAGGTGAAGCCAGCAGCGGTCAGCTCGCGAAAGGAAACCGCGAGGTCGCAAGCGAGAAGACGGAAGCTGAGAGAAGCGGATAGAGAGAAGCTCGCCGCGGAAGAGAGGAGATCGCGGCGGATAGACCAGAAACCGCAGCGGATAGAGAAGAGGTGGGTCCCACGAACTAGAGAGAGAGGTGGCTATAAAAGGCCTGAAGGGGGGTGGAACCACGGAGAGGGAGAGGAGAAGAGGAAGGCAACGAGCAAACCACAGAACCTGCGGGTAGAAGCCTGCGGATAGGAGCCCGCAGCGGATAGGCGCCCGCAGCGGATAGGCGCACAATCCGCAGGAGAAGCGGTGAGGAGGTCGCAGCGAGGCGGGCTGGGCGGTTAAAAAAGGTGAGACCGCACAGGAGACGAACCTGGCTCTGATACCATGTTGAAAGAGCTTAAAAGCTTGTATGTATTACTTCAGTATATAAATACAAGGAGAGAATACACATATATAGGGAGAAGAAGAGAGGAGAAAATCCTATACAAGATGTGGGACTAAAAGGAGGAGAGAAGATAAAAACAATAAATGGGCCCAATAATGGGCCCTTTACATGAGCTATTTTAACAGAGAATAAACCTAGAAGTCGTCAAATAGGTCCTCACTGAGTCGTCACTCGTCACCTTGAGCGGATCGCCGGATTCCGTGAATGTTTCTTCTCCAAAATCTGCAATGAAATGGTGGTTGGCCCCTACTTCTATTCAACGGCTACATTTGTTCGTTAATGTAACGGATCCGATTACAATAAATAAAAACTAGAAAATAAAATGTAATATATGAAAATGCAACTGGACAAAAATTCATACGCATCCGCAGAGTCTATGAGGGCTCGAGGCTATGAGAGCACACATGCCAACAACATTAGAGATCATGATTTCATTTAAGGTAGCATTTATAAGAAGTTGCTCCAACTTCTTTATTATGTGGTGCCTCCACTAAATATACTATTAGTTGGAGCCCTCTAGAAAATCGATCTATGGCCGCTGTTGGATCGTTCTTTCTAATATGAATGTGATCGTGATAAGAACGCAAATAAATTCCAGGAGGAATCTGGCAAGGGGAAGGGCCGGTGGGGGTGAGTGAGAAGGAAGGAGGAAGAAAAAAGATGAAATTAGGGAGCAACCCTAAAAAATATCTTTATACATTCCAAGATGATTTCACACAAACCCCTTCCACTTATATAGATGAGGGAGAGCAACTAAACAAGGGAATACAAAAGGCACCCAAACAAGGAAATACAAAAGATAACCCAATAAGAAAATATAAAATAATAAGTTAATTGATTGTTATTAATTAGTATGAATTAATTAATATCAATTAATTAATTCATACAAATCAATTTTAAGAAGGTCGATCATTGCGGCTTTCATATGCGCATTCCATAAATTATTATGAGGCGGTTCACTTGAGTGAATGCGCCCACGACGACAACGACTTCCATATGCGCACTCCATAAATTATGACGAATGAGGTCCACTTGAGTGAATGTGCCCGCGACACGTGGACTCTTAATACTCCATCTGTCCTTCAAAACGAGCTTGCCCTCAAGCTCGTGTACCAAGCGGGTGGCCGGATCATCTGGTACCTTGAACTCCCGCAAGAACAAAGCCAGGTAGCGTGTAGCAGCGTCGACGATGTTGGCTAGTCGCGGTGGCGCCATCGGAAATACAGGCGACAAAAGTAATGGCTTTCGCAAGGTCGGTGGAGCGGTGGTGAGCAACAACCATAAGGATGTCGGAGATGCGATGACAGGCGGCAGGAACGGATCCGTCGGGGACAGCAGGGCACGGGACAATAGAAGAGCCGGCGAGGCGGCCGTTGGAAGCGGCAAGGCAGGGGCCCGCGGAGCAAGAGCCAGGAGAGGAGGCAGTGAGATGGCCGAAGGAGACGGCCAAACGGGTGACCGGGGAGGTGGCGGAAGCGGTGGAGGTACGACCACTTTGGAGAGACGTGGTACGTCAGCGGCCGGTTCGCTCTCGACGGGAGGATCGACTGCGGGGCGTAGGGGCCGGTTAGTGTCGTTGTTAGGATTCGGCCAGGTGCAACTCAGTAGCCGTCTAGATCTCTACACGTGGAGCACATCAGGAGAAGGAATCAGCATCAATGGCGGCCATCACTGGACACGCGGCTTCATCATTGCTGAGCCGAATGTGTATGGAGCAAGCAACATCAAACCAACAACCACTTGATTAATAGTTAAAGCCAGGATCTACCTACACGTGTCAGCATCAGGACAAGCATCAGCCATGAGATTTATAGTTTGATTTATGACCGTTACCATGTAATTAGCACAGTTAGTAGGCTATAAATAGTCTGAACAATTATAATTGTTTTTATGCGATGGGTTAATAAAGTAATTGTTTTTTTTCTCTCACTGTCTTTCTCCCTCTCTCTGTTAGTCTCTTTCTCTCTCCTTCTCTCTCCCTCTCACTCTTTTTTTATCCTCCCAGAACCTTTTCCCCTCCCTCCGGCGGCCTTCCGGCGACGCCGTGGTAATCTCCTCCCCTCTAAGGCGGCACTCTTGCCGTCCAATCCGATTCGGCCTTACGTGGCCCTATCATTTGGTGCTCTCGTTCCTTGACCTCAAGCTTTCCCATGGCAGACCACACTCGTTCAAAGGACACACAAAATCACTTTCTTGAGTTACAAGAAGCCTTCCGTGCAGAACAGGAGACTCGGCTATCACAGTATTCCGATCTCCGTGACGAAATCCAGACCAAAGAAACTCTTCTGGTCCAGCAAATCATCGAAACACGAACGGATGCAGCGGACAAAATCGACACACTCCGGAGTGACATGATGGCCCAATTCAAACAGATGCAGACTTCCCTCGATATGCTGCATGCTCGGTCATCGGATTTCAGTTCCGGCACACCATCGCAAGGCGTTCTTGGACATTCCCCTCAAGTTTCAATGTCGCACCAGGTCGTTTCTTCCCTTTCTGAATCTAAATTTAACTTGACCCGATTTAGTGAAGGCGACCCAACCGATTGGTTATATAATTTACAGCTTTACTTTCAATATCATAATACTACCCCACGGGATTATTTACTGCTCGCGGCGTGTCACCTTGACCGGCCAGCATCACGCTGGTACCAGGCAACTTTACGTGACCTCCCTACTATAACATTCCCATATTTTGTTGAGGCCATAATGAAACGTTTTGGTCCCTCCACTTACGAGGATCCTGCAGGATCCTTAAAACAACTGCAACAGGTAACGACAGTTACCGACTATAAGAACCAATTTGAAGAACTTTTAACCAGAGTTCCAGGACTTACACCCGGGTTTATAACCAGTATATTCGTTTCCGGCCTTAAACCTGCTATCCGTAGTATCGTTAAAATGCAACGACTAGCCGATTTACATGATTCATACGCTCTAGCACGAATGACTGAAGATCAAGAATTAGACACACTTCAACACCAGTTACAACGTCTGCGCGTGGACAACCCACACAAATAAATTACAACCTTACACAACAACCTCACACACCTCACGACTCCAATGGCAAAACATTTCTAATAATCCAGAGTTCCCAAAAACACAAAATCCCCCTAAGTATCGAATACGACGCTTATCTGCAGCTGAACGCCAGCGTCGTCGCGACCTGGGTCTATGCTACAGCTGCAACGATAAATATACTTACGGCCACCGTTGCAAGGGCTCGGGCTCCCTGTTATACTTTCAGGGTAGCGCTGAACCAGAACCACCAGACGATACCAACGACGAACCCATACAGGAAGCCGTCGACCATAGTGGTTCAGTTTGTATGTATGCCCTGACCGGTGAAACCTCTAGTACATGTTTAAGAGTGCTCGCACAGTTAGGCTCACATTCACTCCAAACGTTAATTGACAGTGACAACTCCCATGATTTTATATCCAAACGAATAGCATCCTTTTTAAACTTACCCATCCTGGCCATTCAACCATTTAAGGTCTTTATGGGCAATGGTATGTCAGTTCTATGCACAGGCAAATGTGTGGACATCACCCTGCTCATTCAAACCAATGTGTATAAACTGAATTTATACGTCCTCGACCTACATGGGGCGGATATCGTTCTGAGAGTACGATGGCTACGGTCCTTAGGACCGGTAACCACCGACTACTCAACCCTCACGATATCATATGTCACCAAGCAGGGACAAATCACATTACAAGGCCAACCCACAAACCCTGAACAGGAGGTTTCATCATCGCAGGTGGCTAGATTGATGTACCTACAATCATCGGCCCTGTGCATATTAACCAACGAGCTACCACAAAACTGTCCAGGAGGGCTTCCGGACTCCATTTCGAATACCAATTTACCTATTAAATTTCAGGCTTTAATACAAAAATATCAAATTTTGTTTCAGGACACTCCAGTTTTTCCACCAAAGCGACCCATTGATCACACAATTCCCCTCATACCTCATTCCAAACCAGTAAATGTCAAACCATACCGATACCCCCATTATCAAAAAAATGAAATTGAAAAACTCGTACGGGAAATGTTAGATGCTGGCCTGATACGACCAAGCACCTCGAGTTTTAGTTCCCCAGTTATTTTAGTTAAAAAAAATTGGGTCATGACGTTTTTGCGTAGATTATCGGGTTCTGAATAATTTCACTATCAAGGATCATTTTCCTATTCCAACCATCGATGAATTACTCGATGAATTATATCACGCCTGTTTCTTTTCAAAATTGGATTTACGAGCAGGCTACCATCAAATTCGGATGGCCGAGGAGAATATCCACAAGACATCCTTTCGAACACATCATGGCCATTACGAATTCACCGTAATGCCGTTCGACCTTACAAATGCTCCATCAACCTTCCAATCATTGATGAACTCCATTTTCAGGCCCCACTTACGCAAATTTTTGGTAGTTTTTTTTTGATGACATACTCGTTTACAGCACCACAGAAACTGACCACATAAATCATTTAGCCACGGTTTTTCAAATCTTATTTACTAACGTTATGCAAGTAAAATACTCTAAATATTTTTTTTTCAAGACTGAAATTGAATTTTTAGGCCATTGCATTACCGCAGGCACAGTGTATCCGAATCATACCAATATTAAGGTCATTGAAAATTATTCTACACCTAAAACACAGAAGGACGTACGAGCATTCTTAGGACTAGCAGGTTTTTATCGCAAATTTATTAAAGGATTTTCTATCATAGCAGCACCATTATCTGAATTACTAAAGAAAAATAACTTTGACTGGAATGCTACCACTGAAGCGGCTTTCCAGACCTTAAAAGAGGCTTTAATTTCTAAACCCACACTAACCTTGCCTAATTTTGACGAACAATTTACTATAGAAACAGATGCTTTCGGCATAGGAATAGGAGCAGTGTTATTACAAAATAAAAATCTGATTGCTTACTTTAGCAATAAACTGACCCCACTTATGCAGCAGAAGTCGACATACGTATGGGAGATGTACGCAGTCACTTCCGCAGTTGCCAAGTGGAGACAATATTTGTTGGGTCATCAATTCCAAATCCTCACAGACCATAAAAGCCTCCACAATCTCCTAACACAGAATTTACACACACCCGAGCAACAACTATTTTTAGCTAAGCTTATCAGATTCGATTATACGATCAAATACAAACCTGGAAAAACTAACGTAGTCGCGGATTCACTATCTCGATCGTGTTCCGACCACAGTGAACCAACGACTACTCAGGTTAATAAAACAACAACCACTTCACTAAGGCAACCCGCACACTTCCACACTATGTCATTATCAACGACCACCTCCCCATTATTGGACAACCTCCATTTAGACTACGCTAACGACCCATACACCCAACAATTGCTGGGTGAATTAACTTCTCACACAGGTAGTCACCCGGATTGAACATTAAGAGGTGGAACATTATACTACAAACATAGACTTTTTATTCCAGAACACTCACCCATAATTCCAAAGATAATAACTGCATGTCATGCCACCCCATTTGGGGGGCATTCCGGGGTAAAGGCGACACTACACAGGATCCAAAACAACTTTCACTGGAACAATATGAAAAAAAAAATTACTGACTTCATCACAAAATGTGATCTATGCCAAAAGGCTAAACCCACTAATCATTTGCCCTATGGTTTACTGCAACCATTACCTATTCCAACACAAATCTGGTTGGATCTCACTATGGATTTCATCACTAACTTACCAAAGTCTCAAGGATTTACCTTAATCATGGTAATAGTAGATAGACTCACCAGAGCAGCCCACTTTGCCCCACTGACACCTCCATTAACTGGACCAAATGCGGCCTCAGTATTTTGGGAGACGGTGGGAAAATTACATGGTCTGCCAACATCAATCATTTCAGACCGTGATACTATTTTTTTATGCAATTTTTGGAAAGAGCTGTTTACCATACAAGGCACCAAATTGCTATATAGTTCTGTTTATCACCCACAAACAGATGGGTTAACAGAACGGACAAACAGAACTCTACAACAATATTTACGTATGTATACTCATGACCATCCAAAAAAATGGTCTACCTACTTAAGTCTAGCGGAATATCATTTCAATACGACTCTAAGCACCTTGACCGACATGACTCCAGTCGAAGCCATGTTTGGTCGTCCGCCTTCTGGTCTTCTTTCTTATTGCGCAGGATCAAGCAAAAATGAAGCAGTGGACATCACACTCCAAACAAGGGACGACATAATACATAAGCTCAGACAACACCTGCAACAATCCCAACAACGCATGAAACATTTTGCGGACAGAGGAAGGAGCGAAAGAAGTTTTCAAGTCAACGACTGGGTGCTCCTTAAACTACACCCATACAGACAACTTACCCTCAAACGCACGAGTTGCAGGAAGCTATCCCTCCGATATTACAGACCCTTTCAGATCCTGGAAGTCGTAGGAGAAACGGCATACCGTCTTCAGTTTCCGGAGTATTGCAAGATACATCCCGTTTTCCACATCTCACTGCTCAAACCATACAACGGCGACAACACACAACATGTATCACCCTTACCAACACAGAACCACAAGAGTATGCCCGTACATACTCCTTTAGCCGTGGTTAGCCTGCCACAGATTATACGCAACAATCTGCCGATCCAGCAAGGTCTAGGCTCCATTTGTTTGGGCGTTTCGTTGCTCCGTTTTGAGCAAACGCCGCCGGAAGGAGGAAAAACAAATGAACCTCCGGCGGCGTTTGCTCCGTTTCCACCCGCCCCCCTTGAGAAACGCCCCCAAAAAGCTCCGTTTGGAGCAGCCACCTCCCCCCTCCGATTCGAACACTCCGTTTCCACCCGCCGGATCGACCCGCCACCGCCGAACCAAATGAAGCCCTAGTCCAGTGGAAGGATCTTCCCCCCGAAGACAGTACCTGGGAAGACCTCGACTCCATACCTACAGATCTACAACACACAACCCCCGAACCCATCGAAATCTCTAATGATGTCGGACTCTCAGATCTACTCCCACCAACATGATAAAAACAACAAAAACGCACTCAAAACCGCCGGCCGACTCTCCATCCACACCCAGAATAAAGTTAGAGAAGATATACCAGAAGACCAGGAAGGTTAGCTGTCTACCAACCATGCTACTAAACAGTTTTACCCTCCTGGATCGACGCAGCCATGGCGATTCCCTTGCTTCCCTGCGGTTTTTATTTTTTTTCCTTCTTCCGCATCCGGCCGTCACAACAACCCTAAAAAAACGGTGGAGAGTTGGAAACGATGAGGACATCGGGCTTTTTAAAGGGAAAGGTGATGTTAGGATTCGGCCAGGTGCAGCTCAGTAGCCGTCCAGATCTCTACACAAGGAGCACATCAGGAGAAGGAAGCAGCATCAATGGCGGCCATCACTGGACACGTCGCTTCATCATTGCTGAGCCGAATGTGTATGGAGCAAGCAACAACAAACCAACAGCCACTTGATTAATAGTTAAAGCCCGGATCTACCTACACGTGTCAGCATCAGGACAAGCATCAGCCATGAGATTTATAGTTTGATTTATGACCGTTACCATGTAATTAGCACAGTTAGTAGGCTATAAATAGTCTGAACAGTTGTAATTGTTTTTATGCGATGGGTTAATAAAGTAATTGTTTTTTTTCTCCCACTGTCTTTCTCCCTCTCTCTGTTAGTCTCTCTCTTTCTCCTTCTCTCTCCCTCTCACTCTTTCTTTATCCTCCCAGAACCTTTTCCCCTCCCTTCGGCGGCCTTCCGGCGACACCGTGGTAATCTCCTCCCCTCTCAGGCGACACTCTTGCCGTCCAATCCGATTCGGACTTACGTAGCCCTATCAGTCGTAGAGGAATGTTAGGGGCGGCATGACTTGATAACTCTCGCATGGTGTAGGGGGTAGCCGTGGTGGAGAAAATTTAGGGCAGAGAACCTCGTGGGGGGTTACAGAAGCCCGTCCGTGGTACACGAGAAGAAGATTGACTTTGGCGTGGAGGGAGGCGCATTTGACATGGATTTGTGCAGCTGGGGCAGCAAAATCTAGTCGAGGGTTAGTGGTCGGCGACGACAAGAACAACGGCCCGGGCGCGGTCGATTGGGCGGCGTCCATGTTACTAAGGAGGTGGACTGGAGATGATGCCGACCGATTGGTGTGTGGAAAGGGCAGATCTGGCGGGGAGCGACCGGTAGGGGGCAGATTTGATGAAGACGGCGGCGGAAAGTGGGCGGAATCCGGAGGAACGACGCTGGAACGGCGGAGAGCGGCATTTCTCGGTGGGAATGAGTGGACTCTGGACAGAATCGAGCAGATCAGTGTGATAATGGGTGGAGGCCAGCGAATCTGGGCGGAATCAAGCGATTCCGGGCTGAGGCCGACGGATCTGGGCACGAAAACCAGCGGAACAATGAAACCGGGGTTGCGGAGAGGAGGCAGACGCGAGAGTCGTGTGGAGGAAACCAGCCTGAGGGCTTTTGGCTGGAGATCGGTGGTTTCAGCCATTCGTCGCACAGGGATGCGACGCGTCCTTTGCGGCGAGGGTTCGCGTACGAGGAAACGACGGAGCAACATGCAGGATGCAAACAGGGCGGTCGGCCTCTAGGAGGGAACGGATCGGGCCAACGGTTGGACGTCGATTTCCGATTTGGCGCGGCAAGCGGAGTGAATACGCGTCGAATCACATCGACACACAATAAAGGTAGGTTCCGAATGAATTATTAGGGTTTTTCGCACAATCTGGAGCACCGGCGACGGGGTTGGCGGGCGGTGCGGCGGGTTGGACCAATTGATAAGATCACGGATAAATTCCAGGAGGATTCCGGCAAGGGGAAGGGCCGGCGGGGGTGAGCGAGAAAGAAGGAGGAAGAAAAGAGACGAAATTAGAGAGCAACCCTATAAAATACTTTCATACATTCCAAGATGATTTCACACATAAATCTCTCCCCCTTATATAGATGGGGGAGGACAACTAAATAAGGAAATACAAAAGACACCCAATGAAGGAAATACAAAAGACAACTCAATAAGGAAATACAAAATAATTAAGTTAATTGATTGCTATTAATTAGTATGAATTAATTAATATCAATTAATTAATTCATACAAATTAATTTTAAGAAGGTCGATCATGGCGGCTTCCATATGCGCGCTCCATAAATTATGATGAGGGAGTCCACTTGAGTTAATGCGCCGACGACCACGACGACTTCCATATGTGCGCTCCATAAATTATGACGAAGGGGGTCCACTTGAGTGAATGTGCCCGCGACACGTGGACTCGTAACATATCGCGAATACACACACACAAAATGTTTCTGTAATTGACAGTATATGTATAATAAATATGTTTGTTTTATATTACTTTACAGCGCGTGCTTATTTTTCTCTTCTTCCAAATATTTATTTTACCTCTTTGTTCCGGAGTTAAATTAATTGTTGGAGTTGATGGCTTGTTGATTAGGCAAATATGCTTGCTCCATTTTGACAATTTCCCTTCTCTTTTCAAGATAGTATTTGCTGTTATGAAATTGATGACTCATTATTGAATTACTGCAGACCCATTCTCATGTTCCTCAATAGTAATAGGTTCACCTATATGTACTCCACTTCTATTTTGTTTAGTTTTTGGTGACTTGAAATACATGCGCACGGTTTGATATTACATCTTCTTGTCTTTGTGTCACATCTTACTGTGTTTTGTAGGGTCATAACATAATTTTGTTCTCCAACCATCAAACAGAAGCAGATCCAGCAATATTTGCCTTGTTGCTTGAAAGAACAAATCCTCAAATTGCTGAGTCAATGGTAGCTTGAGTACCTTAAATTTCTGAAATTCTTTGTTAGGTATTAACGTAGGAATTCTATGAGGTATTTGAGGAATTTTGTATGCCTCAGGTGTTTGTTGCTGGGGATAGGGTTATTACTGATCCACTTTGTAAGCCATTCAGCATGGGAAGGTACCTTATAGCATTTTCTTTTGTGTTCAAAGCTATGACCTCGCTTGATTTAGATAGTGTGTTGAATAGTTAATAATCTTGTGCGATCCCTTCTTACCAGAAATCTACTGTGTGTGTATTCAAAAAAACACATGTTTGATGAACCTGAGCTTGTTGATCTGAAAAAAAGATCAAATACTCGAAGTCTCAAAGAAATGGCAGTTCTTTTAAAGTGAGCATATCTAGAGCATTCCATTGTTATTAAGAATTTTTTTTACTATGCTGTCAGACCTATTTCTTCAAATGCAAGGAGTGGATCACAGATTATTTGGATAGCACCAAGTGGTGGAAGGGATCGACCAGTTCAACAAACAGGGGAATGGTTTCCTGTAAGTTATCTTGCATTAAACTTTTTTCTTGATTGAGTTCTTCTTGAATCTGTATATGGACCATCCCTATGTTGCACCGTCACCGACACGCGACACGACACAACACGACACGCGACTCATCAATTCTCAAAAAATATCATATTTCGACACGCTGAGACACGTATATTAAATATTTATTTTTTATAATTATGAAAATCCTAAAAAATTTAAAAAAAATTAAAAAAATGAATAACTAACAAATATTCAAATAAATAAATTCATGTTTAAATATTACGTATCAAATATTCAAATGCAAAACTTAACAAAAGATCAAAAAATGATAGAACATTAACACATTATTATTATATATCATCAGTAAAAATAATGGATTCTCAAGCAAATCTTTTCCCACACTTTCAATTTTCCTTTTCCTAGAGAAAATATCCACCCCACTAGTAGATTCACCTTCACTATTTGAAATGTTAGATGGGGGCAAAGACACTTTTTTAGGAGCAAGACTCGCTATTCTAACATTCACCTCTTCTTCTAGTTTTTTCACCTCAAATAGATCACTCTTTGAGACTTTCACACTTTCCAATTTCTTTTCCACCAGTCATTAACAAATGTATCCATATTTTTATATATGAACTTATAAAATATTTTTCATAAAAATTGCACTTCCAAGACAAATATCCTCCCGTCTCACCATGAGTAACTAGCCTAGCGACACGCGCGTCCGAATGAGCGGGACGCACGTCCGATTGAGCGGGACACGCATGTCCGATTGAGCGGGACACGCGAGTCCCTCTTGAGCCAGTGTGTCGGACTTCCGACACGAGCGTCAAAGAGTATCGGAGAGTCGAACGAGTGTCGGAGAGTCCGACACCGTCACGCTGGACATTTTGAAGTGTCGGTGCTTCATAGGTCCATCATATGTGCAAGAGGACTTATTATCTTATCTCTACCCTGATTACCTGATATTTTTGTTTAACATACATGCTGTCGGCACTCTTCTAAACCTTGTTGTTTATCATAATTACTTCACTTTCACTTTCCAGTAGTTAGAATGTCATGGCCATGTTTTTTCATGTAAACTTGATTTTCTGGCAAATTTTATATTTTCATTCTTATTTATGCGCCAACCTTCCTTCTATTTTTCTTGTATATTGCCAATGATCTGAGGGAATTTTCCGTAAGGTTTTTATCCTTGTTGTTGCTATGAGGTTAAACTCCATCCAGAGTTCTATATGTTTGATCCAAGGATCATAACTATGTAGAATCCTAGATTGTGGTAGAAAATGATGGGAGCGGACACGATATCCTAGGTACAGTGCTTGAGGGAGAGCTACCAAGTCCTTTCTATGGTTTTAAAAGATTCAACTTAGCCTTCTATTCTAATTTCCTTAGGGTTCTTCAAATACAATTCCCGTATACTCATTTGCAAAAGAGTCACAACAAATGGACAAATACTTAAAATCATTGAATAGATAGGTTTCCGTGAGCTCATCTCAACCGCAACTCAATAGGTATGTCCAATAAGCCCGGCGGGCCAGGACCGGCGGGTACGGACTTTTGCCACCTGGGCTCAGGCCCGGGCCTGGCTTTAGTCGGGCTCGGATCAGGCTCAGGCACCAGCTCCGGCAGGGGGGCTGCCAAGGCCGGGCGTGCCCGGTTAATAAATCCCGCCCATAGGCGGGATTTAATAAAATCCCACCTGACTGGCGGGATTTTATTAAAATCCTGCATGTTCAGGCGGGATTTTAATTAATTAAATCAACCCCACCTATTAGGCGAGATTTAATTAAATTTTAGGCGAGATTTAATTAAATTTTAGGCGAGATTTAATTAAATTTTAGGCGATATTTAATTAAATTTTAGGCGAGATTTAATTAAAATCCCACCTGTTCAGGCGAGATTTTAATAAAATCGGGCTCAGGCTAGGCCCAATGCCCGGGCTTAGCCTGTCCTGACCGGGCTTTGAGCATAGATTGGCGCCCTGTTGGGCCCCCAGAGCCTGGTCTGGGCCCAGGGCGGGCTAGCCCGTGCCTAGCCGGGCTTTTTCTGGCTCGGACCCGGGCCCGATCTTTTTGAACACGTCTACTACCCATAGTGATGGGAAACTGTTGCCTGAAGTTGTTTAATTGTTATTAAAGGGAACATGCTATAAATAAAGTGGTATTTAAGGCAAATATTGATGTCTCAAGCTCAAGAGAAGATCAACTATTACGGATTGCTAAAATCATAGGAGAACCAATTGGTTTGACATAATGGTGTGTTAGAGTAGTTGTCAAACAAACCTTGAAGGTCGCAGTTTTTGGATTGGTGTGATAATCTCATGTAGAGAAGGTACATATGATCGATATCTACAGTTTTGGCATGCTTCCTTGAGTGTGGTATCTGTGAGTAGGGTGTTAATGGTGGAGCTAGGAGGGTAGGGTGTAGTATATGATAGGAGAAAAAGATATCATTGTATTCACAAGGGAGGTATATATAAGTACATGAGAGGGTGTTCACAGCACCCATGGTGAGCATAAGACAACTCTACTACACAGTAAGTACACTACACCTAACACCCCCCCCCCCAAACTCAGAGGGGATCATACACCGAGAATTTCGACAGAAGATGAGCATGTTGGGTCCTCGTCTGCGACTTAGTCATCAAATCTGCAATCTGCTGCTCGGAAGGGACATAAGAAGGAGCAAGAGTACCTCATGCATATTGTTCACATAGGAAGACGACATCAACCCCGATATGCTTGGAGAGCGAGTGCTTCACCGGATTCAGAGTAATCTGAATGGCACCGGTGTTATCACAGTAGAGTGGAGTGGGGTCAGGAGAGGAGACATCAAGGTCCTCAAGAAGCCAACGAAGCCAGATAATGCCCTCGGCTGTGGTAGTCATGGCCCGAAGCTCTGCCTCAGTGCTGGATTGAGAAACACCAGTTTGTTTTTTGGACTTTCATGCAATAATAGAAGAACCCAGGAATAGACAGGAGCCGGTGACAGAGTGACGGTCAACAGGATCACTAGCCCAAGTAGCATCCGAGTAAGTGCAGAGATGTAGAGAACTGCTGCAAGAGAAGAAAATACCACGAGAAGACGTCCCTCGGAGATAGCGTAGAAACCGCAGCAGGTGACCATAGTGCACATAGGTAGGGGCACTAACAAACTGTCTCAACACATGAACTGCATGGGCAATGTCGGGCCGAGTAATGATGAGGTAGACAAGAGTCCCAATGAGGTGGCGGTAGTGAGTGGGGTCGGAGAGTGGAACACCATCATCCAAACGTAGCTAAAGGTGAAGTTCCATACGGTGTCTGCTGTGCGAGAGTCGGAAAGGGCAGCCAGAGCTAGGAGATCTGATGCGTATTTCTTTTGAGAGAGCTGAAAACCGTTGTCTGTAGAGCTGACCTCAAGACCCAAAAAGTGGGCAATCTGCTGGGCAAGCTTAGAAACTGAGAGTGACTGTGACATAACAGAGAAATGCGCTGAAGGAGCATCAGGAGCACGCTGCTGACTAGACTGTTGAGCCCTCTGAAGCTTGCGACACTCGGATTTGACGTGGCCTATACACTGACAGTAATGACATCGGACAGGCTGGCGACGAGGAGCACCCTACTGAGCAGTTGATGGCACTGAAGGACGGGGAACATGCCACATCGGTGCTCTGTAACCCAGTGAAGGCAGCAGAGGAGTACTCACAAGGGAGGACTACGGTGGAAACTCTGGAGTAGCAAGGACAGTATGAGGCAGCACACCAGAAGATGCAGCAGTGTCCAAGGAGTGGAGACGAGTCTCTTCAATGATTACCAAAGCCAGCGTATCGCTAAGAGAAGGAGGAGGATCCCGATGCAAAAGCTGGGCACGAACAGGCTCGAACGCGGGGCGTAAGCGCATGAAGAACTCATACATGCGCTGAAAATCACGATCCTGAGAAGTAGCAACACACTGGGGCCAACTAATGCAGGGAGAAGGAGTCATCACTGACGCCAGAGGTCAAGGAGCTCAGCAAAAAATGCCTGGACAGAATGATCACGCTGATAGCAAGTGCTAAGGGTTTGGAATAGACAGTAGCGCAGAGCCTGACTGGAGGGCAAGTAGAGACGACGCAGGTGATCCCACATTGCCTTGGTCGTAGGGAGCTAGTAGACGGTCATGCGAATGGGGAGCGCACAGAACTGGCAAATGACAGATATCGCACGGGGGTCGGCAGAGCTCCACTTGGCCATGTCAGAACCCTGGACGGAAGCGGCGATGCTAATCGTGGAAGAATCGTCCACAGAAGGGGTTGCTGATGGAGGCGGAGCAGGCTCAGAGCCGTCAATGTGGCCCCACAGATCTAGGCCACGGAGGATAACGCCAACAGTGGCGGACCATGCCTTGTAGTTTCGTTCATCGAGGATGACATCCGCCTTCTGAAGAAAAGCGGAGGAGGCCATAGGGTAGGGCAATATCACGGCGGCACGGGATTGAGCGGCGCAGCGGCACAACGGCACGGGATTGAGCGGCAGTAGGGATCGATCAACACGGAGAGATAGCGGCAGCCAGGATCTATCAGGATCGAGGGGCACGAAGAGACGGGATCGATCGGTGCCGACAGGATCGATCGGCAGTAGGGTGTGATCGGCGGAATGGGATCGGAACCTGGGCAAGCGGGATCCGAACGCCGATCGAGTGCGGAAGGAGGAAGACGATCGATGGAATCGGGATCGGAACACTGCAGCCGGTGCTGGAATCGGCTAGGGTTGGGAACCTCGCTTTGATACCATGATAGGAGAAAATAATATCATTGTATTCACAAGAGAGGTATTTATAAGTACATGGGAGGGTGTTCACAGTACCTATGGTGAGCATAAGACAACTCTACTACACAATAAGTACACTACACCTAACAGTATATACGAGGTAAAATCGCTGGGTCCATGTCAGTGGACTGGTAGGTGACATCGATGGGATCTGGACTGCGCTGCAATGGTGAAATCGATGGGCCTGGATTGCCGGTTCTGTGATGTGCAGAAGAGTAGGTGGAGGATGATCATTGCGATTGCCTTTGGGTGTAGAAGTTTGGTTGGTGCTGGCTGTGGAGGAGGGGATCAAAGGATTCTATACCAAATTGCTATGATCCAAAGATTATAAAGCAATAGAACCTTAGATTGAAGGAAGGGAGATGATTAGAGAGGATATGTTTGAGCCTTACTGTGCCTCCTATGTAGGGTGCTTGAGGGAGAACTACTGAATCCTTCCCAGGGCTTTAAAAGATTCAACTTGGACTTGGATTCTTCCCCAAGGGTTATTTTATGACAACTCGCACACACATTTTCCAAAGAGTCACAACAAAAGAAAACTTGTAAAAATATTCAAACATAATAAAAATGCTAGCGGAATAAAAATTATAATTAAAAGTATTAAATATATGGATAGTCGCGAACTGGTCGTTTGGACGGCAGACATAACATTATTGATTGTTGAATTACTTATTTTAATTTGTATGCTGGTTCATTTTAGTAGAACTAATCTAATTGTAGTTTTCCTTTAGCATCGTTAAGTTCCATAATACGTCCTTATCCATATTACTCCCTATAGAAAGTATTTATGTTTTCTCCTTTATTTATTTATTGTACCTTTTTTATTTCTCATGTTGGTTATATAGTATGAGCGAGTCCCCTCTGTATATATATGTATATATGCATGTGTGTAATGGGATGAATATTATATCTAATCTTTCTGATGCAAAGTTTTCTACATGGCATCAATCCATCTCTGGCCCTTGACCTAGTCGGTAGCCCAACACCACCATTGTCTACCATTCACTTTGTTGTGAGGTTGAGCCTTCCTCCCATAGAGGCTGCTGCCTCATGTGTTGAAATCATGGTTCTGTGCTATGGTTGACACTCCTTACCCCTTCTTTGCATTGGAGTTTTCTTTTCTGTCTATGGATTTCAACATCACTTGAGTCGAGGTTCTCTGCATTAGGGTTGTCTTCTTGTGGTTGTAGCATCCTTGCTTCCTTCGCCCTCTACTTTCGTAATTGTTTTGCTCCTGCATCAATCGGCCCATCGGCCCCCGGTCAGTGATCAACTCTACATACCCAACTTTTGGGTTGTCTAGGCTTTTGTCTTTGATGGCTTTCAACCGTATCAGGATCCCAACATAGTTTATCAGCCCCCCTAATATATTTATTTTCGTCGATGTTTCAGTTTCTATTTGTATTGGAGCCTATGTTCCACATATTGGGCTCTTGATGGGCATTGACCACCTTATGCCAATACTCTTTCGGCTAGCTATATTTTTTGGTAATTTTTTGTGATTTCTTTCTAGTCACTATCCGTGTTATTAAAGGCGCGCCTAAGGCTCCAGGCTCAGAGGTTTGCGCCTTATTTGCGCCTTTAGAATATAAAAGATGTGTCTGAGTGAGATTTTTGTTGTAAATTTTTCTCTTAAAAAATTAAGAAAAAAATAATGTAAGAACTCAATAATTTTTTATTGATTTAGTGTTTGTAAAAGATAATTGTGTGTTGAGATTTAGATATGATGCAAGTGATCACATTGATTCTATTTTTTAAGAGATATAAATGATAGTAATGAATGATTAATTAGTAGACTAGATGAAGAATTTAATCGAGAAAATAAAATGATGTTTGATATTGATTATTTAAAATGTATGTGGTTGCGCCTTGCCTTCATCAGGCGCGCGCCTGCGCCTTGAGCCTTGCGCCTAGGCTCTAAGATCTCTTTGCGCCTTGGCGCGCCTTGCGCCTTTAATAACTAAGGTTGCTATCAATAATTCATCTAGCATTACTCTAGCGCTCTTATATCCTTCTCCCGAGCCTCACAATGAGCTTTGGATTGTCACTCCTGATAGGAGAATAGATTTTTGTGTATTTACAAATGAACAAAGTAATACATATACATGAATAACGGAGGGTGATCCTAACACCCGAGGTGACTATAAGATAACACTACTACTCATAATATACAACATATCTAACACCCCTCCCCCCAAACTCACGGGGGATCATACATCGAGAGTTTGGACAATAGACAGACATGTTGGGTCCTCGTCTGCGGCTTTGCCATCAAATCTGCAATTTGCTTCTCGGAAGGAATAAAGTAAGGGGTAAGAGTCCCTCGACCATAGTGCTCACGCGGGAAGAAAGCATCCACCCCGATATGCTTGGAGAGAGAATGTTTCACCGGGTTTAGAGTAATCTGAATGACACCGGTGTTAACACAGTAGAATGGAGTGAGATCTGTAGAACAGACACCAAGATCCTCAAGAAGCCAACAAAGCCAAATAATATTCTCAACGGTGGTAGCCATGGCTCTAAGCTTAGCCTCAGTGTTGGAACGAGAAACACCAGTCTGTTTCTTGGACTTCCATATAATAAGTGAAGAACCCAAGAACAGACAGAAATCAGTGACAGAACGACGGTCAACTTGATCACTAGCCCAGGTGGAGTCAGAGTAAGCACGTAGCTGTAGAGAACTACTGTTGGAGAAGAAGAGACCACGAGAGGTCATTGCCCGAAGATAGCGCAGGAGCCGCAACAGGTGACCATAATGCACAGAGGTGGACACACTAACAAATTGGCTCAGCGCATGAACAACATGGGCAATATCGGACCGAGTAATGGTGAGAGAGAAGACTCCCCACGAGGTGGAGATATCGAGTAGGATCAGAGAGCGGAACCTCATCATCCGAACGTAGCTGAAGGTGAAGCTTCATAGGGGTGTCCACTGTGCTAGAGTAAGATAGAGCAACCCGAGCAAGGAGATCTGATGTGTAGCACTGTTGAGAGAGCTGAAATACGTAATCTGTAGAGTTGACCTCAAGACCCAAGAAGTAGCTCAACTGTCCAAGGTCAGTCATCTGAAACAGCTGCTGAAGGTGATGTTTGTCGAAGGCCACATGAGAAGGATCATCACCAGTAATAATCGTATTATCCACGTACAATAACAAAAGGATCCGACCACGGGAGGAGTGCACGAACAGAGCTGGATCCTGTGGACATGGCTGGAATCCGGCAGCTGTAATGGCTAAACTGAAGCGTGCAAATCACGCGCGGGGTGCCTGCTTGAGCCCGTAAAGGGCTCGCCTCAAGCGGCAGACAAGGCCTGGAGGAGAGGATAGACCCGGTGGAGGAAGCATGTATACCTCCTGTTGAAGATCATCGTGAAGAAAAACATTCTTCACGTCGAGCTGCGATAGAGACCAGTGATGAGCAACAACAACAACAATAAGAGTCTGGACTGTAGTCATGTGAGCAACTGGAGCAAAAGTCTCGTCATAGTCTCTCTCCTGCTCCTGCTAAAAACCACGAGCAACTAGCTGAGCTTTATACTCTCCACAGAACCATCAGAGCAATTCTTGACCTTAAAACCCACTTGCAAGTAATAGGAACAACACCAGGTGGAAGAGGAACAAGATCTCATGTACGAGTGTGCTCAAGCGTCTCTAACTCAGCAGACATGACAACCTGTCACTCAGGTATCTGGGCAGCCTCACAGTAGGAAGTTGGCTCTGGAGTACTGCAGACAGTAACAGGAAGGACAGGTATGTCCAGCGGTAGGGTAGCAAGGCTAAGGCGGTCGGGAGGACACCTCTCACGAGGTGGGTTGCGTCGCACAGGAGGATCATCTACATGGAACTCGCTGGAGGAGGTAGGCACTGAGTCTTGGGGCACCAGAGGCGAGGAGATAGGAGGAGGACGACGAATATAATGATAAGGAAGAGGAGAGACACGGTCCCAAGTGGACAGCTCATCAGAGGGAGAGATGTGTGACGGAGGAGAGGAGTGAGGAGGTGATGGAGTAGACTTCAACAAGGAAAGAGGAGGAGACGAAGTAGACTGCGACAAGAGAGAAGGAGGTGACATAGTAGACCGTGGCAAGGGAAGATGAGGGGGACATACCAGAGGGGAGGATACATGAGACAGAGAAATGAGAAGATTAAGAAACTGCACGTCAGAGGGAGTAACGGATGAGTGTGAGGTCGAGGAAACAGGGGACACGAAAAAAAGGTGAGACTCATCAAAAGTGACATCACATGAGATGCGAAGTCGACGTGCAACAAGGTCATAACATCGATAGCCCTTGTGCTCAGTACTGTACCTAAAAAAGGCACAATGAACAAACTGTGCATAAAGCTTAGTGCGCTCACGTGGAGAAAGAAGAACATAACATCAACAACCAAAAACACGAAGATGAGTGTAATATGAGGTCGAGAGTACAGACACTCACTGGGACACTGACCCTGAAAGAAAGTGGAGGGTTGCAGATTAATAAGATAGACAGCAGTGAAAACAGCCTCAACCCAGAAGTGAGGAATGTGAGAGGAGATAAGCAGGGTGCGAGCTGTCTCAATAATATGACGATGCTTCCTTTCAGCGGTGTCATTCTGAGCATGGGCACCGAGACAAGCAAGCTGAGGGAGAGTGCCGTGAGTAGCTAACAGATATTGAAAAGCATGAGTGTCAGAACGGAAAATGCGTACGGAAGCAGAAAACTGTGTGCGCACCATAGCAGAAAAAGTAACATAGATCTGAAAAAATTCATTTCGAAAATACATAAAATAGACCCAACAATAACAAGAGTAGTCATCAATGAAAAGAACATAGTACCAATGTTCACCCTTGGATACAAAGGGTGCAGGTCCCCAGACATCAAAATGAACTAAATCAAAGAGATGCTGAGACCTGGACTCACTAGACAGATAGGGGAATTGTAGTTGTTTACCGAGCTTATAACCTGAACATGCGTGAGACCGATCAATAGAAACACGATCAAGGAAATCATGACTAATGAGAGAAGCTAGGCATGAACCACTGGGATGACCAAGACGGTGGTGTCACTGAGAGAAACCCACCGAAGGAAGACAAAGGGAGGAAGCTGCAAGTGACCATGAACTGGATGGAAGGTGGATACAATCAAGGACGTACACTCCGCAATGGCGACGACCAACCCCAAGGAGTGCCCCAGTCAGACGATCCTGCACACAACATGTGAACTCACCAAAGGTAACCAGATAACCATGAGATGTGGGCTGGCTGACGGATATAAGGTTCATGGATAACTCAGGCATGTAGGCAACATCGAGAATATAAAAAATGGTGGTGTGAATGAGACCGCGACAGGTAATGGGATGAATGATGTCATATGCTACCATGATACTAAGGGCAGGAGTGATGGGATGACAAGACAAAAGGTGTGTAGCATCATAGATCATATGAAAAGAGGCTCCAGAGTTAAGCAACCAGTTGGAGGTGGAGATACCTGCAGGGGCTGAGGCAACTGACTGAGAGACAGAGGCAAGAGAGCGGGCCAGTGAAAACTACTGGACAAACAGCTGCGCAAGCTCAGAGACAGAGAGAGACTGCGCTGGAGCCGAAAAATGAGCAGAAAGAACACCAGGAGCACGTTGCTGACCAGACTGTTGAGCCCTCTGAAGCTTGCGACACTCAGATGTGATGTGTCCAAGACATTGGCAATAATGACAGCGGACCGGCTGGCGAGGAGGAGCACCGGACTGAGCAGTAAAGGGTGCCGGATCTTCAGGTTTCTGGTCATAAAGGCTTTCATTTGGCTTTGTGGTAAGCTTTCTAATACCGAAGCCCCCATATTTGCCACCTTTCTTTGAGCCAATTGGTTTTCTCAAAACTACTGAATGAGTGGCTTTAGGAGAATGAACAGTAACAGCAACCCTGTATAACTCTGCAACTCTAGATTTATACTTTGCCTCGATTTTCCCACCATCTATCCATCCATGTTGTTTGAAGAAAACATGAGCACGATTATTACCACCTCAAACCATTGTTTTCAGCTGATCAGGGCTCCATGAATCCAAATCTGTTGACCTGACGAAGCTGACATGCACACGGAGGCTGCGATGGGCCGCCGAGCAGTCGATGCAGAGAAATATCCCGTATGTCACGGAAGACCAAGTTGGATTCTTCGCATTGCAATCGAAGCACATCTTATTTTCGGACCTAGATCTGAGCTTCTTGAATACATATTTCTTGTCTGTAAGAAATTCGGAGGCCACCATCGTGAGGGCTGAGGATCGGAGAAAACGGAGACTGAGGAATAATCAGAGTCGATAGGTGCAAGCGGAAGGGGCACAGGCCTCCAGAAGCGGATCTGGGCTTGGCAGGCGCCGGCGGTAGGGAGGTCGGGGTACTCGTGAAAGACACGCGGAGACGACGCAATTCTGGCGTAATTGGCGGGTCGCGATGTTGGGGAAGACGACACAACATGATCGAATTGATCGGCCATAAGAACACAACGACGGGATCGAAATGATCGGCGAGAACAGCGACGGGATCGTGTTCATAAGAGGGGCTAGGGTTTCCTTAGCTCTGATGCCATGATAGGAGAATAGATTTCTGTGTATAACAAATGAACAAAGTAATACATATACATGAATAACAGAGGGTGATCCTAACACCCGAGATGACTATAAGCTAACACTACTATTCATAATATGCAACATATCTAACAACTCCCACTTATTGGCCGAGACAACTATCCTAATGAGTGAACTTTTTTCGTCGTGCTCTTTAGATGCGTGAGCACCTCCATCCAGTTCTTCATGCTATCCTTTCCAACACTCCTGAGTAATGGTTCTGTGATGATGTGTGATTTTTTGCGTGGATGTCAGATTCCATGGAGTTTGTGCCCTACGACCTCATCATAAAAACATGTGTTATCCAAAATCATATGGGATGAGTTTCGTTTCTTTTATTCTGACCAAGATAATCTTCATTACCTGCATAATCTTATTTACTTCGCACATGGAGCTACTGGAAATATACAGTTTATAGTGGACAAAATAAAAGGGGTCTTTACTGCATGTATCCAACATCACCCTTAGATTATTGAACGGACTGCTCAACGGTTTCATGAGGCTGGTATTAAGGCGTTGTTGATGACTCGTCTTTTCATTCATTTGTTAAATCCAACGTCCTTTTTTCTACAACCATGCTTCTCAAAGTTAATCCTCTTGCCAAAGTCTTCCTATCTCTTCCTCAGGTACTTTAACAGGCCTCTCATGCACTCTACTTAACCACCGACTATGTTGGCGGATGTTCTCAAAAGGGTAGTTATCCATCTGATATGTATAAAATTGGACGCTACAATCAAGGTAGCCAATGGAAACACTTTGTGGCAAGGCCAACCATACCGAAGCTACATGTTATCAGAAACATGGATACCCTAACCAACAATCACAACCCCATTTGTCTGGTCATGCCTCCTTTTTTGTTGTGGATACTCATAATCCAAAGCTGAAGGAGATTCTTCGCAGCCTCCATGGTTTAATTCCGCAGCAACCACCTCAGGGCCATGTGGCATAGGATGAATCTATAGGTGGTTGATTCGTGATGCCATAATCTTAGATGAAATGCAAGCGAACACACGATGAATGCAATGGACTGTCGACAACCCTAAAATGAAGATCCAGATGAACACATGCACACAATCCGATGAACTAACGATTGCCAACCATAAATGCGGCGCACATGCAATGATTCAATCATCTAAGTATTTATTTCCGACGCACATTTAATTAAATAATATTAATTTT
This sequence comes from Platanthera zijinensis, assembly GCA_039513925.1. Lineage (NCBI taxonomy): Eukaryota > Viridiplantae > Streptophyta > Magnoliopsida > Asparagales > Orchidaceae > Platanthera > Platanthera zijinensis. The sequence goes on from CM077083.1 coordinate 208,775,500, forward strand.
AAAATTCCAAGACATTTAACGCCAATTAAGCACAAACATCCAAAATTAGTAATTTGACAACTATTGCAGATTAAATTGATAGTGCATAAGAATTTTAAGTACATGATGAATAAGAAATATATGCCTTTAAAAAGAGAAATAATCAAATTAATTTACACAAAATATTACTAGCAATACAAAATATTCGTACAATCTGAATAAATGAAAGCTGGAAGTAAAAAACTCACAAAGTAGTTGATGTCGGTGGTTGTGGGAAAGATCCAGTGGTGATGGTGGTTGTTTGGGTGTGCATATGATGTTGTGTATGGGCTGTCGGATAGGGGTGGTTGTTTGGGTGTGCATATGATGTTGTGTATGGGCTGTCGGATAGGGATGGTAGTTGTTTAGTGGATGAGATGGAATGAGAGTGTTGTATGGAGGCCCTTTTAAGGTCGTATTGGTGTGAAGGAGTTTTGGTATGACCTGGGGTGGGATAGAATGGGCTGGTAAGGATGTTGAAAGAAGAAAAAAGGCAGGTGTGATGTTGGGAAAGTGTTGAAGTAGATATATAGAGGGGTGTTCCCGTGGAAGTGGAAGAGGTCCGATGGAGGCTGAAATTTGGTGGCAGGGGGCTCAGATGAGGTAGGAACGAAGGGGAAAAGGCCGGTAGGGGATTACAGGGGCAGTGAAGGCTCAGAGAGGTGGAAACGGGGCAGGGTTTATTGACTGGAGGGGTGAAGGAGGATGAGAGCAGCAACAACGGGCTCAAAAAAGGCGTTGGTAACCCTACAGGGTAACTGCAGGATCGTGGGAGGCTGAAGGCATCGTGGCTGATGGTGTCACCCTCCTGGAGTTTGCACCGGTAGGGGATCAGAATTCAGCACCCTAGACCGAGCAGTTTCTCTTCAAAAACCGTGACTCTCGACCCCTTACTCTAACTGTCTGCACACATCATATAAAGAAGGGATTTATGTTGAGTCATATGATGGCCTTGCACGCCCGTTCAGATATCTTAACCTAAATCTCAAAATACACCTCAGAAAATAAAAAAGAAAAATATATAGAAAAAATGAATTTCTTTCCGGTCGCATTCACGGTCTTTGATCATGCATCTGACGATCCAAAAGTGTCGATTCCATAATTCCTCACATGATGCGCGAACGATCTCCTTCACCCTGTTTCTCCTATAGAGGAAGCAGGTTTATCTTGTTTATCCAATAGTGAATCCTTCAGTGCTATGATCGATATGACATCACAAGAACCTTTTAATATTACCAAAACTTCCCCTGGGCTTATTTCTGTTGCAAATAAGGCCACACTTCCCATTTTCAGATTTGTTGTATTGCCTCTCTCCCCCGCCATCAATCTTCATTTGTCCTTTATGTCCATGGTTCTCATATCAATTTATTTTTTATTAGTGCACTTTCACATTATACTTGCTCGTTGACTTCCATTTCTTCTTACTTTGTGATGCAAGATCTTTAGACACAAAGTATCAATCATAAAAGACGATTGAAGAACGGGCTCTCCATTTTTTATATCCTTTTATCCCTGCTTCCATTTCTTTTGTTGGTTTGTAACACCCCATCCTAATTTATCCACACATCAGCAGTCCAGGCGGGTTCAGCGATAAGTAGTAAACTAAGAAATAGTATTATAACTAGTACATAGCAGACATAAATGAAAAGAACTGAAATGTAAACTTATAACGGAAGTAGAATATGTAACTAAGGGTAAAAGTGTATCTTATCAAACTGAATTCGCAGAGTCACTAGCAAATAAAATGAACGAACAACTGAGTATCTGAAATACTACATAATGTCTGGTACAAGCAAACTCTTAAACATTAACATTACAAGTGTCCAATATTAAACAGTAAGGTACTAAAAATAAAACAACCGAAAGGGAAAAATAAACTATAGGAGCAACTCCAATATCACACTCATCCTAGGCGCAATTTCCCACCCGAGTCCCCTGTAAAAATATACCCAAAAATGGGTCAGCCTAAATGGAGAGTAAGAAAAGTTATTCCTTCTAGTGACACTAATATTATTTTCAAAGAAATATATGCATACTTTTTTTAAAATAAGTTTTATAATATAAAAATGATTTTCTGTTAATGTACTATGCATGCTTTCTAAAATAAAACTAACAAGATAAATATATGTTCTAATTAATCATGTTACGCGCATTTTACTCAAGTTCCAAAAAATTTAGTTGCCTAGGAGTTTCTAAGATTCGGTCTAAACTTGAGTTCTAAAATCACTTATGTTTGTCCTTCTTTAACGCTCTAGACAGAGTAGCTTCTGTTGCACATTACTAGTCTAATGATTTGAGTCCTGCTAACGAACTCAAGTGTTCTAGCGTCACACGGACACATACTCGAATCTACTAATTTTCTAAAACGGAGATAATATCTCTCAACTTTGAGACTCATAAGGTACACTATGCCATATAAGAAGACAATGCGCCTCTATCTAGCACGTGGAGAGGTTTCAATCGTGCTTACTATTCATATATTATCTAATGCTACCTTGCTTACGTTCTCATCTGCGTATCTTCAATTGTGTCTCTTATTTGTTACTCTCTAAAATTCAAATTCATAGATCTGATAAATTACCCGCACCCAAATTATTTATGCGGTAACATGTTTTCATATCTTTCTAGGTTTTATAAAAGTCTTAACTTGCGATGAAATATACTATTTTGGATAATGAAGAGTATTACTAGGCTACGCTATCTGGTATGTCTAGATAAAAAGAATAAGAGTTTCTTACCGTGGTGTTGCGGCGCTCGTACACCAGGCGTGGTGGCATAACTTCCTTTGAACGATAATTTGAAACCCTAATTGATCTCCGATTAGTAAGGAGGCTTAATCCCTCAAGATCCTACAAGGACATTTATGTTGTCATATATTTTTCTCGCAGCATTTAGGGAATTTGATTGATAACGAAAAGAGGGCTCTTACCCCTTCACTAATTGTGAGGTTACTATTACTGAAATGAAAACAAAGCGTCCCTGACTACAACTGGTGTTGCTGAAACAGTCCCTAATGAAAATTCTATACAATCTATAAAAGAAGTTTAAAATACTAGTTAACTAAAATTAAAGAGGAACAATACAAAACCTGAGTGGAGACGAAAATGAAGGGTCGATCGACCACTAGTTTCAATCGAGGAGCCTCGCTGAGGGCTTCAGAAATTTCTGTAGGGAAAGAAAAACCCAAACCCCACATTACTTGACCGAAATCACAACACTAGGGTAAAGTAAAACCAATCCACGCTGAGAACAACCACTAACGGTAACACTAGGGTTACCTTCTAGAAGGGATCTTCTATCTTTGACTCGAAGATGGAAGAGGGACTTGAAGATGGAAGAGGGAGGTTGAATAAGACCTGGAGACGAAGCATCGCTGAAGACAAAAGCTGGTCGCAACAGGCTCGTCAAGACCCGCGCCTGGACGGTCGGAAATCTGCGGCAAACGATACTGTCGGGGCTGGCGCCTGTTTCGAGGTCGCCGGAAGAGGGGGAATCGATTGTCGACTTTGCTAGGGCTTCAGCTGGGAGGAACAGGCGGCAGTTCCGTGCGATAACTACTGGGAAAAAACAAAAACAAATCACGTATGGGGGGTGCGGGCTTTAGAAGTGAACGACGCAAGACAACGATTACGAAAACCGCTGGGTAGATTGAATCGTGCCCCATCACTAAATTTAGGAGGAATTAGATATTTCCAATTTTACTACCAAATTGTCACTCCACTATACTCAACACTTATAATTTGAGTTACACTCTCGTGCTAAAATGTGTTGAATGTAAGTATTATTGTAGGCACAATTTATATATTTATTTTTGCTCAACAAAATACTCACTCGACATACTTTGTCAAGTTAATTACTCGATCAATCTCGCTCACGATCAGACCCTGCACAAATTTAATTTAACTCGCGCAATAATTAAGGATGTTACATGATTGACATTGGTGTCTTAGACATCTTTCTCATTATATCATCATTAGTTTATTCTGATGTATGAGGTCCCACAAAACTCTTAGTTTGTTTGGTTATAAATATTGTCATGTTTATTGATGATTATTTTTGGTAGATGTAGTTATTGTAGAAAAGTTGAGTAAACCTTGTATATACTTCTTGAATTGAAAATTATAAGTATGAGTACAAATATATAGGGAGAAGAGAGAGAGAGATATCTCATTTTCATGACGTAGGACTTATACAAGTGGAAGAATAAAGCCTATAATGAGCCACTAAATGGGCCTTTACAAGTTGTTTTCTAACACTCCCCCGCAAGATGGAGCGTGCAAGTCGTAGGCACCCAGCTTGGATAAGAATTGGTAGTATAACGGCCGAGAGAGACAGGATGTCAGCTACTTGTCTTGTAGCGGGAATATGTTCCAATTCTATCTTCTTTGATTGAACTTTTTATCGAATGAAGTGACAGCCAACTTCAATATGCTTTGTTCGTTCAAGGAAGATTGGATTCTTGGCAATGTGTATTATTGTTTGATTGTCACAAAATAGGGTCGCCAGAAATGAGAGTTTAAGTCTCAAATCATTCAGAAGGCTTTTAAGCCATGTTAGCTCAGAAACAACAACAGCCATAGCCCGGTACCCGGCCTTAACAGAGGAGCGAGCCACAACGATCTGCTTCTTGCTACGCCAAGTAAAGAGGTGTCCACCGAAGTATGTACAAAAACTAGTTGTGGAACGTCCATCATCAAGAGATCCTGCGTAGTCAGGGTTAGAGTACACAACAAGAGATAGTGAGGTAGATGGTTTGTAAACAAGTTCTTGTCCCAGAGCAGTCTTTAGATATCTGAGAATGCGCTCAACAGTTTGGAGATGAGATGTCTGAGGAGCATGCATGAAACGACTCACAACCCCTATGACAAATGAGATGCCAGGTTGAGTAACCGTCAGATAAATCAGCTTCCCCACCAAACGTCGATAGTATTATGGATTTGTAAGCAGTTTGTCAGAATCAGAACCATGTGCAGAGAGCTTGCGATTTACTTCCATAGGGGTGTCCGCAGGTTTGCATCCAGAGTAGCCAGCATCTTAAAGTAGGTCAATACAATACTTTCGTTGGGATAAGACGAGACCATCAGGTCATCTTGCGACCTCAAGACCAAGAAAGTATAGAAGATTTCTCAGGTCTTTCGTCTGAAATGCCGAGTTCAAATGTTGTTTGATTTGTTGTATCCATGTGGAGACGTCACCGATAATTAGGATATCATCAACATACATAAGGAGAATCACAGTGTCTGTTGGCTGATGACGGGTGAAGAGGGAGAAGTTGGTCGAGCTCCGTGTAAAATCAACTTTGCGAACAACCTTGCTGAATTTTTCAAACCAAGCACGCATGGACTGTTTGAGATCATATATTGACTTTCAGAGATGGCATACATGAGACTCCCCTGTGGTCTCAAACCCGGGAGGTTGATGCATATAAATTGCCTCCTGGAGATTGCCTTTGAGAAATGCATTTTTAATATCTAATTGATGGAGGGGTCACTGACGGTGGACGACCAAGGAGATCAGGACCCGAACAATATTCAATTTGGCAACCGGGGAGAACGTTTCATCATAATCAAGGTCTTGTTGCTGAGTGAAACCCTGAGCCACGAGGCGAGTTTTTAGGCGATCAACAGTTCCATCAGCAACATGTTTGAATGTTAGATAACAAATACCCACTTGCAGCTGACACAAGACTGACATGGGGAAAGAGGAACCAGATCCCAGGTCTGGTTAGCCCAGAGGGAAATCATTTCCTCATCCATGGCCGGCCGGAACCCCGGGTGCTGAAGCGCTTCCTACATAGAATTAGGGATAAAAATGGAAGAAAGATAAATGACAAATTGGTGGAGTGGCTGGGAGAGGCTATGTAGTGACATATAAGGATAAGCCGTAAAGGTTGAAGGTCAATCAGCATGCCACAAAGTGTCATTGGTAGAAGGGAGCTGCTGTAGAGAAGTATTCTTGGACTTACGACGAGTATAACACGGAGAGGTGGAGGAGGTAGAGAGGTGACCGGGAGTGGTCGGGTAATAGGTGGGAGAGACGGAGTTTTAACTGGGACTACATGACGAGCTGTCGTGGACGGTGGGGACGGGGTTGAAGGAGACGAGTGGAATGATTGATCTTCAGAGAAGGTTACATCAGCCGAAACAAAGAGTTTGCCGTCGGGAGGAGAGTAACAAACATAACCTTTCTGAGTGCGAGAGTAGCCAACGAACATACACTTAGTGACACGTGCAACGAACTTGTCAGTAGGTGGACCAAAAAGATGAACATAGCACACACACCCGAGGACACAGAGTATGAGAGAGAAAGGAGATGTGGAAGGAAAGAGGAGACTAAAAGGAGAGGCGAAGTTCAACACTGATGAAGGCATGCGGTTGATAAGATAACAGGCAGTAGAGATCGCAAAGTTCTAGTATTCGACGGGCACCTGCATTTGAAACATGAGGGATCGGGTGACATCGAGAAGGTGACGATTTTTCTGCTCAGCGACACCGTTTTGTTGAGGTGTATAAACACATGAGGTTTGATGTATGATGCCGAATTCGGGGTAAATATTTAAGAAGGTGCGACCGGTATATTCACAAGCATTGTCAGTGTGAATGATTTTTTACATAGTGGAGAACTGCGTGCGCGTCTCAGTAAGAAAAGTACGAAAAAAGATGTCAGTTCAGTACGTTCATGAAGAAGATATAACCAAGTAAGACACGAGTAATCATCAATAAAGGTTACAAAATAACGATAGCCAAAAACACTAGGGACTTATAGGGTCCCCAGATATCAGAATGAACTAAAGAGAACGAAGTATCACTCCGGGTACATATAGGAGGAAAAGAAGTACGATGTTGTTTGCCATATATACATAATTCACAAGTAAACTCTCGTAATGAAACATCTGGAAGAGCCTTCTTGAGAATCGGGAGGGGAGCATGCCCAAGGCGGCGATGTCAATCATTAGTGGAGACAGTAGAGAGGATGGTGGGTGAAACGTCCAAGAGATACAACTCATTTGACAGCCGCCATTTACCAATGGTACTCTGCGTGCGGCGATCCTGCACAATAAAGGAGGAAGGAGAAAATGTTATACAACAGTCAATTTCCTGAGTAAGGCGACTAACTTATAGAAGATTGAACAGTCAAGTTCCTGAGTAAGACGACTAACTGATAGAAGATTGAAGGGGGATCCTGACACATAAAGAACTGAGGATAAAGGGAGAGTGGGGGTGAGCCGAAGAACAGCCGCGCCAGAGACCGGAGTGGTGTCGCCATTGGCGACAGTAATGAACTTGGGATAAGCAGACTGTATATACTGTGGCGGTTTCTGGGATATAATGTGGTGAGTAGCATTTGAGTCCACGTGGGGGCTATGGGAGAGACGAGATATACCTTTAGTGGAGAAAGATGCAATCGAGCCAGATGAGCGACTGATAATGTCTTGGAGCTGTTGAAGCTGGATGCGGAGAGCAGTGATATCCTGTCGGGTAGAAGAATCAGAATCCTGTTGAGGAACAACAGTGAGTGCAGAACCAGCTGTAGCAGAGGCAGCAAGATGTGGAGGCAGACCATGCTTGTGGTAGCAAGTAGCTTCAAAATGACTTTCTCGACCACAGTAAGTACATTTTAAGGCAGAGCGGCCAATACGTCCTCGTCCCTGAGATGTATGACAGTCTCTCAGAGTTGAAGAGCCATGAGCTGGAGCAGGAGTAGGTAAGAGGGGCCGCTGAAGGAGAGCGGTGAGAAATTTGTTGGAACCTCAGAGGGGGGGGGGGTAACCTTAAGCAACATAGAGCAAACATCAGACAGTGAGGGCGTTGTAGAGGAGGAAAGAATGTGAGCCCGGACACTGTGAAGGTGGGGTGGAACTCGGGTCATCATCATCGCAATCTCAACTGCTTCTTTTTGTGCCCATTGTGTAGCAAGATCTGTTGAGAGAGGCTGATGTATCCAGGTCTCCACCAGAGTTTTGGCCTTCGCAACAAAAGAAGTCAAATTACTTGTTGTGCCGGGATCCGGAGTTTGAAGTGCAAAGATGATATCAAGGAGATGCAGTAAGTTGTCTTTCCCCGAGTAGAGAGAATGAAGCTCCTCCCACATTAGCTTGGTCTTCTTATGATACATAGTCATGCAGTAAGGTTTGGTTTCCATGGAATTGAGGATCCAAAATTGGACTCGGCCGTCATCATGCAACCATTCGTCAGTAGGAGCAATGAGAACGTCGCGGGTAAGGTGATGAAGAAGACTTTTAGTTTGTAGAACACGACGAACAGGATGCACCCATTCGAAAAAGTTGTGCTTCCCACTGAGGGAGATGGTGGTGATCCGAAGCTCATCGCGGATTTCTGGAGAGGGAGCCGAACACGAGCGGGAAGAGAGGAAGCAGCCGTGGAATCCATGACATCAAGAGAGACAGCCGGCTGCGAATAACGGAGATAAAGACACAGCGAGTTAGAGAAGAAACACAACAGACTCCAGGAAACAAGGAAGGCCGCAGAGAAGGGAAGGTCGCAGCGAACGAACCGCATTGAGTAGCGGCGAACAACGACTACAGAGAAGATCGCAGCGAACAACAAACAATGGCTACGGAGAAGGTCGCAACAAACAACGGCTACGGAGAATGTCGCAGCAAACAACGGCGAATAGCGGCTACGGAGAAGGCCGTAGCGAATAGCAAAGAGAAAGCCGCCGGACAGGAGGATGTAGAGAGAAGAACCGAGCAAGCTCGCAGCGGTAAGACATAACTAAACCACAACGGGTAGGGGAGCAAGACCGCAACGGGTAAAATAGAAGCACCGCGGGTAGAAGAGGAGCCCGCACAAAGAGCAATAAAACTTCGCGTTGCAATAGACTACAAGCAGTCCGCAGCAGCTTGAAGAGAAGGAGCCGCAGCGGATAGAGACAGACCGCAGTCCGCGATGAAGAGAATTAATCCGTGACAAGAAGAGGTCGAGCGGGGAAGAACAGTCCGCGGCAAGAAGAGGTCGAGCGGGCAAGAACAATCCGTGACTAGAAGAGGCCGCAACGGATAGAGACAGACTGCAGCGGATAGAAGCAGACCAGCAGTGCAGAAGTCACAAGAGAGAAAGAGGAAGTGGTCGAGCGGTAAAGGCTGGAGCGGTCAGGGGGAAGTGGGGCCCAGGCGAATCCCTATAAAAGGGAGAGGAGAGAAGAGACGGGAGGGAGGGAGGAGTAAAGTGAGCCCGCACAAGGGGATGCGGTTAAGAAAAAAAAGACCGCCCAAAGGTGGGCGGTTAGAAAACCAAAAAGTAGGAGGCGGACAGGAAACCAGGCCGGCGGTCAAAAAAAGGGTTATCTGCCGGGAGGATTAGTGGAACTCTGATACCATGTAAAAGAGTTGAGTAAACCTTGTATATACTTCTTGAATTGTAAAATACAAGTATGAGTACAAATATATAGGGAGAAGAGAGAGAGAGAGATCCCATTTTCATGATGTGGGACTAATACAAGTGGAAGAGTAAAGCCTAGAATGGGCCACTAAATGAGCCTTTACAAGTTGTTTTCTAACAGTTATGTATGCATTGTTATGAAATATGTAAATTTTTTCATTCATTTTTTACTAAAATTCGTGCTCAATTCTCCACACCTCCAAGAGACTTGTACTATGTTGAACATCATTTACTGTTCATTTTATTTGTATTCACCCCAACAAAATGGTGTTATTGAACCCCAAAACCATCATTTACTTGAGGTAGCTTGATCACTCATATTCCAAATGAATGCTCTCACTCACTGCTATCACTTCGTCATTATGTTGTATCTCTTTTCAACATGTATTCTTAATATTGTATCTCTTGTCTCCATCATGTTTTCATCCATCCATCCTTTTTCTTTGACGTCTCACGTGTTTGAATTCATCCTAGCATTTTGAGGCCCAGTGGACGATTGACATGACGTCTCATGTATCATGTATCTTTGTTGGGTATTCTCTAGCGGTTTGCAAAAACTATTGAAGAAACAAGAGCTGGACCGAAACCGAACCAAGCAGTTCAGGTCAGTTCACTGATCTTGGTTTGGTTCCGAATCCACACAAATTAGAATCTTGTACTTTAGTTTGGTTCTCAGTTCTTGTGTGCCGGTACCCGAGAACCGACTTAGAACCAGATTATTGAAATTAGGTCTATGAAATTTTAGTCATCTGATTAAAATTTGATTTGGTTAAATTATTATTTAGTGTGATTCAGTAGTTTGTGAGTACTTTTGTGATGATTGAATTCATATGCAACTATATAATAATTGGACCCTCTCATTAAGATGAAGTACATGATTCTACATACTTCTATGATGATTGAACTCATAGCTTTGGATCACTAGTTGAGGTGTTGCCGTGTGACCTTGAGGTCACGGGTTCGAGTCCTGGCGCGTGCACCTCTCCTTGCCATTGCTGTCAGTTGAGATCACTTTCATAGAACAAGCACTGTCTTTAGAAAAATCTTCAAAGCTTTTGTAACTATTTCCCACAGAAGACGTCAAACCGTTGTAATTCTGATATAAACCGGATTCGGGGTTTTCAAAAACTAAATATTTTTAATCAAAATATTTTATGTAGTTAAGAAATAAAATTAGATTTGAAATTAAATCGATTTTTTTTTTATTTTTTGAGAAGGGCCGAGCGGCCAAAAACGTAGTCTTCGCACGTAGCACTGCTCTTAACAGTAAACATCCGTGAAAACATTCTTCATTATTCAGAAAATTTCATCAGCCCATAACGGATCGAACCATAACGGAATTCGTACGACCACAAGCATAAATCACAGACAATAATTTATGAAATAATGATAACTCAGGTGATTGAACGTTCAGGGCAAGCTTTAATTATTTAAAATATGCACAAATTTAAGACCAGATATTTTCGAGCAAGAAGTCGGCGAGTTACCACAAAGGCCGGTCTAATTCCAAGTTGAGGAACAGTGTTGTAGTTGTTGTTGGCGGATCAAACCGAGCAAACAGGAAGAGTTCTTGATTTGAAGTTTTCTATTCCGGTTGGCGGATTGAGTGATAGGGGGGATGGCGGATTGAGTGATAGGGGGGATGCCGGAACAGGAAACTGAGGTTGACGACACCCCTCTGCAATAGGAACAAGCGGCGCCAGAGAGGGACGGCGGGGTCGACGACGCCTGATGATTTGGTCGCGGGCTGAAGCCGGAGATGGTACGCTTCTGGTCGTCGTCAGGGCGGCCGGAACCTTGCGGATTCAGCGGCGGAAGGCTGGAGCCAGCGAGATCTGGTGGTGTGAGGCGGAGTCGGCCGGTGGAGACGGAACTGGTAAGGGCAGTGGATGACTCAGTTTGCGACGCTGATGGCGGTGGTAATATCTTGCACGGGAGAACATTAATATCTTACAGGCAACAGAGAAATTGAAATTTCAATTCAATTTCTCTAATCCAGGGTCCCTCTGTTTAGTGGAACGGGTATCTATAAATAATGAATGATTTAATTATCATTTTAGTAAAGTTCCCAATAAAGAGGGCCGGCCACACATTCTAAATTTTAAAATTTTCAAATTGTTGTTGACCTGTTGACCGGCTAGCTTTTAAAAGAATGTTTTCTCCTCTCAATAGTTTCCAAATAACAACTTATTCCAAAAGAATACAAATTTTGAACATGATATTTCCCTAATCATAGGGCAATAATATTCTGCCTTTGAGTTTTGAAATTTAAACTTGTGTATTTTAGATAACTTTAAGTTTGCCCGTTACGTCATAACTACCAGAATTATCGGATCTTTTTATTTAAGATCTCATCGGACGGTCAACCCGAAGAGCCGAACAATCTCAAATAAAAACGGGTGCGCGAAAGAAATACACGATAATAAATAAATACTGAAAAATTAAAACGCGGGACTTAGGATGCGACGAAGGATGCATCAGATTCGCTTAGACCTTGCCCGGACCGGATGAATCAAACCACCTTAGCTAGAGAGTGAGCCAAATATGTAAACAGTCAAATGGAACCCCAACCGCAGAACGACAAGACATTTCACGTGGAAAAATTCAAAAAGGGAAAAAATCATGGGGCCGGTTTAGTGCCGACCTAATTCACTAGTTTGTAGGAGGTTACAAGTGTTAGAATTTTATGAAGGGTGACAGACCACTGCTCTGTTTACAAATTCTTGAAAGAAAAACAAGCTAAGCCTTAAACAACACTTGCAGGAGCGGCTTCTGGAGCAGTCTTTGGAGTGGGCACTGTAAAGAACAGAGTGAAGACCCTTCCCCGGACTCTTGCTACGCGGGGATGCTTTGTGCATCAGGCTGCCCCTTTTAATAGTTAGTGTTAACCGTGAATAATAGATTAATTCATTGCCATCCAAAGATTCCTCTATATATAGAGGTGTTACATCTAATAAATACATAAGAAATTATATAATCTAACACTCCCCCTCAAGTTGGGCAAGTGATGTTGATCATGCCCAACTTGTCCACAATCTTGCCAAATGTGTTCCCACTTAATCCTTTCGTGAGAATATCCGCTAGCTGCCTGTTAGAGGGCACAAAGGGAGTACACACAATCTCTCGCTCAATATTCTCCTTGATGAAGTGTTGATCCATCTCGATGTGTTTCGTTCAGTCGTGTTGAACGGGGTTGTGTGCGATGCTGATGGCCGACTTGTTGTCACAATACAGAAGGATGGGTCATTCTTCTTCGAAACCAAGATCACGCATTAAGGCACGAAGCCATAAGCCTTCACAGACCCCTTGAGCCATAGCTCTGAACTCGGCCTCAGCACTAGAGCGTGCCACAACTTGCTGCTTCTTGCTCCTCCAAGTAACAAGATTCCCTCCAACGAGAGAACAATATCCCGAAGTTGAACGTCTATCATCAACAGATCCTGCTCAATCAGCATCAGTGTAGACTTCAACCTTTAGGCCGGTGTTTGGGGCAAACAGGATACCCCTTCCTGGTGAAGACTTGAGATACCGTAAAATTCTGTGAGCAACATCCATGTGTCGGGTCTTGGGAGCATGCATGTATTGGCTCACAACACTCACTGCATAGGAAATATCTGGGCGAGTATGGGACAGATATATCAACCTCCCCACTAATCTTTGGAACCCTGAGACATCTTCGATGTCCGCTCCATCATCACGCGATAAACGGTGATTTGCTTCAATTGGAGTGTCGGCCGGTCTGCATCCACTCATTCCCATCTTCTCGAGGAGATCTAACGTATACTTTTGTTGAGAAATGAAGATCCCCCGCTTGGATCTGGCAACTTCTATTCCCAAGAAATATCTGAGCTTTCTCAGGTCCTTGACCTCAAACTCTCCAGTCAGCTTTTGTTTCAAGCTCTGAATTTCTTCGATATCATTACCAGTTATGACAATATCGTCAACATACACAATGAGAGCAGTAAGTTTTCCAAATCTACGTTTAATGAACAATGTGTGGTCAGCATTGCTCTGATTGTATCTGAATGACATCATGGCCTTGTGGAACCGGCCAAACCATGCTCTTGAGGACTGCTTCAACCCATAGAGAGCCTTCAACAGTCTACACACTTTGCCATCAGAACCAACAGGAGCAAGACCCGGGGGAATCGACATATAGACCTCCTCCTCCAAGTCACCGTGGAGAAAGACATTCTTCACATCCAGCTGAAATAGGTCCCAATGTTTGCAAGCAGCAACGGAAAGTAAGACCCGAATAGTATTCATCTTGGCCACCGGGGCGAACGTCTCCTGATAATCAATGCCGTGGGTTTGAGTATAACCTCTTGCAACCAATCTCGCCTTACATCTTTCAATAATTCCTTGTGGGTTCTGTTTCACCGAGAACACCCATTTGCACTCAACAAATTTCTTGCCATTGGGGAGAGGTACCAAGTCCCATGTATGATTTTTTTCCAGAGCCTGCATTTCCTCAATCATCGCCTCTCGCCACACAGGGATTGCCAGAGCCTGTTGCCAAGATGCAGGTATAGAGGTAGTAGAGAGGGAAGAGACAAAAGACTTGTAGGGGGTAGAAAGCGCAACATAAGATACAAAATTTGATAGGGGATGGTGAGTACAAGACCTGGTACCTTTTCTAAGGGCAATCGGAAGATCAGAAGGCTCAGAAGGCCCTGAGTCAGGATCCACTGACTGTTCCGGTAGCATAGTGGGGGCTTGTGTGCTTGGTCGCATGACACGCCGGGTGTATACCTGCAGGATCGGGGGTGAAGGTATGGAGGAAGATGAAGGTATAGGAGAGGAGCTCTCCTCCACTGGTATTGGAGGACTCACTTCCACTGGTGGAGTCTCCCCCTGAAGTGAGGGATATGGTGGAGGAACGGGCAGAGAAACACCCGAAGACGGGGAATCACCTGAAGATGGAGAGTCAGTGATAGGGTAGTAGGACTCGGATTCACGGAATGTGACATCCATACACTTTCCGGGTAGGAGGATGAAAATACTTGTACCCTTTTTGTGTAGGTGAGTAACCGATAAAGACACACTTGAGAGCACGAGGATCCAGTTTAGAGGGGCGGGGTTGGTGGATGTGAACAAAGCAAACACAACCAAACACTTTAGGAGGAAGCTGTGTAGGGAGCACCCGGAGGGTATGAAGGGGAGTGAAATTCCCAAGGACATACGTTGGCATTCGATTGATAAGGTATGCCGCAGTCAGGACAGCATCTCCCCAATAAAATTTTGGGAGATGCATGGTGGATAACAGACAGCGAGCAACCTTCAGGAGGTGGCGATTCTTCCGCTCGGCCACACCATTTTGGGCTGGAGAATAAGCACATGTAGTCTGGTGGAGGATGTCGTGATCAGCAAGATAGTTTTCAAACTGCGAATCAATGTATTCACGTCCATTGTCACTACGAAGAACTTTTATTTTAGATTGAAATTGACAGGAAACCATGCTATGAAAGCGCCGAAAAACAGAGAATACATCACTTTTACGATGTATCAAGTACATCCAGGTAGTACGAGAGAAACAATCAATAAAAATAACAAACCATGCACACCCAGAAATGGAAGGAACACGACAAGGACCCCATATATCACTATGAATAACCGCAAATGGAATAGAACTAGGTAGCGAAGCATGCTTAAATGAAGTACGATGATGTTTGTTTAGACTACAGACATCACAGACAAAAGTCTCAAAAACAGCATTAGACATAGCAGGAAATAATAATTTCATAATAGAGATAAGAGGGTGGCCCAGACGACAATGCCAGGAATACAAAGGATGGGTAGTGCTGGAATGAAGAGCCATGGTAGGAGAAGCAGTGCCAGGATCAAGAACATAGAGACCGTCCACCATACTACCAGAGCCAATCACCTTCCCCGTCGTCAGGTCCTGAAAGACACAAGAGGAGGGAAGGAATGTCACAGAACAATGCATGGAGTTAGTTAAATGACTGATTGAAAGAAGATTACGAGTAAAGGTGGGCACATGAAGAACCGAGGACAAGGTGAGAGAGGAGTATGGGATGGTACCCTTGCCAGCAATAGGGGCAAGAGAACCATCAACAATACTCACCTTATCACGCCCAGACAGAGGGGTATAGGAAACAAAACCTGTGGATGACCCGGTCATATGATCCGTAGCCCCAGAGTCAATGATCCATTGAGTAGAAGACGAAAAAACAGCTGAGTGGGCACCTGGCAGTCCTGTATGAGTGTAAGAGGACGATGGCTCAGTAGACATTCCCTGCATCATGCGTCGGAGAGCCAGCATTTCATCCGCAGTAAAGCCACCAGGGGTAGCAACAATATCAGTACCAAAGCATCCAAGAGAGGTATCTGTAGGAGCATTAGCAAGATGGGCTGCACGAGGCAGAGCAGCATGTCGACCTGAGAAGCGGCCAAAATCACGGCCTCCACGAGGTGGAGCACCCCCTCTTGGAGTAGGAAATCCATGAAGCTTGAAGCAGGTATCCCGAGTATGGCGACTCTTGCCACAATAGTCACACAGGAGATGATCCTTATCTGAACCCTTCAACTTGTAATCTCGGGATGGCCTAGTACCAAGAAGAGAGGGAGTGGTGGTAGCAGCCAAAGCCGAGCCCTCTGGCACAGAGTCAGGGAGAAGTGTCTGACGACGATCAAACTCTTGTTGTACAATGTTGTAGACCTCAGGAAGAGAAGGTATCTGTGATCGGCCAAGGATCTGAACGCTGATCTGGTCAAAGTCACGATGTAAACCATGAAGGAATTCAAATATGCGATTACGGTCATCCCGGGCCCGAACCATTGCCTCATCGATGGGACTTACAAATACAAGAGAATCAAAATGATCATACTCTTGATAAAGTTGTGTGAACTCCAAGTAGTACACAGAAGGAGAACGGTCACCCTGCCGAAGTAAGCTGATCCTGCGGCGCAACTGAAAGATCTCGGCAGCATTACCCCGGCGAGAGTAAGTAGCCTCAGCACGACGCCAAATATCAGTAGCATTGTCGAGGAAGAGATAGTTGCGGGCAATGGACTCCTGCATAGAGTTGATAAGCCAAGACATAACCAAGGAATTCTCGGACTCCCACTGCTGCCATTCAGGGGAATCCCTATCCGGTTCCTTCATTTGGCCCGTGACATAGCCATAGAGGCGCCGACTTTTGAGAGCAAGGGTGATAGACCGGGACCACGAGAGGTAATTGCCGTCATCAAGGCGGATGGTAGTGATTTGAGAAGTAGTATGTTCGGTGGTTCCACGATAGGTAATAGCCGGAGAAGAGACACCGGAAGGAGCCGAAGTGACGCCGGTTGAGAGAGAGGGAGAATCTGCGCCATTAGTCTCCATAGCTCAGGAATAGAAATCCTGAGGGAGAGGAAAAAAGATCGGAAGAGAAATCCGGAGAGGGAAACAACCCAAGGATTAGGGCATCAAGAGATAGACGGAGAGGAGGAAAGGATCCATCCACAAAGAAGCCATTACGGGAAGAGAATGGCGCCGGAAGAGGCAGAAACTCACTGCACGATCATTCCGGCGCCAGAAGGAAGAACGGAGGGCGAGCGGTGAGGCGTGCGGTCAGGAGCGAACGCCGAGAGATGTGCGGCGTGCGGAGAGGGCGGAGTGGCGCGCGGCTTGCGGAGAGGGGTGAGCGGCGCGCGACGGCGGTCGAGAGGTGCGCAACGAGCGGTCGAGCGGCGAGCGGCGGAAGAGCGGCGAGCGAGCGAGTGCGGGAGGGCGATTTAGGGCACACGCGCCTCTGATACCATGTTAACCGTGAATAATAGATTAATTCATTGCCATCCAAAGAGTCCTCTATATATAGAGGTGTTACATCTAATAAATACATAAGAAATTATATAATCTAACAGTTAGGAATACTTGCATATATAAGCGTAGATGTGAAATTTTTTTTTGAAGCGTGTGTAGAACCGAGAATTGAACCGAGCTTTTCAGTTCGGACCCGGTTTTATATCTTTGGTACATGAAGTTGGTCTGGTTCCCAAAAGACGGAATGGATCCTGCATGGACTGATTCTTGGAACCGATCCGAACCGATTTGAGTTACACTTCTAGTATTCTCAGACTCAAAAAGTTATGTTTGTTATTTTCTTAGTACTCAGAAACTTGTGATATTTGTTGATATCACATTTCTTAAGTACCGACCTTTTTAAACTATCCTCCTCCTCTCTAGCTAACTAGCCTCATTTTATGCGTGTAACGTGTTCCATCTTCTATTACACCTCAATCAGTGTGTCGTTTACCCAGAAAATGTTAGTTAAAAAAATCATGAGACAATAATGGCAATTTTCTTCACGTATATGCCTTTAATCTTAACCTATTTGAAGATTCCCAAAATTTGGCATTGTACACTTCAGCTGTTCGTTCCCTAACATCAGAAGCCAATGCGCAATTTTTGGAGTTCCATTACCCAGTCAGCTGATCAAAAGTGCAATGTCCCTGGCCCAAATTAAACTCTTGTTTTAGGGTTTGGTAAGTGAATAAAATTAAACATGGCCTCCTTGTAACAATCTGGTCAAGATATTGCCAATCATTTGCTACTATCTGTGGATGCAGCCCATCTTGGAATGAGCCATGTAAATCTTGTGTTTATGTGTTCGTTTGTTCTTTAGTTTGCTCAATTTCTGCAACCAACACTTAGAAAATACACAACATTTTGTACACAAAAGGATTGTGTGAAGCATTATTTATGAAAAAAGGCACTAAAGTGAAACATCATTAACACTCATGCTCAACTTGAAAGGGAAGTGCTAAATTTGCCAAGTTTAAATTTGTTGTTCTGCTCCACTACAGTTCAACTTTATAACCCATAATTCGTCGTGATCAAAAATACTTAAGGAAGACACTGTAGGAGAGTACTTGACGGTCTCCAGGAGAGTACTCGGTGGGAATACTCGACGGCCTTCAGGAGAGTACTCGCACCCCATCTGGTCTGGGAATAACATTCTGGTTAAGGCAGGAGCAGCTGTACGCAGACCCTCCCCCCTCCCCCTTGGATTTGCCTATAAATAGGACCCCCGAGGCACATATAGAAGGCGTCCTTTCACCCCCCACTTTTCCTGTGGTGGGCGAGTTCAGTGTCTGGCTCACTTGTGCTGAGCTCAGCAATGGCTTTAGGAGAGGAAGTTTTTATAAACTTCCGGTGTGTGGTGGGACCTTCTCGCTGCAGCATACGTGTCTTGTTTGTAGGCAACCCGGAGTTGTTCTTTGTGCTCGCTAGCTTCTTCTCACCAAATCTCTCGTGGGTCGACCACTAAACCAGTAACCTTTGGTCACCCCCTTGGTCTGAACTTTTTTGAACCGGTTTTCAGGTTTCAACATCAACTGTCTAGTTCATTTGATTATATAAGTTTTTGGACTCCATGTCTAGCAAGGAAACAAGTGCAGTTTCAACCACAACTTCTCCATTGAAGCACTTGCTAGTATCGTTTTCCATTGGCTATTTTATAGTACTAAATGTCTGCTTAAGAAGGAAAAATATTTAAAATAGCCGACAAATATTTTTAAATAGAAAAAGTGAAGAAAAAGAATATAGCGTGAATATTGATTTGCTTGAGCCTCTTCAAAGGTTTTGTTGTCTTCTAGCCACCTAGTTATGCTATTTATTTGTGAGAGGTGGAATGATATAGTTTTTACTAAAAGAATTATAATACCTAGTGAGTTCATTTGTATGAACCTAATAAAAATAAGTAAATGTGAATGTTGCAAGCCTGAGAATTTTTCTGGCGTCATTATTTCTTTAATTATCTTTTCACTGATTTACTGTTCTCCTTTCTAACTTACTGCAAGTCATCCTCATATTCAGCTTGCTGTTTTTGTAATCCTTATATTAATTTATCATTATTGCTTTATGTGTACTTAATGTAATTCCTTGCACATCTGACCCTTTATTGATTTTGTTATTCAGGCTCCATTTGATGCATCTGCAGTGGATAATATGAGAAGGTTGGCTCAGCATTCTTCTGTTCCTGGACATTTGTATCCTCTTGCACTACTATGTCATGATATCATGCCTCCACCACCACAGGTGGGCTTTTAATTGCACTTGAAGGGCTAAATTATGCCTTACAGTTTGAAGAATGATAAATACTCTGATTCTGAATATTCAAATTCTCTTATAGTGGCTTAAACGTCAGTCGATATAGCTAGAGACGAATACTCGTTTAAGGATATTTTGGTATTTTCATGTATTTTGACATAAATTGCTGTATATAAATGGCAGTCTCCTGTAATAGGCTACCATAACATAAAAACAATAAGAAACCATATTGCAACCGCCATGAAGTACTAAATTCTGAACCAGGAATCTTTTTTTAAAAAAAAAATTTTTGCAACTTTTTTATTCCTCTTTTGTTCTCTCTAATGATCTTAGGAGCGTTCAATTCCTTACTATTGGTACTAGAGCCGATGGTTTTACTGAGATCAAGTATGTTCATACAGTTTTTTGACTCCTGTTGGTTTTGCTGCTTCAATCATGGTTGAGCGAGGTTCAAGAGAAATTGAGTCCTACAATGGATCAATGTGATTGAGTGTGTTCTTGAGACATGATATTTGATGATGTTGAAAAGCTTCTCTTTGATGTGAAGTGATGGCCAGTGTAGGGAGCTTTAACGTAAGAGGGAGATTGTTAAGACATGTAAGAGTATTGGTTTAGTCCCACATTGGGTATGTGATATATAGATGTGGTCAGACCTCACCCATGGTCTTAAGGTTTTGGATTTAATATGTTCTTAAGATTTTATGCCTTTCCCTAGAAGACATGGGAGAATTTGGACAGGCTGAATCGGACTTGCAGTTACTATTTATTGTATCTTAGACCCTTAACTAATATCTGTCTATTTTTTAATGTAAATCACTCTTGTTTTTCAATTTTATTCTAACCGTAGGTGGAGAAGGAAATTGGTGAGCAAAGAAAACTGTCACACCATGGTGTTGGCTTATCTGTTGGCACAGAAATAAATTTTGACGAAGTTACTGCTCATTATGAAGACAAAGAAAAGGTTCACTTCAACTTCTCAGCCGTTATTTAGTCAAATTTCTGAATTTATTATTCTCCCTTTCAGTGGTTTACGCTGCTTGAACTAAGTGCTCAAATGGCTTAATCCAAGTAATATATATGATTGTCCATCATAAGTACGGAAATTGGCTTGCGATCTACGAACTTTCTTTTGCATTCTTTATTAATTTTATTTATCATATTAATTGAAGATCAGAATCCATTCTATTTTTAGTCTTCCTTAACTGCGCTATAATATTTGTTGGAATCAGTTATAAGAGAAAAATGTGGTTAAAGAGTGTTATGGATACACTATATTAAACATGGATAAATTCTTACAAATTCCTGATATGGGTTTGTTACTTACCTACATCTTATGTTTAAGTTAAAAAATTCATATATCCATCTCAACCAATTGGATATCTTGTAAGGGTTACTATATCTATATATTGGATTACCACTTTAGTCCTATGAAAATGGAAGGGGGTATTATTACTTTTCACATTTATTTTTTACCCCCAAAATTTAAAATACTCAAATACTGCTTTACTTTCTTTACAATAAGAGGAATTCCATCTATTTACTCAATTTTCTTATGTTCTATGTCTAAATATTGAAATTTGTTTTTCCAGGCAAAAACTGTTTTTTCGGCGGCTTTGCACCAAGCTGTTACTGAGCAGTACAGTATTCTCAATTCTGCTATATATGAACACCAAGGTTTAAACGCATCAGATAACAAGGTTATCCTTTCACAACCATGGCAACAGTAGTCTCTTGCAGAGGTGGTCTACCAACCCGTTAAGCATCCTAGTGTACTATTTTTTCTCAAGCATTTCCATGTAAGGAAACTATTCTTTGTTTTTAATCAGCACACACCTATATGTTTGGTTCACTGATCTCGTGTACCAGAAAATAACCTATGCAATACATGGAAAAGTTTAAATTCTAAGATATTAGAAGTTTAATAATTTTTGATGTTGCGTGTTGTATTGCATGATTAATACCTTGTTTATAATGAAATAATAGATAGATGAAAAATAATAGTCCATTTTGACATATTTTTCTCTTTATTTGCCATTATATATTTAAAGCTTTAATTTAGGATTAATTTAGATCTTTTAATAATTAGAATGAGAAAGTAGTTTTAAATCAAGTCTTTATAATAATTTTGGCGAAAATACAGTAATTAGAAAATGCATGCAATCAGGGGATAAAGTTGACATACTACTCCTTCGGGCCCCTAACTAGTCAACCACGCGACTTGTTGAGGAAGCCTAAAACGGGAATACAAGGAAATTTATGTTATTGGCCCATTTTGGGATGTCGTTGGAGGTAGCGGTGGTGATGAAGATATGATGGGCTAACCCTAGAATTCAGATGAAGAGGAGAAGAAGAACTAGAGGATGAGAAGAGGAGACTTGAGAGAGAAGGAGAAGAGTTAGAGAGAGAGAGAGATAAATTTGATTTAATTCTTTGATAACTCATACATGACCAAAGTGTCCCTATATATAGGATCCACGATGACACAAAAGCAAATAACCCCAACATAAGAAATGGATAAATAACTCGTAACTACAACTCAACTCATGAGACTCAACTCATACAACTCGTGTCATACACCTAAAGACTCATAATACTACAACTGCTAATACATTACTGACGTCGTGAGATTCATAACATTCTATTTGTTCTTCAAATCGAGTTTGTCCTCAAGCACGAATGAGGGTCGCATGACGTGGTTATCTTGCTCTTTGATTTTCCGCCAGAACAACTCCCGGTAGCACGTTACTGTAGCGGAGGTTGCATTGAACTGCAACTCGGCAGCGTACTCCCTGATGGTATAAAAGACTGCACAGAGCGGGCACGACAAAAGTACGTGTTGACGAGAAACTACCAGACATATCTGGAGGCGAGGCGAGTGTAACTGATGGATGGTCGAGGGCGGAAGATCGGGTTGTATGTGAGCCGCGGAAATGAGAAGCGGCGGTCCCGACTGGGAAACAGTCGGTGGAGTGAATGGATCTAAAGGGGTCGACAGAGCAGGTGGCCGGAGCAGAAATCGTGGGATGAAGACCGCGGGGATTGACGATGGTGGCACAATATGTGGCAGCACCTCCGCTAAGCTGGGAGGTGACGATGTCGGTGGTGTAAACTTGGGGATGGCAACCACTAGAGGCGATGGTGGAGCTACACAAACAGCGGAGAGCGGTGACGCTTCTTCGGCTATCGGTCGTAGAGGCGATAGCTCTAGTGGAATCGGCTGCGGGGGAGGTGGAAGCTGCGTCTGGAGGTGGCCTGCAAGGTGCGGGAGTGGCAGGGGTTGTATCAAAGTAATCGATGGCTTAATGGAGCAATCGTTGGTGGCGGTGGATCGGCCAAGCTGGGATTGAAGGGGCGACAACATGTGTTGTATCATGTATGGAATGACAGCTATGCTAGTGGAAGCGGAACCCCAAAATGTCCCGACAGGCGACAACACCAATCAGTCGAGTCGCGACATGACAGCCTAAAATGAAGCCATTATCAAATGGAGGATAGCCTTATCGGTGGCTCCTCTGAAATCCTATGTTTCCAGCAATAACGACCAATCCTAACTGTTGGTCGAGCGATAGATCGTGCATGTTTTCGGTGCAGCCCATCTCTGTTTTAACCACCCAACCCCTCGCCACCCTTTAATCCAAGTAGAACAAGTGAATCCCACCTTGTTTTCCCGTAACTCCCTCACAGAGTCCTCCACCTTGCAAAATCTCTCAACCAACAGCTATTACTCTTGTTTTTTCGCTCCCCCATTGAAATTTTCGTTACAGAACCCAAATCCTGCCCTTCCTACCAATTGTACTCTGATTCTAGTCACCTCACAACAGTTGCCACTTGCCACCACCCAGAACATCAGATCTCCGCGCTACAGCCTACCCGTATTTTGTGAGTATTGTTTTATCGTTGTAAGGAACAATTTCTTCAATTTTAATATACGATGATGTGATTTCATATTTGCTTAGATCGAAAGAACCGTAGCCGTTTTTTTTTGAGATATTTTATGATTTGTAGGAATTATTTGTCGCGGGATTTGTTTTGGCCCTCCACGAGGAGGAAAGTCAAACCTTGCTTTGCTTAAGAAATAATTTTGCCTTGCTTCAACATGTCTTCGCGGGTTTTTATCTTTTATTATTATGTCTTGATTCGCAGTCGGATCTTGCATGTGTTACATATAGTATGTAGGGTAATAAAATTATATCCCCACACCTCACTTAGGATTGCAGTTTAGTCATACAGCCACGTGTTCCAGCCTTCTTTAGACGGTGTTTAGGTTCATTACATTCATGACGTGAATTTTTGCATTGCATGTAAGGTTAGAGCATAGTTAATCCGCCACCTTTCGTCTTGCGTCATATGAGATGGTGGAAAATAGCTTTTGGTAACAAAAAGAAAAAGTATAATGCATGTGATTCGCCAAGGTAAAAGAAAACCAACCGAACCTTATTTTAGGCTAAAATAGCAAGCTATAAGAAATTTAGGCTAAGGATATGTTTGGGAGGGCATCTGCGCTCCGGTGCGGTTGCAGTGGATGTCACCGCCGTCCACGGGGACCGTTTGTTTTTCCGCCTTAGCCCTTTGTTCCCAGACGTTGTCCCCTACGAACGGCAAAATACTGCTGCATCCTACCTCCGGTCCCAAGTTCCGACGGCGTTCGTCTCCCTTACCGGCCGCCGCTGGAGTCCCAAAAAGAGCCTAAAATAGGATGCTTCAATAAACCTATCATTAATATTCAAGGTTTGATTGATTTTTTAATGTTCAATAAGCCTTAGAAAGCTTGTGTTGTGATGGAAGAGTGATGAGTAGTGTTAATTGTGGATATGCATTTTTCATTTTATTGTTTTAGTATATCTTTGGGTATATCTCTTGTTTGTTTGTCACTACAGTACTATATTAACCTGTAATACATATTTCCACTTGGTACCAGAGTAAACCTAAAATCCAGTACCACTGCCGTATCACTGTTACCTAAAACATAAACGATCGCCAATCACCACAAGCTTCAGAGGAAACCATTGACTATTGTTGACACCTGCAGGGTTCCGACAATATCTAGAGCTAATTCCAGCAATGGTTGAGACCATTTTTAGCATTTTAATTTAGAATTACATGTTTAGGGCGAGCGAGTGATTAGTGGCAAATAGCGCCCTAGTTGATGGCATTCCTCTCTGTGGCTGTCATTCAAGGAAACACGGAGCACTCCATACCGAGAGAGCAAGTCTAAGGGACACTTTTTTCAACAGAAAGCATTATGTTCGTTGATCTAGACCGCTTCTTTTTGTTTAAGAAATTTGGTCGAAATGGCTCGGTTGTGTTGTGGGTTCTCCCTATTGTTTAGTCATCTATATTAAGAGTGAGTAGAGAATTTGTGGTTGTGATTCCTTCTGAGCCCCACACTTTTGATCACTTAACTTGTTAATTTGCATGGCTCATAGGCAGTCAACAGGGGGTAAATGAAATGACGAGTCTGTAGAGATCGTTGTAGGGGCCTATGTAGCACGGGGACGGAAATGAGATACGGAATACGATACGAAACGGATACGGGAAATGTGATTTTTAAAAAAATTAGGATACAAGAAACGTTTTTAATTATTTTTTAATTATTTTAATATAAGTATTAATTAATATAAGAATAAGACAACTAACAAACTATTTGTACATATCTTGAATTGTAACGAAAAAAAATTAATAAGACTATATTATATATCATTGACATTTCATATAATGCTATAAATAACATTCAAGGAAACAAGCACCATAAAGAACAATTTATCACATGTCCACATCAATACATCATTACATCAATTGAGAGCATTGTTTTGTTACATTCACATGCAAAATATCGAGTATTAAAATTAAACATTCTCTCCAATAGTATCAATTTCATCATCTTCTTCAATAATCGAGAGCTCCAACCTTGGTTCATAGGTTAGCTATCTCAAGTGTACCTACATCTTCGAATGACTCGAAGCCATCGCCCGCAATATCCCACAATGTAGACTCTCCTTCATTGTATTTTTGATCTCTTCTAGAAAGAAGGTGAAGATTGTTATAGATATTTATTAAATCTTCTGCACGTTGCGGTGTCATTTTATTCCTTTTCATTGAATGGATAAAGGAGTAAGTACTACAATTTCTCTCGGTACATGAAAAAGATGATGGTTGTACTAATAACTTCAATGCAATGGTTTGAAGTGAAGGGGCCGGCGAGCCATGATTTATCTACCAAGTCTTTGGATCTAAGAGATAACGATTTTGAATTGAATCATAATCGTTAAAATCCCCCGATTTGTCAATGAACTCCGCATACTCTTTGGCGACCACATTACGTTCCATTAAGCTTGGAAAATACTTTTTCAAGCATTTAATTCTTTCCTTGCTAACTGCCGGATCTTTATGAGGAGCAACTCTATTTGGATCCTCCGCTAGCCATTGTTCACTATAATATCTAGTAAAAAAATCGAGTTAAAAATCAATTATACAAATGACAAATATAAATTTATATTTAAAAAAGATACCTTTGATTCAATGAATGCGCAAAACAATGAAGCGGAGTATTATTCTTGTTCCAACGATCCACTAGGATAACATGTACTACCTCAAAAAAAGTAGACACATCTTCTCTTTTCCTCTCATGAGAGTAGATAGTCTCCATCACCCTTTCAATCATTGTGTCCCACATATCATATACTAGATGAAGACAAGACTTCTCTGTATCGCAAAAGCGAATCATGTCATATATTGGAGCGGTGAATGAAAGAATATACTCAATGGAAGCCCACCAATCATCATCCAAGACCTTCTCTTTCACATGTCTTGTCTTTTCCATATCATCATCACAATATAGAAGCCAATGATCACTAATAACCATTTTTTGAAGTCCATTTTTTATATGTTTGAATCGTTTTAACATGATGATAATTGAAGCAAAACAAGTTTCGGCTATAGACAATAATTTCAAGCTCACAAACTCATTAAACATAGCTGAATAAAATTCCCTCCAATAAAGATTTCTTGCTAGATTGAAAGGCAATCCTGCCGAATAAAATGTCCTAGCAATTAAAGCATCTAAATGAGCTTTATCCTCATTATTGAATGCACTAGAAATTGGATTCTTTTCTCTACCGCTTGGATCATCATTTTTTCTCCGCTTATCACCAACACTCCCAACACTTCCATCTCCACGTTGAGTACTTGGAGCTACCGGTATAAATTTTGGAAGTCTTCGCTCAATAAGCTCTTGAGCTTTTTTATCTTCCTTCAACATACTCTTGTATGTGGAAGCCGGAACCTTGTTACATGCTCCAATTCCACTACTCTTGATCCTCAATAAATGACCCGTCACACGAGTGTATGAGCTTTTGTAAGGCTTACCACAAAAATTACATGTAAAACTTATACTTCCACCTCATTCAGTAAACTTGTTCCCTCTTGTCACATATTTCCAAAAAGGCTTTTCGTCGTTTTCATTAACGCCACTACTTGAATCCATGTTATGAAAGATAAGACCTAATTTAAACAACAATGAAATTCATAACAAACAATGTTAATAAACTCATAATAAAATTGGATCATGTGAGAAATTTCTAGCTACACATATTTTTTTGTACAACAATAGATTAACTGTTGAGTGTAAAATCCTAGCTACACGCATTTTTTACTACTATAAGTGCTACATAGATCACATCAGATTAACATGATGCTAATATTAAGAACTCAAGTTTTGTGGAAGGAAAGCCATTAAGGGCAAAGGGAAAATCTCATCTTCATTACTTGTTTGAGTTGGAGTTGTTGGGGGATTATTAATGTAAATACCATAAACAAAATTAGATTACTTAGTAACATGTAGAAAATACAAATGTAGCAGGAGGAGGAGAAGAAGAAAAAGAGAGGAGAACCAGGAGGAGGAGAAGAAGAAGAAGAAGCAGGAGGAGAAGAAGAAGAAGCAGGAGGAGAAGAAGAAGAAGCAGGAGGAGAAGAATAAGCAGGAGAAGAAGAAGAAGAAGCGGGAGAAGAAGCAGGAGAAAAAGCAGGAGAAGAAGAAGCAGAAGAATAAGGAGGAGAAGGAGGAGAAGAAGAAGAAGAAGAAGAAGAAGAAGAAGAAGAAGAAGCAGGAGAAGAAGCAGTAGGAGGAGTACCTGTGGGATCGGCGGAATCGGGAGCGGAACGCCGTCGGGATTGAGAGCGGAACAGGAAAACCTAATGCGTAAAATGAAATACGCGAGCTCTATATCTCACGGAATCGCGTATCCCCCTTGCGGGATATGCGATTCCGAAAATAAAATATATATTTTTTAAAAAATGCGTTTCCTAGAGTTTCTGAAACGCGTTTCCCATATC
Organism: Platanthera zijinensis; assembly: GCA_039513925.1. NCBI lineage: Eukaryota > Viridiplantae > Streptophyta > Magnoliopsida > Asparagales > Orchidaceae > Platanthera > Platanthera zijinensis. The sequence goes on from CM077083.1 coordinate 208,803,304, forward strand.
CGGTACGCGTTCGAATCGATACGTAGACCATTTTTAAGTATCCGTGATTTGTAGGTAGGGGCAGCCGATCTACCTTTTTTCTATGGGGAAAGGGTCATGTTATGGCATAATGCCGGAAGTTACATGAATAATTTATCGTCATACGAGCAAATATAATGATAATTTTGTTGGAGGGTAAGTATAGAGTCAATTGCAGGGCAGATTTCCATTTATGGTTGTGAGTATGCTTAGTATACACAGTTCATGGTGTTCCTTGGGGGTCAGTTTGGTCCTCTGAGCATCATCCGATCATCATAGCACAATATTGAGATAGGTGTACCTACACAGCAGGTTCTACAAAAGACAATGGCAGTGTTACCCCATATGATGATGGTCTCTTACTATCCTTTGTTCCATATTTACCGCGCTTTCTATTAAATCTTTATACTTGCATCTTGATTTGTTCACTAATTCTTTCATGGATCTTGTTTTTCTCTAGGACTTTGCAGTGTCACACATCAGCCTACTCATCTCTTCAGCATTACTGTCATCTTGGACCACTAAAAGAAGCTTGTTCTAAATTTAGATAACCGTTCAGTCTTCAAGCATAATTTGTGCGAGTTGGGAAGCAAAGAAATTATTGCCTTTCTCGGTTAAGAGGAAATAGGAGTAGAAAAGCCATTTTATCTAATTCGTGGTGATGTTTGTAGTTTATATTCGCGATTTTAACAATTCATGATATCTATTGATGATGCTTCAGGCTTATTTCTTTCGAAAGTGTAGTGTATATTTTGAATTTTTGTGATGAAATTCAAGTTCGGTATAATATAAAAGTGAAAGGTTTGAATGGTGATAAAGATAATCCATCCATATACTAAACATTCACTTGATTTCAAACACATGAAACAACATGATATTGTCTTATAAACTGCCCGTGCTTGCGATCCGGCTAAGAAAGGAGAAGCGGAGCGAAAAAAATGCATGCTCTGGAGGGGTTTCATATGAGTATTCCCAAAGTCTTCTAGTTTTGTACATAATGTTTTTGTTTTTGTTTGTGAGGGAAATGGTCAGTCCTGCATTACTCATTGCTTGTAGCATATCTCCCTTGAGTGAGTCTCATCCTCCTAATGACATGAACACAATTAGATGAGTTTCAGGACTTGGTGATTTGTATAGATTTTTTTGAATACTTTGGATTGTTTGGGAAGTTCTGATCATTGTATAATCTATCTATTTCTCTTAAAAAGGATATTAATAATTAGGGATGGTGAGTTTTAATGACACGGTACATGTTTTGAAGGGTATTGGTACCTAAGGGCTATGAAACATGAATATTTACAATGATCTTACGTGTCGTTTTCAAAATCTTACAAAGTTGGGAAACTCTAGGAAACTCATTCTTGAAGCATGTGGATACATATATTACTGGATATGTTTAAGCATGCTTAAAAATTCTCAAAAAAATATGTGTTTTGCAATGATAACACAGAAAGATATATGAAAGGAAAAAATGTTGAATGATAGGCGGTGGGATTTAATTGATTACATAGTCTTGTTTTCATTTAAAATATGATTATATAAGAGATATAATGATGAAAATAAGTAAATAAGGTATGAACATCACACGTCTGAGTCATTACTGTCAAATTTGATTGTTTTTAATAGACATAGCAACACATTATTAAAAATGAGAACAACAAACAAACAACACAAATATATGAATGAACGGCCAAAGAGTATTGAATATGCGCCAATAAATATTACGAAACCTTATGAACCTACTTAGTACCTGTTGACACGAATCATTAGGTTTACCTGGGCGTATAAATAAATACTGCTCTCACGGGAATGAGGCGTCCAAGGAGTTGCTAGCTGCGTGCTCGACCCACTGGCGGCTTTAGTCGGTACGGACGAGATCGCCGGAGATGAGGGGATTCGATGAAGAAGTTTGGGTGCCGGAGGAGGAAGTGAAGAATGGCGCGAAGCTGTGTGTGCTCTGGGATTTAATAGTTTCTTCGGTAGAGATTTGAGAGCGGAATTTGTGGGGACGAAGGGGAAACGTGCGGCTATGGAGGCCTCTAAGCCGCATACTGCTGCGGGAAAAAGAGAAGGTATAATTGTTTTCTTCTTGTATTTTCTTGGCTTGAGTAAGAACTCCTGCACACATTCCATTTGTGTACGAAGGTATAATTGTTTTCTATTTTAGGACAACAATTGCTTGCTGTTTCTTCTTATCATATGAAGGAAGATCTGTAGTAGATGAAGGTTTCTTGCCATATCCTTCTTGTAAAGCAGCGTTTGTGTAGCTTTGGTCGTGATTTGTCCCTTAAAACTCCTGGACTTTGTCTAAGATAGTTCACACTGCTTGCTTATTCGCCCAAGGCCGAGCGCTTACGCCTTAAGACATGGCGCTGCGTGGTATTCCACGGGGAAGGTTAATATCGTGGCACACAATGTGTGTTGGGCATACACCTACTGTGGCCTTCTCGTCTGCTTTACTGTTCAGAACATCAGTTTATAGCAGCAGTTTGGCCAAAAATCGCATTTTAGTGTTCAGTTCATGGCAAGATAAGGCATTTAGAAGTAATTTAACTGCTTTGTTTCCTTAAACTTATGAACGCCCGAGGCCGAGCGCTTCCTCCTTGAGATATGGGGTGGCGTGGTATTCCACGGGAAAGGTTAACATCGTGGCGCACTAAAAGTGTGTTGGGCGCACATCGAAATATGGCTTAACTCTACGGTTTGTTGTGCGCCGAGCTCTAGCAGCTTGCACAGTCCAGAGAAAGCGAATATTTCCCATCTGTTTATTTTGCTTGGTGTAACTACTGTCTTTGTGCTTTGAAGGCTCCCTTTGGCATGACAGTCGTGAACGCGATGAACGCGGTAGTTATGAACCGTCGTTCGTGAATGCCCTACCACACCTTAAGCACTTCATTTGTTTCAAACTGGTTTTCTTTTTTGGGTGGCAGTCATAACCTTTGTCATGCAAAACATACATTCTATGATGGTGAAGTTTTAGTTCAAATTTATCTAAGCCAAAAAAGTGTTGCGAAATATTTGTGTCTGAGCCCCGGACACAGATCTGTGTCCGGGGCCGATATGATTTTGCCATGTGGCGACAATTTTTTTTAATTTTTTGTTCATCAGCGTTGTTCTTCTTGACTTGCTTTCTCTCATTTTCTTCCGGCGAAATTTCTGACTATCTTCAAAATCTCCTACGACATTTTGCGGTTGTTAAAGATTAATCTCTTGTTCGATAGATTTAGGGTATTATAGTGATTCGTTTTTATTGTTCAACATAAACTCTGGCTTGTGTGATGAAGTTGTCATCGAAGATGAACGAGATCAACATAATTTCTTTGTCCAACCTCATCTGCATTCTATAGTAATGTCCAAAATGAGAAGGTATTTTAGAGAATGTAAACAACAGTTATGAACATTGTCTGTTTCGGAAAGAAAAACAAAAAATTTTTGATATATTTTTGTTTTCTCAGCTAGCACTACATTATCTAGGAGATAACTAAAATATCTGAGATGCTTATGTAATATTAAATATCTTGGTATTTGAGATACTTATGTAATATCTGTCATATTTATGTAATATCTGTCATATTTATGTAATATCTGTCATATTTATGTAATATCTGTCATATTTATGTAATATCTGTCATATTTATGTAATATCTGTCATATTTATGTAATATCTGTCATATTTATGTAATATCTGTCATATTTATGTAATATCTGTCATATTTATGTAATATCTGTCATATTTATGTAATATCTGTCATATTTATGTAATATCTGTCATATTTATGTAATATCTGTCATATTTATGTAATATCTGTCATATTTATGTAATATCTGTCATATTTATGTAATATAAATTATGTTGGATAACTAAAATATCATTGATAAGTAGATAACTGCAATTTTTGAGATGCTTGCACCTTCATTACTAGAAAATTTTAGTTTAATGGAGTTAATAATGATGCTTATATGCAAAGTTCATTGTATGCAAGAGATTTTATAAGGTTATTAATGAGCTAATGAAAAGAATAATAATTAGTTTAACTAATATGCAAGAAAATTAATGTTAGGATATAAAACTAATCACCAGATGTAATTATATTATACCAGATACATATCAATTCTCTCAGATACAGATAAATTCTCATTTATACGAGAGTAATAGTTGGGATACAATAATTTGGAGGAGAGAAAGCAAAAAAAAAGAGATTTAATAGGGTCATTAATGAGCTAATGGAAAGAATAATAATAAGTAGTTTAACTGATGCAAGAAAATTATTGTTAGCATATGAAACTAATCACCAGATACAATTATATTATACCAGATACATGTCAATTCTCTCAGATCCAACATAATTTTTCATATATACAAGAGTAATAGCTTTGATACAATAATTTGGAGGATAGAAAGCAAAAAATATAAAACACGGTAGGCACCACGCGTCATAATCATGTGGGCCCCGGACACAAAAATTTCACGCGCCAAACAGAGCCTAAATAGATTTATTGTTTTTCTTTTGAGATTGTTTTTTATTCTTTTTCCTATTCTTCTATCTTATATATATACCATAATCAGATCTATAGTTCTATGATACCTTTTATTTTATTATTACTTTCAAGCTTAAAGTTGAGTTTTTATATATCAATGGGAGGTCACAAGGGGGGAGAAAAGTGCAGTGTGCACTTTATAGTAAAGTGCGACAAACCGTTTTGAGATGTGTGTGGACATCCATGCTGACCGTTGGATGCCCGCATTTTTCGGTAAAGTGTATCACCCACATTTTACTGCAATTTTCCTCCTTGACACTCTCTGATTCATAAGTATTTATTGTTCTTGATATTACAATAGATTATGGCTAAGAAGGTTTTAACTAAAATAATTTGAAAGGTTTAGCAATTGAAAATACATAATTATTGATTGAAATGCTCATAAACATTGTGGCCTTCATTTTGATTAGCAATAAGGCGCTCTATGGTTTCTGGCAAGTAAGCACACTAATTCACCTATGTGTGCTGCCTGAAATGCTTTAGGGTTTATAAATCAATTTTAGACCAACAGTTTCTTCATTCTTTTATCTTTCTACTAATTCCGAAGTATTATTTTCTCCATCATCTCAATTCCCTGATTCATAACAGTATTCCAATTGGAATATTTGCAAGCTTCAGCAAATGAATGTATTATCTTTTTCTTTTATTATAAAGCTTTATTTACTACAATATTAACCAACAGTTTCTTTATTCTTTATTTCTTTTGTCTTTCTAGTAATTCCCAAGTATCATTTTCTCCATCATTTCAATTCCCTGGTTCATAGCAGTGTTCCAAGTGGAATCTTTGCAAGCTTCAGCAAATGATTGTGCCTCCTTTTTTATAAAGCTTTATTTACTACAATATTAACAAACGGTTTCTGCAATCTTTTGTCTTTCTACTAATTCCCAAGTATCATTTTCTCCATCATTTCAATTCCCTGATTCATAGCAGTGTTCCAATCGGAATCTTTGCAAGCTTCAGCAAATGAAAGTGGCTCTTCTATTGCATCTAATATAGGTGCTATAGGTTCATCTTTATACAATTCTGAAAGTTTTCTATATTTGCATGGGGGATATGATGAATCTTCTCTCTCTGAAACATCTAGTGGCATTTGTGTTTTTTCTCTTGCAGCTAATATAATATTGCTGGAATGTTTTCCTGCATGCTGTGATTCCACGGTTTTTATATTTATGTTGGAAATGTTGTTGTTTCAATAAGAAATGCCTCAGCGCCCCCCTCCCTCGGAAATATTACTGCATTACAATTTGATATTGCTGCTGGTTAATCTACCCATCTATGACAGAATGCTGACGATTTTTCTTTGTTTTAAAGTTAATGGGGGACAGATATACGTCTGTTATTGTGTTCTATGCCCTGATTCATGTTTTAAAGTTAATGGAATGTTTTCCTGCATGCTGAGATATTGTACTTTTAAAATTGTGAACGCTATTTACCCAAAACACTAGGTGAAATAAGGAAATTCGCTTAGGCTTTGTTTGGTGGTTGGAGAAGCAGTGGTGGGAAAATTAGTTTTTTTTAGAGTGATGGAAGAATCAGTGAAATGGTTTGTAAGAATAGCGTTTGCAGTGTTGTTGTAAATGAAGTTGTCTAAGTTATTTGGCAAAATATTTGTGTGGTGTGTAATAAGACAGAAAAACTAGAATGATCAAGCATGATATACAAATTATTACAGAGAACGGCAAAATATGAGAAATCTGTGTCTAATTAGAAATTGTGGATCAAAAGTAAAGTGAGCAAACAAAGTGTCAATAGTGATGCAGTTCATATATCAAAACAAACATAGAATTGCAGTGCATGAATCATAAAAGAAGGAAATAACAGAATAGGGGAAAAATGATAAATCCTTGAGGAAAAAACAATTTCCTTGAATTTTCATTTCTTTTCATCATTGAGCTGAAATCGGTTTCTGTATTTGCTGAAATCTTTGAAATCCAATCAGAAAATTTTGTTTTTTTAACGCTATAAATCCTTTAAGAAAAAACAATGTCTCAGGAGAAATCAAGAAAAAATGCATATCCTGAGAGCAAGCAACAGTCTAGAAGCATTCTGGGAGGACCTCTGTTGATGGCTTGTAGAGGGCTGAAGGAGAGTACTACTCAGCCGGCTAGCAGTGGTTGTCTGGGGAAGAAGCAAACATTGTTCGTCGGTAGGGGATGCAAGCAGATCTGGAAGAGACGGCTTCCGACAGACTGGGAAATGATTTCAGAATGAGCATCAACGGGAGTTTAGACGGTGAAGATGGTCGGCGCAAGGTCGAGGGAGCAATCATCCTTACGGGAGAGACCAAACGCGGTGTTGTGTGGATTGGGTGAAAATATATCACGACTCAAAAATGCCATAAATGTACAATTGGAAGTATGGGGCTGTTTGAACGGTGACACGCAGCATTAGAAATGCTGCGCCAAACAGAGCCTTAAATTCTTAGGCTCTGTTTGGAGGGACTTATTTTCACCGGTCAAGCGGTTACGACCGCTTATGGTCCGATTCATGCGGTTGTAACCGCTTGACCGGTAAAAATAAGTCCTCCCAAACGGAGCCTTAATCAGCTTCAGCCTAATATATACCCATTGGGATCAAACCAATGCGTTGTTAGGACACTAACAGCATCAAGATGATAGCATGTGTGCTGAGACTCACAAATTGGCTGTGAGTCTACTTCTCTGTTCCCCGGCGAGCTCGGGAAGGAAGTTGAATCTGCTTATCAAGCTCGGGAAGTAGAGAACACGGGCTCATAATGTTTGGCACTTTTGGGAGGAGAGATTGACTGCAAGATGGACGGCAAGGGGTCGAGCTTCAGCGCGTGGGGTCTCGGTTTGGAAATGAGTCATGTGTCATAAAAAATATATATATTTAGAAAAAAAAATGGTCCAGTTCATGCGGTTGACCGGTGAAAATAAGTTTTTCCAAACAGAGCCTTAATTGATTCAATATTAGTTTCTAATATTTTGAAGTTGACCAATGGACATGGTTCTGAAATTATTAATATTATTGTTATTTTCTTAATATTTGGCAGATAGCTGAAACATACTTTAGAGGCTTAGAACATGTCTTTTTATGAAGTTTAATATTTATCTACTATTATTAGTTAAATACCCTTTTCCATATCTCAGGCAATCAGTTTTTTTTTGTTTAAATCAATAAGTTTAGGACTATTTATTGGGACTTCCCCTTGTAATTTACATAATTACAGCTTGCACCCCTTCAACTTTTGAAATTACCAAAACCTCTCCCTTAGGGTCCGTTCGTTTGCACGGAATTGAGCCTCTGGAATTGGAAATGAAGGTCTAATTCTAATTCCATCATTCGTCTGCACGCTTGACTTTGGAATTTAAATTTTAATGAATTCCGTATAATTCATTTTGAACTAAAGACAATTCCTTCACATCTATATAAGAATTGGACAATTCCGTGCAAACGAACGGACCCTAAAGGAAATCATTCATTTTTCGCCCGGACGCGATTTTTTCGTCCGGACGTGAGCGAGATTTTTTCGCCCGGGCGCGAGCGATATTTTTTCGCCCGGCCGCGAGTTTTGCTCAGGCGCGTTTTTTTGCCCCCCGCCGAAAAAATCACGCCCGGGCGACAAAAACGGGCCCGTGCGACATAATCGCGCCCGAGCGAAAGAAAATCGCGGCCACGTGAAAAAAATCCTCCAGTGAGAAAAATGACAACTAGGTGAAAAAATCCTTCCCAGACAAAAAAATCGCGTCCGGGCAAAAATCACGCTTGGGCAAAAAAATCAAATTCCGATTCCACAATATTCACCAATATTCTTTATTAGACGAACATTGGAATTGGAATTCGTCATCAATATTTAATTCCACAATATTCATCAATATTCAATTCCAATATCGAATTTCAATTCCGTGCAAACGAACGGACCCTTAATATTTACATTTCATAACATTTATGCACAAATGTGTCCCATTGGAGTAAATTTGCAGGGTTTTTTTTGTGCATGGATGACTGGGTGTTATGAAATATAAATATTAAGGAGGGTAATTGGAATACTTAGTAGGGTGCAGGCTAATTACACAAACTTCAAGGGGAAGTCCCCATAAATACACCTTAAGTATTATGTGGGCAAGTAAACTTAAATTGTGTATATTATATGAATCTTTTACTATTAGGTATAGAATGTTATACTGGAAATCCCATAAAAAAGTGGATTAAATCATAACTGAATTGATAAATATGGGTATTAGTCAAGGGTAGCAAACTAATCTCCATAAGAAATATGCTATAATATAATCAGGTTAGGTTACATTGACAGCAGAACACGCTTTCATGCAAATGCTTGTTATAGTTTCCTCTTAATACGTTATGAAATAAATTATTTTTTTTGCTTTTTAAAATATGTTCTATTATTGTATGAATAATTTTTTTATAATGCCCTCCAGAGGAGCCAAACAATGTGGTGCTTGACCACAAACAGGGGAATGTTATTTTTTATGGGAATCATCGGTTAGACTTGTTCCATGGTTTAAATTAAGGGTGCAAATTTAGCCCGGGCTCGATTGTCCGGCTCGGGTCTGCTCGAGCCCGAGAAGGCTCGGATCTGGTTAGACCCGGGCTAGGCCCAAGCCCGATCTAAGGGGGCCAGGCCAGAGCCCTCTTATTTGGCCAGAGCCCGGCCTGGTGCCTGGCCCGGGCCATGCCCAGATCTCGGCTCGGCTTGAAGCCTGCTAGGAACCCAACATTAATATATGTTTGGGGCACTGCCCAACGTTAATGATGGGCGGCGCTGCCGCCTAGCAATTAAATGTTGGACTATTCGCCGAGCATTAAATGTTGGGCAGGCAGCCCAACATTTAATTGTTTAGCTGCGCCCAGCAATCTTGGTGCCTTTGGCGGCACGTTTCTTATTTGGGGGCCTGCTTGGGCCCGATCTTGTGGGCTCAACATGCCCCCTTATTTCAACGGGGTTTGGGCCCTGCCTGGGCCCGATTTAAGTTGGGCTCAATCATGGTCCGGTAGGGAAAAAGCCCATGCCCAGAGGGCCCGGGCCCGACAGGCCTTTTTTGCTCCCCTAGTTTAAACAATGTTATGCATTTTCTTACATTTGCTTTATTATGTGCGAGTTAGAGAGCTTTATTATGTGTGTGAGTTTTTGGAATCTACCCTTGTGTTGTACCTTGGAGGAGTGAGCATTGATCGAAAATCTTGTTGGAGGATGATGCAATTTATTTAAGACAGCGATCACACGTTTTATTCATGCTCCCTCTTAAAATAATATATATTGTTCTTATTTAATTTATTTCTCATCTTTTCGTTTCGTAAGTTTTATAATTTTGTTATTCATGATTGTTATTGTTATTATTATTTATTGTATTTTTCAAAAATAAAAAATATATACATTATTTAGTATTATTGCGGATCACGTGATTTTTTTCCGGTCCGGAGAATCGGACCGTCTTAGCTCGGAATCGGACTAGATGCGCAAACAATCAATGAAAACGAGTAGCAAAAGACAGTGGAACATAAACTAAGTCCTTGGAGACTGGATGAGAGCGCTCCAGCTGGGAAAATCGCTAAGTCCTCAGAGCCTCGATGGAAGCTCTCCTGCTGAGTCGGAGCATTGATGAAAGCGCTCATGCTGAGTCGAAGCCTTGATGAAAGCGCTCCTGCAGAGAAGAATGTTGTGATTTAGAGGTCTTGAGTTGCCACTGCACTAGAGTGGGAGTGGAGTGAATTCCGAGCTGAGAAACGATCTAAGTCACACGCTCTCGCCGGAAAATCTCAGGGCTCTCTATAGCCTCTGGAGTTGTTTATCCTCAAATGAAGGCCTGAGAGCATATTTATAGTATTTTAGAGGGATATGTTGGTAATTGCGCATGTGCGGAATTTGTGCTGACGAATGACATCACTCTGTTTCATTCACCTGGATCACTCATTTTAGCGAAATGACGAATGTGCTCCCCTCCCGGCGGCAGAAAGTGTTGGGGGCGTCGGCGCGTGCTCTTGAATGATGCGCGTGCGCGCAGGGACCACGCGAGTGCGTTGTGCTTGGGTGTCTGTGCTTGGGTGTCTGTGCTTGGGTGTCCGTGCTTGGTTCCGCCCCTTTTTAGGAGTGATTTTCGGTCCCCTCGAGCGTGTGCAACTTGTATGCGCAGTTCGCAAGATCGGGTTGTATTATTTGTGTGCTTGACCTATTTGTGTGTTTTCGTCAAACTCCTACCGATTTTACTCACCAATCTTTCGGGGAAACCCCATCAAGTAATATAAATAAAGTATTTCAACTAAAAGTACAAAGTAAAAATTCATTAATGTCACATTTTTGTTGATTGATGAGAGCTTCAAACAAATTTATAATTTATTCGCTCATAGGAGAGCCCAATATGGGAACTTTTTCGCATGGCGGTGGCGGTTGTGAAACTGGTTTACGTTTGGCGATGTGTTTTTGATCTTGTGAGTTTGGGCAAAAAATCATTGTAATTGTTGCGTGTGCTCGAAATTCTTGGTAAATCGAATTAAATTTGTCTGTCTTAGTCTGTAAAACGGTTGAGCGCACACACAATCATTAAGAAAGTAGAGAGAGACAAACAAGTTTTTAATGTGGAAAACCCGTAAACTGAGAAAAAATCCATGTAACCAATTTGGTGCCCGTCAAACTGCTCTATTGGTTGGGATTTACTAGATATTAGAAAAATTGAGGACAACAGGTCACTTCTTATTACAGCTTGGGGGTGAGAAAATCAGAGGTGCGCTACAAACCGCCACTCTCGGAGCTCAAAATTTTGTCTCTTGTTGGATGTGTAGAACGCCTTCAGTGGTTGGCCGAATGCAAATGCTGGAGGGTGGCACTTAGGAGAATTGCCGAGGAAGGTTGACGGGACGTCTCGCACGTATGAGACTTCCTAGAGAGGCTAACAAAACACCATGCACGTGATCCGTCGCGGATTTAGACGAATCCTTGAAGTGCTCGAAGGGAGGCGACTCGTAGAAAGATTTCAGCAGAGCTCTGACATATAGGAGTAGAAGACTGGAGGAGGAAAGTTAGAAATGAGATGGGGTATGAAGTCATATTTATAGCCCCTCGGGGGTGGTTATGGTAATTATGCGGATATTCGCAGACCGTAACCACCCAAATTACTAAATGTAGAGCATTTTTAATATAGTTGAGGACATGTATTATTTTTATATTTTTACAATGCATAAACCATAATAATTTTGGTTATTGGCCCCCACTCAGAATGGTGGTTAAGCAGGTGGTTACCCGTGAAACCAACGACGACGATCAAACGACGGAGAGGGGTCGTTATCAGTGACTCCTAGGCGGCGAGTCCACCAACGGCAGGTGGCCGCCGGGTGAGGAGGGAGAGGTATCGGCCGTCCGGGATGGCCGTCTGCTCCTAGCGGCCGCCATGGCCGCAGCCGACGGGGTGGTCGGTTGTGGCGTCGTCCCCGCCTTGTGGTCGTGGTCGGCTGGGGAGACCGGTCGCGCCTTGCGAACACCGCCACACGTCAGCGAGGCGCGGTTGCGGCCATGCACCTCAAAATTCGTCGGCCCCCACCACCGAGAAACTTGCCCGGGCTGCACGGACTGCCCGGGGGGCGTACTTTCGTCATTTCATGAAAATTGGTTATACAACGTGGCAACGTCACGACACCGCTCTAGGCGACGCTACCGGGTTGCAACACAAGCACCCCAATCCCTCTCCAGCTCACTGGCGGGTTGTTGGTGGCCACAACCTCCCTTTGATGAGCGAACTCGATAGTTAAGTTTGGTTGTACGGGGACTTCCCAGGAGGTCACCCATCCCAGTACTACTCTCGTCCAATTGTGTTGCAGCACAATTGGTGATGAGAACTGAAGGAACTTCAAAGTTAAGCGTGCATGGCCAAGAGTAGTACTGGGATGAGTGACCTCCTAGGAAGTCCCCGTACGACCCAACTTAACTATCGAGTTCGCTCATCAAAGGGTGGTTGTGGCCACCAACAACCCGCCAGTGGGCTGGAGAGGGGTTGAGGTGCTTGGGCTGCAGCCCGATAGCGTCGCCTAGAGCAGAGTCGTGACGTTGTCACGTTGTATCGGCTAGAGTCATTACACAAGTGGCATAAATGGAGCGGCATCATTCGTCACCTCAAAATCCGCTCGGGAGCAATATTAACATGTCCCTCCAAAAAATAATAAAGGACCCTCGGGCCTTTATTTGAATAGAGGCAACTCCAGAGGCTAAAGAGAGCTCAGAGGTTTTTCGGTGAGGACGTGAGACTTAAATCACTCATCCGCTTGAAATTCACCGTGCTCTTTTTGTAGGCCGTTTAGCACTCAACGCTCAACGCCTAGCACCCGAGAGCGCAAGAGAAGACACCAGAGGAATAATTTCTTGGATGCTCGCCTCCAAGCTTTGTGCTCCCCTAAACTTCGAGGACTTAGGATCCGTTTGGGGGGGTTTATTTTCACCGGTAAAGCGGTTACGATCGCATGTACCGAGCCTAATTAAGGCCCGGTACATGCGGTCGTAACCGCTTGACCGGTGAACCCCCCCCCCCCCCCCCCCAAACGGAGTCTAAGTCATTTTCTCCAGAAAGACACTCTCATTCAAGCCCCAAGGGCTTAGCCATTTTTTTCTCTCGGGAATAAGGCACCGAGGAGCACTTTGGTGTATTCCTGTACTTAAAGCTTGTAATAGAGATTTAGTCTTGTTACGGTCTAACTCGATGTCCCTGTTAGACCGGAATAACCTGAACTGTCTTATCTCTCGGATCGGTCGAGCGCGCACACAGTCATTAAAGTAGGTCAATTGTACACACGCAGTTTTAACATGGAAAAACCCCTCTACATGGTAAAAAATCACGCGATCGGATCTGTGTCGGTCAAAATCCAATATTTCTTAGCTGTTACAACTTGTTTGTGAAGTCGAGGGTGACATGCCACCTCTTATTACAGCTTTGGGGTGAGAGAACACTTGTCACACGGCAGACGACAGACTGTCACGTCGGGAATCATTACAAATTGAGAGATTTGGCTCCGTCGGGTAGCTTTTACTTGGCTCGCTCGTGGCTCAGATGCGGCTCGGGTGCGGCTCGGGTGCGGCTCGGGTGGTCCTCGTAGGAGGAATTCTACAGAACTTCGACCCGAGGAAGAAGAAGACTCGGAGGAAAAAAGATGAGAAATGAGGAGTCCTGTGGCTCCTTTTATAGGCTTCAGGGGGTGGTTATGGTGGTTATACGACTATCTGCACACCATAACCACCCAAAATGAATATTTTTCTCACAGTTTATTGCGCATATTAGGATATCAATTCCTCTATTTGGAGACCATTTAAATAAATCATTAAGTTATTAATTAAATCCCCCACTACCCCGATGGTTAGTGGGTGATTACATGCGAATCAGACGGCGGGGAATGACTATGATCGATTGGACGACGAATTTGCCGCCGAACTCGTCGGCGAGGGGAGGACCGCCGACGGCCGCGAGGCGGCCGCCCCCTTCGGGCGCACGCCGGAGCCGAGGGAGGGGCGTCCCGGGCGGTCGCTCCCTTGGCCACGCCGACGGCCGAGGGAGGTGCGGCTTGGGTGCGGCTCGACTACTCCCTTGGCCACGTCCGGCGGCCAAGGGAGGGAGCGGCCCGGGAGGCCGCTTCCTTGGCCGTGGTTGGCAGCTGGCGACCGAAGGAAAGGAGCTGCCCGGGCGGCCGTTTCCTTGGCCGCGGCCGGAGGCCGAAAGGAAGGGGCGGCCGCTCCCTCGCCCGCGGCCGACGGTTGAGGGAGGGAGCTGCCCGGGCGGCCACCTCCTCTGCCGCAGCCGAGGCCGCCGCGGTGAGAGAGAGCGGGCGGCGGGCATCCGGGAAGGAGGCCGCCCGCCCGCCGCCTGCAAGGTGGGACTCGCGGCGGTTTGCCCACTACGCATCATGGGATCAACGCGCGGGGGGATCGGGTGCGGTGATCGCGCGTGCGGTCAATCCCATGATCCCACTACTTTTGAGATGGAGATCATGAGTGTGTAACCATGTGCACCCCTAATCTTATAAAATTGGTCTCCACCCCAATAAGTCTGTCTCCTTCCCAGGAGATTGTCAGTGCATATAACCGCAAACAATATAGTAGATTTTTGATCCGACACAAATTTGAGCACGTGATTTTTCACCTATTTCAGATTTTTCCCGGTAAAAAAAGTATCATGTCATTGTTGTTTTTTTTCATTGACTGTTTGGGCGCTCAGTTCAACTCCGAGCTAAAACGGTCCGATTCTCTGGACCGGAGGAAAACCGGGTGACCCACAACAAGAGTAATTGACACAAAGGTTTCATTCATGTTTTTTTTTTAAATTTTGCAAATAAATAAATTTTAAAAGAGGGATTAATTGGGAATAATAAATTACATCGAAACGATACTTAATTATTTCAATCTTGCTTGAGGGCTTCAGTCTAAATAGTATATAAAATTGCAGTAGCAGCAAACATGCTTATCAAAATCGTGTAAAAATAAATAAAATAAAGAAGGCATTAATTAATAGCTATGGAAATTGGAAAACGTGTCTATTCTATTGTTGTTTCATGTGCTTGCATGACCTGCCCAGTGAGACCACACGAATACGACACGGGATTAATGTATAGTGGGAACCCTTCAACTCCCACGTCCTGCACGTGCCATCGCGTGTTGTTATTATATAATAATAATACTTAGTACTATTATTAGTATTATTATTAGCATAATATTAATTAGATATTTTAGTCAAAAGAAAATGGCTGATAGTTCTGGCTGAACAAATCAATCTTATATTATTTATCATTCGATCGCACAAGCATAAAAAAAGTCAAATATATGATTCTATGAAATTGGCAAATGACAAATATATATATGACATGCGCGGAGCGGGCGGATTTGGCGTTTAGTAAGATGGAGAAATTTCTCATTTGAAATTCCTGAATCTGTCTCCGAATTAAGTGATGGAGGATAAAAATGAGATACAAAAGAGATGTAAATAGAAAAATTATGAGCACAAAAAAAATATTTGTGGATAGCTTTGCTTAAACTTAAGAAAAACTAATCACTATTAATTATGAAGTTGATCTTATGTACTCTTTCATCAATACGGTTTTCTTCCCCTCTACCTGAAGTTCATGCCAAAGGCTTTTACGTGCTATCGCTGCGCTTCTCTGATGAAGGCTTCGTTTGGGAGGGGATTATTTTCACCGGTCAAGCGGTTATGACTTAAGGTCCGATTCATGCAAACGTAACCACTTGACCGAAGAAAATAAGCCCCCCAAACGGAGCCGAAGAAGATGAGAGCAATACCTGTGTTGGCTTCAATATGCTTAGAGCTCCCATATTTATAATCTTGCACGGGGATCGACCCAAGGAGAAAAGAGAAACAATTATAGGCAGGGAAGAGTCTAGAATGGCGGTTTGGTGCATATCAGGTAAGGGGGATATTGTACTGCACCGTGCAGTGCAGCATCCAGCGGCTGCGAGTGCATCAGCACTCGCTCACGCATCTCGGCGCAAGTGTTGATGCACTCTCAGCCGCTCGACGTGCTGCACTGCACGGTACAATGCAGCACACCCCCCGCTTCCATTCTCAAGGGGATCAGAGCTGGTGAAAGGGTCTATATTGCTTGAGGTTTCAAATGAGAAGGAAAGCTTATCCAAAGTAATACAGCCCAACTTTATATTTTAATTCTCTTGATTTATTTCAAATTGTATTTTACTTCTTGTCATTTCTCCTCAATCATACGGTGTTAAATTTAGGGTGTGTTTTTTTGTAAATTATGTTTGGTTTTTAGCAAATCATTAGCGTTGAAACCTTGACACCGGTTCAACTGAGTTCGGACTGAGGGGGTGTTGTTCAAGTTACTCGATCCGTAGTCGGGTGCACTAGGATGGTCTGTACAAGCCCGAATTCAGGACTATGTGGCAAAGGTATTTGCCCACTAAAAGATCCGGTGAGCTACAGCGAGGAGGTCCAGCCACTCACCCGGAAGCACGTGTCGCGTCTTCCTCTCCTAAAGTCAAAGGATGAGCTCAACACCTTGGATGGCACGGAGCAGGAGTTCACCGAAGGACGTGAGCTCTAGGAGGCTGGGTCTGTCTCTCCAAGGTGCCTTGAGGGTCTATTAATTTATAGACAAATCTCACACCAGAGGCAAAATCGTCTTTGCGGCCTGCAAATACCGGCCTTTGTCTTTTTACTTTTGCTATTGGCACTCCTGATTGGTTTGCGGATTGCGTAATCCTGCTGTTCGAGATGACTATGGGCAGACCAGGATAGACTGCGAGCAAAAAAGAGAAGGCGAGTTGGATCCTTTTTGCCGAGACGAGCTCGAGAAGAGAAGGTGGGCTCGGCTCGCCTGCGATCGTCTTGGCGCGTGGTCCCCGATCCTGGGCCTCGCTTCGGCGACCTGGCGCCAAGCCGGAGAGGTTGGCTCGCCGCAGAGCGAGGTCATCCCGCCGAACCTGCATTCTTTTGATGGGCTCGCCTTATCCTGGTCGGGTGTGGACATGGCTGGGGGTCGCCAAATTGGGGTTTTACATTATCCGCGCTTCTTTGCGAGCTCGCCCGAGGTTGGAAAAAAATTGTCCAACCCCGACTTGGCGAGCCTTGACTGCTACCATCCCGTCCGCGTCGACTTCCCTTTTTGACTCTTTAAATAAGGTAGTGAGGGTGGGATTAATCTTAACAAATCCTCCCGATCGATCTGCCGCCCCGTTGATTCTCATGGACTCGCATGACCTGGATGATGTCAAAGTTGCTACCTTGCTTGGCTTGATTGGAGGACCCCTCCCTTGGACTCGGCGAGGTCTTCGGGTGGGGGATTCCTAGCAAGCTAGGGCTCAACGAGCCAGTGCGAAGCCGGCGGCGCCCTTGGACCTGACATCCCCAGTGCCTTCGCCGCGACCCGCACCGTCCTTGGGAGCAGTGGTTTCGGCGGGCGACGAGGGACAATACCCTCTGGAAGGTCACTCTACCAATGTTACGGTATGTGAATCTGTTTTTTCGTCATTCTCTCTTGTCGCATCGCCCTTTCCTTTGGTAACTCCGTTTCATGATTCCCTAGGTCGGTGACGATACCACTGCCGTAATGGCCCTGACGACTTTGACGGACGGTAGCGGCGTTGAGAAGAAGAAGATAAGGCTATCGAAAGGGGGAAAACGGTCTCGCCTGCCTGCGCCTGGTGTCGGTCTCTCTCCCGTCCAATTATAAGGGGAGCTCGCAAGCAAACCTCCTTCGTCGACTGTGCACTCGCTCCGGCTCTCGGTTGGCAGTACCTCTGTGGATCGTCATATTGACATTGTTGACTCTGGTGGCCAGTCGCTTCCTCCCTTGGCGGTCAACACCAAAATTGTTCCCCCGCTGCGCCACCTGGAGGTGGACGAGTCGATCGAGCATTGCTGGGAAATCATTGCTGATGAGGCCGCCTCGCATTGATGCGGGTGATACCGCCTCACTTCCTGGTAGCCCTATGATTCCCGGTTCCACTCCAGAATCCCTTCTTATACTTTCCTCCTTTGCCGGTACCGGCTGGCCGTCTTCTCGTGATATTTCTTCGCTGGGCCTTCCACCCGAGCCGACTCCACCCATGATATCCAGCCCTCTTCGTGAACTGATGGCTGATTCGCGGATGGATAACGACGACTTCAGCACGCATTTGCTTAAGGTGCTCGTCGCGCATGACTTAGCCCTAGCTACCGCGACCCATCGGGAGGTCAGGCTGGGGCTTGGCGAGGTACGGGGCTGTGTCGAATCCGTGGAGAAGTACAACGCGCAGTTAGAAGGCAATGACAACCTCTTCTTGCGGATGTTGTATGTCGAAGAGAGGATCTACGAGTTGGAGGCTCGCCGGAATGCGACCGAGGATCACTTGTACAAATTCGGCCAGGTCGCGGGCACAGTCGGCGAGGCAAACAGGCTGGAAGAGCACCTATGCAGGGGTCAAATCACCTTCAGCGGGCTCAAGAACACTTCCACGAAGCTCATGGCATTACCTGGACGATGCGTCATCCCGCTCGTCTGCGCGTGAGGGGCTGAGGCATGCCTATTCCCCCTTAGGGGTCAAGTGTTTTATTTGTCTTGTACTCACGCTTTAATGTCCGAGCTGTTTTTGAGTCGCCTAGGCTTTTTGTACTCGTGCAGGATTGCTGAGTAAATGATACGTCTTTTGTACACAGCGAGTATAATTTACAAATCATTTGAGGATGTGTATTTTTTGTTATACATATATTTTTTGTATGCTTATTTCGCAAATGTGGGCGCAACGCGGGTGCGGTACTATCGTCCATGCGATCCGGGAGGGGCGTTGGGAGATCGCGAGTCAGGGTGGGCTTGTTCAGCCGAGAAAACCTATAAATAGGAGGAGAGGGTCAGGGTTGGCGACACGCTTGCACCGCTCCCAACCTCCCGATTTCAATCTGCCTTCTCGAAGTTCCTACTCGTCTCGCTCCTTGATCATGGTTCGCGCTAAGGGTGAGGAGAGTCGCACACACTGCGTCGTGAAATTTTGCGACCACTAATTTTCCAAGCCCAGGACCACGTCGGACGAGCTCGAGGCCTTTAAGGCAAAATTCCTTCCCCTGGGGTTCTCGGTGAGGCGATCTCTACTGGACGAGAGGATAAACAGCTTCTTTGAGGATGAGCTCGCCTTTCCCCTCGCCCACTTCGAGGTTGGGTTGTGACTTCCCCTCTGCCCCGAGGTAGTCCAGGTCTTCGAGTACTTTGGGCTGGTCCCTGCACAAGTCAACTCCAACGACATCAATGCCCAGGTTGGTTACGCGTGTTACATGCGCGAGGAGGGGATGGAATTCAACCACACAGCCTTCTAGAAGATCCTCAACCTGAAGATGATTGGGGACGTCGTCGTCGTCTTCTCCAGCGCCTGCATCAAGTTGGTGGATACGTTGAACAAGGTTCACCGCTTGACTGACAAGTTTGTATTTGTGCGAGGCGCGTTCGGGTCGCTGCCAATGGCGCCCATTTAGCGAAGCGAGAACACATACAAACCCACCAAGGTGACAAGCGATGCCCTCGCACTCTACGAGATGTTGAAGGACAATGATTTCGACGTTCTGCACCTGAGGCGCCATCAAGACCAGCTCACTTACATCATGCCCGGGACAGGTACAATACCGCCTACACCTTTGCTGCACGACCTCGCCTCGCCGACTTTACTGACATGTCCTTCACAGGTTTGAGGGCACTTCCCCAAAATCTCTCGTTCGTGACCAGCAGAAAATAACCTAGCCCAGTACTCGCCTTGCGGAAGGCCAAAACGGCCCCAAGACCGCCCAACATCACCCTGACAGCCTCGAAGGACAAGGCCAAGGCACCCGCAACCGATCCCCTCTCTACCGAACCTAGGGCCAAGAAGCTCAAGGTTGGAGAGACAGGTCCTAAAATCCCGCCCATAGCGAAGTCACTGGAGGAAGCTCCTCATACCCAGACTTACTTTGGGTTGGGGATGCGCGTTAAAGACCTGGAGGGCGCCACCCTCCTAGAGTGGTACATGGGCGAGCATAAGGTCAGCCTGAGCTAGCGACTCCCCTCCTAGATGGAGGACGAGGACATCGACGACGACGCGTTCAAAGTCCTATTCGGCCTCTACGGTCGGGAAGACGCGGGGGTGCTGGAGGGAACTTCCATCCACAAGCTGGCAAACTGTGGGAGTCACGTCGTCCTTTGCGCTGCTGAACTATTCCACCAGACAACGAGGCGCGCCTTCAGCATTGACCGTATGCTGGAGGAGACATTGACCACCCTGGACGCCACCAACCAAGAGCTCAACCGGACAAAGAACGAGTTGGGGGAAGCGAGATCCGCATTGAACGCCACGCGTTAGGAACTGGCCGGAGTCAAGGCTGAACTTGCAGCGGCTCGTTGCTTACCCTCGAAGGCCCCGTCAGAGGTATGCCTTTTGCCTTCGATCTCGCGGATTAATCTTCTGCTTACCTTGGTATTTTTCGCAGTCTACTAAGCGAACATGGGTGGAACGGACTTCCAAGTTGGAAGAGGAACTGAGGTAAGCTCGCTCCCAAAATGACTACTTCGCCAACCGGCTTGCCGAAGCAGAGTTGAACTTGTTGTAGTGCCGCCACCGAGCACTGGAGGGATGCGTGGGCGGCGTTTCGACTACCCCCTCAGTCGCGGATGCTGGAGTTCGTCGCGCCCTTTCCGTAGCTGCCACCCGCCTCACCGTGAAGCGCTTTCGGCTGCGGGGCGGCCTGAACGCGGTGGGCCTTGCACTGACTCCGAAGTCGCTGATCCCGGAGCTCTCCTCCCCCCCCCCCCCCGGAGGACTCTCCGCCCGCGAGCCCGAGCCCGCATGCTGACGAGCACAGTGAATGAATTTGTCTTGTGCCTATTTTAGTTATATCTTTCTTCTATTTTTTTTTGTTGATTAAAACCTTATGGCGCGTGAGAGTTCGTCCGTGCCATTTTGTATACATTTATGTTTGTATGTTGGATTTTCTTCTTTCTTTTTCATTCTTAAATTTTGCTCTTTAAAGCGTGTGTTAGTGCTTAGGGCTAGCCTGACCCTCATGTCAAACTCGCGACTTCGGCTTCTCGCGCAGGGCTTCACTTCCTCCACGCGGCAAACCCCTGGCTTGTGCATTGTCTTGCCTCGCCACCCGGGCCCCTCTACTTCTCGCCCCGCTCGTCTAGTTACTTCATCTCGCGGCGAGTCGATTTCAGCCATCCTTTGGGTACTGTGTCCACTTCCACATACCCTCCCTCAAACCTTGCAAGCCTGGGAGGTTGGAAGCTCTGCTTGAGGGGGTTTGCAACCATCGTGTGAAGGAGTTTATGAATGACCCCGGACTACGCCACCGTCATTATTTTGGAACCTTGGTTTTGCTCGAGGCGACCCGTAACCGGTATGTAGAAGAGCAGCTAGTGCAGGGATCCGGTCTACGACAATATCATAACTCGAGGAATCAAATATCACTCGAGGGGGCAAGTAGTCGGTATGTGAGAGATGAGCTCGCGTAGGGACCTAGACTATGACAACACCATTACTCGAGGTCCTAGAACTACACTCGAGGGGGAGAGTAGACGGTACGCGGGAGAGGAGCTCGCACAGGGACCCGGACTACGACAACACCACTACTCGAGGCCTTGGAACTTCACTCGAGAGCGCAAGTAGCCGGTATGCGGGAGAGGAGCTCGTGCAGGGACCCGAACTACGAAAAAACCACAACTTGATGTCTTGGAACCTCACTCGAGGGCGAAAGTAAACGTTATGCGGGGGAGGAGCTCGCGCAGGGACCCAGACTACGGCAGCACCACTACTTGAGGCCTTGGAGCTTCACTCGAGGGGGCAAGTAACCAGTATGCGAGGGAGGAGCTCGCGCAGGGACCCGGACTATGACAATACCACTACTCGAGGTCTAGGATTCACTCAAGGGGGAAAGCAGCCGGTATGCGGGAGAGGAGCTCGCGCAGGGACCTGGACTACGACAACACCACTACTTGAGGTACTGGAACTTCACTCGAGGGGGAAAGTAGTCAGTATGCGGGAGAGGAGCTCGCGTAGGGACTCAGACTACAACAACACCAGTACTTGAGGCCTTGGAACTTCAATCGATGGGGCAAGTAGCCGGTATGCGAGAGAGGAGCTAGCGCAGGGACCCGGACTATGACAACACCACTACTCGTGGTCTAGGATTTGCTCGAGGGGCAAGCAGCCGAAATGCGAGAGAGGAGCTCATGCTGGGACTCGGACTACGACAACACCACTACTCAAGGTCTAGAATTCGCTCGAGGGGGAAAGCAACTGGTATGCGGGAGAGGAGCTCGAGCAGGGACCCGGACTACGGCAACACCACTACTCGAGGTCTTGAATTCAATATTTCTGAGAGCATGCGTTGCGCACGCCCTCGTGGGGAAAAGCCCAAAACATGCAGACATTCATAGCAGTTGATGTATTGATGAAAGATTAATACAATTTTATTACAAGGCTATTCGTAGCCGCAGAGAGGCTGAGGGTAGTCTTAAGGAGAAAATTGTTGTAAGTCGTTGCCGCTCTAAGTGCTACTAAGGAGCTCCCCCTCGTAGTTTTGGAGTCGGTATCCTCCATATGTCAGCGCTTTTGTCACCATGAAAGGTCCTTCCCAATTAGGTTGGAGCTTTCCAACCGCCTCTCCCCTTCCTGTGGCGTCCACTTTTTAGGGATCAAGTCTTCTTTGGAGAACTGCTTGACCCTGATGTGCTTGTCAAAGTAGTTTTTCATTCTCTGTTTGACTTCCTCTTGCCACATCGATGCGAAATCCCAGACTTCCTCCACCAAGTCGGACGAAATTCTTTGATCTTCATCGTTCTCCTCTCTCCAAGCTTCCCTGCTTCTTCGGCGGCCACCACCCTTGGACTCCTGACATCGAATTCCACCGAGATCATCGCTTCCGATCCATGTGATAGCTTGAACGGAGTCTCCTCCGTGGCGCTGTTTGGGGTGGTCCTCAGGGCCCAGAGGACTGAGGGGAGCTGCTCGACCCAATTCCCTTTTAGGTTTTCCACTTTCTTTCTTAGCAGTCTGACGATCACCTTATTAGCGGTCTCGACTTGCCCATTACTTTGAGAATGGTGCACGAACGTGAAGCGAGGGTCAATTCCCAGTTCTCCATTGAACTTTATGAGTTCCACACTTACAAATTGTGGCCCGTTATCCGTGACAATTGCAAGCGGCAGACCGTGCTTGTAGATGATTTCTCCTCATATAAAGTTTCTGACAACTTGTGAAGTTGTCTTTGCCAGCGCTTTCACCCCAATCCACTTTGTGAAATAATGTATCATCATAAGTATGAACCTTTGTTGTCCGCTTGCCTGGGGGAACGACCCCACGAGATCCATTCCCAAGATTGCGAAGGGCCACGGGGCTGTGAACGATCGGAGACATTGTGTCGACTGCAATTGGAGGGGGCGTGAAACTGACATCTTGAATACCTTTTTGCGAACTGCTCCACATCTTTCCTGATAGTCGGCCAGAAATACCCTTGCCTCAACACTTTCTTCTCCTGAGTTATTCCACCGGAATGGCTTCCACATTCTCCTGAGTGAATCTCATCCAATGCCTGAGGAACTTTCGCTTCGGAGACGCACCGTCCTAAGGGTCCTGACATCATTTTTCTCCAGAGACTGCCTTCGTGGATGAGATAATATGCTGATTTGTATCTAAACCGCCTCTTGTCCTGGATCTTCGAGGGGAACTCTCTCGTGGTCAAGAATTTCATGAATGGGTCCATCAACGATGGGTGCTGGTCAATCTCCATGAGCTCTCCTTCCTCAATGGAGGGACAAAATAACTCGTTTGTCACCCCTCCCACCGGTTTGCCGTACTTAGCCAGATAATCCGCGACCTTGTTTTCCTCCCTGTTGAAGTTGGAGACCGGGCGGTCTGTCGGTCTGGCTTGGCGGGTTATTGACCGGGCGGTCTGGCGGTTTGCCTTCAGCGGTTTGGTTGTTGTGTTGAGCTCTGAGGTCCAAGCGGTCTAGCGGTCTGTTACTGGCGACTAGGAGACCACGCGGTCTAACGGTCTCACATGGCGGATTGTCTCTCTCTCTGGCAGTGGCCGAGCGGTTAGCACTTCTGTCTAACCGCGCGGCTTGTTCCGGTCTGTTATTCTAGCCGCCCAGATTTTTTTGTATAGTTTTAGTCCCACATCTCTTATTTGTATTCTCTCTTCTCTCCTCCATTCTATATAAGGGAGGCCATACCTTTGTAATAGATACCTTTTTCTGATAATAAAATTTCAGTTATACCATTTCCGGCTTGTTTTAGTTCGCTTTTCACATGGTATCAGAGGAATCGATCCTTTCCTCCTGATTCTGTGCCCCTCTCTGTCCGCGCGACTTGCTTCTCCGGCTTGCGCCCTGTCCGCGCGGTCTCCTTGTCGTTGCCCTCTGTGTGCGCGACCTGTTCGCTGCGATCTGTCGCCTTGTTCGCTGCGACCTATCGCCGTGTGCCTTGCCTCCTCCTGTTTGCTCTTGCTCTGGTCGTCGCGACCTGTTGCCTTGTTCGCTGCGATCTGTCGCCTAGTTCGCCGCGACCTATCGCAGTGTGCCTTGCCCTCTCTTGTGCTTCTATTCGAGCGGACTGTCTGCTTGCCGCTCGACTTCTTCCCCTCTGCTTGATACTGCGGCTTGGTCGTGGTCTTTCTGGCCGCTGGTGTTTGACATCCTGACCGCTGCAGTTCCTCTTCTGCCTATCCGCGCGGCTTGTTTCCTAACCGCGCGGCTTCCTGTTGTTTGCTCTTATGGCACTTTCTGATGCTTTCACTGCCACCACTCCTGCCGCCACCCCTGTAGCCAATCCGGCTCCGCCTCTACCTCCTACTCCTTCCGGGAACCTTGACACCGTTTCCAAGCTTGTTGGCTCCAACTACCCGGATTGGAGCGTCTCTTTCACCTTTCTCCTTCGCTCGTAACGCAAACGCCACCATCTCGTTGATGACCCTCCACCTACCACTTCACCTCTCTTTGATGACTGGGATGCGAGTGACGCTCTTGTGCGTACTTGGCTCGCTAACAGTCTATCTGATGAGTGCCTTCCCGTCATCCGTCATGATGAGACGGTGAAGGCCGCTTGGCTTCATCTTGCTGCTTTGTATTCCAAATGGGCTCAGACGTCCCGCATCTATACGTTGTATGCGGACCTCTTTGCCCGGCCTACCTTGTCTCCTGCTGCTGCCTACCAACAAGTTCAAGCTTTTGGGGCTGAGATCCTTCAAAATCGCCCCTTTTCTGCGGATTTGGCCCAACAACACAAGCACTTCCAGGAGCTTCTGGTTGTGTGTTATCTGCTCCGTCTTCCTGACACTTATGACATGATCCGCCAACAAATTCTGAGTGAGGCGGAATCTCCTACTTTAGATGCCACCGCTGCTCGCATCGCCGCTGTCACCTCTCTACTTCAGCGCCCGCTTCTGCCCGCTCCTTCTCCTCCGGATAACTATGCTCATCAAACTCAGCGGAGTGGCTCTGGTAGCCGCAGTCATCAGTCTGGCGGACGTCCTTCTTCCTGCTACCTCTGCTCTCACTGTGGCCGCACTGGACACACTCTTGACCGCTGCTGGACAAAGCATCCCCATCTTCGCCCCTCGGGTGACTCTTCCGCCTCCTCTTCCAAGCCGTCTGCTTCCGTGGTCACATCATCAGGTAGTGCTCATGTGGTCACTCAAGGTAAATGGCTTATCGACTCCGGTGCCACTAATCATATGACGGGCAATCCTCAGTGCTTCTCTCTCCTCGAACAGCATGATCGGTTGCCCCCGGTCCTCATTGCAGACGGTTCTCCCTCCCCGGTTCATGGGTCGGGAGTGGTTCATGTTACTCCATCCCTTCGGCTAGAGGACACTCTCTATGTGCCCAAGTTTCCATGCAATCTGTTGTCGGTTACTTCTTTGTGCAAGCAGCTTCAATGTTCTGTAACGTTTACTCCATCTTCTTGTTCTTTTCAGGATCCGAGCTCCCAGCGGACGATTGCTACTGGGACTGAGAGCGGCGGCCTCTACTTCCTCGACAACATTTCCACTTTGTCCGCCTTCTCTTCTTCTTGTACGGATCTTCTCCAGTGGCATCTCCGTCTCGGTCATCCTCCACCACGGCTTCTACATCAGCTTCTGCCCCACCTCCCTCCCTCCAATACTCCTCTCAACTGCGAAGCATGTCAACTTGGCAAGCATCATCGTTCCTCCTTCCCGCCGAAGCAAGGTCGGGGCTCTACCCGTCCGTTTGATCTAGTCCACTCCGATATCTGGGGACCTGCTCCTACCCTTACTATTGGTCAGGGTAGTTCTTATTTTGTAACCTTTATTAATGATTTTTCTAGATGTACTTGGGTGTATCTCTTACGAGATCGCTCTGAACTTTTTAATGTATGGACCTCCTATTATCATTTAATCAAAAATCAGTTTGGTGTTGGTATTAAAACTTTTCGCTCTGATAATGCGCAAGAGTACTTAAGTCATGCTTTTACCTCTTTCTGTGTCCAACATGGCGTTATCCATCAGACAAGTTGTGTCTATACATCCCAACAAAATGGGGTGGCGGAACGCAAAAACCTTCACCTCCTCGATGTTGCTCGCACATTGATGACTCAAATGCATGTCCCTCGCTCATATTGGGGCTATGCTGTTCTTCTTGCCTGCTATCTCATCAATCGCATTCCCTCCTCCGTTCTCAAGGGAAACACCCCTTTTTCCATCCTTTATCCAGGCAAGGAGGCTTTTCCTCTCCCTCTCCGAATCTTTGGGTGCACTGCCTTTGTGCATGCCCCATCTGCCACCCGTGATAAGCTCTCCCCTCGCTCTACCAAATGTGTCTTTCTGGGATACTCGGCCACTCAGAAAGGCTACTGCTGCTTTGATCCTGTTCTTCGTAAGCAGTTCGTCTCCGCTGACGTTACCTTCTTCGAGAATGCCTCCTACTTCTCGGATGAATCCTCTTCTCTTCCCCCACCTCTGATTCTCCTGTTATTCCGTTCGTTCCCTCGTCTCCTACTGCGATATCCGTCCCTCCTCCGTCTCCGCCCACTCCTCTCCCTCCGCCTCTCTCTCCGCCTCCATCTCCCTCATCTCCGCTGCCGTCGCTCTCTCCTCCCGGGCCAGCTCTCTCTGCCACGGATGCTCTGGATGCCGAGGAGCCCGCCGACCTGGATCTTCCTGTAGCTCTTCGCAAAGGGGTGCGGACGTGTACCCTACACCCCCTTGCTGTTGTTGTTTCATATGATCGTCTTACCCCTTCTCGCAGGGCCTTTGCACTGGCTATCTCTGCTACTACCACAGCTAGTTTCTACTATGAGTCCCTTGTCATTCCTCACTGGAAGATGACCATGGATGAGGAAATGGCGACCCTCACAGAGCGGGGTACCTGGACTCTTGTCCCTCCTCCCTTTGATACAGATGTTGTTGGTTGTCGCTGGGTCTTTGTGGTCAAATTTGGCCCAGATGGCACTTTGAACCGTTACAAAGCTCGACCGGTAGCTAAGGGCTTTACTCAAACCTATGGGGTTGATTACTTTGACACCTTCTCTCCCGTGGCTCATCTCAGCACTATACGGGTCCTTCTCTCTGTGGCGGTCAACAAAGACTGGCCACTTTCCCAGCTGGATATCAAGAATGCCTTCCTTTATGGTGATCTTCAGGAGGTCGTCTACATGGAGCAACCTCCAGGGTATGTTGCTCAGGGGGAGACACGAGTATGCCGACTACAGAAGGCAATCTATGGCCTCAAGCAGAGCCCTCGAGCTTGGTTTGACAAGTTCAGCGGCATCGTGGCGGCCGTTGGTTTTGCTCGCAGCGCTGCTGATCATTCTCTATTTATTCGCAAAACCTCTTCGGGACTGGTGGTTCTTGCAGTATATGTTGATGATATTCTTCTCACTGGTGATGACCAGGAAGGGGTAGTCTTGACAAAGCGTCATCTTCACCAACATCTAGTCACGAAAGATATGGGTTCTCCGATGTACTTTTTGGGGATCGAAATCTCTCGGAAGCCCAACTCTTTAGTCCTCTCTCAGCGTAAGTATGCTCTTGATATTTTAAAAGAAGCAGGATTGACTGGGGCCAAACCTGCCCGATGTCCCATGGCTGTTGGAGAAGACAAAACCTGGACAGATGATTCGCCTCTTCTTTCAGATGCTTCGCGGTATAGGCGTCTGGTTGGTAAGCTCATATACCTCACCGTGACTAGGCCCGACATTTCCTATGTTGTGGGCAAGGTGAGTCAATTCATGCAAGCTCCCAGGGAGTGCCATCTACAGTCCGCCTTGCGGATCTTGGAGTACGTCAAATCCGCCCCTGGGAAAGGATTGCTCTTTCAGAAGAATGATCATCTGAGGGTTGAAGCTTACTCAGATGCGAGTTATGCTGATGACAAAGGGGACCGCAAGTCTACCTCCGATTTTTGTACCTTTGTTGGGGGCAATCTGGTAAGCTGGAAGAGCAAGAAGCAATCTGTTGTCTCCAGGTCCAGTGCTGAAGCAGAGTATCGGAGTATGGCATCGACCACTTGTGAGCTAAAATGGCTACGGGCTCTCATGTGGGATTTAGGAGAGGTCAACAACCATCCTCTACCTATGTTTTGTGACAACAAGGCTGCTATATACATCTCCAAAAATCCAGTCTTCCATGAGAGAACCAAGCACATTGAGGTCGACTGTCATTTCATTCGTGAAGAGATTCTGAAGGAACAAATTTGCACCCCCTTCGTCACGTCTGAAAAAGAGCTGGCTGACATCTTCACCAAGCCAGTATCCGCCTCGTTTCTTCATATATGTGACAAGCTGGGCATGATCGACATATATGCTCCAGCTTGAGGGGGAGTGTTGAAGTTGGAGACCGGGCGGTCTGTCGGTCTGGCTTGGCGGGTTATTGACCGGGCGGTCTGGCGGTTTGCCTTCAGCGGTTTGGTTGCTGTGTTGAGCTCTGAGGTCCAAGCGGTCTAGCGGTCTGTTACTGGCGACTAGGAGACCACGCGGTCTAACGGTCTCACATGGCGGATTGTCTCTCTCTCTAGCAGTGGCCGAGCGATTAGCCCTTCTGTCTAACCGCGCGGCTTGTTCCGGTCTGTTATTCTAGCTGCCCAGATTTTTTGTATAGTTTTAGTCCCACATCTCTTATTTGTATTCTCTCTTCTCTCCTCCATTCTATATAAGGGAGGTCATACCTTTGTAATAGATACCTTTTTCTGATAATAAAATTTCAGTTATACCATTTCCGGCTTATTTTAGTTCGCTTCTCATACTCCCTCAGGACGTGTTGGATGGTAAACGTTCGGAAAGTGCCCACCAAACCGTTCACCTTCAGTAGGTAACGTTGCAGTATCGGCTCCCGAAATTTAAAATCTCCCGGACCTGAGAGGCCATCGTCATGGAGTCGGAGTATGCCCTGAGGTCCTGGATTCCTAATTCATGGGCGAGGTGGAGGCTGGCTATCAGGGCCTCATACTCCGCTTGATTGTTGGTGACCGAGAATCTAATGTCTATCGCCTTCTCTATCTTGACGCCTTGGGAGTTGAGTGGGTCATCTCTCCCGGCGTAGAAATTCATGAGCAGTTCCACGAACCCTGCTGGAACCGGCGCCGTCAACACCAACTCGCAAAATGTACTTGTCGGTGCAAGTTGATGACCCGGGCGAGCTCGCCCAGATTCATCCTCTGTGGCACGAGTCATCATGGAGCCTCCGAAGAGGACTCGCGACCGCAACGACTGATCGTCATCTTCCTGAATGTGTTCTTTGCCTGGTCGCTGAACTCGACTCGCCTTGCCTGGCGGGGCGAATTCTTGGGGCGTCACTGTCTCGCCTCGCTGAGCAAAAAGATCATGTATCATTCCTTGCATCGCCCTCGTCATTCCGGCGAGCTCGGTGAATTGACCTTGTGTCACGAACTCGCTAGTGGGATGCGAGATTTCCCGGCCGTCTCCTGGCTCTCCCTTTCCCACCATGGCACCGTCAGATGGGTACTTTCCTCAAGAATTGTCAGTTCACGCTCACCACACCAAAATGTTGAAACCCAGACACTGGTTCGACTGAGTTCAGACTGAGAGGGTGCAGTTCAAGTTACTTGACCCGTCGTCGAGTGCACTAGGATGGTTTGTTCAAGCCCGGATTCAGCACTAGGTGGACAAGGTATTTGCCCACGAAAAGACCTGGTGAGCTACAGCGAGGAGGTCCTGCCACTCACCCGGAAGCGCGTTTTACGTCTTTCCCTCCCAAAGCCAAAGGCTGAGCTCGACACCTTGGATGACACGGAGCAAGAGTTCACGGAAAGACGTGAGCTCTAGGAGGCTTGGTCTGCCTCGATCTCCAAGGTGCATTGAGGGTCTATTTATAGGCAAATCCCAAATCATGGGCATAATCGTCTTTATGATCTGCAAATAGCGACTGTAACGCCCCCGAATTTTCGATGATTTATTTTAAATCCTTTTTCGGCGTTACGTTGACGTTTTCCGTCTCGAGCCGTTGTTAGAGTACCTCGTTAGGTGTTCTTAGAGGTTTAGCCTGTTTGCGGGTTTCCCCAGCTAGCCGGTGTCTGTTTTGGAGACCCGGTTGAGCCGTTCAGGGAATTCTCGTGTTTGGCTTCGGGCGAGGTTAACTCGAGTTTTGTTCGTCGGAAGTCGTTTTTGACTTCGCCGTTGTTCTTGTAGCCCGGGTATTTAGCTACGGTGCGATTTTGGTCGAATTCCGAGAACGTTAAGTTTCGCGTCATTTTTGGCGGACGCTAGTTAGCGAGTCGTCATTTTTATGATGACGTATTTATTTAATTACGCATGAGTAGTGTGGCGTGTGGTTTTTTTTGCGTACCGGTAGTTGTGTGTGTGCGCGTGCGCTCGTGTACGCGCGTGCGGAGTGAACATTTATATGCGCGGGTGTATGCTATTATGCGCGTATATGTGTGTTATTATATGTAGGTGTTAGTGTAATTATGTATTAGGATTAGTTACATAATTAGTGTATAGAGTTAGTTAATAGAGTTATTAATTTCAGTTATGATTTGTTTAATTAGGATGATATTAGATTATTAGGTTTTGGTTTTGATTTTGTTATTAGTTATATGTTATATTAACTTATATTAGGTTATAGCATAAATTTTTAGTTTAGATTTTTATAGGTTTAATTATGTTATAAGTATGCTTAGGTTATTAGGATTAACTCCCCCCCTCCATTAGAAGTTATAAACCGCCGGCCCCTTGTAAAAGAAGAACCCGATCCCGTGCCCCCCTGTGCGAGCCCGACGAAGAAGAAGAACCGGCGTGCCCTAGCCGGCCTCCTTCCGCCGCCCGCCGCCCGCAGCTCCGGCCTCCCCTTCCCGATCCGAGCCCGGATTCGTGTTCCCCTCGCCGAGAGCTTCGCTCCGAGGTATTCTATTCGTCATTCCTCCATGATTTCCATTTAGATTTCGTTTTGGATTTCTCCTTTTTTTTGGAATATATTGTTCTCCTTTCATGTTTAGATGCAATCTTAGGTGGATTTGGGGTTTGTTGGAGCTTTTCGTGCTCTTGGGCGTCCGCCATAGCGCCGTTGTGCCGGCGAAATTTTTGGTGATCCGTGCGAGGCAAGTGCTTCCCCTCTTTTCGCCGTTTGGCCTCTCGTTTGTTCAATTCCTTGTAATTTCATGTATTATTGCAATTAAAATTTGTTGATTTAACTTCCTCCTAACCCTTATCCCCATTGGAACGCGCTAGAAAAATTAGGATTTCTACCCTCCCGCTAGTAGCTTCCGATTTAGGACGGCGTCGCGGTAGGTGTGTCGCGTAGATATGGGTTAGCGTCGGGTTGAGTTTATGTTAGGCCTAGGTGTAGGTCTAGGTTTTGGGGATTTTGCCTAGTTTGCCTATTTGAGGCGTTTAGGTGTAATTGTGCACGCACGGCCTATGGTCGTGCGTCTTTTAAATCGTGCGACCCGATGTCGGTGCTCGTACGCTAGGCTTAGGATCGAGTGAGTGTACTCACTCGCAGCGGCGTTGCGTAATCGCAACGACTAATCCCTTAGCGTTGATTTCTCCCCGAGTGTTTTGCTCGTGTATCGAGAGTCCCTTGTCGGCTGTTACTTTTCGAAGGCCGAATCGTGGGTTGTGGTCAGTAGTGGTGGTGGATGGCTCTTTTAGGGGTTGTGTGGCGTGATGTAGCCTTGACCACACTCTTTACCTTGACCCGAGTAGTTTTCTGGGCAAGTGAGTGATGGGCCTTTTGTGCCTTCACGTGTCAACCCTTGAGCAATTTGTTGACTCGGAATTAGTGGTTGGGCGATTTGGAACGCTTTCAACCTGATTCCAAGTTTCTTGTTTTTGCTACTGCCGCCTCTCACAGTTTAGGATGTTAGGCGTTTCTTCCGTAGGTGTTGCAGCATTTTGGCATCATGGCCATGTTGACTCTGCAGGTTGTTAGGCAGAGTAGTCGCTGTTTACCCGCACCTGGTGCAGGTTTGCTTTTCGCCCTTCCTTGGGCATTGTTGTTCTACTCTAGTTGTACTCTCTTTACTTCACTTTACCTGCTTTTACCTTACTTTTCTTTTTAGCACTTGCATTCCTTTTTCCTTGCTCTGAGGTGTTCTACTTTTCTGAATGCCTCAGGTTCCGGACAGTAGCCAGTAGGTGGCTTGCTGTGGTGCTGTTGGAGGTTTCTTTTCTGTTGGCTGTTGAGACTCTCTTGAGTCATTGTGAGGTAGTTTTACTGCACTTTCTACAGACATACATACTTGCCAGTGGGTTCGTGTCAGCTGTTGGCGCCCCTGGTAGTTTTACCTTTTTGTACTAGATATGTTTTTCTTCTTACTGCTACCCTTTCTGGGAGATAGTCTATTTGCTCTGGGAAGTTTTATGTTAGGTTGCTAGCTATTTTAAAACTATAAAAGCAAAACTATATTATATATATAAAGCATGATCAGCATGATTTCTAAAAAGAACTCACTTAGCGTACTTTCTTAATTACGTATAACAAATGAATTTTCCTATATATGTATAAATTAAAACTAGAGTTTTGGTTCAGCGTAAGGGTCCTTCGGGATCACTTATGCGCTCATTTAGGATGTTGACATAAATGAAGTATTTTCCGCTACGTATAAAAATCAGTTTTGAAACCGTGGACTCTTTGGTCCACTGAGCCGAGGGATACGGCCCATAAATAAATCAAGTTTTTTTATAATCAATAAAGTCATGATTTGAAAGGATTTGGAGTGTCGCCTGAACGTCGGCAGTTATCCCCTGCTCGACGTGGCATCACAGCGCGTAGATTTTCTCTTACTCTGATTTAATAAATAGTGAGAAAAATGCGGGTTGTGACAGTTGGTATCAGAGGGAGGTTGCTTGACAATTGGTCGGGCAACCTTCCTTTGTTTGTGTTAGATGTTTAGAGTCATATCATACACACACCGACATGTCATCGGCACGTTTTGGCTGAAGCACGAACACTGCACTACACTCATAAGCATAACATGAAGTATACGGGGCATATTATGTATTTTGCGATACATAATATGTGGTTGTATATGGATCCACCATAGGGGCAACATGCGAGGGTTATGTATTATGGGGTGCATAACCTCACCGCATGGATGCGACTAGCACGTTTTCTTTTTTAGTTGCATGAGAATGTTATGTATTATGGGATGCATAACATTTTCATGTGTACTCCGCCATGGCATGCACTAGGGCCTTTTTAGAATGCATAGCATAATCATGCATAGCATAACATCGCATAAGCACAACGCGCCAAGCTAAAGACGTGCAGGATGACATGTGTACACACATAATTTTTTTGAGTCAAAAAGAATATAAATTCATGCATTCCCGATCTAGGCACAAGAGTCAGTGATGGTGGTGAACCATCTTAGGCTAAGCATATCATTCCTTTTGTATTAAATAAAATAAAATCTCAGAGCAAGTATAGCAGCAGAAGATCATATTTATGTATGTATTGTCTGTACCTTTTGTCTAATCCTAGGAGTTTAGCTAAGTTCTGATCGTTTGTTATGTTTTAATTTTTCCTTATAGTATGCCGCCGAAGCGTAGAGTGACGAGGTCGACTCCCCAGTCTGAGGGTGAGTCCTCCGGTGCTCAAAGTGATGCGTTGGTGGAAAGCCTGAGGCAGAGTAACGAGGCCTTATCAAGGCAGGTGGTGGAGTTGCAGGCCCAGATGCAGTCCTTTTTATCCGGAGCGGCGGGTCAGACTCCGGGAGTTCAGGACCCCGCCGTGGGTACAGCTGTCCTAGCCCCTCCTGCCCCTCCTGCTCCTCTCGTGCCTCCAGTGGTGGTGCCCCCCGGGATGGCTTTCATCTCCCAGTTCCAGAGGCTGAGCCCTCCCACGTACGATGGGAAGGCGGATTTCATGGTATTGGACGACTGGCTGATCACTATGGAGGAGATGCTTCACTATTCAGGTATCTCAGATGATCAGAAGGTGATGCTGGGCGTTTATCAGCTGAAGGGTTTGGCAAAGACCTGGTGGTTAAGAGAGAAGGAAGGCATGGTCGGAGAATGTTCCTGGAGTTCTTTCAAGGAGTTGCTGATGAGGAAGTTTCTACCGTCAGTAGAACGAGACCGGTTGATGAACAACTTTCTCCATCTGAAGCAGCGTCAGCTCACCATCAACGAGTACGAGATTGAGTTTAGCAAACTCAGTCGATTTGCTCCGAGTTTGGTGGCTACTGAGGAGGACAGAGCAAAACGTTTTCTGGGTGGCCTCAGGAGCGATGTCCAGCAGCTTGCGGTTGCTCACGGCGCAGTTACTTATGCGGGAGCAGTTGAGGCCGCTTTGAAGGTAGAGGCTATCGAGAACGCGAAGCAGCGCGGACAGCAGGCGAGAAGCGAGAAGAGGAGGTCAGTTGAGGAAAAGGGTCCCCAGGTTCTTGGTGCTGCTTCTGAGAAGAAGAGCAAGGTAGTGTGCAGTTTCTGTGGCCATCCGGGCCACCCAGCTGAGAGGTGCTTCAAGAGGGCAAGGGTCCAGAAGAAGGAGCATGTGCATGCTATCCAGAGTGCTCCGAGGAGGGATGTTCCTTGTCCTGTCTGCAAGCGACCCGGTCACGAGGCTGCTCAGTGCTGGTCCAAGGATCGTGTTTGCTACCAGTGTGGCCAGAAGGGCCATATTAAGTCGAGGTGCCCTCAGGTTCAGTCCGCTCTTCATGCTGTTCCGCTTCAGGCTTTACCTCCGCCTCAGCCGGTGGACAAGGGTAAAGGGAAGCTGAATGTGGTATCTTCAGCGGAGGCTGAGACTTCGACGCAGGTCATTTCAGGTAACCCCCCCCCCCCCTCGCTTGACTTTCTCTGTTGTAGCAGTTTTAGTGTTGCTATTGTTTTGTTAATTGCTTGTGCGTTTAATATTTTGTTTGTGTATAGGGAAATTTAAGGTAAGGAACCGCTGGGCCCGCGTTCTGTTTGACTCAGGTGCTACCCACTCCTTTGTGGCTAGGGCCTTTGTTGAGCGGTGCCAGTGGGTTCTTGATCGTGTTGGTGGTGCCTTTAGCGTCAAGTTCCCCTCGGGTGAATCCGTGATATCAGATCAGGGCATTCTGGACTGCCCTATTTTGTTGGGGGATTATCTGGCCAAGGCTGATCTGAAAGTGTTGGACTTAGAGGATTTCGATGTCATCCTGGGTATGGACTGGTTGTCCCGATATGATGCAGTGATTCAGTGCAGGGGAAAGCGCTTGGATTTCAGAAAGGACAGCGGTCAGCCCGGGAGTGTTTTCGGTGATTCGCGTCGGGACTCTCCGGCGATTGCTGCGGTATGTGCTCAGAGGGTTTTTCCTGCTGGTTATTTTGCTTGTTTAGTCTCAGTGTTGGGGACTGTTAGCAGTGTGCCGCTGTTGGATGAGATTCCGGTTGCGCGAGAGTTTCCTGACGTGTTTCCTAGCGATCTTCCCGGTCTTCCTCCAGACAGGGATGTGGAGTTCGTGATTGATTTGGAGCCTGGTACGCGTCCGATTGCCAAGGCGCCGTATCGGATGGCCCCGCGAGAGCTGGAGGAGCTTCGTACTCAGCTTGATGAGTTATTGGAGAAGGGCTTCATAAGGCAGAGCTCGTCGCCCTGGGGTGCTCCGGTTCTCTTTGTGAAGAAGAAGGATGGTTCGATGCGCCTTTGTATCGACTATAGAGAGTTGAACAAAGTCACCATCAAGAACAGGTATCCACTGCCCAGAATCGACGACTTATTTGATCAGTTGCGTGGCAGTTCTGTATTTTCGAAGATAGACCTCCGTTCGGGTTACCATCAGCTTAGGATCCGAGAGTCGGATGTTCCACGGACGGCTTTCCGATCGAGGCATGGTCATTTCGAGTTCCTGGTCATGTCTTTTGGGCTGACCAATGCGCCTTCAGCATTTATGGACATGATGAACCGGGTGTTCAAGGACTTTCTGGACAAGTTTGTCGTTGTGTTCATTGACGACGTTCTGATTTATTCTCGGAATGCGGCGGAGCATGATCAGCATTTGCGGTTGGTGTTATCAGCATTGAGGGATCATCAGTTGTATGCCAAGCTGAGCAAGTGCGAGTTCTGGTTGCCTCAGGTTTCCTTCCTGGGTCATGTGGTGAACAAAGATGGTATTTCAGTGGACCCGGAGGAGATCTCAGCAGTGATGGATTGGAGTAGGCCGAGCACACCCAAGGAGATCAGGAGCTTCTTGGGGTTGGCCGGCTATTATAGGAGATTCGTCGAGGGCTTTTCTACCTTGGCAGCGCCCTTGACAAAGCTGACGCAGAAGCATGCGGCGTTCGTTTGGAGTGATAAGTGCGAGGAGGCCTTTCTGGAGCTGAAGAGCCGGTTATGTTCTGCCCCTGTGTTGACCTTACCGGCGGAGGGACAGGACTATGACGTTTATGTGGATGCCTCGCACGTTGGACTCGGTGGCGTGTTGATGCAGGAGGGGAAGGTGATCGCTTATGGGTCTCGTCAGTTGAAGATTCATGAGCGGAACTATCCTACGCACGACCTCGAGTTCGCAGCGGTGATTTTTGCCTTGAAGCTGTGGAGACACTTACTTTATGGGGCCCAGTGCAGGATCTTTACCGATCATAAGAGCCTGAAGTACGTGTTCACTCAGAAGGAGCTGAATTTGCGCCAGCGGCGGTGGCTTGAGTATGTTGCTGATTATGATGTTGAGATTCAGTACCATCCGGGCAAGGCCAATGTGGTGGCCGACGCCTTGAGCCGGAAGACGGGGAAGGTCTTCAATCTCACCGCGGATCGCTTAGTGGAGGAGTTTCTATTGATGGATATCACCGCAGGACGCTGTGAGTTGCAGAGCAGTTTGGTAGTGGCAGAGCCGTCATGGATTTCTCTCACCAGATTGCATCAGAAAGAGGATCCGGATTTGTTGCACTTGTACCTCAGAGCTGAGAGGGGAGAGTTGCCAGATTTCTCCATCGACGAGGCGGGTACTTTGAAGTACCGCGGCAGGTTTTGCATCCCCGCAGTTGGAGACATCAGAGTATTGATTTGCAAAGAGGCTCACGGATCCAGTGTTTCCTACCACCCGGGATCTACGAAGATGTACCATGATCTGAAGCAGATCGCCTGGTGGTATGGGATGAAGGGTGATATAGCTCGTTTTGTCTCGGAGTGTTACACTTGCAGGCGGGTGAAGGCCGACCATGGGAGGCCTGGTGGCAAGTTGGCACCTTTGGAGATCCCGACTTGGAAGTGGGAAAGCATCTCGATGGATTTCATTACAGGCTTACCGAGATCTCCGAGGGGGTTTGATTCTGTTTGGGTGATCGTGGACCGATTGACGAAGTGTGCGCACTTCGTACCTTATAAGATCGATTACTCGATGAAAAAGATTGCTGAGTTGTATTTGGATGAGGTCGTCAGATTGCACGGCGTTCCAGTTAGCATCGTTTCAGATCGAGACTCTCGGTTTACATCGCGTTTCTGGAGGAGTTTGCAGGAGGGTTTGGGCACTGATTTGAGGTATTCCACAGCTTACCATCCGCAGACCAACGGGCAGACCGAGCGTGTGAATCAGATTGTGGAGGATATGATCCGGTGCTATATTCTTGATCATGGAGGTGCTTGGGATGAGCGTTTGCGACTCATGGAATTTGCCTACAACAACAGCTACCAAGAGAGTCTACAGATGGCTCCCTTCGAGGCGTTGTATGGAAGGCGCTGCAGAACCCCTTTGTTTTGGGCCGAGGCCGGTGAGAGGCCTGTTTTGGGTCCTGATGCACTCGAAGAGATGGAGGTTTCCGTGAAGCTCATTCGGGAGAAGCTTCGAGTTGCTCAGGAGAGGTATGAGAAGAACGCCAATCGGCGCAGGTCCGATTTGGAGTTTTCAGTGGATGATTTGGTCTTCTTGAAGGTGTCTCCGATGGTAGGAGTGAAGAGGTTTGGCAAGAATCGGAAGTTGGATCCGAGATTTGTGGGCCCGTTCAGGATTTTGGAGCGTATTGGTGTGGCTGCTTATATGCTGGATCTGCCAGCTAGCTTCCCGGGGGTTCATAATGTCTTTCATGTGAGCCAGTTGCGGAAGTGCGTGCGGAGCAGTGGGCAAGTCTTGGACGATGTGCCCCAGTTGGAGCCAAATCTCTCGTATGTCGAGGTGCCGGTCCGCATTTTGGAAGCTCAAGCTCGAGTGTTGCGGACGAAGTCTATTCCTATGGTGAAGGTTCTTTGGAAGAATCAGGATTTGGAGAGCGCGACTTGGGAGCTAGAGTCGGCTATGAGGGAGGCTCACCCTCATTTGTTCCCCTGAGTTTTCGGGTACGTTTCCTCTCTAGTAGTTGGTTTCTTTCCTTCTGTTGTAGGAGTAGTTTTCGCAAAGTTTCGGGTCGAAACTTTTTGTTAGGGGGAGTGACTGTAACGCCCCCGAATTTTCGATGATTTATTTTAAATCCTTTTTCGGCGTTACGTTGACGTTTTCCGTCTCGAGCCGTTGTTAGAGTACCTCGTTAGGTGTTCTTAGAGGTTTAGCCTGTTTGCGGGTTTCCCCAGCTAGCCGGTGTCTGTTTTGGAGACCCGGTTGAGCCGTTCAGGGAATTCTCGTGTTTGGCTTCGGGCGAGGTTAACTCGAGTTTTGTTCGTCGGAAGTCGTTTTTGACTTCGCCGTTGTTCTTGTAGCCCGGGTATTTAGCTACGGTGCGATTTTGGTCGAATTCCGAGAACGTTAAGTTTCGCGTCATTTTTGGCGGACGCTAGTTAGCGAGTCGTCATTTTTATGATGACGTATTTATTTAATTACGCATGAGTAGTGTGGCGTGTGGTTTTTTTTGCGTACCGGTAGTTGTGTGTGTGCGCGTGCGCTCGTGTACGCGCGTGCGGAGTGAACATTTATATGCGCGGGTGTATGCTATTATGCGCGTATATGTGTGTTATTATATGTAGGTGTTAGTGTAATTATGTATTAGGATTAGTTACATAATTAGTGTATAGAGTTAGTTAATAGAGTTATTAATTTCAGTTATGATTTGTTTAATTAGGATGATATTAGATTATTAGGTTTTGGTTTTGATTTTGTTATTAGTTATATGTTATATTAACTTATATTAGGTTATAGCATAAATTTTTAGTTTAGATTTTTATAGGTTTAATTATGTTATAAGTATGCTTAGGTTATTAGGATTAACTCCCCCCCTCCATTAGAAGTTATAAACCGCCGGCCCCTTGTAAAAGAAGAACCCGATCCCGTGCCCCCCTGTGCGAGCCCGACGAAGAAGAAGAACCGGCGTGCCCTAGCCGGCCTCCTTCCGCCGCCCGCCGCCCGCAGCTCCGGCCTCCCCTTCCCGATCCGAGCCCGGATTCGTGTTCCCCTCGCCGAGAGCTTCGCTCCGAGGTATTCTATTCGTCATTCCTCCATGATTTCCATTTAGATTTCGTTTTGGATTTCTCCTTTTTTTTGGAATATATTGTTCTCCTTTCATGTTTAGATGCAATCTTAGGTGGATTTGGGGTTTGTTGGAGCTTTTCGTGCTCTTGGGCGTCCGCCATAGCGCCGTTGTGCCGGCGAAATTTTTGGTGATCCGTGCGAGGCAAGTGCTTCCCCTCTTTTCGCCGTTTGGCCTCTCGTTTGTTCAATTCCTTGTAATTTCATGTATTATTGCAATTAAAATTTGTTGATTTAACTTCCTCCTAACCCTTATCCCCATTGGAACGCGCTAGAAAAATTAGGATTTCTACCCTCCCGCTAGTAGCTTCCGATTTAGGACGGCGTCGCGGTAGGTGTGTCGCGTAGATATGGGTTAGCGTCGGGTTGAGTTTATGTTAGGCCTAGGTGTAGGTCTAGGTTTTGGGGATTTTGCCTAGTTTGCCTATTTGAGGCGTTTAGGTGTAATTGTGCACGCACGGCCTATGGTCGTGCGTCTTTTAAATCGTGCGACCCGATGTCGGTGCTCGTACGCTAGGCTTAGGATCGAGTGAGTGTACTCACTCGCAGCGGCGTTGCGTAATCGCAACGACTAATCCCTTAGCGTTGATTTCTCCCCGAGTGTTTTGCTCGTGTATCGAGAGTCCCTTGTCGGCTGTTACTTTTCGAAGGCCGAATCGTGGGTTGTGGTCAGTAGTGGTGGTGGATGGCTCTTTTAGGGGTTGTGTGGCGTGATGTAGCCTTGACCACACTCTTTACCTTGACCCGAGTAGTTTTCTGGGCAAGTGAGTGATGGGCCTTTTGTGCCTTCACGTGTCAACCCTTGAGCAATTTGTTGACTCGGAATTAGTGGTTGGGCGATTTGGAACGCTTTCAACCTGATTCCAAGTTTCTTGTTTTTGCTACTGCCGCCTCTCACAGTTTAGGATGTTAGGCGTTTCTTCCGTAGGTGTTGCAGCATTTTGGCATCATGGCCATGTTGACTCTGCAGGTTGTTAGGCAGAGTAGTCGCTGTTTACCCGCACCTGGTGCAGGTTTGCTTTTCGCCCTTCCTTGGGCATTGTTGTTCTACTCTAGTTGTACTCTCTTTACTTCACTTTACCTGCTTTTACCTTACTTTTCTTTTTAGCACTTGCATTTCTTTTTCCTTGCTCTGAGGTGTTCTACTTTTCTGAATGCCTCAGGTTCCGGACAGTAGCCAGTAGGTGGCTTGCTGTGGTGCTGTTGGAGGTTTCTTTTCTGTTGGCTGTTGAGACTCTCTTGAGTCATTGTGAGGTAGTTTTACTGCACTTTCTACAGACATACATACTTGCCAGTGGGTTCGTGTCAGCTGTTGGCGCCCCTGGTAGTTTTACCTTTTTGTACTAGATATGTTTTTCTTCTTACTGCTACCCTTTCTGGGAGATAGTTTATTTGCTCTGGGAAGTTTTATGTTAGGTTGCTAGCTATTTTAAAACTATAAAAGCAAAACTATATTATGTATATAAAGCATGATCAGCATGATTTCTAAAAAGAACTCACTTAGCGTACTTTCTTAATTACGTATAACAAATGAATTTTCCTATATATGTATAAATTAAAACTAGAGTTTTGGTTCAGCGTAAGGGTCCTTCGGGATCACTTATGCGCTCATTTAGGATGTTGACATAAATGAAGTATTTTCCGCTACGTATAAAAATCAGTTTTGAAACCGTGGACTCTTTGGTCCACTGAGGCGAGGGATACGACCCATAAATAAATCAAGTTTTTTTATAATCAATAAAGTCATGATTTGAAAGGATTTGGAGTGTCGCCTGAACGTCGGCAGTTATCCCCTGCTCGACGTGGCATCACAGCGCGTAGATTTTCTCTTACTCTGATTTAATAAATAGTGAGAAAAATGCGGGTTGTGACAGCGACCTCCGCCTTTTTACTTTTGTTATTGGCACTACTGATTAGTCTGCGGATTGCGTAATCCCACTGTTCAAGATGGCTATGGGCAAACCAGGATAGGCTGCGAGCAGAAAAGAGAAGGCGAGTTGGATCCTCCCTGCCGAGGCGAACCCGAGAAGGAGGGCTCGGCTCCCCTGCGATCGTCTTGGCGCGTGGTCCCCCGGTCCTAGGCCTCGCTTCGGCGACCTGGAGCCAGGCCAGAGAGGTCGGCTCGTTGTAGAGCGAGGTCGTCCCGCGGCTACTACTCCCGCCTAGCCTGCATTCTTTTGATGGGCCCGCTCTGTCTTGATCGGGTGTAGACATGGTTGGGGGTCACCAAATTGGAGTTGTACAATTAGTATTAGCAAGTAATTAGATTTGGACCATTTTTTTATGAACGCTGATATTTGCGTCCCATTTTTGACTACTAGTATTTTGGGCTATCTGTAAGCATATTTTTTAGAAATTAGCTATTGACAAACATGAAAACTGTCCGCTTGACCGGTGGAAATAAGTCCCCCCAAACTGAGCCTTAGTTCCTAATGCAAGAGCACCTGAGCTATCCTTCTCACCCAATCTTTCTCTGGGAGCTCGGGTTTCAGAAGTTCCACCAAAGGTTTCGGGCCCTG
Source organism: Platanthera zijinensis (assembly GCA_039513925.1). Taxonomy (NCBI): domain Eukaryota; kingdom Viridiplantae; phylum Streptophyta; class Magnoliopsida; order Asparagales; family Orchidaceae; genus Platanthera; species Platanthera zijinensis. Next base: position 208,845,637 of record CM077083.1, read on the forward strand.
GAAAACCACAGCCACTTGTTGTGTCCGCAAAGGAAGACGATCCCGACAGTCCTCACCATCTTTCGCTTTCGCCAGGGTTTTGGGTCCATAAAAACCACTATTACTCGTGATTCTTGAAAACACCTCCCCATCACAAGCGGATGTGCTTCGAACGAGACAAAGGGTCTGTTTGGCGCAGCTCTGGCGGTTGGAAAATCTCTATTCCAGCCGTCAGAGCTGCTTTCAGTCTGTTTGGGACAGCTCCCTGTGAAGAACTTTTCAAAAATCTGGAGCTGTTTTGCAGCTTTTCAGAAATCTCTCCCTCCTCAGCTTCTGCTCCCGCAAAATAGCTTTCTCTCTCACATGTTTTGAAAATCTAATGGTTTCTTCAGTTGGAACATGCTCAGAGGCCGGACGGCCTTCCTCCGGCGATTTCGAGCCCCGGACAGCTTTCCTCCGGCAATTCCAAGCCCCCGACGTCCTTCCTCCGGCGATTCCGAGCGCACTTCTGCACAGAACACCCAAACAGTCTGCAGCTTTTCAAAACTGCTCCCCAGAGATCTATTTTAAAACAGCTCTATCCGGACAGCAGCTTTTCAATCCGCCAGAGCTGTCCCAAACAGACCCAAAGTAAGGGTACCTGCGTCTGCTTTCCCTCTCTCCAATTCTCGAACGCGTGAACCTGCTTTTTCCCGTGTTTCCTCCCTGCCTATTTCGAGCAAATTCAACCTCATCGTGCGAGGAAGCAGCAACGAGAAACCAGGTGAAACAATGAGGCAAAAACCCGGCAAAACATCAGGCAAAAATTGGGGGAGAACTCCAGCGAAACAAGGAGGAAGAACACTGGCAAGAAAATCTCCAAAGGAGTTGCGTGCGTGCTTTGGCTGAGTGAGTGTGTGGGTAGAGTTTGTAGAAAGTCTTAATATACTTTTTAAAAAGAGTGCTAATAGTCAAAACTGTGCGCAATGTTACTCTTTATTATTAGCAAACCATCACAAAATTAAAAAATTGCGCCTGGGCTCCTAAATATTGGGCAAAGATCTCCTTTTATATAGCTCTACTTTTTATTTGTGAATAATGCATAGTTTACATTAGTTTTAAGACTTTTGCAATTCAGAATGTGCTTTAAATACCATGCAAATCTACGAAGATTCATACTAATAAGCTCTTAATTTAAAAAATTTATGTTTCCTTTGATAATAAATATAGGAAATCAAGGGAATGAGTTGGTAAAATTTATAGTAGTCTAATTATAAATAACTTGTCAAAAGTCTAAAATTTAAAAGTCAAACGATTAACTGTAAAACCATGTGCATTCGAAATCTTTATTTTATCTAATTTGAAAGAGTCCAATCTCTTCTGTGCTGCTGTGTGTAGTCTTGGTCGCTGGAATTGTGAACTTCGTCATTGCTACTCCACTGGAGCCGTTGTCGAATGGGTGCAAGGATGAAATGCGATGCTAGACGCTTTTGTTGGTGTACGCTCGACCGACAAACGTCATCGGTCTAGAGGAATACGATGCTTCTTGCGGTCCATTGGCCGAGGATTCCGCGTGGTTGCGGGTCAGCAGTTTGGATAAGTTAGCTAGGACTGGCCTGGTTTGGCACCGCAGGAGGAGACGGGCCGCCGTTGGAACGGGAGGGGGAAGGTAATTGTTCGAAATGGAGCGTTTTGCTCCATCTCTCGTGGCGCGACGAGAGCAAACGCGACATGTCGCCGCCGGCCATTTGGCTTGCCGCCTTGCGATGGCGAGCGCCAAACTAGCCTAAGTAGAGTTAATTATGAAATTATAAGTATTTGAAAATAAAACAAAATAATAAATATTGGGTTATTTTTTGATTTGGTAAAAGCACCCTAAATTAACGCCGAAAAACTACTCTATTTTTATAAATATATTCCTAATGTAAAGCAAACTGTAGAAAAGTATGCATTGCCCAACGCGGAAAACAATGGGCCCCAGTAATCAATATTACAGATGTACCCACCACGCACACTGGCACAAAAAAAACGCCGTGATGCGCTGCGTTCTAGCCTTACGAGTTGCGGGCACGACGCCGTGATTGCGCGTTAAGGTTCGGTGTTCGCATGCGGGTATACGAGAAAGGGCCCGTTTGTTCCTTAAATTACCAAAATACTAGTTTCTTATTAGAGCAATTTCAATGACGATCTCTATATATTTTAATGACGATCTCTATATTTAGAGATCCTCATTGTATCATGTTCTCTAAATATAGAGAACATGTCATGTTCTCTATATTTAGAGAACATGATGTATTTTTGTTTATTTTAGATATTTTAAGTTTATATAAAATATATTTTAGGTTTTTATAATATGTATACATGTATTTTAGATTTATATAAAATATATTTTATGTTTATATAATATATAATACGTATTTTTTTATTTTTTTACATGTAATTAAGGTTATTAAAAAAATTTAATTTTAAATTTGATTGGTCTCGAAGTAACGGGAAGAGCGTTGTTGATCTCATCGACGGGCGAGAGCAGCAAATGATTTGATTGATAAAAAGCGGGGAGGGGAGCTGAGTGCACTCAAAGCTGCAGAACTGCGGCTTTGAGTGCACTCAAAGCCTCAGAACAGGGGCGAGATTAAACAATGGCGGGATTAAAAAGTGCGGGAGGCGGCCTGACGGTATTATTTTATTTTTTACATGTTATTAAGGTTTTAAATTTTTTTAATTTTAAATTTAATAAGTCTCTAAAAGACAATAAACATTACATTACTGTAATAAAAATATTACATTAAGCATTACTTAATTTAAATAAAAATATTACATTTAGAATTTAAACTAAAATTCTGGAAGGTCATCACTGGGCTCTATCCGAATTCCATGCGCGTCTTCCTTTTGTCGTTCTTCTCCATACCCGAGTATTCCATAGACGTTTCCTCCATATTGCCTTCCTCCTTGTTGGTCTCCTCCGAATTGAGGCCCTCCAAATTGACTTCCCCCGTACTTGATTTCTCGGTAGTGGCTGTCTCGGTACTGACTTTCTCGGTATTGACTTCCTTCAAATTCAGGTCCTCCGAATTGCAGCCCTCCAAATTGAGGTCCGCCATGTGGGCGACCTTCATACTGACTTCCTCCATAACCACTACCTCCATACATGCCTCCTCCATATTCAGTTCCTTGAATCGATGAAGATCCACCAAAAAGTGGTTTTCTAATATTTCTATTCATAATTTCTTATTTTTTTTGTTGAAAGTACTGTCGCTCCGGAGTTTTTTTGATGCTATCTAAATCTATCATCATGATATCGTGATCTTGTTTAGCGCTCTGAAGATCTAATTTTCTTTTTTGATTTTCTGCTTTTAACCTCATGAGCTCTTGGATAGCAGACATATCGTTTGCTCGTTGTTCTTGCCCTCTCTTTAAAACTTCTAAGATTTCTTCATTTTTTTTAGTATGAACCTCAATATCATAACCCTTACCACTCAATTGTCTCCTCCTCTCCTTTTCTTGCTTTCTCCCAGTTGGTCGATTATTGGAAGTTGAGATTGGAGATTCTTCATCCCCAGTACTACCAGGATTCATGTCATTGCTATCTGCATTTAAGTCTATTCCTCTTCATTGACTGGGAGAGTTAGAACATAATGTTTGTGACATCTCAATATTTTGAGAGTTGATACCTTTTGTAGACCCTGACGCATCCATCCACTTCTCTATGTTTTTTAAAATATTCCAAACATGCTCGAACATGAAGCCTTTCTTCTCTTTTGAATCGGAGGCATATAACATCTTGGCTTCATTGAGCTACAAAAAAATTATTTTAATCACACATTATTTATGAAAATCAGAAATCTAAATTCTAAAAAATACTTACAATATCAAGTTCAGATGTACCGCTGGGATTTCGTTGCTCTATCTGTCGAATACATCCTGAGAATTTGCTTGTTTTACTTGCCAAAAGGGACCAACGACAAGAAAGAGATTTTGGTGTTCTCTGTCCTACGCAAGTTTGAGGTCTTGTATTGTGAAAAATGGTTGAAATTCTTTCCCACAGTTTGTGCTCTTTTTGATTACTCCCCATAATTGGGTCTTCTGAGACATCAAGCCAAGCATAACATAATGCTTGATCTTCTTTTGGGGAGAATGCTAGCCCACGGTTTGCAGACATGACGACAAGTAAAGAAAGAAGAGAGTGCTTGATTTTGGAGATAGAGTGATGAAAACTTAGAGAGAGTGCTGGAATGGGTACTTATAGAGAGTGATGGAATGGGTACTTAGTAAAAGAGAGGCTTGAGTGGAGAGGGAATCAGATGCTTGGGAGAAGGCATCCAATGCTAGGAAAAACAAAACTCCAGATTTGATGTTGATAGGATTGATGAGACACAAGAGAGGCCTGAGTGGAGAGGGAATTAGATGCTTGGGAGAAGGCATCTAATGCTGGGAAAAAATAAGGCTCTGGATTTAATGTTGACAGGATTGATGAGACACAAGAAAGGCTTGAGTGGAGAGGGAATCAGATGCTTGGGAGAAGACATCCAATGCTGGTAAAAAACAAGGCTCCAGATTTGATGTTGACAGGATTGATGAGACACAAGAGAGGCTTGAGTGGAGAGGGAATCAGATGCTTGGGAGAAGGCATCCAATGCTGGGGAAAAACAAGGCTCTGAATTTAATGTTGACAGGATTGATGAGACACAAGAGAGGCTTGAGTGGAGAGGGAATCAGATGCTTGGGAGAAGGCATCCAATGCTGGGAAAAAACAAGGCTCTGGATTTAATGTTGACAAGATTGATGAGACACAAGAGAGACTTGAGTGGAGAGGGAATCCAATGCTTGGGAGAAGGCATCCAATGCTGGGAATCCAATGATGACGATCTATATAAACGCCACTTTAAGATAAGCAATGATACTTTCAAAACAATACTTCCCTCCTTAAAAAAATGAACTATGGAGAAGGGTCATCACATTTGCGATCTTCATCATCTTCAGATGATGATGAATATGATCAAACACTTCTCAAGTGGGAATAAGACTTTGATGAATGGAAGAATGAAGATGGAGTTTTAGCTCGCATGTATGCCTCCAACAATGCCATAATCGCAGCTCAACTTCAAGAAGATGCACGTCCCCGACGCAGAGGTTCAATACCTGGTCACGTGGTAATCAATCGGGGGAGGATTGAAGGCAACACTCGACTTTGGAATGATTACTTCTCTGAGCACCCCACATATGAGAAAACTTTCTTTTGATGAAGATTTCGCATGCGAAAGAATCTTTTCCTTCGCATTGTCACTGCAGTGCAGGAGCACGACAATTTCTTTGTTCAAAAGAAAGATGGTGTTGGTAAGTTTGGACTATCAACAATACAAAAAATTACAGCCGCATTTCGTATGTTAGCATACAGAATAGTAGCTGATAATTGCGATAAATACATTCGAATTGGCGAGTCAACTGTGATTCAATGCTTGAAAAGATTTTGAAGGGCAATTGTACAATTATATAAAGATGAATATTTGAGATATCCCAATGCAAATGATATAACAAGATTACTACAAAAAAGTGAAGAACGAGGTTTTCCAGGGATGTTGGGAAGCCTAGATTGTATGCATTGGCAATGGAAGAATTGCCCAACGGCATGAGCAGGCTAATATTCAGGACGTCATGGTGGACCTACAATCATTCTCGAGGCAGTAGCATCATATGACATGTGGATATGTCATGCATTTTTTGGCTTACCTGACTCTAACAATGACATTAATATCTTGCAGTCATCCAATTTATTTGCAAACTTAACACAGGGTATTACGCCTCCTACCAATTATGCAATATTAGGTAAAAATTATGATGTTGGTTATTATTTAGCCATCGGTATCTATCCAAAATGGTCAACACTAGTTCAAACAATTTTTCATACACAAGATAAAAAAAACAACACTTCGCAATGATGCAAGAGGCATGCCGAAAAGATGTAGAACGAGCATTTGGAGTTCTTCAATCACGCTTTGCAATTATTAAGGGGTCATGTCGTTTTTGGGATAAACATGTGTTACACAATATCATGACTGCTTGCATTATAATGCACAATATGATTATCGAAGACGAGCGAGATGAAAATGAAGATGTTATTATTTCTCCACCGCCGCCAACTCAGAATGTTGAAGAGATGGACACAAGTGAAGTCGAAAGATTTTGATAGTTCCTACATCGACATAAAAAATCAAAGACAAAGAGGCGCATTTCGCACTTCGAGATGCACTGATTGAATATTTGTGGGCACGACATGGTAATGAAACAATGTAATTTGAGTGTATTTGGATTTATGTATTTGAATGTAATTTGAAAAATTGTATGCATTTTAATTTGAATGTATTTGGATTTATGTGCAATTTTATTTAGTAAATCGTATTCTCTTCCTCTTTGTATGATCAATAATAATTATAAAGTATGCAATATTAGTCTCGTTTTATAGGTCCAGAAAAAATAAATTTATTGATATATTATATGTCAAGATTGGAAAAATATTTTAGCGGATATGAAACTTATTGTGTAATACATTTTATTCTTTAATATAATAAATAATTAATTAAAATAAAAAAAATACAAAAAACAAATTTAGAGGGCCACCATTTCCTCTCCTCCTCCTCTAAATTTAGAGGAGGAGGGAGCGGAAATCCTCTAATGCCGAAGTATTGGAGGGCACCGGCCTGCATTTTTGGAGAAATGTAGGCCGATTGGAGCTGCTCTTAGAGCATCTCCAATCGGACGCCATTTCTCCCTTTCTTCATTTTTTCCGGCTGAATTTGCTCTAATGGATTGTCATTTTCCCCTCTAAAAATTGAGGAGCTCACACTCTCCCTCTAAATTTAGAGGAGGGGGGAGAGAAAATAGAGGCGTATTTTGTATTTTTTATTTTTAAAATTATTTAAATCAAATATTTATGAAACTATTTAGAAAATTATATCTTTCGTACAGGTAAATATACTTTGTTGATTATGACATATAATATGTCAATAAATTTGTTATTTCGAGATCAGCAAAACGAGCCTAATATTGAATATTCTCTAATTATTATTTATTAGTCAAATAGTAAGAGAATACATTTTACTGATTAAACGTGTGCATGCAACAAAATATATTTAAATTAATTTCCATAAAATTTTTAAAATTACATTGCACGGAGGAAGCCAGTATGATGGAAACAACTATGACATACTAGAATATGGAGGAGAACAACACGGAGAAAGCACGCACGGATACCACGGAAGTCGTAGCGAACCAAGTATTATATATACATATATATGCATAAATTATATATATACATATTGAATGCTTCCTAATTATTATTGATCGTGCAAATATCAAGAAAAAACGTTTTAATGATTAAACTTGCACATAAATAAAAATGCATTCAAATTAATATGCAAAAAAATTTTAAAATTGCATTGCTTCATTGTCATGTCGTTCTCATAAATATTCAATCAGTACATCTCGAAGTGCAAAATGTGCATCTCTGTCTTTGATTTTTCTATGCTGATTTAGGAACTGACGAAATCTCTCGGCTTCACTTGTATCCATCTCTTCAACATTCTGAGTGGGCGGCGGCGTAGAAATATCGACATATACATTCTCATTTCGCTCGTCTTCGACAATCATATTTTGCATTATAATGCAATCTGTCATGATATCATGTAGCACATGTTTATCCCAAAAATAACACGGCCCCTTAATAATTGCAAATCATGATTGAAGAACTTCAAATGTTCGTTCTATATCTTTTCGGCATGCTTCTTGCATCATTGCGAAGTATTGTTTTTTTTATCTTGTGATTGAGAAATAGTTTGAACTAGTGTTGACCATTTTAGATATATTCCGTCGACTAAGTAATAACCAACGTCATAATTTTTCCCCAATATTATTTAATGAGTAGGGGCGTAATACCTTGTGCTAAGTTGACAAATAAATTGGACGACTGCAGGACACTGATATCATTATTAGAGCCCGGTAAGCCAAAATATGCATGTCATATCCACAAGTCATACGATGTTACTGCCTCGAGAATGATTGTTTGTCCATCATGACGTCCTGAATATTGGTCTGCCTATGCTGTTGGGCAGTTCTTCCATTGCCAATGTATACAATCTAGACTTCTCAACATCCCTGGAAACCCTCGTTCTTCACTTTTCTGTAATAATCGTGTTACATCATTCGCATTGAGATATTTCAAATATTCATCTTTGTACACTTGTACAATCACCCTGTAAAATCTCTTCAAGCATTGAATCTCAATTGACTCACCAATTCGAATGTATTCATCGCAATTATCAGCTGACATTCCATATGCCAACATACGAAATGCTGCTGTGATTTTTTGTAAGCTTGATAGTCCAAGTTTACCAATACCATCCTTTTTTTGAATGAAAAATTATCATGCGACTCGACATCAACGACAATACGAAGAAAAAGTTTTTTTCACGTGCAAAACCTTCTTCGAAAAAATATTTCACCATATGTGGGATGATGAGAGAAGTAATCATTCCAAAGTCTAGTATTACCTTCAATCCTTCCTCGATTAATTACCACGTGGCCAGATATTGATCCTCTGTGTCGCGGGCGTGCATCATCTCGCAGTTGAGCTTCAATTATGATATTGTTGGAGGCATACATACGAGCTAAAATTTCATCTTCTTTTTCTCATTCATCTATGTCTTATTGTTATTTGAGAAGTGTTTTATCAAATACTTCATCATCTGAAGATGACGAAGATCGCAAATGGGATAACCCTGCTCCATAGTTCATTTTTAGTGCGCGAAAGTATATGTGGTTGGCTGGAAGTAGCGCTTATAACGATTGTTTGGGGTGCTTATGTAGTTTGTCAGAGGTAGTGTTTATATAGAAGATGACTCTGCTCTATAGTGCATTGGATTCCTTCTCCAAAACAAGCATTGGATTCCTTCAATCATGTCAACATCAATTTTGGGGTCTTATTTTTTTCCCCAGCATTGAATGTCTGCTCCAAATCAAGTATTGGATTCCTTCAATCATGTCAACATCAATTCTAAAGCCTTGTTTTTTCCCCAACATTGGATTCTTTTTCCAAATCAAGCATTTGATTCTTTCAATCCTATCAACATCAATTCTGGGACCTTATTTTTATCCACAACATTGAATTCCTTCTCCAAATCGAGCATTGGATTCCTTCAATCATGTCAACATCAATTTCGAGGTCTTGTTTTTTCCCCAGCATTGGATTCCTTCTCCAAATCAAGCATTGGATTTCTTCAATCATGTCAACATCAATTCTAGGGCCTTATTTTTATCCACAGCATTGGATTCCTTCAATCATGTCAACATCAATTTCGGGGCCTTGTTTTTATCCACAGCATTGGATTCCTTCTCCAAATCGAGCATTGGATTCCTTCAATCATGTCAACATCAATTCCGGGGCCTTATTTTTATCCCCAGTATTGGATTCCTTCTCCAAATCGAGCATTGGATTCCTTCAATCATGTCAACATCAATTCTGAGGTCTTATTTTTTCCCCAGCATTGGATTCCTTCTCAATCCACACCACACTTCTATAAATACCAATTACTCTTCCTCCCAATCAAGCACTCTAGTAATCCTTCAGTTTTCATCATGTCTGCCAACCGTGGGCTAGCATTCTCTCCTAAAGAAGATCAAGTATTATGTTGTGCTTGGCTTGAGGTCTCAGAAGACCCAATTATGAGGAGTAATAAAAAAGAATACAAGTTGTGGGAAAGAATCTCAACCATCTTTCACAAGACAAGACCTCCTACGTGCATAGGACAGAGAATCCCAAAATCTCTCGTATGTCGTTGGTCTTTTTTAGCAAGTAAGGCTAGTAAATTCCGAGGGTGCATTCGACAGATTGAGCAACGAAACCCCAATAGTGCACTTGAACTCGATATTATAAGTATCTTTTTAAATTTTAAATATTAAATCCATTAATTAATATGTTATTAAAATAATTTATTTTATGTAGATCAATCAAACAAAAATTCTGTATAGCGACGATCCAAAAGAGAAAAAAAAGGCTTCTTGTTTGACCATTTTGAAAAATACGGAGAAGTGGATATAGATACGTCTCGGTCTATAAAAGGTACGAACTCTCAGAATATTGACATATCACAGAGTTTGGATTCTAACTCTCTCAGCCAACGGAGAAGTATAGACTTAAATACAGATAACAATGAAATGAATACTGGTAGTACTGGTGAAGAAGAATCTCCAATCACAACTTTCATTAATCGACCCACTAGAAGAAAGTAAGAAAAAGATAAGAGGAGAAAATTGAGTGGTAAGAGTTATGATATTGAGGCTCATACTAAGAAAAATCAAGAAATCTTAGAGGTTCTAAAAAAAGGACAAGAACAACGAGTGAATGATATGTCTTCTATCCAATAGCTCATGAAGTTAAAAGAAGAAAATGAAAGGAGAAAACTAGAGCTTCGCAGTGCTAAACAAGATAACGATATCATGATGCTAGATTTGGATAACATCAAAGAGACTCCAGAGCGTGAGTACTTTCGAGCAAAAAAACAAGTCATTTTGAATAAAAATATTATAAAACCATTATTTGGAGAATCTTCATCACTCGAATGAACTAAATACGGAGGAGACATATATGGAGGCAGTGGTTATAGAGGAAGCCAGTATGAAGGAGACCCATATGGAGGAACTCAATTTTGAGGGCCATAATTTGGAGGACCTCAATTTGGAGGATCTCAATTTGGAGGACCTCATTTAGGAAGAAGTCAGTACCAAGAAAGCTAGTACCGATAAATCCAATACCGAGAAAGCCAGTATGGCGGAAGCCAATTTGGAGGACCTTAGTTCGGAGGATACCGGCACGGAGGAAGCTAGTATAGAGGAAGTGATTATGGCATACCGAGGTATGGAGGAGAACAACACGGGGAAACTGCGCACGGAAGTCGTAGCGAACCACAACATGGGGAAAGCGCGCACGGAAGTCGTAGCGAACCAAGTGATGACCTTCCAGAATTTTAGTTTTAATTCCAGATGTAATATTTTTTTTGCATTATGTAATGCTTATTTTATTTTAATTATGTAATCCTAGCGTTTTAGTTATGTAATGGTTATTTTTATTTTGAATTATTTTAATGAATGTAATAAAATAATACAAAAATAATAATTATTATAATACTAATTTATAAATATATATATTATCATATTCATATATATACAAAATATATTAAAAAACATTACATATTATATATATATATATATACATTAATTAAATAAATACATATAGTATATATCTCTACTATTATACAAAAACTACTCTTTGATGAAACATTGTCTGATGTCCCTATATTGCCCTTATGGTTGTAATCATAATTACACAATTATACCAAACTTTATATTAATATATTAAGAAGACAATATACTTTTAGGTAATTACACAACTTTACAATATTAAAATACAAAAAATAATAACACTAGATACCCTAAACACTTTTTGGTGAATACAAAAGGAACACTTGTCATGACTCGCATTTTCTCAGTAATTATATATTATCAGAGTGAGAGAAAATACATGTAGTGATGTCACGTCATGCATGAGACACCTGCAGACGCTAAGACGACTCCATTTTTTACTTTGCTTTTATAAAAAAGGCATTTATTTTTATGTTTGAAAGCATAGTTTAAATTGAAGCTTTTAAAGATCGTGTCATTCAGTTCAGTGAATCAACTAGTTCATAAGTAAAAAGTATATACGCAGTAGAAAAATATGTAGCTTAATTTGTTTTATCCTACATGAGCATGAGGACATTTAATAGAATTAAAAAGAAGTTTTATAATTTTTAAAATAGAGTGACATTCAATTAAAAATATGTCATGAATTTATGCTAAAATGCAGCTTTTACAGTTTAAAAATATCTAACATGCATCATAACATAAAACTTTCTCAGAGAGCAAGATTTGAAAACAAGCAGTGAGCAACAGCAAAAAACTGGCAAGTAGTCTAACATCAGCAACTAAAACTATGAGCGTCAACAACCTGACACGAAGGTAACTACCTTACAGCGGCGAGGGAGCAACAAATAGTAGCAACAATAATAGTCCTGAAAACTTTGCTTTAACTTCCCCTACTGCAACTATTCCGGGTCTGGGGTGTTCAAAAGAAAAGAATGTCTCTGCAAGAAACAAGTGACAATTAGAACAAAATAAGGATATCCGAAGAAAATCACATAAATAGTGAGCATGATAGTTCATATTTACTTAGTCATGAAAATAATCTTGCACTAAAGGCAAATCAAATCTATACTATAATTATATATATATATATATATATATATATATATATATATATATATATATATATAATTAAGTAATTTGGACTGATCAACTCGAGAAAGGTATTGTGAGGGTAGCTCGAGAAAGGTATTGTGAGGGTAGTTTGCTTACCAATAAAACTCATCAATCCTAAACAAAGGTAATGTGGGGGTAGCTTGCTTACCAGCACAACCCAACAGTCCTAAACAAAAAAGTATTGTGGGGCTGGTTTGCTTACCAACACAACCCAACAATCATAAACAAAAAAGTACTGTGGGGTGGCTTGCTTACCAACACATTCCAACGGTCCTAAACAAAAGGTACTGTGACGGTGGTAAAGTCCACTGACACTCACAACCCAATATCTATTATTCATAAATAACTTACTGGCTCCATAATGCGAACAGATTAAACTATGCAGTCGAAATTTAGTCATGCAGTCGAATTTCACTTATGGAGTCGAATTTGATCATGCAGTCGAATATGGACTTAGACAGATTTCATGCAATTAAAATGACTTAGTGCAAAAATGAACTATGCGGTTGAATTCATGCAGTCGAATCTAATCTTATGCAGACTTCATGCAGTTGAAAATGACTTAGTGTAGGAATGAACTATACAGCCGAATTCATTTAGTTGAATCATGCAGTCGAATCCGGACTTAGGCAGATTTCATTCAGTTGAAAATGACTTAGTGCAGAAATGAACTATGAAGCCGAATTCATGCAGTCGAATCTCTACTTAGGTAGATTTCATGCAGTTAAAAATGACTTAGTGCAGAAATGTACTATGCAATTGAATTCATGCAGTCAAATCATGCAGTCAAATTCATGCAGTTGAATTTGTACTTTGGTAGATTTCATGCAGTTGAAAATGACTTAGGACAAAAATGAACAATATAGTTAAATTCATGATGTCGAATCTTGCAGTCGAATTAATGCAATCGAATTCATACAGTCGAATCTGGACTTAGGCAAATTTCATACAGTTGAAAATGACTTAGTGTAGAACTGTATGCGAATAACAGAAAAGATATAATTTATCCCTAAAATCCTAAGCTGCTAACAAAAGTTCCAGAAAGGAAAAAAAATTGCAAAGTTCTACTATACTTAAGAAAATGAAGAAGGAAAAAGAAACTTTTGGTGATATATATATATAACTTAACAAGTTTATGCACATAGAAATTTCTTTAAAAGATTATAACATACATCAATTTTAGAGGAACAAAAACTATAAAGGAGAGCAAGTAAGAGAAAACAATCCACTACTTGCCTCAACTATAACCACCAGAAATCGGTCTCACAGACCCTCCACGTCAAGGATTGGCTCACACTCGAGCTCAGTAAGGAAAACTATGAAGATTAGGCAAACACGATGGTTAGGGCCGCTAACCCTAACGCTAAAAACTCAACAAAACGGAAAATATTAACCATGCATGCGAAGAGCTCGATGAGCGCTTTCCAAATCTATGCTCTGTCAAGAAATTCGAGCACTGGAGCTCCCAAACGAGCGACCGAAAAGCTTCAGGTGAATAGTTTTCTATGCCTCTCTCTTTCTTTCTTCTCTGGTTAGGGTTGACTTGAGGGAGAAGAAACACCTAGGGAAAATAAACTACAGGTGACTTCCTTATTTCTTAAAAAAAATTAATTTCTTAAGGTAAGAATTTAATATTTTTGATCATTACCGAGGTTAGTTTGACTAAATTGATTCAAGATTAGAATAAAATAATCTTAATCAATTAATTAGGTTTGTTTTAATTAAGACTTGAGAAATTCCGATTTTTTGTAAATTAAATCTTAAAATATTGAAATCTCAATTTCGATCAATTTCGGGATTCAGTCGTTTTGCCCAAACAGACACGAAAATACATCAACAACGACAGTCCGCTAAACATCATGTTAATGTAATGCACTTACGCCAAATATTACTCCAATTAGAGAATTGAAATTAATTATCAAAATTTCGGAAGCGTTGCAACACTTGTTAGGGAAAAGCAATAAGTTAGTTAAGCGAACACTTGTTGTTGAATTAAAACAAAAGGTGATTCTAAAAAATCTTTGGAGAATAGGTCTTTCAAATAGCACAAACAATTAGGCAAATTTATATGCGATTTTCATCCCAAATAGTATGTTTTCCACCACCTCCGTCCCCCACGCTCTTGTGGATGCTCTCGTGGACACTCTTGCGGAAGCTCTGTGGACCTAGTCTTTTTTCTTCTTTTTCTCTGCCTTCAAACTTTGTAAGTGGATAGGTGGTCTGTCACCCTCCTGAGAACTCAAACTCTTATAACAACATATGAACTAGTGAATTTCAGACCGACAAAAATCCGGTCATGTGATTTTTCATCCTTTTCGGATTTTTCACAGTAAAACGTCTCGTTTGTCATTGATGTTAGCTCTTTTTAACTGTTTAAAAGCGTGGTCCGATTCTACATACCGGAGGAAACTGAGCGACCCGCAACGATAGTCATCCTTAAGTTGGGATTAATTTACCTAGGTTTCTAGAATATATTAGCATATGAAGTGAGATTTAAAAAGTTATTTTTCAATATAAAGAACAATGTATGCGTCATCGGAACACACATTGACAAAAAGTCCTCTTTTTAGGGGGATTTTTAACCAGTTATGTCAACAGAGCTTACTTGACAGGCAAAATTCTTGAGTCCGACCTCCGATTATAGATCGTGGTCTAGGATAAATGCGATTTTGACACGTGGTGAAAAAAAAAACTAACTAAATACGGGTCTTTTGAAAATGTCTAGGGCTCGTTAGGTAGCATTTTTTAGCTCTTTCAGGACCTCTCCCCTAATCTCACAGATACAACGCCGCCATTGGACTTCTTCTTCTTCATTGATGCTCGTCCTCGTCATCTTCCGGTCACCTTCAAGCTTCTCCGCAACCTAGGTATTTCTTCATTTTCCATTAAGTTTCTCCCAACAACATTTTTTCAGTTTCCGTCAATCTGGTTTGAAATATCGCAAATATGATCTAAGATATCCCAGTTATTATACTGGATATCTCAGATATTATTTATGATAGTTCAGATGTCAAAATTGACATCTTAGAAGTTATTACTGACATCTAAGATGTCATTTAATTAGTGATATTTTTGTTGTTGATTTTCAGAATTTCACCAAGTCTGAGTACTAACAGAGTTCACTTTCTGTCATTCGGGTGTTTTATTTATTCATTTTGTGTTACAATATAGCCAATTGTGGATAAATTAGATGGAATGTTGAAAAAAAACTCATGTGAATATTGAAAGTCTTTGTTTTCACTCTATGATTTCTTAAGATAAAAAGACAATAAGCCTACGATATTTTGAGCAATTTGAAATATAAATTTATCTTTCGCATTTATCTATAATTCACAAATGAATGTCAATAGCATATAACAAAACTCAGCAGAAATGAAATTCAAGATGACATAAAAAAATTTGAGATGTCAATAATAGTAACTGAGTTGTCAAATACAACAGCCCAGATGTTATTCTATTACTGTGAAATTTCAGAATGGAAGATTTGGACATAATAATGGGTAAAATATTACAACGGGGAACTAAAAAAAGACCAGTATTTAATTCGTTTTTTTCACATGTCAAAATCGCATTTATCCCGGACAGAAATCTATAGCCGGAGCCCAGACCCAAAAAATTTGCACTTGACAGGGCCATTTAATAGTGCCTTCTTGACGGAGTTACTTGGTAAAGGCTTGTAACAACTGATCTATAACACAAGCATCGTATGGAGTACTACATCAACTTTAACTCCCTCAACATATGATAACATCATTCATGTTGAAGGTTCTGTTTGGCACGGTGATGACAGTCATAAATATCAGGGTTAAATTGTCATTCGTTAATTCTCAC
The DNA here is from genome assembly GCA_039513925.1 of Platanthera zijinensis. Classification (NCBI taxonomy): domain Eukaryota; kingdom Viridiplantae; phylum Streptophyta; class Magnoliopsida; order Asparagales; family Orchidaceae; genus Platanthera; species Platanthera zijinensis. The sequence continues at coordinate 208,861,771 of CM077083.1, forward strand.
CTAAGAAATTACATTAATTTTTATGTTCAAACGGATGATATTTGTTAGGAGGTCCTTAACAAATGACGGTTTAATCTATGCGTTTACGATCACCACCATCATGCCAAACGGAGATGAAGTCACTCGAGCCTAATCCCATTCTATATAGACGAGTATAATCTCAATTATTGACTGTGTGCGCGCGCGTGCGTGCGTGCATAAGTGCCAGATACTTCAGCTTGCACAAGACTCAACAACAAGTTGTTTCTGTATTCTTTGGGTATATAATTACTAGGGCTCAATTGCCTGGATTTTCACTATTGCTTGATATTATACGGACAATTAAAGCTCATTCATGATCTAATTGCTTCCTTTTTGGACAATTAACGTTCACCACTTTATAGTTATAAAATCATTATATTATGTTATAGGCGTTAATATATATATATATATACTATATTAAAAAGATATATGGTGGTATGTCGATAGCATGAGTTCGAAAATAAGGGGAAAATAGGTGGTCGTCAAATTAGTATTTTGATCCAGAATCGTTGCATCTTGAGCTGCAAATAGCGAAATAGGTCTCCAAATTAAAAAAAAAATCCCAAAATCCTCCTTCCCTCTCTCTCTTAATTCCTGATAGCTCAAATCCGCACAAAATCAAAAAATAGGGATCTTCTCCGCCGCCGGTCTGACCGGAGAACCCAGGCGGGTTCGTCGGGAGCCGGCGAACCTGCTGGCGGTGTTCCGGTGGTGAACCTCGCCGGTGGTGGCCCCGCCGGAGCGCCACCGGAATACCCCCGGCAGGTTCGCCGGCACCCGGCGAACCCGCCAGGGGTCTCCGGTCAGGCCGCCGGCGGCGGAGAAGAACCCGATTTGGGATTTTTTTTTTAAAAAAATTTATTAAAAAAGAAATTAATTAAAATAAAATCATTTAAAATAATTAAAAATAAAATAAAAAAATATTTAAAAAGAAAATTTATTTAAAAAGATGCCACGCAGTCGGGGTGGGCGGAGCCCGCCGCCGCAGGCCGATTACTGTCGCGTGGAGCCGTAGGGCTGGAGGCGGGCGAAGCCTGCCGGGGGTACTTTCGTCAGGGGGGCGGGTGAAGCCCGCCGTCGCCGGCCGGGTACTGTGGCGCGTGGCCATCAGGCCGGAGGCCCGTGCCTGTCACTCATATATATATATATATATATATATATATATATATATATATATATATATATATATATATATATATATATATATATATATATATATATATATATATATATATGGGGGCGCTGGAAAAACGCGTCACGCGTTTTTTGGGTATATACGCGCTCGATGGAAAAACGAAAAAAAGGCCCCCTAAACAGCATTTTTTCAAAAAGTGGTCAACATGAAAGTTGTAGATCTCGTCGAGATCTACAACTTTCATGTTGACCACTTTTTCTAAAAATGCTGTTTAGGTGGTCTATTTTCAAAAGGCGCGAAGGGGGGTCCGCGCAAAATTAAAAAATCGAAATAATTACCGGGCGGAACCCCCTTCGCGCCTTTTGAAAATAGACCCCCTAAACAGCATTTTTTCAAAAAGTGGTCAACATGAAAGTTGTAGATCTCGACGAGATCTACAACTTTCATGTTGACCACTTTTTGAAAAAATGCTGTTTAGGGGGCCTTTTTTTCGTTTTTCTGGGGAGCGCGTATTTTGCTAAAAAACGCCTCACGCGTTTTTCCAGTTTTCCGTATATATATATATATATATATATATATATATATATATATACACACACACACACACACAAGTGGCAAGCACGGGCCTTCGGCCCTGGGGGCATTCGGCGGGGGTGTGACAATCGGCGGGGCGTGACATTCGTCGGGGTATGACATTCGTCGGTGGTGCGACATTCGCCGGTGGTGCGACATTTGTCGTGGGGACGACATTTGTCGGGGACAGCGACATTTGTCGGGGACAGCGACATTTGTCGTGGGCGGCGACATTTGTCGTGGACAGTACCCGCCTTTATGACCTCGCGCGACAGTACCCGTCAGCTCCCGGCGGGTTCCGCCTGCTCCGCAACATATATATATGAGTACTCAAAATGACTGTAAAAAAATATAAATCAAGAATACAATTTTTATTTTGTAAAACAAATTATATTTTAACGTTAAAACATTAATTTTTCTCTTGTCATTCCTAGCTAGAGACAATAGATTTAGGGTATCTAGTGTTTTTATTTTTTGTATTTTAATATTGTAAAGTTGTGTGATTACCTAAAAGGATGTTGTCTTTATAATATACTAATATAAAGTTTGGTATAATTGTGTAATTATGAATACAACTATAAAGGCAATATAGGGACATCAGACAATGTTTCACCAAAGAGTAGTTTTCGTATATTAGTAGATATATATATATATATATATATATATATTAGCATAAAATATATAAGCTAAAGTTTTTTTAAGCCTGAAAAAGCTTGAGCTGATTATCCCACAATACATGTCGGAATTAAACAAATAATATATGCAGTTTGTAGTCAAGAACGAGATCTACAACTTTTATGTTGAACATTCTTTCAAAATTTGCACGGTTTGACCGGAATCTCGCTCGTAAGGTTGCTAACACAAAATGAATATAATAATAATAAATTTCAAAATTCGAGTCAACAACTTTTCGGACCAGATTCCCGCTAAATCGTGCAAATTTGAAAAAATGTTCAACATTAAAGTTGTAGATCTCGTTATTAGTTACAAAATGCATATATTAATTGTCTAATTCCGACATGTATTATGAGAAAATCAACTCAAGTTTTTTTAGTCTTAAAAAAGCTTGAGCTTATATATTCCAAACATTTTATATATATATATATATATATATATATATATATATATATATATATATATATATATATATATATATATATATATATATATATATATATATATATATATATATATATATACACGAGAGACAGGCACGGGCCTCCGGACCGATGACCACGCGCCACAGTACCCGACTCTGGATGGCCACGCGTGACAGTACCCGGCCAGCGACGGCATGCTTCGCTCGTCCCGACGGGTCGCTGCGGGCAAACGGGCGTACGGACAAGGGTCAAAACGACTTCAAATAGAAAAGCGATCAACATAAAAGTTGTAGATCTCGGCGATCCGAACAACTTTCATGTTGATCACTTTTTGATTTGGAGCCTCCGTGACCTTCGATTTGGGACCCGAAAAGTCTGGGCGGCGAGACTGCTACAGTAAGGCTACGATTTTTCAATTTTCGGGTCCCAAATCGAAGGTCAAGGAGGCTCCAAATCAAAAGTGATCAACATGAAAGTTGTTCAGATCGTCGAGATCTACAACTTTCATGTTGATCACTTTTCGATTTGGAGCCTCCTTAACCACCAAAACCCCATGCCCGTACGCCCACCAATCCAGTGGCTGATGTTGTTCTGATGTACATTTATGGGGCTTCACATGTGATCAAATATTTTGATATTGTTGCGAACTAACTCGATGCTCCGGTCGGACCGGATATTCTTGGACCGCCTTAGCTCGCGGAGCGGTCGAGCGCGCACACAGTCAATTGGAAAATGGGGGATGGACACGAGAGGTTTTAACGTGGAAAACCCTTCAACCGGGTGAAAAACCACGTGACCGGGTCGGTGCCGATCAAAATCCACTAGATTGCTGGAGGTTACAATTTGACGGGGGAAATCGGGGCGACAGGCCGCTCCCGTTACAACCTTGAGGAGAGAGAGAGTATATGCGCTCGTCGGTGGGCAACAGACTGCCTCGCCAACGGGACTTGGATGGTGGAATGCGCGGGATGCTTCAGTTGCGTGCGCTCAGAGGCGACGCGTGTCCAGAGGTTATCACTGCTTCCTTTGTGCGTCTTTCTCGGTCCTTGGAGTGTTTCCTTGGTAACTGAGCTCTGGTGGGGTGCAAATAGCCGATGATAGGTTCTGGTAGCTGTTGGCAGGAGCTGATAGCCACTGGGGGCCGCTGGAGGCCTCGGGCGGCGGCCGGTGGTTGGCGGCGAGAGGCGGCCGCTGGTGGTTGGCGACGAGGGGTGGCCGCCGGCGGAGAAGAACGGGAAAGCTCCCACCTGAGGAAGAAGAAGAAGAAGAAGCGTAGGAGGAGAAAGTTAGGAAATGAGGAGCCCCTGGGGTCCTTTTATAGGCTCCAGGGGGAAGTTATGGCGGGCCCCCCCACTAACCTAGTGGGTTAGTGGGTGGTTTTGTCCCGATCGGACGGCCGGTGGGGCCTCTCCCTCGATCGGACGGCGGGGGGGTCTTCCCACGATGGCGGGCCGTCATGACGGCGGCGGCAGCCGGGCGGCCGGCGAGCGAGGCCGGCGGCGGCCAAGGTCATGGCCGGCCGCGGCCACGGCCGTCCATGGCCGGGGCGGCCATGGCCACGGCCGGCCATGGCCGGGGCGGCCATGGCCACGGCCGGCCATGGCCGGGGCGGCCATGGCCGGGGCGGCCATGGCCGGGGAGGCCATGGCTACTGCCGGCCATGGCCACGGCGGCGGCCGGCCATGGTCGGGGCCATGGCCGGGGCGGCCATGGCCAAGGCTGGCCATGGCCGGGGCGGCCATGGCCACGGCCGGCCATGGCCGGGGCGGCCATGGCCACGGCCGGCCATGGCCGGGGCGGCCATGGCCACGGCCGGCCATGGCCGGGGCGGCCATGGCCACGGCCGGCCATGGCCGGGGCGGCCATGGCCACGGCCGGCCATGGCCGGGGCGGCCATGGCCACGGCCGGCCATGGCCGGGACGGCCATGGCCGGGGCGGCCATGGCCACGGCCGGCCATGGCCGGGTGGCCATGGCCGGGGCGACCATGGCCGGGGCGGCCATGGCCACTGCCGGCCCTGGCCACGGCGGCGGCCGGCCATGGTCGGGGCCATGGCCGGGGTCGGCCATGGCCGAGGCCGCCCACGGCTGGGCCATGGCCATGGCCGCGGCCGGCCATGGCCGCGGCCGGCCATGGCCGCGGCCGGCCATGGCCGCGGCCGGCCATGGCCGCGGCCGGCCATGGCCGCGACCGGCCACAATCGTGGCCGGCCGGCCATGGCCGGAGGGGAACCGCCGGGGGCGGTTCCTTCCCCCAATGATGGGGAGAGAGGGGGCCCACTCCCATGATCTCCATGAGAGATCATGGGGGTTAGGGGGGCCCGCCCATGATCTCCATTCATGGGGATCATGGGGGTCTCCTTTTCCTATAAATTAAGGTGGAGCCCATCAATTGCCCCCCAAATCTCTTTCAGTTGGGAGGGAAGTGAGCACGGGGAGAGATTTTTAACTCTGGTTGCGGTGGTGATTGCCGGCGTGGAATCCGGGATGGCGGCGATGGTGAGCGGCTCCAAGGTATGCCGGTTCGTGTTAGTTTGGAAAGCGGACGCCAGACGGGCTCGCGCGAGGGCCGGCAAGGCGTAGGAGTTGGGGGTGTGCCACTGTTGCGGGAGAGGGACCGAGCGCGCAGGCCGCGCGGGCGCAGGTCGCGCGCGCGCCGGCCGCGTGCGCGCAGGCTGCGCGCGCAGGCCTTGCGCGCGGGCCTTGCGCGCTGGTCTTGCGCGCAGGCCGCGCGCGCGTAGGCCTCGTGCGCGCGCGCAGGCGGACCTGGCGTGCAGGCCGCGCGCGCGCGCGGGCCTTGCGCGCAGGCCGCGCGCGCGCAGGTGGCGCGCAGGCCGCGCGCGCGCAGGCCGCGCGCGCTGGCCGCGCGCGCAGGCCGCGCGCGCTGGCCGCGCGCGCTGGCCTTGCGCGCTGGCCGCGCGTGCGCTGGCCGCGCGCGCGCTGGCCGCGCGCGCGCTGGCCGCGCGTGCGCAGGCCGCGCGCGCGCAGGCTGCGTGCGCGCGCGTAGGTGGACCTTGCGCGCAGGCCGCGCGCGCGTGGGCCTTGCGAGCGGGCCTTGCGCGCGCAGGCCGCGCGCGCAGGCCGCGCGCGCAAGCCGCGCGCGCGCATGCCGCGCGCATGCCGCGTGCGCGCATAGGCCGCGTGCTTGGTGGCCGGACTCGGCGAGGCTGCGTGTACGCCATGGCCGCGTGCTTGCAGGCCGTGCGCGGCCATGTAGAGGGTTGTGCGCGTGATTTTTACTATTTTGACATGACTAATTTTTTGCGGTGTGCAGGTACCGAAGCGCTCTGCTGGACCAATGCGTCTACGCTCCTCCTTGACTGAAGACGGTGTTGCTATTTGGAGAACAAAGTTCGGGCTTCCTTCAGACTTGGAGGTGAGGATCCCGCGTCCCGAGGAGCGGGTTCAAAATCCTCCCCGTGGTTGGCTGACTGTCTGCGAAGTGTCGCTTAGGTCTGGTTTCCGTCTTCCTCCCTGCGACGAGGTGGTGGAGATTCTGAAGTTTTGCGGAGTTCCTATTTCCCAGTTTGCCCCTACCGGGGTTACTCGTATCATGGGCTTGATTGCTTTTTTTCGTGAGCATGGGGGCTCCCTCTCTTTAGACCAGTTCCGTGATTGGTGCGACTTGCGCTTTGATGGTGGTGAGCGGATCGAGGTGCGCAGCAACAAGGTTTGGCTGGAGTTTGAGTCTCGCAAAGATCGTCGTCACGGTAACACTTTGTTCGGATATGTGAAGAACTCTTGGGGTCTTCCTGAGGTGTGGAATGCACTTCCCGACCGTTGTCGCCGTGTGAAAGGGAGGGAGCGAGACTTCTCTCCAGTGTTGGGATTTTCCGAGCCTCGTGAATTGGCTAACCGTCTCTTCAACATATATGCGTTTGTCGAAGAGAAGCGATTGTTGGGATGTGGTATTTCTGTTGGCACAGGACGGGCGGTGTTGTCTTCTCAGGGAGGAGGCCGCAAGAGAAAAGCGGTCATGGCCCCCGATAGTGATGTTGATGTTGTGGTGGTAGCCTCTGATGATTCAGTCCCAGAGACGCAGTTACCTATTTCCCCGACTCCACGGGCGCTTGCTAGCGCAGCGGTTCCTCGGATGTCTTCCTCTTTGAAGGCGATGAGTGATGCGGTACGTTGGTGCCTTATTGTTTCTTCCTCCTTCTATTTTTTGTTTGAAGGCGGCTAATTGCGTGTTTTCCTTTTGCAGATCGAGACTCAGGCGCAGATAGCGGTCACCTGGAATGATCATTACGTGAGCCTGAAGGATGGCTATCTTGCTTTGCAGGAGAAGCTTCGACTGTCGATGGGTTCACTTTCTTCTCTCAAGGAAGAACATGACCGGGACATCGCACAGTATCATCGAGTTGGGTCAGAGCTGAAGTCTGAGATAGAAGACGTGCGTGCTTCTTTGGACGTGGAGAAAGCCGTGGTGGAGAGGACTGCCCAAATGTTGAAACATGCGAGGGAGGAAATATCTGGCTTGGAGACTCAATTGCATGCGGCGCGAGATGAGGTTGCAGGCCTTGAGACCCAGCTTTGTGCGACGAGGGCGTAGGTAGAGATGTTATCTTCGGATGACCGTACATCAGAATTGAAGGCCGCAGGCCTCGCGGAGTACCTGGAGTCCTTGGACTATATGCGGGATCGTAGCCTGATCGCGGAGGAGGTTCGTGATGACATTTGGTCCAAGGAAGTAGAGCCTCAGATGGATGGCATGCGCCAGTTAGCGCTTCGTCGTGGTGTTTCGAAGGCTTTTCGCTTCATAGGGAAGCATCTTGGGTGTGATACTTCCAGTTTCAGCTTCGCGGACGTTTCAGATGATGAGCGTTTTAGCTCAGATGCTGATGATGAGTAGCTGTAGTGTTTATCTGCTTTTGTCTGCCTCGTTGTTTATTTGTAGTCATTTGTTTCTATCATAGCTTTTGAGATTATCGCTGTTAGAGCTCCCATTCGTTGTTTGTTATGATAGCCTTACTTGTATGTCGTTGCCCTGCGTTTTGCATAGATGTATTTTGCCACGAGATGGTTGTTTGTGGGAGTTGATCTTTGTCATGGTGTATTCGTATTTTGACGTGAGATAGTGCGTGGGCCTGGCTCGCGGCCTAGTTTGTATGTGAGCTTCTTTGTGAGGGGGTCAAGTCCTTACGGTGTTGCGTGGAACAGGTCCATGGCCTTTCGCGCGAGACAGGCTCGCGGCTTCTTCGTGAGGGGGGCAGGCCCCCACGGTGTTGCGTGGAACAGGCCCACGGCTTTTCGCGCGAGATAGGCTCGTGGCTTCTTCGTGAGGGGGGCAGGCCCCCACGGTGTCGCGTGGGACAGGCCCACGGCTTTTCGCACGAGACAGGCTCGCGGCTTCTTCGTGAGGGGGGCAGGCCCCCACGGTGTCGCGTGGGACGGGCCCACGGCTTTTCGCGCGAGACAGGCTCGCGGCTTCTTCGTGAGGGGGGCAGGCCCCCACGGTGTCGCGTGGGACAGGCCCACGGCTTTTCGCGCGAGACAGGCTCGCGGCTTCTTCGTGAGGGGGGCAGGCCCCCACGGTGTCGCGTGGGACAGGCCCACGGCTTTTGAATTTCGTTAGAACATACAGTGTTTACAAAAAATAAAAGGTAATTCTTTGAATAATAAGCGTGATTCAAAGTATTTGCATGAGATCAGGTTTGTGACTTATATAGGTCACCTAGTCTCGAATTGAAAATGACGGCATAAAAGAGTCGTAATGTGTCACTGGTAAAAGCGGCGTAGATTTTGTGTGTTCCAGGTGCGTGGGAGAATCTTTCCTTCGGCATTTCGTAGCTTGTATGTGCCTGGCTTCACCATAGCGGTGACAACGAATGGTCCTTCCCATGTTGGAGATAGCTTGTCGCCTTGTGTTCCCTTCCCGGCAGCTTCCAAGGTGCGAAGGACTAGGTCTCCGATGTTGATTGAGCGGGCCTTTACCCGGCGGTTGTAGTAGCGGGCTGTGCGTTGTTGGTAGGCGGCGGCGCGAAGAGCGGCTTCTTCTCGTACTTCGAAGATCAGGTCAAGGTTGTCTCGGAGCGCCTCGTTGTTTATCTGAGGATTGAAGTCGGATGTCCGAGGACTAGGGACGCCAATGTCGACGGGTATAATAGCCTCCGTTCCATAACAGAGATTATAAGGAGTTTCTCCGGTAGGCGTTCTCTCTGTGGTGCGATATGCCCATAGCACATTAGGAAGAGCGTCCACCCATTGCCCCCCAGCATCTTCTAGTCGTGTTTTTAGTCCCTTTAAGATAGTACGGTTGGTTACTTCAATTTGCCCATTGGATTGGGGATGTGATACTGCTGTGTGTCGCAATGCTATCTTTAAGTCTTCACATAACTTGGTGAAGGACTTTCCAGTGAATTGAGTGCCGTTGTCTGTGATAATGATTGCCGGTATGCCGAAGCGACATACGATGTTCTTCCAGACGAACTGTTTGGCGTTCTCTTCGGTTATCTTGGCCAGTGGTTCTGCTTCGATCCACTTGGTAAATAATCGATTGCCATAATGATGAATTTCCTTTGACCGGAAGCTAATGGCAAAGGTCCAAGGAGGTCTATCCCCCATTGGGCGAACGGCCAGGCTCCTTGTATCGACGTGAGGGCTACCGGGGGCTGCCGGGGAATGTTAGCGTGTACTTGACAGCTCTTGCACTTCTGAACGAATTCTGTCGCTTCTTTCTTCATGGTTGGCCAGTAAAATCCTTGCCGTAGGATTTTCCTGGCCAGGGCTTTTCCCCCGAGATGTTCGCCGCATATTCCTTTGTGAACTTCGTGGAGCGTGTACTCGGCATCTTCTCCTGATAGGCACTTCAGGTAGGGTCCTGCAAAGGACCGTTTGTATAGCTCCCCGTCTATCAGAGTGAATGCTGCCGCTCTCATTCTCAGGCGACGAGCCTCCTTTTGATCTTCCGGTGACAGTTGGCCCTTCAGATGGGCGATTAGCGGGGTCGTCCATGATTCCTCTGCTTTATTGACTTCTGCTACTTCCCACGAGCCGTGAATACTGGGGAAGACTATTTCTTCAACTTGGCGCCTTCTTGTTTGGTATTGCGTTGAAGAAGTGGCCAGCTTTGACAGGGCATCCGCCTTGTTATTTTGTTCTCGAGGGATATGTATAATTTGGATTTGTGGGATTTGGATGAGAAGGGACTTGACGAGTTTCAGGTATTGGGATAGCTGTTCATTCTTGGCTTCAAATTCTCCTTCTACCTGCGAGACAACAAGTTGTGAGTCAGAGTAAATGATCAGCTGCTTGACCTGGCAGCTGATGGCGAGCCTGAGTCCCGCGATGAGGGCTTCATATTCTGCTGCATTGTTTGTGGCAGGGAATCTTAGTCGGAGTCCATATTCTAGAGTAACGAGTTCTGGATTAATGAGGAGCAGGCCTGCCCCAGCACCTTCAGCCCCTGAGGCCCCGTCTACGTATAACGTCCATGTTCGTCCGGCTTCCGTGGGTGCAAATTCTGTTTCCGTCGGTAGAGTGTTCTCTACAATGAAGTCGGCCAAAACCTGAGACTTGATGACGGGGCGCGGGAGGAAGTGGATATCGAACTCACTCAATTCGACAGCCCACTTAACCAATCGACCGGATGCTTCGGGTTTTTGAAGAATGGCCCGGAGTGGTAGCTCGGTTAGGACCTTAATAGTGTGTGCCTGGAAGTAAGGACGGAGTTTTCTTGCGGAAAAGACAAGTGCTAAGGCTGTTTTGTCTGCAGCTGGGTAGCGGGTTTCGGTATCAGAAAGGATTTTGCTCAGGTAGTAGATGGGGCGTTGAATTCCCCCTTCGTCTTTTACTATGACTGAACTTAGGGCTGCTTGTGTGATGGCAAGATATAAAAAGAGAATTTCTCCGGGAGCTGGCTTGGATAGAAGTGGAGGAGAGGCCAGGTAGTGCTTTAGGGATTCAAAGGCTGATTGACACTCATCGGTCCATTGAAACCCTGAGCTTCGTGCTCCTCGGAGAATTTTGAAGAAAGGGAGGTACTTGTCCCCTGATCGAGCTAGGAATCGGGATAGCGCTGTGATTCTTCCGTTCAGCCGTTGTACATCTTTAAGCGACCTGGGTGGAGACATTTCTTCGAGAGCCTTAATTTTCTCAGGGTTGGCCTCTATTCCTCGCTGGGTAACCATGAACCCCAAAAATTTTCCGGAAGTGACACCGAAGGCGCACTTGCTTGGGTTGAGCTTCATTCCATATTGTCTGAGGATCCTGAAACATTTTTCTAGGTCTTCTAAATGGTCTTCTCGGCGAATGCTCTTAACCAGCATATCGTCTACATATACTTCCATGGATCTGCCGATGAGTTGTTTAAAGATCTTGTTCATGAGCCGCTGGTAGGTGGCTCCTGCATTTTTAAGTCCGAATGGCATTACCTTGTAGCAATAAATTCCTTTGTCGGTACGGAAAGCCGTGTGCTCCTCGTCGGTCGGATCCATTCGAATCTGGTTGTATCCAGAGTAGGCGTCCATGAAGCTAAGCAGTTGATGTCCGGCGGTTGAGTCAACTAGTTGATCGATCCTGGGAAGTGGAAAGCTGTCCTTAGGGCAAGCCTGGTTGAGATTTGTATAATCCACGCACATTCTCCACTTTCCTGAGGATTTCTTTACTAGGACAACGTTAGCTACCCAAGCAGGGTAGCCAACTTCTCGAATGAATTGCGCGCGCAGGAGTTTTTCAACCTCTTCTTCTATTGCTTGGAGCCTCTCAGGGGCGAAATTCCTCTTCTTTTGAATGAAGGGCTTACATGCAGGGTTGATGTTGAGGGAGTGGCGGATGACCTGAGGGTCGATCCCAGGCATATCTTCTGGGGACCAGGCAAAGATATCCTTATTCTTGCGGAGGTAGGCTGCTAATTCTTCCCTCTCGTGCTCCTGTAAGAGGGATCCAAGCTGGACGGTGCGATCCGGCTTTGTCGAAGAGAGGGGGACTTCAATTAGACCTTCGGAGGGTGCCCCCCGCTGCAGAACTGCTTCATCTCTGAGGTCGAAGTCATCGATGTTTAGCGTGGTAGGCTCGGTGGGCTGTGCTTGCTTGGAATAACAACTCCTTGCCGCTTCCTGGTTTCCGCGTACTACTCCAATTCCTCCAGGAGTAGGGAACTTCATTGCTAGATGGGGGATAGATGGGATGGCCTTGAAGGTAGTCTGAACTGGCCTTCCGAATATAACGTTGTATGCTGAGTTTGAATCTACAACCACGAATTGAGCTTCATGCGTAATCTGTCTTGGGAATTCTCCCAACGTGACTGGTAGAGTGACTGTTCCGATGACTTGGACCTGGTGGTTGTCGAAACCATATATTGGTCCTGCGGCTGGAGTTAGCTGCTGCCGAGATATATTCATACTCTGCAGGGTGGTGGAAAAAAGGACGTCGACTGAACTGCCATTATCGACAAGGATTCGCTTAACGTTATAGCAGGGATTTCCGATTCCGGCGCTAATTACGAGCGGGTCTTGATGCGGGATTCGGACGTTGACAAGGTCTTCATCCCCAAATGATATGGTGGTGTCCTGCTTTCTTCTTTTATCTTCATGGGCTTCCTTTACAGAGTGGACTGACAGTATCTGTGAGGTTAGAATAGGTGACCTGACAATAGTCTCAATGTTTCCTACTGCTTGCCTTCCTCCTTCGGGCGCTGGCGGGGCATTCTGATGGTCCCTGGGTCGCCTAGGCGGGTCTTGCTGCTCTTGGATCCTTCCTTGTAGAAATCTACCGAGCAGTCCTAAAAGGACTAAACGCTCGATTTCCTCCTTTAGGCGAGCACATTCTTCAGTGGTATGCCCGGTTGTCCGATGATACTCACAATACTTTGATTGATCGTTCTTAGGATTAGGAGGTGGTTGCCTTGGTCGCTGTAATGCTGGTTCATTCTGAATGGCATACAAAACGTTGGTGCGAGAAGTGTTGAGAGGGGTATAGTCCCTAGGGGGATCTCTCTGTGAGTCACGCCTGCGTTGTCCGGCTCGACGTTCCTCATGGAATCTTCCTTCCTGCCGTTGAGGAGCCGGCTCTTTATCTCTTTGCCTTTTCTGTACCCCATCGAACTGTCGCCTATGAGCTTCAATAGCTTCGTCGGCGGCTATCTGTGCCTCAATTCTGTGCACCAGATCCGGGTAGTTGGGTACGGTCTCTCTCATGAGTGCCGAATAAAAGCCGCTGGGGCGAAGACCCCCCAGGAATACTCCATGTAGGAGTTCGGGGTCGACGCCCGGGATCTGGCGAGCTTCTGCAGTGAAACGTCGAAAGAATTCTTTGAGGGTTTCCCCTTCGTTCTGGCGGATTCCAGAGAGATGAGATGGATCACGGACAATCTTTCGATTAGCGATGAATTGGTCGGAGAATTGTCTGGTTAGCTCGGCAAAACTAGCAATGGTACCGGGCCTTAAAGAGTGGAACCATGTTCGAGCTTGCCCTTTGAGAGTAGTTGGGAATACTTGACATAACAATTGATCGGTGGCATGGAAGATCCTCATGATGGTGGTGAAATGATTGACATGCTCGAGTGGATCGTCAGTTCCGTCGAATATTTCGACGCTTGGGAGTTTGAACCCGGGTGGAATTGGATGATCGAGGATCTGCTGGGTCAAGGGGGAGCCTTGATAAAGCGTTCGCTGAGGGTGGAAATCTCTTCTTGCGGCTTGGCGGCATTCTTCAGCCACGGCCTCCCTGATCTCTTGACGAGTTAGTAGAGGGTGGATGGGAGCATCGTTAACTGGATCGTGGGGGCGATCTGCCCTCGCTCTTCCTAGATGGGGATGAGCCGAACTGGCGGCATCTGAATGATCTTCGGGTCCTTCCTGCTCTACAGGGTCTTCCTGGTTCCTTGGTGGATTAAATAGTGGAGGATGGTTAGCTGGCGGAGGTGACCTGGGCGGAGCTGGAGGCGCCCCCAAGTTCCGAAGCAGTGTGAGCATTTCTGTCTGCTGCTCCTCCATTTGGCGGACACGCCCCTCCAGAGCGGCGACAGGGGCGAGCGCTGCTTCAGCGGTCAG